>CM048755.1:216974760-218315832 GCA_026315105.1 Locusta migratoria | reverse complement strand
AAAAAGACAGTGAGCATCACCTTGCTTGCCGAGGGCACATTCTTGAATTTTTTTTAGGGGGAGGTGATGACACTATATGTTATCACAAAGTGGCATGTTCAAATTTCAAGTTTGGTTGTTAAAATATTTCATACATTTTCATTTGAACATTCCTCATACTTGTCTGCTCTATAGTTTTAATTCTTACATTCATTGAATATTTAGTAGGCCCACACTCTCATCTTTATCAAATCCTTGTAGTCTGATAGTTCTGTATTGCACCGTGTATACCAACACAGTCATTTGTTTTGTTTACGTTTGTATAGTATCGACACTGGTTCATTCAGTATGAAGCAGGCTATCAAGCAGGCTGCACTGAGAGCTCACAAAAGTTATGTACTAGCAAGCTACTTTCATTTAATTGGCTGCTTTGGAGTATTAAGTCATTCATTTTTCTGGGTACTGTAGTCATGGATAGGGACTGTGCCTGCTGTGTGTGGATGCAAACTGTGTTGGTGACACTTCACTTCCAGCTTCAGGCCTGTTAACCTTAGTTGCACAGCTGGAGGCCGAAGTTGAGGGGCACTAATGTGGACTGGACATGACAGGCAGCAAAAGACTTGACAGGCAACTGATTGAGATGCCTGCTCAGTTACATGTTTTAGCCACTATCTGTGCCGGACAATGATCCAGAGCCAGATGATGTCGCTTGTTCGGCCTTTAAGATCTGGGCTATCACAGAGGGTGAGTTTGCTTGTAGAGGGGAGCTCCAAAGTTAGCCAGCTAAGGAAGTCTCTTAGGGATATGGCTGCTAGGGAGGGAAAAAAGGCCAATGTGTACTCCATGTGCATACCGGATGGAGTCATTCCAGATGTGGAATGTGTTGTTCTAGATGATACGAAGAGTACAGGGTGTAGTCAACTGCAGGTGGTGCCTCATGTCAGTACCAATGATGTGTGTCTCTTTGGATCAGAAGAGATTCTCTTCAGTTTTGATCAGCTACCTGAAGTGGTAAAGACTGCCAGTGTTGCTTGCAATATGATGGCAGAGCTCACAATCTGCAGCATAGTTGACTGGACTGGCTGCAGACCTCTGGTACAGAGCCCAGTGGAGTGTCTGAATCAGAGGCTCAAACCCTGTAGGCTGCAGATTCCTTGACTTGCGCCATAGGGTGGAGGAGATCCTGGTTCTGCTGAATAGGTCAGGCGTCCACTACACACAAGAAGGCGCTAAATAGGTAGCAGGAGCCATGTGGCATGGAATAGGCGGTTCTTTAGGTTAGAGGGCCTTGGGAATACACAAAAATTGTTCAGTCTCAAAGAGTACAGGTCACAAATAGAACGAACACAGGTCCAGAAACCATTGGTCTAACAGCTGTAAATTGTCATAGCTATGTGGGGAAAGTACAAGGGCTCCAGGCGCTACCGTAATAGAAAGTACTGAATCTTAAATTAGCCAGCTTCCAGCTGAAATTTTTACAAAGGGACAAACGATATTCAGAAAGGATAGATTACATAAAATAGGTGGTGGCGTATTTATTGCTGTCACAAGCGATTAATCCTATAGCAAAATTGAAGTAGATAGTTCACGTGATTACAAAGGGAGACCAAGAGATGAATACAGTAAACAGATTCAAATGGATGTAGGTTGCCGTTCTTACGAGGAGGTGAAGAGGCTTGCTCAGGATAGAGTAGGGTGGAGAGCTCCATCAGACCAACACCATCTATCTAGGCGGTGATGACCAAACCACTCGCCGGCCGCGGTGGCCGAGGAGACTGAGGCGCTCCAGTCACGGTCTGCACGGCCACTACGGTCGGGGGTTCGAATCCCCCCTCGGGCATGGATATTTGTGCCGTCTTTAGTATAAGATAGTTGATAAGTAGTTTGTAAGTTTAGGGACTGATGACCCCGTAGTTAAGTCCCATAAGCGTAACAAACATTTGAACATTTTGAACCAAACCACTCTCCGGACTGAAGACCACAACTACAACAGTTCCTGTGAGTTGGTATGGGTAGAGGTTATACCTGACAACTGAAATAAATTAATAATTGGTTCTTTTTACTGACCCCCTGAATAAGACGATTTGATTGCAGAAACGTTCAAAGAAAGCTTGGGCCATATTTCAAAAATGTACCCAAAGCGTAAAATTTTAATCTTCGAGCGGGCACGCCATTTTTTTGTCTTTTTCAGGAGAAGGCACGTGTGGCAGTGGAAAAGTAAGGGGCGGTGTGGAGGGGGCGGACCACCCCGAGCCTCTTCGTTTTGAGAGGCCTCAAAATACCTCGAAAGCACTTTCTTCTTCTTTTTTTTTGAGCGCCCTTGGTCTTCTCTCTTTCTGGAAGCTATTTTTAGACTCTTTCTGTGCCTTTCGTTCTGGAGGGGGGGGGGGGGGGGGGCTCCAAATCTCGAAAGTTACTTTTTTATCGTACACGTATATATGTACATGTATTTCCAAGTGGACGGGGGCCTCATTTTGTTTCACTGCCGCCCCGGGCCTCCGACAGCCTTAGTCCGCCACTGACGTGGGGTATTCAGTACCCTACTGTATTTCGTAAATTACAATTTCCTTGAGAATCAGGTAAATATTTATTTTTTGCAGTAGTATTATTGAGTAGTTGTGTCAAAAAGCTTATTGCGGCACCTGAATGAAGGAATCAATGATACAAATATAATAAAGCAAATAAATGCATCATTTAACTTTAAACACATTTAAATTCATGTTAAATTATTAGCAAATTTAACTGTATTTTGTTAACTCTTTTCAAATCAATAAACCAGTCGCACAAATATAATAAGGCTCTGTAATGAGATGTGCTTGACAAGTAAACTTATTGCGCTTCACACGAACTTTCGTCATGGAGTTATCCTTTTTTCTTCCCTTCCGCGTAAGTAGCATCGGCCTTTCTTCGGTTTCTCTGAGGTCCCGCTGTGTCAATGAGGGGAACTTCCTCTTCAGAAATTCGAAATATAGGTCGGCAGTGATATGATTCTGGATCTTCTTTACAAATGTTCGTTCATCAGCGCATACGCTGAATTCTTTATACTTGTAATAAATTCTGTCATGGAAAGATTCTTTTACAAGCGTACATTTAGCAAAAGGGCCACACGCTTTCAAAATTGTCAGAAAGAAATTAGTATAACACAATCAGGCGCGTGATCTTCCTTGAGAAATAATGTAATACTGAGAGCTGTGAGTCGTCGCGGGAGGGGAGAGGGGAGGAGGAGGAGAAGGAGGGACAGATTAACAGATTCCTGGAGTTGCAAAGCCACAGCTCGCTGCACTTTGGTGCAGCAGTAAATTCCCGGATGGGGTACTGAATACCCCGGCGCGCCCGCTCGAAGGTTAATTGGTGGTGACTTTAACTTACTCTCGATGCGTTGGCAAAAATACCTGTTCCAAATAGGAGGCAAGTATAAAACATCATCCGAAATTGCACTGATCTCTACCTCCGGAAATTATCTCGAGAAGTTAGTTCATGAACGCACTAGAATAGTAAATGGTTGTAAAACAAACTTGACCTAGCAACAAATAATCCGGAGTTAAAAAAATAAAAAAGCAACAAAACAGACACAGGAATTAGTGAACACTGTGTGGCGTAGCGTGACTGAATATTTAAATTCTCAATTCTACCAAAATCAAACAAAAAGTATATCTATTAAAAAAAGAAAAAATAAATAAAAAAAGAAGAAAAAAAACTGCTTAACTCTTTCTTGAGTGAGAATCTCCAGTCTTTCAAAACTAACATTGTGAGTTTGGATCAGATGTGACTTACATCCAAGGAAATAATATCAACAGCTATTGAAGAAAGATTTATACCAAACAAATTAACAAAAGATGGGACTGACCCCCTTCGGTACACAAAACAGGTTAGATCACACTTGCAAACAAGGAGGTTATTGTAAAAGCAAAGAAAAAAGAATACCAAATTTAAACATACGTACATAGAATCCCCAAGACGTCAATATTTTACAGAAACTCGAAATTAAGCTCAAAATTCTAAGCGAGTAGATTATAATAGTTTCAACAACGGAATCCTGCCACATAATTTGGTAGAAAATCCTTAGAAATTCTGGTTGTATGTAAATTGTAAAGTATACTAGCGGCAAAACACCATCAAACCTTCACTTTGCGACAGCAACAGTGGTGCTACTGATGATAGTCCTGCTGAAGCAGAATTGCTAACCACAGCATTCCGAAATTCCTTCACCAAAGAAGACGTAGCAAATACTCCAGAAATCGAATCAAGAACAGCTGCCAGTATGCATAATTTAGAAGTAGATATCCCTGGAGTATTAAAGAAACTTAAATCATTTAACAAAAGCAAGTCTTCTGGTTCGTATGCTGATGCAATAGCTCCATACCTAGCTATCATATACAACCGCTCACTCAGTGAAAGATCCGTACCCAAAGAATGGAAAGTTGCACTGGTCACTCCAAGAAAGGCAATAGGAGTGATACGCAAGATTACAGGTCTATATCATTGACATCGGTTTGTAGTAAGATTTTAGAACATATACTTTCGTTAAACATTATGTACTACCTCGAAGAGAACGACCTATTGAGCCATAGTCAACATTGATTCAGAAAGTATCGTTCTTGTGAAACACAGTTAGCTCTTTACTCACATGATGTGATGAGTGCTATTGACAAGGGATCTCAAATAAGATTTCATATTTCTAGGTTTTCGGAGAGGTATTGATACTGTACCTAGCAAGTGGGTTCTAACAAAATTGCGTGCTTGTGAAATATTGCCACAGTTGTGTGATTGGATTCATGATTTCCTGTCAGAAAGGACACAGTACATTGTAACTGACGGAAAGTTATCGAGTAGAACAGGAATGATATCTGGCGTTTCCCAGGGAAGTGCTATAGGGCCCCTACTCCTCCTTATTTTTATAAACGATTTAGGAGACAAATCTGATCACCTCTCTTAGATTGTTCGCGGATGATGCTGTCATTTATCGGTTAGTAAAGTCACAAGAAGATAAAAAGCAAATTTCAAAATTATTTAGATAAGATATTTGCGTTGAGCAAAAATTGCCAATTGACCCTGAATAATGATAAGTGTGAAGTCATATGAGCAGTAAAATAAATGCATTAAACATCATTTACAGTATAAATCAATAAAATCTACAGGCCGTAAATTCAACGAAATACCTAGGATTAACAATCAGGAACAATTTTAATTGTAGAGAACATTAAGAAAATATTGTTGGGAAGGGGAACCAAAGGCTACATTTAATTGGCAGAACACTTAGAAGATGCAACAGTTGCACTAAAGAGACTGCCTGTACTACACTTGTATGTCATATTTTGGAGTATTGCTACACATTGTGGGATTTCCATCAAGTAGAACTGACGGAGGATATTGAAAATGTTCAGAGAAGGACAGCTCGTTTTGTACTAGTATTGGTTAACTATAATGACAATTCATCTTGCGTCTGTAACGTATATACCTGTACTGAGCCATGGTTTATTCATAATAAGCACGAAAGTTGCACACGCCAGCTTTATTTTGTAGGTTGTAGTTAATGAGAGTGGCTAACTGCAAGTCCATACTCATATTGTAATACTGTGCGGGAATTATTTTATTTAGTCTGAGCCAGTTCTTTTCACGTCTGCTGTGTGTTCACAGTCAAATAAAATCATTTGAAGTGATTTCTCTTGTAGCCAGACATTTTCAACCGTTATATCGATCTTGACAAATAAAAAATTCAACTAGAATATGTATATCTTCATGTAAAAGCCAGAGAACTGGTGTATTGGATGTGGTGTACAATTAATTGCAGTACCCTGTTTAGTAACCCGAACGTGGGAGAATGAGAAGATAGAAAGAGTATTCCAGACGGCGCCATTCAGTAATAAGGCAAGAGATATGCGGTTGCGAATCTACACGTCGCATGACATTATACAATTAAACACAAAAAATTGTGAGACACGACAAAGAGGCTATGCAGAATGGCCACAAATTCATAATCTTAGAGGTAACGACGGAATCTGCAACATTATAATCTTCGGTGGTCTATGGAAGAATGTGTGAAGCTGTAAAAAAAGTTTTAAATGTTTGTAAACCTATTGGACCAAACTACTATAGTCATCAGTCCCCAGATTTACAGACTACTTACACCTTACGCTAAGGACAATACACACACCCTTGCCCGAGGGAGGACTCGAACGTCTGACGGTAACGGCCGCTCAGTCTATAGCATGACGCTTACGGCTAAACACAGCGTCAACAAAGAAGTGGTAGACCTAGAGATATCAAAGAATGCGAGAATCTAGCAGTCGGCAGCGACGCACTTAGAGCCACACATTTAAATCATTATCATCGATATGACATCCTAATGGTGCTACATTGACCACACGGACCATTAATAGACGGTTCACAGAATGATGGCTGAGATTACTGCGTCCGTTGCACCTATATATACCAACTAGCTCGTTTACAATAGTGTCGGGCACGTTCGGCATTGAATCTCACTGACTGGAGGAGAATTGTCTTCATGCATGATTCCCGGCTTAAACTGCTCCACGATGACCAGCGAAGACGTCTCGAGGCGCGTCAGACAGCAGTGGTGTATCAAACGGAATGGCGCTCACGATACGGCCAGTCAACCAGCATTGGTGGTCTGGGGTGCCATTTCATTTCAGAGCAGGACACCTTTGGTTGTCATCCGTGGCACTCTAAAATCACAGCGCTACGTCGAGGATATTGCACGCCCTATTTTGTTGCCCTTCATGACAAGTCATCTTCGGCGTATACATTATCAGAAAAAAGTATACCTTAAAAGCCGACGTCGACTTTGATCTGATGACGGCAGATGCCACTTGGTGGATAGCAGATGTACTGATAGTGCTTTCAACGTCGCCCGCCAATAGTGTAGTGACATAGCTGCCAGAGCGACATCTGTGTGAACCCTTCAGTGGGGAATGTTTACAGCCGTAAGGCTCAGTGTGAAATCAACGCGTGAAGCAAACACGCGCCATGCCATGGAGGCACACTCGAGCTTCCTACAATCGAACGAGTCTGAAAGGGGTCAAATGTGGCCTTCCGAGTGACGGGAGGGTCCTTTCTGTAGAATTGCCAGTGCTGCGTCAGTTGTGCAACGACGCTAGTAGCAAGGGTCACGTAAACATTCTCACATTTGTAGGCGGGTTCACTACGTGCACGCAGCACAGACGTCTGCCAAGATCGTTGTATCGTAAGGGCAGCAGTGGCAGATCGTAGAGCTACCAAAACACAGAAATAAGAGCATGTAAGCCCAGAAGTTTCAGCACGAACTGTTGCTAACTGGTTACTACTAGTGGGGCTACGGGCACTCATACCTCTAGCCTGACTCCCACTCATGTCACATGATCGACATGAACGGCTAGAGTGGTGCCGTCAGAGCATCACTTGGAACATACAATGGCGGGTCGTACATTCGGCGATGGAAGGAAATTCTGTCTACACGCGAGTGATAGCCGTTTGCGCGTACGACGTATGCCTGGGTTTTCATTGGGTTGGGTTTCAGTTGATTACGGCAGTAATATGAGTCAAGCTCCACCAGTGACTCATTCAGACTCTTCTCCACATTCTCAAACGACTGTCCCTGAGCATGAAAGGAGCCTCTCAGCAGAATGTGCTGTTAAGCTAGCATCACATTCGGGCGTCCCCTGGGCAACGGTGTTTTGTTGCCGGCCAATCCTTTCTAATCCAGAGACATCAAGGCATAGCTAGTGTAATGACTAGTCAACATAGGACCTTTTCAGGTCCAACCATGACTCTTATCTCTGTCAATATCGAGGGCTTGTCCTTATGCAAAGAGGAACTAATCTTGAGTGAATTGGAAAACTGTAAGACGGTGTACTAATTTCTATTTTCGGCAGTGTATTTCGGTAAGATTATTACCGATTGCACACGCCGATACTTTCTACCGCTTGTCTTCATTCTTATAAAACTCTGCCTTGGTCAGTAAAGTCACTAGGCCTGTTTGAAAATGGCTTTTGCAACTTTAATTACTTGTCAAAGTACGAAATTGTTGGAATTAATAAACCATACCTCTTATCATCTTCGCTATATTTGGTACGGTCCTGACTTTTGGGACATCCTGTAGAATGGTCGCTTGGGATCTCACAGATACGTATTCCCGGAATAGGAAACCTGCGCGTCAGCGGATTTTAACACTCTGTTGTTAATTTTCATAAAATAAATATTCAGTTGCTACTATTGTAATAGTTACATGTTTTTCCCTATTTGTGTTTACTTATTCACTGAAACATGTAAGGTTAATTAAAGCTAACGGCGCAATATTGAGTCTGTATCTTACAGATAACACGCGACCACCTTTGTTCCTCCTAGAGACGGGGGCACTGCAGTGTTAATGACTAGAAATGATATCAACTGGGGAAGACTTATAAGCCTGAAGACGGACAGTTCAGTAAAAATACAATCTGACACTCAGAATGTCTTGCTGCAGGACAAGATGATAATGAAAACACATACAAGGCGGCACACTGGCACCTTTGTGTTCTGCTGGGAAAAATCACAGCTCTACATCCATTTGCCGCGTCCGTCTGCCTAGTCCAATGGACAGCGTGGTAGATTGCCAAGCAGGGGGCCCAGGTTCAATTCCCGGTCCGGTCGTAGATTCTCTCCGCTCGGGGACTGGGTGTTGTGTCGTCCTCATCATCATCGACGCGCAAGTCGCCCAAGTGGCGTCACCTAAAAAGACTTGTACCAGACAGGACGACCACGATCCCAGATGGGGTCTAACGGCAAAAATGCCACATGATGATCATTATCATCATCATTTGGACCATTATAGGGAGAACACTGAAACCGTCTTGTGGAGAAACATGCAACCTACTTTTGTTTTGACGATCTAACGCGCCAGTTGGACAGAATCGTCATGATACCCCTTAGGAGAACATCAAACAACAGTATCAACCAATGTAAAGCCGGATTACTGCTTGCATGAAAGCTAGAAGTGGACCAACGAGTTACTGAGTTCCTCAGTTGGTGAAGTTCATATTCTTGACTAAATCATTCCTTTTTCCCCTGAATCATTTGTTTGTCTTTATATGTACATCGCATTTACTGCTTTATATCGTATGCACAAAACTTTCCATCCCATTATGAGAATTCTATATTTTTCTGTTTTTTGTTTTATTTTTATTTTAGATATTAGTTGGAGTCGTCATCGACGGTGGTTGAGTTTATGTTCGTTCTGATCATGTAACGCTACGCTATCTCTGACAGCCAATGAGCGTTCAGAAATGTTCTAAGCGCTATGCTGTGAACTTCATAGCCAGCGCGGTTATTAAACGCGATCGTAGTGAGTTAATTAGTGAATTTCTATTCCATATGTTGCAAGTTGTCACGGTTAATAATGGTGGTAAGTGACAAATTCTGGATAAGCAAGCGAAGGACATGATTTGCAGGACAATTGTCACTTGGAGGCGGCAACATTGCATCCCCATCCATATCTGCACCCGCGTGGACTGCCGTCCTTCGCGAATCTGACTATAGTTACCGGGCATGGTCCAAGCCACCACTCGTTACTCGTGTTTATGCTGTTTATTCATCACTGACAGATTTTTCTCCATGACTCTTATTGAAGGTGGAATGTTGATTTTGGATTTGTGCTGAAGTTTGCTTACTTGATTATGTGGTGGACGGACTTGGAGCTTTATATGGTTCTTCGCGGTTTTCGGTCCATGTAAACTCTGTTTCCGCCTATGGAAAACGACAGTGTGACAAACTAGGTCACGGATACTGCCTTATCTACGTTTACATATAAGACTCTGCAAGTAACAATAAAGTGCATGGCAGAGGGTTCATCAAACCGCTTTATGATATTTCTATACATTTCCAATCTCTAATAGATCTGATTACTCTTATTTTGTTATGATGATCATGTCTCCCTATGTAGGTGGGTGCTAACAAAATATGTACGCATTCCGAAGAGAAAGTCGGTGAAATAAATTTCGCAAATATATCTCACCGCAGCGAATAATGCCTTTCTTGTAATGATATCCACCACAACTTGTGCATCATTTCTGTGATACCATCTCCCCTATATCGCGATAATATAAAAAGAGTTGCCATTCTCTGAACTTTCTCTAAATCGTCTGTCAGTCCCACCTGGTGTGGATCCCACAATGCGCAGCAATACTCCAAAATAGGACGCACAAATATAGTGAATGCAGTTTCCTTAGCAGAGCTGTTGTATCTTCTAACCATAAGAGTTCTACCAATGAAACGCAGCCTTTGGTTCGCCCTCCCTATAATATTTTCTGTGTTGTTTCCAATTTAAGTTGTTCGTAATTGTTATTCCTAGGTATTTTGTTGAATTGACTTCCTGTAGAGTTGACTGACTTATTGTGTAGCTGAAGTTTAACTGATTTCTTTTAGTGGTCATATGGATGACTTCACACTTATCATTACTGAGGGTCAATTGCCAATTGCAGATATGTTATCTAAATCATTTTTCAGTTGCTTTTGATCTTCTGGTGACTTTACTAACCGATAAATGACAGCATCATCCGCGAACAGTCTTAGAGAGCTACTCAGAGTGTATACTAAATCGTTTATAAAAATGAGGAAGAGTAGAGGCCGTATAATACTTCCCTGCCGAACACCAGATCTTCTCGATGACTTACCGTCAATTACTGACCAAGCGGCACATGATATTTAAATTAGCCACTTTGGAGATTAGTTGACTACTTCAGGCTGAAGCAAAGCCTTTCGTGAACTGTTCCATTCAATAACAGCAGCAGAGCTAATAATAATTATTATTTTGTGTGACTTATTGGCCTGGTGCAAGTTTTTCAGTTGGTCGCCACTTCGGCGACTTGCGTGTCCCTAGCCTATCCCAGTTGGAAACCGGGGAAGTGGGACCTACAGCTTACGTACGTCTTTAAATTACGTGGAATCCGAACCACAAGTCGTTTTTGGCGACTCCCTCTCATCGTTGAGAGATGAGGGATGGATTGAAAGGCAGACTGAAAAAATCCGAAGCGAAGTCTGAGCGGGTTTCGAACCCGCGACCCTTCGGTTTCCAGTCGGCAGCCTTTTTTTTTTTTTTTTTTTTTTCCCCTTTCTTCGTGTAGATCTATGCTTTGCGGTCGTTAGTTCAGTTCGTTCTTGGTTGTTCGCTGAATGTTCGGCTCAGCTTTTTTTTATTACAGACGGTATTTAGCCCCCTGACCGGGCGCGCTGAGCCACGGCGCCCGACGGACCCCAAGACCACCGAGTCCGACAGCAGCAGAGCTAAGAACTACTGTACAAGTAATCAGCTATCAATTACAGTTTGCCAAGTAAGATCTCTGTATCAGATGTTTTAAAAATCTGTGGACTCGAAAAACGAAATCCCTTTTAACAGACTGAATAAACATTTCAATACTTGAACATGACTAAGTTATCACCTGAAGCAAGAAATAAATCCAAGATATGTTGTTAAATAAATAAATCAATGAAGTACTATTAAAACCATTTACATACCAGAAAAAGTAACATATGAAACTATGAAAATATAGTAGAAACCAACATACTAAACTTTTGTTTACGTACGTCTTTAAATTACAGGAAACACATCTCTAAATTACGCTTAGGCTTACAGAATGAAACAAAGATGATCTATATCTGAATTATGTGTCAATGAAGTGTTTCCAACAGAATTAAAAGCTATAATGAAATGCTTACCTGTCTACTTGGCTTCTGCAACGCAATTCCTAGGGCGATTGTTGAGGCGTGGCCCATGGAGCCCACAGTTAAGAAATCCTTCTCGTGTCCCTGTTCTTTCGACACTCGGTATTCGAAGAGTTCTCTGGACAGCATCCCTGTTGTGCTTACAATAATCGTATTGTCCATTATCGTATCCACTATTATCTGTAGTGCCATTTCTCTTGTCATCGGGTACCTGTATTAAGGAAAATTTCCTTGTTGAAATAAGTTTTGGAGGAAAAAACTGTTTCATCTAATTCGCATGCAAGAATATTAGACTTTTTTTATGTATTCGTATCCGAACTATACCATAAAATGTAGCAACTGAAAGAAGCCAGTAAATAATTAAAAATACAAAGTACGTATGTTTATATAAAACGTACTAGTCAAATACGTACTCAAATTATAAGATATATTAGAAGTAAATAATTAAAACTACAAAGTACGTATGTTTATGTAAAACGTAATAGTCAAATACGTACTCAAATTATAAGATATATTAGAAGTGAATCATGTATCGTTTATCCAGAACAAGCTGCAGCTATCTCAGTATATTTCAGGAGGTCGTCTTCAGTTCGCACTCCTAGGTGCATTCACTAACGATTATTTTAGGTGTTCCATTGTTTGCGTTTCACCAAACTTGTCAGTGAGTGTAGTTACACTTTTCCATAAATCTTTCTATCGCCCTATGCCCATACGAAATGAAATCAACACTTTTGCTGTCTAGGTGGGAGCCCTGTGGTAGAGCTTCAGGATATTCTTATTGCCATAATGATTTTAATTGAAGTTTCAACTGGTTGTACTGAGTATGTGAAATTTCGTCTAGATTTAAGCCTTTTGGGCACGTGTTGAGAGCTGTGTAGCGGGTGACGTTGACCGTTCATCCGTGAGCCAATATATATATATGGACTTTGCTGATATATCTCCTCCGTCATTTACGCTATTGGAACAAAGCCAGATAATGAATATTAACTGCCAGCCCTAATAAGTCCCACGCAGCCAGTTATCTTCCTGTAGATACTGCTTCAACCGCTTCTATTTTTCTTGAGTGATAGTATCCTCCTGAAACAGGGCATACTTACTCAGTAACCATAAGCAGGTAGCGGGTCGTGTGGCATGGAGTACTTTAGCGCTGGAATCCACTTTGCAAGTGTTTGTTCAGTATGCCGTTAGGTGTTTATATTTTAGTTTTTGTTTACTCAAAATGTATCTTATATGTTAAGGGTCTGACGAGAGTAGTGCCCAAATAGGTTGCATTGGAAAAGTTGCTCAAACGCGGTCCGTTCCAGATGATATTGACCTCCTTTCCATCTTCCTGGTTGTTAAGACCAAAGAGTTACACTTGTTTTTTACTAGGATACGGTTTCAGGTGATTACGTCTGCAGCAGTTTGTGGGCAAAATGAGGTTTTCGCTCAGCCTATTTTCCATTTCATTAAAAGATTTTGCTGCGTTTACAATTTCCCTATCATCGTAAATAAAATATTTGCTCTTTCCGCCAATAGACTGGGCGTAAGTGTATGTGTTAAAAAGCAGTGGCGACAGCACCGTTCTTTTAACTTTTCCGTCTACTTCTCTTTTGTTGGAATTCGATTAAGAATCTTCTATTCGACAGCAGTGCACTAAGAATTTTTACCAATCCGTCATTCTTAGTCATCCGATGTACTTTAGGGATGAGAGTTGAAAGACGACCGTCTGTCGTCTTCCATATATTTTTTATAAAATTATAATTTATTTGATGTCGCTAGATTAGCATTTTGTTAAAACTAGAACCCCACTCTTTTCAAGGTATGAGGAATAGCATTTTTATTTCATGTTTTAAAATATTAGTTTCTGAAACGTTAGTTAATATTGCTAGGATTTTGTTATTTTAATAATTTATTATTGTGGTTATGAATGTGGCAATAAGTACGGCTTCTCCGCTACGCCACTGTCCCTGTGAGAATGTGTACTTGTTTTACTTTTAAGTGGACGTGTGAGGATCTAATGGCCGTCTTAATGTAGGTAATAATAGCTCGCTTTGCATGGTTGTCTCTTGCTCAGAGTCGATAGTTAGTCGTTACCAACCCCTGCTGCTGATGCAATCAAAGAGGTTTCTACACCCTTTGGTTACAAGCCAGTCGATGAGCCCTCCCCAGGGCGAGTCTTGCGATCTTCTCTCCCCACCACCGCTGTTTTCTTGTGTTTCCCAGTTTTCGGTAGCTTTCCCGCCTCTTGGCCGCTCGGTGTTCACTTTGTGCTGGGATCGTGGTGAGGTAAGGTTGGTTCTGCTCTTGTGTCCGTGGAGATGGTAGCGATTCGTTGTCTAGCATGTTTAACTTAGACAGGAGAAAATATAAAAATGCAGCAAGTGAAGCAGTCAAAAGGGAGTATAGACAGCAATAAATGAGGTAGACAAGAAGTGCAGACTGGCTAAGCAGGAGCGGCTAGAGGAAAATTGCAAAACAGTAGAAAGCAGCTGCATGAATATCAAGAGCTCAGATGGAAAACAACCCCTCATCGAAATAGGACAGGATAGTAAGAAAACATCTAGTTACAGTAATCTTCCGGCCCATTGCGATAGATTAATCCTCTACTCAGTTCAGTTAAGGACGGTCTGGCATTTGGTGTGAAATAGCAATCTCCAGTGGCTGACGATGGCTGAACTACTGTCAACCGAAATATCGTGGCATGAAATCGACGCTATTCGGTTGCAATCCCGAACCTTACCCAGAAAAATATACGCTGCATAATGTGTCTTTTACATTGTAGGTAAGAGGCGCGAGTAATTAGCTCGCTAAGCAAGGTCCCATTGTATAGTAAACGTGTAAAGAAGTTGATTTTTGCGAATTTCTAAAAACTACTTACCGAATTGCTTCTTATGAATTTAGCTATCACTTGGTTCCTGAAAGCAGTTTCTTTCCTTTTCGTTTACTTATCATTAACATGTTGGAATAATTACAAAATATTCTGTTTTATTCAACTAAGAATTGTTGATAAAGAAGGAATTACGTATTTTAAGACAAATAATATTTTTTCTTAGGTATTTTTTGTATTGCGTAACATCCGCATTTGTATGGATACTCTGCAAGTCACACTGGAGTGCATGGCAGAGGGTTCATCGAACCACTTTATGATATTTCTCTGTAATTCCCTTCTCTAATAGCTCGCGGGAAAATTGTACACCTTTCAGTTTTCGATCTGATTTCTCTTATTTGAATATGATGATAATGTCTGCCTATGTAGGTGGAAGCTAACAATATATGTTCGCATTCTGAAGAGAAAGTTAGTGAAAGAAATTTCGCAAATAGATCTCGCCACAAGAAATAATGTCAATTTGAAATATTATTAAAAAGGAGACACGACAACCAAGATCATAAGAACACGATATTACCATCAAAGCAAATGAGAAAGCTTACTAACAAAAAGTCAAAAGCTGATAAAATATTTAATGATTATTTTCTAAATGTTGTGGTGAAAATAGGATCTAAATGTTCGTTAGAAGTAGCAAGGCAGTTAATGGAAGAGGCCATACCTACGCAATTTGATACAATTGAAATTCCACCCACTTCTCCCTCAGAAATTAGGAAAATAATAAACTCTCTAGATAGTGTAAGCTTACATGGAATTGAAATGTTTGTAAATCTATCGGACCAAACTGCGTGGTCATCAGTCCGTAGCTTACAAACTACTTAAACCTAGGTAAACTAACCTACAGACAAACACACACACCCATGCCCCAGGGAGGACTCGAACCTCCACGGCGAGCAACCGCGCGCTCCGCAGCGAGGCGCTTGAGACCACTCGGCTACTCCACCGCGGCTACATGGAATTGATGGCATTTTCAGCACGGTATTAAAAGATTGTTCCCAAAAGATAAGTAGGATTTTTAGCCACCTATGTAATAGTTCTTTAAAGCAGGGTATTTTCTCTGATAGACTGAAATATGCTATCGTTAAACCCTTGCATACAAAGGAGAATACGTCTGATGTCAACAACTACTGCCCAGTCTCACATCTGACAGCAGTATCAAAAATTTTTGAAAAAAATAATGTAGGTATTCTCGAGTAGCTTCACATATTAGTAAAAATAAAGTTTTAACAAAATGTCAGTTTGGTTTTCAGAATAGTTTTTCAACAGAAAATGCTATATATACTTTCACTGATGAAATAATAAATACTCTGAGGCCGCGGTGGCCGAGGGGACTGAGGCGCTTCAGTCACAGTCTGCACGGTCACTACGGTCGGGGGTTCGAATCACCCCTCGGGCATGGATATTTGTGCCGTCCTTAGTCTTAGTTAGTTCATAAGTAGTTTGTAAGTTTAGGGAGTGATGACCCCGTAGTTAAGTCCCATAGACTATACAAACATTTGAAACATTTTTTTTAAATACTCTGAATTACCAGACATCACCTGTTGGGATGAGACATACACAGGGCTTGTTGTTTTGTGGTGCCACTACTTTCTCCTCGTACAGCTACCACCGGAACAAGACTATGCGAGTCCCTGAGGATCGTAGCCCACTGGTTGAGAAACACTAGTCTAATCCATTAGGCACTAGACTGTAGGAGAATCCCAGAATAGCATAAGTAAAGTGATGCGAGTGTAGTTCCATTAGCTGATGGGTATGTAGTATAGCAGCCGGAGCTACCGTGACGACCGCAGCGGAAGCCGGCTTCTGCGCCCACAGCCTACCATTTGTGTCCGCTCCATGCATTCCCACTCGAGCAAGCCGTGCCCGAGTGCGGCGCGTTCCAGCGAGCAAAATCCGCAAATGCATCCCTGAGTTTCCCTCTTGTGTTGGCGTAATTTCTGCGTTACGACATTCGTGATTATGGGAATGTGCGTTATCACGAAGCAGTAGCACTCCTTATCGTAAGGGCGTTACTCCGCGCTCTTGCAGCGCCTGAATCCCAGCCAAAATGCCGACTGCACGTGTGGGGAATATGGTTCCCAGAACACTTACTTCTGCACTGCCAGCAACTGACACACATCAGACCACTATACACACCTGATGAAGACACGAATTTAACAATACAAACTCGGCTAAATGGGAGAGACTAAACAAATCGGTGATGCTGCATCACGCACACTAGTGGATATTTTCATACAAACACGCACAAGCCGCAGAACACAGGCACGATACACTCAGCCAGAAGAACCATCTGAGAACACAAGAACTGATACAAACCCAAGCACAAGTACAGACAACAGCATTGATCAAATTCTTACGAAACATATAAGATAAAAAAAAGGAAAGTTACGAAGCATTTAGACAGTAAGTTAATACACTTACAGTTAAAGATAAATGTAAACAGAGAACTAAGGCTAAGAAGAAAAACCTTAAGCTAAACTATCTCCTGATTATTGCATCATATGCAGAGATATAAAACTTGTAAATAGATAAGTTTAGGAACAGTCAACTCGTAGCCAATAGACCACAACAAAAATGCATATTCAAAAATGTTTGTAAATCTGTCGGACTCAACTACTTGGTCATTACTCTGTAGCGTACAAACTACTTAAACTAAGATAAACTAACCTCAGGACAAAACAAACATCCATGCCCGAGGGGAGACTCGCCCCTCCCCCCACCCCGGCGACGAAAGACCGAGCGCACCGCAGCACGGCGCTCCGGAGCGCACGGCTAATCCGCCGCGGCATTAAGCATATTGTAGAACAAACAAACAACCGTCATCAGTCGTAAGTACACAAACACATACGCGCGCGTCCGCGTGCTCTTTTCACATTTTAGCGTCACGTAGAAGTAATAAAGTTCAATAATTGTCTTAGCAGCATTCTCTGACAAGAGAGTGTCTCTTTCTAAAGCAATGTAACATTATCTCGCGGAAGTGTCACCCAAGACTCAACAAGCTCGAGAGGTTTACGAGATATCCAGGCCTGGATGGCCGGCCCGATGGGGAGAGCATCTACTCTTTCTCTATGTATCTGTCCTGTCTTCTTTTTAATAGCCTGCTTAAATAAGTAACATTTATTTTTATTTTCCTTTTTCCTTTCAATTTCATTATGTTTATTATATATTCAAATATTAATCAAATTGTAAATAAAAATAGATTATAGGAAACAATTCAAATGTCCTTTGTAAAACCTTTAACAGAATTTAATGAAGAAACAGTTCACATACAGTAGCTGTTTTGACAAAGCGTTGCTGGTAGCACTTACACAAACGTCCCAAATATATTGTACAAGGACACATGTCAGTGATAGTGTTTGCTATATATCACAGAAGATTTAACAAGTGTAGGTAAGTATCTTCAAAACTGGGCAGTAACAAAGCAAAGCTGGCTCAAAAGTCTGTTGGAAAAAAATTGTTTGGGATTAACTTTCTGAATTTTTACTTTGTATGGGTTTTTTTAATTTATTCGATTATGTTCTACCAAGAAGCGACGGAAGAATCAGTCAAAATGTTTCAGATCAATTGAGAATCATTCACTAAATATTATGCCAGCACCTTAACGTAAGAAATTTTGGGTGCCTCTTTGGTAGGCTGTAATAGCATAATTAGAAGGCAATCATTATCAAAAATGTTCAAATGTTTGTAAATCACACACATGCCCGAGGAGGGACTCGAACCCCCGATGGCGAAAGGCCGCGCGCAGCGCAGCATGGCGCCTCAGTGCGCACGGATAATCCGCCACGGCAATCATTATCAGACCCTCGAAAGTCAGTATGGAAAATCCAGCTATGAGGCAGAATTATGGACTAGGTGTCAATATATAGCCGTAAAATGTAGATCAAAGGATCAGGTTCTTATAGTTCATCGCCCATGCAAGAAAAGCTCCATACGTCGTCTCAACAGACGGAAGAGAATTCTCTTTGCAAAAGAACATCATCATTGGACGGAGCAGGAATGGTTAAGATTTTTATGGAGCGATGAAACCAAATTTAGTTACATGTCTTCTGGTGGTATTCAATACGTTCGCCGACACAAAGGTGAAAGATTCAACTCACGTTCGAAGTTCCTACTGTAAAGCGCGGAAGGTGGGGATGTCGTGGTATGTATGTGCTTCTCCACTAAGGTCCTTTAGTGAGCATGGTGAGTTTAATGTAAGGCTATGGCGACAGGGAGGTATTGCATGAGCATATTTTACCATATGCTAGAAAAAATATACTCCGAAGGTGTTTTCAGCGTGATAATGATCCAAAAGATCGTTCTAATTGTTTAACAGACTATGTTCAACAGAAAAAATATAACGTTTTGGATGGTCAAGTCAAAGTCCGGACTTTAACCCCATAGAACATAATATGTGGTAAGTGTTGAACAGACTTCTCAGAACTATAAAGTTTTCCAATAAAGTAGCATTTTTCTACATGTTAAACTGTGAATGGAAAAAATTCGAAAGGAAGAAAAAAAAGCCTTTACTTCTTCCACGCGAGCAAGATATGAGGCTGTTTTAAAAGCAGAGGGTTAAGAAATGGAATATTAGTGGCCATCCTCCGAAAAAGCACGTTTAGTTTTATTGTTATATACAAAAGAATTTTGTAGAACACTTACGAGCTAAGAATATGTCTGCTATATTTTTTGACATACAATACACTATCGCCAGGAGTGTTATAATATATACTAGCTTAAACCCGCGGCTCCGCTTGCATGTTGGTAGAGTATGATTGATAAGCTATCTTTCAGTAGTGTGGTATGACATTGGTTTTGAAGAAATAAATGAAATACAATACCTTCCTTAGCAATAAATAGTTTAAAATCAACATTCAAATGAAAAAAGTATGTTAAGTGCAAAATGATTTACAATAAATACAAAATATAATAATTTCATATTTCTCGCTTCATATGTGTATTATTTTAATTGCTTAATTTTGATTTTTGTTGCATGAAATTAATTTATTTTATATACCAATTATATAAGAGAAATCAGATAGAAAACGAAACGATTTACGAGCTCTTTCTTCCCGCGAGCTATTAGAGAATGAACGGCAGCGAAAGTTTATGAAAGTGATTTGCAGAGTATCTATGTAGATGTAGATGATAAATTCAGATGTTTCTGCCTATATTTCACTCTGCAGCCAAAACTACACATCGCAAACGCCCTTAACCGACTGAATTGAATTCTGACACAATGTTGCATTGGAATACACCATTGGTTTTGTATTTTTGTTTTTAATACGTTTGCAAAACATGTTGCGAATAGGTATAACTTCATGAATATGTTGTAGCTTATGTCACAGAATCAGTGACATTCGCCACTTTTTACATTTCTTTCATGATCATTCACATCTCTTGACAATTTACTGAGACTTGGAAAGTGAAAGAGTACATATAATTTTCAAGGAGTAATTATTGTTCTGTATTTCGTGTTAGAGGCTTCAAATAACTAAATATCTATCCGATAGCTATAAAACAGCGCCTAAAATCTTCCTCGGGCACAGATAAGTAACTTTACAATTTTTTAAAGTCTCTGCGTCTTGTGGATCCGACGTGATAAGCATACACCGAACAGACATTCACATTTATATATACATATTTCCCTTTATAGTTTAAGTTAAATATTGTCCAAGAGACCAACCAGTTTATATATAAACAAATTTTGACAAAATATTGGGTAAAAAATCTTATGAACGTTGATGATCCATCAGTAAAGATAATTTTAAATCATCTAGTGTAATCTCTCATGTACCTCGCATTAAGAAAGAGACGAATAGATACACCAACAGCAACCTAATTTTGACGGCCGCAGTGGCCGAGCGGTCTGCGGCGCGCCAGTCACAGTCTGCACGGCCGCTACGTTCGGGGGTTCGAATCCCCCCTCGGGCTTGGATGTTTGTGTCGTCTTTAGTACAAGGTAGTTCATAAGTAGTTTGTAAGTTCAGGGACTGATGACCACGCAGTTATGTCCCTTAAGCTTACCAAACATTTGCACATTTTGAACCTATTTGTGGGCAGTGTACTCTTACAACTAGCTTCTACAATTGACGATAGAATACGGTGTTTTAGGTAATGCGTTAATTCAACTACTACCACTATTTACGTATCTCTGCAAAGACGACAGATTTGAATCACATACAAAATACATACCTTGATGGCGTTAACTCTAGCTTATAAGGAAGAAATGTCTGTCTCCTGACGAGTAAAGCATAAGGGCAACTGTTCGCTTCCATGTACCGTTTGGCTTTATTCAGAGTTCTTCTGGCACCCTCGATGTAATCGGGCAGTGTGGTGTACTCAATGCCCACAGCCTCTGTAAAGTATAATAAAGTAGTAAGTGATTGGTTGTTAAAGATGTATGTGTTATTCTGTAATTATATGGTTTATTATGGCCATATAAACAATTATATGTCCTGTATTAACAAAGTATTATTTACAGAAGACTACAGGCCTGTTAGACTCCCTAGCAAAAAAGAAGCACCCAGAAGATATGGTCGGATGTTAATGAAACTAAGCGCATATACACACTATCGGCACGCATGTAAATGATTAGGGTTGCAGTTCTCTGTAACAGGCATTAATCCATTGTAACGTACTCTCCGATACACACCATACGATGGCTTACGAAAGGTAGCGTGCCGCGACGGAGCGGCCGAGCGCATATATATATATATATATATATATATAAGCGCATTGAGGCGCTAAGCTACGATGCGCGAGGCCGTACCCCGTCGGGGGTTCGAATCCCCCCTCGGGCATGGATGTTTGTGCCGTATTTAGTATAAGCTAGTTCATAAGTAGTTTGTAAGTTTAAGGACTGATGACCCCGCAGTTAAGTCCCGTAAGTTTTACAAACATTTGAATATTTTTCGAAAGGTAGCTCATGTATTAATCAGAGTACAAGCTACCTCTGTTCCTAATTTCATTCATATCCGTCCAGCCATTTCAGAGTGAAGGCGTAAGAAACGAAATAACTAATAGTTATGCACTCTCCGCCATGCACCATACGAAGTTAATTTTAGTGTGCCTATAACCTTCGCGTGTGTGCAAGCAATGAGTTGACAGTTTCATCTCATTCGGATGTACGGTATGGCCGTGTATAAAATACAAACAAAAGTAAACAAATATTAATTTTTTTTATATTAGATTGTGGATTAGCGTACGGGAAAAAGAATACCTAAAGCTCTGGTTCTTCCTGATTTCTTTTATTTAATTATGAAAATCATGTCTTCCTATGTAGATTTTCGCATTTTGAGGAGAAAACTGAAGATCGAAATTTCGTAAGTGCATTTCGCCGCAACGGAAAACGTCGTTTCTGCAATGCGTCCCGCCCCAATCCGTGTGTCATTTCCGTGACACTCTCTCCTCCGTGTAGCGATAGTAAAAAACGAGATGTCTTTCTTCACTCTTTTCATTCTATAAGGCCAACTTCCAATTTTCTAAGTATACAGATATTTTATTTAAATCTTTCTACTGTTAATTTTCACTCCTGATGACTTTACTAGCCAATAAATGATAGCTTTATCTGTAAAAAACTAAGAGGACTACTCAGATGTTCTAAAACATTTATATAATCTAGAACAGCAGAGGACCTACAATACTACCCTACGCAACGCCAGATAATATTTCTGCTGTAGGCGATGCCTTTCCATCAGTCACCACGAACTGTTTTCAAATGTTCAAATGTTTGTAATTCTATGGGACCAAACTACGTTGGTCATCAGCCCCTAACGAACTGAGTCCTAGCCACTTTGCCACATCTCTCTATGAACTGTTTGCTTAATGTTGAGGTACGCTCGTGGCCAGATTGATCCTCAGAGCTGTCTCATATCACTCCAGATAGTACTTAATCTCAGTTACATTGGTAGAATCCACGATGCCAAGAACTTAGTTTCAACAGCTATGTGCCGCCTTGCGTCAGGAGAGGATACAGATGCTTTAAGACACCCTTCCGAACCCAAATAGTGCGTGCATCCTGACCAGAGAAACTGCAACGTCGTACTAATTAGTGGATTCTAACTGCCAAGATATTAATAAATTTGGCTCGAGTTTATAATCACTTGAAATAGCGTCAAACACCTTCTCAACCTGAGAAGTTTCTTTTCAATTCCTCCTCGCCTTCTGTGTGCTTCAATTGTTTTCATTATTTATTATTATTGTTATTGGCCGACAGTGTATTATACAAATTCACCAAGATTTCAGAGAAATTACAATTTTATTTATTACATTTGATAATTATTATGCTTTGCTGAATCGGCGTATTTGTCACATACCTGCCGACTTATCCAGAATCCAGCATAACGCTTTTGTCTTAAAGTTTTCTTATTCCTTTTTTAGATCCCTTTTTCTGCACCACGGAGTAACATGTCCACGGTAACGTTATGCGAGAATGCATCAGATCTGTGGGAAGTTAGCTGTTAAACCACCCTAAAGTTCTACATCGCGTCCTACGACAAGAAACAAGTTACGATTGATGATACTCACCTAGTATCCTTGGTGTTATGTGTCCCTGCAACAAATGCTGTGGCTCATCTCGCTTTCCTGGTTCACCACGCCAGCCGATGAGTAGCAACATTGGTATGGAATACACTTCTCCGGACGCCAGAGATACAAGGGGGTTCACAGTATTGCCGAGTCCTGAATTCTGTTGACACAGGCAGAACATGTGTTGTGCAATTAATTTACAAGATACATCTGTTGAAAACATGTGGTTAAAAGATAACATGAAATATCTTACCATATTCTTAACACATTAGAAACAGTTTTATTCTCCAACTCTTACCAGCGTTTGTAACGTCTGTATGTGTTCCTGATGGTGCCCACTGTGGCAGATGACGAAATACTCTTTATGACTACTTCAAGGTTCTGACAGGTCGCAGGGGAACTTTTACTTATTACATATCATAAACATTCCAATAAATATCTAAGAAATTTCAACTATTTCTTACGCTTATGGGACGGGAATTCGTCCAAAACTGCTTAGCTACTTATTCATAAGTCGAAACTGATACCTCACATTGTTATCTAAGTTTATTTTGAATCCCAATGAAAAATTTAGTAGTAATAGTAGAGGGCCGCGGTGGAGTGGCCGTGCGCCCTAAGGCGTCTTGAGGCGGAGCACGGGGTTACTTGCCGTCGGAGGTCCGAATCCTCCCTCAGGCATGGATGTGTTTGGTGTCCTTAGCATAAGTTAGTTTGTAAGCCTAGCGACGGATAACCACAGCAGTTAAGACCCTTAGATTTGAACAGTAGACGAACATCTACTTTTGTCCGAATCTGCGACTGTAAAATATTTGTAATGCTAATCTAGCAAATACTTAGAAAGAAACATGTTCAGGAGTATACCCAAACTTGTTCTGCTCGTTTAAGTAATTTTATGAGTTCTTTATCAACTTATTATCAATTTATTATTATTTTATTTCTGATTTCATTAAGCTCATTATCTCCTACACTTGAAATCTATATTGCGATCGCCCTTAGACTAAAATAAGTATTTAGCATTCTAGTAGAAATGACATTGGCCACGCTACACATAACATTCCGCAATTCAGGATCGAGTAACTATCACATTTAATAATTATGTTTGTACTATCTCGGGGATGTATAGATTTAGCTGGCAATGGAATATAACGTGATCTGGGCAACCATTCATTATAGTGCCAGATACTGTACCCTGTCGGTATTGAAATCTGAGGAGTTCTTCAAGAGCAATTTGGTACGCAATATGTATTCATTGGCAGTGGTGTAACTGACCTTGCTTGAGTTTATTTTTGCATTCGCATCGCTTCCAGGGATGTTGTCGGCACGCTTATGTCGACTTTGCCGTGGAGGAGTATCCGAGCGCATTGAGGTGCTATGCTCCGATGCGCGAAGCCGTTCTCTCTCGGGGGTTCGAATCCTCCTTAGGCCATAGATGTTGTTAAGTCCCATAAAGCTTAACAAACATTTGAATTTTTTATGTCGACCTTCGCTACTCTCTGGATTTAGTATCAGAATAGCCATTCACTTCGGGAACTCCGCCGTCACCGCTTAGAAGCGCCTGTTTGTTCCATTACCCTCGACCTCAAGACCTGTGTGAGTAATTATACACTGTAATCTGGCTACAGGGATTGATGTAGGGTCGCGCGGAATGACCGTGCGGTTTTAGGCATCATGTCAGGAACTGTGCGGCCGCTCCAGCCGGAGGTTCGAGTCCTCCCTCGGTGTGTGTGTGTGTCTGTGTGTGTGTGTGTGTGTGTGTGTGTGTGTGTGTGTGTGTGTGTGTTTTGTCCTTGGAATAGGTTTATGTTAGTTTAAGTAGTCTGTAAGTTTAGGGACCGACAATCAGATTAAATTGTTATAATCAAATGTTTGAAAACCTATTGGACTAAATTGCTATGGTCATCAGCCTCGAGAATTACAAACTACTTAAACTAACTTACACTTAGGACAACACACACACACACTCACACGCCCGAAGGATGACTCGAACCTGCGGCAGTAATGGCCGCCCAGTCTGTAGCATGACGCCTTAGACCACCTGGCCCTTCCACGCGGCGCAGTAGATTGGTCCCATAAGTTAACAAACATTAGAATTTTGATGGATGTAGGCTCTCGTGCCATGCGTAACATTGTAACGGGGCACCCATGCCAACCTCCTCTTCCCAGCCTTCCTCATTAAAAAAAATGCAGATTAACAAATACAATTTTAAAATACCATGATTTTCTAAGTATAGGCTAAGTTCTAATTCAAATGTTCGTAAACCTAAGGGATTTCTGTGGTCATCAGTCCCTAGGTTTACAAATCATTTAAACTAACTTAAACGTACTTATGCTAAGGTCAAACACAGACACACATGCTCGATGGAGGACTCAAACTTCCGACGGCTAGTAACCGCGTGCTCCGCAGCAAGGCGCCTTAGAGCGCTCGACCACTCCATCGCGTCTATAGGCTAAGTACTGGGTGGTTATAATTAAACTGACGATTTTCCGAGTGTTACGGTGCGGGCTGTACACATCACAGGACGCTGAAATTGCGTGACCATGTTCAATAATCGGTGCGCTAATGGAGTATGATGAAAAACTCTCAGTTCCACTTTCTGCCACCAGCCGAAAATATGGCGCTGAAATGTGAAATTCAAGATATTAAACTGAATTAGAGGCATTGAATTAAAATTTATGCCACGGCCGTGATTCGAATCCGGGACCTCCTGCTCACTCCCCCCCCCCCCCCTCTTGCTCTGGGGTCGTTCTGTTCTTTGCGGTCGCTGATCGTGTCTGTTGGTTGTCGTTCGACGTGATATTGGCTCCGCTTTTTATTACAGAGGGCATGCGCTCACTAGGCAAACGCCATAACCATTAGGCCAGCGAGGCTCAATGATTGCAGTGACTGCACGGATAGTATTAAGGCACGCCCCTCTCACTACATAAATTTCAACTGTGCCTCTTTTCCCTTATAAATATATATCAAATTGCCAAAGTTTCTCCAACAGCGGAATAGCACCCCAGCAAAGAACGTTAACGGTAAATCCTGCCTTATACCTCAGACACAGGTGATATATTTATTTGATAGTTGTATACCGCCTGGTATATAACTATCAAATAAATATATCACCTGTGTCTGAGGTATAAGGCAGGATTTACCGTTAACGTTCTTTGCTGGGGTGCTATTCCGCTGTTGGAGAAACTTTGGCAATTTGATACATATTTATAAGGGAAAAGAGGCAGAGTTGAAATTTATGTAGTGGAGAGGGGCGTGCCTTAATACTATCCGTGCAGTCAGTGTAATCATTAAGCATCGCTGGCTTTAGCCGGGAGGCGTGGCTCAGCGCGCCCGGTAAGGTGGCTCACCACCCTCTGTAATAAAGAAAGCTGAGCCAAAAACACATAGAACATCAACGAACAAATACGATCAGCGACCGCACTGAACAGAACTACCCATTGGCGTCTGCCTAGTGAGCAGGAGGTCCCGGGTTCGAATCCCGGCCGCGGCATAAATTTTAATTCAATGCCTCTAATTCAGTTTAATATCTTTAATAGATATTGAGACAAAATATGTCTCTGGGCAATGTTAATGTGAAATGTTTCCTGGTTTGACATCAGCTTTTGGTTGTTTGGCGACGCTTGTTGATGTCGTTTGTAAAATGACTATTGGTATAAAGGGTTAAGAAATTTTAAGTTTTCTGTAGAACTGCAATGGCCATTGATAAGAAAGACCGTGTACTACAAGTAAAGTTGTTTTATCAGAACAGCAGCAACAGCAGTGCTGGATTACGGGAATATCGCCCACTGGAACCACCGCAAACGGGCCCAGTGTCAATAAATGGGCTAAAAAATATGATAAAGAAATTTGAAGAAACAGGTGCATTACGCGGTGCAATGACAGTTGTTGATGAAGTTCCTGCAGCTGTAGCCGACCGTGCATCACATGCCTAAATTTTGCAGCCAAAGCTCCACCTGTGGCACGGAAATTCCCTCTACCTTTGTCAAAAGTTCAAAAGATTTGTGATGCATTTCAAAAGTTCAAAAGATTTGTGATGCATTTTACACTGGTATCCCTACACGATTCATAACATGAACCTAATGCAATCCCGGGTAAGTACAACGCCGTGACTTTACCCTTAGGTTTTTGACACGCGTGAGAATGGATGGCGTGAGGTCAAGTAGTAGTCTTTGGACGGGCGATGCACATTTTACTCTGCAAGGTGCCTTGAGTGCACAGAACTGTCGCATATGGGACTCTACTCCTCCACACCTTCAGCAGGAACATCAACTGCACTCTGCATAGATGATTGTGTGGTGTGGTTTAACAAACTCCTTCATTTCTCAGTGCGTTTATCTTCGAGCAAATGACAGCTTATGGGCGTGTTAGGTGTATAGTAACAGCTGCACGTTATAAAGACCTCATGCAACATTGATTCAAGTTATGCAAGAACGGAACTGTGTCCACATCACTTTTTTCATGAAAGATGGGTCAAAAGCACATGTCGCTCGCCAGGTGACAGATGTGCTTCGAAAAACCTTTGGTGACGACCGCATTATGTCTACGAACTTTGTAGACGTATGGCCTTCCATATCCTCCGACCTAAATCCATGTGACTCCTCGTTTTGGGCATATTAGAAGGACAGTGTCTATCAGGGATGGATCCTAACTCTTCCTGACATGAAAGATAGCGTACGACGACCTATCGCTCACATTAATCGGATATGCTGAGGACAACTATCAACCTTGTCGTGTTACGGATGCGGCATGCTGCTGAGTCGGGAGACCCTATTGAACACATGTTGCAACTTTTGACCATATCCTAACGAGTACCACTTTTATCATGTGTTTGATCGTTACTTCTTATTCTTTCACACAAAGCACATTCTGACTGCTTACAGCGCCATGTTTTCGCTTGGTGGCAGAAAGTGGAACTACATTTTTTTTTTCACCGGTTAGTGAACATACCCACGAAGTTTCAGCATCCTGTGATGTATACAGCTAGCACTGCCGTACCCTGAACACCGTCAGCTTAATTATACCCTCCTTGTATTTCATTACTGGAAAGTTAAATATTGCCCAAATCTACAGTTAAAATAAGATAAATTTAATTCCTGAAAATAAAAAGTATCAATTACTATTTGGGCAGACGATTCTGCTGATAATGAACATATAAAAATATACCAACACAGTAACAAAGACGTAGCCTACTAGAATTATAGTTTACTTCATAATATTTATTTTTATTAACATTCCTCTGGCAAAGAAATATAATATCCAGATATTTACAGAAACGAAAAAGCAATATGAACAAAAATTGTAATGTACAACTTAGTTTTATGAACATTTCTTTCTGCAAAAGTATTAAGGTTAGGATCATATGAGATCGAGATGCGATGTTCCATGCTGATACCCAAGTATGTGAGGCAAGGGAACATCTTCAGAGCGGCAAGGGCTTCAACTAGCTCAGCTAATTACTATGAAATATTTGTAAATTATATGCAAAATTAATCCTCGTGAAACATTCTACCTATTCCTGAAAACCAGATTAAAATCTTAACACTAGAACCTGAGGCTTTTCACAGACCACGATTACAATGCGCGTTTCTAATGTAATTTTGTTTTGTACGCTATAGTTACAACTTGACAATTTTTGTACTTTACTAACTCGGTATAGTCTTACTTCTTGTCAAATACACTCCTGGAAAATGAAAAAATAACACCATGAATTCGTCGAACCAGCAGTGGGAAATTTTATTGACAGATTCTTGAGTTTGTATAGAACACACGATCACATAAGCAGAGTCGTAGGCACGTGATTACAGTCACCAGAGCGTCCGTAATGTTGGCTTCTTTCATGGAATCTATCGTAGAGGTTCCGGATGTGGTTATGTGGAATGGCCTGCCATGCGATTTCCACGTGGTTCCTCAGTTGGGCCAGATTTTGTGCCGCTAATGGAGATCGCCCAACATGACGTTTTGTGCGGTCCCAAACACGCTGAATGGGGGCAGATCCAGGGTCGTACTGGCCAGGGTATTTGACGTACACCTTGAAGAGCACGTTGGGTGGTACGGGATACATATGGATATGCGTTGTCCTGATGGAAAAGTATATCACATTTTTGGTGCATGAATGATAGCAAGACGAGTTAAATGACAGTTTCAGTGTACCGTGCACTGTTCAACGTCCTCTAGACGATCACTAGAGGAGAATGGTGGGTGTAGAATATCGCTCCCCTCACAATGATGCACGATCGTGTGTCGTTAGTGTATCCTCAGCTCACGCCCCAACATCGTTCAGTCCGCCACTAATGGTGTCAAGGTAGGCGCTTATGAAGGGACGAATGGAGACGTATCGTTTACAGAGATGAGATTCGTCGCTGCCTCGGTTCCAATGATGGTCGTACACATGTGTGATGTCGTGCAGAGGAGTGCGAAAATCTGGAGTGAACGCGACAGAGGCAAACGGGGCCGACACCTGGCATCATGGTGTGGGGAGCCATAACATACACTGGCCGTTCTCCTCTGATGTTCGTTGTGGGAAAATTGAACAGTACACGGTACATTGAAACCATCATTCAAACCGTCTTGCCACCGTTCATGCACCAAAAAGCCGATGTCCTTTTCCAACAGGACAATGCACGTCCACACGTGTCCCATACAACCCAACGGGTTCTTCTAGGTGTACGTCAACTACCCTGCCCATCATTATCCCCAGATGTCCCCCATTGAGCATGTCTGAGACCAGATGAAACGTCATATTGGCTTGGTCTACACAACCGGCACGAGATCTGGTCCAACTGAGGCATCAGATGGAAATTTCATGGCACGTCATACCGTAAGACTTCATTCGATACCTCTAGCATCGTCTTCGTGAGAATGTTGCACCCTGCATTGCTGCAAAAGGAGGGTATACACGACACTAGCGTCGAAATTGTGCACGCTCTGGTGACTGTACTGACGTGCGCATGGTTCTGACAGCGTGATCGTGTGTTGTATACATCCTCAAGAATGTGTCAATAGTATTTCGCTCTGCTGGGTTGACGAATTAATGGTGTTCTTTTTTCATTTTCCGGGAGTGTAGAATGATTCTAGGTGAACGGGAGTTACGCAATACGTTATGATGAGTTAATAAGCAAGTGTAAAAATATGTGACATCAATGCCCATACCTTTAATTGCATAGTCTTACAAAGAAATTGAAATGTTTTATGTCCCCAGGGAGCCATAAACTTCAGTTTGTGAAAAAAGGACAACTTAAGACCTGTACCTGTTCCTGACTGACGGAACCATAAAAAGGTACAAAAATCAAAAGACTGCCACACATAATTATTCTAATGCTTCTGTCCATCGTGGCAACCCCCCCCCCCCCGCCGGTGCCCGGGGCAGCTTGCCTCCTCTGCCTCAACCCCCCCCCCCCTTTCCCTTAGATCCGTCACTGTTCACCTATGAAAAATACGATAGAAAGTTTATATCCAAAAGGAAACTGAACAGGTCATAAACACATCTCTTACTCACGTTCACAATTATATGCGTACCTGATAAATGTTTTCCGAAACACGCAAAGAAATTTTGTGTTTATACTTTCCTATTACATAAGGTTCCACAATTTATTCGATTGGTGACGACAGACGATATGCTTCAGCTTAGTGTGTTCACCATCAAACAGTGCTTCTCGTTACACACACTGCTTGAGAATTGCTAAGGAATACGTCCAATGTCTTCACTTTGCAGTATGAGGCCATGTGTAGGCGAGCATTATGGCCGATAAAGAGAGATTCGTGACCTGAATACAGAATGATCTATCTGCAGTACCTCTGTGTTGTCACGGTGCCTTTCACAAAAAACATACAGCGGTTTTCGGCCACTGTGTATAATGTCCGCCTATACTACGACGTCTAGGCATATCGATAAGGTTCAGGAACATTATGATGTGTGTAACTTGTTTTCCTCTCTATCGTTACTAACTGGGGGTCCAGAATCACTTACCACAGCGAAACGGAATTCGTCGGGGAACGCCACTCTCGACCACTGTTGCTGCCCCCAGCCAACATTTCTCCCTACACCGACGACCTCTTTCTCGACGATGTCGTTATTAAAGTTGGGATGCATTTTAACAGGTTTACGAGCTGAAAAACCAGAACTCCGTGGGTTGGTTCTGGCAGAGACACGTGTTACGTCTGATGTCTGCAGCGATCTGCCCAGTAATGAGATGTCTGTTTCTTTTCTTCACTATGCTACGTATCCATCTTTTTGTGGTGTGGTGGTCCGTCTACGACCATTGGCATGCTTTCGCATAATAATTCCTCCTTCAGTGGCCGTTTATAATCGAGAGATGAGGCTTCTGGATACACCCACTACGGTCGGGGGTTCGAATCTCCCCTCAGGCATGGATATTTTTCCAGTCTTTAGTATTAGCTAGTTCATAAGTAGTTTGTAAGTATGGGGACTGATGACCCCATAGTTAAGTTCCATAAGCTCTACAAACATTTGATACACCCATTACTGTGGTCAATGTAGTGACTGACCGGCTTCGAGCATTCAGCTGCTCTTCCACGATCTTGGACACTTAAATTATGCCTTGAACCATACCGAATGCCGCACAGCACCTTCCACAAACACCGTACTCCATGAAAATTTTGTGCACAGACTTCGACGTAGTTAACACACACTGTCCTCTGCATTTTCTTGAAATAAAATTCAAGTGTTTGTAAAGCTATTGGAAAAAACTGCTATGTTCATCAATCGATACACTTACAAACTACTTAAAGTAACTTACATTAAGGACAACACACACACCCATGCCCGAGGGAGGATCGAACTACCGACGGGAAAGGACCGAATCCTTGTAACAGCGATTGTTGGTTGTTCTGTAGAAATTAGCAGTTGTTTCTCAGCTAGTGTCAGTAGTTACTTAGCAACTGTCAAGCAGTGTATTTATTGTAGAATGCATGCACTAATTTTGACATGTACTTTCATTTAGATATAATTTCTTTAACCGAACTGTTAAGACGCTTCAAAGGGTTATTGTTCAGTGTGTACTCAAATATCCAATAGGGATAAATTTCAAAAGTGTTGGATTATGGGCGAATAATTTCTTTCCATCTTATTCTGAACTGTAATGACAATGTTTACTGTGTGAACATTATATAACAAAGTGATAAACCTGTCTGATTTTTACGTTGGTAGTATGTAAATTACTTAGACGCTTGTACTTGTTAGGATTGTAGGTTTAATGTGTTATCTATATCTTAAAAACTAATTATTTATTAAAATTTATTAATTTTTTGAATATACCTCAGGTATTAAAGGTGATAATGGTTGAATCACTACGAACCTGTAAGTAGACAAGACTGGCTTTGCCTGTGGCCAGGTGGTACCCAGAAGCTATGCTAATAGCGTTGCCCTCATTTGCTGCAATCACGTGCTTCTCTGGCGCTACACGATTTGATACGTAAGCACAAAAATCTGTAATGGAAAGTCATTAGAAATTAAGTAATGGCTGAATCTTACAGATAATTATAATTTTTTGAGGAGGGTACATATTTTCTGTGGTTTTATTGTGACTTACCTTTCAGAAGTGAATCTGGAACGCCGCAGAAAAAATCTATGCCAATACCTCTGATAGCATCGTAGAACTCTGAAGGATGCAAGAAATCTCTCACTAGCTCTGTCAGCTGCCCTACTTCAACATTTCGTCTAGCTTGTTCATTAACTTGCTGAAAGAAGTGAAACAAAGTGTATTATAAATGATGGAACATAAACATCTGGTAACTGTGATATACACGTTTTGCAGAGCTGAGCTTTTCCAAGCCGAACACGAAGGTGCGCCATTGTACCACCTTGTCCAGTCTTTATGACAAGGAGAATGAACATTAATTAAATAGTTATTAACTTCCTGATTATGGATGCAAACTGTAAGCAAAATTACGGCTCTATAAATAGGCCTATGTCACAAGGTATGGCGCAATTAAAAGTGTGAAAGTCAATAAAATTAATCGGCAATTAAACCAAATAAAACTAATTTTCCCCAGCAATCTGATGTCACAGGATGATTGCCTAACCAGAGGACTGTCGTCTCACGGAGGCGGTGGTTTTCCGGGTCCCAAATTAATTACTATTACAAATTCGCAATGTGGTGACCAGTCACAAGGGCCTCTTCAACCATTATTTTGAACGGTTGGACACGGCTTCTTTGCGGAAGAGAGACACCACTTGACCTCCCTTACTTCGGCTGTTACCCTCGTCTGCAGGACAACCCAAAGAGCTTGAATCGCCGGCCGCGGTGGCCGAGGGGACTGAGGCGCTCCAGTCACGGTATGCACGGCCACTACGGTTGGGGGTTCGAATCTCCCCTCGGGCATGGATATTTGTGCCGTCCTTAGTCTTAGCTAGTTCATAAGTAGTTTGTAAGTTTAGGGACTAATGACCCCGTAGTTAAGTCCCATAAGTTCTACAAACATTTGAACATTTGAGCTTGAATCCAGACCGCACAGGCCGGAACCAATGTTAGCGATTCCTCTGGAGTGGCTTGCTGCCCCTGGATGAGCTCAGTTGTTCATTCTCTAGGCAAAGATAATCACTCTCTCTCATTAAGGGCTGGACGAGTTAACAGAACCATTATTTACTTCAATATGTGTTTCATTTTTATCTTGTCCTTCAGCAAGACGCTATCAGTGTCAGATTGTGTTTTATATCTTGTTTTTTACTGTATTATGAAGTTTAACAGGCTACCTCACGTTCCAGTTTAACTTTTTCAGGATATAACGACCATTTATTTTAACTTAACTGTCTGATATCTGGCCTGTAGTCTTCCCCTGTTGCTATCATTTTTATCCTTTAAATAACAGATAGGAACCACTGTTAGAAGAGAGGAGGTTCTGTACTGACAACGGTCATAGCACCAGAAGATTTTCAGGTAAGCCTACCTGTTAATTGGGAAGCAGAAGTAAGGCAAGTTTATTAATTATAACAACTTTGTACTTCGATGAGTAACGAAAGTTCTAAACAGCTGCAGTTTTACTGTGAAATTTAGTTACTGGAAATGTAAATAGAGTGACGTCAAATTTTAGATATGCCGGCGATGTTAAGACCATGAGAGTCACAGCGAGAGGGGGGATGGGAGTTAGAGTTTAGCCTCCTGTTAACATCGATCTTGTTAAAGCGGGACCTCTAGCTCAGTCTGAATATTGAATAAACTAATTTGCAAGAGTTAAAAGAGTAATTACAGTCGCCCCAGCTCCGTTTCGTCGAAAACAGAGAGGGAAATGAACCACTGGTCTATTGAAACAATCGTCCTGGAAACAGCTTGGGTTCATTTTTGTGGTGAGACAAGGAATATAAAATTATCACTATACACTAACGGATTCTGAAACATAGGAATGACTGTTAATTTATTGTGAAAGACGTCTCCAACAATAAGAATATCTGTTATTTCCATGGATGGCTTAACTAGTAGCAACCTACCTACTGAGTAGAATATTCTTAATCAGTCCAACGATGGGTAAAATTATGCCGCAAATTTCTCCGAATCCCATCTGGAAGCTATCAATTATAGATCAAACTGATTTATTCTAATAAGATGCAGCTTTTAATTACCAAACTGATGCGATTGTATTGTAAGAACCCAAAACGATTCAGTTTTTCTAGTATTTCGAACACGACTATAATATGAGGGTTGGAACTTACATAGTGGCAACTATTTATTCACAACCGATACAAAAGGGTTACATGTTTGCACCTGTTACTGTCCTTTAAAGTAGTCACCAGCGTTGTGGAGAACCAGTTGCCAGCGTTGTGGAAGGCATAATATACCATTACCAGAGCCTGTTCTATTGATGGTGCGAATGGGGCGGTCTACTGCCCATCGAATCTCTAGAACAGTTTTGAAACGAATGCCACGAAAGTCTGGGGAGTACGGTGGTGGCACAGTACTTCCCAGTCTCATCGACCGAGCAGACCAGCTATAGCTTGCGTCCGCGCATTGTCCTGCAAAATGATGGGTGGGTTGCGCAGAAAGTATTGCCACTTCTTTGGCAAAGCTGGTCACAGGTGTTGCTCCAAAAACGAACAGTAATACTGTGCATTGACGGTCTGCCGTGAAGGAACTTAGTGCGCTAGGATAACACCATTACAGTCGTACACGAGAATCACCATAACTTTCACCATACTGGGGCTGTGACGCATTTTCGGGGCGATCCATAATGACGCCATTCGTTAGATTGGCGTTTCAGTTTTGGCTCATACGATGTGGCCTATGTCTCAACCTGTGTTACGATACGGCGTAAGAAAGATTCTCCTTCGCGCTCATAGCGTTCCAAGTGCATTTGTGCAGCGTCGTAACGCATCAATTTCTGCATTTCTGTCAATTCATGTGGAACCCATTGTGATGCAATTTTTCACATGCCCAGGTGTTTCTTCAGGATGAGAAGCACAGTCGTATGCGCTAATCCGGTTTCGTGCGCGATCACACGAATCGTCTGACGTCGATCGCGGCAACAGTATGCACTTCTTCAGAGATGCTAGGACGACCAGCCCGATGCATGTCTGCCACAGTTTGCCGGGCTTCGTTGAAGGCTTTTGCCCAACGTGCCACTGTTCTGTACGGCAATGCCGATTCTCCACACGCCTGTTGAGGACCTTGATGACACTGTCGTGCTGTACGACCTCTGGCACATTCAATCTTGATCAACTCCGTTGTTCCTGTTTCGGAACCATAGTGACAACGTTACGTTAGATCTCTCGCTCACAAGTGACTGTGTTTCCCTCGATTCTGCGCACGCCGGTGACGTGGGACGGGCGAGTCCATTTGCTCGGATGTAAGTATGTCAACAACGTGTGCTTTCAGCGACAATAGTAGATTCCATTGCATAGTGTCAAATGTTCAAATGTTTGTACAGCTTATGGGACTTAACTACGGGGTCATCAGTCCCTAAACTTACAAAATACTTATGAACTACTTACGAACTAGGACGGCACAAATATCCATGCCCGAGGGGGGATTCGAACCCCCGACCGTAGTGGCTGCATAGTGTCCCCACAGCAGTGTTGCCACTATTTAAGTTCCAACCCTGAAAACTACAATTGATAGATAACAAACTGAAATGATATTTCCTATCGCTGAACAACTGAATTTAGAAATGATCTGAGTAGTCCACGGTTTACAGTCGTCTAGGGTTTAACCGAGTTGGTTACGAGCTGAGTAGAGGCGCAGCGGGCGATGTAGTATTGTTATCTGCTACCACAGCCCATTAACACCGAATTGCGCGCACTGTACTACGTGGTACATCTGGCATTGATGTGTGCGGTTATTTCACGCAGTGCTGTTTGCCTGTTAGCCCTGACCACTCTACACAAACATCGCTACTATCGGACATTACGTGCAGCTCGTCGGTGACTGCGTTGTCCGTGGTGAGAGGACGCTGACGTTTGATATTTTCGGCACACTCTTCACACTGTAGATCTCTGAACACTAGATTTACAAACAGTTCCGCGATTATTATGTTCCACGCGTCTAGCTCTAACAACTATTCCGCAAAGTCTGCTAATTCCATTTATCCGGAAATAACCATGTCGGAAAGTTTACCACAGGCATCGCTGGAGTAAAAATGGACGCCTCTGCCAATTTACCGCCCGTTCATACTTTTTGTATGCGATAGCACCGCCACCTGTACCTCTACATATCGTTATCCTATGAGTTGTCACCTCAGTTTATACAATTACAGGTTCTGGCCTGTTCTTTCGATCGCAAGATTGGATCGTTAAATGTACCTGCACACCTACATTTCAAGAGCAAGAACAGACACCATACAAATAACTGCTTATAATTTCAGTTTTTTCATGTCATTGGATCATTAAATGTACCTGCACAGTGGCCTACGTTAAATATAGAGATTCAAAAAATAATGTACAAGTTTGTCAGTGATACGAAACCAGTGGCGCAGCCACGGGGTGGGGAAGGGGTGGCGGGGGGGGGGGGGGGGGTAGAGGGCTGATGGGGCTGAAGCCCTCCCCCCCCCCCCCAGCACCTCCTAAAGATTTTTTAATTTTATTATTTTTTATTGTTTTCATTTTTTATATTAAAAAACAGGTCGGCACCGGAAATTTGGTATAGTACACATGTAATAAATTACAACGTAACTATAATTTGCCAAGCATAAGTGAACGTGACAATGGGTCACCATCGTGATGCCGTCACTGAGAACACGTGCTGCAGTTACTGTGAGCGGTTACAATGCCGTCGCGACGAGATTTGATGCTGCCGCTATTGTTACGAGCAGATTGTTCATATGCGGCGACGAGCTGCTTAGCAGGTCAGTGGCGCCACCGAGTGGAATCTTATGAACAACAATAGTGTTATTTTAGTTCAATTTTTACATATAGAGTCTCATGTTAATTAAACTATATCTCTGCATATCGTTATCCTATGAGATGTCACCCAGTTTATACAATTACAGGTTCTGGCCTGTTCTTTCGATCGCAAGATTGTATCGTTAAATGTACCTGCACACCTACATTAAATATGTATACTCAAAAATGATGTATAGTTTGTCAATAATATGAGACTCGTATTAGGTAGAATAAAATGTATATTTATAGACTGCACATTTTTCAGGGATGTACTTAACTATGCGTTTTGAATATTATCATTTTCAACATACTATACATACTGCAGACAATAATTAAAGCTAGGCATTGATATCTTATCCTACTTACCACATCCTGAGTGGTTGTATCAGATTTCAAAGTCGATGAGGTACTAAAACATCTGACTTCTAACTGGTTTAGCAGTTTGGATGTAACGGGGAGTACACATTTCCTTAGTGCACTCATTGTTGTAGAGATCTGAAACAATAGGGAACCAAATATTACATGCCATATTGTGGAATGTTAGTTCGGTCTGATAGAATTTCATTAAGATAAATTAAAATGAATTTTATTGTTATTTGTCGCAGACTATATGATGGCAATGAAATTTATTCTCATCTCGTACAAAATTATGGTCTCTGGGTATGTGTGACTGCAGGATTTCTCGGCGTATTCCAATGATGAAATCTTCTTTGGTGATCAGCCTAGCGGTGGCGTCGTCTTGTCGCAAAGTTTCAGTGAGTTTCGTACCCATATTCAGACCAGAGAAAATTTCATCATTGTCTCTAGATATCACAATATAAAGTTATTTTTGGCTCTTGATGTGGCTCGATGACGGAATGGTCAAACGCCGCCCTACAAAACCAAAGGTTTCGGGTTCCATTCTCGGTCAATTCTAAGTTTTTTTACCTTATTTATCACTTTACCTTTCCTGTCACTTCTTTCAACTCTGTCAATGTTGTTAATGTGATCGGAATCCACGTTAAACTGTAGGTCACCCTATAACTAGCTGGATAAGAAAGTTAAAAGGTCGGAGGAAGGCACTGGAAAACCAGTTCCGTCAGGAACATTCTAGGTAAAACACTGTGTTGTTCAAACCAGTCATCTGAGTGATGAATGCTTTACCTTATCTTACGTAAATTATGGTTTCTGGGTATCAGACTGGGGTAAAAGATCACCTTACGTACCTGGCCTGTGTGAAAAAGCCCTGAAGGAAGCACAACTTTAACATAACGAAGAGTTGCTATAGGAAGCGAAATGTTTACCTCTATGAATAAGTTCAGATCTCAAAGGATAGAGGAAGCTTAGTGGAGAAAAGTGCATTATCACATGAAGCTCTCGCGGTAACACATCAAACGCACACAGGCTGCTTATGCCATGTCGAGGTATGAATGGGAAATCGTTTAATTACGATCATTAGTTGCGATGTTCCTCTGTAAATTTACGCGTTGTGTGATATTGCACACTAGTACTGCACAGTTCAATATAAACCTCAGCGACAGGCGTCCCAATTTGGCATCAGGTTTACGCGACTATTAAAGTAATCAGCTGCATCCACGCGCCAAATGGCAGTAGTAGGCTAATGTGTTACGACAGAACAATATGTGAGAAACAGGTAATAATCACGCCACAAAGTAAACACCGTAAAAGACGAAAAACTAAGAGCCAAAAAAAGTGAAAAAATTAAGACAAGCGGTATCAAATTAGAACAGAATCACGCGTTTATACTCAGTCTGTTTACATACTGAAAGAATTGAATGAAATCATGCCACTGATGATAGCACAAAAAGTGCTGAACGATGTGTAGAAAGAATTAGATGTCTTCCATACGGTGGAATATCCTTACCATTTATTAAAGTAACTGTACAACAGCAGATGTTTGCGTGTCGTAACCAGCCAAGGTTTAATTTAGAGCGATATATTAGGATTAACGTTTCGACAAAAGCGTGGTTATTAGACCTGAAGTCGACACAGATATTCAAGTACAAGTCTCCTACAACTTCCATCAGGCTAACAATAACACAGACGAATATAATAGAAGATATCTATGTGAGATTAGACCACACAACGCGTCGCACAAAATTGATTTGATTGTCACCGTCTGGAATGTACAATCTATTGTCTTCAAAAATGTTCAAATGTTTGTAAAGTATGGGACTTAACTATGGGAAGGTTACATTCAAGCCCGGAGATTTGTTTTGTGGTTTTAGGGCGCACAACTTCTACGGTCATTAGCGCCCAGCCAAGAACTTAGATTCACTAGATCTCAAAAAAAAAAAAAAAAAAAAAAAAAAAAAAAAAAAAAAAAATAAAAAAAAAAAAAAAAATTGGTGACTGTCAGAAAATTGGCTCGTAGACCCGGAGAATCCATTCCAAACCCGGGCACTTTGGGCGGCGCCCGGAGATCTGGCAACCCTAGTCCCAGCTATCTTTCTCACCGAAAATATATCTGGAACAACAACAGCTATTGTAAAACAACTTTCACTGTAAAGCTGGGGCTCATGAATGTACATATTTTGAAACATTCTAAAACGAAAGATAAGTATTTTTTTAACACAAACTTATGTTTTTCTTAAATGGACACCCTGTATTATTTCTTCAGCAATCTAAAGCATGAGAAATCACAGAATTGATATTGCGAAGCGAAGTTGACGCTTGAAATACGTGAAACGCGCGTCTAGCGCACGTTCTGAGCAGCATGGTTCAGGAGATATAACGTCATAAACAATAGAAGTTGCAAGAAACTGCCACATAATGCGACGAGATTTTATATATACACTATATGAGAATGATAGTACTTAAAGACTTGCAACAAACTTTAAACATTATTTCAAACCTTCATTAAACTTTTTCTCGCTGAGAACCACATCAAAATAATGAAAGCAAAAATGTTTCTCGCTTACTACTTTTTTGTGTAATTTCTACACAACAATTTGTAGTCGCAGAAAATTTTTCAGATAGTATACGAACATACAGATGAATGTACTTTAGTAACTGCATCACAGTTCAAATGTTTGTGAAGATTATGGGACGTAACTAAGGGGTCATCAGTCCCTGAACTTACAAACTACTTATAAACTAGCTAATACTAAGGACGGCACAAATATCCATGCCCGAGGGGGGATTCGAATCCCCGACCGTAGTGGCCGTGTAGACCGGGACTGGCGCGCCGCAGGCCGCTCGGCCACTGCGGCCGGCGACACGCAGTTCATGAGATATGATAATAACGGTAACGTTAATGGAAAACCGACCTATAACGCATCAGGTTTTAATCTATTACTTCTTTATAATTAACTCTGTTCGCAACGGATTTTACCGACATAAAGCACTTATACAAATAAATATAGAACTTCAAAATTATACAATTGTACAACATATAATTCAATAAATATGAGATCATATATACTGCGAGGGGTAAAAACCTGTCACATCATGCCATACGTATTCCAGTTAGCTTAAGGAACTTCATGGGAAGCTGACAGTAGTGTTGACAACTTTGAGAATTATAAGGAAAGGAAGAGAATGAAGCAGAATACATCCAAGGAATACCCATTATGTACGACAAATCTGGCTTTTAACTTCAAGAGACTGCAGTTTCCAGTGAGACTTGCATTTTTTATTACGATTAATAAACAACATGGCAATCTATGCAATAATGTGTCGTGGATTTGACATGCTCATGTTTCTCATACGGACGACTTTATGTCACTTGCTCAGGGGTGGCGTCATCAAAGAAATTATTCATATTAGATCCTGGACAAGTAACAAGAAATATTGTTTATAGTAAAGTTGTGACTTATAGAATTTATACATCATTTGTATTTTGATTACTATTTTTATTTGTTTGGATACTGTACTTACAATGTTGTGTATTATGCAAAATAGCCTTATTTATTATATATTCTCTGATAAATATAACATGTTATTAGACAAAAATGAGATAGAGAGAGATGAGAAAGAAGTGCGAACTCAAAGTTGAATAAATAAATACCCGGGCAAAAAAATTCAAATGTTTCTAAATCTATCGGACTCAACTGTGTGGTTATTAGACCGTAGCTTACAAACTATTAAACTAAGTTAAACTAACATAAGGACAACACACACATCCATGCCCGAGAGAGGATTCGAACCCCCGACGGGGGAGGCCGCGCGAGCCACAACGTGGCACTCAAGACCGCTCGGCAATACCCGGGAAATGCCGGCTTTTCAGCTAGTTATTACATGAAATATAAGACTACTGTTGGATTCTTATATGGCACGACTGACAAAGTGCGTATACCAAACATTCCGTTCTACGCTTGAGTAAAATCTACTCACAAATAATTTCTAGATTAAGCGTTACGAGCTTGGACTTCAGCTGATTCCACACATACATGCACTGGTCAAAACAACTAGGGGATCATTTACGATATGTAGGTTCTGAATTATTGTCATGGGCAGAATGACTTGTGTTTACACTACCAAACAAATTACACAAGCAGTTGGCTTCAGGTAGTGTACTGAGCAGGTAGTGTAATGCAACATGGAGAGCCATAGGAAGGTTGGAAGCGGGACAGAGACAGAGGTAGGTGGCTGCAGCTATTGGAGTGTCCCAAGGTGTAATTTCCAGGACATGGGCGCGATTTCAGACAACAAGAACCGTTAAAAGAAGGCAAGGCCTGGATCGTTCACGGGTAACATCAGCAAGAGATGATCGTTATCTCCGGTTAACTGCCCGTCGAGACAGGGGGCTGAATGCAACTCATATGCAACGCACCCTCCAGGCAGCAACAGGACGCGCAATATCAATACAAACAGTCCGAAATCGCCTTCGGGAATGTTGCATCTACGTACGGAGGCCTAAGTTGTGTGTCCCATTAAAAGCACGGCACCGTTTAGCGGTGAAATGTTAGGATTGGAGTCGTAACGAATGGCAGGGGTTCTGTTTACAGATTCAAGATTTTGTTTTCAGCCGGACAATCGTCGCTCTCTCATCTGGAGAGAACATGAAGCTCGGAACAATTCCGCTTATGTGCAGGAAACATCGCCATATCATGATGACGAACGAATGGTGTGGGCAGGAGTCAGTATTGGATGACGTATGGACCTCCATGTCGTTCAGAATGGCACTATGACTCCTCAGAGGCATAGAGACGAGATCCTTCGACCTTTTGTTGTGCCCTACGCTGGTGCCATGGGAGATGGGTTCCTTCTGATGGACGATAACGCTCGTCCTCACAGAACTGCACTGTTGGACAACAGACTTGATGCGGAGGAAATTGAACGAACGTTGTGGCCAGCTTGTTCATCGGACTTAAACCTGATTGCGCATGTTTTTGATGCACTAGGCAGACGCATTGCAGCCAGACCAGCACCTCCCATAACTGTTCCACAGTTGGATATTGCACTCATGGAAGAATGGCCAAATATCCCTCAAGAACTGATTGATAATCTCATACTGCCCATGCCACGCAGGTGTGCAACTGTAATGGCCGTCCGAAGTGATCACACAACATATTAATGGGCAACGAGATTGACTTTTTCACTGTTATGGTAGGGGACATGGTGCCTCGCTCTAAGTAAAAGCTAGGTAAACCTCAAGTAAAGAGTTGTGACAGCAAAATATCTTACTGTATCACACACAGCTTACAACCGTAACCAATATCTGAATGAAATACGTTACTATATGTATATTGTCTATGATATCTCACCTGATCCCCTAAATATTTTGAGAAGTGTAGATTAGGAAATGAGACACTGTAAATAGTAGACGAGATCTCTCATATGAACATAAAATAATTGATGATGGTCAAAAGAGGGAATATATAATATCTAGACTCGCTTTAATGAGGAAAGCTCATCTCTAAAAGAGGAATCTGTTAATGTAAAATATAAAATTAATTAAAGACACAAAAGAGTACACAACATTAGCTGCCAGTGAGCACTGAATTATATTAATGGAGAAAGTTGAAAAGTTGTGTCGGGCCGGACATCGAACCATTGTCTCCTGCTCACTAGGCAATCGTGTTAAGTACTACGCCACTTGGAAACAGTGATTACCACGACTGCAAGGAATACAGCACAGCCTTGTAAGAATATTAAACAATGACGATCAGCTTTTCAGACAAGAAGAGAATGTTGTGCTATAGAAGAAAGGCGATGATTTGTTGTGTAGATCGCATAACTAATGAGACAATACAGAATCAAACTGGGAAGAGAAGAAATTTATGGAACAACTTGTCTAAAAGTAGGGACCGGAAGACAGTACATATACCGAGTGATCAAGGAATTGTCTGTTTGGTGGTAGAGGGAAGTGTGTGTATGCGTCTGTAAGTAGGGACAGGGATAAAATTATTGGGGCATACCAAGAGATGAGTACAAGAAATAAGTTCAAATAAGTGTAGGTTGTAGTCCTTATTCGGAGATTGACAGTCTGGCACAGAACGGAGTAGCGTAGATAGCTGCAATTAACCAGCTGTAGGACTGAAGACTACAGTAACACCACCAAGGAGATATTGTCACGTCGAAACTACAGTTAAGTCGTCAGTGAAGTATAGGACACTGAAAGCACGTTTATTACTGACACCACCATAGAGCCAGAACAGAATTGCATATTTTTACAAATATTGAGTATTTCAATGATAGAACAGTACTTCACTGCAGAGTAAACTGAACATTAAAGAAGTTCAGACTCTGTTATTGTATTGCCAGTGTCAGATATTTTGCATGTGAATATTGGACTACACGGTGAAAAGCACAAGTAAACACATCGTTCTTACTCATTATCTTGTGTCAGTTAATTATGTCTGGTCCTACGTAGATACCTTACAACTTGGTACACACCACGAAGGTCTCACCATTGTCCTATATGTGTGTGTCTGCAGACGGACACCATATTATGACTTTAGTAACTACACTTACATGGTATACGTTGCAGCATTGCTCCCTTTACTGAAGAAACAGCAACACGCTGCTTCAGAAGTTATCACTGCAGACGATTTCAGCACCTTGGATCTAAAATTACTGTTTAGCGGTGCTGGTGGAACATCGCGTTCTGGTAATATTCTTAAATCCTCTTTACTATGACCAATTTCGAAAAGGTAGCCTTTGCCGTCGAATCTTGACGAACGTCGGTGGGTCTTCAGTTTCCTTGAACTTTCCAGCCTCGATTAGCGCTTCTGGATCGTATCAGGCTTCACATAGAACACATGGAGGATCTCTCTACAATTCTATCTTCTTGATTTAGTTGACATCTGACAAGTGACGAAGCGACGATAATTTCATTTTACGTACATGCATAATAATCCATACCAGGTCATCACATCACACGTAGTGTTCATGTGCTTCGAAACGATATCTTCCACAGGGAACTTTACAATTTATGGGGCTTTGGTTGTCGGCTGAGCTTGGGTGTGGTAGTTTGTGCAGACTATTATCCATCGAGTCTCGTTTGTCGATTTCGGGAACCTATTTAAGCTGTCGATTCTAAGGGTGCGTTTATACTGCCACCTCGCAGGCCACACCTCGCTAAGCGTTGCTAGCACATGGTAGCTGGGAGATTTGGTGTGTTTATGCTGTACCCTCGCTGCCGGTATATCGCTAGCCGGCGGTAGTTAACCCCACAGCTATTCATATCGACAGCTGTGGTGGAAAGCATAAAAAATCGTCCCTGCATCGCCTGACGACAGTGAAAGCATTAGTTCGCTCGAAAGATTCACTTATTGTAATGGACAAGAAAAAAAAGGGAAGTATGATGTGCATACATCAAACGTCCAAAGTACGAAAACTTTCACCATATCAACTAAAAAGTCAAAAAAATATCCAGAGCGCTTCTTCAGGCCGTTGCGAATGTTGCAACAGACTTTTCATTATATATTATCCGACAAGAAATGGCTAAGCGGATGAAAATTCGAACCAACAATATTGATGCAAATTCCGACGAGCAGCGACTGGAGCTGGCTCTGAGGAAATACAGATGGTGTCGGTTGGTTTGAGTATCCCCAGAATCAGCACTGTACTTTCTGATTTGTTCAGAGTTGTCACTGGATTCCACGGATTCCAATTTCAACTAGCTATTCTAGGTTCAAAATTATCTCGTAGAAACAACATAGAATCGAAATACAGTCGCCACAATACTGGGTCTGTGTGAGCAGCATCACTTGACGTGTATTTAGGACGCTTGCTCATTCTATGAACTGCAGTGGAGAGTTTCCCATTTTTCCTTAACATTCCATATTGCTGAAATTAGCAGAAAAATATCTTTGTTAAAGTATTATAGAAGAAACAGATTTTATCAAGTAGATAAGGCATTTATATAGAGACAGACAGATCTAGGAAAGTAACAGAAACTTTTATAAATATTTTTATTTTTGATGTCTTATTTAAGGTTCTTGGCAACCATGAAATCATATGCAAACCGAGCAGCAACAATTACTTTGATATATAGCCCGGAGAAACAGCACCCAGCGAGCAGCTGTCAAACAGAGCACGGCTAAAGTGACCTTGAATCAGCCAATCAAAACTCGAGTTTCAGGACATACGGTGATGGTTGCAGCGCGAAACACAAACCAGTTTTATATCATCGCCTGGCGAGAATCGTAGCGAGCAGCGCGGCGAGCTGCAATGGTGCACGCTAAATAAGAGGCAGTGGGCTTGACCAAAACCACATAGATACAACGCCTCATAACAGCTCGTGTCACATCACATCGACCAGGCCGTGACCGCCAACTGACTGGCTGAACGCTGGGGCACAGTCCACTGCCTCGTAATGGCCAGCCAGTCAGCTGGCGGTCTCGGCCTGGTCTTTGTGATGTGACACGGGCTGTTGTGAAGCCTTGTCTGTAGCTGGTGTTGGCTTGACTTACCATCGCAGTGCCTTGCTAGCGAGTAGCGAGCAGTGAGGTGACAGTGTAAATGCACCCCACTGCAGTGGAATAGGACTGCTGCAGGTGGGATTGGTACTAGATGCTCCAAACATAACTGTGGCACGTGCTTCCATAGTTGGCCATGTGTCGTCCTTCTTCACAAGGACCACAGGGGAGGATCAAGGACTTTTTGAAGGTTCAATAATGTTCTCTTCTGGTATCTTCTCCATTTCATCCCAGCTTATACGTTGTTGAGCTAGCGACACTATATGAACACTTAATAAATGATGTATGATCTCCAGTGTTGATATGTTTTATCAGGGACCACTTGGATCTGTCTTTTCTTAATTTGGGATTTGAAAGCAACCGATAACTGACGCACAATGGCTCTGACTAAACGACGTTATTCGTAGACCAGACCAGACCAGACCCTATCGCCAGGTCAACTGCAGTTTCCTACCCTGCGATATCTGTGGTGGTAGTGGAGTGTCATTCTTCCAGGACTTCAGGCTCGGCTGATCCTATGCACACACCTTTAGGAATGAGTTGTTGCTGCTCGTGGCAGTTAGTGAGCCAAAGGTCTCCCCGATTACTTACAGTGTTTACAACTATCGGGCTGGTTCTAGAAATCTTTTGTAAGCCACAATAGCTTTTTCGCAGTCAATAAGAGCACATCTCGAATGACAAATGAAACTTACGTCATCAATGACGTCAGCATAACAACGTCTTCAGCTGCAAACAACTGCCAAGAGCAGTATTGGTTGTGTGTGTTTGTTTGAATTGTTTAGTCAAACTGAAGCACTCATCTTCCACAGTTTATGATTGCTTAGGATATCTGCGAGAGGTTCCACTTGAGAATAACATCATGACTACATTCTTTTAAGACAAGATTCGAAGGTCTGTGTTCTGTCATTCATTCAATATACATAGTATTTAATTATTGTTGGTAGTAGATTCATGGCCATAAGGCCGTGGAACAGAGCATAATCTTTTGCCTAACGTTTCGTCTTCACTGCTGAAGATATCTTCGGAGGCTTTGCAGACACAAACACTCGTTCAGACTTACGTCATCTCCTCATGCGGTACTGCTTCTGCGTATGCATGCAACGGTCGGTTCTTGACGTAGTGAAACAGCTGCCTTCGATCGTGGAGTCGCATCGATGTATGCTATGGTGCATGTTGTGAAGAGTAGGTACTGTTTATTTTATTTATCATTCAGCCTCAAAATTTGTCTACTTTATGCCCTGATACCTTATCATAAAAACTGTTTGTGTGCTTTTGCATGTCTATGGCTTCTCTGTATATCCTTGCATAGTGATTATTAGGTCTTGCTAGAATCGAATTTGATGGTTTACAGGTGCTAGTGCATGTTATTTTGTTCTTTTACTCCTGACTTATCAGTCTTGCATAGGCAACAATTACTCTTGTGTTTCTTTAGACGGGTATTAATGCTTCTTTTCGTAGTTCCTATGTTTACTTGGTCGCAAGTGCAAGGGATTTAATACATTCTTGATTTGGCAAGCGGTTTGCCTAGGTCTACCGTTTTTATTAATTATTTTACTGATGTGATCTGTGACCGATTCTACAAATGGATAGAAGACTTTTTCTTTAGTTGGTTGTTTTTCATTACAAGATTTAGACTTCTAGGATGTAGTACTCTATTTATCTCTTTTGAAGAGAAGTCGTTTCTTCTGAAGGCTGTCCTTAAATGATAGATTTCGTCCTCCAAGTGATGTGGTGTACAGATTCTTCGGGCCGATCCACCAATCTTTTTATCACACCTCTTTTCTGCTTGGGATCATGGTTAGAATTTTAGTGGGGATATCTATCTGTGTAACTGGGCATTTGGTAAACTTTATAGTCTAAAGTTGCATGATGTTTTTTAATTACATGTAAATCCAAAAAAGTAATTTGACACGCTTTTTCTATATCAGTAGTGAACTTTATATTGGAGGTTAATATTAATCAGAAAATTTAGAAAGCGAGACAGTTGTTTTTCTCCATGAGTCAAATAAAGGAAGTATGCCGCGACGGAGCGGCCGAGCGCATTGAGGCGCTATGCTACGATGCGCGAGGCCGTTTCCCGTCGGGGGTTCGAACCCCCCTCGGACATGGCTGTTTGTGTCGTCTTTAGTATAAGTAGTTTGTAAGTTTAGGGACTGATGACCCCGCAGTTAAGTCCCATAAACTTTGCAAACATTTGAACATTTTTTTTGAAAGGAAGTATCATCATCGTATATAAACCAACATGAGGGTGTCTTCTTCGCGGTTTGGAGGACTGTTTCTTCAAAATTTTCCATACAAAAATTTGTCATAACGGTGCTGAGTGGATTCCCGTTAGTCACACGATTAGTTTGTTCATATAATTTTCTGTCCCACTGAGAGCATGTTGTGTTGGTCTGAGACAATGTTTAAAGTAATCTAGCATATCTTTAGCGAAAATACTCTTTAATTGTGACACCACCTCACTGAGAGGAACTATAACAAACTGTGATACATCAAACCGGACAATATCGCTTTGATTCATCCTGAAGAATTTTAATTTTCCGATAAAATGACCAGAATCTTTTATATAAGTGACGCTTTTTTCCACGAATGACTCTAGAAGAGTGTCTAGGTATTTAAGAAATCCCCATACGTTTGACAATCTGTGGTACTAACAGTCAGTCTCAGTGGAATGAATTCCCACAACCTTGGTGGCAATGCTTCTGTTTTGATGAGTTATTTCTTGCCAACACGAGAAAACCAAAAGGCCTTTATTAGCTTATTCGTCATTCGGAAAACTGAAGTAACTGGATCTTCCTTCAGTTCTCTATATTCCTCGTTCTAACAAATTCGGAATTTAATTGTGGCAGTCTCCTTTATTCAAGAACACTACAGCATTACCTTTTATCGGCTAGAAGAATAAGAAAGTTTGTGTCTGAATTTAAATCTGTGATTTTTTTTCATCTTACCTTCAATTAAGTTACTTGTAGGTGGTTTGCTCCTGAGTAACATCCTAGCTGATTCTATGCGTATTTTCTCTGCAGCTGATTTAGGAAGAAAACAGATTCCAGCCTCAATATTAGCAATAATGTCTTCCGTTGGGGTCCTATAAGGTGTAATAGCATTGTTTCTTCTTTTCGCAAGTACGTTTAACATTCTTAGACAGAACCCTGTCAGACTTATTTTGAAAGAAAGTGACATTCTTCTTTGTTCATCTATCAAATTTCTCCTGTTTATTTACTGATATCGCAGATTCTGCTTCCATATTTCGGAACGTCAAACTATCGATCTTGTTCCAAATACGCGACGTAACTTGTTACGGTACCGAGGAAAATGTCCATTAACTTAATCCAGGTGTCGCCGCGTGTGATGGATGCGTTTGCGGAGCAGCGCTGACTCGTAGACGTGATGCGCGGCTGCCGATCTGGAGTTTCTCTTTACCCTTAGAAAATTCGGTGTTGTCGAGGTGTCTCAGCATCGCAGTAAAAAGGTGAGAGAACTGTGTAAACGAGATCTCTTCTTCAGCGTGCTTGCCAAAAATTTATCTTTTCGTGATAGCTTCTTCGGATAACGAACTTTAACATTGAATATAGGCTTTCACAGCCGGCTCTTTAATTTTTATTGATATTTTAGATTGTTGGAAATAGGAGATAGAGAAAGAACATCAAATTTCATTTTTGGCTGTACATCTCAATAGAAATCATGATAGAACTTTAGACCGTAAAGTCTGCAGAAAGGCTACTCACATGGATAGATATCTCCATAAAAATTCTAATCATCATCAAAAGAAAAGAAAGAAAAAAAAAACAGAAGTGTGATACAAACATTGATTCAAATGTTCCAAACGTTTGTATAGCTTATGGGACTTAACTACGGGGTCATCAGTCCCTAAAGTTACAAACTACTTATCAACTAGCTTATCCTACGGACAGCACAAATATCCATGCCCGCCGGGGGATTCGAACCCCCGACCGTAGTGGCCGTGCAGACCGTGACTGGAGCGCCTGAGTCCCCTCGGCCACCGCGGCCGGCTTATTGATGGATCGGGCCAAATGAATCTGTAAACCACAATACTTGGAAGACGAAATCTAGCATACAAATACAGTCTTCAGAAGAAAGGCTACTCTGCAAAAGAAATAAATAGAAAATTACATCCTAGAACGTCTAACTATTCTAACGAAAAATAACCTACCAAATGGAAAGTCTTCCTCCCATACGTAGAAGCGGTCACGGATCACATCACTAAACTATTTAATGAATACGGTATTGATACGATATGTAAACCAACAAGAAAGCTGCGCTACTATTTAAATACAGCTAATGACCTACACCTACCGCTTGCTACTACATCAGTGTATCAAATCCCTTGCACTTGCGAACTACGAAAAGAAGCATTAACACCTGCCTAAAGAAACAGGAGACTAATTGTCGCTCTAGGACTCGTAAACCATGAATTTCGATTCTCTGACACCGTAGTATTAGTAAAACATCATAATTACTATGTTAGGATACACAGAAATCATAGAAATTCAGAAACTCAAAACCAGTTTCAGTTAAATGGAAAAAGGACATAAATTAGGCAAATTTGTGCGTTAGTGATAAAAAATACACAGTACCAACTTTTTACCCTCCTGTGTGGATGGTGTGAGATTTGTATTTTCAAACAGGAAACCCCATTTTATTGGATATTTGGATACTATGCCAAATATACGTTGGTTGTACTCTATTGTTTCCTATTAGTTGTAGATGGCGCTGTAATCGACAAATTAAAGTGTGCCTGGTTCTACAATTAAGAACTGGCACATTGGAGTCTACATTTAATTTATGATTAAAGTAAATGTAATTCCCTGTGTTCCAACGGTTGATAATTATATTTAAACGATTTCTGAGTGCTACTAAAGTGATTGTAAGTACAGCTAATATGACTATAGATTGAAATTTCTGGCAAATAATCTATCATATGTCGACTACAACGCCCTCTGCTACGAATGGAAAAACAATGGTTTGAGTAAACCGTACGTATTTTTGGCGTAGAATCGGAATGTGCAATAAAATTGGGGTTCCCATCTGAAAATATAAAACTGCCTCTGCCGATGCAGGAGGGGTTGTTAGGAGGCGCCCAGTCGTAACATCGACATATGACCCGCATACTAATATTAACTTCTCACCTATACCATATTTTTTGTATGATGCGTCGTTTCTAGTTATAACAAACGCCTGGTTTAAGAATCACGAAAGAAGGTTGTATACGTGGAAGAGACCAGAAGACATCGGGAGGTACCAGGTAGATTTTATAATGGTAATAATAATAATTTTGTGTGGCTCATTGGCCTGGTGCAAGTCTTTCAATTGGACGCCACTTCGGCGACTTGCGTGTCCCTAGCCTACCCCAGTTATCCAACCGGGGAAAGGGGACCTACAGCTTAACGTGGAATCCGAACCACGTATCGTTTCTGGCGACTCCTCACATCGTTGAGAGGTGAAGGATGGGTTAAAGTGCAGACTGAAAAAGTCTGAGGTCCGACCGGGTTTTGAACCCGCGACCCTTCGGTTTCCAGTCGAGCACTTTACCCCAAGACCACCGGGCCCGACCTTTATAATGGTAAGACATAGATATCGGAACCAGGTTTTAAACTGTAAGACATCCAGAGGTAGATATAGTCTCTGAACATAGATTATTGGTCATAAACTGTAGGCTGAAACTGAAAAAAACTGCAGAAAGGTAGGCGAATAAATTGAAGGAACCTGACGTTCTTGAGAGTTTCAGAGTGAGCGTTAGGCAACAATTGACGAAAACGGGGGGAAATAAAACAGTAGAAGAGGAATGGATGGCATTGAGAGATGAAACAGTGAAGGCAGCAGAGAACAAAACAGGTAAGAAGGCAAGACCTACAAAAATCCTTGGATATCACAGGAAATACTAAACTTAATAGATTAAAGGAGTAAATGAAACAGGGAAAATGGAGTACATACGAGTAAGAAATGAGATTGACAGGAATGCAAAATGGCTAAGCAGGAGTGGCTAGGAGGGAAATGCAAGTCTGTAGAAGAATGTATAAATAGGAGAAAAATACATACCGCCTGCAGGAAAATAAAAGCGACATTTGGAGATAAGAAAAACAGCTCTACGAATATCAAGAACTCAGATGGAAAACCACTTCTCAGCAAAGAAGGGCAAGCTAAAAGGTGGAAAGAATATATAGAGGGGCTCCATAAAGGAAATGATCTTAGAGACAATATTGTAGGAAGGGAAGAGGAAGGGAAGAGGAAGTAGATGAAAATGAAATCAAAAATGTTCAAATGTTTGTAAGGCTTATGGGACTTAACTACGGGGTCATCAGTCCCTAAACTTACAAACTACTTATGAACTACTAACGAACTAGGACGGCACAAATATCCATGCCCGAGGGGGGATTCGAACCCCCGACCGTAGTGGCCGTGCAGACCGTGACTGAAGCGCCTCAGTCTCCTCGGCCACCGCGGCCGGCTGAAAATGAAATAGGAGATATTATACTGAGAGATGAATTTGACAGAGCACTGAAAGACTTAAGTCGAAACAAGGCCCCTGGAGTAGATGACATTCCCTCAGAGTTACTGAAGTCTCTGGGAGAACCAGCAATGACACAACTACTATTTCACCTTGTGTATAAGACGTATGAGACAGGCGAAATACCCTCAGACTTTAAGAAAAACGGTAATAATCCCCATTCCAAAGAAAGCAGATGCAGACAGGTGTGAAAATTACAGAACCATCAGTTTAATAAGTCATGGTTGCAAAATACTAACACAAATTATTTACAGAAGGATGGAAAACCTGATAGAAGTCGACGCCGGGGAAGATCCGTTTGGATTGAGGAGAAATATAGGAACACGGGAGGCAATACTCACTTTACGACTTATCTTAGAAGATAGAGTAAGGAAAGGCAAATCTACATTTCTAGTTTTTGTAGATTTAGAGAACACTTTTGACAATGTTGATTGGAATACACTCTTTCAAATACTGAAGCAAGCAGGAGTAAAATATAGGGAACGGAAAGTTATTTACAACTGGTACAAAAATCAGACGGCGGTTGTCAGAGTTGAAGGGCATGAAAGGAATGCAGTGGTTGGGAAGGGAGTAAGACGGCGTTGTAGCCTTACTCTAATGTTATTCAATTTGTACATTGAGCAAGCTATAAAGGAAAGCAAGGAGAAATTTGGAGAAGGAATTAAAGTTCAGGGTCAAGAAATAAAAACATTGCGTTTCACCGATGACATTGTAATTCTGTCTCAGACACCAAAGGACCTGGAAGAGCAGTTGAATGGAATGGACAGTGTGTTGAAAGGTGCGTATAAGATGAACATTAACAAGAGCAAAACAAGGGTAATGGAGTGCAGTCTAAGAAAATCAGGCGATGCTGAAGGAATTAGATTAGATAACGAAATAATAAAGGTGGTAGATGAGTTTTGTTATCTGGGCTGTAAAATAACACATGATGGTCGCAGTACAGAAGATATAAAATGGAGAATGGCAATGGGAAGAAAAGTGTTTTTGAAAAAGGAAAATTTGTTAACATCTAATATTAATTTAGAGGAAAGGAAGTCCTTTCTGAAGGCATTTGTGTGGAGTGTTGCCTTGTATGGAAGTGAAACTTGGACGATAAACAGTGAGGAGGATAGAGACTTTTGAAATGTGGTGTTACAGAAGACTGCTGAAGATTAGGTGGGTTGATCACGTAACTAATGAGGAGGTACTAGACAGAATTGGGGGAGAAGAAATTTCTGGCATACCGTGACTAAAAGAAGGGATCGATTGGTAGGACACATTCTTAGACATCAAGGAATAGTGTAATTAGCATTGGAGGAAAGTATTTGGGATAAAAACCGCAGAAGGAGACCAAGAGATGAATACAGTAAGCAGATTCATTATTGAGAGGCTTGCTCAGGGTAGAGTAGGGTGGAGAGCTGCATCAAACCAGTCTCCGGATTGAAGACCACAACAACAACAACGCGACGTTTCTAAAATATTTCGTTCTCTTGAGTTAAAAGAAGAGACCCTTATATTCTTGTCTGTTGAATGTAGTACTGTTTGCGGGCAACAGCGTACTCGCTTTTATTCAGTAGCATTCGGATTCACGGTGTTCTATGTTAGAAATGATATATGCGTATCACTGTATCATTTCGTAATGGCGTTGGACCCTGTTCTTTAATTTTTCTTCTGCTAGGGGAACTTGTTGTCGAGTGTTACCACATATTAACTTCAATTCGGTGTAGATTTAGATGCAGATAATTTTCACTTATTGAGTTTATCTTCGTTGTTTTCGAATCACTGCTGGGCTGTTTCGTCAACGTAAAAGTATAAGTTTGTCAGACGTTTCATATCATCTCATCTGCTACATCCGGCCCTGACTACCGTCTCCGGAAGATATTGGTGGATGCCTGATGTGCAGATGACCTACTGCTGATTTGAAATCCACCTATCTACCTATCTCCGGAATTTTCGGGACGAACGACGTACTGCTCGTATTCCGGTTCCTCTCCGTGTAAGTAACGGCTTTTACGCTGGAGTCACGATGATTGAAACATTTTAAAATGCCCGGCGTCTTCACCAATGTCACTTCGAAACCATAATCACGTCCAAAGCCGAAGACAGGTTCTTGAAATAATTCCAACCCTTACAAATAAACCCACAGAAGTGCCATATCCATTTTATAACATATCCAAATTTCATAAAAATCGGAGGGTGACACTTACGTAGGTTTACTTGTTAGCACTAAAGCACATTCATTACGGACACCAACGTACACCCAGAAGCATATTGCCTCTCTAGAGAACGTATAGGACGTTATGGCACTCGACAAGAAAGCGTGCCCGACCTGTCGTTGCTTACACCCTCAGCAGTGCGTTACTGGATACAGTAAGCAAACCCACCCTCCCAGTCGTTGCCGGATTTCTGGACATTGGAACGGCTACTCCTCGGTCAAGTACAGTAGGTGATCACGTCTCGCTGAAAATGACTTACACGTTCGTGGCTCGCTTCAGCGGTAATGCTGAAATTCACTAAGAGGTTGGCCCATTTTTACCCTTGATGACAGCTTCCACTCACAAAGGCATACGTTCAGTCAGGTGCTGAAAGGTTTCTTGAGGAATGGCAGCCCATTCTTCACGGAGTACTGTACTGAGGGGAGTTATCGATGTAAGTCGGTTAAGCCTGGCACGAAATCAGCGTTCCAAAGGTTTTCTCTAGGTTTCAAGCCAGGACTCTGTGCAGGCCAGTTAATTACAGGGATGTTATTGTCGTCTAACTACTCTGCCAAAGACAGATCAAACAGGTGCTCGATCGTGTTGAAACATGCAATCGCCATCTCGTTATGGCCTATGCTGTGATAGTGCCACGCAAAACAACAAGGGGTGCAAGGTACCTCCATGAAAAACACGAGCACACCATTACACCACCGACTCCGAATTTTACTGTTAGCACTACGCACACTGGTAGATGACGTTCACCAGTCATTCGCCATACTCACACCCTGCCATCGGATCGCCAGATTGTGTAACGTGATTCGTCACTCCACAAAACGTTTTTCTACTGTTCAGTCGTCCAACGTTTACGCTTCTTACACCAAGAGAGGCGTCGTTTGGCATTGACCTGTTCAATATGTGGCCTATCGGGAGCCGCTTGACCATGAAATCCAATTTTTCTGACCTCTCGCCTGCTGCAGTATGGCATTCCTGTGTGATGGTCTGTGTTGTGGCGTAAAGTCAGCACCACACGCCAGACGCACGGAAACGATCGTGAAGAAGGCAGAGGATGTCCGGCAACCAATCACATGCCAGCACCACGCCTCCTGGAGGGAGCAACGGAGAAGCGCCCCCTCTACAAGGCAGTCACTAGGACTGAGCGCAGCTAGCATCGTGCAAGAAGACAAGGTGGGGAGAACAGACAGACAAAGTTGAGTATTTTGTATACCTTCGTAAATAAAACTCGTATTACTGATCTGTATAGCTGTTTCAGCTGTCCACACATCCCATGCGTCCTGAGCAGATCCTTTCCCGAAAGATAGGCCGAGGAGGACAAAACAGCCTGGATAGATGCCTGCCTATTGTACTGTAAGACCCTCATCAACTGTCGGCGATCTTTGCAGTCAACAGACGAGATGGGCCTGTACGCTTTCGTTCTGTACGTATGTCTACAGGTTTACACTTCACTATCACATCAGAAACAGTGGACCTGGGGACGTTTAGGATTGTGGAAATCTCGCGTACAGACTTCTGACACAAGTGACAGCCGATCACCTGACCAGTCCGTGAGTTCCGCGGAGCGCCCCATTCTGCTCTCTCACGATGTCTATCGACTACTGAGGTCGCTGATATGGAGTACGTGGTAGTAGGTGGCAGCACAATGCACCTACTATGAAAAACGTATGTTTTTCGGGGTATACTCATACTGCTGATTACATAGTGTAGCTCCTAGTTGGCCTCTCGAGGCTGACTGCACTCTTTTTAGTCCATCCACCCAGGCATTACCGGGAATCGAATGCGGGTCGTCCAAATGCAGTCAGCCACGCTGAACTCTCTGCTGTGTAGGCTGACGCAGATGTTTATACCTAGAATGCTGGTTAATACAGACACATAGAATATTCCAAAATATACTGTCACAACTGCTAAACCCGGTATTCCCCGGGTGTATATGCATTTTTCCATTGTTATATTAGAAACGAAAAAAAATCTGCAAGATCTTCATGTATTCATAAAAATAGCTTAGAAATTGGGCAACAATAAAACAAGGAATTATGCATAGTGTACAAAATTACATGTGCAGTATCCAAATAAAAAAATACAAATTATGTATAACATTAATTTAATTCAAAACTTGACCATAAACAGTATTTCTTGTTACTTTTCCAGGAGATAGTACGAATAATGTTTAGTCCTCCTTTCGTTCTTCCCGGCCTGTCATTCCGGAAAGGTTCTGTTCAGGATTCGTGGACATCTAAAAGAACTGTGGTGTTCAAACCAATCTTCGGATTGTTGACTGCCTTACCTTTTTTTATCTCGTGAACTATATGTCTAACTATGATATAGTATTGAATGTATGTGTACTGCCTGTGAATTGTCTCGCGAATACAATTTTCAATGTAGAAGTAATAACATCATGCCAAATGCCGTAGATATACATCATGAACATCGGAAAAGTAGTAAGCGATGAACTTTTTTCCTTTCATCATTTAGTTGGGGTAAAAGATTTAAAATTATGTTCATAGTTTATTGCAAGTCGCTAATTATTTCATCGTGAAAGAGTTGAATGAAATCACGCTGTCACGCGCCGCAAGATGGGACTGTTTTCATTCTTTATGAAGTGATATCGTGTGAAATATGTATCGTAGATACTTTTTGCAACCATAGAAAATGATTCCTGACCTTAAAGAATATTTGTACTAAATTTGGTTGAAATCGGACCATTAGTTTAGGAGCAGATGTAGAATTTTATCGCATGTTACGGCCGTTTTTTACTACTGTCATTGTATAAGACGTCCTATCTCCTTACGTGTTTGTCGTAGGTGGTTCTTACGCTGACAGCGATTGTTGCCTGATAGTAAGGAACATGTGCACCAAGTTTGGTGTAAATCAGTCCTGTAGTTTAAGAGGAGATGTGGAACATACATACATACCTACATCCACAGACACACACATACAAACTATTTTACAAGATGTATAGGATACAAACTTAAAATATTTCAAGAAAATCCCAAGAGCGATAAAATACTACATAACGTGTGTAATTATTGATGGCTGAATGGGTGACCCACATATTCATAGTCAGCGACGTTAATTACTACGTTGTCCTGCATGCGACACTGGTCGCTGTGACATACTCGCTTTGGAATTTTGTACTTTTCTGCAGGTACTTGTTGTATAGTTATGTTGGGAAGAACTTGTTTTCTATGAGGTAAGGAACACTGATTCGAAATGCATTGCTCGTAAGAGACGGAATTCATATCCGTAACAAATTGAATCATAACAGCAACAGATATAGGAACTCACGTCTCTGAGTAGGGGTATTCGGAATGCATGACGTTCACCATGATTCTGTAATAACGTAAGTAACATATCTAACGAGGAGATATTTCTGAATAAACTCGTAATTTATTGAGAAGCATAAAGCTGAGCGGCGCTCTGAACCGAGGCTCATTAACACAGATAAGTATGACCTTGGCCAAGTAGCGAGGCACGTGCACGATTAGTCATGATGTGTACAAACATTACAGACTTAGAATACGCCAAGAATCTTCCAAAAAGATAAATAACAAATAATTACTGATGGTTGAATTTGAATGGGCGACACGCGGACACCTAGCAACCGACTGACCGGGTACCATTGTCTCAAGTATGAAATCAATGATGAATCGTTTAGTTACAAAAGCTTAATTCGATCACGATGAGATTATTAGAGAGCCGGAAAATACCGCTAAGTGTAGAAAAACCAACTACTGAATGAGCACAACAAGATTTACGGATATAAAAAGTTTACAGAAATTTATCCCTAGTGATAATTACAACTGGAAATGTTTCATGGAAATTGTTATTTTAGTTGAAGGTGATGTCGTAGTTGGCACAAATACCTCTACTAGGCCTATTTCGTAACTAGTTCTAGTTATGAACATTAGATACCAGTCAGTCGACAGTAATATTCAAACGACTGTATAATTATTATCTATAATATTTTATTTTCTACATTAATCACGACAGAAATGTTGCCCCTAGAATTAATCTGTTTGCAAAACAAGTAAACAGTACGGACTCACCTTTGGATTCAAACACTACACTGGCAGTAGCTTTTGCGACTTGTTTACGCCACTATCTCACTGGAAGACCATATTTCGTGAAAACCTTGCCATTACTTACTTTTCTAAAGACAAGCGTTTCGTAATGATGATTTGCAATGGCGGTGTGGAAGTATTCGCTCACGTGTTTTCATCCTTAAGCCGTTCTGCTAGTGACCCACTGCACTCCTTGTGCTGCGGCTGCGTGCTGCCGGTACGTGCTCATTTGTTTCGCCATCTTGTTTGCGCGCGCCAAGTGCGTAATTCAAATGTTAATCGTTCGTCAGAACTTCGTGTTGTGTGTGCAGGCCCGCGCACAGGATTATTTTTCGGGAGGGGGGGGGGACAAAACGGAAAGTTATTTACCTAGGTTGACTTTTAATATACAGTTCAGGAAAACCAGTATTTTTTTCCGAATTATCCATTTTATTGAGAAAAGTTTCTGTAGTTGTGCTCCATACAATTACGAACGTAGCAAACTAAACCCAGCCAATTCTGTCAAGCCGTTCTCAAGTAAAGGAATTTCATACATGCGGGAATTGACTTTTATTTACAGAAATATAATGAGGATGGGTTGCAGCTCACTGGATCAGACAGGCACATAGAAATGAACAATGTCTCCAGATTGTTTTTTTTTCCCATTTTGGAGAAAACAAAATTTGTGGGGAACTTTTGGGGAAACAAAAAACGTGGGAAATTGTTGGGGAAAAAATCTGTACTGAAGAAATTTGGGGTTAAATTTTTATTTTCGGCAGTGGCAGTGTTGTGTGGTCATGTTGCAACGAAATGTTCCATTTACGAGAGTAATTAATTTACTGAGCAAAAAGGGTAGATACAAGAACCTGTCAACCACAGAGCAGGGAAAACATTAATTATTTACTTCATGGTCGACACGAAAATGATTCCTCACATTCTGTTACGTTTTTAAAGAGCATTCAATGGTCGTTTTGTGCCTGCCATTCTCGAATGGTAGTGTGGAGAGAACATTCTCCATAATGAATGCAATGAAAAACAAACTGACAAATAGAATGCACACATCCACAGCAGATCAGATACTCAGAGTGCGGTACAGTTTGAAAAACGAAGGGTGTAATAAATTCGAGCGAAGCACTAAAATGCTTATGAAATTTAAATCAGAGGATGTGTAGAAAAATGTGTATAAAATGTGTATGTCATGTCGTTTCTGGCATAATACATAGGTTATACTGATGTTACTTATATTTCATTTCAGTATAAATGACAAGAAATAGTGTTGACTTTTGTACAGTATTTACAGTAGATGACACAATTTCATTCATTGTAGCATGTAACTTAATATTTTTGTGATAATATATCAATCTATTCTGATTGTTATGACAATTTATATTTTGTATTGTTAGAAACGTAAGTCATAAAAAAATTAAACCTGCTGCCGTAATTATACTTTTATCACTCACTAATAGCACACTTATCTATATCTAAAGTTGTTATACTATCTAATGGTAAATCAATAGAACAATGAAGAAAGCAACTGTAGCACCCTTAAAGCAGGTTTTCTGTTTTTCTTGCCAGGCTGTATGTTTTTATCGATAAATTAATAATTTTGTTCTATGTACTATAATTTCTGATACATACGATAATTTTATGGCCCTGAACACGTAGTTACACCCCTTCAAGTTGCCATTACTGACAATGAATGTTAATTTGAATAAAAAGGTAGTTTTAATCTATTCGGGGAAAAGTTGCCAAAATAGTTTCATTTTGGGGAATTTTTTAGTCTGTTATGGGGAAAATTCGAAAACTCAATCTGGAGACACTAGAAATGACACACTCACACAACTTAATTTACAGCAACAGTCTTCATTACAAATAGGCACGCATAAATTCATACAGGCACAACTCACGAATACATGTCTGCTGTCTCCGGATGCCGCGCTCCGACTTGAGACTTTTGACTGATGAAGGCTGTGGCCAAAAACTAACTTGCGTGAGTATGACTGTGTTTTCTATTTGCTTGTCTGCGGCACAGAAGTCGTCTTTGCAGTGAGTTGCAACTTATCCACATTGCATTTTTATAAATAAAAATCGATTCCCGCATGTATGAAATATCGTTATTTGGCAGATTTAGCTGTGTATATTTCTTATGTTCGTAACTGTCTGGGCAAAGTTTGCATAGAAGAAAAATTTGGAAAAGTTTCCCAGAAAAATGAAACATTCGGGTAAAACTGAAGAGCTTTTTTTATGGTGTTCTTGTCTGAACTCAATACCATAATTCACGACTCAAACGTTCAATGTGCATGATTTTGTCTTTGTTTCGGAACAGTTTCCAGGAAAAAAATTCGGACAATTGGGAAAATAGTCGTAAAATTTGGTCAAAGTGCAAAAATCATAATCATGTTTTGAATGCAATCGTAACTAATGATAGACATGACATACTTTGGCAGTTCTGCCAGTTGTTTGTTTTATTTTATGGAGAAGTTTAACACATTGCATGGTGGATGGTAGGGGATATCTTGCAATAAGCTTCAACATTGTTGGGATATACTTGTACTTTCTCATAGATAATGGGGAAGAGAATAGAAGATGTATATAGAGAGGAGGAAGAGTAGGAGATTGACGTAAAAATGGTGGGGAGGTGTAGGTCAAGATAGGGGGGAATGAGATTTGCGGTGAGGGAGGAAGAGGATGGTCAGGTGAGAGGAAGAGATAAAAAGACAGAGGGTAATAGAGAGGGGCAAGATGACACAGGTGTAGGTAAACAGAGAGGGGGGAGGAGAACATGGACTGAAGAAAATATGAAATAAATACATAATTTACAAAATGTTAATGCGCATTACATGTGCCATCGTTTAATGCAATGAGTTGAGTGAAGTGTAGATAGACTAGTAACTAACAAATAAATATCCGAATGTAAAGAAAAAATCGCACTGGCGTGTTTTACGGTCCAATTTAGATCTGCCTGTAGTTTTATGATTTTTGCAAACATTTCGGACACAAATAACAAAAATTGATGGACGATACGATTACGACTCTACTATTGTGATAATATCTATGCACCCAACACGTAATATTCTTTCTGACCGTATTTTAACATACAGCCAACATTTGATACTTGAGTTTAGCTGTGACAAATATACTCTTTTTTGAACTTTTACCTCTTTAAACTATTATTTTAATATCTCTCTCACATTTTCATTATCACTTGATTTACTCATCTTATGGAACGATTTTATTGAATAAATAGGATAGATGCCAAGATCGCAATTTTTATTTTATTTATTTAAGACTACCGGTTTCGACAATCCATGGTGTTATCATCTGGTCTCATTGACGTTAAACTGCTTATTATAGTGCTCCAAATAAAATCTGGTAGGTGTACAGGATGATAGTTACATAGAAAATCATGTGCTGGTGGACAGATATAAAATGGATAGCTGGTCAAAATTAAAACAGTAAAATATACCGTACATAAAATAATAACCACCATAGTGCACATGTCTGGTTGGTTTTATGGAGGTGCTCAACATTTGGCGTTGGGAAATCAGTCACGTGACATCCCTCGCCCGAAACCTTCTCCAAAACTCTCTTTTGCATACGCCATCTAGCCTTCTTTATTTGATGATTTTCTTATTATAACTCAAAAGTTGTCATTTCAAAGCAATGGCGCACTGAAAACTATCAAAAACACTCCGTAGTTAGGACAATGAATTACAATCTAATGTCTAAAACTGCCATGTTAGCAGATAACACCTGCTATCGATGGTGCGAGGATTACGGATTACTCTCTCAACTTAAAAAATGGAGTGGTTAGTGCATGCACTGTAAACGTGGTTGATGAGCGAGTGCGTCTGTGAAGAGGGATATCCTTACGAGTCCAATAAATCCTTTTTATCTCTCGTTTTCCATGCAGTGTGGCGTGAAACATGTAGAAAATATATATGTTTAGGAGACGAGTAAGTCTATTTGTTAATTAATCTTAGAGCCTATGGCTCAAAATGTTTGTCTGCTCGGCAACGAGCGTTCACATTCCATTTTTTGTTTCTTTGCACATTTAATTTGTCTAAGGTTATACCTTTATCTGAATACTATCAGAAAATAAAAATCTTGTCCTGAGTTAGTCGGACTTTACTATGAAAAGATTTTCCTCCACCCGTTTAAACGTAACAAAGAAGCTGCAATCCTACTAACAGAAATTAAATACAGTAACTAATATCCGATGAGCGATTAGGATGGAGGTAAAATTCTGGGCATTTGTCATAGTTTACCCCAACTCTGTATCGAAGGTTGTGACAATTGATTAAATACTCGCGGCATTGCTATCCGTTGCGCAATTTAGTCTATAACAAATTTTTCGTTTGAGGCCTTTGATTAATATATATGTATATAAATAAAGAAACCCAGCAGTGCCGGCCGCGGTGGCCGAGCTGACTGAGGCGCGCCAGTCACGGTCTGCACGGCCACTACGGTCGGAGGTTCGAATCCCCCCTCGGCAATGGATATTTGTGCCGTCCTTAGTATTAAGTAGTTCATAAGTAGTTTGTAAGTTTAGGGACTGCCAGCAGTCAGCTGTCACAGCATTCCGTCAGAGCATGAACCATTTACTTTTATTAGCAATGCCCGTAATAGTCAGCGGTATTAGGTGGCAAACCTTTTAAATAAAGAAGACTAAATCTGAAGCATTTTGCAAAACGAGGGTAACTATGCAAACTGTTCGGCATAGCGTAATGGGCAACGAATTAGTTTTTGATGCACGAACATCTTCGATGGTGGTCCGAAACTTGGCGGGCGCGGTGGCTCAGATCGCTCGGTCAGAGGGTTGCCGGCGTGGTAGCTCAGCGTGCTCGGTCAGAGTTTCGACGCCCTTTGAAACGAAAAAACTGAGTCAACGACCAAACGATAAAAATTAAATAAAATAAACCAATGCCCACAAAGGACCAATCAATGCAACGAACCAATGAAAAGAGAGGAAAAGAAAGAGGGTTCAATGCCATCTGTAATAATTGAAAAAAAAAAAAATCTGAACAAAATTCTCAACGAACAACCCAGAACGAATATGAACAAACGACTGCAAAGCGTCGATCTACCTGAAGAACAAAAAAAAAATACAAATAAAAAAATAAAAAAAAACGGCACTTGCTTCTTTTTCTTGTTTCTTGTTTTCTAAGAGGATTTCGCACTCGCTTGTTAACTGAACGTAACTATATCCTGCTAGATTCTGAGTTGTTTAAATGTAACAGCGCTTTCTCTGAAAAATGCATTTGTTCTATTTTGTAAACATATCATGAAATACATACAAACGAATTGCAAACATAGACTTCTTTATCACATCTACACAAACTGGGGAGATACTTTTACAAAGAGTGTTGTAAATAACGTAATGATAATAGAAACTTTGTATATAGATTAAGTACAAGAGCTTTGTGGAATTCGATATTGCCACACTTATTCCGTTTGTTATTTGAGCTGTAAAAGGAAACGTAGTCACAGTTTGAAACAGAATATTTGCTCTTTATTTTAGCGCAGAAGAAAGTAACATGAACAAAGTCATATCTGACCTACAGAAAAAGTAATACGATCTACGTTAAAAGCGTCCATAGCAACCATGCCAAAGATAAACATTTTAGTGGACACTTTGATTCTAATTAGTGACTTTCAACATATTCCAATAATAGTGAATAACTGCTTAGGCATTGTTCATGGCTTGTTCACGAAATACAACAAACGCACATTTTAGAGGGAGCACTCTTACATCTGCACAACTCTAAACATTGCATAAGATATTTCTGTTTAATTAATAATAGTGCCGGAAACCCTTTTAGGAGCCAAGGCGAAAAAATGGTATTGGTGGGTTTCGAACTACCGACCACATACTTCAGAACTTACGAACAACCCACTACACGACGGGCAACAACTGCGGCAGTTTCCATTCATTCTCATACTATTTCTGGCAGTTGCTAACAGCTAATATGACATTTTTAGATACTAGATTATAATTTATTGTACCATAAACAACGTGCTTTTGTTAATTTTTCAGTGCGCCACTGCTTTGAAATGACAAAGCGCAAGTTATAATTCGAAAATCATTAAATATATTAAGCAAGATGGCGTATGCCAGAGAGAGTTCTGGGCGAGGAATGTCATGTGACATTTCCTAACGCTTGGTATACGTAAAATCAAGAGGTGGTGTCAATTCGCCGTTATTTCTGCAAATATCTCAGTAACGGTGCAAGTTACGATGAAAAAAACATAATAGAGGAAATTTGTAGAGATTTTTCTCCTCTACATATTCAGTTTTCGTGTCACATGAACGGTTTCTTTGAAATTACAATTACATTAAAAAAGCCTTTTTTTAGTGTTACTGACGTACGTTTTGTCCTAAACACTTGAGAAAGGGAGGTTCTGGTCTCTGGCGGCCAACTATTATGTCTGTAAAATTTGGTGCCGGTCGGTTGAACGGTTCTACCTAAAAAGTGGAAAAATGTTACGGACAGACATAATAAAATCGCCGTTATTTTTGCAAATATCTCTGAAACGATGCAAGATATGAAAAACACATAACAGAGCAAAGTTGTAGAGGATGTTCTCCTCCACAAATCTGTATATTCAATTTTCGTGTCAGATGTACTGTTAAGTAGTTATTTTCATTCAGATTTCGAGCTGTAAAAAGGTGATCGCAAAGGCCCACTTTTAGTATTACTACCGTAACATAAAGTGGGCCAATAGTGTTACTACCATAATCTAAAGTGGCCCAGAATGTCATTTATCACCAAACGTTGCAATGAATGCAATAAATTATTCATATGAGTAAGCAATCTGCTTAGCAACAGGGACAGCTCATTAATTTGAAATACGATTTACTTCGTTTCAATAAATTAGTGATCGTATTGAAACTGTTGTGTTTCATAGTTTAGGAAAGATTCGGTTGGATGAATCTCTTCTAGATGAACTAACTGACCGAACGGCATAACTACTGGCGATATAGTCATGTTATGAAATTTTATACTTCACTCTTTTCGCTAGGTGTACCACTTATTTTATTCATTAATAAACTGCGCCCGTGCGAAAACGGGTTGGAGCGCTAGTTCCTAATGCAAATACAGATCGCCAATATTATTGAAGAATAGTATTTTGACCTCTACTCATCAGTTCCATATTATGGAGTTTGCAATTTTTGTCTTACTCAAGCTAGTGGAGTCATAAAAATTATTAAAAATAACATTAAATTAAAACCAGGATTTAGAAATACACTTTCGTTTGTCACCCAAAACGTCGCACTGATCATCAAAATATCGCTCGAATGGCTATGGTCGCAATTCTTTTCAAATAAAGATGCAATATTCTATCATTAATAGCCGAACAGCAGACATATTGCCTAATCTGGCCAGCCTGCGTTGGCCTTCCGCTTAACTGTAATGAAGTTTGTTGTTTATTAAGTTATTATTTGGTTACTGTTGTACAACTCAAGAATGGACACCGCTCTCGCAAAGTTGGGTACTCATCATGAAAATATTTGAAATACACAAACCTGCACTTTGAATTCTAAAGTCTTTTCTCCCTGGGAATTGGCTGTCTGGATACTCCTATTAGTGCACACCCTTCAAATGTTACTAATTTACCTAGACTTATCCTCAATGAATTACCCAGGTTGTGTTTTCCTCTTTAAGTTCTGTAGATGAGGGAAACGGGACTGTGAAGTAAGGTCACAGGGGCTGATCATGTTTCTTGCTGTCTGCATTAGTCTCTGGTGAGACGTAGTGGCTGGCCATTTGGATGGATCTGCAAATAATGTAACTGTCTTGACCACTCAGCACTTTATTAATGCGATACGCATTTCGACAATAGGTCATTTTTGGCCGCGGCGGATTATCCGTGCGCAGTGCTGCGGTGCGCGTGGCCGTTCGCCGTCGGGGGTACGAGTTCTCCCTCGGGCATGGGTGTGTATGTTGTCCTTAGGTTAGTTTACGTTAGTTTAAGTAGTTTGTAAGCTACGGACTGATGACCAAGCAGTATAATCCAATAGATTTACAACATTGATACAGTTTTAAATAAGTACTATGCAAAACAATTCCCTTTGGCCAACTGTCAGAACATCAAGATAAAAAATATTAAAATTTTATTTAACATTGTCCAAGGATGTCACATGGTCATTGTCTGACGATGGATAATTGTGCCGAAATGGATCCATAACAACATTATAATGAAACTCTTTAAAGCAGCATATTGGTATAAGTACATGATATATCTTAGAGATATATATTCTGTGCTGCGGGCCCATTGGATGGAACGTTTTCTGTTACATTGTAGTTTTACATCACATAAAGATTTCTATTACATAAATAAGTATCTGCATGTCTATGGGCATTACATAGAGAAAGAGTGATAAGAGTTGAAGTAGGAGGGTGTCGTGGGTGGATAACGGGGAGGAAACCTGGGGCTATTTGTGGCTGCAGAGGTATTAAGAGAGCAGTTTACAGAGAATAAAATGAAAGAATTAAATTTCAAATTTTTGGCTTAGCGCCTCCAGTACAGTGTAATCAAGTAATTTGAAATTTATATAAAATTAATTATTATTTAAAAGACGAGCAGAGTAAGGAAGTAGTGTTCGAGTTATTATTTCCATTCCACAAATTAAATTCAACAGCAATGAGTCTTAAGGGTGTGTCTCGGCGAAACGAAATCTAAATTTCTAGAACTTTATGCCGGGCTTTGCAAGTAAGCCAACCACACTTATCTTTTAATGGTAGCAGATTTGTTCATCTGTGGATCAGGGTTTCAAGGATATGTTATGGTATGACGGTGTAAGAGAGAACAATATAGCTTAACAAAAATGGACAGCGGCGTGGGAATGGCCGTGCGGCTGTAGGTGCCATGTCAGGGACTGTGCAGCCATTCCCGAAGGAGGATCGAGTCCTCGCTCGGGCATGAGTGTGTGTGGTTTCCTTAGCATAGGTTTATGTTAGTTTAAGTAGAAGTCTATGACCACAGTACTATGGCCCCATAGGTTTACAAACATTGAACATTTGACAAGGATGGACAGGTAGAGTGCCGCTAACGTATTGTGGATATCATCCCATTATCTGTTTTCTTCATAAATTCATCTAAAGAGTAGAATCAGTTATCGAGCAGAAATTTCAGCTTTCGGTAACGCCGTTCAATTATTTTTATGGCTGCATGATTTGCTCCTTTCTGTGAAAATTTGAAATAAGTTGTAGATAACGGAAACTGTTTCTTCCTAATGTTGCATTTATAAATGACACAGTCATTTTCAAATTGTGATAACTTCTTTACAGCACTCACATACAGGCGAATAGTATAGTACGGCTGTTGTTAGTATGCCTACTTTATGAGGAATTCCCCATTAGTCGTTTCAGGACGCACAAGACATTAGAACACGACAAAGAAAAAAAAAGTTATTCTTAGAAAAGGGCTAGCCTTGAAAATGATCTCAGTTTGGCGAGGAACGGAATTCTCAAATTTCATCTCGTATGCCATATCTAACTGAAGTTACTTATTTGTATTTAGCTCAAGAAGAGCTATCAAACTGGATTAACAGCAAAGTAGCGGAAATTAAGGCTGGTTCTGCTTGGCAAAAAGGATCTAATACGTTGCCCGCGGAAGGCAAATGTCCCGGATACGAATCCTGGTCCGGAACACGATTTTAACTCGCCAGGAAGTTTCATGTCAGTGCAATCTCCGCTGCAGAGTGAACATATCATTCTAGAAACATCGCAACATTGCCACCACCTCATAAATACAAAACTTAGTGCAATATTAAAATCAGTCCGTTTTTGTATAACAGTTGTACCATCACATGCTTTCATAACAAAAAAATACGTTTGACAGTTATATAAAACTCATGGAAGTATATAATTATGTAGGCATAATATATAAAGAGAAAACGTTTTTACCGAAAATCTCGAAAAGTTCGTGGCCGATTTATTACAAATTTTTACAGTACATTTTGATGAACATTTGGAAGAACACGGGATGTAAATTTTTGAAATATAAAGCCTTTTCGGAAATTCCCATTGTAAATGGAAATTCCAGAAATGTCATTCAGTGTCACTATGAATACTATTATTTTTATCTTTGTCATTGTGAAAGAATTCTCTTCTACTCCAAGCTCTCTGATTTCCATATTTTGAGAGGAGGTAGCAGGGACAAAAACATTAAAAAATCTACTAAACATGGACTCTACAATGAATTCCTTAAGAGCTGTGAGTACTTGACCAGTAGAAGAGGCATGTAAACATTAGACAACCGAATATGAAGATCTATTCAAAGCTCTAAGGTATGCATTTTAGAGCCCATGTTTACTAGGCATTTTATTCTTGTTTTGGTCCATATTACGTAGTTCTAAAATATGGCAAACAAAGCGCTTGCATAGTGTCAAGAATTAAAGATATGCTAATAGCGTCAATGGATGACATTCAAGGACATGCGTTCCTTATCAAATTATTATCAATTCTTTCCTCTGTACAAGTTATTGTAGTTTGCTACGGGAATTTCCGAACACCGTGTATATAGGAGAATAGTACATACCACAAATCTAGAAAACGCCTTGATCATTTTAGTTCGAATATTTACTGGTCCTCTACTAAACATTCAGTCCGAGGGAGAAGGTTATTCACAGTGAGGTGAGCCGAGGAGAAGAAGACAGAGAGAAGAGAAAGATGAGAGAGAGAGCGAGAGAGAGAGAAAGGGGGGGAGGGAGGGATGGGGCAGCTAAGAAGATGGGCTGAAACATTGATGTCGCTTGAGCTTGTCACTTGAAGGAGCTGTGTTCTAGATTGGTTGTACATGAAATAAAATTTGATTTCTGCCATCCAAAATATCGTCGTGTTAAAATCAGCTTAAACCCTCTTTATAATTGCATAATTTTGCACCTTACGAATTTATATGATTTTTCTGTAATTTTCTGATATAACGTCGTAGAAAGCGTTACAAAAATGTGCATCCCAATGAGAGGATCTGGAGAGTCATTTCCATAAATTTCATCAATTTCTTCTGTTCCAAATAAAGTGTGTGGCAGGAGCTATGCGATTCGTAGTAACATCTGCAGATACCAGGAGAGTATTTCTCGTGACTGCAAGCAAATGGAATGACAGTCTTTTCATTTTACATACTTTTTTCTTTATAATGCTGAAATACGTAAATCGAAAAATATTATGGCGCTGCCACCGCGCTTGCTCATTAGAAGGAAGAGACACTTGGGCGAGTTCGTCCTTACCTTGAATTAGTTCTTTCGTGTCTGATTATTTATAAGTGCTGACAGACTAGTCTCCATCGCCGTATAACTTCAATTTTCTTCATTTTATTTTCCATTATAGCGATTGGGGCGACGACTGCTTTTTGCCACCCTGCCAGTTTTTCAAATAAAAGAAGAAAACATTTTCCTGTCTCCAGCCTTGATGAAAAAAAGTCTAACTTACGAGCAACGTGACTGCACAATACTAATTATACGTAGGGTTGTCAGGTGATGGGGATTCGTCTGGATTCTCCAGACATTGCATACGACTTGCAGACTCCGAATAAAATACAGAATCTCGTGACAAAAAACTTCCGGTGGTGTTCTGTATTGCATAATAATTTCACTTTGTCACACATTTTCATTTGCCTCATTGTAGAACGGATCAAACATTGTTACAAAGACCAAAACGAATACAAATTTGAAAAGAAATTATATCATTCGTATTGTTCGTTTGTATAGTTGGCCACGCAAGTATCTGTTGCGTTTGTCACTATGGAGTAGACTTGATTTAATAAGCCTGTATGGGTATCTGTTCTAGCTGACAGGTTCAAAAGAACAGCCGGCCGCAGTGGCCGAACGGTCTGCGGCGCGCCAGTCACAGCCTGCACGGCCGCTACGGTCGGGGATGGGTGTTTGTGTCGTCTTTAGTGTAAGGTAGTTCATAAGTAGTTTGTACGTTTAGGGACTGATGACCCCGCAGTTAAGTCCCTTAAGCTTAAGAAACATTTCAACATTCAAAAGAACATATATACCCGTATATAAAGTCCAACACTGCCAGTCATCCTTTTCTTCAGTGCTGCTGATGTTACGGAAATCGGTGAAATGCCAAGAGTACTGAGTGATCATGCTAAGGGACACTACGTCAATAGTGTGTCGGTAGGTTGGACATTTGGATCTAGTGAGTCTAGCAGAAGACGTGCTAGGTTATTCGGAGCAGATGTGGCCCTTGCATGCAGATAGTGTACTGGTTAATGCGAATGCCAAGTACATAAGAAACTTGGGTTCAAAACGCGACCTAGCACAAATTTTCATGTTTCAAAAATTATTTTATTCAAAGCCCATTGGCAGACAAAGTCGAAAATTGCTTTGTGCCTAACTTTAATAAAGGCCGAGTTCAATAATTAGGCAGAAATTGTTTGAATTTTAAATCTTTTTTGAATACTGTTATAGGATCCGATTGGCTGGCTCTGTAAAATCCAGTACCAAGTACGAGTGCGAACGTAGAAATTAAATGCAAATTAATTATCCGCAGTCAGGGTTAAGACTTTATGTTGATTTGAAAAGTGAAAAATAACATTCTTATTTATAAACTAATTTCTCCCGACAACAAATCCAAACTACCGACATGGTGAAATTTTTTTGCAGGTATTTTACTCTTCCAGCCTGGCACGTCTAATTCTACTGGACATGAAAAACACTTCACCACTACCTCCATGTAAATTATATCCTATGATGGCGAGTTACAACAAATTGTGAGGCGCCTCTTTTTCCATGATTTGGAAATGCAATACAATTGTGCCTGATCGGTATTGAATTTATCAGCCAACCGGCAATACGAATTATATATTTTTATTCGTACAGAATGCAACAATGGATAGAATGGTTCTTCTAAAAATAAAGGCAACAATTTAAAAAAAAGCTTTTATGGTGAGTGATCGCAAAACAAAGCAATAAGTTGTCAAAAACTTCCCCTCCCCTTGCCTCCTTCGCCATCCTCTACAGGCCCACAAGAACTGCCAGACCTACCACTGTGTCGCCGCCCTGCTGATGTACCGCCCCGTGCGGCCGCACGTTTCGCAAGTACCTTGCGCCTGCCCCGGTCTACATAATTTTTTCAAGCAGTTCTAGTCCTGCAAGGTTGGCAGAACTTCTGTAAAGTTTCTAAGGTAGGAGGCGGGGTACAGGCGGAACTAAAGCTGTGAGGACGTAACGTGCCGTGAGGGGTGCCAGGGTAGCTCAGTCGGTAGAGTAAAGTGTTCAGATGTTTGTAGAACTTATGGGACTTAACTACGGGGTCATCAGTCCCTAAGCTTACAAACTACTTAAGAACTAGCTAAGACTAATGACGGCACAAATATCCATGCCCGAGTAGGGATTCAAACCCCCGACCGTAGTGGCCGTGCAGACCGTGACTGGAGCGCCTCAGTCCCCTCGGCCACCGCGGCCGGCTGTCGGTAGAGCACTTGCCCAGGAATGACAAAGGTTCCGGGTTCGAATCCCGGTCCAGAAGACAGTTTTACTCTGTCAGCGAGTTTCATATCATTGCACACACCGCTGCAGAATGAAAATGTCATTCTGGAATGATTTCTGTAATTAGTAGGTAATTGTATTATATGAAACTGGTAGAATTAAATATAGGAAATCCTCAATTATTTTCATTCGTGTATGATATTTCGTTTAATATTGAACGACTGAGAACATTGTTGTTCAAAAAAAATTTGCTGATTCTTTTGGGTTGGTTCTATGTATGGCTATGTGAACATTCATACATACAGGTCTTATCATTAGATTACAAAGAGGGTGTGCATTGATGACATGGTTTATAGGGAGTATTTCGTGAAGCACGCATGGTCTGAGTACAATTGCGGGAACTCCTTTGTTGTTGTGATTCACCCACATATTTGCCATGTTTAAGTTCCTGTGACCGTTCAATGCTAAATGTTCAAATGTTTGTAAATATATCGGACTTAACCGCTAGGTCATCAGTCCGTAGCTTACAAACTACTTAAACTAAGGTAAACTAACCTAAGGACAACACGAACACGCGTGCCCGAGGTGGGACTCAAACCCCCGACGGCGAACGGCGAACGGCCACGCGCACTTCAGCACGGCACCCCAATGCGCACGGATAATCCGCCACGACGTAATGGTTTTTGATTGGTAATATCCTTGTGTTCTACTATGTTCACAGCAAGCAACGACCTCTCCGTTTAGCCTTCACGAGCTGGCTACTGGCTTTACTCGTTCCCAGGGTCAAGTTCTGAGCGATAAGCGCCTTTTGAAGGCTATTCCTAGCGAAGGAGATATTTCAGTTGTGTCTAACTCGTGTGGGGAACGCTCAGAGTTGGCAAAGGAACAGATAGTCTTTCTGGACATAGTGCGACTAAAATTCGTATTCAAATGTAAGTTATTTCTGCTGGAAGCTACTGTTCATACATGTACTTATTTGGTATATTGTTAGCGAATATTAGTGAACTCCGAGAAAATTTGTGAATGGTTATTTTTAAGGACTATATTAAAATTTAGTTTTTTAATCAGGGATTTTTTTAACGTCTGAAAGAGAAAGAAGTAGGTGGTGATACAGCTAATAAAGTTTCACAATTTTGAAGTTCTCGAAGACCGCAAAGCACTGTATAACTTCCCTGATCTCGTTCATTTTTAGTTCTGTTTAATACTTTAATATCTATTTTTCGTTTATTTCATCCGGAGGAATGTCTTAACGACTTACGTCATTGTTGGTGTTACACCAAAAATTTCCAATAAAGAATTATTTTTCCTTTTTTTTTACTTGTTCATTTAAGTCCATTATTATTATCTCGCAGTAGCGTTTGCTTTTAAAACTGAGTGATTTAGCCGGTATATCGCTTGTTCATAACTGCTGTTATTTGAACAGCGAATTTTGAATATTGTGTTCCTTTTCTTTACAAAATTATTGCACCCAAATTTATTCCTGCACATTTCCTCTATTAGAAAATATAATCGCTGGGAAGCTGCATTCAGTATATTAAAAAAAATCTCCAGAATTGCAAAAATTAAGGTTAGCTTCATTTTAAGGTGAAAGCGGCACGCGATATTAAAGACAATCAAATAAACTTGATGAATGATCTACATTCGAAGTTACATGCAGTCAAAACAATAATGGCTGCATTGAACAACACGAATATACCTGAAAATCCATTACCATAAATGTATTTGATCCCCATAGGAGTAACGAATCAAATAAATCTGAAAAAACCTCCACGTATCAGCTGTAAAACTATAAAATTATACAGATGGAAGATTTAAGATACTACATTTATGAAGTCGAAGCTCGAAAACTGGTATTACAGGGGAACTTAAAATACTTGTACTAGAGTAACGAATTTTTCTACTAGTTGACATACTTAAAAAGTTGAATATTCTTCAGTGATTTTGATTCCATGAAAATACAGTACTTGCCATTAAATAGGAATAAATGTCTCTATTATTCTAGTTTAACAGTCTGCGAAACGAACGCGGTGGAGTAGCTGAGCGGTCTAAAGCGTCTCGCTGCGGAGAGCGCGGTTGCTCGCCGTCGGAGGTTCGTGTCCTTCCTGGGGCATGGGTGTGTCTGTTGTCCTTAGGTTAGTTTACCTTAGTTTAAGTAGTTTGTAAGCTACGGACTGATGACCACGCAGTTTGGTCCGATGGATTTACAAACATTTGAACATTTGAATCTGCGAAACGAGGGAGCTTAAATCCATCAGACATAAATATAATATATATATAATGTTTGTATAGCTTATGGGACTTAACTACAAGGTCATCAGTCCCTAAACTTACAAACTACTTATGAACTACTTACGAACTAGGACGGCACAATTATCCATGCCCGAGGGGGGATTCGAACCCCCGACCGCAGTGGCCGTGCAGACCGTGACTGGAGCGCCTCAGTCCCCTCGGCCACCGCGGCCGGCCCAGACATAAAGATTGGTTAAAAGATGTATTCATTAACTTGTTTCAATGGAATAAACGTTAATGTAAGACTGATGTCAGTAACAGATGAGGGTTCTCGTGCAGTAGAACTGGAGACACTTGGACCATGCTGCCTTTTACAAATGATGTCAAGATTAAGTCACTCTGATGAACCATGGCTTTTCAAACATTCTCCAGTAACGCTTGTGCCTTAGTAGATGAGCAGATCAAACGTTTTATTGTTTTTTATCCGATGGTTTCATGCTGTTTTCGATATAATGCCCCGGTGTCTGGTAAAAATGTAAAGGCTCAAGTTTTGTTCCTCTAAAGCCTCGAAAGGTTCTGCTCTAAGTGCAGAGTTCTTAGAATCTTCCCTTTATCGTAGTTGTCAGTACACCTGATCGTGACGACAGAATCCATCAGCGAAATATCCTGCCATTTGAATACCAATAGATGGTAGTACACTCGTCGATTGCTTTGTGAAACAAACTGAGGAACCGAATTAGAATTTTTTTTTTTTTTTTTTTTTTTTTTTTTTTTTTTTTTCTAAATGTGTTTCAAATCCCGGAGGATCACTTCAACTTGTCGGAGTTCACTTGAATATTAGACGAGAATATCAATAATTATTATGTGTATAAAACAGAGTAATAACCGTATAGGGTTGCTTTTTATGAAAGACGTAAAACTGTTTTAAGGGTTATTTATTTAACGCTTCTTTAGACTGATATTAGTTTTAATAATATAGTATTATAAAAAGCACAATGACATATGCAGGATTCATTAACGCAATACAAAACAGAAAGCTTTGAAATTCTCAAATAAGATTAACATTGATAATAATAATATTAATAATAACCGTAGCTCTTTGTTTAATTATTATTTTTATCTATTACTGTTTTATTTTTCATATTTACTAATTGTTTACTGCTCAAATATATCGCAAATAAATTAGTTCCTCTTTCAATCTTTTTTCTTTTCTTCTTCTGCTAAGACAGCAGGAATACTAAAGAATGGCCATTTTACTCTCTAGTAAGTTACTCTTGGATTTGCATGTTGCCAGATTCATTTTAGTGAACTGCGTCTATCAGTCGTTTTTTTCTCCTGTAAATTTCACGTATGGGCCGCTAATATCCTATTGCTCTCAACGGTTGTTTTATTACACCACATGCAATGTCGTTAGAATCAACTACAACGCAATAGTATTTAGGCGTTACTTGCAACAATGATCTGAGAAAAAATGGTGCCAAATTAATATTTATCGGAACAAGCCTTGCACAATGCAACTTACCTACGATGGAGACGTCTTAGAAACGTCACGTCTGACTCATTCTTAATTAATCTTCGTTTGCTTGGCATCCTTACAAAATGAAATTAACAGGAAATTTTTAGACGTACAAAAGACGAACTCACAGGTTTTTGTAATATTCTCAACAAAATGCAGAGGGAGATCCAAATACCAATACGATATTACATATGAATGGAGGTGACTAAACATGTCAAGATCCCCTACATCTACACGGGATATTATGCAAATCACATTTAAGTGCCTGGCAGAGGGTTCATCGAACCACCTTTGTACTATTTATGTCCCATTCCATTCCCGAATAGCGCGAGGGAAGAAAGAACACCCGAATCTCTCCGTTCGAGCTCTCATTTCTCTTCCAATAGCAACGATGAATCATATTGGTAAATATGGGTAATGAACTCGACGGTAAAATTCTCTGAATTAGGGCTGATTGACTGGTACATATACAACCACACAAGAGTGGAACTGTTGGATGTGCTAATGATACATATACATCTTCATTCACTGCATATTGTATGGAACGGTGCGAAGCACAGTTGCAGACGTAGGCTACTTTAAGTGCACGGAGCTTTCGGGACCCTTTATATTCTTTGCATTTTTTAATGTCCCCTCCAAAACTGGACTACTAAGGACTAGGAAAGGACCCAGGTTTCATAACGAGTGGAAGAAATTGAATTTGCCTGTAACAATTTAGAAGTGACTTGTCTTTTGTGTGTATGTGTGTACCGTTCGTCCACCCTATCGGTAGGTTTCGATAGATTGAGCTTTAAAAAACTGTAATTTCTAAGATTTACATAACGAAAACAAGCAACTCGTAATGCCCATGGAACAGTCGCCATATTCATGTGACGGTACTGAATGTGTCAGATCTCGAACCAACATAAATCATTTAAGTGGTCGGTCGGTAGGTTTGAGTTTAAAAGGACCAAGCTGTGAAGGTCATCGGTTCCCTTACTCATTTCATTGATTTCAGCTGCAGATTTCTGGTACTTTCAAAATGACGTGAACAGAAACACCATAAAATAAATTTTTAACTTCTTAAAGTTTCATTCAACGACTTGAGACAAGTTATGTGGATTTATTATTTCTGACATATAATTACGAAATTCGCAACAGCTTCTAGCTGAGCTTCACAGCGATTTATGACTGCTGCAGTTATGTCAGAAACAGCCTGATAATTATTTTGTGCTTCACTTTTAGATTTATTGCGTAATTAGTATGTCATGAATGGGACTTTCTTTCAGAAGGGCGTGTTTTGACGTCTTTTATGTCCTTAGACCTTGAAGACTACCTACTAATTATCTACTTAGTAGTTGACACAAGATTAGCTTCACCATGTTTGTAATTATTAGCGAAAGTAATTAAGAAAGCTAGTTACGTTACACACACGGAACGACCGTTGGATGGTTCTCCACTAAATCTTGCACAAGTAGTACGTCAATTTGCCTATCTATCACAAAATCTTAAAGTTATATACGCCAGATCGGACTTTAATATCCGCCTTCATTTTGCTATCTTCCTCCCTGATATCGAAAACCTCTTTACGGTCTCAGGAAATGAGAAGTCCAATATTGACGCGTAATGAAAAGATAACACTCTTCTTACACTTGAAATCACAGATCTCCAAATATCTGGAATACCTCTTGCCAGGTCTAACACTAAAGTGAAGAGATTTAGAAGAATATCAAGTCACTACTGCTGTGGACCAGGAGACGTTATATTAACATTTTCTAGATCTCACATAATGCAAAGCTACCTGCGAAAACTACAATAACATTCTAAATTTGTTGCAATAGAACTACGTACGATATACTAAATTTAACAAAACAGTGGAACTTAAACTGTAATAAAATTTACGTGGAAACCAACAATGTTGAACTAATCTCGATACGAAAAAGGCATCGCGTAACTTACCTTTCATGATTTTAATATCACATTTCACCCATTCCTGCCTTTTCTCACCCTCTTTCTATTTTATTTGAATACGAAGGAATTACTCTTTTTGTCATAGTACTTAAATGATTTTCAACTAAAGATTTAAAAACCCTGTCATGCACTTGTAGATCAAGATATCACTTCCGAACTCATGAAGACCCTTCGCTAAGTCATAGATAACCATACAGAACACTTGCGTATATAAACTTTCTCTCTCTCTCTCTCTCTCTCTCTCTCTCTCTCACACACACACACACACACACATTATGTTACTCTTAGCACCGACGACATAAATATAATACAGTGGAATTAAAGCAAAGAAAGAGTCCAATAATACTAACATAGGAACACACATACTGCTTCGTGATCACACCAACAGAAACATATACCATATTTAAACCCCTTCTGCAGAATAATGACGATAATAAATAAAGAGAATCTCTCCCAAGAGTTTCATTCTCTTTCCTCGGTATTCAGCTGCATGTTTTGTTTCTAAAATATTAAAACTATATTTGATTAAACAATACGATCTCCCTGTAGTCCCATTACAGAAAAAATGTCCAAATGTTTGTAGAACTTATGGGACTTAACTACGGGGTCATCAGTCCCTAAGCTTACAAACTACTTATGAACTACCTTATATTAAGGAACCCCCGACCGTAGTGGCCGTGCAGACCGTGACTGGAGCGCCTCAGTCTCCTCGGCCACCGCGGCCGCCCCCATTACAGAATTTTGGTTTCTAAAATGTTGCAATGCTACAGAATAACATTTGCTTTCCTTTGGTTCATCATGCAACCAATTTTCCACGTATGTTGATCGTGAATGGAATGCGACATATATTGACTTACATCTGTGAAGATGATCAGTAATTTGTCGTGAGAGAAATAATCAGTGGGACCTCTGGGTTATCACGAGTCACGAGTGAGAGTTGGAGTGGCACAGTCGTGCTTTCGGGTAGGCGCAGCAAGTTATCTCGGTACGACTAAAACGTTCAACCACCTCCTGCTTTCTGTTCGATCCTAAAAACGGAATTTCAGATTATTATTAAAGAATTGAAGGTATATATTCTCGTACAGCTGAGAATATTTTTACAAACTATCTAACGAATTTGCACGCGTGAACTTCTTTTTCGCGATGAGAATGGCTTATGTTATTATGCTTTAAGGTTTTATTAATGTGTTTTCTTGTAAGTTAGAGGCTTTTTTAATAACCAATATGGGTTTCCGAAACATTGATCATCTACTACACTGCTTTTCCTGTTGAGTTTGCGTAAATTTACACTGGCAACAATCATACTGTTAGTCGGAACTGTGACCTTATTTTTCGAAATACTTTATGCAGCAATAATTGAAGTTCATTTACTGACAGGAATGAAGCCTATTAGTCAGCAGCACTATATAAAAACAACTTTACTTCGGTTAAATACAATAACTGTAATACACAAATGAAAAAGAAATTGTTAACGAAGAGATACGAACAACGAACGAAATTTTACAATGTATATACGAAGTCTTGGCTGCGCGCGTTTCATGCCTGTACGCGACAGGAGCAAAACTTAGTCTGTTATGCACTGACCTTGCTCCACAATTGTGCTTACATATCAATGTTCGGGTAAAGTGTGAATAATGTTTCTGTATTACAGCGTCGTTAGCAATCCCGGACTTTATTTTGAGGAGAATACGTACTCGAAACAACTTGTTATTCTCAGCTATTCTGCATTGCATTAAAAAAAATGCAAAACGCTACGATAACTGTAAGGGGGAAATGACATAGCTTCACTAATAACAGGTACGAGGCATTCGTATGCACTGGCTCACAAGTCCGGCTTAAGGAGTGGTTGACTTAATATTCGCAACTTCTGGGTGGAAAGTTTAGGCCAGTAAAAACTTTACCCCTCGAAACAACTTAGTTATTGTCAGCTATTCTGCATGCACTTAAAAAAATGCAAAACGCTACGATAACTGTAAGGGGAAAATGACAGCTTGATTAATAACAGGTACGAGGCATTCGTGTGCACTGGCTCACAAGTCCAGCTTAAGGAGTGGTTGACTTATTATTCGCAACTTCTGGGTGGAAAGTTTAGGCCAGTAAATCTTTACGCCTCCTGTGTCATCTTCTACGGACTCCAGGTTCGGCCAATCCACACCCAAGAACGTTTAATACGGGGAGGGGATCTTGCAAAATGTGTGAAAACTAGTGATTTGCGATATAACGTACATTTACTGAAATTGTAAATTGATTAAATAAGTTTGGGCCGAAATGAGCAGAGGAGGCGAATATTCGGTTACGATTTCGGCCGCAAATCATGTTTCGGTCGGACTCTACTTTTTATTGAAAGTAGTTTGAAATGTACGCATAGACTGATGAATTAAATTTAGTGGACCGCAGGAGTAGCCATATCATTTGTCAACAAAATTCGGGCGCGAAGAATGTTATTGCGGAAGTGCAGCTCGTTGAATGCTTTAATAAATGGCGGTGGTTATGTGTGAGAGAAGCAGTGGTGGGCTGTTAGCAAGGCGGGGTGCGGATTGGCTTACGGTGGTGTTGCTGCGTGCTGTCTCCCTGAGGGTCGGCCGCGGACTGCCTGGGCCGCCGCTGCAGCTGCCGTAGTCACTGCAAGGAGCGCCGACCCCGCGACTCCGAGATAACACGTAATTTCCGTTCCAAAGATCATACCCGGCAAATGGGAGCCACAATGCTTCTAATGTTTAGACCAGCCATTTGAACGGTTTCTCCGGAATAGGGTATTTGACTATCTACTGGAAATCGCTTTAAATGGTTAACTATGTCATCTTATGCCTGTAAGATGCTTTTTTCATGAAATTAAAAAAAAAAAAAAAAACTTCGAATAATTTGCAAGCACGCTAAAACGCTCCATTTTAGTCATGTGATGTCTGTGTTCTCATTGGACAACACACTGCTCGTGCTATTCTAAAGCTCATTCAAATTGGTATCTTCTTTTGGAATTTATGTTTCAGGTATGGTTTAAAAACAGTCTGTAGTATCATACTGTAGAAATGCACAGCCAGAAAAAAATTGTACACCTGTAAAGACGATCCGATAAAGGCAGCAGTCAACAATCCGGAGATTGGTTGGAACACCACAGTGCTTTACTAGGCGTGGTCCTGTTTGGAGGTGGTATGCCGTTGCCTTCCTCCGACCTTCGAACTGACTTACCCAGCCAGTTATAGGGGGACCTACAGTTTAACGTGGGTTCCGAACCACGGTGCTACTCGGTATTTTTCACATGAGCAGTATTGCCAGAGGTGAAAGGAACCCGCGAACCTCTTGGATTTGTAGTCTGGCACTCTACCACTATGCAACAGAGGCGCACCCGATAAAGGAATCGTACTTGTAAAATAAGACGTCTCAGTGTCACGGTTATACACCTCAGCTACTTGAGATGTTCTAAATGCAATCACGTCTCTGTTATTACAACTCTCCATCCTGCAACTTTTATAACAGTTTCACCATTGTACCGTACTATAGCAATAGTTATCCATCCATTACCTTGAGCTGCTACAGACGTTTTAGTTACTATAAAGTTTAAAACAGCTGTAGGAAAACTTAAGCTCCAAAACCTGAAGATGTAGTAATTTCAATATCATCTAGTCACTTATAAACAACAAGGCGTGAACGCCTAAATCTCCTCCTGTGTAGTCGATGATGCTGCACGCGCGACTGCACGACTGACGCCGTCTTACTGATTTGGGCGTTTACGCCTTGTTGTTTATAAGGGACTAGATGATGGTAAAATTATTACATCTTCAGGTTTTGGAGCTCACTTTTTTCCTTCAGGGCCCGTCTACGTTTTGTGGAGGTGTTCTGAACTTTACAGTAACTAAAACGTCTGCAGCAGGTCATGGTAATGGATGGATAACTATTGCTATAGGAAGATACAATGATGAAACTGTTAAAAAGTCGCAAGATTGTTTTAATAACACAGACTTGATTACATTTAGAACATTTGAAGTAACTGAGGTGTATAACCGTGACACTGGGACGTCTTATTTTACAAGTACCATGCCTTTCGTATTGCGGACAAGAAATCATCGTAAAATAAGTGAACAAGAGGGTGCTTGTATCTGGGTTAAAAGATCCTGCAATTTTTATGCAATAAAAGTTGTTGGTGATATTGTAATTTGTTATAGACTTTAAATAAAGTGTGTGTCCTTGAACTTTTTTCCTTATCTAAAAAAATAAATAAATAAACTATATATTGATCTTGCAAAAGCCGAGAAGCGATTCTTTTTGGTGTTGTAGCTTTCTGGGATACCGATAAAAGCAGATACCACTTATGGGATAGTAGGTGTGCTGATAATAGTTTCAACGTCGTACACCAACAGATACTATAGTCTCGTGGCTGAGAGAGCGTCGCGTGTGTGTGCTCTTTAATGGAGAAAGTGTACAACCATAAGGCTCAGTGTGATATCAACGTGTGAAGGAAACAGGCGTTCTTGCTACAGCCAACTGAGCGTTTTTTAAAAAGTGGTCAGATTGTGGTGCTGTAGTCCTTTGGAAGAACTGCCACACACGTAGGACGTGCTGTGTCAGTCGTGCAACAATGCTGGTTGCAATTGTCACGTGATCGTTCTCACACGAGGTTCTGGACGTCCCCGAAGCACAGCAGTCCTCTAGGGCACCAGTGGCAGATCGTGCAGCTACCACAACACGGATAACAGAAGGTGCGATAAGCTGAAACTCTGGTCCACCTTTGGTATTCGTGGGGAGAACGCTGATCAGCGCTCAGTACGTGAGGATTCTTGTAAGGCCCGATCTATTGCCACTCTTGCAACAGGAAGATCATGTGTACTTTGAACATATTAATGTTCGCTCACATACAGTGCGTGAACCTCAACGCGCTCTATAAAACGTGCAGCAATTTCCCTGGCTAGCATGACTTCCAGACTTGTCTCCAATCGAACACTTGCAGAACTATGTCAACAGGACGAGCGGGCATGGAATAACGTATCCCAAAACAGTATTCGCCATCTGTGTGACCGAATGGATGCTACCCATGGAGGATACACCATGTATTAATATGGGTGTTTCAGCATAGACCGACAACTGGTACCTTATTACCGCTGGAACTGTTGATTTGTAACTTTAATCATGTCAGATTAGATTAGATTATATTAGTTGGTTCGTTCCATAGATCCGTGTTGAGGAGCTCCTCATGGATGGTGACCATGTCATTTTTTTTAAGTTGATAATATGATAATACTAATACAGGTACATAAATTTTTTACAAGTTGATAATAATACTAATAGTATGAATACAGATACATGCATTATTTGGTTCTATTTAAGAATTTGTCAGTGCAGTAGGAGGAGTTAACCACTAGAATGTCTTTTAGGCTCCTCTTAAACTGATCTTTATTTGTAGCTAAATTTCTTATGGTTGTTGGTAAATTATTAAAAATATGTGTTTCTGAGTAGTGGACCCCTTTTTGAACTAAAGTGAGTGCTTTCAAGTCCTTGTGTAGATCATTTTTGTTCCTAGTATTGTAGGTATGAACTGAGCTGTTTGTTGGGAAAAGGGATATATTATTTATGACAAATTTCATTAAGGAATAAATATACTGAGAGGCAGTAGTTAATATACCCAGTTCTTTGAAGAAGCTTCTGCAGGATGTTCGGGAATGTACACCACAAATAATACGTATTACACTTTTGCTTGACTTGAAGAGTTACCCCAAGATATTATACCATATGACATTATGGAATGAAAGTAAGCAAAGTATGCAAGTTTATTTATTTTTGTGTCATCTATGTCTGATACCACTCGTATGACAAATACAGATTTGTTAAGTGGCGTTCTCCTCCCAACTGAATTTATTATCAAGCTGTAATGCCAGGAATTTTATACTGTCTACCTCTTCTATCTTCTCTTCTTCATACTTTATGCATATACTGGATGGTAATCTCTTACATGTTCTGAACTGCATGTAGTGAGTCTTTTCAAAGTTTAATGTCAATGAGTTGGGTTTAAACCATGCTCGACATGCAATTTATTGCAATACTTGTATCATCTGCGAACAAAACGAACTCTGCTTCTAGCAGTGTAACTGATGAGAGGTCATTATTGTACATAAGGAAAAGCAATGGCCCTACGATAGATCCTTGTGGAACACCACATGTAATTTCTTCCCAATCTGATGAAGACTGTTGGCTTAAATCACTAGTCTCTTGCACTGACACCCTTTGTTTCCTGTTAGCGAGGTACGACATGAACCATTTTTCAGCAATTCCCGTGACACCATAGAATTCTAAATTACTTTAAAGGATGTTATGGTTCACACAATCAAATGCGTTTGATAAATCACGGAAAATAACTTCTGCTTGTAATTTATTATCTAATGAATTAAGTACATTCTCACTGGAGGTGAAATAGCCTTCTCGATATCGGAACCTTTCAGAAATCCAAGCTGAGTTCTAGACAATATGTCATTTGAGGTTAGATGGTTGAGAAGTTGCTTGTACATTGCATTTTCTAGAATTTTTTAGAATGTCGGATAAGTCAAATCGGTCTGCAGTTTGATGGTATCCTCCATATGCACTGTATCAACAATAAATCTTGTGTGAACTGGAAAACTGTAATAGTAAGTAGTAATTTTTATTTCTGGCAGTGCTCATCAATAAAAACTCCTCAAAATTGTTTTTAGTGCCCCAAAGAATGAGAAGATAATGTGGTTCCAACTTTACCGTAGCGATCCAAATGAAATAATAGTCACCGAGTATGTCTACTTCTATGAGGATCATTGTGATGGAAGCAAGCACTCCACAGGATACTTATTAGTCTGCTTGTTTACTATTTATTATTCTCGTTTGCAAATTCATCGGTTTATAGATTCCAAATGACAAGCCAAGATCGCAAACTAACAATTTATTAAGTGACGACCAGTTTCGGTGCACTGCGTCACCATCATCTGGTCATATATATGTTATAATCTGGTCATCTTGTTAAAAATTTGGTATAAAATAACAAGTGCAACATTGCACTTAGTCACTATATAAAAATACATAAGTTTTCTTATATATAGTGACTAAGTGCAATGTTGAACATGTTATTTTATACCCAATTTTTTTAACAAGATGACCAGATTATAACATATATATTTCCAGATGATGGTGACACAGTGCACTGAAACCGGTCGTCACTTAATAAATTGTTAGTTTGCCATCTTGGCTTGTCATTTGGAAACTATAAAACGAATTGATCGCCTCCAGACCAGACGATGTCAGGTAATCATAAATGCATCGGTGTTCAGTATTATTACGCCCAGGTTAGGGTGCTGGTGTTCAGATTTGTGAAAAAGCATTTCACGATATGAGACGCCAACGATTTATATTTAAAGTCGTTTTCTCATGTAATTGCTGAGAGAACAAATTGTATCACACTGCCCTTGCGGCTGTAAGTTTTAACATTTACAGCAGTGATGTAGTGAATCTGTATGTGATAGCTACATCAACGATTAGTGCCTCAGAAACGCTTTTTAAGAGCATCTGGTGACTGCAGCTGCGCTGCCGAAAATAAAAATTAGCACACTCCCGTAAGAGTTTTCCAGTTCACTCGACGTTTATTATTGAAACAGTCAATACGGAATACATGAAATGATTAAATTTATAATTAGTAGCTCATTGGTTTTGTGTCCCAACTTCGTCGCCGCTTTTGTGTCCCAGCCTCGTCGTAGGTGTCGGTGGCCGAGTGGAATAAGACCGACACAGGAATAAGGATAGCCCGCTGGTGCAGGTACGGAGGGGAGCAGCCAGAAACTACAAACACTAGAGTAAATTAGAAAGAGATATATATTGCACAGAATGTAACAATACTTAACTTTTACATAGTACTGCAGAATGTTGATACATAGTTGTTAGAGGCCTGCCTAGTGCCTGTACGATAGCAAAGTCTTCACTGGTGCCTATCTGATTACGAAGGTCCTAACTGGTTGCTATCTCAGTCCGAAGTCCCCGATGTCCTTCAGTGGTGGCCACGAGCGGCGTTGTCGCAGAGGGCGCTCGTGGCTGTCGTCGTAAGAACGCCGCGCCGTGCGTGCATGGCGGCGCGCGGCGAAAGTAGGTGGCGCGCACTTTGTACTTGTGCGACACCACAATTGGTATCGAGATACTATGTGTTGATCCATGCTGAACACCCATATTAGTACGTGGTGTAACTTTCACGGGCGACAATGCAGTCGCTTATTCTGGCATCCAGTAGATCACACAGATTGCAAATAATGTCTTGGGATACATTATTCCACGCATGCTCGACCTGTTCATGTAGTTCTGCAAGAGTTTCATGTTCAGTGTGTAGGCGAGCATTATCCTGTTGGAACAACGCGTCACCTTCCTGTTGCAAGAATGGCAAAAGAACAGCTCTTAAAGCATTCTACTCCTACCGAGCGCTGGTCAGCGTTTCCTCCATAACACCAAAAGTGAACCAGATTGTGTAGTCCATCGAGCCGCAAACCGAAGGGCCTGGGGTGGGGTACGTGCGTCTTGGACGAATGCACACGACGAAACAGCGCTCGCCATGTCTACGTAGGGATGGGAAAAACCGACCGGTTAAAACCGATACCGGCATTGTAGTTTTGAATAACCGGTTTTTTCGGTATTTATTTGGTGTCGGTTGTAACCGGTTTTTTTAGTTATTGCCAAGAACCGGGTAAAAAACCGGTACGACTACTCCCTGTAGTAGTGGTTCAAAATGTGTTTTTTGTAAATAATTTAAAAAAATTAAAACTAGTAGACTCTAATATTTAGGGCTATTCGTAAAATTTCCACTGCTGTGAAATATTAGGTCATCGCAGTTACTAAGAAAAGCGATCAGTGATAATTTACGAACAATCCCAGCAGTCAGAAATGCGCAACAAACGCGTGGTATAAGAACTTAAGAACTGGTGCTGCTGTTGCCGTGTGGCGTGGCCTATTAGACGACGCGCGTGCACCGGCAGTGTACAAGACTTGCCTCCGTCTGGTCATGCGGCAGTTTCTTGCTGTCGTCGCCAGACATCGATTGCGTCTTAAATGGCACCATCCCGAGTGTGGAAGTACTTCATGAAGTACGGTAGCAGTGAGGTACAATGCTCCATTTGCTTTAAAAAGCTGAAAACTGGTGGAGGTACTACAAACATGCTGTGTCATTTAAGGAGAAATCCAAAATTTTTCTTGGAAGAGAAGGTAAATCCGATTCATATACCTATTATCTAAGCTTGGAATAATAACTTTTAATGTATTATATTGTTATGCTAACAAGTTTTATTAATGTGATTCCTTGAAAGCGAGGGGCTTTTTTAATAACAATATGGGTTTAGGTAACATTGATCATTTGGTGCCTCGCGAGGGAGCCGTGCGGTCTGAGGCTCCAAAAATGTTCAAATGTTTGTTAAGTTTATGGGACTTAACTACGGGGTCATCAGTCCCTAAACTTACAAACTACTTATCAACTACCTTATACTAAAGGCGGCACAAATATTCATGCCCGAGGGCGGATTCGAACCCCCGACCCTGGCCGCGTAGACCGTGACTGGAGCGCCTCAGTCTCCTCGGCCACCGCGGCCGGCTGAGGCTCCAAGTCAGGGACTGCGCGGCTGCTCCAGTCGGAGGTTCGACTCCTCCCTCCTCCCGCGGTCATGGGTGTGTATGTTGTCCTTAGCGTAAGTTAGTTTAAGTTAGATTAAATAGTTTTTAAGTCTAGGGACCGATGACCTAAGCAGTTAGGTCTCATAGGAACTGATACCCATTTGAACATTCATGTGGTACACAGCTTTCCTAGTTCAATTTGCGTAAATTTACACTGACAACAATCATACTGTTAGTCGGAACTGTGCCTTATTTTTCGAAATACTTCTGCAGCACTGACTCGAGATATTCGTATGCGCTGGTTCACAAGTCCAACTTACGGAGTGGTTGGATCAATATTCGCAAATGCCGGATGGAATTACTAGGCCAGTAAATCTGTATGCTTCGTATATCGTCTTCTACGCACTCCTGGCTAGGCTTACACACACTCAAGAAGGCGTAGTATTGGGAGGGGATCTTGTACAATATGGGAAGATTAGTGATTTGTCGTATAACATAAATTTACCTAAATTTTAACTAAATTTCGTAAGTTTAGGTTTCGGCCGAAACTAGAAGATCCGAAAATTCGTTTGCGGTTTCTGTTTCGGCTGCAAAATATGTTTTGGTCGAACTCTACTGGAAATAATAGCAATAAAAAACCGAAAACCGGTTATTTAAAAAACCGGTTATCTTGAGCTATTTTTACAGTGCGGTTAAACTGGAGATGAAAGGAACCGGTATAACCGAAAACCGGTTGTTTCAGCAATAACCGCCATCCCTAGTTCTACGTCGTATGCTCAGACGGTCGTAACTAGCGTGAAGGCGGAATCTGCTTTCATCGCTGAAGACCACGGCCGCCGTTCCAACTCCCAAGTGATCCGCTGACAGTATCAATCGAAATATTTACGTAGATTCAATGGTGTGAGTGCCTGCCCGTAATCGCACTGCTAGTAACATTTCCTGTTGACACTTATGAGTTCAAAATCCTCTCATCACCGAATCGATCATCCCGCCACACGGAGGTTTCTTTCAATCTGGCCAATTGGCTGTACGAAGCACGAAAGTGTCTCCTTGGCATGGGGTCTATTTGCTTGACACGTTAAGTATGAGACTGCGCCTTATGGCTGTACAAATTCGCTATGAAAGGGTACACACAGATAGCGCTTTGGAAGCTGTCTCACTAGGCTATATGTTGGCGGGACACGTTGAAACTTTTATCGGTATATATAATATTCCACGGAGGGCATCTGCCTCATCGGATCAAAATCGACGTTATCTTCCCAGGTGTACTAATACTTTTTATCTGGCATTGCATTTCTAATATAGTGTTAAATGTTTTATTCCTTCGTCAATAATTTCATTCTATTTCACAGCATGAGATAGCTCTGCGACAATAAAAGGGAAAATAACGCATATGACTGGATTTGAAAACGGGACGCAAAACGTATGTGTTAACACGCGAATCAAATGTTCAAATGTTTGTAGAGTCTATGGGACTTAACTACGGGGTCATCAGTCCCTAAACTTACAAACTACTTATGAACTACTTACGAACTAGAACGGCACAAATATCCATGCCCGAGGGGGGATTCGAACCCCCGACCGTAGTAACACGCGAATCACTGCGATATCAAGTAACTCGTGTTTAAGACCTGCGATCAGACTAACACACTGCAAAACTTTGACTATATTTTTATTGGAAAATAGCTGTCCTCTTTTCACTCTTTTATAGCCACCCAAGCATCGAATTAACATGACAAGCTTTTTGTAACCAAACAACACGAAAAAAGTGGATTATGATATGCAAAAAGCGGCAAGTGAGCAGAATTAATTTACGTGTATACACGAATTAATCGGAATTCGAGCTGTAACTGCGTAGATGCACACATATTACGTAATTTTTACTGTTACCACTAATAACATTATCCATTTAAAAGCGAATTAAATTTGGTAGAAAAAAAAGATTGAATTCAAGAAGCAGTTCTTATATACAAACATATTTATGATATATAACAGTTTGTATCTTTAGAGTCAGTCTCTTGACAAAAACAAGCAACGATTAGCTCTAAAATGTAGGTATATATTCCTTAAAATGCAAATACAACGTTTCTTATTTCCGGAATATAAAAACCTGGTTTGTTTTTGAAAAACTGAGAGGCCATAAATGTAACCATACAGGTTTCCTGTATCAACCTTCACAAAATTCTTTTCCATTGTTACTTAAAATTTGTAAATTGAATTTCCGGCGCTAAATACTTTAACTGTTTGCAGAAAAAGTATCAAAACGCTAGCAATTTCGGCTAACTCGTATAGCTTTGTCTTACTGCTGTCCTGAGATGTTAGCAAAGACAGGCTCGCCGGCCGCGGTGGCCGAGGTGAATGAGGCGCTTCAGTCACGGTCAGCACGGCCACTACGGTCGGGGGTTCGAATCCCCCCTCGGGCATGGATATTTGTGCCGTCCTAGTTCGTAAGTAGTTCATAAGTAGTTTGTAATTTTAGGGACTGATGACCCCGTAGTTAAGTACCATAAGCTTAACAAACATCTGAACATTTTGAACCGTATTTTTGAGCCACATGGAATAGTATTTGCGCCACTTTTATTCTTCTTCTCTTTTCCTCTTCTTTTTAATGATTTTTGATCACGTATTAAATTTAACTAATTCTTGTTGGTAGTGATGCGAGAATTGTAGATAAGTCTAATGGATAAAGGCCTATGTAAACACTAAGTGGTAGGGGGTTCGAATCCCCCCTCGGGCATGGATATTTGTGCCGTCCTAGTTCGTAAGTAGTTCATAAGTAGTTTGTAATTTTAGGGACTGATGACCCCGTAGTTAAGTACCATAAGCTTAACAAACATCTGAACATTTTGAAAGACAGGCTCGGCCTTTAGGCCAGCTCACGTGATCGGATTAGTGCTGAGTCTAATGTTCAAATGTTTGTTAAGCTTATGGGACTTAACTACGGGATCATCAGTCCCTAAACTTACAAACTACTTATGAACTACCTAAGACTAAGGACGGCACAAATATCCATGCCCGAGGGGGGATTCGAACCCCCGACCGTAGTGGCCGTGCTGCCCGTGACTGGAGCGCCTCAGTCACCTCGGCCACCGCGGCCGGCAGTGCTGAGTCAACGCGATCACTCGTTGACTGCGTGACCGCTAAGACACAGTGGGCCAGCTAATCAGCTATCAATTGCGTTGGCTGACTGCCGAACCTTTAGATGTCAAACAGCCATATCGGTACCAAACGTTGTATATCGACAGAGTATCAACCAAAACTTCGATATAATTCGTGCTACATTCTGCTGTCTAGGAGAACGTGCGTAAACGAGAATTAGTAACGACTGTCCTACGAATACAGGAAAAGCGTATCTGTGAAAACGAGTCGTGTTGAGCTCCTATATGGAAGTCAATAGAGCGTACGTTTCTTGCTTCAAGGGCCCTGGGTTCAAGCCCTGAGGAGGTGAACGTTTTTTTTTTTTTCTGTTACGTTGCAAATTGTTCAACATCCACATAAACCAAGTGTTACATGGGACAACCTGTTCCTGATATGTGAAAGGATTTTATAGCACTATGTTATCGCCAGTTTCCTTCCATTCTGCAATATACATGCTGGATGCTGAAATATGAGGCCGGCCGCGGTGGCCAAGGGGACTGAGGCGCTCCAGTCACGGTCTGCACGGCCACTACGGTCGGGGGTTCGAATCCCCCTTGGGCATGGATATTTGTGCCGTCCTTAGGATAAGCTAGTTGATAAGTAGTTTGTAAGTTTAGGGACTGATGAACCCGTACTTAAGTCCCATAAGCTATACAAACATTTGAACATTTTTGAAATATGAGATTCATCTAATGTGTTTGGTGCACGAAAGTAATTGCTTCACACCCTTGTTTGTACACAACCACTATTGTGAAAATGTTGGTTGTAAAGCACGACACTGTGCTTCTGTGGTAGTGTTTCTGTTCGTTCCTGAACGTTATGTACTTATTATTATTTCATTATTACTTGTATAAATACTTTAATTATGCTTATTATTTTATTACTATTATTAATATTGCTGCACGTGTGATTCAGTTTTTGTTTATTCTGTGAACCTACGAATAAACACTACAGGTTTGCTACTATCAAATAAAGAAATCAAAACCAAACTGATGATAAAACACTGCTTTAAAATCCGAACATTCATTTTACAAGGTAGAGACATATTGCCCCGTATAACAATTGACAGCGTACTCCAGAGAGGAAAAAAAGTACTGACAGCAGGCTTTGAACCTAGGGCCCTTGGCATAACAAATTAACGCTCTACCATCTTCCAACAGGAGCATGACATGATATACTCTCATATTTATGCTTTTACTCTACTCCGTAGGTCAGCTGTTGTTATAGTTTATGCACGTTCTCCTGGACGACAGCACATAGCACGAATTATATCGAAGTTTTGGAATCTATACGAAACGTTTGGTACCGATTTCACTGTCTAGCATCTGAAGGTTTGGTTGTCAGCACTACTCTGATCACGTGACCTGCCCTAAGCGTCTGGGCCTGTCTTTCTAGTTGGCCTCGCGCTTTCGTCAACAACAGTGTTTTCATTCAGAGTACGGAAACTTAACATGTAATGAATTTTAAGCTTTAAATAAATGAAAACAACAAATGCTTTGTGCGAATATTGACCGAAAATGTTATTCGAATGTCATGATCAGGTAGAATAAGATAGGAAAATAGCATTTTCTGTAGGTGAGAGAATCGATCATTCGTTTGGAAGATATAACCGTATTTTTGAGCCACATGGAATAGTATTTGCGCCACTTTTATTCTTCTTCTCTTTTCCTCTTCTTTTTAATGATTTTTGATCACGTATTAAATTTAACTAATTCTTGTTGGTGGTGATGCGAGAATTGTAGATAAGTCTAATGGATAAAGGCCTATGTAAACACTAAGTGGTAGGGGGTTCGAATCCCCCCTCGGGCATGGATATTTGTGCCGTCCTTGTTCGTAAGTAGTTCATGAGTAGTTTGTAAGTGTAGGGACTGATGACCACGTAGTTAAGTCCCATAAGCTATACAAACATTTGAACATTTGAAACACTAAGTGCAGTAAATTAATTGTCCAAAATATAATTGGTTATCTACAAATGAACCACCACTTAATGTTCGGAACTAAAGTACTTCCGATGGTCTTCCGCAAAAAATGTTACGTACCCTTAGCACAAAAAGAAATAATTTGATGACATGGAGTTCTCAAAATTTCCATTGTGAACTCTGACGAGAATACAAAATGGAAATCACATATTATACGAGTTATATAACGATCGAGTTCAATGAGAATAGTAGCAGGCCGGCCGCGGTGGCCGAGGGGACTGAGGCGCTTCAGTCACGGTGTGCACGGCCACTACGGTCGGGGGTTCGAATCCCCCCTCGGGCATGGATATTTGTGTCGTCCTTAGTTGTAAGTAGTTCATAAGTAGTTTGTAAGTTTAGGGACTGATGACCCTGTAGTTAAGTTCCTTAAGCGTAACAAACATTTGAATAGTAGCAGAGGTCGAGAATGAGTATCGAAAAGATAAGGAAAAAGAAAAACCTTGGGGAAGAAAGTATTTGTTGACCAAAAGTATGTAATACTAGTTGTTATTGTATCTCTCGTCGCAACTTCCTCAGACAGCTATGTCGAATGAGCGCAGTCCCGAAGCACATACAGCCCCTCACGGAAATGCCTAACCAAAGGTGTTATCCAATAGGCCAGCCCCCTTGTATTTATCACCGTTCAGTTACTCTATCTCCGCGATCTACTTAATTTTTAATAACCAGATTCTGCATTTAACATTATCAAATCTATAATTTTTGTTTAAACATTACTGTTTCCCTATTACCAAGTCAAAACTTCAGTCATCACATTTCTTTAACTTCGCTCTAAGGAGCAGAGTAAAGTGTCCGAATTTCTGGTGGTTGCCTAATTACGGCTAGCGGAATGTCTCGGTTACTTGGTGATGCAGTCCGCAGCTCGCTCCGACAACGAGTAGAGATCTTTCTGTCATCAATTTGTTATGCGGTGTCGCTATGAACGTTTCGTTCCCCAGAACTATTTTTGTACCATGGTTGAATTAAACACTTGATTCGAATTTCCATCCAGTACTCTATACTTTTGAAACAAACATTTTGTGTGAATATAAGTTTTAATATGCTTCATTGAATTTTGGAGATTTTTTTTTTTTTTTTTTTTTTTTTTTTTTTTTTTTTTTTTTTTTTTTTTTGCCAAACCGTAATTAGAAAACACGAAATTCGGACCCATTTTACCAAAGGGAAAAATTATATTTTTAAATTATCTGTACTGCTATCACTGAGTGAGTGATTAGAGTTTTTTTTCCCTTTTGGAGTGGCATAGAAGGCTGCAAAGAACGCGACCATAAAATCATTAATCTGTTGTTCAGTGTTCTGAAGCGTCTAACACATAACAAAACAAAAATCAAATCTCTTTAATAATTCCGCTCGCTGTATGGAAGGGGTTTTCAGAAGGTGGTATTAAATGTAACTGGGTATTCAGATCTGCATTCGGTGAATCAGTGTTAATGCATGTAGTACGTGTGGAGAGAGAGCACCATGCCACTCTGTGTCGGTACAGCAGGACACAGCCAGTAAGAGATGCATTCACATTAGCCTATCTCCAGCTGCTCGGTCGACCATCTGTGCTTCATGTCCCAGGAAAACGCCAGGGATTTCACTTTCCATTGTGTTAGCACCAACCTACATAGGAAGACATGATCATCATAATAAAATAAGAGAAATTAGATCGAAACCAGAAATATTTAGGTTTTCCTTTTTCCCTCTAGCTATTAGAGGATGGAACTGTAGAGAAATATCATAAAGGCGGTTAGATGAACCCTCTGCCATGCACTTCAAAGTGACTTGCGGTATATGTATGTAGAGGTAGATGTAGAAGGGATTTTCTTCTTAAGGGAGACGTCAGATCAGTTTACTTTCTCCTATTCTGTTGTGAAATAGAGTGGCAAAGAGATGTCGGTATTTGGATCTATGTGTTATCATTGCTGATTTCGGTAGCTACGTTAGCAACAAAATAAACGCGTAACTGCGACAATGAGCAGATTGTTTTAATAAGTTAATAGGCTTTTGAACAACTGTATCTTAATGTATATTTTGGTAGTTTTGTAGAGGTATATTGATTCGATTTTCTCACAGGTTTGTAATTTCTGAAAAATACAAGAGAAAACTTATTTGTCATCCTGGTGACTTCATTACAAGTAGCAGTGGTGAAATTCTTTTTAACTCGTTGACTAGAATTAGAGTAAACCTAATAACAATGAAAAGTACTGTATGCGACAAATTTTATTGCAAATTTCCTGGTATATATATATTACTACTCTCAAAAGAGACATTTAAAAAAAAATCCTGATCGGCCATAAAATTCATTCTCATAGAAAATGTAGTAAGGTATAACAGATGTGACAAAACAAAATGTTGTGAAAGCAAAAATGAAAGGTAGTTTAAGATACTATGATTGGACCAATCTAAGTAACGTAAAACTGTTGTATGCCCCGTTTATAACAAGAAAAACAGCTAATAAGTTCGGATAAATACGAACACTAAAATATTATCAGATGTACTTTTCGTTCCAGCTATCTAAATTGAGGAGATCCTCTTGGAAGTAGAACATGGTCACTGTCGTAATTAGAGTAGGTTGTTCGATCACAAAGAACAGATGGCAGTTAGACTCACATACATTGGAGATCGTAATAAGAAAGATTTAGGATCGTCTCTAATCATTTAACGGCATTTTGCATTTACTGCGGTAGCTCGATAAAATGTGTAATCTGTCAAATAATTTGAGAAGAGAAGGAAACTGATTCTAGATCAGCTAAACACAATATCTTCCAATTCTCGTTTCGTTCGAATACAATTCAGTAGATTTAGCTTCTGTTTTAATGTCTTTGTAATTTGCATTTAAGTATTTACTTTAAAAGATGAAGGGAGGAGTATTAAGCGTTAAATCGGTAGGCTAAGACATTGATCGGATGAAATAATTATGTTCTGAATGTGTATCATCTTTCATTGCTTGGACTCAGTTTTTTGCGAGTACTTCTTTGAAACACGTGACGCAGACGTGCAAGAATTAGGAATAGCCGACGATAGCAGACGACCTTTCGACCTCGCAAAATCGCAGACAGAAACAACCAAACTACGTCTGCTGCCTGACTTATCGCTATCAATAACTGGTTCAATCCCGTCCTCAGATTCAACGAAGTTCAGTATTCCCAGTGCAGCATTAATTTAATTATTTGACCCCATTCAATCACGGGAGGTTACGAAACTACATTAGTTTGTTGTTCTAACAATTTTACACCTTATCTTACTTCCGATACTTGTTTCTGCAAACATGTATACAAAAGTGAACTCCTATCAAGTGCACATTTCACAATGTACTATACATAGTGTCTGACCTATGCTGCCGGCCGCGGTGGCCGAGGGGACTGAGGCGCTTCAGTCACGGTCTGCACGGCCACTACGGTCGGGGGTTCAAATCCCCCCTCGGGCATGGATATTTGTGCTGTCCTTAGTTGTAGGTAATTCATAAGTAGTTTGTAAGTTTAGGGACTGATGACCCCGTAGTTAAGTCCCTTAAGCTTAACAAACATTTGAATTTGAATTTTGACATATGCTTTGTCTACGGACTGTGTGTGGAATTGAAATTGTGACGGAGAGTGCATGAATCCGATCTTAACTCGAGTGTTGCCCAGGTCACTCCAATATTCAAGAAAGGCAATAGGAGTGATTTCCAAAATTAAAGGCCCATCTCATTGACGTCGATTTGCAGTAGCATTTTGGTCCATATACTTTGTTCGAACATTATGAAATACCTCGAAGAGAAGGACCTATAAATCAATAGTCAATACGGATTCAGAAAGTATCGCTCTTGCGAAACACAGCTTGCCGACCGCGGTGGCCGAGGGGACTGATGCGCGTCAGTCACGGTCTGCACGGCCACTACGTTCGGGGGTTCGAATCTCCCCTCGGGCATAGATATTTGTGCCGTCCTTAGTGTTAGCTAGTTCATAAGTAGTTTGTAAGTTTAGGGACTGATGACCCCGTAGTTAAGTCTCATTGGCTACACAAACATTTGAACAATTGCGAAACACAGCTTGCCCTTTATTCACATGAAGTGATAAGTGCCATCGACAAGGGACCTCAAATCGAATCCATATTTCTGGATTTCCGGAAGGCTTTTGACACTGTACCTCACAAGCGGTTTCCAATGAAATTACGTGCTTATGGAATATCGCCACAATTGTGCGATTGGATTCACGATTTCCCGTCAGGAAGGACACAGTTCGTAGCAATTGACGGTAAGTCATCGAGTAAAACAGAAGTTATATCTGGCGTTCCCCACGGAAGCGTTATAGACCCAACCCTTCTTTGTGTTTATAAACTATTTAGGAGACAATCTGAATAGCTCCGTTAGACTGTTCGCGGATGATGCTGTCGTTTATCGGTTAGTGAAGTCAACAGAGGATCAAAAGCAATTGCAAAGCGATTTAGACATAATTCTACACGATGAGAAAATTGGCAGTTAACACTAAATAATGAAAAGTGTGAAGTAATACACATGACCACTGAAAGAAATCCGCTGAACTTCAATTACACGATAAATCAGTCAAACCTTAACGTCGTAAATTCTACAAATACCTGAGTTACAAACTAACGAACAACTTAGACTGGAGAGAACACATAGAAAATATTGTGAGGAAGGTGAACCAAAGGCTACGGTTCATTGACAGAACGCTTCGAAGATGTAACATCTCCACCAGACTGCGTACATCACACTTGTGTGTCCTCTCCTGGAGTACTGTTGCTCATTGTGGGACCCTCAACAGATGGGTCTGACGGAAGACATTGAGTAGGTTCAGAGAAGGGCAGCTCGTTTTGTGACACGGGGGAAAGTGTCACGGAAATGTTGCACGATTTGAGGTGGAACGTATTAAAAGAACGACGTTATTCGTTGCGGCGAGATCTATTTGCGAAATTTCAATCACCGACTTTTACTTCTGAATGTGAAAGTGTAGCACCCACCTACATAGGGAGACATGACCATTCCAATAAAATAAGAGAAATCAGATAGGAAACGGAACGATTTAGATGTTCTTTCTTCCCGTGTGCTATTAGAAAATGGAACGGTTGAGAAAGGTCATGAAAGTGGTTAATGAACCCTCTGCCAGGCACTTAAATGTCATTTGCAGAGTATCTATGTAGATGTACATGTAGATGAGTGTATTGATATGGGAATTACACTCAAGTGCCAAAAATCACGAGATACCACTTCATATCAAGTCGGACCTCCTTTTGACAGGAGAAAACAGCCACTCAACAACAATGGACTCAACGAATCGTTGCAGGACCCCTGCAGGAATACGGCCTCTATGGCCATTCATAATTGCTAAAGTGTTACAGATGCAGACTTTTGTGCACGGACTGACCTCGCGATTATTCTCTGAAATGTCTGATGGGATGCATGTAGGGCGATATGGGTGTCCAAGTAATTCTTTGCAACGGTCTAGAATGTTCTTCAAACGTATCGCTAACAACTGTTGCGGCGACGCTGCACGCTGTCACGCATAAAAGTTCCATTGTCGTTTGGGAACAAGAAGTCCCTGAATAGCTGAGAATTCTCTCCAAGTATCCAGACATAACCGTTTCCAGTCGATTCCAAGTAAAAACAGGCCACACTATTGTGGATTCACTACCAGCTACCAGTTGACAACTCGGACCCCTGACTTGTGAAATCTGCGTCACCCTACCCCCAACTCTTACTAACTGATAATGTGACCCTGTACAGTGGTGGAGGGCCAGACTACAAATCCAAAGGTCGCGGGTTCGATCCCCGCCAGGTTCTAGGAGTTTTATCTGCCACTTTCCACTTCTTGCACCTCTGGCAGTATTGCTCATGTGAAAAATACCGAATAGCACCGTAGTTCGGAACCCACGTTAAACTGTACGTCCCCTATAACTGGCTAGGTAAGTCAGTTCGAAGGTCGGAGGAAGGCAACGGCATACCACCTCCAAACAGGTCCATGCCTAGTAAAGCACTGTGGTGTTCAAACCAATCTTCGGATTGTTGACTGCGTTTTTTAAGGCAAAGCCACGGTTTTCAGTCGCCTAGGGTAAAACCGATACAGCCACGAGGCCAGGAGAGGCAACGCAGGCGATAGCGTGTTGTCAGCAAAGACACTCGTATCGGTCATCTGCATTTGTGTACTCATTAATGAAGTGGATATCTCGTTGGGAAACTAATGTGTTCCATTCACTCACCGTACTGAGTGTGTGATAGCGGCTACTGACTTTACACTTTGCTCCCAAGCTTGTTTTCAGTACTGCATGATTATGCGACGGATTTGTTTTCGATATGAGGCCTATTAATTGTATTACTAGTCAAAGCTAAGTGTTAATTTTATCACGGTGGCAACACTGTCGTATTTATGCACGAGCAGCAGGAAGCGCTGACGTACGACCCGGTAATCTTGGAACTGGAGCGCTGTCGCTGTCGCTGTCACAAATCTTGCGTCTGTCACCAAGTTTAAAAGTGAGGCGATTTGCGGAACACAAAACAAACGTTCAGCATAATCACTAAACAAGGATATACCTCCTCATCATAATCAGAAGGTTTGCTCCACACATTATAGCATATCCCATACCAACTAGTACAAAAAACTTTGTTAGATAGGTTCTAACAGCTACAGGAAATCTCATACGAACTCTAAAAAACTTGAAACTGTCATCCACAACAAAAGAAGCTGTTAATAAGATGTATGCTGATCCCCAACGACCACACATGCTTCGTAGCGATGTTGCATGGCCGGCCGCGGTGGCCGAGGAGACTGAGGCGCTCCAGTCATGGTCTGCACGGCCACTACGGTCGGGGGTTCGAATCCCCCCTCGGGCATGGATATTTGTGCCGTCCTTAGTCTTAGTTAGTTCATAAGTAGTTTGTAAGTTTAGGGACTAATGACCCCGTAGTTAAGTCCCATAGACTTTACAAACGTTTTTTGATGTTGCATGCTCTCTACCAGATGGTCTATGACAACCTTTTCCTTCTAATGCCTTATGCCCAAAAGCATTATTACAAGTGCCTCGCAACATTATCAGAGGCCAAGATAATATTGCGAAATAAGTAGACCCGTTTGTTCTATCTCACACACATTCAGTAAAACTTATGGACTACTAGCAGAATTGTTTAAGAGCCTTGGGAATAGTGGTGCGCAAGAATTAACCTATCTACACTGGTCAAAACAATTAGAAGATCAGTTGAGATATCCACGGTCTGAAGTATTTTCATCAGCACAATGAACTAAAATGGTTTGACATTTTCTGCAGGTTCGACGCAGTGGAGACAACAACATTACGGCAACCGAGATAGTAGTAATAATAGCCGGCCGCAGTGGTAGAGCGGTCTGCGGCGCGCCAGTAACAGTATGCACGGCCGCTACGGTCGGGGGTTCGAATCCCCCCTCGAGCATGGATATTTGTGTCGTCTTTAGCATAAGGTAGTTCATAAGTAGTTTGTAAGTTTAGGGACTGATGACTCCGCAGTTAAGTCCCTTAAGCTTAAGAAACATTTGAACATTTTCAGGAGTAATAATAGAAAGTTGCTGAAGAGGGGACTGGTGTTGACTTGTGTTTATCAAATGACTTACACAAGCAGTGGGGTTGAGATAGTGCAGTGAGCAGGAAGTGCAATGCAACAACAACGTGACTAACCCGAAACTATAACATGGAGAGCCATAGGAAGGGTGGAGACAGACACAGAGGGAGGTAGCTGCAGCTATTGGAGTGTCCCAAAGTGTAATTTCCAGGACCTGTACGCGATTTCAGACAACAGGAACCATTAATGAAGGCAAGACAAGGTCGTCCATGGGTAATATCAGCAAGAGATTACCGTCATCTCCGATTAACAGCCCGTCGAGACAGGAGGCTGAATGCAACTCAGCTGCAACGCAACCTCCAGGCACCAATAGGACGCGCAATATCAACACAAACAATCCGAAATGTGGCCTCTACGCACAGAGGCCCATGGTGTGTGTCCCGTTAAAATCACGACACCGTTTACCCCGCAGAAAGTGGGTGGAGAAATATCAGTATTGCACTCGTAAGGAATGGCGCTTTGACTGCTCAGAGATATAGAGACGAGATCCTTCGACCTTTTGTTGTGTCCTACGCTGGTGCCATACGACATTGGTTCCTTCTGATGGACGATAACGCTGATCCGCACAGAGCTGCACTGGTGGACAATATGCTTGAATCGAATGGAGTGCTCTGTTGTTCACTGGGCATAAAACCGATTGAGCATGTCTGGGATGCACTCGGCTGACGCATTGCAGCCATACTAGTAATTCCCACAACGGTTGCACTCGTGGAAGAATGGCCAAATACCCCTGAAGAGCTGATTGTGAATACCCACGCATGTGTGCAACTGTACTGGCCGTCCGAGGCGATCACACACCATATTAGAGGGCAACGAGAAAGTTTTTTTCACTATTAGGCTAGCTCCATGGTGCCTCGCTGTAATTAAATGCCATATAAACCTCAAGTAAAGAGCTGAGACAGCAAAATATCGTACTGTATCAATTGTAACCAATATCTGATTAAACCACAAGCTGCATCTGAAAAGTTCGGTGAATGGTCTGAGGAAATATAGTAAATAAGAGTTACAGACTAAATACCTTTACTGACTTTCAAAGCAATCGCCATTGGCTACAATACACTTCTGATGTCGGTTGTACAGCTCTTGGAAACCGTCATCAAACGCTTCTTGTGTAATCGCTCGAAGCACTGAGGTCAAGCGTTGTTGTAGCTCCCCAACCACTCAAACACACACTTTCACTCATTGCTTCAACACCATACACTTGCATTAATATCCCATGGGCCGTTTCTGTATTTGAAGCCAAACTTGATGTTAACACGTTGATCCACTGCTCCATTTTGCTATCCATGTTGCAGTGACACGACTTCTCACACTGACCCTGTTAGCTTGGTCGCAGTATTTACTACCGCTTCACTGCTGTGCTTTGCACGATAAGGGCCGCTTGTTTACATGTCCTCCAATCTGTATGCGCGGGAACTTCATCTTCGCAAGTGTGGTTTGTTAAATATGTGACCATTCACCCAACTTTTCAGACGCACGTTGTATTTGTGTATGAAATCTCACCTGATCCCTTAACTATTTTGAACAGTGTAACTGAACCCGCATGTAGTCGTCGATAAACAATCATACAAATCTACAACCACCAACACCTCACTAGGAACAATATTTTTTTTTGTTTTTTTTTTTGTTTTTTGTTTTTTTGTCTATGGGTACATCAGTTCAATGCGGTCGTTGTACCTTCTTGTTCGTTGTCGTTCGATGAGTTCTTGGCTCAGCTTTTTATTACAGATAGGCGTTCAGCCCTCTGACCGGGCGCGCTGAGCCACGGCACCCGGCAAAATTGTGTGCCGGAACCGGGACTTGAATTAAAATTTGTGGTGCGGCCGGTAATCGAACCCGGACCTCCATGCTTACTAGGCAGACGTCTTAACCGTTTTTTTTTTTTTTTTTTTTTTTTTTTTGCTCAATGGGTGGTTCTGTTCATTGCGGACTCTGATCGTTTTTGTTCGTTGATGTTCGAAGTGTTCTTGGCTCAGCTTTTTTATTACAGAGGGCGTTGAGCCATCTGACCGGGCGCGCTGAGCCACGGCGCCCGGCACCGTTAGACTACCACACCATTAACGATTAAGGCGCCTCGGAATAGTCTATGTACGACTTCCCTCCACAACACAAACTTTAATTCAGCTTCTTTGTTCCAAAGATAATTGCCACTACTGCCAAGGCTCTCCATGCAGCGGAATAGCACCTCAGCAATGGACATGGTGGAACAATCCTGTTATGGTGATATAAATATCAATTAAATACAATGAAAGAATCCCTGAGACGGATTTACGTCTCAAATATGTCAAAGACATTATTGATAGAGCTGAAGCATTGAATTAAAATTTGTGGTGCGGCCGGAAATCGAACCCGGACCTCCATGCTTACTAGGCAGACGTGGAGGGAAATCGTACATAGACTATTCCGAGGCGCCTTAATCGTTAGTGGTGTGGTAGTCTAACGGTTAAGACGTCTGCCTAGTAAGCATAGAGGTCCGGGTTCGATTACCGGCCGCACCACAAATTTTAATTCAATGCTTCAGCTCTATCAACAATTAACATTTTTAGAGATCTTACGTACACTCTTTTCCATGTTATTGAATATATACCATGATACGTCTGTTCTCCAGGAACAGACGTGGTTGATGGTCTGCAGCTATAAATGTTAAATATACATTAATTACTTCGCGGGTCCGAGTCCCGGTCCGGCACAAATTTTCATATGTTACAAAATGATAGACAAACTTAAGAAGAGCAGCTAAAGTCGGAAATTCTCGCAAATTGCGAAGTAATTAATGTATATTTATTGAATATACTTGCGTCTTTGTGCACTTCTTGTTCGTACTTTAAGCACGGCCATACCGTAAATCCGATTACGATAAAACTTTTTCAAACTCATTGCTTGCACTCGTGGGAAGCTTATAAATATACTAAAATTAACTTCGTATGGTGCATGATGGAGGGTGCTTTACATTTAGTTAATTTGTTTCTTACGCCTTCACGCTCATATGGCTGGACGTATGTTAATGAAATTTGGCAAAGAGGTAGCTTATACCCTGATTAATACATGGGTTACGTTTCGAAGTCACCATATGGAGCGTGGCAGAGGGTACCTTCCAGCCACGCGGGAGTAGCCGAGCGGTCTGGAGTGCCACGTTGTAGATCGCGCGGCCTCTTGCGTCGGAGATTCGAATCCTCCCTCGGGCATGGATGTTTGTGTTGTCTATAGTTTAAGGTAGTTCATAAGTAGTTTGTAAGTTTAGGGACTGACGACCCCGCAGTTAAGTCCCATAAGCTTTACAAACATTGAACGTTTTTGGTGTCTTCCAATGGGTTAATATGTTTGCTACTCCTTCATGCTGAAAGGGATAGACAGGTTTGAATGTAATTTGGAATGTAGATAGCTTATATCCTGCATTAATACAAGCGCTACCTTTCGTAAGCCAACGTAACGTCCGTGGCAGAGGCTACCACACAATGTGTTAATACGCGTGTTTCTCTTCACGCTGAAACTGCTGGACGGAATTGAATGAAATGTGGAATGAAGATAGCCTACAGCCCGAATTAATACATGGGATACCTCCGTAGGTGCACGGCGCAGGGTACTAACATCCAGATTGTTTGACTGGCCACCATGAAAGTGAGCACGTAAATGTGTGTTTTCGAGAAGGAAATTTTTATAATCTGCAAGCCAGTGAATTTAGCATGGCGGAAGGTAACTTGCGACGTTGACACCGTTTGTCCATTCACCAAGGAACTTTGCGCATATATGTTTTCATATATAAGAGGGAGAGGATTAGGTGGAGGAGGAGACGGACAGAAAGGGGAGGGAGGTGACGGACATAGAAAGGTTAGAGGAGCAGAATGACCGAGAGAGGGGAGAGGAGGAGAACAAGAAAGGGGAGAGAAAGAGAGGGTGACAGACAGGTGAAAGGAGATGAACAGAGAGAGATAGAGAGAGAGAAAGGAAGAGGATAGGAGGAGATGGACAGAGAGGGAATGAAAGATAAGGTGGACGGAGAGAGGAAAGGTAAGGAGATATGAAGCAACTTAAGAGTGAAATAATTAAGTACCCGGGCGACGCCGGGTTTTCAGCTAGTACTGAATAAAATTATCGATGACCTGTTGTGGCAAACATATTTGCAGTCTTTTGTTTCCGAATTCACACAATTTTAATCTTCCAGGAAGTTTCATATCAGCGCACACTCCACTGCAGATTGAAAGATTCTTTCTGGAAACATCCCCTAGGCTGTGGCTAAGCCACATCTCCACCATATCCTTTCCTCCAGGAGTGCTAGTCCTGCAAGGTTTGCAGGAGAACGTCTGTGAATTTTGGAAAGTAGGACGCGAGGTCGCGAGGTACTGGCAGAAGTAGAGTTGTGTGGACGGACCGTGAAGAGTGCGGAGATAGCTCAGTCGCTGCCGGGCGCCGTGGCTCAGCGCGCCCGGTCAGAGGGCTCCACGCCCTCTGTAATAAAAAAGCTGAGCCAAATATTCAACGAACAGCCTCGAACAAAAACGATCAGCGTCCGCAACGAAGAGAACTACCCAGAGAACAAAAAAAAAAAAAAAAAAAAAAAAAAAAAAAAAAAAAAAAAAAAAGGTCGGTAGAGGACTTGCTCGCGAAAGACAAAGGTCTCTTGTTCGAATCCCGGTTCCCGAACACATTTTAATCTACCAGGAAGTTTCATATCAGCCTTGGTTTTATCTGGATTTGTCCTGATTCTGTCTGCTGTTATGAGGTGACCCAAAAACTTCCCCTCTTTCCACCCAGATTCAAATTTCCATAGGTTTTTACATATGTTACCGTCTGAGAATGCAGACAAAACTTCATCCAGTATTGCATTATGCTCAGCCCAACTATTACCTGGTATTAAGACATCATCAACTTAACACGTTACCTAAGATAGCAATTCGTCTCCTAAGAGACTATCCAACACCTAATGAACGCAGAAACAGTAAAGTTAAGCCCATAGGGGACTACATTAAAATGGTAACTCCTTCCCATATACACAAAAGCTGTATATTTCGTGCATTCTTCCGCCAACGGAATTTGCTAAAAGCTGGCTGTCAACTCTGTCCAAAAACATTTAGTTTCTCGGAATTCGTTTGTGAGCTAATGACTTAGGGCATGACTATATATACTACAAGTCGGTATAGGCAGTTTGATAATGTAATACATTACACTTGTTGTCTCCCAAATGACTGGTGTTACAGTTAACTGCTTAATTATGCAAAGTGATCGAAAAAAAGTTGCGCCCAGGTGGTCGAAGTGGTATGACGTCTGGGGCGTGTCGACAGCGGTGGAGGTGCGGGCGGTTACATTACCGTCTTTTGCAACTGTAAATTAGTCTTCTTTAGACCAGACGCGTTTCGCTTTATTTTTAAAACATCTTCAGTGGTCAGATATTTTATGTTGGCATGCATAGGGCGATAAATAAAATAATTGTACCACAGATGGACAGGCCAGAGATATTAGAGGAATTTTTACAAATTATATATATATATATATATATATATATATATATATATATATATATCCAGGGAGTTTAGTTTAATTTAAAATTTTACATAAATAAAATGCACACACTAAACATATTCGGAACAAATAGACTTCCGGGGAAGTAATAAAAGAAAGAAAACGGAAAGCTGAAGTTGTAAATGTAACCTTTAAGAAATCTTTCACGCAGGAGGACTTATACAAACCTACCATCCTTTGATCAACGCACTAACTCCCAAACGGAGGACTTGGTAATAGGTATTTCCGGTCTAGAGAAACAGCTGAGAGAGCTGAATACAAAAAAAGTCTTCTGGTTCGGATGGCATACCAGTTCGGTTTTACAACGAGTATTTTGCGGCATTGACCCCTTACTTAGCTTGCATTTATCGCGAATCTTTAATTCAGCGCGAAGTTACTAGTGATTGGAAGAAAGCCCAGTTGACTCCCGTTTATACGAAAGGTAAAAGAACTGATCCTCATAATAACAGGTTAATATCGTTGAATTTTGGAGCATATTCTCAGTTCGAACATAGTAAATTTCCTTGAGACAGAAAAGCTTCTTTCTGTGAATAGGTTCGGGCTTAGGAAACATCGTTCGTGTGATACTCAGCTTGCCCTTTTCTCACATAACATCTTGCTAGCCATGGATGAAGGGCAACAGGTAGATTGTGTTTTTCTCGACTTCAAAAAGGCGCGGTGCCACACCGCAGATTGCTAATGAAGATACGTGCATATGGAATAGGTTCACAGATTTGTGAGTAGCTGGAAGACTTCCTAAGAAATAGAACACAGTACGTTGTTCTCGACGGCGAATGTTCATCAGAGACGAGTGTATCGGTAGGCGTGCCCCAGGGCGGTGTGATAGGACCGCTATTATTTTCTGTCTATATAAATGGTCTGATGGACAGAGTAACTTGTAATTTGCGGCTGTTTGCTGATGATGCTGTAGTATATGGGAGGGTGTCGTCTTTAACTGACTCTAATAATAGCATACAGGATGTTCAAAGTATTCAAATCGTTTGTAAAGCTTATGGGACTTAACTGCGGGGTCATCAGTCCCTAAACTTACAAACTACTTATAAACTAGCTTATATTAAAGACGGCACAAACATCCATGTCCGAGGAGGGATTCGAACCCCCGACGGGGAATTGCCTCGCGCATCGTAGCATAGCGCCTCAATGAGCTCGGCCACGCCACCGCGGCGGTACAGGATGACTTAGACAAAATTTCTAGTTGGTGTGAAGAATGGCAGCTAGCTCTAAATGTAGAAAAATGTAAGGTGATGCACATGAGTTAAAGAGACAATCCCATAATTTTCGAATACAGCATTAGCAGTGAGCTTCTTGATACAGTCGCGTCGTTCATATATCTAGGTGTAAGATTGCAGAGCGATATGAAATGGAAAGAAGATGTAAGGACAAACTAAGGCGGACAGCCGGCTTAGGTTTATTGGAAGAATTTTTGGAAGATGTACTTCATCTGTAAAGGAGACCGCATATAAAACGCTTATACGACCACGTTTTGAGTATTGCTCAAGTGTTTGGGACCCGCAGCAGATCAGTTTAAAAGAAGACATGGAAGCAGTCAGAGTCGAGCAGCCAGGTTCGTTACCGGTAGGTTCGACCAGTGAGCGAGTGTTATGGAAATGCTCCTGAACACAAAAAGGGACCACCGGAGAAAAGACGACGATCTTTTCGAGAAATTCTGTTGAGGAAATTTAGAGGACCGGAATTTGAAGCTGAGTGTGGAACGATCTTCCTGCCGCCTACTTACATTTCGCGTGAAGATCACAAAGACAAGACAAGAGAAATTAGGGCTCATACAGAGGCATATAGACATTCTTTTTTCCCTCGTTCTATTTGGGAATGGAAGAGGAAAGGAAATGACTAGTAGTGGTGCAGTGTATCCTCCGCCAGGCACTTTACGGTGGATTGCGGAGTATACGGGGTGAGTTACCTAACACTTGCAACGCAAACATTGCGGAAACGTAAAGTGCGATTGCTATGCGGTTTTCGCAGATTGGATTGGTAGTCAGAGGCTCGTTTATTTAGCCCACAAACAGATTGTAATATTACTTAGAAAATGTTCATTTATGCAAACATACAGATTTTTAAATGGAACAAGGTTGAAAATTCCGTGCAGATTAAAGTTGTGTGCCGGAACCGTGACTCGAAACTGGGACCTTTGCCTTTCGCGAGCAAGCGCTCTACCGACTGAGCTATCCCGACACGACTCACGATCTGTCCTCACATTCATTCTGGAAACATCCGTTAGGCTGTGGCTAAGCCATGTCTCCACCGTATCCTGTCTTGCAGGACTGCTAGCCCTGCAAGTTAGAAAGGTATATTATGGTGGGTGTGTTGGAAATACAAGAGAAGGTAGGGGAGAGGAAGGACGGTATGCAAATGGAGAATGCAAATGGGTTGTTCACTTGATATTAAAGGACAGGCGTGGCCGACACGCCATCGAACATTTAATTAATTTATCCTCTAGTTTCCAAGTAATGGGAACGATTTCCGTGCAAGAGTGACATTCTGTGAGTGGGCCATGCGTAATTTCATGCTGGAGTCTTTAAAAAGTGTTATGTTCTCTGATAAGTCGCTGATGAGGCCACGTTCATAAATTATGGTGCAGTGAATCGACATAACGTGCACTACTGGGACGCAGACAATCCTCAGTGGGTACGACCTGTCGACCGTCAATGTAGGTGGTCTATTAACGTGTGGTGTGGAATCCTTGGGGATGAAATCATCGGTCCACACTACTTCCCAGGTACATTGACAGGTGCGTTATATCGCGCTTTTATAGCTGACAGTTTGGGTGGTCTCCTTGAACATGTGTGTCTACACACGAGAGTCCATATGTGGATGCAGCACGATAGTCATCCAGCCCATTCTGCGCGTGCTGTTGTGGAAGAACTAAACAACAGGTTTGCAGGAAGATGGATGGGGCGCCATGGTCCTCATTCATGGCCCGCAAGGTCGCCCGATTTAACACCAGTAGATTTCTTTTTGTGGGGATATCTAAAGGATCGTGTTCATGTCACTGAGCCCACATCCCCAGATGATGTAAAACAGCGCATCGAGGACGCATGTTGCTCCGTCACACCGGCGATGTTACATCTCGTTCGCAGATCCTTTCGACGGCGCATTGCATTATGCATTGAGGAACATGGACACACATTTGAACATCTCATGTAAATCAACTTCCCACCGCCATAACATCCATCACCCACCACACAGCCATGTATTATGTACAGTGTGTGGTATCTGCCCCTGAAACTTTAAAGGGTTGTAGCTCCCAAAGTAACAGTGATAGGTATGTAGTTGAAATTGATTTGGACACAGCTGGTTTCAACGATTCCAATGAACGATAGAAGAAACTATTGTTGCATTTAAAAAATTATACCTTTGTGCTGTAACTCTGTGGGAAATAATACAATAAACTATGTTCATAGCTCCGCAGAAAGTGTAACATTTCTTGTGTTGACCTACCGCATTAAACACGATTTAACACCAGTAGATTTCTTTTTGTGGGGATATCTAAAGGATCGTGTTCATGTCACTGAGCCCACATCCCCCGATGATGTAAAACGGCGCATCGAGGACGCATGTTGCTCCGTCACACCGGCGATGTTCCATCTTGTCCGCAGATCCTTTCGACGGTGCATTGCATTATGCATTGAGGAACATGGACACACATTTGAACATCTCATGTAAATCAACTTCCCACCGCCATAACATCCATCACCACCACACAGCCATGTATTATGTACAGCATGTGGTATCTGCCCCTGAAACTATGAAGGGTTGTAGCTCCCAAACTAAGTGATAGGAATGTAGTTTAAATTGATTTGGACACAGCTGGTTTCAACGATTCCAATGAACGATAGAAAAAACTATTGTTGCATTTAAAAAATTATACCTTTGTGCTGTAACTCTGTGGGAAATGATACAATAAATGATGTTCATAGCTCCGCAGAAAGTGTAACATTTCTTGTGTTGACCTACCGCATTGAAATTTCCCGTCGCCTATTATTTTATAAGTTACAGAGGCAAACACACTTAGTGATACACCCTGTATGTATTTTGAGATTATAGTAGGACAGCAGTTACAACTATTTCACTGTCAAGGTTCCTAATCACATGTCGACTTTCCATACCATTCACTACCCAAAAAAATGTTTGATAAGGTAAATTGACATGGAATGACAGTGAAGTAATTATGAATAAAGTAGCCCCATGTTATTTATTGGCTCACAAAAAAGTCAGTTTATCGTGCAACCTTTAGCAAAAAAGTAACCATTTCATATTCTGAGCTAAATAACCTATCTATGCATAAATTATCCAGAATGTGCAGTTGTTTGCTACATTAAAGTACTGGTATTCTTGTACCAATATGAACAATAAGATGCAATTAAAGACATTGCAAAACCGGTTTTGCAAGTCTACAAAAGTTCAATAAAATTCATCTAGAGGGAATTAACGGCCTTTCATTCAACACTTTTGAGATTAACAAGTCTTTATCAGCTCCCATTAAACACGACATGCAGAGCACAGTGTTGGAACCTTGGAACCCACGAGCGGTGAGCCGCACAACAAACATTACTTGTTTCTTGCACGTGCAAGTGAAAGGGATGTGAGCGAGCTGAGGCGGCGGCGCAGGTGAACAATGGCCACCACAATGGGATTACCCACTGGGTTTTCCAGCCGCTTCCCTGTCGCCGCGAAGCAGGAAGCGTGGAGTGGCTCACTATGGACGTACGCGTGCATACCCGCCAGAGCCGGCGAACGAGTGAGCGGGTGAGCAGGCGAGCGGCCATTGGGAAAGGGAGAAGGGGGAGTGGGCGACAGAGACTCACCCCGTTTACATGGGCTCCCAAAACTGGATTTCGTAAACCGATTTCCCAATTCCGCTTTTGGTTGGTCACGTAAACACTCCAAAATCGATTCTGGAAATCCGCTTCTCTAAAGCGGTTTTCCAGTTCCACAATCGATTTTCGTGCCCATGTAAACGCAACTGTTTTTGAAGTGTTCTTGGCTTGTCAGATTGTATTTTCTTGTCAAGAATTTTCGGCACATATAGAAAGAGTGATATTTTCTAATGTGAAATAAAAATATAAATATTAGAGTGAACATAAACCTGTGTATTCAAATAAAGAAAAATAGCGATTGTGCAGACTAAATAATGAACTGAATCAGCTGTTTTCCAGCCGCTATTTTAAGTGAGCTACGAAATCCGATTCAGGCTATGCCATGTAAACACGACAGCGAAAAACGGTTTACGAAAATCAGTATTCGTCTTCCGGAAGATGTGTTGCATGTAAACGTAGTGACTGGCGCGTGTTCTCTCTGAGAACACTGCAAACAGTCTAGAGTGGACTGCACAGTCCACAAACGTCGTGAGCAAAAAAAAAAAAAAAAAAAAAAAAAAAAAAAAAAAAAAAAAAAAAAAAAAAAAAAAAAAAAAAATTGGCCCACTTTAGGTTCCGGTAAGGTAAAAGGTAAAGCAGTCATCAATCCGAAGATTGGTTTGAACACCACGGTGCTTTACTAGGCATGGTCCTTTTTGGAGGTGGTATGCCGTTGCCTTCCTCCGACCTTCGAACTGACTTACCCAGCCAGTTATAGGGGGACCTACAGTTTAACGTGGGTTCCGAACCACGGTGCTACTCGATATTTTTCACATGAGCAACACTGCCAGAGGTGAAAGAAGTGGAAAGTTACAGATAAAAATCCTAGGACCTGGCGGGGATCGAACCCGGGACCTTTGGATTTGTAGTCTGGCACTCTACCACTGTGCAACCGAGGCGCACAAAATAAATTTTTGCCGGTGGGCGGGATTGAACCGGCGACCTTAGTAACACTGAAAGTGGGCATTTGCGATCGTCTTTTGACAGCTCGAAATTTAAATGAAAATAACGGCTTAACCATGCATCTGCCACGAAAATTGAATACCCGAATTTGTAGAGGAGAAAATTCTCTACAACTTTACTCTGTTACGTTTTTTTCATATCTCGTAGCGTTTCAGAGATATTTGCAAAAATAACGGCGATTTTTGGGTGTATGTCTGCCTGTCCGTAAGGTGTTCCCTGTTTTTAAGACGAACCGTTAAACCGATCAGCACCAAATTTTACAGACATGATTGTAGGCCGCCAGAGACCAGAACCTACCTTTTTCAAGTTTTTCGGACAAAAAATACGGTAGTAATACCAAAAAACGCCATTTGTAATATAATTGTAATTACAAACGAACCGTTCATCTGACACGAAAATTGAATAACGTAATTGGTAGAGGGGAAAATTCTCTACAACTTACCTCCCTTATGGTTTTTTTTCACATCTCGTATCGTTTGAGACATATTGGTAAAAATAACGGACATTTGACACCCTCCATAGAAGTAATGAAAACCAGCCGTTCGGAGATGTCACGTGACATTCCTCGCGTATTTGATGATTTTCTTATTGTAACTTACACGTTGTCATTTCAAAGCAACGGCACACTGAGGTATTAACAAAAACACATCGTTCTTCGTACCATAAATGATAATCTAATGTCTACAAATGCCATATCAACATCAGTTAAGAAAGACCATCAATAGTACGACATTAAAGAACTCTTGTTTTGATTTATAGCCGTAGCGTAGTGGGCAAGGTGCTGGACTATGATGCGAAAGGTCGGTGGATCGAAACCTTCCACTACGTACATTTTTTTCCTAAAATGGTTTCAGGCACTCTTACTAATTAATTTATAATTATTTAGATTATTATTTTGGTCCAACATGTTTGCAAAAACTTATAAAACTACAAATCTAACGTGGGCCGTAAAACACGTCAGTATGATTTTTTATCTTGTCTATGTGGTTGACAGTGTGTAGAATACATGTAGTCCTTCAAAACCCTCGGGACAACATTTTCATAGCCAAAAACTGCAAATATTTGGGACTGTCTTCAGATTTTCGCCTATTATTCGGAAACTATGTATCCTCCTGAAGATGTTATCCTTACCAAAATAAAAGAGCATTAAATTTTCCGGCGAATGACGTTTTCAAACATCAAAATCGGTACAGTCATTTGACCTCAATCAGTTTTCAAAGTAGTCATTTTTCCCAACATGAAGCACATCGCTGTAAAATGTAAATGATGTAGAGCAACATTATTTGTTTTAAAATCTGTGAAATAATGTCAGCAACATATTTATTCAACAGTTGCTGTCGTAATGTAAAAATAGAAATAGTCAGTTGAGGAAAACAGGCCCAAAAAAGCGCAAGTGTTTCAAAGTCATTCTTTGATACTTACAATTAAAAAAGTCTTAAACATTAATGAATAGTATGACATTACAACTCTTCAGGAAGAAAACAGGCGAAAAATCGTTACTCTAGGTCGATCCCCTGACCAACTGTAGCCAATTTTCTAACAGCCCTGTTTTCCAAAAAGATCGATATATCTAAAAATGTACCGAATAATTTTAATTTTTTCGAAAAAGGTATTTTTTTAATTATATCGTGCCATACTTGTGGTAACTAATAAGTTTGGAAACGTGAATGTTATCGAGTTATAAGGAATCTAGTTATTAAAGAATTTTACGTGTTTTTTCGATACATCACGAAACATATCAAATCTATCGATATGTACGAAAACTCAATCGATATATAATCTTAAGGGGTACAACTTTCTACTTTAACATTTTCCCATCGGAGTTATCGTTTTTTATTTATTTAATAAAAACCGTTTTTTGGAAGTCTGCGATTTTTTTTTCGGCAAATTTCGCCATCTATGATCGAGTTTCATAAAATAGAAACTCTATTTTAACTTTAATTTCCAACATGTTCATTTTTTTCAGGTAATAATTTTTGGACCTACTTCTCCTTAATGCTTGAGCGATAAGGCAAAGGGAAAATAGTCAATAGCACGTGACACACCCGTACGGTTACCCATCCAAGTAGTTACCATGTTTAACTTCTGTGAACTGGGGAAACCAGAATATGCATCACGGCATAGCTTTTGACTACTGTAAAGGTTCTAAGTCTTCACAACAAGTAACTGTTACACGTAGAACTTGCAAAGCCGCGCTGTAGCCGAGCGTTCTAAAGCGTCTCGCTGCGGAGGGCGCGGTTGCTCGCCGTGGAGGTTCGAGTCCTCCCTGGGGCATGGGTGTGTGTGTTGTCCTTAGGTTAGTTTACCAAGGTTTAAGTAGTTTGTAAGCTACGGACTGATGACCACGCAGTTTGGTCCGATAGATTTACAAATATTTGAACATTTGAATGATAGCTGCTTCATCGAACTGGGTTTGTGATGCCCGTACTCATCGATGTAAAGTGACTAGTTAGAGCAATTGGACTTTTGTCCACAAACATCTAAAAAAATATGTTGAATTTGTTGTTAAGCTCAAAGGGACATAACTGGGGCATCATCAGTCTCTAAACTTACAAAATATTTATAAACTAACTTAAACTAAAGACAGCACAAATATTCATGCCCGAGGGAAGATTCGAACCTCCGACGGGGAACGGCCTCTCGCATCGTAACATACCGCCTCAAAGCCCTTTTTTTTTCTTTTAGGTAGATCTTTGCGGTCTTTTATTCAGTTCGTTCTCGGTTGTCCGTTGTGTATATGGCTCAGCTTTTTTATTACAGAGGGCGTTTAGCCCCCTGACCGGGCGTGCTGAGCCACGACGCCCAGACGCTCGGCCACTCCGCCGCGGCTAAGAAAATCTGTTTAACGTACGAGGTAATATATCTGTTCGAGAAATAGAAAGTGATTCTTTAAAATGATCTGTTAACGAACTTTTCATGCTGTAAGTCATCGGTTCCTTCGTCTAAGCATTGCTTCTATGCTATGATGTATGTTGTTCTGTTACGTTGGAACTCTAAGGAATTCAGCTTAGAAATATGGTAAGGTGGCTGTGGATATTGGACTTGGCATTGTACAAGTTATAGAAATTTTCGTCTGCATGTTAAAATTCTCTAATAAGGAACAAACATATTCGTTTGCGGCAACCAAAATCGTGTGATTCTTGGTTTAAAATACTTCATAACTCGAATCTAAGGAGGTGGGGGGGGGGGGAAATCGAATTGTCTTATCTCTGTTAGCCTATGCTGCCTTTGACTTGTTCTGTATATCCAAATGCTCCCGTGAATGTGGGTTGGTTAGATCGCTGTAACTGATTTAGAGTGGACCTCTCGGGATAAATGTAATCAAATCGTTATTGCACTTGTCCTACTTCATTCAGCCACTACGGTCGGGGGTTCGAATCCCCCCTCGGGCATGGATATTTGTGCCGTCCTTAGTATTAGTTAGTCCATAAGTAGTTGGAAAGTTGAGGGACTGATGACCCCGTAGTTAAGTCCCATAAGCTATACAAACATTTGAAAATTTCTTCTTCACTTAGGATGGGTGTTGATAAACACCCAACCAATCAAACATACAGAACGTTATGTTCTCATGATCCACTGTATCGGTACTACCCTATAAAGAGATGCAGACGACGTTCAACTTGCCTGTGTGTAGTGTTGTAGTGTAAATGGACGATGGAAATTCGAGGTTCCATTGAAGTGAATGGCAAATGGTCACTTTGTCAGGGTTTTAAGTTTGGCATTGAGTAATGAGTTTCAGTTTAAGAAATTTAACTCTCCGCCCCCCCCTCCCCCCCGAATCCATTAGGAATTGTAACTGATCAGCATATATGATCCTACTAGTGTTTTTACTAGTATTGATACTCATTGGACAAAGATTTGACCTATTTTCAGATCTCAGTTATTTTGCATCGTGTGATCGCAAACCGGACTTCGTGTTTATGCATAGTCGCCTATTGTTTAGTTGGATGGATTGTCTATCATTGTGTGTTATTCTTACAACAGAGACTCTGAAGTATGTGAGGCTTGTTGGTGGCCGCGTGGGAGTAGCCGAGTGATCTGGAGCGCCACGTTGCGGATCGCGCGGCCTCCATCGTCGGAGGTTCGAATCCTCTCTCGGGCATGGATGTTTGTGTTGTCTTTAGTATAGGTTAGTTCATAAGTAGTCCCATAAGCTTTACAAACATTTGAACATTTGCTTCTTGGAGTTTTGTGGCGAAGGTAAAAAAATTTTTTAAAGGGAGGTGCAGTGCAGAGTAGGTTAGATTTCTTGTTTATAGAGTAGACATCCCCATTTGTGGTAGACAGAAACTTGTAATTACTGTTTTTTTTAGAATCAGATTTCAGCCCAGTGGAAGGAAAATTCGTAGTTAACACAAAAGGACATTGAACTGTGTGTAGAGTAAGAATGTTTCTCTCTCTCTCTCCCTCTCTCTCCATCTATGTTCTGTGAAAAGGGCCACATGAATTGTAAATGTTCAAATGTTTAAATGTTTTTAAGCTTATGGGACTTAACTACGGGGTCATCAGTCCCTAAACTTACAAACTGCTTATGAACTACTTACGAACTAGGACGGCACAAATATCCATGCCCGAGGGGGGATTCTAACCCCCGACCGCAGTGGCCGTGCAGACCGTGACTGAAGCGCCTCAGTCCCCTCGGCCACCGCGGCCGGCTATATGGTATGGCTTAGGGGAGATGTACGAGATGTGGTTCAAGGCCGATGTGGCTTCTTGGTTATGAGAAGAGAATAGTCATGTCGATGAAAGAGGTCGTTTTAGATGGTCTAAGACATTGCTATCGAAAAACGTTTTAGTGCAAACTTACTGAAATTGGTTCCTGTCGGATCTTAAATTTCATAGCATGTTCTTTTTATTTTTGTTTATTGCGATTCTCTAAAGATTTATCGTTGTGCTTCTTGTACAAGAGGGATTAGTTTTGTTTAAACATTGAGAAGGAACCAGGTTGTCCACTTATTGGAGTGCGCAATCATCAGTTATTTCTAAAGTTTGCCATTCATCAGTTAAATGTTTCAAAGACTTAGAACTTTTATAGTAAGGTGTTTCAGGTCTTTGTAATACTTCGAATACTTGGTGATCGAGTCTGAATGGGTGTTTGGCTCTTCAGTATATGCGGGAGTCTACATACAGGGTGTTTCACTAAGTGTGTTTGCCTCTGTAACTTACAAAATAATGGATGACGCGAAATTTTAATGCGGTAGGTCAACACAAAAGATTTTACACTTTCTGCGGAGCTATGAACATAGTTTATTGTATCATTTTCCACATAGCTACAGCACAAAGATATATATTTTTTTAAATGGAACAATAGTTTTTTTCCTATCGTGCATTGGAATCGTTTAAACCAGCTGCGCCCAAATCAATTTAAACTACATTCCTATCACTGTTAGTTTGGAAGCTACAACCCTTCAAAGTTTCAGGGGCAGATACCACACGCTGTACATAATACATGGCTGTGTGGTGGGTGATGGATGTTATGGCGGTGGGAAGTTGATTTACATGAGATGTTCAAATGTGTGTCCATGTTCCTCAATGCATAATGCAATGCGCCGTCGAAAGGATCTGCGGGCGAGATGTAACATCGCCGGTGTGACGGAGCAACAGGCGTCCTCGATGCGCCGTTTTACATCATCTGGGGATGTGGGCTCAGTGACATGAACATGATCCTTTAGATATCCCCACAAAAAGAAATCTACTGGTGTTAAATCGGGCGACCTTGTGGGCCATGAATGAGGACCATGGCGCCCCAACCATCTTCCTGCAAACCTGTTGTTTAGTTCTTCCACAACAGCACGCGCAGAATCCGATGGGTGACCATCGTGTTGCATCCACATATGGACTCTCGTGTGTAGACACACATGTTCAAGGAGACCATCCAAACTGACGGATATAAAAGCGCGATATAACTCACCTGTCAGTGTACCTGGGAAGTAGTGTGGTCCAATGATTTCACCCGCAAGGATTCCACACCACACGTTAATAGACCACCTACGTTGACGGTCGACAGGTCGTACCCACTGAGGATTGTCTGCGGCTCAGTAGTGAATGTTATGGTGATTCACTGCACTATAATTTGTGAACGTGGACTCATCAGAGAACATAACACTTTGTAAAGACTCCAGCGTGAAATTACGCATGGCCCACTCACAGACTGTCACTCTTGCACGGAAATCGTTCCCATGCAGCTCCTGGGTCAGTGACAGGCGGTACGGGTGAAACCTGTGGCCGTGTACTATACGCCACACAGATGTGAGTTTGACACCAGCGACTGCAGCAACAGCTCGTAAGCTGACATGAGGATCGTGGTGTAGTGTAGCTAAAACAAACACCTCCGTCTCCTTACTTCTTGCAGGTCTTTGTCTGTTACTGCGGCGCATTACCAAGCTGCCTGTTTCCCGAAGTCGTTGTTCGGCACGTAAGAACGTAATGGCTGCCTGGGCTCTTCGCCTAGGATATCTCACGGCATACGCCGTGGCTGCTTCAGTGGCATCGTGTCGGCACTCGCCGAGCATCAGCAACATGTCAACGTACTCGTTTTTCGTGTATGCCATTGTCATCCGATGTTAGTGATTGTGGTATATTGAGCCCCGGTTGTATGTGTGGTTCCAACAGTCGGGTATACGGCCGTGTGCGGCGACAGTCGGCAGTCTTACAGCGCATCGAGGAAGCTTCTCGCTCCGTGACTCGGCGACGTTACAACTCGGTCGCACCACATTTAGAAGGCGCATTGCATTATGCGCAGCGTTTGTGATATCTGCCCCTGAAACTTAGAAGGGTTGTAGCTCCCAAACTAACAGTGATAGGAATAGTGCATATAGATGCATCTACTTTTAATACAAAATATATACCTTTTTTTCTTTTCGCTTTTGTAGCTCTCGAAATATGTTGTATCACAACGTGAAAATAATTGATACAGCGTGGCCCAAATAAATGCGTTACCCTCACGTTTGAGATTAAATTAAGAAAGAATTAAGTAGAAAACAAAACGGAAGAGTGACATTAAAACAGGTAGTTACCTCCTTATAAGAAATGCTGCAAGTGGTGGCTACAGTAACTGAAAGAAAAATACACTTATTTATTTTAGCCCCAGACACTGCAGGACAGATCAGTAAAAGATGGAAGCATGTGTCACCTTCTTTTTTATTTCTTTATTCCTTCCAAACCCACTGTCAGCAGAAAATCGAAGGAATGAAAGGGGTGACCAAAACGGGTTCATTGCCGTCTACTTCGAGCCAGGTAACAGTTAATTGATTTTGTTATTTTAATACTATTGTTTCAGACTATAGTGACTCTTCGAATTTTAGGCACATAAGAAACAGGTGGTAAAGGACCCATCCCATAAATTTCGACTGACATTTAGGAGAGCTTTTCCTTATGAGAACAGCTAAAAAAACTGTCTATCCAATATATCTCTGAGACATCATATAATTATAGCAATATGCTGATTTAAAGCTTTTTATTATGATGTTGTTATGAATCCATTTCGGCACAATTAGTCATCGTCAGAGAGTCTGCGAAATACAAAAAAATAAATAAAAACAATTATATAATAATCATCGTTTTGTTATATATACTTTTAACCCGCGGTCGCTCGCGTATGTTTTTGTCACGCGATAACTCCCGTGTTAGATTTTTTCTAACAATGAGATCTTGCACCTTTTCATCTCTTTGTGCCAGATAAAGTCACGTTTATACAATAAATCATTTCTTTATAATTACCAAAGCATTATAAATTAGTATAAACATGGTATGGAACATGTAATTTGAGGATTTTGTGGATGTTTGCAAGAAGAGACATAGTGCCGAAGCACTGACAACGATAGACGAGATGTTAGAACCATTCCGCGGAAGTTTCAAAATCAGGAAGTGTATAGCAAACAAGTCTGCAAAATATGGCATCAAGGTACATGCGCTTTGTGATGCCAGAACCTTTTATACGCTAAATATGGAAGTATATGCAGGCAAACAGCCTACTGGGCCATATCAAGTAGCAAATGGTGCAGAGAACGCGGCTTTACGATTGATTAGTCCAATTGACAAAACAGGCAGAAACGTGACGATGGACAATTATTTCACATCTATACCACTGGGTAACAAAATGTATGCCAACCATCGATTGACATTAGTAGATACTCTACGGAAGAATAAAAGAGAAATTCCACCGGAATTTATGGACATAGAATGTAGGAAACTAAACAACAGCATCAGGAAAAAAACCATGCAACAACTGCTTCATTTCCTCATACGTCTCAAAAAAGAAACAGAAAAAGAACGTTCTAATGTTATCCACCATGGACAGCGACGATGATTCTGTAGACGCTGACAGTGGCAAAGCGAACAAACTTGAAGTAATTACACTCTACAATCTCAAAAATGGAGGTGTAGATGTCGTCGACCGTTCTAAATCAGATTATTGTGTTTCAAGAAGAAACCGCTGGCCCCTTACACTGTTTTTCAGTTTTATATACTTCCATATCCGACAGACAGTGTCATGTACTCTGTGTAAACAATTGCTTCATTCAATTCGTAAAACTCAATAAGAATATCTAAATTGGTCACAAAAGACGTAACATGTGCTCAACAGTTTCAGGAGAAAACAAACGAACACAGCCGCATGTTACAAGTGCAAGAAATAGACTAAAAGTGAAGCAAGGCGGTTTTCCAAGGAAGGAGAAGTAATTGTTACCTTAAGACTCCCGTGTTAGAAAAATCTAACACTGCGCACAACTTCAAATAATGCCACAACTAACAAGCTATTGTTGAAATTTGATTGTCGAGTCACAGATTAATTGAATCACGAGATATCAAAGAATGCATTTTTAGATGGTCAGTTCATTAGCTTTGAAATGTGATGGGATATTCAACTAAAAGCGTAAATGTTAGATTTTTTCCAACAACTCGAGTGATCGCGGGTTAAGTTAGGCCTGTTTTTTCGATATAAAGATTTTTACTTACGACCATGTGTCATACTTGGAAAATGTCTTGCTGTTTATTTAAAAATAACGTGAACTTTTGTGTCACACTTATGTAATATTACACAGACATTTAAACCACAGTATAAATTAATAAATACCGTAGCAACTGCCAACTGTAAACAAGTAACATCTTTGGCCAACTGTCAGAACATCAAGATAAAAAAAAAAAATTAAAATTATATTTAACGATATTTGTGTAATATTAAGTAAGTGTGACACGAAAGTTCACGTTATTGTTAAATAAACAGCAAGACATTGTCCAAGTATGTCACATGGTTGTAAGTAAAAATTTTAATATCGAAAAAACAGGTCTAACTTAAAAGTATACATAACAAAACGATAATTATTATATAAAATTTTTTTGTATATTTCTCAGATTGTCTGACGATGGCTAATTGTGCCGAAATGGATCCATAACAACACTAAAATAAAAAAAAATTTAAAGCAGCATATTGGTATAATTATACGATGTAGCCCAGCTAAAAAAAAAAAATCTGAATATTGTATTCATTTTACCGAATTAATAGTAACAAAAGAAAAAGAATCAAAATATATTTTCACGAAAGTTATTTAAAAAAAAAGGTCTGCCGAGAGACTTGTATTGAAAATAGGCTGGAGACATGTGATACTTGTGCTGCAGAAGCAATACCACAACCCAATCGGCTCGCGCCGGAAATATTAAACATACCGAATGTGGTCGGCTCGGCGTGAGCCGCCTGAAGCGGAGCCGTCTCGGCCTGGCCGGCAGTGTGAACACGGCCAGTACTCCATAGTCAACCACTACGTTTACATGCAACACATCTTCCGGAAGACGAAAACCGATTTTCGTAAACCGTTTTTCGCTGTCGTGTTTATATATCACAGCCTGAATCGGATTTCCTATCGCACTTAAAATGGCGGCTGAAAATCAGCTGATTCAGTGCCTGATGTAGTCAGCACAATCGCTATTTTTCTTTACTTAAATACCCATATCATTCTCACTCTAATATTTATACTTTTATTTCATGGTAGAAAATGTCATTCTGTCCATATGTGTCGAAAATTCTCAACAAGAAAATAAAATCTGACAAGCCAAGAACGCTTCAAAAACGGCTGCGTTTACGTGGGAACGAAAATCGATTGTGGAACTGGAAAACCGCTTTACAGATGTGGATTTCCAGAATCGATTTTGGAGTGTTTATATGACCAACCAAAAGCGGATTTGGGAAATCGGTTTACGAAATCCGGTTTTGGAAGCACATGTAAACGGGGTGACTAGCTGCTGGTTAGCTGCGCTGCCGCTTAACCCGCGGCTATCGCCACACGCGCTGTGCGACGGCGCGATGGCAGCTGGTGGCTGCAACAGTGCGCTTCCAAACCGCACGCGGCTGATCCCGGGGCATGACCGAAATTACTTTTCGATTTTCTTGCTGTAAAAAATACTGTATGTGTATGAAACAAAGCTACATCGCACTTTGGTATCAGTTTATCGATAAAAATTCTCCTGCGCAAGTAAAAAAATAAAAACCACCTCTTCCGGTTTTGTGCGTTTTCCTTGACGAATGATACTTCTCACTTGATTCTGAGGAAACTAATTGTCATACATCACTGAGTTTTGTAAATCTTACAGACTAACATAACAGCTTCATATCGGAGTGTCTGTTTCTCCGATATACGCCATAGTTATTACGATACATAATTTACAGTTAAGCTATCGCATAACATTTGAAGCTTTTGTAGTGAAAAATATAGTCACTGACTACTTTACGTTTCGTTAACTTTAGGTCATACATTATTGTGTACGAAATGTAGCCAACATTATGAAATTGTATTTTAAAGCTCAAAAGAAAGCTATATATCACTCCAAGATAGCGAACAGAGTGTTGAAATTTGAAGGCGCTAGTGCCGCGCGCTCTCCTCCGGCGCCATGAGCACAGCTACTGAGCCTCTAGCCTGCAGCTCAGTCAGTCAACCTTGGTAATAAAGCACATGCCCGAGCCAACAGAAAATGACTTTAATAAATGGCAAAGTTTATCTGGGACAGATGTCAATTCTCTAACTTTTTTTTGAAATATTGACGGCAAACAAGTTTGGATAAAAAAAGACAGTAAATCTGGTTCTATGTATTATAGTTGCAATATTGGATTGTTAGCTGTCACAGACGGAAATTGCAAGTTCATAATGGTGACTGTAGGTTTCTATGGAAAAGAGAATGTTAGTGTTTTTCTTGAATGCCCCTTATGACATGCAATAGAAATGGGAAGAGTAAAATTACCAGAAGAATTTTTGACAGGATCCAATAATAAGCATCCATATGTTATCCTAGGCGCTGCAGCAGTTTTCCTCGGAATTGGTATTTAATTAGACTTTCTCCACAAAGAACAACAGTAAGGGACGTTAAATATGTTTACAGTGGCACTGTTAAGTTTGAATATGCAGTTCATATGTGCAGCTTAAGTGCATCTTCTTTCTAGTCAAGTGTAATCCAAGTAAATCAGTGGCGCTACAATGAAACTGCTGTTACAACTTGGCACCATCCACGGATGGTGATAACGAAAAATAAAAAAGTTTTGATCGCTAATCGTATAAAATGCCAAAATTTGACTCACTAGTTTCCAGCATGGGGTAGTGTCCGATAATCAGGACAGGGAAAACGTAACTGCTGTCCTATAATCTCAATATACATACAATATAACTATATAAGGTTTTCCAGACGACGGTGTGGCTCATACAATAACCAGTGAAATTTTAATTTCAAGTAAAAACAGTCTTGGTTGCAAAGTGGTTTTATTAATTACCAATGACGCGTTTCCCTCTCACAGCACGGCATTATCACATCATCTGCAGGACAAACGTTATGAAAATTACTACAATAACCCCCTGTTTCACTACTTTAAATGTTGTAGTAATTCTTGTGTACTGTTTGTCATGCAGATAAGATGATTGCATGCTATGAGGGCAGTATGCATCATTGGTAATTAATAACACCATTTTGCGAGCAAGACTGTTTTTACTTAAAATTACATTGTAACTGAGAGTGTACCATCTCTCATAGTGTATGTATTTTAAGATTATAATAGGACAGCAGTTACAACTATTTCACTGTCAAGGTTCCTAATCACTTACCGACATTTTATACCATTTGTGATCAAAACATTTTTTTGGTAAGGTAAGCTGACATGGAATAACAGTGAAGTAATTATGAATAAAGTAACCCCATGTTACTGGCTCACAAAAAAGTCTATTTCACATGCAACCTTTAGCAAAGAAGTAAGCATTTCATATTCTGAGCCAAATAACATCTACACGTAAATTATCTTGAATGTGTAGTTGTTTGCTATATTAAAAGTACTGGTATTCTTGTACCAATATGAACAATAAGATTCAAATAAAGACATTGTAAAACCGGTTGTGCGAGGCTACAAAAGTTCAATAATATTCAGCTGCAGTGAATTAACGGCCTTTCATTCAACACTTTTGAGATTAACACGTCTTCATCAGCTCCCATTAAACACGACGTGCAGCAGCGTTGGAACCTCGGAAGCCGTGAGCACAGCGTGGCACAAAAAGCATTAATTCTATGTTGCACGGGAAAGTGAAAGCGGTGAGAGTGAGCTGAGGCGGGTGCACAATGGCCACCCCTGGGTTTTCCAGCCGCTTCCCTGCCGCTGGAAACCGAGCAGGGCAGGGAATCGGCTGGAAAACCCAGTGGGTAAATCCCATTGGGGTGGCTATAGTGCACCCACACGTCTGCCTCAGCTCGCTCACACCCCTTTCACTCGTATGTGCAACAAAGAATTAATGTTTCTTGTGCCACTCTCCGCTCGTGGTTTCCGAGGTTCCAAAGGTGTGCGCTGTGCATCATGTTTAATGGGAGCTGATAGAGACGTGTTAATCTCAAAAGTGTTGAATGAAAGGCCGTCAATTCACTGTAGCTGAATTATATTGAACTTTTGTAGACTCGCACAACCATTTTTGAAATGTCTAATTACACCTTTTTGTTCTTATTGGTGCAAGAATACCAGTACCTTAATATAACAAAGAACAACTCATTCAAGATAATTTACATGTAGATATGTTATTTAGCTCAGAATATGAAATGGTTATTTCTTTGCTAAAGGTGAAATTGTTGTAACTGCTGTCATACTATAATCTCAAAATACATACACTGTGACAGACGGTACACTGTCAGTTACAATGTAATTTCAAGTAAAAACAGTCTGGGTTGCAAAGTGGTGTTATTAATTACAAATGATGCATTCCGCCCTCACAACAGGCCATCATCTTATCTACATGACAAACGGCACACAAGAATTACTACAACATTTGAAGTAGTGAAACAGGGGGCTGTTGTAGTTTTTTCATAACGTTTGTCCTGCAGATGATGTGATAATGCCCTGCTGTGAGAGCGAAATGCATCATTGGTAATTAATAAAACCACTTTGCAACCAAGACTGTTTTACTTGAAATTAAAATTTCACTGATTGCTATATGAGCCCCACCATATCTCGAAACATATCAAATCTATCGATATGTACAAAACAGCAATCAATAGATAATCTTAAGGGGTACAACTTTCTACTTTAACATTTACCTATCGGAGTTATCGTTTTTTAAGTATTTAATAAAATCCGTTTTTGTAACTTTGCGAATTTTTTCGGCAAATTTCACCATCTAGATTCGAGTTTTATAAAATAAAAACTCTATTTTAAATTTAATTTCCTACATACTCATATTGTTTGTTTTCAGGTAATAATTTCTGCAAATTTAGCATTACGCTGTCACAGAATGCTTCGACTATTATGGCATTGGGGACAGAAGAGTTGGTGGTGCAAAGTCCCTGATCACCAGTCTTTGCACCAATGTCCTGGGTCCTGGATTAAATTCCAAAACTCTCTCCAGTGTTTCATGCAGTGAGGGCATGGGACACTGTTGATGGTGATCCATCCGTCGGATGGGGACGTTAAACTCGGCGACCCCCTTTCTTTTTTTAGGGAGGAGTAGGCTTTGTGCCGGTACCGGGTTTCACCCTCTCCCTTCTCCCATCATTTCCAACACGAACATGTCACTGCACTACACGCTCAGCCATTAGTCACCTACACGTAACACAGACACTTCAGCTGTTAGTTCTCACACTTCGCGAAGGAAAGGCACCTTCGGGCGCGAAAGATACAGAAAACCTTTCCAACTAGGTGGCTGAACCTGCCCTTCGAGGTCTCCCAGCCGTTCATGCCAAACGACCTTACTTTACCTTCCGAGTAGGACGTTTAAGTTTTCAGGTCTATGGAACTAGGGGAATATACAGAGAGACTGCCCAGGTGTCAGAAGAACAGTACAGCGCGATGGAGTAGGTGCTAAATGTTTCTTCACTTAGAAAGACCACTGATAAGCATAATTCGATGACCACCAGTGTGTCTTACTAGGGGAGGATCTTGTGTGTGTGTGTTGTGGTTTCCGCTGATCTGTGGCTTGGTTAGCTGAAACTTTATGTGTAGTAGCTGAAACTGGAGGTGTGGTAGCTTAAACTTTATGTGTGGTAGCTGAAGCAGCTTCATGTGTGATACCTGAAACTATGTTGTTGTCTCTTGTGATCGCAGGTCGCAGCAGGAGCAGCTTGGTGATTTTTTCTTCTTCTTCTCATTGCTAGAAAAATGCATTGCGGTGATAAATGATGACAAAATAATGTGTATTTTAGACAGGAATGTAAGTAATTTGGGTTGGCTGTCTGTATAGGCTGTGTAGTTTAGCAGTTCAGTTGGTTTTGCATTGGAGTGCTAACTGGAATGACACATGAAAGTCGATGTCTTAAATCATCTAGTTATTACTGTGACCAACGTCGGATGAAAGCATAAAATTGATAGATAAGACAGTGCAATTTCTCAGTGTGATAGACTTTTGTTCCAGCATTTTGTTATCGAGAGTAAATCTATTGTAGGGTTGATGTAGCCGGCCCCGGTGGCCGAGGAGACTGAGGCGCTTCAGTCACGGTCTCCACGGCCACTACGGTCGGGGGTTCGAATCCCCCCTCGGGCATGGATATTTGTGCCGTCCTAGTTCGTAAGTAGTTCATAAGTAGTTTGTAAGTTTAGGGTCTGATGACTCCGTAGTTAAGTCCCATAAGATTTACAAACATTTGAACATTTTTTTTTAGGGTTGATGTAGGGGGTGTGACTTTACCCCACATTTTTGATTACATTTATTACGGGCTTTTCTAAATAGAATTTTTCGCATGGCTAGCCGTTGGCAGCGATAAATAAAATGTGTAGCCTATCGGGATACAGAAATGGCGAGTTTTCGGCAACTTTTATAAGAAACTAATTGTAAATAGTGACAGCAAGTGGCAATGTGATACTAAAATACATGAAGAGGGCAACATAAAAACCTGACCACTGAAGATGCTTTAAAAATAAAGCGAAACGCGCCTGGTCTAAAGTAGACTAATTTACCATTGCAAAAGACGATAACCTAACCTATACAAACTGAATAACAAGACAATCTTTGCCTCTGATTTGACTCTTCTTTAAGAGATACTAAGAAAGAAAGAAAAAAAAAAAAAAAAAAAAAAAAAAAAAAGAAAACTTCTTGAACTGAATTGCCTTCATTACAATATCCAACAAAAACAACATTGTGATGTTGCTGAAATTTCAGTGCTAGAATCAAGAGCCAAACTAAAGAACTTACAGATTTTTAAGTCTTGAGCTATGAAATAGCGAATATAGTGTGCTATGTCGTCAACATGTCTAGTACAGCTTTAATCTGAGAGTTGGAGCTTCTTAATGTCTGCAATTATTTGATTCTTGTTGGTGAATGTATTAAATAGTACATTGCATCAGTAAATGGCTTCATATGGTTACCAATTATATAATTACTTTCATATATTGCCTTTCATAGCGCTGCATTTTGTGACATCATCGCAAACAAAACGTTTTGTTGTTGCACCAAATAACTTTTTTAAGATACCGGTTTCTCAAGTCTTGTCGTGGATCCCCGAGGGAAAGCACCTCTAAAGGATCGGTGTTTTGTTGTGAAATGGCGATCAATATTATATTTCTCTTAAATAATACTTTCTCGGCGAATTAAACAAGTGGCTGCCCCATGTTTATTTTGCACTACAAAATAGTCAACTTCTTACTGATCTTGAAACAGTTTTCTTTTATAGGTTACCCTTCGCTTGTTTTTATAAGCCACTTGTGCCATGGCGAATAATTATTTTGTCACTCTTCAGGCTTCGCTCTCACAGCAGACACAAAAATACAGCACCCACACAAGCAAAACAAACGTACTAACATGGCAGCTACCTGGTGACGAGCGAGCGGGGATCTTGCTGGGGAAATGGACTTTCAGTATTTCCCAAATCCCGCAGGTAGCCAAAGGCCACAGCCTTCCTTTTTCAGCAGCGTAGCTCCGCGTAGACGTTCGTACAAATGGCATAAAATAAATAAATAAATAAATACTTGTCACATATCTGAAGTTTTGAAAGACTTGCCCAGCCTGTTGTGAGGTCTAGTTACGTGCTAAGCTGGTAAGAGTGGGGACCCTCGCTGACTAGGCCGCAGCCGTTCAAATTGTTGCCGTGTCACTTTGCACTAGTTCTCATTGTTATACCATCGGAAGAAATCTCTAAGTTTCTTGGCTATCATTTGCAGTATTGCTGCCAACGGCAGCAACCCGACTCCATAGTAGACTGGGCCGTCTCAGGGCTGGAGTGAACGGGACGCACGCCGCTGGACGTATGGCAAACTGGTCTGCTATTCTGAGCCTCCTGTACACAATTTGGCGAAAAACTCTCGTACTCTGTCGTTGCTGTGGTGCACCGGCATGTCTAGGAGAGCCCCTTTCTTTCTATTGCCCGGCGCGCGAACTAAGCAAAGATGTACCGAGACTGCGGACACCCTCAGCGGCCGAAGTACTAAGGAGCGATTTATTGCTTCTGGTTGAAGTGGCGCGGCGACTTGTGTAGAAAATGTTCAAATGTTTGTAAAGTCTATGGGACTTAACTACGGGGTCATCAGTCCCTAAACTTACAAACTACTTATGAACTACTTACGAACTAGGACGGCACAAATATCCATGCCCGAGGGGGGATTCGAACCCTCGACCGTAGTGGCCGTGAAGACCGTGACTGGAGCGCCTTAGTCTCCTCGGCCACCGCGGCCGGCACTTGTGTAGACCGCTGGGGTTGTGGCGAATAGCGTCGCCACAACAAAATAACTGCTTCTAACGTTTGCAAAAGATATATTCAAAGTCAGAGATGTAGATGAATAAGGTTTATTGAATCAAATTGGTTCCTTATTGGAAGTGGTCAGTTGAAATATTAATCACAAATTGAATAAAATTATTAAACAGTTGCGTTGTCTGCGATAATGAAATTGGTAGCGCTTTCCCCAACAAAGTAATCATAACTTTTTAGAAACACAGAAATTCTGTGTATTTCGCGAGCACTCAACATGAAATTATCAACGGTTCAAAGTAGTTTCCCGAACACAATTTCTACACTCGTAACTTATTGTGTAAAAACAGAAACACATATCAGCTGTACTGGCATTCATTTGTTCTGGGTTAATTTAAAGTCCCGAGAAGCGACTGTTTGGTGTGTAAATCGTGACACTCTCCCCGATGAAATCACTCCTATTATCCAGGAGGGTCCTTCTTCTGCCAAGACTAGACATGGAGTCCTCTTTTCCGCGCACACCCTTCGCTCACTCCCTTACTCCCAAAAACGCGCTCCCCACCAGTTCTGATCCAGGGCCGCTTCCTCATTGGTCGATCGCCATCGCTTCCAAAATCATACACATCTTAACATGAGATATTTATTTAAGTTGAAACTGCCCATCTGAAACCACTTCCGATTATTTATATACAAACATGGACTGTTAATTAGTATTACGTAAAGTCTGAAATAAATAAATGGTTGAGCTTGACAGCTCATGCCACACAATATTTACTTAAATTACTGGCAAATTCTACAATAAATCGACACACTAAGTTAAATATACTAGAGGTAAATCATACTGCGCGCAGTTTCAGTGTTACTGTGGAGAATATGATGACCTGTTTATATTTCCATTATCAATTTATGTCAGTTGAAATGAGTCATTAAATAAATATATACACGTGTGACGCTTTCAATATGATAACTAGAGACAATAAGCTATCATCTAAACCAAAGTATGTTGTAATTGCATGACGCATTCAAAAGTTGGCTATTTTCAGCTTGAATTTTTTTACATTCTGATGTAGTAGTCATAAAAATTTATAATTTTTGAGACATTGAATTTATTTTTACAATTATGAGGTGTGCATAATTATTCCGACATTGTAGATGTCTTAAATGTTGATGGTACACAATTTTATAGTTTATTTTATTTTATTCTGAGTTACTGGAGTGTGGAACTCAGAGATGTCCTCCAGACACCCCTTATGGAACGCTCGGCTAACAGCCCTCATTAATTTAGAGTACAAGGTATTGGCCTTTCCCAGATTTCTGCCGATGTGTACAAATCCCCAACCGGCTGCTCGGTTTAATCCCCTAGCTGGGCTGTCTGGTAGCTGCTCCAACCGCTTGCCGCGGTCCACTGCCAGTCCTTTATGTTTCCACACCATACCATTACTTATATTAATTGCGTGACTCTACGGATATTACTTCCGTAACGTAAAAAAACAGGGCAAACACGAGTGAGGAATTAGTGGTCTCAGGCACTTGCCTTGTTCACCCTGGTGTTACGCCGCTATACAGAGAGAGCACGTATAGTTGGTAGGTAAATACCGAGTGCGATTTTCGGCGATCGCTCAATTTTCTCCTTCCAGTTAATGGTTTTTCCTGATTATGTTTATCTTTCAGACAGTAATGTAATTTAGAAATGTAAATGCTTTCTTCACTGTCTTGATTACATGATAGGCTGAATCTATTTTCCTAAACCGATCAACTTTCGGTTTTAGAATGTCATTGATCTAACAAAAAAAAAAAAAAAAAAAAAAAAAAACATAATGTAAATATGCTTTTCGATTTAGGCAACCCTCTGAATTCAGATTATTAGTGCCTTTGTAGTTTTTCTCTTATTTTTGTTAATAGAGGAAGAGGTTGTTCTGGAACAGATGTTTAAAGATTTTATCCATTCAAGACTGTTTTCTTATTCCCACAATTCGCGCGTTATATACCAGGTGATCAAAAAGTCAGTATGAATTTGAAAACTTAATAAATCGCGGAATAATGTAGATATAGAGGTTAAAATTGACACACATGCTTGGAATGACATGGGGTTTTATTAGAATGTAAAAAGAAAGAAGGTTAAAAAAATGTCCAACAGATGGCGATTCATCTGATCAGAAAAGCAATAATTAGCATAACAAATTAAGACAAAGCGAAGATGATGTTATTTACAGGAAATGCTCAATATGTTCACCATCATTCAAAAATGTTCAAATGTTTGTTAAGCTTATGGGGCTTAACTACGGGGTCATCAGTCCCTAAACTTACAAACTACTTACCAACTAGGACGGCACAAATATCCATGCCCGAGGGGGGATTCGAACCCCCGACCGTAGTGACCGTGCTGACCGTGACTGGAGCGCCTCAGTCACCTCGGCCACCGCGGCCGACCTCACCATCATTCCTCAACAATAGCTCTAGTCGAGGAATAATGTTGTGAACAGCACTGTAAAGCATGTACAGAGTTATGGTGAGGCAATGGCGTCGGATGTTGTCTTTCAGCATCCATAGAGATGTCGGTCGATCACGATACACTTGCGACTTCAGGTAACCCCAAAGCCAATAATCGCACGGACGCCAAGCATGACGAAAGTGGCGGCTGAGCACACGATCATTACCAAACGACGCGCGCAAGAGATATTTCACGCGTCTAGCAATACTTTTTTTGGTTTTAATAAAACCCCATGTCATTCCAAGCATGTGTGTCAATTTTTACCTCTCTATCTATATTATTCCGTTATTTATTAAGTTTTCAAATTTATACTGACTTTTTGATCACCCGGTATATTAATTACGCAGTCTCACTGGTTGAACATCATTATAATCGAACAGTTTTGGCACTCACATTTCTTGAAATATTCCAATTGACTTAAACTTGGCGAATCTTTCACAAGAAGCATTTCTCATCATACTCTACACATTCTGGAATATTTAAATTAAGTACAGTTTTATGCCACAAAGGATTAGTTGTGTAAGAGCAGGAATGACATGACACGTGGTATGAGTTCGGATTCCATAAAATCGGAAATTTAAATTGTCAAATCATTAAGAGAAGGATTTTTTATTCCATTAAATAGAGTTATTTTATTCTTAATCCTTATTCACGCCATATTAATCGTTGCGTTAATTTTATTAAATGCCAACCACCTTAAAGATGGTTTCTCAGATTTGATGCCCCCGCCCCCTTTGTCCTTCGTGAGTTACAAAATTTTTGATAACCAGCTATTAATTGTAGACGAGAGCTATTGCCAATCAGAGAACCTGGGTAAAATGCTAAAATAAAATGACAATTTTGCCTTGTACATCTCCTATTAGTTGCATATGGGGCATCATCATAAAGGACAATAGTTCTCAGAGTTAAGCCTGATATAAAGGTGGGACTGCCTGTATTTTTGAAAATTTTGAAACCTATGTCACCTCTTGCAAGCACAACAAACGCAGACCGACGATTTTATTCGACAGTACTGTCACTTTGCCAACGTTCATTTACGATTTTGTGTAGAAATCCATGTTTCATGGTCGATTTGATTCCGATTTTTCATTCTTCTCCAAAAACTTGATATGGTACGATTCTCTTTTTGCAGTCCTGTCCTCTTGTTCACATGCAACAACACAATTCTCTTTACAATATTTCAAACAAAATCCTACAGACAGAACATTTTTTTCCTTCCTAGCCCGGAAATTGAATTATGCGTAACAAAAGCTGTTTATTTTTCGCGAAGTATTTGCTTACATGGTTCATAAAAAGTAGAAACAGTTACCCATATCGTTAATAAATATGGTGAAGGTGTACATATGAGAGACAAAAGCCGAATTTATATTCCAGGGGGAGCTGTTCAAAGTATTCAATAATAGAACAAGTGTGCGACAAGGCGATGTTATATCACCATAGCTATTTAATGTGGTCCTAGAGAAGGTAAGCCGAAATATGAAAACAGAAAACAAAGGGATAAAGCTAAGCGGAAGAACAGATGTATTAGAATATGCAGACGACATTGCAGTGCTAGGAGAATCAGTGCAAGAGATGGCACAAACTGTGGAGGACCTAAAACAAAATGCAAGTGAGATCGAACTGCGAATTAATGCGGAAAAATCTAAGGTAATGGATGTATCCAGAGAGGTCCATAATGAAACCCCAAAACAGGTAAACATTTTGAATTTGGCTAAAGTGGAAAATTTAAAGATTCTGGGTACATGGTTCAACAGGCAAAATAATTTGAAACAGGTAATGAACCAACGCATTGTTGAGTGGGTCTAAAACTCATTTCAATATGAGACAGATAATGTCATCAAAGAATCTGTCAATAAAGACAGAACTATAGCATAGAATGCAGTGAGAGTACCAGTATTGTTGTATGAAACAGAAACCTTAAGCAGAACAAGGAAAGATTGTGATAACTTGTTGGTTTTTGAAAGAAAAATAATGAGAATCGTTTTTGGGCCAAACCGTGTAGATATCTCATGGAGAAGGAGAAAGAACCAAGAACTGTATGACCTGATGAGATAGCCAAACATCGCACAAAAACTGGCAGGACGGAAAATAAGTTTGGCACGCCACATTGCTAGAAGACCAGACACATCACGGGCAAAAGCTGTACATACGGGAAGACCTGATGGTACTCGGCCAATTGGAAGACCCATAAATTCATGGGAGGATAAGCTACGGAGAGACCGTTATCAGCTAGGAGTCCATGACAACTAGATCCGAAATGCACAAGATCGCAGTCTATGGGGGAGCATAGTGAGGTCGGCCCTTGATGTACAGCGTCCTCGATCGCCGATTTAACGATTTGATGATGATGATGACGACGATGTTAATGGAATACTTATTGCCGCGCGGAATCGCCGCGTGGTCTGGCGCGCCATGTTGCTGATCGCATGGCCGCTCCCGTCGGAGCTTCCAGTCCTCCCTCGGTCATGAGAGTTTGTGTTTTCCTTAGGATAAGTTACATTAAGTTAGTTGAAGTAGCTTTGAAGTTTAGCAATTTGGTCGCTTAGGATTACAAAAATTTGAGCAACTTTTGGAATATTTATTGTGAAGAATTTTCTTCTCCTTCTTTGGAGTAGAAAACCGAATGCCCCTGTACTCTGTCTTGTTTTTCCCCTTTCCGTGATTTTCAAATTAACCAGCTATTCAACTTCAACATGACAGCTTGAATGATTGTAAATCTATCGGACCAAACTGCGTGGTCATCACTCCGTAGCTTACAAACTACTTAAACTAAGGTAAACTAACCTAAGGACAACACACACACACACACACACACACACACACACACACATGCCCCAGGGAGGACTCGGATCTCCGACGGCGAGCAACCGCGCGCTCCGCAGCGAGGTACCTTAGACCGCTCGGCTACTCCAGCGCGGCCACCAGGGGTTCCCAAGAAAATTTTCTCGAGGACCCCCTCATCGAGCCGCTGTTGTGACAGCGACCCCCATTAATTCCTAATCCTAAAATTAAAAAGTGACCCCCTGCTAGCACCCCCTTATGCTAATAGGTAAATAACACATGAATGCTAATGTAATACAAATAATACACGGTTGATACCTTGTCATATCACAGTATCAAGTATCTAAAAAAGCCAAATTAATTTTTTTACGTTTTCTGTTTTTGGTACTTAGAAAAAACATTGATTTATTCATGATTGAAAAAATATTGAGCTTAAAACTTTTCCAATTTAGCCATCATTGTTATTGTTAAATATTTTATTATTGCTCAAAATCTTTGTCTTCAAATCTGGGTGTTTAGTATAACAAACCTCTTTGAAAAATAAAAATTGAGTATGAACTGAAAATGACAACAAAAAAAATTGAAAACTGAGTGTATTGGTCTTTCAAGTGTACTACCCTTGAGACTGCATTGCGTAGACATGTGTGAAAAATAAGAAAACACTAATTTAATACAAGGTATTATTTATTTGAAAAAATACAGTTACAACAGAGTACTCCATCAGTATACAGTTAGTTTTAATTTTCACTTCTTAATGAGATGACTTCAATCTGACCTTTGAGTCTATTATTTCTGAAATTCTACAGCATGTCGAGCCGATTCCTATATTTGTTTTTCATGAAACACATGGAAGAAAAGGCTTGTCACACCGATATGTGGTTGCAAATGGAAGGATCTTTTTCATTGCCTCATCTCCAAGTTTCTTGCAGTCCTTTCGTGCTGATGCCCTGAAGTCTGTAATTTTATCACCGACAGCTGGACAGAGCCACAAGTTGATCTTGCTCGTCTTCAGTGAGGTCTTGAATTTTGTCTGTTTCTTCACATCTGAATGGATTTCGAATCCATCTGTCGTCAGGGTCAAGTTCAGGGAAATACTCTCTAAAAGCGGTGGATAGTCTGCGTAGATGCTCGGCTACATTGATCTTGAACGGGTCAGGCAAACTCTTCTCTGATGACTCCAAGAATTGTTTTAAAGTAGAAAAGTTAGTTAGTGACTCGTTTTCTATCCTTGACGCCCAGATCAGACACTTTTTGACCATAACACTAATCTTATCCTCAACTTTAAACATGTCTACATTTTTTCCTTGTAAACTCAAGTTTAACACATTCAAGGGTTCAAACACATCAGCTAAGAACGCAACTGAACAAAGCCAAGAGAAGTTAGTGAGAAAAACCATGTACTTTGTGTCAAGAAGGAAGACACGAACCTCGAGGAAGCCATCTTACTTCCATATGAATAAGAAGTTGCTCATGCTCACTGCTGATCACTTTACACAACAAAGAAAATAATCTGGATTGCAGATGTCGAGTTTTAATGTAGTTGATGATTTGAACTACTTCGTTAAGTACCTTTTGCAATGGTTCAGACAATCTTTTGGCTACTAAGGCTTCACGATGGATACAAGAGTGAGCCCATTTCACCTCAGGGCCGCGGCGGAGTGGTCAAGCGCATTGAGGTGCCATGCTACGATGCGCGAGGCCGTTCCCCGTCGGGGGTTCGAATCCCCCCTCGGGCATGGAAGTTTGTGCTATCTTTAGTGTAAGTTAGTTCATAAGTAGTTTGTAAGTTTAGGGACTGATGACCCCGCAGTTAAGTCCCTTAAGCTTAACCAACATTTGAACATTTGAATTTTCACCTCAGGGGCTACTGCTTTGATACGAGCTAGAAGTCCTGTTTTTTTGTCAGTCATTGACTTTGCTCCATCCATAGACAAGCCTACATATTTTTTCCAGGTGACATCGCATTCATTAAGATAATTATTTAATGCAGTAAAAATATCGCATGCTTTTGTATGCAGTATTTCGAATGAAAAAATAAAATCTTCGAACTCTTGGTCCTTCCACAAGAATCGTGCGAAACCAACATTATAGCTTTCTTTTATATGCCGCGGAAGCCCTCGTTTACATTTGACTGTCTGTTGTCAGCTGCAAAGAGGCAGCGCGCGCAGTCTAACGGCATACAGCAGAACTGATTGCCTCTATCTAATTCTAGTTTTGCGTTAGAATGTGCTAGTGCCGGCCGCGGTGGCCGAGGGGACTGAGGCGCTCCAGTCACGGTCTGCACGGCCACTACGGTCGGGGGTTCGAATCCCCCCTCGGGCATGGATATTTGTGCCGTCCTTAGTATAAGGTAGTTGATAAGTAGTTTGTAAGTTTAGGGACTGATGACCCCGTAGTTAAGTCCCATAAGCTTAACAAACATTTGAACATTCTAATTTGATTTTGTGCTAGTGTCAGTTGGCTCTAGGAATACGCTAGACGCAGAAGTTAGCGTTCGCTAAAGCTCTCGTCATGTCAGGAGGTGCGCAAAACAAAACAAAAATTTGTTATCATACGAAATGTAGTTGATATATTTTTTATTCTAATTGCATCTCGGGGACCGCGCTGGCATAGCTCGCGGACCACCTGTTGGGAACCACTGGTATACGCCATATTTTAGAATTGAAGTTAAAACGTCTTTAGTCACCCAGACTTGAAAATCTTTTGCTAAATTCATTTTTGATTTGATGTTAAGTGAATATACACCTGATTTATTGAGAAAGAGCGTGTTCGGCTGCATATGTCAAGGGGCGAGCGATTTCTTCAGCCCTAGTTTTTCATAAATATTACGATATTTTTCTCTAGTATTCTCACGAATTGCTTCATTAGCATGCTTGAATTCTAAAATTTGGGCAACATCTTTAGCTCTAAACTACAATTTATTGTCTTTACCAATTACCCCATCTTCTTTCTTATTAAAGTCCTGTTGTTATTTTGAATAAACTCAAATAAATTAATTATAGATGTGCTGGGAATTGCTGTCATTTATTAAGAAATAATTCTTATTAGATTTTTTAGTTTTTTTTAGTGCCGTCAGTGTTACATCGTTCAGAACTATAAGTAGCATAATTTAATTTTTGTGCGTTTTCATTACCGGTCAATTTCTTAAATTCCTTTCGGCCCTCCGGTTTTAAGAGCTTTATTCTCCCGTAGTTAATATTTGCGACTGGATGGGGGATTTCCTGTCAGAGAGGACACAGTTTGTAGTAATAGATGGTAAGGCATCGACTAAGAAGTGATATCGGGCGTTCCACAGGGTAGTGTCATTGGTCCTCTGCTGTTCCTTATTTACATAAACGATTTGGGAGAAAATCTAAATAGCGCTCTTAGGTTGTTTGCAGATAACGCAGTCATTTACCGTCTAGTAAATTCATCTGAAGATCAAAACCAACTGCAGAACGATCTAAATAAGATATCACTATGGTGTAAAAATTGGCAATTGACTCAAAATAATGCGAAGTGTGACGTCTCCACATGAGAATGAAAAGAAATCCGTTAAAATTTGTTTACATAATAGATCAGTTAAACGTGAAGGCCGTAAACTCCACAAAATATCTAGGAATTACTATTACTTCAGACTTAAACTGGAAAGAATATGTAGATAATGTACTGGGAAAGGCGAACTAGAGACTGCGTTTTATTGGCACAACCATTAAAAGATGTAAGAGAACTACTTAAGTGACTGCATACACTACGCTTGTCCGTCCTTTTTTGAAGTATTGATGTCCCGTGTGGGATCCTTATCAGGTGGGTTTGACGGAGGACATCGAAAGAGTTCAAAGAACGGCAGCTCGTTTTGTATTTTCACTATACAGGGGAGAAAGCATTACGGAAATGATACAGGATCTGGGATGGGAACCATTACAACAACGGCGCTTATCGCTGCGGCGTGGCCTACTTACGAAACTCCAATCGCCAACATTCTCCTCCAAATGCGAAAATATATTGTTGACCCCCACTTACATAGTGAGAAAAGATCATCATCATAAAATACGAGAAATCAGAGCTCGAACGGAGAGATTCAGGTGTTCTTTCTTCCCGCGCGCTATTCGAGAATGGAATAGGAGATAAATAGTATAATGGTGGTTCGATGAAGCTTCTGCCAGGCACTTAAATGTGATTTGCAGATTATCCGATGTAGATGTAGATGTATTTGACATTTCGTTTAAAGCTTCTGTTTCAAGAGTTTTGAACAGTGGGGGACCTTTTATCATCGCTCAGTCAGCTACCAGCCGCCATTAGTAAAGCACTAGTGTAGTTGCGAACTGAAGTATTTAGCAGATTTATTAGTTTTCACTCTTTAGGTATTTCAGTAGCAGTGGTAGGCTGGATACGGTGTGTGCGTGCTGTGTGCGGACGCAGGAGGAGTTGGCCACTATTCGCGAACAGCTGAACGTGCTTTTCACCACAGTCAGCCGGCTCCAGGCTGCTTCCTCGTAGTGTGGGGTGGGGGTGGGGGGGAGTTTGGAGTGTCGCACGAGACGACTCAGATGTCGTGTTGGTCACCCACCGTCTCTGCTGCCACGGCAGCTTCACGTGCAGCGGACGCAGTTGATTGCTGAGCTCGAAGTCGAGGGTGACTGAGGTTATCTGGACACGTGTAACAGGTATAGTCGAAATCAAATTAATGGTTGGGTGTTTTTACCGGCCACCCGGTTCCATTGTCACAGTGCTAGAGTCATTCAAAGAAAGTATACGACCAGTAGCGCGAAGGTAGTCGCACCATGCTTTATTACTTGTGGGAGACTTCAACATGCCGAGTATAGACAGGGATGCCTATGCTTTCACTACAGGGGGTACAGTTAACGTCCTGTGAACTATTGTTGAGTACGTTTTCCGAACACTGCTTTGAGCAGCTAAATCGTCAGTCCACACGCAATGGAAATATTTTGGGCATTATAGCTACAAACATGCCAGACTTTGTCAATGATGTCACTGTAGAGACAGGGGTTAGTGATCATGATGTCGTCATAGGGACAATGACCACAAAAGACAATAAATTGTTGAAGAAGCTTAGGAGAGAGTTTGTGCTAGAAAGAGCAGATAAGCAATTGTCAGCGTCCCACTTAAGGAATGAATGGACATCGTTTAGTTCCGGTACGGTGGACGTATACGAATTATGGGCAAATTTCAAATACATTGTAAATAAAGCACTGGAGAAATATGTTCCGGCAAAGTGGATTAAGGATAGGAAAGAACCACCGTGGTTTAATAGTAATATTCGAAAAATGCTGAGAAAGCAAAGACAGTTGCATTCTTGGTTCAAATAAGGCCAAGTAAATCAAATCAGGTAAAAGTTAGTAGAGAGTCGCGCATCTATAAAAAGAACAATACACGAAGCATACAATAACTACCATCGCCATACCTTAGCAATAGATCTTAGAGAGAACGGGAAAAAATTTTAGTCCTATGTAAAATCAGTAAGTGGATCAAAGGTCTCTATCCAGTCACTCGTTGATCATACTGGGGTGGTGATAGAAGACAGAAAATGAAGGCCAACGTTTTAAATTTAACATTTAACAATTCACTCACACAGGAGGACCACGCAACATATCTTCATGTGAAGGTCTCACTAACTGCCAAATAGTAACATAGTAACAGGCATAGCTGGTGTGGAGAAGCAGCTGAGAGAGTTGAAAACAAACAAGTCGCCAGGTGCAGATGGAGTACCAACCTGGTTTTACAAAGAGTACTCAGCGGTAATCCTGTGTGTAAGAAAAGCAACAGAACGGACCCACGAAATTACAGACCTATGTCATTAACATCAGTTTCCTGTAGAATTCTTGATCATATTCTCAGTTCTAATATAATAAATTTCCTTGAGACGGAAAAGCTTCTGTCCATGCATCAGCAAGGCTTTAGGAAGCATCGATCGTGCGAAACCCAGCTTGCCCTTTTATCTCATGATATCTTGAATGTTCAAAAGCTTGTCAAGCTTAAGGGACTTAACTGCGGGGTCATCAGTTCATAAAATTACAAAGTACGTATGAACTACCTTACACTAAAGTATTTAACGCCCCTCAAAATATATATTATTACATCTCTGTAAATATTTCGATACCTGAAAATCTACAATTTTCATGAGTGGCTAAACATGGTTTCACTTCAGTTCTTTGTATTTTTCATCATTCATTTAAAAATATTTTTATGTATTGCATTAATAACATCGTAAATATCAATATTTCCATCATGAAGGTTGAAACGATTGAATTTACAAGGAATATCTGTCTTATTTCATTTATATGTCGATCATTATGATCATTTTCATCACATTGAAACACTATTCTGTTTTCTTGAAATGTAAATGAAAACTTTACTTCCCAATACACATTAGCGTTTCAATCATTTCATTATTGAAACAGTTAATGATACATCCAATTAATTTTTGTTTCGTTGTTTCTCACATTAAATTTAGTTTTTAATCAAAATTATTTACAAGGTTTTCTATTTCTCTTTCTGAAGTATTAGTTCTATGTCTTTGTAGTAAATTAGGTCATTCATTTTTATTAACGAATACAGTGTAAGAAAGTATACATTCAACAATATTAGAGATATTTTCAATTTACTATAATATTACTGATCTTTAATATCAACATTATTTATAATCGTATCATTCGTTTTTATGTAATTTAATACCTTAGCAATATCTTCACTTGGAACAATAAATTATTTTTGGCGCCCTTCACCGCGTTGTTAAAAACAAGTCATACGTGTTATTTGCAAGAAACACATTGCATTCTAACGCAAGTGACGTTTTAACAGAACTTTCTGCTGTGTGTGGCTACTGATCCGTTCGTACAGATTGTTCCCTTCTATATGCAAGTTTTTCAAACAAAGATGTTACGTTCGAGATATTGTCACCGAAAACAACGAAATATTGACAGCCCATTGATGTTTGCTTCTTTTGGAAATATAAGCTCTATATCGGAGAGATTGCTTCTTTTTTAAGACTACTGTGTGCCAAACCACAAGTGAAGCGGCATTCCCGTTATTTCATCATCTGCCTCAAATTATAAATCTATGTTGCAGTATGCTTGGCAAAAGGCATATTATGATATCGAAGTAACCACATCATCATTTGAAAATGTGCAATTTTTGATTTTGGGCTGCTTGAATGTGATTTTGAATGTAAAAACGGAGATTTAGTGAGGTGAGCATATCATTCTCTTCCTCTTAATATTAACCACTTCATCGAAATCACACATCTGTATTTTGAGGACTAATATAAGCACTGTCAAGTATGTAGATTTTGTGTTTTGCAGGCCGCGCGGAATGGTCGCATGGTCTAAGGCGTCTTGCTACGGATTGGGCGGCCGTTCCCCCCGGAGGTTTGACTCCTCCCTCGGGACTGTATTCGTGTGTGTGTTGTCCTTACTGTAAGTTAGTGTAAGTAGTTTGGAAGTCTAGGGACTGATGGAAATGTTCAAATGTATGTAGAGCTTAAGGGACTTAACTACGGGGTCATCAGTCCCTAAAATTACAAACTACTTATGAACTAGTTTATACTAAAGACGGCACAAACATCCATGCCCGAGGGGGGATTCGAGGCCCCGACGGGGAACGACCTCGTGCATCGTAGCATAGCGCCTCAATGCGCTCGGCCGTTCCGCCGCGGACTGATGACCATAGCAGTTTGGTCTAATAGGTCCAAACATTCGAAACAATTTTGTGTTTCACGCTATTATAATTACTTTAAGCAGAGGGGGTTTGACATTGTTGATTAAAAAGGTAATTATGCCCTAACGTTAATTACTTTCGTGTAACTTCTCACCTGTGGTATTTATATCTTGTAACTTTGTGTTTCTCTGTTAAATGTTGTTTGTGATAGAATGCAACGTTTTGCACGGAAATAACAAAGATCACTTTTGTTATGATAGAGTATTATTCTGGTTTCATGCGGTTCTGAGCTTTCGAGGTCAAAGGTGCTCCTTGTCAAATAGATCGGTTACGAAAGAATGTTTTCGCCGGAATCTCGTTAGTAACACTAGCCCACGAATTTCTCTGCAGAGTTTTATGGACTGATGTAATAAGACACCGCAGATTATGATAAGTCGATAAGCAGCAACATTAAATCAAAACATGAATGGTCTGCCTGAGAAAACCGGGTTTCATTATCTCTCACTGTCCGCATCAACAACGAAAACAACGCGTCTCATTGCACTCATAAGCACTCGAGAGCGGTACTTACAAAACAATGTTAATAATGTATTGATAAATATAATAAACTAGCTGAAAACCCGGCGTTACCCGGGTATTTATTTATTCATTGACGTCCTGCGTTAGTACATCTCTCTCTGTTCACCTACTCCTCCGCCGTCTTCTCTTGCCCCTTTATCTGTCCATTTCCTCCTCCCCCTCCCTCTGTTCATCTCCTTTCACCTGTCTTCACCCTCTCACCCTCTCCCGTCTCTTTCTCCTCCTCTCTCTGTCCGTCTCCTCCCTCCCTTTTCTGTCCGTCTCCTCCACCTATTCCTCTCCCTACCATATATGAAAACATACATATATGCTCCAAGTTTCATGGTGAATGGTCAAATGGTGTTATGGTCACAAGGTACCCTCCGTCATGCTAAATTTACTGGCTTGCGGATTATAAACATCTCCTTCATGAAAACACACATTTATGTGCTGACTTTCATAGCGACCAGTCAAACAATTTGGATGTTTGTTGTAACGTACCCTCCGCCGTGCACCGTAGGACGCTTACGAAAGGCAGCCCATTTATTAATTTGGGGTACAAGCTATCTTAATTCCACATTTCATTCAGTTCCGTACGTTGAAAACGGATCCAGATCTTTACATCACTCTGACTCTCGACTATTCCTCTTGTCACTTCTCTTGATGAAAGTCCTTGTTGCTATAAATCAAAATCCGTCTGAGATCAAATGTTGATATTCTTCTTCTTTCCATCGGAGAACGTTCATAGAATGTCAACAAATGCCCTGAACTGTTCCTATGCTGTTTGTTGAATGAAGGTGCAAATATTGCTGGCTGACCTACATTCAAAGATATCGGCATGCTGTCAAGAAATGGGGGATACACAAGATTGTTGATATGTCATGATAGCTCAAAGAGCCAAGTTTTCTAGTCATATCGACGTAGCTCCAGGAGGAATGTGTTTATAGGTAATATGTTAATAGGTAATGCAAAACTTTTTTAAGGAATGTATTTCTGCGGATATAGAGGGTGCAAAAATTTGTATACAGAGCTTTGTCAGCAGCGATGTCAATTCAATGAATGGACATCATGTTAGACTGAGTTTCGATGACACAGCATGTCTGTCAACGTATGACACTTCTACACAGACAATAAAGCTAGTCGCTATCGACTGGTGATTAGCCAGACTTCTTGCAATCCATAACAGATGTTTTAAGTGTGTGAGAGGTCTCGAGAATGACCAGGACAACAATACAATTCTCTTGTATCGAGTTAGACCAGGATTGCAATATCTCTTTGAAAGGTATCACCACAGAGATTTCGAAGAAAGGGTATAGCCACCAGTCTCAACACGTCAGAATGTAAAGCTAAGTTACCAGGTATGTAAACCAAAGACGACCGTGTTTTATACATTATAAATCTTGCACCACTATACCCAGTGCTGAACCCGTGTGATTATGACGGATGAAACACGGTCACGTTTGTTCTCCTCCAAGTCTCCACATGCGGATCGTCCATCGTAATGCTCCAATGTCATCACAGAACGCACCTCTGTCGGATATTCTCTTCCTCACAGCCCCGATGCTCGAGACGTCGTCGTGCTCATATAGAAGGCAAATAAAACGGGAACTTTAAAGGGCGTGCCCTTATCAGTGGAGTGGCTGGTTCTTGGAACAGGCCGCGTGGGTTTGGCCGTGCGCTCTAAGGCGCCTTGCTGCGAAGCGCGCGGCTGCTCCCCGATGGAGATTCGAGTACTTTCTCGGGCATGGTTGTATGTGTTTTCCTTAGCGTAAGTTACTTTAAGTTAGTTTAAGTATTTTGTAAGCCTAGGAACTCGTGACCACATTAAATTTGACCCATAGATCTACACACATATTTGCAGCTGGCCGCTGTTGTATGATCATGTTGGCAGGACAGTATAGGGAGTGGGGTTGAACTGAAGGAAGACACCAAATTGTTGTTGTTGTTGTTGTGGTTTCAATCCGTAGATAGACTTGATGCAGAGATCCACGTTATTCTATCCTGCGTAAGCCTCTTCACCTCCGAATAAAAACGGCAATGCATAACCATTTGAACCTGCTTACTGTACTCGTTTCGCGGTGTCCCAATCTGATTTCCTGCCCCCTCCACTTTCCTCTAATACTAAATTGACTATTCCTAGATGTCTCAAAATATATCCTATCAAAAAATGTCACAAATATCTTTTTTCCCCAGTTCTGTTCAGTACCTCTTCATTATTTACGTGATCTACCCACCTAATCTTCAGCATTTTTCTGTAGCACCAAATTTCAAAAGCTTTTATCCCCTTCTTGTCCAACTGTTTATTGTCCATATTTCACTCTCATACAAGGCTACAATCGCTCGTCAAAAGTACCTTCAGAAAAAAATACTTACTAAAACTTCAATTAATATTTGATGGTAAGAACTTTCTGTTTTTCAGAAATGCTTTTTTTTTTCAGTTGCCATTCGGAATTCTATATCTTCTCTACTTCGGACATCATTAGTTATTTTGAATAACAAAACTCATCTACTACTTTCATTGTCATGTTTTCTAATGCAATTCCTTCATAATTGGCTGATTTAATTCGTGTACATTCCATTATCCTTGTTTTGCTCACGTTTATGTTTACTTTATATCCTTCTTTCAAGACACTGTCCTTTCCGTTCAATTATTCTCTCAAGTCCTCTGCTGCTTTGCTGTCTCTGACAGAATTACCTGTCTGATGTCTAGAAATGGAATTGTTGATGACGGCTGACCCGTCGCAGCTTCAAGTCGAGTCAACCTTAGGCAGAAACAGCGCCAGTCAACAGACAGTGTTTCTAAACAGAACAACTGTATTTGAATGACAGACCTTTTATATCAATCCATGACACTTCAAAGGCAGATTATAGAGACTAAAAAGAAATGAAGTATCACACAGTCGTCGCAATGCCTAACATCACACTGTAGAGTATATAGTTAGATGGTTAAATTTTTGTGAACTACAGTAATTTCATCTGTAGTGAATAATAAAGCAATAATATACATATACCAATGTTCTACTATCTGTAGTTTTTTTATTATATGAAGATGGATCCATTTCAGATAAATAGCTGAAACCAAATGGTGAATATTACATTAAACAATTTAGATTACTATATATACCATGTGATCAAAGTATCACACATCCCTGTGTAACGTGGAATTGACCACGAGAGACGGACCAGATAGTGTAAAAGGAGAAGGAGAATATTCTGCTGTCAGAAAAGAAGCAGTAACAGCAGAATGGGTTGTTCAGAAGAGAAGAGCTCAAATGCTTCGAACATGGGGTAGTTACTGAGTGCCGTGTGAATAAGAAGTCCATCAGGAACATTTCAACCGTTATAAGCAGCTGAATCTGACAGTTGGTGATATTACTGAAAAGAAAACGTGACGGAACTACCACAACTAAGCAAACATCAGCAGACCTCAGTGTTGATGGACACACACTGTCGAAAGTTACCGAGAGTAGGCGTAAAAATTGCATTAAACTAGCAGAAGGTATCTCATGTGAGTTCCAAAGTGCTTCAAGCAATCCAGGTAGCACATTTACTGGGCGTAGGGAGTTGAAAAGAATGAGGTACAATGGTGGAACAGCTTCGGATAAACCATACATAAGCAGTATGTAGTCAGTGGTAAACGACCCTAAAATTGGTACAAAGAACAACAACACTAGACAGTGGATGACAAGAAAAGAGTAATTTGGAGTGCTGAATCATGCTATACTTCGTGGATATCCGATGGAAGTGTTTGGGTTTGGAGAATTCCGGGGGAACGTTGCCATCATACACTCCTGGCCATAAAAATCGCTACACCACGAAGATGACGTGCTACAGACGCGAAATTTAACCGACAGGAAGAAGATTCTGTGATATGCAAATCAGTAGCTTTTCAGAGCATTCACACAAGGTTGGCGCTGGTGGTGACACCTACAACGTGCTGACATGAGGAAAGTTTCCAACCGATGTCTCATACCCAAACAGTAGTTGACCGACGTTGCCTGGTGACACGTTGTTGTGCTGCCTGGTGTAAGGAGGAGAAATGCGTACCGCCACGTTTCCGACTTTTGATTAAGGTCGGATTGTAGCCAATCGCGATTGCGGTTTATCGTATCGCAACATTGCTGCTCGCGTTGGTCGCGATTCAATGACTGTTAGCAGAATATGGAATCGGTGGGTTCAGGAGAACAATACGGAACGCCGGGCAGGATCCCAACGGCCTCGTATCACTAGCAGTCGTGATGACAGGCATCTTATCCGCATGGCTGTAATGCATCGTGCAGCCACGTTTCGATCCATGAGTCAACAGATGGGGACGTTTGCAAGGTAACAACCATCTGCACGAACAGTTCGACGACGTTTGCAGCAGCATGAACTATCAGCTCGGAGGCCATGGTTGCGGTTACCCATGACGCTGCATCACAGACAGGAGCGCCTGCGATGGTGTACGCAACGACGAACCTGGGTGCACGAATAGCAAAACGTCATTTTTTCGGATAAACCCCTTTCTGTTTATAGCATCATGATGGTTGCATCCGTGTTTGGCGACACCGCGGTGAACGCACATTGGAAGTGTGTATTCGTCACCGCCATACTGGCGTATCACCCGGCGTGATGGTATGGGGTGCCATTGGTTACATGTTTCGGTCACCTCTTGTTCGCATCGACGGCACTTTTAACAGTGGCCCTTACATTTCAGATGTGTTACGACCCGTGGCTCTACCCTTCATTCGATCCCTGCGAAACTCTACATTTCAGCAGGATAATGCACGACCGCATGTTGCAGGTCCTGTAGGGCCTTTCTGGATACGGAAAATGTTCACTGCTGCCGTGGCCAGCACATTCTCTAGATCTCTCACCAATTGGAAACGTCTGGTCAATGGTGACCGAGCAACTGACAGCATTATACACCGTGTGCAATACAGGATCATTTCGGAGACGATGATTGAACATGCACTGTTATAAATCAGCATCTTTGACCGAATGGCTTGTGGACAGTGTTACGTAATGTAGTCCAAATTGCTGCTACGTCTGTTGTAGTTTATTTATTGTGACTGGTCCATTTCGGCTATAGTGCCATTTTCAAACCATGTCCAATGGGCACCCTAACTCTATACTGTAGTATAATAAGGTGAAAGATTAACACCCACTTTATGTTATGAGCTCTGTTGTAATTTGTTATTTTACTAAATGGTAGTTTTTAATCTTTCTTATTTGTCGTTTCTCCGTCAGGTTTGACAGATCGGTGTTGTGACAGTTGACAAACGATGTTGTATGATTGTTCTGTGGTCAACTGTCACAAGATCGATCTGTGAAACCCAATGAAAAAATGACGAATTACAAAGATTAAAAAGAACTATTTATATTTTAACCATTAGCAACAGGATAAACTATAAATGAGTTTGTAACATAATTGTGAGTCCTAATCCTTCACCTTGTTATAATTCATAGTGACAATGCCTGATAATGATGTACGGACGTAAGTACCAACATATTTTATATTATAAATGTGACAAAAATGCTAAATACCTTTATACAGTAGAATGATAAATATTATTTATTTGCAGATACTCTGAAGATAGCACTCTAGCCAAAATAGATCCATCACAATAAAAAGTACAACAAACATAGCAGAAGTTATAATTACATTACATAATGCTTCTAAGAGATATATTCAATGCTGCAGGCCCATTTGACCGCAAAGTATTCCTGAAATGCTCTGGTCTATCCAGAGTCCCGACCTGCATCCAATGCAACACATTTGGGCTGGTTTGGAAGTTTGACTTCGCTCCAGACCCTAGCGCCTAAAATTGTTACCTTCCTTCGTTTCACTTCTCGTAGAAGAATGGGCTGCCAAGCTTCCATAGATATTCAGACACCTTATTCAAAGTGTCCCCAGCACAGAACATATTAAGGGTTGAGACACCCAGTATTAACATACCTTTCTAACGAGACTGTACGTCGAGGCAGCATTACGACACCTTGAGCAACTATAGAAATTATTATTCATTGGACATAAATACAACTAATTGTGATACAATGGTGGATTCTGTTTCCTTTTGGTTTTGTAAGTGTTGTGGTGCACCGGTAAGAAAATGGAGAACCGGAGCTCCACTTCTTGTTCTTTCTAGATAGGAGTTTGCCATTGTTTTCAGATCAATTTAGGCGACTGTATCGATGCTTCCTTCAATAACCCTGTAGCCGAATACTTTTCCCGACCTCTCTCAGCTCAGCTACCTCAACTCGATGACAGCCGAATTGCCCTGTTTCCTTCGTTTTTGTAACGCCATTCGAAATGACAAAGTGCTTATTGCATACTACTCTGTCAACATCACCCATATAAAAGAGTGGAAGAATTAAATAGTCTTATTGCACTACTATTCAGAGAGAAGTTTACACACGTAGTTGCCGCTATGTGCATTAAAGCCCCCCCCCCCCTTCCGCTTTTCTTTTAATTCGCTTACAAGAGTTTAGCGTCCGGTTGAAATCGTTAGAGAGGAAGAATAATCACTAACAACGTATGGATAAGAGGTGCTGACATCAGTGAATTGTGAGGAAATTATATAATTTTAAACAAGTAGAATGTGGTCGTGCGAAATCTCGGAGTTATCAAAGCAGTTGATCTAAACGACTGAAGATAACTGCTCGTATATGATTTCCATACGAGCGCTAATTTTCAATCTTATTGTTATTTTTCAATGATACAAGCCAATCACATTGTCGTGAAAAATGACTCTGCGTCTCCGTGATTATTGAGCTTTAAAATAAAATATTAAATCATTGCGTTACTACAATAGCAGGAAATGGAAAATTTGTGTGCTTCAGAATATTTCCACGTGCCTCGTGTCGCTTGTGTAAATATTTGTGTAGCCCATTCGGACGCGTAACCTTTGACTGACTAGCGCTCCATCTTTCCCGGGAGATAGCTCAGGGAAAAAAAAAAGAAGTTATAGGATCACAAAGGTCAACTGACACGTCACAGTCTGTTTTCTTCAGCAGTTACGAGATGTCTGGCATGAGGAAATAAAGCGGTCTTAACATTTGGGTCGGAATTTTGATGGCCAGCACAGTTATTTCAGATGGAATCTAGAAATGTGTGTAAATGTAGGGTGTCGCTATTAATTTGTTGCAGATTTATGTCTATGTGAACAGTGCAGTAGAATCGTTCTGTTGTGCTGGTGAGTGCATTCACTATTACTCTCTGCCACTGATGTGAAAAGTGTCGGATAAAATGGAATATCAGCTGATATAGAATCTCGATGTAATAACAAGGTTTGTTATTGTTTACTCGATGGTATTGCTGGCTTCATAGTAGTTAACGATTACATGTCTGTTCTTCACCGACAAAATATGATATCCATGATATTATTATCATCGATCAGTGTACACAGAGGAGCTGTAGGATCTTTGTTAGAAATCTAATGATGTAATCACGTTACGTATGTGCACACATGACAGTCCAAAAGCATTGATTTAATTCACCTTTTCCATTGATATCATATAGCTGTCATATTTTATGTGAATGTGGCTGTTAGAACACTAATAGGATTTTTAAATCACTTGTAAAATAAAATAAGTTAACTCATTCTTCGTTACTGCTCTTTTTACTGTCTTTCACAAAGAATGTTTTGTGTACATTGAAACAGAAAACTTAATATTTCAGGTACCTAACTCTAACCGTCAACTCCGTAGTTATCATCATATTTATATCACGGCTGTAGCACACCAGTCTGTATTACATTCGCATGAACAACCTTTACGGTAAATGCCGTTATTTCACAAAACTTTTATGATAATACATATTTACTCCGACATACATTTCCTTTCTGTGCAGTGCTACACAGCGAGTAACTTCAAACAGTAATTAAACTATATCATTTTAATTACAGTAGCTTCAGCTTTGTCTTGGTTTAATTAGTAACAAATGTTACATCCTTTGAGTGATTAACAGAGTTCAAGTTGGATAGTGAAACAACTGTGAATCATATTAATGCATACTTGAACACTGCTGCAGAATTTTTTTTAAACTGCTAAATGAAGTGTGCGTTAGAATGGTGTATACAGAGACCCTCCTTTTTTTAATAATAATAATTATTATTAACATACTATCTTTAAGGGATGAACATTACATACTCTTCATTGATACCACAATAAGAACAAATACCAAAACTTCGAATCACATTTTTAAAAGCTTAGAAATTTCCAAGCATATTCTGCATTACGGTGCAAGAAGCTATTGACGACAGAAAACCACAGGTAATATTTAATACTGATATTTATTTGCTTTTACTTTATCTCTTTTATTCTTTCATTTCAAACAACTGCGATATGGATTCTACACGCATAAAATCACAACGTATTACGCAGATTAAGCTGTTACTTCAGAGCTAAAAGGGCGTCTTCACTTGAAAATAATAATAATAATAAATCCTTCTCAGATGGAAAATTTAATAAGTAGGAAATTCATTTCTTCTACATCTTTTCGAGAAAAGTTATGACTTATTCTTGTTAAACACATATCGTTAACAGTTTTTATTTTTGCATACAGAATATAGCATATAAACATCCACAAACATAAACCTATAAAACGAGTATCAACACAAATATAGATTAATAGTATATTCCTTGTCGAACTATGCTTAGGTGTGAACATATTTTAAAGCAATGGCCTTCTCTAAATAATGAGAATAAGTTTGAAAAGCGCAACGGCTTATCTTTCGAGTGCCGGTATTATTTGTAATCTCGTATTTTCACTACGTTAAAGTTTTGAAAGAAATAAGTAATCGAAAATGAACAGTGCAAATCAAATCCAATCCCCACATTAGATATTTCATTTATCAAGATATACTGCGGAAAAATATTTGCGGCAACTACTTCAGATGGAATAAATAAACAAATAAATAAATAAAAATCGACCTGGACTCTGACGCATGTCGGAGAAAGGTCAAATAATTAACCGATACACGCATAACAATCTTTTCTAAATTGAAACTGACGGCACTTTATGAAACTTCACGTTTAACAAAAGTGGTATGCAATTTTATTTTATAAACGTTCTACACTGAAAATCTACCTGGTTTCTCTCCAACAGAGGAACATTCCATAGAAGACGCTACACTACAGCTACTTGTTAAAAGCTAAGTGATGATGATTTCTCTTTTCTTCCAAGCCCATACCGATTTTTGATATTCTGATACTAAATAACTGCTAAGGTACATTAATGTAAGTATTAAAAATTTTAATGAAGTTCTATAAAACAACATACACATTTATTACTTTTGTAGGGGCTATGAGAATTTTGACAGTTTTATGAACATGACAGTGCCTCTTTTCTTTCTGCTCCGTCTTCAAATAATACTTAACACCTAATCTGGGTTCCTTTATACATCATTGAGAAACTGAGCAGCTATTCCTTACAATTTCTCTAATTCTGTTGTAAAACAGTAAATTATATAAAAGGATGGCGGACTACTACATTTATCACCTCTTACTCTAACCTTGGACTTCTTTTACTATTTTCCGTTGTGTTTTATGATAATTTATCATCTACTATTTGATTATTTCTTTCAGTTTTCGGGTCACTGCAGCAGATGAACCAAATGTGCTAATCGAAGAAACAAAATGTTCTCATTGCTTTGCAGAAATTAATCTTCAAGTTAAACTAGAACAATAAATTGATTAACATCACACGGTTAGGTGTCACTGTCCTGTAGAAATTTTTTATTTCCCGTTGACTGTAGAAACTCTTTACTTCATAACTGCCTCAATTCCCGTGTAATCATTGTGGAATAACATCGGTTTACTGTAATTTGCATTGAGGGTGTTAACACTGATTTACTGTAATTTCCGTTCGGGGTGTTAACATTGACAATAGTTCATGTATTTTATAGCACTTCATGATTTACGGTGTTTCTGACTCACTTGAGTTAATATTGTTTTATTCTTAAAGTGAAAAGGCTCAGGTGTGTCGTGACCTGTATATATGTCGGAGAGTTTTAAAGCTTGACATATGCTGAAGCAAGGATGGATTCGAGGGGAGGGGGGCACAGGGGCACGTGCCCCCCCCCCCTCCCCCCCGGCGGCCCGAAGAAAAATGAGAGAGAGAGAGAGAGAAGAGGGGGAAGAGAGAGACAGAAGGGAGGAGAAGAGAGAGAGACAGAGTGATGGTGAGGAAGGGAGAGAGGGAGAGAATCTTAGCATTAAAAAAATTAAATTTTACTTACGGGCAGCATGTAATTCTGAGTTTAAAAATGCAAAATCCCTGTAATTAACATAACGTAATTTGACTTAGTGTTATGCTTCCATTTAATTGCTTTTTGCTCTTTTTTGTCAGTAATTTACGATAAAAATAAATAAAAGTTGGTTATTGTTTCGTGATTGCTTGGGAGATAAATGTGTTATTGTGTATGTTTTATTAATATGTAAATAAGGTTAGAGGATTTAACTATGTAAAAAATACTGAATATCAAGGTCTGCGTTCATGCTGGAGCATTCAAATGTTTTCGGTAAACGGTTTATCTGATTCTTTTTGTAGACACTAACAGTAAGAAATGAAACTCCCACCCATTATAAATAGTTTTATTTGAAGCTACACATTTCGATATTCCTGTTACTGGAGTAAATTAGACATTTCACTGGCATTTTTCCACATATCAGATACAAAGGATTTTCGTGGTAGTAGAAATTCTTCTTGAAACACAGTCAAGTGTGATTTTCAGAATCAAATTTTTCACACTGCAGTGGAATGTGCGCTGATATGTAACTTCCTGCAGATTAAAATTGTGTGTTGTACCCGGGATTCGAACCTGCGACCTTTGAATTTCGTGGGCAAGCGCTCTACCGTCTGAACTATCCCAGCACGCTTCATAGTCCGTCGTCACAACTTTACTTCTGCCTGTTCCTCACCTCCTACTTTCCAAACTTCACAGAAGTCCTCCTGCGAACCTTGCAGGACTAGCACTCCTGGAAGAAAGGATGTGGTGGAGACTGGCTTAGTCACAGCCTAAGGGATGTTTCCAGAATGAGGAGTGCTAGTTCTGAAAGGTTCACAGGAGAACTTTTGTGTAGTTTGGAAAGTAGGAGGCGAGGTACTGGCAGAAGTAAAGTTTTGTGGACGGACCGTGAAGCGCGCCAGGATGGCTCAGATGTTAGAACGTTTTCCAGCGAAAGGCAAAGGTCCCAGGTTCGAATCCCGTTTCTGGCCCACAATTTTAATCTCATAGGAAGTGTCAAGTGTAATTTGGTTATCGCGAAAACTTTATTGAAAACTTATCTCGTTTTGCTTAGCAACTTTACAAAGAATGAAGAAGAAATTGATTCAGTACAACGCAGACACAGGAAATCTGATGTTAGGTTTTGAGAGAATATAAAATTTTTCGCGACTTACTGGTATTTACTGGCTGTTAGTTTCTGATCCGTAATTGGGGGACCTTTTAGGATGCGCTGTTTTCCAATTTCTGCATTGTTTGGTAATGACACAGCTACTCCGGTTACTGCACTGTTCATCCACGGTAAATTGACGTTTCGTGCGCTGGCTGTAGGCAGCGGTAGGAGGCGTGTACCATGGCTGCCGGGGGTGAGCATCAGCGAGCAGAAGGCAGCGTCGCAGTGTTGGAAACGTTACCCGTGACAATGTGTTCGTAATATTTCGCGTCTAGGGGCTGCGTAAAGTTGACAGCAATCCGGAATAAAAGGATGTCCAAGTAGTGTAGATGTTTTGTGCTGCTGGCATCACGAAGTAACATCGTCTTCACTTGTCAAATTAATGTACTTCCATCTAATTACCAATACATTACTAGTTTCGACGCATTATGGCGTCATTCACACGTTACTATGATTTAAAAAAAATATTACAATGATTCAACCACATTAAACAGTGAAAATTTTAATAATTTATCAAACCATGTGATCCGCACGGGAATGACCGTGTGATCTGGGGCGCAACGTCGTGGAGTACGTGGCCACTCCCACCGGAGTTTCGAGTCCTCCCTCGGGCATGGGTGTGTGTATGTGTGTGTGTGTGTGTGTGTGTGTGTGTGTTGTCCTTATAATAAGTTAAATTAGACTGTAAGATTAGGGACTGATAAGCTTGGCAGTTTGGTCCCTTCATATTACAAACATTTCAACTATTTTTTTTTTTAATAATATGACCTAAATTTATGTACAGTCACCATTAAGTCATTTGGCTCCTTTACAAAACAGTTTGCGACCATATTTTACAATTGTTTGAATTTTCAAGCGGTCTGTCTTATTCAGTCTTATAGTACAATTATTCCAAATTTGTAAATATGTAGAGAAACCTATGTCAATATCGCAAGGTTTCTCTGTATAGGGATTCGCATATACCCATTTGGCGAAGCTCAGAAACTGTTACATATGGAATTAAATTCAGAGCCTGAATGCCCCGTGTTCAGCTGTTGGCAAGTGTTTCGTCCTTTATGATGATGAAGGATGAAACAAGTGTGCCCACAGCTGAACACAGGGCATTCACTCTCTAAATGCTCTGTTTTTTTTTAATTATTTTGTGGTAAATTTAGACAATTTACACTGGTTAATGATTGAATCATTGAAATATTTTTGTGATCTTAGGTATTTGAAAATGACGCCATAGTGCGCAGAAACTAATAGTACATTGGTAGTTAGATGGAAGTAAAATAAAAAGTTTTTTGTAAGAAGCGACTGTCTCTTTGGGAACATATTTTGTGTGTTTCCTATAGAAGTTATATGTGACAATAACTGTAATGAAACCCTTATGGCCGGCCGCGGTGGCCTAGGGTACTGAGGCGCTCCAGTCACGGTCTGTACGGCCACTACGGTCGGGGGTTCGAATCCCCCTCGGGCATGGATATTTGTGCCGTCGTTAGTATTAGTTAGTTCATAAGTAGTTTGTAAGTTTAGGGACTGATGACCCCGTAGTTAGGTCCCATAAGCTGTACAAACATTTGAACATTTTGAAACCCTTAAAGGACATGTTCACCTTCTTCAGGCCTGTCCCCCACCCCCCCCCCCCCTCCCCCACAAAAAAAGTTCTGTATCCGCCACTGTGCTGAAGCAAAATGTTTAGCGGTACTTCTTGATAGTGAGCTTATTGGCGAAAGTGCAATTGTCTGATAAATAATTTTAGCATTTATCGGCGAATATGGTGCCTTTAAAAATAGAACAATTGTCTTCAGTTACATCAAACTGATAAAGCAAGTCTTCGTGTAAAATAAATCACAAAATTAGTACTAAAAACTTGTTGGAACTAACCAATCTAATGCTGAATGATAGAAAATCTATACATTTCTTGAAAATTGCATATGGTATCCTTCAGGTTCTTACTAAAAATGTTGCCATCTCGCTGTAATGTCATTATCTTTTCGTTTATTGTAGAGTAAGACATTTATTCTTGCCTGCCAGGTAGTACATATGAGACTTTCAGGTTTAACGTTTCAGGTAGAGTGGAGAAGTTTGTTCAGCACTTAAACCATTTTATTCTATCATTGCAAAAAGTTTCAATGTCGTGAAGTGTTATGCTATATGATTTTCAGGGGAATTTACAGTGCAGTTTAGACTTCCACCTTGAAATAATGGAAGACTTGAACAACAAATCTCAGCTAACACTCAACAGTATCAAACATGACATTCCTGCTATAAATGGATATTTATTTTGGTATATTGTTGTAAAATATCAGATTACCTCATATTTAATACATTACTGTAGAGTTTCGTATTGAGTAGTTTAGGTAATGTACAATCGAGCAGAGTTTTTCTTCCCGTGTAGAAAGAACATGGATTACAGCATGTTCTATTTGAGGACCCAGTGGAAATAAGAAAACTGCAAGTAGTTCTAATAGGAAGACTGTCTACACGAAAGGAGACGATACACTAACTACTTACTTCTTATCTCTTCTGAAATTCTAAGATATATGCTTTTCTTTCATTAAAATGGTTGCCATCGGAATTATCCTTAAGAGATATACCATAGTTAACAAAAAATTATTGAAATATCAGTACCAACTTCGCGCGTCGATATTGTTTACTAAATGGGAGTTTCAGCAGTCTATCGTTATCAGAAAATCGACATGTGTTTCTAGAGAAAGTTAATACTTCGACTTCGACTTCGCGCGTCGATATTGTTTACTAAATGGGAGTTTCAGCAGTCTATCGTTATCAGAAAATCGACATGTGTTTCTAGAGAAAGTTAATACTTCAGATACCTTGTACTCGAGTCAGGGTGAATGTTACTCTGCCGGTTGTCGCTTTTACTCGAGGGGAACTAATGTATGCGTTCCTGCAACTAGATGTAGTAACTTATGAATATAAAAAAAATTTGAAGTTCTTAAATAAAAGTCTCGTTTGAAATGGGAATTCTTCGCACTTAAAAACATGAGGCTGCAGCAATCCGCTAAATGGGATGTGAGTGACTTGACGCGTTAGTATGACCGACCAGCTTCTATATATATATAATGAACTTTTCAAGACACACTTACAATTAGCCAACAGCTTCACAATACCAGGCCAATTCGAGGAAATAACTGGGTTGGAAAAGGCACACATACAAAAACTAATCCAAGAAAAACAAAACAGTAAACTCAACAAAATTATAAATAAAACACACCCACCGATAGAAAACTATCGTCACAACCAGAAACATAACTTCCATGACAGAATTATCAACCTAATAGACTCAGTTTTGCGAAGCATTTTGTCTTGAATCGTAATATACTGTCCTGTCTCGATGAGCTCTGTCTGCTTGATCGATTAACGCTCTGTCTTGAATCGAAGCGCGCAGAACACAGGCTGTAGGCGCCGACTATTTAACTGCGCTTTGGCCGATCAAATTTCACAAGCACGGTATTGTTCACAGTTCGCGGGAATGTAGTACGTGCTGTTGAAAACTGCCTGTGTTTCCGCGGCCGTATCGATAGCGGTGTCGTTGTCTTAGGTGCAATCACAATGCGGAACGCTACAACCACATGTTTTCTAAGAGTTTCACTTCGTATCAGAGAACAGTCCTGGACATTAGTGAAGCAGATAAAAGATATCTTCCTAGGAGGCGTAAGCATGTGTAGTCTGTAAGTTGCTGGTAGTAAGTACAGAACTCTTGGTAATGCGTGCCAGAGGATGCCAGTTACGTGATTTTGAGATTTTCCTGAAATCAAGAGGTCGGTTGAGAGCCTTAGTGAGGTGGAAAAATCACAGTATCGCGAACCGCCTGATCTAGAACGTTTGTCACAACTTCATTAAGTTTTATTGGTATCTAGAGACAAAATTGAGGTATTTTGATACACATATCTAGCAGGAAACTAGATAAGTAAAATTGTGGGGGTGTGGCGATTTTATCTGCAGTTCGTATTTTTGCGGATAGTATTGTCCGGCGAAGTTCTTGTTGCAGATTACTGAATTATTCACTGTCTAGAGAGTTATTAGTCGAATGAATAGTGCTTAAAAGATAGTCGATTTTGTGGTCTTCATTCCAGAGACTGGTTCAATGCAGCTCTTCACCCAACTCAATCCGGAGCAAACCTGTTTGTCTCATAAGAATGGCAACCCACATCCATTTGAACCTGCTTATGGTATTCATCTCTTGGTCTCCTGAAATGTTTCCCACATTCACCAAATTCATTTCAGTACTAAACTGAGTATGCCGTGATGTTTCAGAATGTACATACCAATCTATCTTTTTGCCTGAAATCTTTCTTCTACCCAATTTTGTTCAGTACCTCCTCATTAGTTATGTTATCTACATATCTAATCTTCAGCATTCGTCTTTAGCACCACTTTTCTAAAGCTTTTTATCCTTTTTTTGTCTGAACTACTTATCGTCCATATTTCACTCCCGTACAAGGGTACATTCCACACCATTACCTTCAGAACAAAATTTCCTAATAGATAAATTAATATTCGATGTCGACAAATTTCCCTTCTTCAGGAACTCCTTTCTTCCGATTGCCTATATCATGTATCATGTATACTGCGACCATCGTACGTTAATTTACTGCCCAAGCAACAAAACTCATCTACCGTGTTTATAATCTCGTAATCTAATCGAATTCCTTTAGCATCGCCTGATTTTATTACAGTAGATTCCATTACCCTTTTTCTTGTCATTAATATTCACTTTTTATACGCTCTTTTCAAGACAGTCTGTTCCGTTCAAACTAAAGGAAAAATAATTTGTTAGGTTGTTTGTAGGAAATGATCGTTATATAAACACGATAACACCAAACTAAGGGTACAGATTTTTAATATTAATCATACAAGGCCAATAAAACGTACATAATTCGAAAGGCGGTTTGTCATAAGTGTTGCGAATATAAAAATTTTGGGTGCATGTAGCCTTTAAGAGTTTTAAAAATGAGAAAGAAATTTTAGGCTGATACTCTAAATTCTCCATAAGTTTTGCCACTATATTTTAACCCGCTTTTGGTGGCATATTGGCATAGATAAAATTCGTTCAGTGAGTTAGCGTTTGGAGTTCCAATCTTAAGGTCCTGGATTCGATTCTCACTGCCCCATTTTTAAAAAAATTCTGCGTAATGTTCAATTCTTAACTTGTTCAATTCTTAACTTTTGAATATAGTTTTTAAAGGTAATTAAACAATTCCGTTTATGAATGCAGTATTTTAATCAGTGTCAAGGACAAACATTTGAAAAAATTGGGATTCTATTAAGAAAACCAATTTTCACACATGGTCAGCTATATGTTGCGGCAAGTAGAGTTCGATCCTTTGATAGTTTGAAATTTTATATTTGCGAAAATAGAGAAAAAGGGAATTTAGCGAATGATTAAAGAATTTTTACGAAAAATGTTTTTACTGATGTTTTGTAATTATAAATTGTGAAATAAAGCAATTAATGCCCTCATTAGTGTCTTTCATTCTCTCGTGTATCCTATTTGCCCTTTCTTTCATCTGTTCTCATAGCATTCACACCTATTAATTTGTAGTACTCAATAAATTCCAATTACATTAAAAAATTTTTGATTTTCATGACTTTGAAAACACAACTGATCGAATTTCGACCACAGGCAGTACTAGTTTATTTAATGTGAGTGACCACTTTTGTCTTTTACCTTTGTCGTCTTACTTGCTTTTTGTGATTACTAATACATTGCAACTAACCATTTCGGAGATTAAGTGGATTGTGTTTTCTATGTGTTGTCTACCGTCCATTGGTGGGATTTGGTGTCTATTAGAACGCAAGCATATTATTAAAAGCTATATTCTTTTCTATAATAACTCCATTTCACCTTTCCTCGTTGGTAAAAGCAATGCTGGTGACCTTTGTCAAAGCTACTGGGCGCAGGAAGTTTTCCTCATGGACTGCGGTTAAACACGGCACGTAGCTAACTCACGTACCCGCAGCCCGCCTTTAGCATGTGTAAGGCTGCAGAGAAAGTTTATTTCGTGACTTCGCAGAGCAGCGGAAAGAGAGCTCAACGTCGCCAGCTACAAGCGTCAACTACTGAATGGATGAAACCTCATAAGGCAAATAGAGTTTTGAGTACTTATTTATGGTGCAAAACACCAACAGTCATAGGCGTCAAAACCATACTTTAGCCCAAATAAATGTTTATGTGGAGGGCTGTTTCTCATTAGTGTGTTGGGATACTGATATTTCCGTCAAATTTCTAGATCTCTTGATTCCATTATTTTTAAAAATTATGTTAAAGAATTCAGTGACGGAGTTAATCTGCAAGTACCCTCAGGGTGAGTATACGGAAGTAGACCGCTCAACATATAGCTTCTTCATCTGTTGCTCAGACGTAGATGCACAAATTAACAATTCTATTATTAACGCAGTACGCCGTCCTCGACAACAAGTGTACATCAGAAATAAGTATTTCCTCTGGAATGGTGCCCCTAGGCGTCTGCAGTTACGGTCTCCTGTAATAGAGGATATAGTCTCTTTTCATTACATAATTTTTATGCGCTTTTTTACATGATCATCTTTGACTGTATTACATCGTAGACCTGCTGAACCGAGCGCGACGGGAATTACTGTGGCTTTAGCAATGACTATCTACCTTAGATTAATTTGGTAGTTAGGTTAGTCAAGAGAAAGAAAGCCTTCTTTGTGTGATGGTGCCTTGTGCGCCGTCCTATAATCCCTGAAAATGGGAAAAATAGCAGAATATTGACACAATACAATGGTCTCCAAAATATTCTCTGCCTTTTCTGTGTGCAACGCTTACAGAGTTGCAAAAATGATATATTACAAACACGCTGCAAGTTGGTTCCAGCGTCTGCAAGCGATTTTTGTAAATGACATAAGTTGCATAATCTTTTCTACAGTTTGTATCCTGTGTTTCAACTTCGAACAGTAGAAATCACTGACATTTTAACTGGTTGTTCAAAAAATGTTCAAATGTCTGTAGAGCTTATGGGACTTGACTACGGGGTCATCAGTCCCTAAACTTACAAACTACTTATGAACTAGCTACAACTAAGGACGGCACAAATATCCATGCCCGAGGGGGGATTCGAACCCTCGACCGTAGTGGCCGTGCAGACCGTGACTGAAGCGCCGCAGTCCACTTGGCCACCGCGGCCGGCAACTGGTTGTTTTTGTTGTGATCTCTCAAAGGCTTTTGATTGTGTAAATCATGGGATTCTTCTAGATAAGCTTATGTATTTTGGTATGAGTGGGACAATGCACAAATGGTTTAAATCATACTTAATTGGAAAGTTGAAATAAGCAGGTCACATGATACAGGAGAAACAATTAGTTCCTCTAACTGGGGAGTTATAAAAAATGGGGTCCCACAAGGTTCCGTCTTGAGTCAAAAATGTTCAAATGTTTGTATAGTCTATGGGACTTAACTACGGGGTTATCAGTCCCTAAACTTACAAACTACTTATGAACTACTTACGAACTAGGACGGCACAAATATCCATGCCCGAGGGGGGATTCGAACCCCCGACCGTAGTGGCCGTGCAGACCGTGACTGGAGCGCCTTATTCTCCTCGGCCACCGCGGCCGGCCGTCTTGAGTCCTTTGTTGTTCTTAATATATATTAATGACTTGCCAGTCTATATTCACGAAGATGCTAAGCTAGTTCTTTTTATTGACGATACAAGTATAGCTATTTCGCCTGACAAACAGGAGTTAATTGATGAAATTGTAAATGATGTTTTTCAATAAATTATTAAGTGGTTCTCTGCAAATGGACTCTCATTAAACTTTGATAAAACCCAGTATATACAGTTTCATACAGTAAATGGCATGACACCATTAATAAATTTATACTGAACATAAATCTGTAGCTAAGGTAGAATATTCAAAATTTTTAGGTGTTTGCATTGACGAGGGATTGAATTGGAAGACACGTTGAAGATCTGCTGAAACGTCTGAGTTCAGCTACTTTTGCTATCAGGGTAATTGCAAAATTTGGTGATATACATCTCAGTAACTTAGCTTACTGTGCCTATTTTCATTCACTGCTTTCATATGGGATCATATTCTGGGGCAATTCAACATCGAGTAAAAAAATATTCATTGCACAAAAGCGTGTAATCAGAATAATTGTTGGAGCCCACTCAAGATCATCCTGCAGACATTTAAGGATCTAGGAATCTTCGCTGTAGCTTCACAATTATTCACTCATGTAATTTGTTATTAACAATCTGATCCAATTCAAAAGTAATAGCAGTGTGCAGAGCTACAACACTAGGAGAAAGGGAGATATTCACTATTCAAGATTAAATCTAACTTTGGCACAGAAAAGGGTGAATTACGCTACCACAAAAGTCTTCGGTCACTTACCAAGTAGCGTCAAAAATCTGACAGATAGCCAACTGGTATTTAAAAAGAAATTAAAGGAATTTCTGAAGTGAAACTCCTTCTACATTTTAGATGAATTTTTAGATAAAGCTTAAGAAATAAAAATAAAAAAATGAAAATTTAAAAATCCTTAAAATTTTGGCGTGTATAGACACCATTTACTAAACTGACACGTTCCACATCACGAAATGTCGTATATATGCTTTATGGAATAAGTATTAATCTAATCATAACGAAAAAAAAATAGAATATTTAAGAGTATCTTTGTGTTCCAGATGTTAACTTTCAAGGTTAAACTTTACTGGAATACGAACGAAAGATATTTTTGTGAATATATATAGTTTTATTTTGTACCTTGTTGGGTTTGTGGGATGTTATTTCTTGCCGTTAAATCGAATCGGCGTAATATGTATTCATATTGCGCAGAGAAAAAGACTGCATATATTGATGAGACTGTTAATTTACATTTTAGGTATGTAAGTAACCCACCTTCATAAATATTCAGTTGAAATCATTTGACATACAGTCGATGTTGACAGGATTCTAGTGGCGAATGGTGACCGCTGGTAGAAGTGGCGATCACAGCAAAATAAGGCAACGTGTGGTATCAGACTTGGTAGCTCGCGCGGTAAGACTAAATAGCTTATAAAGATAATAGCGGAAACTCTGTGGCATTTACATATGTCTGTTAGTCGGCACCGTTAGCAGTGCCATCTGTTGGTTCGAGTTGTAGGCTATACTTGCCTTGACATTTGTGATGCCGTTTTTTATTTCGCGCGGTGGCCGAGGTGACTGAGGCGCTCCAGTCACGGTCAGCACGGCCACTACGGTCGGGGGTTCGAATCACCCCTCGGGCTGGATATTTGTGCCGTCCTAGTTTGTAAGTAGTTCATAAATAGTTTGTAAGTTTAGGGACTGATGACCCCGTAGTTAAGTCCCATAAGCTTAACAAACATTTGAACATTTTTATTTCGCTGCGTACCATAATTACATTGCAAGGTTTACACTTGTGACGCCACTTAGGATATTAGATGATAATTTTTTTGAAGTGTAGGGCAGAATAAACTTTAATCGCCTCTGCCATGAACTGTGCAACACGTCAGCGCCTCATAGTCAGGCGAAAATCTAAGAAAAAAATTCCATAAGTAAAAAAATTAACATTTTACAAATGTTTAAAGAAATGTTTTCCTTCTATGAAAACAATGCAAATAGCTCTCATTTCAAATCATTGAAGATTTTTTATTTTCAGTGAAACGAAACACGTCTAGTAAAATAGATCACACTTATTGTAGTTGCGTAGACGGACAATAATACCCTTCATAATGTGTACAGTTTATTTGTATAGAATTCGAACTGAAAATCACAATACGTGACGCAAGTTTTAGCCATATACATGAACCCAGTTTGCATGAGCAGTTAGCTACCAGAACGGAAGGCAGTGCATCAGGCGAAATACTGGAAATGACAACGAAAATGTAAGACATTATTTTAAATTTGTGTTTCAGCATACAGGGTGTCCCATTTATCTGATGACCACACGCGCGGCGCGCCAGATGCCGGGAGGCGAGCGCTCCGTTGGCCGGCGATTCAGATGCGGCGGCGGCCATCTACTGACACCGCAGTACTAAATTTAAAATATGTCCAAGTAAACTTTGAACTCACCCATGCCACGCAAGGAGATGCTGGAACTGTTTGCCATCGATTTCGATGCATTTCTGACATCTACTCAAGAAATTATTCATCACACGTTGTAATTCTCTTTGAGGAATGGAATTAATAGACTCGCCGATGTTATCCTTGAGTTCCTGAAACACATGCGGATTTGTTGTGTATACTTTATCGTTTAGTGCTCCCCACAGGTAGAAATCGGGACTTCAAGAGGGCCAGATATTGTTGCTGATGACTGTCACTGAACACTTCACGAATTGCGAGCAAAGAAACATCGGCTGTATGAGCCCTTGCTTAATCGTGTTGGAAAAAACGCGAAGCTTCGTTCTCTTTCCGAGTTCGTCAACAAACGGATGCAAAATATTTTGCATGTATCTTTCACTGTTAATCGTGTCATTAAAAAGATTGGGCTTTTTATTCTTTTACTACTAACTGCACAGCACACTCATATTTTCTGGTCGTGAAGGGGTTCCTCTTTAAGCTGAATTTGTCTTTCGGCACTCCAATGTCGAGAGTTTTCAGAATTAACATACCCGTGGTAATGGAACCACACCTCGTCTGAAAACTGAATAAGGTAAGGCTCCATTTAATAGTCATGCACTTGTTTCTAAACCCATTCGCAAACTCTAACCGCCGGCCGCGGTGGCCGAGGGCCACTACGGTCGGGGGTTCGAATCCCCCCCTCGGGCATGGATATTTGTGCCGTCCTTAGTTGTAGCTAGTTCATAAGTAGTTTGTTAGTTTAGGGACTGATGACCCCGTAGTTAAGTCCCATAAGCTTTACAAACATTTGAACATTTTTGAAACTCTAACCTTGTGCGCGGTATCACCACGTTTAAGTTCTTGAACTACTGTTACTTTATACGGCCTTAGCCAAGTAACTTAATAACACTTTGTCCAGAGCCGTGAGAAATTTGTTTTTGTTGTAAAAGACTTCTAAGGGACTTTTTAAGGTACTTTTGCAGGCGGTAAGCAATACCACAGAGCTCAGGTTCTCAGAGCACTTTACTTCGTCCTTTAAGCTTCTTGTCACAAACACCGCTTCGCGAAATTTATTCACTAATTTGTGAATTGTACCACGACTCAGAAATCTGACACTTGGAAATTTTTAGTCAAACACTCTGCGGACAATATGAGCCGACTCTGAACGCACATACGAATCGTAAAGAAACACTCGTTGTGGCACGGAATACATCTACATGGGATACTCGGCAAATCACATTTAAGTAACTGGCAGAGGGTTCATCGAACCATTTTTGTACTGTTCATCTACCTTTCCATTCTCGAACAGCGCACGGGAAGAAAGAACATCTGAATCTTTCCGTTCGAGTTCTGATTTCTCGTATTTTATTCTTATGACCATTTCTACCTATGTAGGTAGGAGTTAAAAATATATTTTCGCATTCGGAGGAGAATGTTGGCGATTGGAGTTTCGTAAGTACACCACGCCGCAGCGATAAACGCCGTTGTTGTAGTGATTGTTGAATAATCCTGTATCATTTCCGTGACGCTGTCTCCCCTGTATCGTGACAATACGAAACGAGCTGCCCTTCTCTGGACTCTTTTGATGTCCTCCGCCAAACCCACCTGATAAGGATCCCACACTGGGCAGCAATACTCCAAAAATGGACGGACAAGCGTAGTGTATGCAGTTTCTTTTGTAGTTCTGTTGCATCTTTTAAGGGTTCTGCCAATAAAACGCAGTTTCTGGCTCGCCTTTCCTACGACATTATCTACGTGTTCTTTCCAGTTTAAGCCTGAAGTAATAGCAATTCCTAGGTATTTTGTGGAGTTCACGGCATTCACAGTTGATTGATTTATCTTGTAAACAAAATTTAACGGATTTCTTTTCGTACTCATGTGGAGACTTCATACTTTTAATTATTTAGAGTCAACTGCCAATTTTTACACCATACTGATATTTAGATCGTTCTGCAGTTGGTTTTGATATTCAGATAACTTTACTAGACGATAAATGACAGCGTCATCTGCAAACAACCTGACAGAGCTGCTCAGATTTTCTCCCAAATCGTTTATGTAGATGAGGAACAGCAGAGGACCAATAACACTATCCTGTGGAACGCCGGATATCACTTCTGTTTTAGTCGATGCCTTACCATCGATTACTAGAAACTCTGTCCTCTCTGACAGGAAATCCCCTATCCATTCACAAATCTGGTGCGATATTCCATAACCATGCAATTGGATTAAAAACTGTTTGTGAGGCACGGTGTCAAAATCCTTCTGGAAATCTAGAAATACGGAATCAGTTTGAGAACCCTTGTCGACAGCACTCATTACTTCGTGTGAGTAAGGAGCTAGTTGTGTTTCACATGAACAATATTTTCGAACTCCGTGTTGTCTTTGGGTCAATAGATCATTCTGTTCGAGATAATTCATAATATTTGAATACAGGATATCTTCCAAATCCCTGCTGCAAATTGACGTCAATGTTTAGTGGATCACTCCTACTGCCTTTTTTGAATATAGGTGTGACCTGTGAAACGTTCCAGTCTTTTGGTACAGAACCTTCGTTGAGCGAGCGGTTGAATGTGGCTGTTAGTAAGAAGCTATATCAGCATAATAATTAGGTCTTGCCATCGTTGTGTTCGCAGACTTGACTGTTACACTCACTGGTGCTTCACTGGTGAAAATACGCGCAGTGTAGGCGAGGCACTCGAGGTTGCAAACTTACCCCTTAAGAGCATTAGCAGGGAGAGGATGAACCCATTCGACGACCCAGTGCGCAGTAGATGGGCGTCGCGACATCTGAATTGTCGGGCAACGGAGCGCTCGCCTGCCGGCATCTGGTGTGCTGCGCGTGCAGAGATCACATCAATTAGACACTCTCTATATAATTTTTGCTTAAATACAAACAGATGACAGTCATGGTATTGTGCTGATGTTTCTAATGCCTCGTCTACGCTTTAAATGAAGGGATTCAAATAATACTTCCTGTTATACATTTGTTGTTATAATACATTTACCACCATTTTTATGACTACAGGCAATGAACAAATTACATTCACTCTAGGCTGTACCAAATCTTATGTCTGAAATCTTTTTCAGAAAGTAGTCTGATCATAATACATAGCTTTTATTCAAATGCTTTGAGCCCATCTTGCCGGCCGCGGTGGCCGAGGAGACTGAGGCGCTTCAGTCACGGTCTGCACGGCCACTACGGTCGGGGGTTCGAATCCCCCCTCGGGCATGGATATTTGTGCCATCTTTAGTATAAGGTAGTTCATAAGTAGTTTGTAAGTTTAGAGACTGATAACCCCGTAGTTAAGTCCCATAAGCTTAACAAACATTTGAATTTGAGCCCATCTTTCTCAAAATTTTCTCCAAGTCAGCTCTTCGCTTACGAATAACCCACTGCCTGTATTTACAAAGAACATATAAAACAGGGGAAATGAAAGCATTAAAGACACTGTTTATTAAAAGTAAACCACCTCAGTAGGCCTAATAGTAGCCTCCTTAAACCATCATATTTATAATTCTCTATTTTTCGGTAACCTGAAGAAAGGTTTCGGAGTGCATTGCCTTTTGTAGTTAGCTGTTACTGCCGTATGTAGCACATACACTCCCTCTTCAAACCATTTCCTACATCTATGAAGTAAGCCGACGAATGATGTGTCTTTAGTCTCCCACTGTTAATCGGCCGTTCACTCCCAGTTGTCGTTTACAACCCACGCTGCTAGTTGGTGATATGGAGCACTGTCGCGCGTTTCTGCCAAGAGTTTCCGCTAATATCTTTATAAGCTATTTGGGAAGACACAACAGCCCACTGGCCTCGTGTGATAACCGTGTTCCAAGGACGCTGCGTCATGCACTGATGCAGCACACCCGGTCTAGCAGTGGTTGTACCTACTGCGAGGAGACGACGCACACTGCACCACGAACGGAAGGACGCCCTTCTCTAATGACCTCGATGTCGACGGGACGTGAATCCCTAATCTCCCTTCGTTTCCTTTGGGAAGGACGCAGGGCAGGCAGCGAGTGGAACCGAGGACGCCTGAGAGGTGCCTTGCAGCCGCTTTAGAAGAGTCTTAGATAATCAAAGTATTTCATCGAAGACATCTGACATTCTATTTTTGACCCTTTTGTTGTTCGTTTATTTTTACTGGTTGATACTGAAATTAGGTTGGATGAACTGATGACTTAATAGTGTATTCCCTTTAACTCAGGGGCGACGATAAACCGGGTGAAGGAGGTTTCAACCCTCTCTCCCTCAGAGACATATTCATGCAGCACCCCTGCGTATACTTTGGATACTGTCCTGAATAAACTTGAGAATTGCCACCGCCGCCGGCCCCAAGAAGTCTCCCCCCCCCCCCCCCCCCACAAAAAAAAGAATAAATGTAGATATTTATGTAATCCGTCTATGCAACTGAATAAAGTTTTGTATTGCCACATGCATTTCGCCTTTATTTGTAAGGCATCATCAGTGGCCTGTAATATATACTTGATTATGTTTTACAATATTTCGTTTTTTGCCTTTTTTATTATTTTAGGTTATAAACAGTTCTGGCGCGTTATGTAAGTATAGTTAATGATATTTGGATCTTATTACTTACAATTTTGGTGGATGCTGGTCTACATGTAGTTGTGAACGGTGACTTTAGATTGTTTTGTTTCCAATTTCGTTCCATTGGCGTTTTTTTTTTTTTTTTTTTTTTTTTGCACTTATGGAACAAAATTGGAAAGAAAACAACCTACAGGAACCAAACAGCATTGCACGTAGACCAGCATCCACCAAAAATTGTTAGTAATAACATCCAAATATCATTAACTATACTTAGATAACGCGCCAGAACTGTTTATAACCTAATATAATAAAATCGTAAAAAATCGAAATATTTTAAAACAATCATTTATATGTTACAGGCCACTGATGATGCTTTACAAATAAAGTCTAAGTGCATAGGGCAAATAAAATTTTTATTATTCAATTGCTTAGACGGATTACATAAATATCTACACTATGATATGTATGAGGTAAATGTAATTCATTAGTAATAAGCTGCAGGGTTTCAATCTTTGCGACGTTAAGCTACGTGCGACGTTACAAGTCAATCAGCAGAGGAAATTGTATAACGGTACTGGGGTGTATTCAGTCATGATCAGGGTTTGTAAATTGGCGCCATTAGTTTGAATGATGCCTGAGACGAAGTCGGAACTTACGTACATTTTCGTTCATATCTTTCGACTATGTTGTTTCCAGACTCGAGTCCCTTAGCTCAAAGTGACACATGTTTCCCTCTCCATCTTCTCTGAAAGTTTGTAACATCACGGAATTTCCCTGTATGTAATTTTGGGGTCAATAAAGGTTTTCCAAGTGCCCATCCTATCACTGGTGGCTACATAATATAATACTGTCTAGCTGTTTCCTATCCAGTTTATTTATTTATTTTGTAAAAGGTACTTGGTCTCATGTTTTCATCTTCCTATTCAGAAATAATTCGATTTGTTACCAAATAGAAGAAGTTGAATAACAGTTTTCCTGCGCCTTTAAGAACAAGTTTCCATAGTTGGCACGTATTCGATCCGGCTTTTGATCCCGGCCGTGGTGAAACACCGCCGGAGGCTAGGTTTCATTGAGATGGGCGCGGAAATCCGCTGGATTTGCGTAATATGCGGATGGACCGCGTGTTCTGTGATGCTCCCTTTGCCGACAATACTTAGCTAATGAGCTGGCTCTCGCTAAGCTGAGCTGAAATTGCTCTGAGTGCTCTCACCACTTATAGGGCTAGCCTCTTTCTCACTGGGATTCTCACTACGTCGGGACTTTCCTGAATACTATGATAAATAATAGTGCGAAAGATTCTACGAGGTGAAAAACTCGAACGGGCTTCAACGAGAGAAAAAGGGGCAAAATTAATAATTCTAAGACCTTCTTCAAGCTCTAGGCACTGACCCTCTTGCGCTGCAGAATGCAGGTTGAGTTGTTCCAGCAGAATTATCAGTTCTGAGAAACGAAACACGATTCGTATCGATGGAGAAAAGATACTTGATATATGCGGAAAGTTATCGGCAAAACTGCAGCTATGTTTCATTTCGTGAGCGCAGAAAGTCACTGCAGATTTTCGAAGAAGAATGTTATGATTTCGCTCAGACGGCCATTATTATTCAGCGAGAGACTTGTTCAGGACTGTGGAGCAAAAGATAACTGGCAGCAGATGTCTGTCGAGGGAACAAACTTGTTAGGGTTTGTTGAAGTGAAAGTGAAGTTAATTTTCAGAAACGGCGGAAACGCGTGAAAGTGAAACTCGCGACCCTCATTACAACTAGCTCACAAGAAATAGTTCTGGGAGTCGATACGGGTGCATCAGTTAATGTTCCCTTCAGCGCCAGTGAAGTAATTACGTCGCGTAGCGAGCTGATGCCTTGGAGTGGAGGTGCGTGAGTGGAGGAAGAGGAAGTTTCTTTCGCAAGTTTACAGGGATAAGTGCCGAAGAATTTTTCTGAAGATGTGACGAGAAATATATACATTCACTTTAATAGCCTAAGTGTGGGAAGAAACTCCTTAATCTTACACAGATCACTTTATTTTATCCGTTGATGCCAGTGTTTCTTTCGTCACTGTATTATCTGAATAAAAAAGGAAGTCTAACTCCATTCAAACATTATCGTGATTTATTAGGATGCAAGAGGTGTTTTAAATCCTAGAAGCTTAACTGAATATGCTATACATCGCTTTCTCCGATTTAGATTCATCTGGTGACGCTGCACTGATATATTATAGAACAGTACATTTTAAATGTATGAGTTCCAGTATTGGTAACATATTCTGAAGTGCAGTATGAATAAACATGGTTTTATACATATAAATGCACATTTTTTCCACCTCATATCTGCACTTTCCAAAACCAGTCAAATAGTATCAAACATAAAGATATTGACTTTTTATAATCTCACTGGTGCTATTATTTCGAAGAATATACAAACATATTGTATTATGAAAATATATTTTTTGTCATTTATAAAACATTTATTTATATAGACGTGAAATGTGACTATGTTTTTAAATCGATGTACAATTCAATACTTGTTTATTTAGGAATATAAACGATTTAAAATTGCTAAAATTACTGTCACTATTGAACCCCGTTCGTTCTTTCAAGTTTTCAGGAGATTTGTCTTTGTGTAACATTATTTCTAATTGTTATAGTAGGTCGTTATTTTTCCAAAAAATGTTCAAATGTTTGTACAACTTATGGGATTTAACTACGGGGTCATCAGTCCCTAAACTTACAAACTACTTATGAACTACTTACGAACTAGGACGGCACAAATATCCACGCCCGAGGGGGGATTCGAACCCCCGACCGTAGTGGCCGTGCAGACCGTGACTGGAGCGCCTCAGTCTCCTCGGTCACCGCGGCCGGCGTTATTTTTCCATTATCGTCTGTGTGGAGTACAGTTATGCTGTTGTGGATGTAAATTTTTTTTATGGTTATTCAGTTATTGGCGATTTGTCAAAACTGTACACTTTCAATGATTTCGAACTTAAACACTTCGACTTATCCGTAATAACTACATGTACCTGAATAGGCAAAAAACCATGGACATTCACAAAGCCTAACTTTACTTCTCACTGTAAATAATAGTAAAAAGAGTTTATGTACTACTAGAACAATTAAAATCAATATCACGTAATGAAAAAATGTCCTGAAGAGATCTTGAATGAACAAAATGAGTTCAACAGTTACAGTTTTTCACCAGTTTAAAAAGTTGAGTTTTTCTTTAAAAAAGGTATTTGGTAGTACAACGGTTTGATAACATAGCCCTATTTGACTTCTATACAAATAATTGTTTTATAAATGCCATCGACGTATCGCTAATAATATAACAAATTTGCACCTCATCTGTATACAGCAATTCATCATCTTTATGTTTGATATTCTTTGACTTATTTTGAAACGTTTCTGCATATTTCCTGTGCAAACAAGAGTATATAAGTACAGAAACATGTTTACTCACACTGCACTTCAGAACATATAACAACTACTGGAAATAGTTATTTTCCAATTTGCCCGAAATTTGTAAAACTTATATTTAAAATGTACCTATCGTTTTATGATACACCAATGCAACCTTAACAGACCATTTCGAACTTAAATCGAAGGAAGTGATGTATACCACCGGAAGATGATGGATCATGCTCAAATTCAAAAAATGTTCAAATGTTTGTATAGCTTATGGGACTTAAGTACAGGGTCATCAGTCCCTAAACTTACAAACTAGTTATGAACTAGCTTACACTAAGGACGACACAAATATCCATGCCCGAGGGGAGATTTGAACCCCCGACCGTAGTGGCCGTGCAGACCGTGACCGGCGCGCCGCAGTCCCCTTTTTATTTTATTTTATTTTATGTTATTTTATTTTATTTTTGCTCTATGGTTAGTTCTGTTCATTGCAGACGCTGATCGTATTTGTTTGGTGATGTTCAAAGTGTTCTTGACTCAGCTTTTTTTTTTTTTATTACAGAGGGCGTTGAGCCCCCTGACCGGGCGCGCTGAGCCACGGCGCCCGGCTTTTACAAACACACACACCCATGCCCCAGGGAGGACTCGAACCTCCACGGCGAGCAACCGCACGCTCCGCAGCGAGACGCTTTAGACCGCTCGGCTACTCCACCGCGGCGTCCTCTCGGCCACCGCGGCCAGCATGGATGATGTAGTGAAATAAATAACGATATGGGATGAGTGTCGTTTGTTCTTTATTTTACGTAACATTAAACTGTTTCTGTGAGTTTAAGTATATGGCAAGTAATTGAAAACGCGTCAGCAGTAACAAATATTCTGTGTTTTCAAGACAAGTGTACAAGATCGGGGCAACTGTAAGAATTACCCTCATCAGTTGAGGAGCTTCAATTAGGTAACGATATCTGATTGAACATGGGCCTGAAAAATAAATAAAATAAAATGAAATACAATTGCGGCATTTTGTATATTGAAATACGAATTTTATATCAATTAGTTATCTGTTCCAGATTGCTAATGCACAAGAAAACTGATTTGACAGGCAGTAGAAGAATGTCTAGTTATCTTACAATTTCACAAGACGCAACTCTGCACCAGTTACCAGTAACGTTCTCCTCGTGTGAAGCCCTTGTGATGCCACACAATTAAGGTGTGGTGGTATCAATTTATAACGAAGTGAGTGAAGTGAAGCAGTCAACAAGAAGTTTGGAAGCAAATTACACAGGTTTAAGTTTGGGAGAGAAGTGCGAAATAAAGAAGCTTGGTAGGCCGACACCTCAGCTATAGTTGAAGCAAGCACAAACAAGCCGAGGTAAGACATTCTGCATATCTTTTAACGAAAATATCTAAAGAGGGGGAGGCGGGGCAAACCGAGGAGCGGTTTTCCCCAGCGCCCCTCGAAGAGGTGCGGTAAATTGTGTCTTTGGACACCGATTGGGGGAGGGGGGGACGGCGCCCCGAAACATGAGGTGCCCAACGAGTTAGAGGGGCGTCGGGGGGGGGGGGGGAAGCACCAATATCAATAAATCCGACACTGTTGGAAGTGAACCCCTAGTCATCTGAAGCACAAGCTGCCACTATTATCAATTTTACCTATGTCCAGAGGTGACCGATAGCTTACTGATGTTCCTTCAGTAAGACACGCTTATTCGGTTCCAAAAGCTGTTCCACTTTAGCTTTCCTCTAGGTAGGAGTCTTAGGGTGAAAACATAGTGGAGCGGCGAGTCAAGCTGCGCTGCTTTTAAAAATGCACGCAGTCTTACTGGGTAATACGTACTGGAGCTGCAAGCAACGCTGCGTGCAGCGGTGAGACGCTTGACTGGTGAGACGCTTGACGGCTCCAGTTGAGACGCGTTGCTCGGTGTGTGTTTAGACTGTACCATTACTTCTCACGTCACATTTATTAAAAAAAGGGGGTATTGTTACTTAAAAGTAAATGCGTAATGTAGCACTCTCATTTTGTCAATATTAACTATTTCATCAAATTTCTCATATTTATATATGTAATCTGCCAATATATAAGCCTATAATGAATGGCCGGCCGCAGTGGCCGAGCGGTCTGCGGCGCGCCAGTCACAGTCAGCAAGGCCGCTACGGTCGGGGGTTCGAATCCCCCCCCCCCCCTGCGGCATGAATGTTTGTGCCGTCTTTAGTATAAGGTAGTTCATAATTACTTTGTAAGTTTAGGGACTAATGACCCCGCAGTTAAGTCCCTTAAGCTTAAACATTTGAATGAATAGAATTTAGTTGTAGTTATCATTTTACCTTCGGCGACCATTTCAAATGTTCAAATGTTTGTATAGCTTATGGGACTTAACTACGGGTCAACTTACAAACTACTTACGAACTAGCTAATACTAAGGACGGCACAAATATCCATGCCCGAGGGGGGATTCGAACCCCCGACCGTAGTGGCCGTGGCGACCATTTGTTTATTACTACAACTAATATTAAGTAAAAGTGTTTTTACAATTGGATCGGCTTGCCTTGAGCAAAAACTGCATTTCTTCTTTTTATTACCGATACATATTTCATTGCAACTGCAGCATCTTCAGCGGACTGTTATTCACTTCTTGTTATAACATGTTCACGTATTCCTGTTTATCTATTTCTTTTTGCCTTGGAGTGGATACCAAGGAAATCCTAGAAAAACAGGAATTCCTGAAGATATAATAACAAGAATGAATAGAAGCCTTAAGATGCTGCAACAGCAATGAAACACGTATGGGTAATAAAAAGAAGAGGTTAGGTTGTTTAGGGGGGACAAAACTACAATGGTAATAAAAAGAAGAATATAGTGTTTTGCTCAAGGCAGAGCGATCCAAGTACAATATAACTTATGTTAAAGCAGTCCACAGGAGCTTGAACCTCAATATGATGTTACCTACTTGTTTGCACTTTTCTTATTGTAATAATACACGGGAGAAAACTTACGTTAAAGTAATGACTAGCTTCTCTTTAGCTTTAGTTGGTGTTTCAGTTCGATTGCATATGTGGTGAAACCGTTTCAAGTTGTACTGAAATGTACTATAATCCATTCTTATATATGGGCTGTTCCGTTTGAAATCGGACGAAAAATGAGAAAATTGACCTGGTATTATTAAAATAATTTTTACATGTGGCAAATATTTTATTTTACATTACGTGTCATACAAATGTTCAAATGTTTGTTAAGCTTATGGGACTTAACTACGGGGTCATCAGTCCCTAAACTTACAAACTACTTATCAACTACCTTATACTAAGGACGGCACAAATATCCTTGCCCGAGGGGGGATTCGAACCCCCGACCGTAGTGGCCGTGCAGACCGTGACTGGAGCGCCTCAGTCCCCTCGGCCACCGCGGCCGGCAAGTGTCATACATTTATACCTTAAATGAGTACTATTTTCGAGTTAAAATTCGGTGAAGTTTGCATTATTTTTGGTTTGGCATTTTCCTTTAGAGTAATGTGCGCAGCAAAATCCTTAACTTTTCCTCGTCCTGCAGAAAATAAATCTGGAAAGTCGTTCAGCAACCTGTCTACTCTGTCTTTAGCATCAAAAGTGTTCACAACTGAAACATTGTCTTGCACAGTAAAACCAAAAAGATCAAAAGAATCTAAACAAAAAAATTCTCTCCTTCGTGAGACTGAAGCACTTTAAATGTCACTGTGCGCATTTGCAAACGGTATACTGCAGGTAGTGAACACTGTCCTAGTACAGTAATTTCGTTGCCGTTGTATGCTGTTAACCGTGTGCTAGTGCGAAAAAGGCGCGGCGATCCTAAGTGTTCATAAGTATTGCGATTGAGCAATGTGACTGATGCACCTATGTCTAGTTGAAATTTTACAGAAATGTCATTCACATGCAAACTGATATACATTTTTCCGGCCGTCGAACAACTTGTGCTACTTCCGTGTCTGTGATGTTATTAGGAGCAGCCACGAGTTTTGAAAATACTGCATTTATTGAATAAGTATTGTCTTGTCACTGTTTGGGCCAGGAAGGAAAATTCAATTTCTTTTGCTGTAAGCAGACAGCTTGTATATGACCTTTCTTGCCGCATGCATAGCATATCGCTCACCGGAATGAACATGCCGGCCGCGGTGGCCGAGGCGCAGCGCGCCCGGTCAGGGGGCTGAACGCCCTCTGTAATAAAAAAGCTGAGCCACGAACACTTCGAACATCAACGAACGAATACGAACAGGGTCCGCAATGAACAGTTCTGCCTTTTGTGCCGCGAGAAACATTTTGGGTAAGACTTCACTTCCTTAGTGAACAAGGCTCTGTGTATCAACTTGTTTACACTTAGCGTGAGCAGGAAGAAGTGTATGTTGTCTGACCTTATGCTCGCAGGCGAGTGACGTCGCTACAGTACTCATTGGAATTGAATAAAGGTTTTCCACTGCTGCAGTACCTGAATGTTACCGTTCCAAAGTCTGTTCTACTTGATTGAAAGATGAATCTGACATTTTTAGAATCTGGTCTCTAAGACTGCCATAAGGAATATTCTAGACAATAGCGTCACATAACATCACATCCGAATACAAAGTTCCACACGAACATTTAAATTTACACTTCCCAGTGAGACCTTGAAGATCTGTTATCCACTGCTGGAAGTTTGGTTTTGACCTTTCTACACCAAAAGAATTGATACCTAGCAGCTACTACATTGATTTGCTGTTCATAATATGACATAAGGGCTCCTATAACTGAACCATAAGAAAGTTCAGAAGGCTCCGGGGTGGGAAACAGTTTTTTGACAAGACGGAACGATGGGGGGCCTACAGTCGATAATAAGAAGTGTAGTTTGACAGTACCTCGTATCCTGTGCACTGTTGCGTAGGCTTCAAACTATTGCAACCATTCTGTCCATTCCTCTTGTGCTTCATCATACTGGCGAAATGGCGGAATTACTGGAGATGGTAGCTGCTGCAGTGGTACTTACGTATTTTGTGACAGATGCGGTCAGAAGTTGTTGTACAGTAGACAGCAAGGAGGCGATTTCTTTACTCAAACTGAAACATTTGCATCAGTTGATGTGCATCGAGTGGAGGGAGCTGCAGCACAGTGGCAGGAATGCTTGTGTTAGTGGGAGTTGACATTTTGCAAAAGCAACAACAAGAAACAATGCAAAAATATAGATATTGACGTTATTCCCTGCAAATGAAAAGATTATATACTGAAATCTCCAAGACCTGTAAGAAATTGACAAGCAAAATAATGTCGCAGCGTATGTCAGACTTTGGCGTCCACTGAAATTTAACATCTCGTCGCCACGTCTTTTGTCCTCCCCAGCCTATCTTTCAGGAAAGGATCTGATACGGACACGTGGGATGCATGGAGAGCTAATATAGCTATGCAGATTAGTAATAAAAGTTTTATTTACTAATATGTATAAATACTCAAATTTTAGACAGTATATCTCTTCTCTCGGAGAAATCTTCTTGCACGATGCAGCATGGGGTTCTCGCCTGAGTCTCACACTCAGAACGGGCGCTAGCCACGCGTTTCACGTATTTCAAGCGTCAACTTCGCGTCGCAATATCTCGGGATGTAATTGGAATATTGCGATGCAATCAACGCCATTGTTTATGGATTTATCATGCTATGGATTGCCCAAGAAAAAATATAGGGTGTCCATTATAAAAAAAAATCATAAGTTTATGTTAAAACATTTGCTTTCGTTTTAGAATGTTGCAAAATATGTACATTCATGGGCCCCAGCCGTACATTGATTCCGGTGAAAGTCGTTTTCCAATAGCTGTTATTCAAATGTTCAAATGTTTGTTAAGCTTACGGGACTTAACTACGGGGTCATCAGTCCCTAAACTTACAAACTACTTATGAACTACTTACGAACTAGGACGGCACAAATATCCATGCCCGAGGGGGGATTCGAACCCCCGACTGTAGTGGCCGTGCAGACCGTGACTGGAGCGCCTCAGTCCCCTCGGCCACCGCGGCCGGCTAGCTGTTATTGTTCCAGAGATATTTTGGGTGGACAAGATAGCTGGGACACCCTGTATATGCTCATTCAAAGTATTTTTATCGCATGAAACATTTTACGTCCCGGATACGTATACGAGTCGTAGAGCGGCCGCTTACACAGGCGGCAGTGACCGCAGCGTTGCAATGCGCATGCGCGGATGAGGTTCAAATTCTCTTCTGAACCCTCTGAAGGCAGCATATGGGCATTTCCACGGTAGGGAGTAGCGAAGGGAAACGCCGCTTTTAACATTGGCGTTGGAGCTGGTAGGGACACCAACTCCTGGCTACTCGAGCTCCGGCGGTTATGCACGAATGGCCCCGAAGCAAGACAATGGAGCTACTGCCCACCTCACCTTGCGCATGAGCAAATCCTCCGTTAAGGCAACATCCCCCTTCATATTTGTTTTTGGCGCATTGAAGATTCATAAAAAAGGCATATTTGGTAAAATATCTTATAACTATACATTAAAGACAGATAAACTGTGAAAGTCTTCAGAAGATCTGATCATGAATAATAATTTAGTCACACTTTCGGCTTAGCAAGACTAGCCGTGTGGTTAGCAGCATCTTGTTGTGTCGTCGAAGGTACTGGGTTCGAGACCAACTGCAAGCTACTTTTTTAAATCCCAGTCTTCTTGTTAACAGATACGGGAACAACAATAACGTTTGAGGGTAAATGATATTTATACTCTTTAGTTTTTAATAAATATTTAACTGTTTGAAAATATGTGGGGGAGAGCAGCCTTTGCACTTGCATAAGGTTAGGAGGGAAGTGCTTCTTATAGTATCTCATGACCTGAAGGTAGGTAGCTCGTCTCTTCATTGTAACAGATTCATTTTGTTACAGTCTCTTAACAGTGAAATCAGTTACTTGCTTTGTTTTAGTATTCATTTGAATAGTCATATGTTCTTGGTGTTTATTATCAAAGAACAACGTTCAGTTTCTTTTATAAAAAAATTACTCAGCTTTAAGCTTGGAACAAAACTGGAAATGAAGCTTGGTAGGCCGACACCTCAACTCCAGTTGAAGCAAGCGCAAACAAGCAAAGGTAAGACATGCGGCAGATCTTTTACCGGAAATATATGAGCCACATTGCCTTGGGTGGGGGAAGGAGGAGGGGGAGGGGAGCTCTATCAATATCTGGAACTTAAAGAAGTGAACCCCCAGTCATCTGAAGCACTAGGCCCCACTGACATCAGGTTAAATGAAATAAATCTTAAGCTGGTTAATATGAATCGTAAGTTTGAGTTTTTGGAAAACAGGGAGAATGCCAAGAACGTTGCATCAGCAGGCTTTTGGCGGAAAATCCATCAGGAAATACAAGAAAATGATGAAAAATTAAAATTAGGTAAATCTGAAGTTACTCAAGAGGTTGATGTTGAAGGTAGAGAAATAACTGAAAACGGGCTGCTTCAAGAAAATACTATGTTATTTACTAATTATCATAAAGTTTTTTCCGCTTGTAAAGGCAATGTAAATAGGATCCAAGATGAATTGAGAGAAACGGAGCAAACAGTGAAAAAAATTCCCTGAAATACACCAAGTAAATGACAGTTTAAGTAAAGCAGTGGGTGAAGTTTAGAAAGGAGAAACGAACGAGAGAAAATGAAAGAAATTGTTCAGGTTAGTGATTCTCATGAAGTTGCTTTTATTAAATGTCTAAGGGCCCTAAGGGCACTACTCATTTACACTTTACAAAGCAGCAAAGGATACTAGTGCATTTTATCACAGAAAACATTCCATTAAAATGAACTTTGGTACATGGAATGATGTTTCAGCACACAAGACGGTAGTTGACAGAATACTAAACAAAATAAATTCAGCAGTAATGAATCAAACAAAGGCACTGAAGGAGCATATTCAGGAGTTCATGGATGTCAAGATATTGTTAAACATTGACTTGAGAGCCAGCTTCTGGAAGGTTCCTTTAGTAGAGAATTGTCATGAATATTTTTCATTCGTATGTGAGGGACGAAATTATCAATTCAGGGTCGAAACAGGAACAATCAAAGCAATACACAACACAGCGGACATCATAAAACGGTATGTACGAAAGAAAAACCTCAGGGGCAATAGAATTCTTTGCGTTGCCAGGTAACTGAGGATTACCAGGTAGCCGAGTTAACTGACAGGTTACTTCCTTTCCTTTCACGCTGTTAGTTCTTCTAAACTATTCACTATCTTCTTCAACTTTCTTCAATATCCACAGTAGGTTTAGTAAAAGCTATGGAAAGACTAGAAAGAAATTTGAAATCAGCACCAAGTATGAATACAGAATCACAGTGTTCATAACATGTAACCCAACAGTATGAATATCTGCAAAGAACCGGTAAAATGAAAACAGAAACATCAAAACACAAACAATCAGACCATAGTTACAAAAGGACACGTTCCAGATTCACAAGTAAGAGAACGATCCTATGTTGCACCAGCAGACAGACAACCAAGGCAGTGAGAACTGAAAAATTATCGTCAAGCTACACAATATGATAATATTAAATTATAATTAATCTATCAGTTGAAGCTGGAGAAGAGGACGACACTAAACCAGGTAATTGAACGTAACAAATTATGATGGAATAAATGTGGCGCACGTTAAGTGAGGTATATGTTGTAAGTCAATAAGAATTGTTTGGTAAGCAAAAGGAGATGGAAGGTCTACTTATTAGCACGAAATCATATGGCGAGGAGGTTTCCACTGATACATATTACTAGGGTTGGAACTTAAGCAACACTTTGGAAACACTGTGCAATGGAATCTACTATTGTCGCTGATAGCACACATTGTTGACATACCTACCTTACCTCAGAGCCAATGGACTCGCCCGTCCCACGCTACCGACGTGAGCAAAATCGAGGGAAACACAGTCAATTGTGAGCAAGTGGTCTAACTTAAGGGTGTCACTATATTTTTGAAACAGGAACAACGGAGTTTTATCAAGATTAAATGTGCCAGAGGTCGTACGGCACGACAGTGTCAAGTCGAAAGTACGTCAGAGCCCCAGTTTGGTGAAAGTTACGGTGATTCTCGTGTACGACGGTGATCGGTGCTAACATATCGCATTACGTTCCTACACGGAGACCGTCAGTGCACAGATTATTGTTCGTTATTGAAGCATCACCTGCGACTAGATTTGCGAAAGAAACGGCATCACTTTCTGCGCAACCCACCCATCATTTTACACGACAATGCGCGGGAGAATACAGCGCAAGCTGTGGTTGCTCTATTCGGTCAATGGGACTAGGAAGTATGTGCCATCCACCATACTCCCTAGACTTGTCTTTGTGACTTTGATTTGATCGCGAAGACTAAGGAACTATTTCGTGGCATTCGCTTCAGAACTGTTCCAGGCAGTAGAACGCTCCATTCGCACCACCAACAGAACAGGATCTCTTAACGATAAAAGGTGCAAACATGTAACGACTTTATCTCTTGTGAATAAATAAATACTTAAGTTACAACCCTCGTATAACATGGTGATAGGCAAAGGATAGAGTGGTATGAGGTACATTATAAGACGATAGGAAAGTCGGCCAATTAAGTAGGGGCATAGAGGTAAAAAGGTGACAGAAGTAGATCAATTATGTTAAGGAGAAAGCCGTAACCAGTAATATACGGCAACGTGAGCGTCGACCAGTATGTTTAAGAAAATGTTTAAGGCTATTTATAGATGAAGTGGTTCCGCCAGTTAAGTACTGCAATGTAGTAAAAATTTTATCTAATTATGCTATGACCAACCACGAATATGACTCATAGTAAAAGCAAACGCACACGAGCATTGTGCAAGTAAAAATTTATAACTTAAACAAACCTAAGAACACACACATCCATGCAGATTTTTTGGAATGCTTCATATTCAAAGACTAATGTGAAATTTATGATTAATAGATTTTCGCCGGCCGCGGTGGCCGAGGGGACCGAGGCGCTCCAGTCACGGTCTGCACGGCCACTACGGTCGGGGGTTCGAATCCCCCCTCGGGCATGGATATTTGTGCCGTCCTTAAGTGTTAGCTAGTTCATAAGTAGTTTGTAAGTTTAGGGACTGATGACCCCGTAGTTAAGTCCCATATGTTAAAAAAAATAGATTTTCTACTTACGAAGTAATTTGAGATAGAAATGGTGATGGTAATAATTATATATTTTTTTTTAAATCATACGTAAAGTTGATTTAGATTTTTGAGATTTGGATTCAGAACATTTATGAGTACTGTAACAGCAATGCTCTTGAGAGATGGTAAGCTTAATCATTTAAAAATTGTGGCAAATTTCTTATTCCCAAAACTGGATGTTATCTTCGAGAAAATCCCAATTGGATATCACAGAAGTAATGGAATGTAAGATATTTCTGGTTTGCAGCCATCATATTCACTTTCATTAGAAAACTCAGAACAGAACTGTATGCAGCTGACGCAGGGTGGTGTGAGGTATCGATAACAGGTGGTACAGTAGGTACTATTTCCGAGGGAAAGACTGCCTAAAGTTGTATGCTGTGATTTGTCAGTGCATATGGAGGCAAGGCGCCAAAATTAATTTATTAAAAAATGTTCAAATGTTTGTAGAGCTTATGGGTCTTAACTAAGGGGTCATCAGTCCCTAAAGACGGCCCAAATATCCATGCCCGAGGGGGTATTCGAACCCCCGAACGCAGCGGCCGTGCAGACCGAGAGTTGCACGCCGCAGACCGCTCGGCCACAGCGACCGGCTTAATTTCTTTTCTAGTCGAAATTATATATATGTTTTCATTACATTCAGTTAATTTTCATAAGACGACATCTCTCAATAGCAAGTTACCATTCTGTTGTATCACGTCATTTAAAAACACACAAACTATTAAACAAAATAAAATGAAAAGACTGATGAAACGCTTTGGCCATGTTTTGGCGTGAGTTATAGTTGGCGTCATTTAGGAAGCCGCTTCCGCGCATAGAGGCAGATCGATAGGGGAAGCGTGGAGGGGAGAAACTACGGCCGAGCACCAACAGTTGTACCTACGGGAGAAGCATTGCGTAACTCGCCACTAATCACGCGACTAAAGAAAGAATATTATTGGCTGCCAGTGGGGAAATGGAGGGAGATGCGCAAAACGGCTGAAAATTGGTGCCCCTTCTTACGTGACGCTGGCTATAGCATGGCGGCAGGCTGAGGTGGATCGCGTTTCGGTTTCGACAATCGTCAGAGGCAGACCCACTGTCTGATGCGGTCGGTTGTAGAATAGCTTTATTTTATACATGGTGCATTGTAACCTTGTATAAGCAAAATACCATCAATATTAATTAAATACAGTGGAATTTAAAACACAGTTTGTTACTTGTGCAGTTTGTTTGAATCTGCGTAAATAAACAATGTGGCATCCTTTGAATAATTTGTTTTATAAGACTAGTTTCTCGCTAATTAAACAACCTCAACATCTAGAACCAACGACCTATATGCCATCTTCTGCGCTGGGGACAAAAGATGTGAAGACGGCAGGTTGTTGAACATTTTATTTCGAGACTGTGCAGTTCACCAAGGAAAATGAAAGCAAATACGACACCTTGCAAGTAGTGCAATTTCGTTACAACCGAACTCAGTTACTCAAATGCCATGGCAACATGGAGACTGTAGGAAGATGAAGTGTGGGATAGACTTTAAAACTACTCTCTCATCACAACAATATTTTTCCCTTGCCTTAAGGGCAATGGACAAAATTATATGAACATCTAACATTGATGCAAATACTTATTTATTTGAGACTAGCTACAACATTTCGGGGAACAGATTGGGAAACTTTATTTATACTTTTCAACAGAATGTTATCCATTCTTGTACCAAAACATCCGCTAATTACTTCAAGGATGTTGGATCTGTAAATCTGGTCCTGATTCCATGGTCTAAAACTGCCCACAATGGTCCAGTTACGTAGAATCATGTGATTTTACTGGACAGGGGTCATGTTTGACAATATTTCTCTGCTGTAAAATGTACGTGCGCGTATACTGGAAGATCAAAAAGTCAGTATAAATTTGAAAACTTAATAAATCACGGAGTAATGTAGATACAGAGGTAAAAATTGACACACATGCTTGGAATGACATGGGGTTTTATTAGGGAAAAAAAAAACAATAGTTCAAGAAATGTCCGACAGATGACGCTTCATCTGATCAGAAAAGCGAGCAATAATTAGCATAACAAATTAAGACAAAGCAAATATGATGTTCTTTACAGGAAATGCTCAAAATGTTCATCATTCCTCAACAATAGCTGTAGTCGAGAAATAATGTGAACAGCACTGTAAAGCATGTCCGGAATTATGGTGAGGCATTGGCGTCGGAGGTTGTCTTTCAGCATCCCTAGAGATGTCGGTCGATCACGATACACTAGCGACTTCAGGTCACCCCAAAGCCAATAATCGCATGGACTGAGGTCTGAGGTTTGGGGATCTGGGAGGCCAACCATGACGAAAGTGGGGGCTGAGCACACGATCATTACCAAACGATGCACACAAGAGATTTTTGTCGCGTCTAGAGATACTTTTTTTTCCAATAAAACCCATGTTATTCCAAGCATGTGTATAAATTTTTACCTCTGTATCTACATTATTCCTTGATTTATTAAGTTTTAAAATGTATAATGACCTTTTGATCACCCGGTATATATACAGGTTGTTTCACTAAGTGTGTTTGCCTCTGTAACTTATAAAATAATAGGTGACGGGAAATTTTAATGCGGTAGGTCAACACAAGAAATGTTACACTTTCTGCGGAGCTATGAACATAGTTTATTGTATCATTTTCCAAAGAGTTACACCACGAAGATATAATTTTTTAAATGGAACAATAGTTTTTTTCTATCGTGTATTGGATTCGTTTAAACCAGCTGCGTCCAAATCAATTTAAACTACATTCCTATCACTGTTAGTTTGGGAGCTACAACCCTTCAAAGTTCCTGGAGCGGAGGCTGCGATAGCGTAGCTAACTGGCCGAGTGGCTATCCCCTGGGGCACGGCCCACTGTCTCATGACCACCAGCCAGTCAGCTACGCTGTCGTAGCCTCCGCCCCCTAAACTTTGAAGGGTTGTAGCTCCCAAACTAACAGTGATAGGAATGTAGTTTAAATTGATTTGGACGGAGCTGGTTTCAACGAATCCAATGCATGATATAAAAAACTATTGTTCCATTTAAAAAATTATATCTTTGTGCTGTAACTCTTTGGAAAATGATGCAATAAACTATGTTCATAGCTCCGTAGAAAGTGTAACATTTCTTGTGTTGACCTACCGCATTAAAATTTCCCGCCAACTATTATTTTATAAGTTACAGAGGCAAACACACTTAGTGAAGCACCCTGTATATATATCCGCGGCGGATTAGCCGTGTGTACTGGGGCGCCGTGCTGCGGTGTGCGCAGACGTTCGCCGTCGGGGGTTCGAGTCCCCCTCGGGCATGGGTGTTTGTGTTGAAAACGTTTGTAAATCTATCGGACTCAATTGCTGGGTTATTACTCCATAGCTTACAAACTACTTAAAGCAAGATAAAATAACCTAAGGACAACAAATGTTCAAATGTTTGTATAGTCTATGGGACTTAACTAAGGGGTCATCAGTCCCTAAACTTACAAACTACTTATGAACTACTTACGAACTAGGACGGCACAAATATCCATGCCCGAGGGGGGATTCGAACCCCAGACCGTAGTGGCAGGGCAGGCAGTGACTGGAGCGCCTCAGTCTCCTCGGCCACCGCGGCCGGCTAAGGACAACACAAACACCCCATGCCCTAAGGGAGACTCGAACCCCTGACGGCGAACAGCCGCGCGCACCGCAGCACGGCGCCCCAGTACTCAGGGCTAATCCGCCGCGGCTGTTTGTGTTGTCCTTAGATTAGTTTACCTTATTTTAAGTAGTTTGTAAGCTACGAACTAATAACCACGAAGTTGAGTCCGATAGATTTACAAACATTTGAACACACACACACACACACACACACACACACACACACACACACATATATATATATATATATATATATATATATATATATATAGTGTGTGTGTGTGTGTGTGTGTGTGTGTGTGTGTGTGTGTGTGTGTGTGTGTTTATGTGTTTGTACTTGTGTTGACGCATTATCATTTTGGAATTTGGTAGTGTTTGTTAGCAATATGTTAGTCATAGTAAGCGATTCGTTTTCAGGTACGGTGTGGCGTGCATTCACAGTTACCCGACCAGCGAAGGTAATTATATAAACACTGTTAGAGATGCCCATCATTTCGGCGATACCCACCCTTCAGCTTACTTGACTTGACTTGACTGACATACATGCTATATGGTAAACTCCTTTTGGGATTTTCGATACATGAACTAGGTTGATGTGGGAGGCAATGAAAACGGTGATTGTTCGCACACTACAGTTAGCAAGTGCCCCATTGTTATGATGATGACAATTCTTTCGTAGCTTTGAATTACCTTACGTTATTAAGGGTTTAGGACTTCGTCCATGAATGTTAAGCTCCTACCGTTCTGTTTATATCGAAATGGTATTGAGATTTGCAGTTGCATGTGCCGTTGGTAGTTTTAATGCTATTCGCGCGTTGCCAGTTAACTTAGTTTCACCCACTATACCTATTCGTCAATGATGTTTACCTCGATTAGTGTACACTGCCATTCACAAGAATACTATCACAAGTGAAACAAAAAACAGTGCAGCCATCTTCATCACAGATGCACCCTTTAACTGCGCACCATTGCGGTGAGCCCTTTGTAGGACTGGGAGATTAGGCATTTCACTGTAAATTTGTCAAGACCGTCGCAGAACAAAACGTATTATACACTACTGGACATTAAAATTGCTACACCAAGAAGAAATGCAGATGATTAAACGGGTATTCATTGGACAAATATATTGTACTAGAACTGACATGTGATTACATTTTCATGCAGTTTGGGTGCATAGATCTTGAGAAATCAGTACCCAGAACAACCACTTTTGGTCGTAATAACGGCATTAATACGCCTGGGCATCTAGTCAAACAGTGATTGGATGGCGTGTACAGGTACAGATGCCCATGCAGCTTCAACACGATACCACAATTCATCAAGAGTAGTGACTGGCGTATTGTGACGAGCCAGTTGCTCGGGCACCATTGACCAGACGTTTTCAATTGATGAGAGATACGGAGAATGTGCTGACTAGAGCAGCAGTCGAACATTTTCCGTATCCAGAAAGGTCCGAACAGGACCTGTAACGAATTATCCTACTGAAAAGTAGGGTTTCGTAGGGATCGAATGAAGGGTAGAGTCACGGGTCGTAACACATCTGAAATGTAACGACCACTTTTCAAAGTGCCGTCGATGCGAACAAGAGGTGACCGAGTCGTGTAACCAATGACACCCCATACCATCACGCCGGGTGATACGCCACTATGGCGATGACGAATAAAGCTTCTAATGTGCGTTCACCGCGATATCGCCAAACCGGAATGCGACCATCATGATGCTGTAAACAGAACCTGGATTCATTCGAAAAAATGACGTTTTGCCATTCGTGCACCCAGGTTCGTCGTTGCGCACAGCATCGCACGCGCTCCTGTCTGTGATGCAGCGTAAAGGGTAACCGCAGCCATGGTCTCCGAGCTGATCGTCCATGCTGATGCAAACGTCGAACTGTTCGTGCGGATGGTTGTTGGCTTGCAAACGTCCCCATCTGTTGACTCAGGGATCGAGACCTGGCTGCACGATCCGTTACAGCCATTCGGATAATAGTCCAGTCAATGAATGCATTGTAGAGTGAATGGAATATGCGAGAATTTTTGACTTGAGGACTTTGTTAGGGATAGTTAGGAGGTGAACATACTAAAAGTCCCCGCCCGTGGGGGGTGAGCTAAAGCGGGGAGGGGAGTGGAAAGGTACAATTTTTTGGTTTTTGTCTTATATGACGAAAACGGTCCGCTTTAGGAAACAATTGGTCCAAATAAAAATGAGAGATAATTGAATTTGCTATAAAATTGTTGCAATACATATATGTCGATTTCCCAACGGTTTTCGAGATATATGGTATTGAAAATCGACAATTTCTGAAAAAATCATTTTTACCTCACAAATTTTTTAAACTTTTACTTCTACTGACTCACTCGATCGTTTCTCAGAAAATGTGCCAGAAAGAAAGTTGTAGAGCATTAAATTTCCTTAAATTTGATATGCACATTTGCTACCTTATCTTCAGAAAATCAGAAGTTACATTATCTATTAGATTTGCGCTCAGTTTTGATGTCCTAGAATAGAGTGTTTTGAGGGACTGTAATGTAATTATATATGTATATCATTTTATAATATATTATGAATCATACAATGAAAGTATTGACAAACACTGATAGTGATTCAAAATGAAACAAAATGCATTCGCCGGCAGCAGTGGCCGAGCGATCTGCGGCGCGTCAGTCACAGTCTATACGGTTGCTACGGTCGGGTGTTCGAGGCTCCCCTCCGTCATGGATGTTTGCGTCGTCTTTAGTATAGGGTAGTTCATAAGTTTAGGGACTGATGACCCCGCAGTTAAATCTCTTAAGCTTAACGAACATTTGAAAAAGTGCATTCAAAGCAACATCCTTCATTTTTCTGCGGAGGAATGGTCGAGGCTCATTCATCTTCGTCAGTAGTGGAGACGTCGTCCAACGAGATTAGTAAGAGTCTGGATGACACTGTCGTCGCCTTCACCCTGAATTAATATTCCTACTCCGTTGTTGCAGCTGCCCTTGCAGTTCAGGTATGTAACACAGCAGTGTTTGAATGCAGCTGGACTTGTAGGTCAGCTGTGAGTGGGCAATCGCAGATAATTCCAGTTTTGGTGCTTCATAGTAGGATTAGCTGAAACCCAGACTTGCTAGAAGCTCAATCAAGTTCTTTGAGGCGTATTTTCTGTGAAAAGAAGGGAGGCACCCATCAATGTTGGTGACAAGAAAGTTCGTGGCCCCGCAACTGATGTGATGGGGTGTTCAATAGATACACTATACCACCTTGAATCCTGAGTTATCTCTTTGAGGGTATATATTATAACTGTACACTTCACTTTCAATATCTTGCCATATCATCTCAGCAGCTTTCTTGACAATCCTGAGTCGCTCTTCTTCCTCATCCTTTTCAAAATGTTCAAATGTTTGTTAAGCTTATGGGACTTAACTACGGGGTCATCAGTCCCTAAACTTACAAAATACTTATCAACTACCTTATACTAAGGACGGCACAAATATCCATGCCCGAGGGGGGATTCGAACCCCCGACCGCAGTGGCCGTGGAGACCGTGACTGGAGCGCCTCAGTCCCCTCGGCCACCGCGGCCCCTTTTTCCTTTTTGTCATGTCTAGCTCGAGCAGCATCCATACTCATCGCTTGTCAGTTCTTTTGCATCCTTTTGTGATATTAGTAACTGAAAATATCTTCCTGCGTCTCTCATTGAGCTTGTTTTGCTCACCGTCAACACTTTCGGCACAAAAGAAACTTTTTGTTGCGAAATAGAATATCGGTTGCTTGGGTCTCAAAGTTGTATGCTGAGGTGCTTCAGAGGACGATGATAGTGCCTGTCTCTTTAAATGAGCCTTAATGGACTGCGGCCTGATGCAATTTTTTCGACATTCAGTATGAATCAAAAGGATGTGCAAACATTCTGAATATGAGTCATTGCTATCTTCCCTTTCTGTACTTGCTTTGATGGGTGATAGTGTTCTTTTTTTGTCTCTGAGGAAACTCCAACACCTGGTCCGTCTATTGTTTCATCACATACAAAACATCGAGTATCCATTGTGCGCACTACTCAGTCAACATTTTAATAAGTAAATAAAAAACATCACGAAAAGGCGACACATAAACTTTCTCTACACTTGGCGAACTTTTGAAGTAAACTGAAGTAAGAAGTGAGGGAGAAACACTCCATTCCACCTCCAGTCCGGTGTCTTGGCACGAGCCAGTGACAGGCCTTTCTTTATTGTTCGTCGTGGGACTTCCCCCATCGTTAACCCTCTCCCAGGCGTTAGGTACCAGCTACCTTGACGGCATGTCATCTGAAGGCGACAGTAAATGAAACTCGACCATTCTTCCTCAGGATTGTATGATTGATAATATTATCATAAAATCTATAAGGAGGTGTTCTGTTTGAATTGCAATTGTCCTACAAAATGTTCAAATGTTTGTTAAGCTTGTGGGACTTAACTGCGGGATCATCACTCCCTAAACTTACAAACTGTTTATAAACTAACTCAGGCACAGCCAAACAGCGCCCTCACCGTGTCCGTGCCGCCGCCTCTACCAGCGCACTGTGCGCAGCGCCGTGTGTAGTGGGGCACTGGCGCTACACGGTCGCGGCCGGGCCGTCAACTACAGTTTACTCCGCCAGGCGGAAATGTCGGCTAACTCATACTAGAGACAGGTGCGCCTCGGTTGCACAGTGGTAGAGTGCCAGACTACAAATCCGAAGGTCGCGGGTTCGATCCCCGCCATGTACTAGGATTTTTATCTGTCTCTTTCCACTTCTTTCACCTCTGGCAGTAATGCTCATGTGAAAAATACCGAGTAGCACCGTGGTTCGGAACCCACGTTAAACTGTAGGTCCCCCTATAACTGGCTGGGTAAGTCAGTTCGAAGGAAGGCAACGGCATACCACCTCCAAACAGGACCATGCTTAGTAAAGCACTGTGGTGTTCAAACCAATCTTCGGATTGTTGACTGCTTTACCTTACCTTACTAAAGACAGCACAAACCAATGCCCGAGGGGGATTCGAACCCCCGACGGGGAATGGCCTCACGCATCGGAGCATAGCGCCTCAATGCACTTGGCCACTCCACCACGGCCAATTACTTTATTACCAGTGTTAGGGTGTTGAAGTGTTGTTATTTACCATGCTATCATGTTTCGTAAGTTAAAAACGTCACACTCATTTCTAGAAGGACAACGAAACTGAGCGCACATCTTATAAATGATGTAACTTCTGATTGCAGTTGCAAATGTGCACATCAAACTGAAGGAAATTTAATACTCTACAACTTTCTTTCTGACACATTTTCTGAGTATCGAGCGAGTGAGTCGCTAGAAGTAAAAGTTTGACAAAATTAGTGAGGTAAAAATGATTTTTTCCGAAATTGTCGATTTTCAATAACGTATATCTCGAAAACCGTTGGGAATTCGATATACATGTACTGAAACAATTTTATAGCAAATTCAATTATCTTTCTTTTTTATTTGGATCAATTTTTTCCTAAAGTGGACCGTTTTCGTGATATAAACGAAAAACAAAAAAACAAAAAAATGTACCTTTCCACCTCCATCCCCACTTAAGCTCTCCCCCCCCCCCCAGGGGCGGGGACTTTTAGTATTTTCACCTTCTAACTATCCCTAACAAAGACATGAAGTCAAAAATTTTCGCATATTCCATGCACTCTACACCCCTCTTTTGAGCATTCATTGACTGGACTATAAGTTGCCTGTCATCTCGACTGATAGTGACACGAGGCCGTTGGGATCCAGCACGGCGGTCCATATTGGCCTTTTGAACCCACCGATTACGTATTCTGCTAACAGTCATTGGTTCGCGACCAACGTGAGCAGCAATGTCGCGATACGATAAACCGCAATCGCGATAGGCTACAATCCGACCTCTTCAATGTCGGAAACGTGGTGGTAAGCATTTCTCCTCCTTACACCAGGCATCACAACAACGTTTCACAACACAACGCCGGTCAACTGCTGTGTGTAAGAGAAATCGGTTGGAAACTTTCCTCATGTCAGCACGTTGTAAGTGTCGCCATCGGTGCCAGCCTTGTGTGAATGATCTGAAAAACGAATCATTTGAATATCACAGCATCTTCTTCCTGTCGGTTAAATTTCGCGTCTGTAGCGCGTCATCTTAGTGGTGTAGCAATTTTAATGGCTAGGAGTGTATACAGCAAGGTAATGCCCAAGCCGTCGTACACTCGTAGTGCATTGCGGTCGCGTCTCAGTGTTAACACATACACAGTGGTGCAAAGTTGCAACTAGATGACGTATACCGCATGATGTTCATACTGCTTTGACAACTCCGTATATAATCAATCAGTCTATGTAATTTAATTTGCTTCTGAAGATCGTGTATTTGTTTTTCATTTCTAAGCACCGAGCGAGGTGGCGCAGTGGTAACGCACTGTTTTAGAATTCGAGACTACAGTGGTTCAAATCCACCTCCGGCCATCTAGATGTAGGTTTTCCGAGATTTCTCTAAATCGCTCTAGGGATGGTTCTTTTGAAATGGCACGGTCGATTTCTTCCCCATCCTTACCCAAAACTCCGCTCCGTCTCTAATGACCACGCTGTCGACGAGACGTTAAACCACAAGCTTTCCTTCCCTCCCTTCCCTCTCCTCTGACCAGTTTTTCTTTAGTTCAAATCTTTGGGTATTAGTCCCTAGGCAAACAGACCACTTAAACTAAGTTAAAATAACCTAAGGACAGCACACACACACACACACACACACACACACCCATGCCCCAGGAAGGACTCGAACATCCAACGGCAAGCAACCGCGCGCCTCGCAGCAAGTCGCTCGGCCACTTCACCGCTGCTTTTCTTTAGTTCCCATCCTTTCTATACCGTTGTAAGTGTAACGACGTGAAACTTAATTTAGCAGAAAGATCGGGAATAGCTTCATACTGTAACCCTAACGGTGGGATAAGAAATCGTATTCTGATTCTTTGGTATCACCGCCATGACTGCACATTTTTAGGCCTTCACTTTTTGACAGAATCCACCACGGGGGATTGTGCATAATATTTCACACGAGTGGAGCATAGGGAGCATGGTTTTTAAAAAATGTTCAAATGTTTGTAGAGTCTATGGGACTTAACTACGGGGTCATCAGTCCCTAAACTTACAAACTACTTATGAACTATTTACGAACTAGGACGGCACAAATATCCATGCCCGAGGGGGGATTCGAACCCCCGACCGTAGTGGCCGTGCAGACCGTGACTGAAGCGCCTCAGTCCCCTCGGCCACCGCGGCCGGCGCTTAAATAACACGCTATGCTACTACATACGGACTACATAACATCTGCACACACTAGCTGTCGAAATTACTTTATGAAGGGGAAAGTTGAATTCTCTCTCTCTCTCTCTCTCTCTCTGTGTGTGTGTGTGTGTAAAGAGAGAGGGAGAGATGGAACGTGTGTACGTGCACAGGTGTGTGTGTGTGTGTGTGATTTATCACATTTGGGCGCCCCAAGATCTTCCGTTTAGCGCCAGGCAATTACCGTTCACAACGCACTTTACAAATGTTCCTGTGGGAATTGTAACGGAGCGGGCTCCAATCAGCAACACATGCCGAAGCCACAACAAGTGGCCACGGCGTAGTAATTGAAAACGTAAATCGCAGCCTCCCCGCTGTTCCTCTGCTACACAATGCCAATCCCAGCCAGATTATTGAAATACGCCAGCGGGAAATGGAAACAAACACCTTTAAGCAATGAATGAAGTTTCATTCTCGTATTATTTTGTTATTATGACCATTGTATTCGGTCGCAGTCACAGGTTCAGAAGTCTATACACAGATCGTGCTTTATAACAATTCCAGCATTGCCTGTTTCTGCTTTTTCGGCCGACGGGTGTTTTGTTTGATAATCTGCCGTTTCCATAGCACGAGTGCCTTTAATTTTGAGAGAATTATATTTCCTTGCTCGTGAAGCAGAGGTATTGGGCAGCGGATGAAATATACTCGCGCGGTATTGTCCGTGCGCAGTACACCTCTCGCTTTCTGCATGCAGTCGTAGTTTTCTGTAAGATAAGAACCAAACATCAGCGTAAAATGAGACTTTCCTCTCTCTAGTTGAAGTTACGTTTTTAGATCTTGTTGTGCTCTCTGAACAAACGAGTATGGTAATTTCTTGCCCTAGATATAACTTGAAATTCCGCAAATTTTATGCGATGTTCTGCATCATGCAGCGCGTGCTCAAGCACAGCAGATTTCATCTGCCCCAGCCTGCAGTTTCATTTACCGTGCGTGATCCTGATGTTATCGGATTGCCTCTTCGTTCCGGTATACTCGTTGCCGGAAATACAAACTATTTCGTAAATTCCTGATGCTGCGAATAACCCCGTTTTTTGTCCTTTTCCTTCTTTTGCGTATTCGAGGCACTCAATGATTTTCTTCGTCGGATTTTAAATATGTTCCGTTTTCGGAGTGAGGGACCGAACTGCCTGAAGTAGCTACGATGGCCTCACATCTGATAGATAGTTCTCTAACACAATGCTGTCTGGCACCCGTGAATGAAGGCCATAATAGAGGTACAGACATCTTCTTGCGAGATATCTCCGATGCCCTTTTCACCTGTGCTAAGGAATTTTGTCAGTAATGCTGTTTCAAATACAGTTCTGTGCTGTTCCTCATTAAATATTGTGGGAGAGATGTGGCGAATATATTGCTCAGAATAGCGGGAAGTATACTTTGTGTAATCAAAGAAGTGTGTCCACGCATGTTTTTCTGGTGAAAGAGCACATTTCTCTGAAGGTGCAGGAATGTTCAGTGGCCGGCCGCGGTGGCCGAGGGGACTGAGGCGCTCCAGTCACGGTCTGCACGGCCAACACGGTCGGGGGTTCGAATCCCCCCTTGGGCATGGATATTTGTGCCGTCCGTAGTATTAGCTAGTTCATAAGTAGTTTGTAAGTTTAGGGACTGATGACCCCGTAGTTAAGTCCCAAAAGCCAGGTTTTGTTCTACCTCCACCCTCACTAATAACAGCAGAACATGCTATCAGTTAAACTCAGTGGCGTAGTGATGATACACTGGACTCGCACACAGGAGGACGGTGGTTCATATCCACCACCGGTCATCTAGATTTACGTTTTCCGTGATTTCCCTAAATAGCTTCGGGAAAATTCCGGGGTACTGCCTTTCAAAAGGCACGGCCGATTTCTTTTTCCGGCCTTACTGAAAAATCCGATCATGAGCACCGTCTCTAATGACCAACCTGTTCACGGGACGTTAAACCGTAAGCTTCATTTCTTCCTTCTTCCATTTGCGTGTTTCGGTATACTGTTAGAGGTAGACTACGAAATGATGAAGTGTCAAGGAAACAGATCTTTTCTCACATCTTAGTTGCCGCGGCGGAGTGGCCAAGCGCATTGAGGCGCTATGCTACGATGCGCGAGGCCGCTCCCCGTCGAGTATTCGAATCCCCCTCGGGCTTGGATATTTGTGTCGTATTTAGTATAAGGTGGTTCGTAAGTAGTTTGTAAGTTTAGGGACTGATGACCCCGCAGTTAAGTCCCTTAAGCTTAACAACCATTTGAACACTGATCACACTTTAGTTTCTAGCATACACAATTTGAGATACATAGCCGAGACTATTGGCTACGTTGTTCATAAGTTGTGTTGGAGCCGCCGTGCGATTCACAATGACTCCAAGTCTGATTTAAAAGTACAGGTATAACACTGTTTCACAGTGATGCAAACTTGTACACCTTCCTTGGACCTTCCATGCCGACTTACGTACAGCGGATGCCCCGAGGCAGCATATCATAGAATATGTTGAAATATATATAAACTTTTTACAGTGTTATCTTGCTGAAATTCAATAAGTGGTTTGATTGTACTCGACGATACTATCTTGGTACATCGTGTTTAGTAATTCAATTTGATGCTGAAAACAACAGACCAGTCTTCCCCAATTAAATATAGTCCTTATCGGCTCCTTACGTGGGATCCAGACTACTGAAACACCTGCAACCGTCAGTTACATGAAACATAAGACCTGCAGTAAATACCATCTTATACAAAGCGAAGTATCTCTCTCAGCTTGCATTGATTTTGTGAATCTATAATGTGTAAAACGCATAAATTAGTAATACAGTAAGAAGCCAAATGTGAAGACACTCTGACCACAAATGAATAGGGGATGATGCAAAAAAGATATTAAACGTAGTTTTTAAAAACGGTTTCACAGATGAAGATCGCTCTGTAGTAGTTCGTCTAAATTGTCGCACGAAAGAGAAAACGAAAAAGGAAAAAAAATTGAAATAATTGGTAAAGGACAAAACAGAGGAAAGGCGCATGTACCAGGCGGGATACTAAGCCGATGCGGCGTAGAGAACATGAAGGAATTCTTTCCCTTCTATCAGCAGTGTACTGTAGGTCTCTATAAAGGAACAAAGCATACCTAAGGACTGGAAAATAGCGCAAATAATTCCTGTTTTCAAGAAGGATCGTCGAACAGATGCAAAAAACTATAGATTTCTATCTCTGGCGTTGGACTGTTCTAGAATTTTGGAATACGTTTGATGCTCTTCTATTGTAAATTTCTGTGGATTGCCTAGTCAAAATCTAATTTGGCAGGGTACGGTGATTCAGCAAACCAGCCCACCGACATGCCTTCTCGCTTTTGTCCGTAAACGTTAACTAATTATTGTGGATGGGCAAAAATGTCCACTGCTCCTTCTGTGAGAGTGCCGTTAATTATAGGTGAAGCCTGCAACCCAAAACGTGGCACCACCCAGATCGGCACACAGGCGGCTAGTCTTCTGCACGCGACACTCACCACCAAAGATACGTGTTTTTTCGTAGCACCGTCAATTGTATATATCTTTCGGCATTCGTCCCCAGTTTGCTGTACGCCACCAAACAGAAATGCCGAAGCAAAACGCTGGTCGTCTCTTTACGCCAAGTTCCTCCACAGAAAGTTAATGTTAAAAACTGGTTGGGTGTGTTTTGAAAGCCGACATCCTCTCGGCGTCTGGATTTTGCGCCGATATTTACTTGGTGGAGGGCGAGTCTTTTTGCCGGCGTGTGACCACACATGCCGTACTGTCCGCTATTGTTCTGTTAAAAGCCTTCCTCGCCTCGCCACCTGCTGCGAGGGCTCAACCGCAGCGAGCGACCGATCCAGCCTCCCATACCACGCCGCGCAGTTTTAAAATGTCTGTCCTGCGGCAGCCTCGTAACATATACACTGTACTTAGATGCAATGGATTTTCCAAGAACAGTAATTACTGTCTCTAATTACCAACCCAAACACCATGTGTGTGGCATAACAAATTGCTCAGAAAAATGAGACACTTCTGTTTGTGAACATAAAAATGGAATGTGATGAGGTAAGTAATTCTTCACTCCTTACAATGGAGCAATGCGTTAACATCCAATTTTGTTTTAAATTAGGCAAAACGACTACAGAGACTGATGGGATGTTAGTGCAAGTGTATGGTGTTGAAGTAGTGAGTAAAATGTGTGTCTGAGTGGTTTAAACGATTTAGAGACGGAAAGGAAGGTCTCAAGAATGAGTCTTGTTTGGGTCAACAATCCACAATCACAGTCCCAGCCATATCGAATGAGTGCGACAGATACTTGCAGACTTCCAGGCTTACGCTTTGCAATGGTTGTGGAGTTCCAACAGAGCATGACCTCAGTGCTTCTAGCGATTCGAAAAGAAGTGTTTGCTGACAGTTTCCAACAGCTGTACAACCGATGTCAGAAGTGTATTGTAGCGTGTGGTGATTACTTTGAAGGCCAATAAAGGTAGTTTCTTTGTAACTCTTGTATCCTATATTTCCTGAGATCATTCACTGAAATTTTCAGACACACCTTGTAAATATTTGAACCTTATTCCATTGGTAAATATTAGATAAAGAAAAGATTCATTGCCATTTACAATAGTTCTTCTGACCTTCAAAAGATGTTAGTAAAAACAGAAGGAACTAAACATGCTGTATTATTCAGGTTTCAATAAAAAATGTGCAGTCTATTAAATTGACTGGATTAATTTACTAATGGAAAATTATAATTACTTGATTTAGTAATTATTTCACTTTTAATGTGAAAATGTAGGACAGAAGGAACAAATAACATTATCATCGAAATTCATACTGACTTGTTAAAGATAGGACACTGTGCAATTGCATAAGTTATGCATGAAGGAAAGTGACTAGTATGTTAGAGTATTTTATAACTTTTGCCATGAAAATAGCTGAAAATAGGTAACATCGTCAAATTTCTCATTTTCTGACAATTAAAAAATGTGATCAATGTTCCAGTACAATTTTTTGTTTTGTTTTGTTTTGATTTGTTTTTAATGCAACCACGTATGTGCCATGTTATACTGCTGGAAATATGCTTGACTTACCAATAGATTAGACTACACAATCATTTAGATTCCTGTTTAATACATTATTCACTTCACTGTTACCTAGTTTTAAACACCACTTCACTCTTTATTGCACCCAGTCACTATGCACGACATTGTCTGACAAAACTAGTGACTGAAATGAAAATGTTTGTAAACCTATTGGACAAAACTTCCACGGTCATCAGTCCCTAGACTTACCAACTACTTTAACTTACACTAAGGACAAACACACACACACGCATCCATGCCCGAGGAAGAACTTTAATCTCCGGCGGGAATGGCCACCCAGTCCGTAGTATAACGCCTTAGACCATGCAGCCAAACAACTGATGCATTCGAAAGGAGTGATTAGAAGTGAATAAAACTATATATTATGAAAGACCATGAGACCTTATTGAACTGATTACAATATGGGATGAAAGAGACAAGACAGTTGATATAGGTGGAACGTTGGCGGCAATGCATGCCCTCTTGTGGTTCAGAATGGAGTCTAACAGCTCCCTTGAGGCAAGTTTGTCCAGAGTTTATGCAGCTGTCCCTCCAGATCCCGTGTGTTGGTACTGGGAAGGAGGTCCTTTCCAATTTCATCCCTCACGTCCTTAGTGATGGAGAGGTTCACCGAGCCTCCTGACGTGGGAGGACCTCAATATGATATAGCCAGTCCACGATGTGTGTGGCTGTGCAGTCCCAAGGTACTGTGACATACGTAGGACATGCAGACTCAGAATGTCTGTGACGTATCACTGTATAGCAGGCGTGGATCCAAGACGGCCTGTTGGGGTGAGGGGGGGGCGATGAAAGAATTCTCATCATCAGCTAAACTCTGGCTCAGTAGAAAGACTAGTACCGGCCACCCCTTTTACCACACGCCCAATCAAACAAAAGTCTCACAGTTTTGAAGAGCTGCTGAAAAGAAGTGTTGGGGTGGGGGGGGGGGGTAGGGGGCGAACGACCCTTCGACTCCTCCTCCCCTTTGGATCCGCCTATGCTGTGTAGTCAATGTCTGCCCAACCATGCTAAACGCGTTGAACGCATAGCCTATGTCTGCCCGCTCCATGATGCCAGGGGCTACGCCTGTGGGTCTATCCACAATATTGCTAAGATGTGCCCCTGCCCTTAGTTCCCCCAAACCCGGACACAATGGTTATCTGAGACTATGGAGAAGAATAATCGATCACTAAACATGATACTACACCATTCATCCTCTGTCGACGCATCTCGGGCACCACTCCAACACTCAAAACATCAGCGTTGGTATTTTGGTGTCAATGGCAACGCAGAGGGTGGTAGGACCCAGAACTGGCACATACAAGTCGTCGAGACACTATGCAGGATATTGTACGTAGGGTCTCCTGTACATATTCACGTATGGCAGGTGCCGAGGTCATGGCATCCCTCATTGCTTGGCATACCAAAAAAACGATCTTCCCTCGGTGTGGTGTTTCTTGCAACAACGAAGATTGGTAGTGCCACATATCTTTCGTAGGCATTCTCGTCTTTGGACAACTTATATTTCAGTTTATGGACGTTTCTCCAATGACTTGGATGAGGGACTAAGCGATCATTAATCTGGGAATCAATTTTCATACTTTGTAAAACTGATAAGGTCTAAAAAATGTACTGCAAATTTGACATTTACAAATAGCAATACACTCACGTTCAGAAAACACAGAACACCTCGAAAGACTAGAGAGAGGACGTTTATATTTACAGGACATGCACAGTATATTAGTATTTTATGCAGAAATTATTAGTATTTAAATCATGTCGGGCAGCGGATTCAAGGTCAACATCCATATTGCGGCGCAACACCACATACTGGTCAAATGTACCTGCGGCTTTCGTTGTCACTATAAACCGAAGGTAATGGATCAGTGTAGGACGAAGTGTTTCAACAGTGCAATGGGCGTATGCAGAAAGATTCATGGAAGCCCACAGACCACAACGAGACGGGGTCAGGTTGCACCACCCAGATTTCCATCCGCCACCCCCCACCCACCCCGAGAAAATCGACACCTCATCCGAATAACATTTCAGGACAGATCTGCGTCCTCCTCAGCTCTGATACAGCAGTTTTGGGTGCGTGACGCCTACCTCTAATGTGCAGAATCATACTAGATGGCAGTGCTGTATGGTTCTAACTCACCGCGGCCAGGAATGGCATCATGTAGTGTTTTCGTACGAATTCAGGTGCTGTTTCTTTGGAAATTATGTCCACATTTTGGTTCGTCGCACGTAAGTTGAGTGTCATCAGAGTGCATGCATTTGCACAAACATAGAACACCAACTCAAGGCCTTGTAGTGTGGGATGCTATTGGGTAAAATCACAAATCACCGTTGGTGCGTTTGCAGAGCACTCTGACCAGTTTTACCCACGTGTATAACATCCAGAAATCAGCATACGCATTCTGCACGAGAATCTAAACGCGACTTTCAGCAAAACAATGGACGACAACATTTTTCTGCACGAGAACGTGCCCTCTTGGTGTCATGCGATGTCAGCCGCTTACCCTGGCGCGTCGATCACCAGGCTCGTCGCCAATCGGCAATCTGTGGGATATGGTAAAACGACAGGCTCAGCCAACACCACCTAGAGACATTGCCTCACAACAGCCTGTGCCACGTCACATTGACCAGGCGGTAGACTGGTTGGTGTGACGTGGCACGGGCTGTTCTGAGGCCTAATCAACACCGTGATTAGGGGATTGCAGCGTGATAGCATACCACAGGAGCCATTTCGCACCTCATACGTGTTGATGCCATGAGGCATGGATCAAGTTATCTGGGCCAACGGCGATCCTGTGTCAACTAGCAACAGTAAACAAACTGAACCTACGAGACTGAAATGCTAATCATTCCTTCAGATCATGACTATGAACTTACTGTCTCTAGTATTTCCAGGTCTCTCCAAATTGTGTCCCATAAAACCAAATAACCACTACTGCTCACTGTGCCTCCGACGATAACGATTGCAAGCACTAAACTCCTACTAACAGGGAGATCTTGCAGTCTCGGAAATTCAGTTTGGGTGAGACTTCGCATGTTAATAGTATATTGAAGGGTGTCAACTCATAGAAGTTTTAAAACGAACTATGCAGAAAATTCAAAAAAGGGAGCTCTTAAGTTGAAGGGAAACTCACATGTATCTTATATACTACCCAATGAGGTCTCTGTACCTGTATGGCGAAGTAGCACATGCAGTAGCAAGGATGAGTGTCATGTTGATCAGGTTTCTATCTTACATGGCGGAAACATTTCATTTTCATTATTTGTTTTAAAAATTTTAACAGTTTTCAAATATAAAATGTTCAAATGTTTGTATAGCTTATGGGACTTAACTACGGGGTCATCAGTCCCTAAACTTACAAACTACGTATGAACTAGCTAATCCTAAGGACGGCACAAATATCCATGCCCGAGGGGGGATTCGAACCCCCGACCGTAGTGGCCGTGCAGACCGTGACTGGAGCGCCTCAGTCCCCTCGGCCACCGCGGCCGGCCTTTCAAATATAATTGGTGATATTAAATATTGTCAATTACAGCATTAAGAGCTTGATTTTATTTAGTAAATGACGCTTGAAACTAATTACAATTTTAATTATAATATTTTCATTTTAAAAAAGCTAATAATTCCAAATGAATTTTAAAATTAATGCAAGTAGATAAAGTGTGAAATACTATTGTCGTTTGTTTTTTTACAAACTTTGGCGATATTGTAAGCTAAGGGAAGATTAAAAGTATTTGTTGTAATTTCGAAAAACCGGTTTCTTCATGGTAAAGCAGAGTATACCTGTTACCCTATTGTACGCATACAAACAGACAGACAGACAGGAAGAATCAAATAGACAATGTTTCCTGATAATGGGTTCGAACACGCTACCGCCTAAGCTATTTGACTTCGCGGCAGTACAGCCTTCACTGACGTGTATATAACGATTACATGGACGGTGTTATGTAAGTGCCAAAATGTCTTACGCGAGCTAATGGCGTCCAAAGTTACCGTTCCCTTAAAAATGTATGTATCGTTAAGGTTCCCAACTTTTTGTACAGATGAAGGGTTATTATTGTTTCACTTATTAGTGGAAGATCACCGTAATTAAAAGCTAAACAACACGAAAAAATAACACAAATTGTCGTTAGACTACTAATAATTAATTGCTGCTTGTGCAGTTATGTTATGCATCAGTGGACTATAAGACTTGAACGTCCTTTGGTCTTATTTTGCGTAAGTGAACTGTTAATTAGGCCTATTATAAAAATGAAGCCTTGGGAAGCCACATGCCTTTCATATCTTGAAATAACTTAATGAGGTCACGTTAATGAAAACGAAGCTTAAATAAAGAACTAATTAAATTTTGTAAGCTAAGCAATGTGAAAAACATGCAGAAGATATCAATACTGAAGTTTTTGTATCACTGACATTTTGTTTATAAAACTGCATGAGACACAAATCAATTGTAACAATGGAAATAACATCATAACAGACACTTCATGGATCCTATACGAATGTCTATGACAGCACTACGTACATTCTAAATGAAAGTAAGTGTAACCAAATGTACAGTACATCACAATGGGCCTTCTGTACAAACCCAGTAATATAAAACATAATGAAACATACACAGAACAAAATTAGAGGTAGTTGTCATTATTCGCATTCAATTTCGAAGTCAACGTTTCCATTGAAACCATGGATATCGTCTTCTACACTTGGAACACTTCGAAACGACTGGTACATCTGCCATGCATCTTTCTGAATCAGCAGCAGAAGAGATTTCAAGTCTACCAGGTTTCCTTAAGAAATCGGTTTTCCTCCTGGTCACAGTGGTATTAAGTGTTCACTCAATTTCAACGTGTGAGGGGGAGGTCGCCCATTTTACTTTTTCTGAATGTATATTTCATCTGCAGTCTGCTGGTCAAAGTCACTTTTCATAAAAATACTTAGAGGCTTGTCCTTTCTCATTCCAATTTCTCTAGTCTTCAGCCAATTTATTTTGCGGTTTTCTGTGTCACATTTGCGATTTGTTACTTTTTTTCCCGCATTTGCTTTCCAACGAAGTCTCTCGTTTCGACTAGGTAAACGACCAAAGCATTCTTTTTACGACATACTTTCATTATACTCATAATATCACCGACGGTGCACAACCGTTGTTGTAGCTTCAGTGCACACTCTGTCTCCAAAATCAGTGTCACTGGGCAAAAAGCTTGCCCTGGGAGAACATAGCGCAAAGTAATCTTTTCCAACGTGGGATGACTTTCCAAAACCGTTTTAACTAACAACACTATTTTTATGTTACTATTTTGGTCTTCATACAAGTCTGACCAAAGAATAAGTTCTTGTGCCGTGACATTTTCCTCGATATGTTTTTGAGGCAGCCGCCAACCTCCTGAGCTCCACGGCCAGCTTCACCCTCAACCCAGATGTAGCAGTGGCCTTTTCCGTGTTTGCCACTGTGAATACCTGAATTATACACGCACAGGTGCCTTTTGTAATACACCATGTTGGTAGGAATCTTAGGCAGAGGCAACGTCTTCTGTAAATAAAAACACACAATTTTTCTCTTCCTTTAACGTTTCCACCTCCACATTGTCAATGTTTTATTTCTATTTCAAATGCGTCACACATAGTACATGTATCTTTCTTAAGTCGTTTCCTACGTAGGTTGAATTTGGACAAAAATACCTTTTGTAAGACGACAAGTTTACAATTTTACTTATTTCTTCGCAGTACAATTAATACATTTTTATTGCAGCTGTACCTTCTGTAAAGAATTCTGTCTCTTTATTTGCCGTACTATAGTGTGATTTATATTTGGGACATTTCTTAATGTCTTCAATTATTTCTTGTTCACGGGCATCATGTATTTTAATGTTTCCGCCACTTATTCCACGACAATCACGAATTTCTTCAGGGCGTTTCTTTTTTTCAAAGCGTTATTTTCTTTACAAACTGATATCCTCAACGTCTATAAAAAGAAAATTTTACATACAACCACTCCACACAGTTTGTATAACGCACTAAACTTTCGTTTGTTTGATGTTTTCACTCTTTTCCGTTTTGTTTCAATCTCAGAAACCATAGAACAAATCAGTGCACGCTGGGCATCATGAGATTCAACACTATAAAATTTGTCAAATTATTTCTTAGCATTGACCTCTCCTACTTTTTCCAAACATTTGCAGGGGCAAGTTCCGTTTAGCATCACTGGACTAAAGACCGGCGGATGGCGCTTGGTCTGCTGTTGCAGAACTACAGTTTGTTTTGTCGCATATGGACTTGTAATGCAAAATTGAAAATCAACGATAGGCAAAGTGGCACTTAGTATTTTTATATATATCATGGCAACCGTTGCTACGACGAGAACGGTGATTTTTATCCAGATAGATTATGATGTTTCTCAATAGAATTTTCTCAAATCAGAAGGTATCAATAAATGGCGCTTGGTCTAGTGATGCATAACACCGTCCACATGTGGTGCGCTTAAAACGTTAGAGCCCTTTTTCTTGGACTTATCTGAATAGTGCGTTTTAGGACTTCTATGAGTGGCCACCCTAGAGGTTTACTACTACTCTGTGAAGTCCCATCCGAAACTGAATTTCCGAGACCGGAAGGTCTCCTTGTAAGATGTGTATCTCTCATGAGCATAAAATATAATCGAAGAAGCAAGAAACGTTATTCAAATTATAAATCGCAAAACTAATCATGGTGTCACAACCGTAAATATGATAAAAGTTATAGCGTTTATCCCCCCTTTCTTTTTTTTCTTTTACTTTAAGCTCTTCACAGAACTAATCATAGTGTCACAACCTTACAGATGATATTAAGAGTATTGGCGGTTTTTTATTTTCTTTTTCTTCTTTTACTTTAAACTTTATGTTGAACTCATTTAGTTTAACTATAATGTCAGCTAAAAATTCCAGATCTAAGAATCGGCTCACAGTTCACAGAGGCTCTTCCTCTCTTTCAGATACAAAATATTTTATCACTGTCAGTTCTCTAAATCCACTGTGACCCAAACCACTACTTAGCCAGCAAACTTCAGTATGCCATAAAATCTTCTAATAGCACTTTACACTTTCTTCTCGTAGTGATTGTGAGCGATATGGATTCATGATGTGGGGGCGCGGCGAAACGGCAGAGCGCATTAAGGCGCTCTGCTATGATGCGCGAGGCCGTTCCTCGTCGTGGGTTCGAATCACCCCTCGGGCATGGATTTTTGTGCCGTCTTTAGTATAAGCTAGTTCATAAGTAGTTTGGATGTTTAGGGACTGATGACCCCGCAGTTAAGTCCCTTAAACTTGACAAACATTTGAATTTGATTCACGATGTTTGTTACGACACAAAGTATGTGCCATTTTCAAAATATATCCACAAAGCATTTCCTGATGCAAGAAGCAATGATACTCCAAGAAAGGAAGGAAGGATTCCTTACTTGCATAGAAGGTAACAAATCCTTTATGTTTGTCTACCACAACGCAAGATCTGAAATGGCAAATCATGGTCAGAACTTAAGGATTTGAATGGATTGTAAAAATCTCCGCCGCGTGACAAGGGGAGTGCACTCTAGGGTGTTGAGTGAGCGACTGATTCCCCATGGTAGTTCGAGTTCTCTCTCGGTCAAGGGTGTGTTTGTTGTCCTTAGCATAAGTTAGTTTAACTAGTTTGAAGCTTGCTCCCACAGCAGTGACGGTGTGTGGAGCTCTAGGAGCGCAGTGCGCTGTGGCAGGAAGCGTTTACGTCGGCGCGGTGAGCAGCGGGCTTGAGCCTTCTTGTAGTTGTATTTTTCATACCCCTGTGTAAACGGAAATGAAATAATCAGACAAAAAAAAATGCTACTTTGAAGTTTACCTGTGACACGAATGAGCCGTGCCGGCTCTATCTGCTTGTTACAGGCGCCAGTTACTTCGCTTCAACTTGCTTATCGATATCTACGTTACTTCACCGCGGCTGTCGTAGCTACTTTCGTTTTTCATTTGTCGCGCGGCCTGCACTAGTTGTCGCGATCGGCGGGTACATTTCGTGGCGCGTGCGCAAGGAAGGCAGTTTGGCCGCAGGGAGTTAGTCTGCAGTTTGGTGTGTGTGCCCAAGTGTGTCACTCGGGCTCCGATCTCGCTGGGCCGATCGACAGGGCAGCAGAGTGTGAGGCCCCATGAAGGAGACTGGCGCGCGCTGTCAAGTCTGAGGGCTGGGGAGAGCCTCACCGTCCTGCGCGGCTGTTCACGTACCTCGGCAGTTACTTCGGCCGCAGCCGTGTGGATTGCAAGTTTAAGGTGATCATCGCCATGGCTCACGAGAAGTTATTCTGGTGAAGTTTTCATCTTATCTCCCCGAATTTCTGGACGTTTTCATTAGACCTTCATGGGCTTCGGGCTTGCGCCCATATTGACATCTAATAAATTTTTTATCATTACAAATTGTTTATATTAATTCAATTTTGAGATTATTAACGGACAGTTTTACTAAATTACTGAAAACATTATTACATCAAGTGTATCATTTCTTGTTGTTGTTGTTGTCTTCAGTCTGCAGACTGGTTTGATGCAGCTCTCCACGCTACCCTGACCTGTGCAAGTCTTCATCTGAGAATACGTTCGGAAACCTACATCCTTTTCAATGTGCTTGCTATATTCGTCCCTCGGTCTCCCTCTACGATTTTTACCCCACACGCTTCCTTCTAATGCTATGTTGACAATTCCTTGATGTCTCAGAATGTGTCCAACTAATCTATCTCTTCTCTTAGTCAGGATATGCCAGAAACCCCTTTTCTCCCCGATTCGGTTAAACACCTCATTAGTTACGTGATTTACCCATCTAATTTTCATCATTCGTCTGTAGCACCACATTTCAAAAGCTATCATCTTTTTATCTGAACTCCTTATCGTCCACGTTTTACTCCCATACAATGCTACACTCCAGACAAATGCTTTCAGAAAGGACTTCCTACCATGTAAATTAATATTAGATGTTAACAAGTTTCTCTTCTTTAGAAACGCCTTTCTTCCCATAGCCATTCTGCATTTTATATCTTATTTACTTAGGCCATCAGAATTTATCTTGCTACCCAAATAACAAAATTCATCCACTACTTTTATTGTCTCATTACGTAATCTAATTCCTTCAGCATCGCCTGATTTTCTGACATTGCATTCCATTACCTTCGTTTTACTCTTGTTAATTCAAATGTTCTTATGTTTGTAGAGCTTATGGGACTTAACTACGGGGTCATCAGTCCCTAAACTTACAAACTACTTATGAACTAGCTAACACTAAGGACGGCACAAATATCCATGCCCGAGGGGGGGGATTGGAACCCCCGACCGTAGTGGCCGTGCAGACCGTGACTGGTGCGCTGCAGTCAGCTCGGCCACCGCGGCCGGCTCTCTTGTTAATGTTCATCTTATATCTTCCTTTCAAGAGACTGTTCTTCCCATTCAATTGCTCTTCCAGATCTTTTGCTGTCTCTGACAGAATTACTATGTCATCGGCAAACCGCAATGTTTTTATTTCTTCTCCCTGCACTTTAATGCCCTCTCCAAATTTCTCCTTCCATTCCTTCACTGCCTGCTCAATGTACAGATTGAACATTGGGGAAAGGCTACAACCCTGTCTTACTCCCTTCCCAACCTCTGCGTCCCTTTCTTGCCCTTCGACTCTAATAACCGCTGTCTGGTTTTTGTATAGGTTGAATATAACTCTTCGCTCGCTATATTTCACCCCTGATACCTTCAGAATTTGGAAGAGTGTATTCCAGTCGACATTGTCAAAAGCTGTCTCCAAATCGACATACGCTAAAAACGTAGGTTTCCCTTTCCTTAGCCTATCTTCTAAGATAAGTCGTAATGTGAGTATTTCCTCCCGTTTTCCTACATTTCTCCTAAATCCAAACTGATCTTTCCCGAGGTCGGATCATTTCTTAAGCTAAATTATATTGTGAATTCACATTTGAATCGAACGTCTTCGCCCAGTCCTTCTTTCCATATCTGGTCATTGGTGGTTTCATTTTCCTCGCCACACTGTGACGTATCAATGAACTTTTCTGACCTACATCTTTTGAAGTAGAATCACGGCTAGAGGAACCAGCGATGTTTATATTTGAAGACATTGGGGGAATTAATTTTTCCATAGTAAGAAGTGTTGTTTGTGTTGGACTACAAGCTCTGAAATGTATGATAAAGTTGTAGAATCTTGTAGAGGAACTTTGAAATTCAAACGTAGAGATGACAGTGCCACTGAAGTTACTGTGATGCATGTAGGGTAAGGTATCAGCACAGTGCGAAGTCTCCCCTTCGCGACTACAGCAGAGCAAATTAATTCTGTACTAATGCCTTATGGCATGGTGAGCAATAAGTTTGAGGAAAGGCAGTCGAAAGCTCAACGGGATGAGACAGCTGAAGATTGAATTTCAAAAGCACATATTACTCGTTCACCTTACAATTGAGATGAAAGCGCTGCGAACTGTTGACGTTTCCTTAGTGGTTGTTCGAATGAAGCACTAGCGGTATAACTGCAATCACTTACAATGCACCGGTAACGTGGTTCCTCAGCTGAAGCAGATAAAACAAATGTACATTCTGTTAACACATTTTTGTTAAGGTAAACAATCCAAATGAAAGAGAAGAATATGAAACTGCTTTTTTTACGATCAGACAAAACAGCAGTGCTTTTACAAAACGACGTTACATTCGCTTATAATGTGGTTTTTTTTTTTTTTTTTTTTTTTTTTTTTTTTTTTTTTTTTTTTTTTTTTTTTGCAGAAAGGCGTAGGAATAGAAAAATAACTACATTGTTACAATTGAACAACTGAAGCGATGAATAATATATCCGCTTTTAATACATTCTTCTACAAAAAATAGCACGAAATTAAAACTGTTGTTTTACGATGTAACAAAGAGTCGGCCGTGTAGCTGATAAAATACATTTGCTCTTAATACGTTATTCTACAGTAAAGCGTAATAAATTAAAATCAAATATCAATTTAGGTGCATGATCAAATACTAGGAAGAAAAATTCCCTACTGGGAGGATCGACATTTTAAAACCATTATTATTTGCTAGTCCAAGTTGGTCATTCACCCTGGTGAGCCCTCCTTTATGAGTAAATAACGAAAAAAACATTTGAAATTTTGCACAAAATCTCGAGAACCTTAAAATAGAAAAGACATTTACACTCAGACAGCTGGTGAAGTGCTGGTTTACGAATAATCAATTATAGAGTGTATATTTTGGAATCCGCTGTAGTGTAGTGGATAGCGGGTCTACTTCTTGATCTGAAGTGTGTGGGGTCTAATCCGTCTACCTACCTCAGAATTTTTCATTTCGAAATGTGTGGGCAATTCTAAAATTTTTCATTAATGAGAAAAAAGGAATATGAATAAATGTTCAAATGTTTGTATAGCTTATGGGACATGACTACGTTATGCTCCGATGCGCGAAGCCGTTCCCTGTCGGAGGTTCTAATCCTCCCTCGGGCATGGATGTTTGTGTTGTCTTTAGTATAAGTTAGTTTAGAAGTAGTTTGTAAATTTAAACAGTGATGACCCCGCAGTTAAGTCCCATACGCGTAACAAACATTTGAAAAAAAATTTTTGGCGAGATACAGCATAACAACGGGGACAAAACTTTAATCCATATGTAAGGGCTGAACACCTTGCTCTTCAGCACACAATTCTGTCTCATATTCTGACTCGGTGGAGCTGTTGCTAATGTCCGAAGCAGCTGTCTCGGTCGACTCTGAATCTGCTTCGTCAGATACGCCCGCAGAACCAAAAGACGAAATTTCACTGTCACTGTCTGGTTTAAGCTGGATAATTACTCTCAATAGCTTCGTCCATCAGTACATCTCTGTGCTCTTATTCGCCCCTAATAGTTTTCACGTTATTACACGCATTTTTCCAGTCATCTTTCGTAATACTCTGTACTGCAGCCGAAGTGACTTGCTTTAAGTTGTGAGAGGTTAACACTGCTGAAGTTCGATGCTACTTTCTGTTTCATTAAATTCCAGATACGTTCGATGGGGTTCATATCACAATGGTAGGGTCGAAGGGCAATAAAGGGACGCAGAGGTTGGGAAGGGAGTAAGACAGGGTTGTAGCCTTTCCCCAATGTTCAATCTGTACATTGAGCAGGCAGTGAAGGAATGGAAGGAGAAATTTGGAGAGGGCATTAAAGTGCAGGGAGAAGAAATAAAAACATCGCGGTTTGCCGATGACATAGTAATTCTGTCAGAGACAGCAAAAGATCTGGAAGAGCAATTGAATGGGAAGAACAGTCTCTTGAAAGGAAGATATAAGATGAACATTAACAAGAGAGCCGGCCGCGGTGGCCGAGCTGACTGCAGCGCACCAGTCACGGTCTGCAAGGCCACTACGGTGGGGGGTTCCAATCCCCCCTCGGGCATGGATATTTGTGCCGTCCTTAGTCTTAGTTAGTTCATACGTAGTTTGTAAGTTTAGGGACTGATGACCCCGTAGTTAAGTCCCATAATCTATACAAACTTTTGAACATTTGATTCTCTTCTTCCTCGGTATTACAATTTTCTGACCACTCTGTCTTGTCTTCTTAACATCGTTCACAATATTATGCACTGTTCTCACACTTCTTCCTACCGCTGCTGCTGCTCTCTCCATAGGTCCTTCCAACGGTATGAGGAAGCCTTTTCGTTTTTCTTCTTTATAGAACTGAACCACATTACTTACTAGCACTTTTCCATCAAAGCTTACTCTTTGATAGCGTGTATTTTGGCAGTGCCTGTCCATTTCACCAGCCGCTAAGAATACTGTCGCACTACGACAATAACGTGACTGTACCATGCGTCGATCGTGTACTGTCGAGTATTGTCGGCCGCCTTAGGCCCCATCTGAGCCTAAACAAAGCCTTGTTCCGCGTTCTGCCGTCTGCAATTGTAAAGTGAACGGGTAATACCCTCATACATTTCTGTAGGAGGACACCGGAGATAGTAATAACGATCAACCGTGCCGGCTGTGTCGCGCCCGGCCACGTCCGCGCGCAGTGTATACAGCGGCGCGTGGCCCAGCTGCCTGCCGGCGAAGCCGCCAGCCTCACAGTGACCACAGCCCTGCCCCTGACGCGTCGGCGTCCGCGACCTGTCAGCGCAGCAGTACCAGTAGATGCTGCTTTAACTAACGCTCCTAATACTAACACTGTCGTGGATGACGTAGCACCACTTTCACCACGCCAAGAGCAAAGAGAATCGTCCGAAGACCTTCAGGTATCTGAGGTAGTTCAGACCACCAAGAGCCGGGAGGGAACAGGCATTGCGTCTACAGAGGACCGAGCTCCGACAAAACAGCCGATTTTAGGTTCTGACGAATGGGAAAATCCGAAACACAAATCCGCCGAAAAGAAACCGACTCTTGCACAACAGGGTGCTGAAGAAGTAGCCACAGTGCGAAAAGGATTAACAACCAGAAGGGAGAGGAACATGCGAAAATTGAAGACTCGAGCCAGCCTGCATCAGCCCACACGGATGTCGACATAACAAAGCCCGCCACTATCAGTTCACAACGAGAGACGCTTGGTGTCACAAAAAGGTTCAAATGTTTGTAAATCTATCGGACCAAACTGCGTGGTCATCAGTCTGTAGCTTACTAACTACTTAAACTAAGGTAAACTAACCTAAGGACAACACACCCATGCCCCAGCAAGGACTCGAACCTCCGACGGCGAGCAGCCGCGCGCTACGCAGCGAGGCGCCTTAGACTTCTCGGCTACTCCACCGCGGCTTGGTGCCAATTTGCAGACCGTCACCACAACCAGCACCTCTTCACAACGTAGAAGAAAAACCATTAGACGTTTCTACCACACTTCACCATTAGGAACGAGGCAAGTGGAATGGAAAAAAAAAGAAGAAAACGATTTTCGACACCGAAGTGACTAATCCAGGAAAGAGATCTTCACACAACTGAAGGGGATGGAGTGACGGAAGCACCCAGTTTGAGGAGTCGGCCTCATTTGGATTGCCATTCAAGTAGGCAACGTTACTCTTCTTTATGTACAGGGTGTTTCAGTAAGTGTGTTTGCCTCAGTAACTTATAAAATAATAGGTGACGGGAAATTTTAATGCGGTAGGTCAACACAAGAAATGTTACACTTTCTGCTGAGCTATGAACATAGTTTATTGTATCATTTTCCACGAAGTTACAGCACAAAGATATAATTTTTTAAATGAAACAATAGTTTTTTTCTATCGTGCATTGGAATCGTTGAAAGCAGCTGCGTCCAAATCAATTTAAACTACATTCCTATCACTGTTAGTTTGGGAGCTACAACCCTTCAAAGTTTCAGGGGTAGATACCACACGCTGTAAATAATACATGGCTTTGTGGTGGGTGATGGATGTTATGGCGGTGGGAAGTTGATTTACATGAGATGTTCAAATGTGTGTCCAAGTTCCTCAATGCATAATGCAATGCGCCGTCGAAAGGTTCTGCGGACGAGATGTAACATCGCCGGTGTGACGGAGCGACATGCTTCCTCGATGCGCCATTTTAGATCATCTGGCGACGTGGGCTCCGTGACATAAACACGATCCTTTAGATATCCCCACAAAAAGAAATCTACTGGTGTTAAATCGGGCGACCTTGCAGGCCATGAATGAGGACCATGACGCCCCAACCATCTTCCTGCAAACTTGTTTAGTTCCTCCAAAACAGCACGCACAGAATGGGCTGGGTGACCATTGTGCTGCATCCACATATGGACTCTAGTGTGTAGACACACATGTTGAAGGAGACCACCCAAACTGTCGGCTTTAAAAGCGCGATATAACTCACCTGTCAATGTACCTGTGAAGTAGTGTGGACCGCTGATTTCACATTTGACGGTCGACAGGTCGTACCCACCGAGGATTGTATGCGGCCCAGTAGTGTATGTTATGGCGATTCACGGATCCATAATTTGTGAACGTGGACTCATCAGAGAACATAACACTTTGTAAAGACTCCAGCGCGAAATTACGCATGGCCCACTCACAGAATGTCACTCTTGCACGGAAATCGTTCCCATGCAGCTCCTGGGTCAGTGACAGGCGGTACGGGTGAAACCTGTGGCCGTGTACTATACGCCACACAGATGTGAGACTGACACCAGCGACTGCAGCAACGGCTCGTAAGCTGACATGAGGATCGTGGTGTAGTACAGCTAAAAGAACACCTCCGTCTCCTCACTTCTTGCAGGTCTTCCTCTGTTACTGCGGCGCATTACCAAGCTGCCTGTTTCCCGAAGTCTTTGTTTGCCACGTAAGAACGTAATGGCTGCCGTGGCTCTTCGCCTAGGATATCTCACGGCATACGCCGTGGTTGCTTCAGTGGCATCTTGCCGGCACTCGCTGAGCATCAGCAACATGTCAACGTACTCGTTGTTCGTGTATGCCATCGTCATCCGATGTCAGTAACTGTGGTATATTGAGCCCCGGTTGTTTGTGTGGCTCAAACTGTCGAGTATACGGCCGTGTGCGGCGACAGTCGGCAGTCTAAAGCGCATCGAGGAAGCTTCTCGCTCCGTGACATTGGCGACGTTACAACCCGACCGCACCACATTTAGAAGGCGCATTGCATTGTGCGCAGCGTTTGTGGTATCTGCCCCTGAAACTTTGAAGGGTTGTAGCTCCCAAACTAACAGTGATAGGAATGAAGTTTAAATTGATTTGGACGCAGCTGGTTTCAACGATTCCAATGCACGATAGAAAAAACCATTGTTCCATTAAAAAAATTATATCTTTGTCCTGTAACTCTTTGGAAAATGATACAAGAAACTATGTTCATAGTTCCGCAGAAAGTGTAACATTTCTTGTGTTGAGCTACTGCATTAAAATTTCCCGTCACCTATTATTTTATAAGTTACAGAGGCAAACACACTTAGTGAAACACCCTGTATAAAGCAGTGTGCCCGTGTGATTGTAGGTACGTGTTGCATATAAATCTAAATTTTCGTTCCGATCCATATGAAATTTTGCACAAGTAAGCTTCAATCCATGAGGACGGTCGCCGTAAGTGTAAGGCTCACACGCACTACACAGTTCACGTCATAAACAATGAGATGCGCGAAAAACTGCTGCATCGAGCGACAATGCTGCATATTTCCTCCGAAACCACTGGATCGATTTTTAACCAAGTTTGGTACACATATTCCTTACCGTGAGGTAATCACATAGAACCAGGCATTAGGAGTAACCCACTAAACTACAGGCCTATTTCATTGACGTCAATTTGCAGCAGGGTTTTGGAACATATCCTGTATTCAAATATTATGAATTATCTCGAACAGAATGATCTATTGATCCAAGGTAAACACGGTTTTAGAAAATATCTTTCATGAGAAACACAACTAGCTCCTTACTCACGCGAAGTGATGGGTGCTATCGACAAGGGTTCGCAAATCGATTCCGTATTTCTTGATTTCCAGAAGGCTTTTGACACCGTACCTCACAAACGGCTTTTAATCAAATTGCGTGGTTATGGTATATCGCACCAGATTTGCTACTGGATAGGGGATTTCCTGTCAGAGAGGACACGGTTTGCAGTAATCGATGGTAAGGCATCGACTAAAACAGAGGTGATATCGAGCGTTCCTCAGGATGGTGTTATTGGTCCTCTGCTGTTCCTTATTTACAAAAACGATTTAGGGGGAAATCTAAGTAGCTCTCTTAGGTTGTTTGCAGATGACGCCGTCATTTATCGTCTAGTAAAATCATCTGAAGATCAAAACGAACTGCAGAACGATCTGAATAAGATCACTATGGTGTAAAAATTGGCAATTGATTCTAAATAATGAGAAGTGTGAAGTCGTCCATATGAGTACGCCGTTAAGCTTTGTTTGAAAGATAAATCATCAAAAGTAAAGGCCGTAAACTCCAATAAATACCTAGGAATTACTATTACTTCAGACTTAACCTGGAAAGAACACATAGATAATGTCGTGGGAAAGGCGAACCAGAGTCTGCGTTTTATTGGCAGAACCCTTAAAAGATGCAACAGAACTACTAAAGAAACTGCATACACTACGCTTGTCCGTCCTTTTATAGAGTATTGCTGCCCAGTGTGGGATCCTTAATAGGTGAGTTTGACGGAGGACATCGAAAGAGTAAAAAAAGGGCAGCTCGTTTCGTATTGTCACGATACAGGGAAGACAGCGTTACGGAAATGATACAGGATCTGGGATGGGAATCATTACAACAACGACGCTTATCGCTGCGGCGTGGGCTACTTACGAAACTCCAATCGCCAACATTCTCCTCTGAATGCGAAAATATATTGTTGACTCCCACTTACACAGGTAGAAATGATCATCAGAATTAAATACGAGAAATCAGAGCTCGAACGGATTCAGGTGTTCTTTCTTCCCGCGCGCTATTCGAGAATGGAATGGAAGATAAATAGTATAATGGTGGTTCGATGAACCCTCTGCCAGACACTTAAATGTGATTTGCAGAGTATCCCATGTAGATGTAGCCGCGGCGGAGCGGCCGAGCGCATTGAAGCGCTATGCTTCGATGCACGAGGCCATTTCCCGTCGGGTTTGGAATCCTCCCTCGGACATTAATAAGTGTGTCGTCTTTCGTATGGTTAAAGGAAAACAGTTTCTTGCTTGCTTCTTTTTCGTTGTTCATGGAGTAAAACTACGGCATTCGATATGACGTTACAGTTTATAATTTCTACACTACAAAGTCTAGGCACAGGAGAATTTACAGGCAGTATACACACATACAGATGAATGTACCTTCGAAATTGTATCACAATACGACGCGTAGTTGAGGTATGAGGAGATAAACAGTAACGTTAATGGAAAACCGCCCCAACATGCATCAGGTTTTTATCTATTACGTCGTTACTAATAACTGAATTCGTAACAGATTTTACCGACGTACAGGACTTATACGAATGAATATATACCTGCAAAATAATACAATTGGGCAACTTCAGTAAATGAGAAAATATATATTGTGATGGGTAAAAAATTTTCACATCATGCCCCACCTTTTTACTACATTTCTTATTTACTGCTGAGACTCTTTTGTATTGCAGTCATCTTGAAGATATTCCTGAAATCTGACATTTCTGTTGACAACTTTAAACTGTGAAGCACATGCGGTTGTAGAAGAAAGCAATAGACTTATATAGAGTTACAGGGAAAGGAAGATAATGAAACAGTGTACCCATTGTTTCCGACTGATCTATCTTTAATCTTCAAGAGGCTGCAGTTTACAATGAGCTTTATGTTTTCTGTTACGATTAATAATCACAAGGCAATCTGCAACACTGAGGAGAGGATCTGACATCTCCATGTTTCTCACATTTACAACTTTATGTCGCTTGCTCATACTTGCTCCTGGACAAGTAACCAGAAGTATTGCTTATGATGAAGTTTTGAATTAAATTAATGATTTAAAATTCATAATGATTTGCAACTTGATGACTACCTTTCTTTGTTTGGATACTGTAATTATTATTTCGTACATTAGCAAGACAGCCTTATTTCTTAAATAAACCCCCATAAATATAACATGTTTTTAGAAAAAAAGTAGATGCACAGAGAGAAAGACAGAGGGGGGACAGGAGAAGTACTAACTCAAGGCTTGAATGAATAAGTATATAAATAAATAAGTACCCGGGCGACGCCGGGTTTACAGCAAGTTCCTAATAAGAGTCATGAACGACGTCCAAGCCTATAAGATTACCACTTGGAATATAAATAACATCCAGTCTTATCTGCTGCTGTGCGTCCAATGAGAAGGAAGGAAGGAAGGAAGATGAAAGATTAGTGTTTAACGCCCCGTCGACAGCGTGGTCATTAGAGGCGGAGCTTACGCTCGGGATGCTTGGGTAAGGAGGGAGAAAGAAATCAGCCGTGCCCTTTCAAAGGAACCACCCCGACATTTTCCTGGAATGATTTGGGGAAATCACGGAATACCTAAATCTGGATGGCCAGAGGTGGATTTGAACCACTAACCTCCCGAATGTTAGTCCTGTGTGTTACCACTGCGCCACCTCGCTCGGTGCGTCCAATGAGATATCTTATATGCTGCAGACATATTTTATTATTACAGCAAGTAGTTGTTGATATCTAACTTGAATAAATAACCGGATACAATGCTATCACAAATCTGGAAACTGGAGCAGATTTAGGGACAGCCACTTTAGCCATTTAGAGGTGGATAAACTACCGAACAGCAGGGGTATCGCTGTTACTGTCAACCACACTCGTATAATCAATGTGTACGCTGCATCACACAGAAGCAATAAGGCGACGCGTGGGCTGAGTTTTTCAAATGTTCAAATGTCTGTAGAGCTTATGGGACTTAACTACGGGGTCATCAGTCCCTAAACTTACAAACTACTTATGAACTACCTAATACTAAGGACGGCACAAATATCCATGCCCGAGGGGGGATTCGAACCCTCGACCGTAGTGGCCGTGCAGACCGTGACTGGCGCGCCTCAGTCCCCTCGACCACTGCGGCCGGCGCTGAGTTTTTCAAAAGAGAAATAATTCCACATTTTGGAGGAAATAATGACCATATACTTTTAACGGCAGATTTCAACTGCGTTTTAAAACAAAGGACCAGACACCTAACTTTAACAAATTCATAGAATTCGTACATATTGTTAGCGAAATACGGTTAACGAACACAGGGGAACACAAGCACGGAGATGCACCTGCTTCACCCATTTTACGAGGCACTCCGTCAATCTACAGAATTTATATTTCGGGCCAACTAACACTCCACGTCTTACATTGCGAAGTATGGCCAAAAATTTTATTACATAATGCAGGGTGTACATGTACCATCAACGCGGGAAAATATGGAAAATTCCGCGGTAAAAGCACTTGGAAACTTAACAATACCCATATAGAAGATACGGAATATAGGCGTGTCTTCAGTGAAACGTGGAGCGAATGCAAAAGGAAAGATGACGGATACAACTCAGTCACAGAATCGTAGCTGAAACATGCCAAAGCAACGCTCACGAAAATGTTACAACTTTATGCAAAAGAAAAATATTCACGGAAAAAGAATACATAATTTTACTTCAGTTGCATGAGGGACCTGTTCAAATTTGGTGCCTCAATAACAGACAATTACGTACAAATTTAAAAATCAAAGCAAAACTTATAAAACTAATGCGGCAGCAGATAAAAGGATATAAAATAAAATGTAGATAGCATAACGCGATAGAGGAAGAAGAGCCATCCATGTTCCACGTAATACGTGAAAATAAGAGAGGAAAGAGGAAACTAATTAGTAACTACACATCTAAAGCTAAATGATGGCACCACCCTCTGGTAGTAAAATGATGTAAAAATACTTACTCCTCAACCACTTGGAAGAAATGTTTGCGATGAAACACAATGAAGAAGAAAAGCAGCAGGAACTAAGGCAAAATCTGCGAGAAAAATTAAGTGTAGCTGAAGTCGAAACCCTCTTGAAGGAAACAGAGGGAAAAAAAAAAAAAAAAAAAAATCCAAAAAGTAAATCACCAGCTCCTGACGGCCACACTTCAGAATTTTATCAGGTTTTTCAACACCAAATGAAACCTACGTTATTATGTACACTGAATTATTACAGACAAATTTTAACATTCCTAAAGAACTCGTGGAAGGAATAGTGTTTTAATCTAAAGAATCCAAGAAGCGTTTCCATTGACGGTTATAGACAACTTATTCTACTAAACTGTGACTATAAAATCATAGCACGAATTATTTCCCACAGACTTAAAATGGTGATGAATTGGTAGATACCAGACGAGTATTGGAATAACAGAAAGATTTTTTGAAATTGGACTCTATAATGAATTTTGTGCTTTCCCACCTCATTATTATAATAAAAACAAGAAATATCCAGCTTGGTGGGCGATAAAAAGTATTTATTTAAAAAAAATTATGTAATTCGATTCCGTTCCCATTACGGAACATCATCAATCCAGTAAAATCAAGTGTCTTGATTCATAAAAAAGACATGCCAAGAATTTTACAATTGTATAACGAAATTACATACCAGATTTCAAGTTATGATGACTCATGTACTCCACATAAAACATGTAACAGTCAGGTCCATAAAATAACTAAAAAGTTTTTCGTAGTACATGTTACAAGTTTAAAATGCGGTAGCTGCTTACATTCACCTACGCAGCAAATCAAATGTTTAAATGTCTGTAAATCTATCGGACCAAACTGCGTGGTCATCAGTCCGCAGCTTACAAACTACTTAAACCTAGGTAAACTAACCTACGAACAAACACAGACACCCATGCCTCAGGGAGGACTCGAACCTCCACGGCGAGCAACCGCGCGCTCCGCAGCGAGGTGCTTTAGACCGCTCGGCTACTCGACCGCGGCTTATATTTAGACAGTTGAAGCACTCTAATACAACGAAGAACACATAATATTATGGCGGGATTCAAAGCACTGGATCTATGTTGACTTGATCGACGATCTTCAACGCTGTCAAATGAGCTATGCTGACAATTGCAACAATAAAAGATATTTACATATGCTTGCCAAATTAAAAAAAAAATGTTCAAATGTTTGTAAACCTATTGTACCAAACTGCTATGGTCATCAGTTCCTAGATTTACAAACTACTTAAACTAACAATAAAAACACACACACACACACACACACACACGGCCGCCCAGTACGTGACATGACGCAGATTTTATTGAAAATTTTAGAGTTGTATCGAATGGTCTTGGTTGAATAGTATTTGAGATCTGTACTTAACTCACGATAATCACAAAAAAAAAAAAAAAAAAAAAAAAAAAAAAAAAAAAAAAAAAAAAAAAAAAAAAAATTGCCAAAGTCCGATACCCATGTGGCCTCCTTGTAAGTGAGATCCGTAAAGGCCTGTCAAGACAGAACACGGCAGAGCGTATGTCGGGCCTTCAGTGGCAAGCGACCTCAGGTAGGCAGGAGTGTTGCCTGCGGGCAAGAGCGGCTGCCAGCTGCGACGGCGACGGCGACTGCGGCTGAAACCTTATTAGCAGACAGATCTGCTGCGTCGCTGCTGTCAAAGGCGCCACCTACTCCCGCAGCTAATCACAACTGTAAAGGAGCAAATATTGTTGCTCGGCACGACCGTTGAAGACGGTGAAATGCAGATGGAGGTAGAGTGGGCGAGCGCATTGAAGCGCTATGCTCCGATGCGCGAGGCCGTTTCCTGTCGGGGGTTCGAAACCCCCTAGGGCAAGGATGTTTGTGCTGTCTTTATTATAAGTTAATTTATAAGTAGTTTGTTAGTTTAGGGACTGATGACCCACTGTTAAGTCCCATAAACTTAACAAATATATGAACATTTTTTTAGGCACACATACCGCCTAGAAATACTGCGCGATGCAGTCATTGTCAACATATTGGTGTTTTACAAATATAGCGCATTTGGGACCAAGTTTAGAAAGATCGACTCAAAGCCATGGCGATTGCCCTGTGTATACAATTGTTGTATACCATTGACTTTGACCGTTATTAGTTTACAACATAGATTTCATTTTTAATAACAACAAATAAGGGTAAGGTCACAGAGAGGGCACCGCGGGGGAACGGCCCACATTCTAAATTCAGCTATGAAAAAATTAAAATTCACTGATTTTTGTGTTAATACAGTGCACTAATCATAAAATGTGTTTTAAAATTTTTGATCGCACTATTGTTTTTATGTCATGTATTTCATGCACAACACAGACGTTTTTATCGAGGTATTTTATTACTTGGGACGTTATTTTGCTGATAGTTAACACTGTAAGATCAATAATACTAGCATAATATTTGCCACAGCACCAAGGACAAGACAATTCACTGATGAAATATAATAACATGAACCACACTCACGCTCACAATCACAGTCACATACAGACGGCAACGTAGCACAACTTCCAAGACAGACAGATTAATGTCTCAGAAATGGCTACACGCCGTACGAAGCGGCAAAATATCGTACTAGAAGCATATTGTTCATCAACAAGAATGCGACTTTAAGGACTGATACACAAAATACGGTATGAATCAGGTTTTAATACGATAGTGTCGAGGAACAACACTGGGAACTAAAGGCGTCTGCTGCGGAGCACGCTGCCCGTCGGAGGTTCGAGTCCTCCATCGTGCATGGGTGTGTATGTGTTGTCTCTAGGTTAGTTTGTAAGCCTAGGGAATGATAACCAAGTAGTTAAGTGCCATAGATTTACAAACTTTTTTTTCAGAGACGGCTAAGATTACAAAGCTGGGGAGGAGGAGTTGGCAATGGAGAGACGGGGGTTGGGGAGGTGCTGCACAGAGCTGGCAATGAGAAGAGAGTTGAGATGGGCAAAGAGAATGGGGTACATCCAATTACGATTCATATTTACCCATTGCCAAGCTTTGTCGTGTTCGCTAGTTCATTAATATAGCGTTATATATAATCAAATTTGATATTTAATTGTCTGTGCTTGTCAAGCTTAAGGGACTTAACTGCGGGGTCATCAGTCCATAAAACTTACGAACTTATGAACTTCTTATACTAAGGACGACACAAACATCCATGCCCGAGGGGGGATTCGAACCCCCGACAGGGAGCGGCCTCGGGCATCGAAGCATAGCGCCTCAACGAGCGTGGCCACTCCGCAGCGGCGATATTTAATTGCATAATTTATAACCCAAAGGAAGTAAGCGTAAATGGCAAACAATTTGTAAGTGTTCGCTGTTATTCCGAAAGGAACTTATCACAGTCTAATAAAGTCTTCCGAGATGTGTTATTTGTTATTACTCTCTCCCAGTTTGCATATTTAGTTGCACCGTAGTTAACCATCAGCCTATCTACGTAAATATGAGTTAATTGTACTTTCTGTTTTTGATTTATACTGTTAGGGTGATTCCAAAATGGCATGCTGTTAAGTGTCCATCCGTGTGTTGCCTCTAAGTGTGTCTGGTGACTACTAGCACTATTGTGCCTGTGTTGGATATCGCATCTAAATAGTAAGCAACATACTTGCTATTGAAAAGACCTAATCTCCAAAATCTTGCTCATAACTAATAATATTAACGGAGCTATAAATTTTATAAGTGGTTGAGTACTTCATGTAACAAAATGTCTAAAATAATGGTTACAGTAAAGGTATTGCCAGTAATTCTGTTCTTTTACTTTATGTTGGTATGTTGCCTATAATTTGCATTTCTTGCCACTTATTACATAGTACCTCAATATCGATATCCTCCCCATTAGCCATACTCTCTCGAGATAAGAACGAAAGACTTTCTTCCTCAGAAAAGTCTACAAAGATTTTTCTCTAATGTCAACTATTGCGTGTCATTGATACCTGTTCTATGCCCGCAGCCCCACGCTTTCGGGGTGGACCTTCGTCAGTTTCCCTCTTAGAGTTGCCATTCGTTCCGATATATTGCGACCGTCACCATTATGGACCTTACTGTCCCAACATCCAGACGACACTCAATTCTCTCCCCATTTTCCAGAATACTCTTATGAGCTTGCCTTAATTACTGAAGGAACGCCATCTGCCGGCCGCGGTGGCCGAGGTGACTGAGGCGCTCCAGTCACGGTCAGCACGGCCACTACGGTCGGGGGTTCGAATCTCCCCTCGGGCATGGATATTTGTGCCGTCCTAGTTCGTAAGTAGTTCATAAGTAGTTTGTAAGTTTAGGGACTGATGACCCCGTAGTTAAGTCCCATAAGCTTTACAAACATTTGAACATTTTTGAACGCCATCTCTTAGCACAACATGCAAATGCAGTCTTTGTTGAGTTATTTATGTCAACAAGTTTATGTCGGCAAGGTCACCCACATCTTCATATGTTTGTAAATCTATGGGACTAGACTAGGTCATCAGTCTTAAGTTTACAAACTAGTTAAACTGTTGTTGTTGTGGTCTTCAGTCCAGAGACTGGTTTGATGCAGCTCTCCACCCTACTCTATCCTGAGCAAGCCTTTTCATCTCCTCATAAGAACGACAACCCACATCCACTTGAATCTGCTTACTATACGCGTCTCTTGGTCTCCCTCTGCGATTTTTACCCCACACACTTCCCTCCAACGCTAAATTCACAATTCCTTGATGTCTAAGAATGTGTCCTACCAATCTATCCCTTCTTTTAGTCAAGGTATGCCAGAAATTTTTTTTCTCCCCAATTCGGTTCAGTACCTCCTCATTAGTTACGCGATCCACCCACCTAATCTTCAGCATTCTTCTGTAGCACCACATTTCAAAAGCCTCTATCCTCTTTCTGTCCACACTGCTTATCGTCCATGTTTCACTCCCATACAAGGCAACACTCCATACAAATGCCTTCAGAAAGGACTTCCTTAGGCTTAAATCAATATTCGATGTTAACAAATTTCTCTTTTTCAAAAACGCCTTTCTACCCATTGCCATTCTGCATTTTATATCATCTGTACTGCGACCATCATTTGTTATTTTACTGCCCAAGTAACAAAACTCATCTACCTCCTTTATTGTTTCGTTACCTAATCTAATTCCTTCAGCATCACCTGATTTTCTTACACTGCACTCAATTACCCTTGTTTTACTCTTGTTAATGTTCATCTTATATGCACCTTTCAGCACACTGTCCATTCCGTTCAATTGCTCTTCCAGGTCCTTTGCTGTATCTGACAGGATTACTATGTCGTCGGCAAAACGCAATGTTTTTAATTCTTCACCCTGAACTTTAATTCCTTCTCCAAATTTCTCCTTGCTTTCCTTTATAGCTTGCTCAATGTACAAATTGAACATCATTGGGGAAAGGCTACAACCCTGTCTTACTCCCTTTCCAACCAATGCATCCCTTTCATGCCCTTCAACTCTGACAACCGCTGTCTGGTTTTTGTACAAGTTGTAAATAACCTTACGTTCCCTATATTTTACTCCTGCTTGCTTCAGAACTTGAAAGAGTTTATTCCAATCAACATTGTCAAAAGCCTTCTCCAAATCTACAAAAGCTAGAAATGTTGGTTTGCCTTTTCTTAATCTATCTTCTAGGATAAGCCGTAAAGTGAGTATTGCCTCCCGTGTTCCTACATTTCTCCTGAACCCAAACTGATCTTCCCCGAGGTCGGCTTCTACCAGCTTTTCCATCCTTCTGTATATAATTCGTGTTAATATTTTGCAACCATGACTTATTAAACTGATGGTTCTGTAGTTTTCACACCTGTCTGCACCCGCTTTCTTTGGAATGGGGATTATAACATTTTTCTTAAAGTCTGAGGGTACTTCACCTGTCTCATACATCTTACACACAATGTGAAACAATTTTGTCATGGCTGGTTCTCCCAGAGACTTCAGTAGCTCTGACGGGATATCATCTACTCCAGGGGCCTTGTTTCGACTTAGATCATTCAGTGTTCTGTCAAATTCATCTCTCAGTATAGTATCTCCTATTTCATCATCATCTACATCCTCTTCCCTTCCTACAATAGTGTCTCTAAGTTCATTTCCTTTGTAGAGCCCCTCTATATACTCTTTCCACCTTTCAGCTTTCCCTTCTTTGCTGAGAACTGGTTTTCCATCAGTGTCCTTGATATTCATAGAGCTGTTTTTCTTATCGCCAAATGTTTCTTTTATTTTCCTGTAGGCTGTATCTATTTTTCCCCTATTTATACATTCTTCTACATCCTTGCATTTGCCTTCTAGCCATTCCTGCTTAGCCATTTTGCACTTCCTGTCAATCTCATTCCTTAGTCGTCTGTACTCCATTTTGCCTGTTTCATTTACTGCATTTTTATACTTTCTCCTTTCATCGATTAAATTTAGTATCTCCTGTGATATCCAAGGATTCTTTGTAGGTCTTGCCTTCCTACCTATTTTGTCCTCTGCTGCCTTCACTATTTCATCTCTCAATTTTACCCATTCCTCCTCAACTGTTTTATTTTCCCCTGTTTCTGTCAATTGTTGCCTGAAGCTCCCTCTGAAATTCTTAAGAACTTCAGGTTCCTTCAATTTATCTAGGTCCCATCTCCTTATTTTCCTACCTTTCTGTAGTTTCTTCAGTTTCAGCCTACAGTTCATAACCAACAAGTTATGGTCAGAGTCTATGTCTGCCCCTGGGTATGTCCTACACTTCAAAACCTGGTTCCGAAATCTATGTCTTACCATTATAAAATCTATCTGGTATCTTCCGGTGTCTCCTGGTCTCTTCCACGTATACAACCTTCTTTTGTGATTCTTAAACCAGGTGTTTGTTATAACTAAATTATGTTCCGTGCAAAATTCTACCAGGCGGCTTCCTCTTTCATTCCTTTTGCCCAGACCATATTCACCCACTATCTTCCCTTCCCTTCCTTGTCCTACTACCGAATTCCAGTCTCCCATAACAATTACGTTTTCCTCTCCCTTAATTGTTTGAATAATTTCGTTTAGCTCCTCATATATTTCTTCGATCTCCTCATCATCGGCAGAGCTAGTTGGCATATAAACCTGTAATACTGTTGTCGGTGTTGGCTTCGTATCTATCTTGACAATGATAATGCGATCGCTGTGCTGGTCATAGTAGTTTACCCGCATTCCTATATTCTTATTCATTATCAATCCTACTCCTGTGATACCCCCAACTGATTTTGTATTTATAATCCTGTACTCACCTGACCAGAAATCCTGTTCATCCTGCCACCGAACTTCACTAATCCCCACTATATCTAACTTCAACCTATCCATTTCCCTTTTTAAATTTTCTAATTTTCCTACTCGATTAAGGGATCTAACATTCCACGCTCCGACCCGTAGAATGCCAGTATTGTCTTTCCTGATGATCACATCCTCCTGAGTAGTCCCCGCCCGGAGATCCGAATGGGGGACTATTTTACCTCCGGAATATTTTACCCGAGAGGATGCCATCATCATATGTTCATACAGTAGAGCTGCATGTCCTCGGGAAAAATAACGGCTGTAGTTTCCCCTTGCTTTCAGCCGTTCGCAGTAGCTGTGTGGCAAAGCCACATTAGCTGATGTTACAAGGCCAGCTCAGTCAATCATCCAGACTGTTGCCCCTGTAACTACTGAAAAGGCTGCTGCCCCTCTTCAGGAACCACACGTTTGTCTGGCCTCTCCACAGATACCCCTCCGCTGTGGTTGCACCTACGGTACGGCTATCTGTATCGTTGAGGCACGCAAGCCACCCCACCTCGGCAATGTCTGTGGTTCATGGGAGTGGTAGTTAAACTAACTTAAACTAATCTAGGGACAAGATACAAATTTTCAAATGTTCAAATGTTTGTGAAGCTTAAGGGACTTAACTACGGGGTCATCAGTCCCTAAACTTACAAACTACTTATGAACTAGCTTATACTAAAGACGGCACAAACAACCACGCCCGAGGGGGGATTCGAACCCCCGACGGGGAACGGCCTCGCGCATCGCAGCATAGCGCCTCAGTGCGTTCGGCCGCTCCGCCGCGCCTAGGGACAAGACACACCCATGGCTGAGGGAGGACTTGAACCTCCAGCAGGAGCGGTCGCGCAGTCCCTGACATTGCGCGTAGAACTGCGTGCCAATTCCCGCGCGGAACTTGTAGCTGAAAAAAATCCTGAGGACGGAAATAAAAAGTGTCACTTTTCGGATGATACAAAATAGAACGGTCTTTTGTCAAGACAGGACGTACGGATCAGAAAGCCTTGTATGATATTTGTAGCTGTTTCATCTCAGTAACTCACGGAGGTAAGGCAGATGTGAGGTATCACCTTTCTACGAAGAAACACACAAACAGATTAGCGGTAGCATCGACATCAAAGCCTCTCTCTCCTTTCATGATTAAAAGTGATACCCAGGAGTAATTTCTCATTGCTGTTGCAGAACTAACAACAGCTTATAAAGTTGTCAAGCATAATCAACCTCTTGACTGTACCGTAAAACATAATGGCGCAATGCATCCAAAGTTATTGCAAAGCTGTCTGCAGGTACGACGCCTGTTAAAAATATTTTTAGAACTTGCTTTCTTTGTCACTGGATTTGCTACATTCTGTCTGAACTTTAATGTTATTTTGCCTATCTGCACTTATTTAATATTTTTGTACCTAATACAATCAAAACGTGAAACAACGCACAGTCCAAAGCTGCACTGCTTGCAACAGTAACAAGGTTTCTTTTTGATTGCTAATCACTAGAAAGCGGTAAAAAAGGAAACAACGAAATATGCTCTTTACACTTCTGCATCTAAAACTGCGTACATACGCCGTAAGCCATCATACGCTGCGTGACGGAGGTACCTCTTACCAATATTATTCATATTCTTTCTTGTTCCACCGTTGAATAGAGCGAGAGACGAAGATTACCTACATGCCTCAGTACGAGCTTTAATATCCCTTATATTATTTTGAGGTCCTTATTCTAAATGTAAGTTGCCGCTAATAGGATCGTTCTGCATTCAGCTTCAAATGGCGGCTGTTTAAGTTCCTTCAGTTCCGCGTCTAGGGATTTCTATGTGAGTTCCCGAAGCATTGTTGTAATACTCTGATTATGATCGAACCTATGAACAACAAATCTAGCAGCTCGCGTCACAGTTACTTCTACAGGGGGTGAAGAGAATAGTATTAACACCAACTCTCTTGGGCGCTACTTTGCAGTATATTATACATTTTGGTCTGCGACAAACAACACACATGATCGATGAAATGCCTGACCTCTCAGGCTTCCAAAGAGGCCAATTCTATGGCACGCAGTTAGTAGGTCATCTGTGACGGAACCGGCTACTCTGTTTTTACTAGCGACAGTATCCTCAGTAATGAGAGCGTACACAAAAAAATGTTCAAATGTTTGTATAGTCTATGGGACTTAACTACGGGGTCATCAGTCCCTAAACTTACAAACTACTTATGAACTACTTACGAACTAGGACGGCACAAATATCCATGCCCGAGGGGGGATTCGAATCCCCGACCGTAGTGGCCGTGCAGACCGTGACTGGAGCGCATCAGTCTCCTCGGCCACCGCGGCCGGCGTACACAAAACATGGTAAAACATTATTGCCGAAGAGGAATATTAGACGAAACCCGAAGTTAATTGACAACGTCCGACGAGCATTAGGAATAATTGTGGAGAGACTCCACAAAACTACAGTAGCATAGTGTACCAACTGTATGCCGCATTTCAGGGTCATTCCGGGAATCCTGATTCATCGAGGTTATTGGTATCAATGTGTTAAGGGGAGGGGAGAGGAGTTCCCCTACCCTTCTTGGTACCAGATTACACACACTACGTCTCCACGTGGTAAGGGGGAAGGGCACATTTTCTATGTAATTAAGTTTCACAATTCCGAGAAGTCTCTCTTCACCACAATCATGTTTTTTTTTTTTTTAGCCTGAGTCAGGTGCAGAAAGCTCTGCAGTGGAGGCAAATAAAATGAAAACAATTTTTTTTTTTTTTTTTTAGTCAGCTTGAAAGTGGACTGCTGTTATTCCGGCAGCGGTAGCCAATTGAAAGAAGTCTGTAGCACCCACACTCGTAATTTGACTGCATATAGAACTCAAATGCACTACCATCCACAAACCAACAAAATAAGTTACTATAGTCGTCGGCAGACAAAATAATTTACAGCACACAAGGGATTAAACTCACTTTCTGGCAATGGCGACAACTTAATAATGGCTGCTCCATGAACAAAATTAAATTAGCCTCTGTTTCAGCGCAACGGAAATTTATCTGCTTAACTCGAGAGGCGAGCAGCCAAATGTTATCAAAAACACAATAAAACCACAGAAATTATTAATAAAAATGAGAGGTGTGAAATGAGGAACACATGGAGTTATTAATTTTAAATAAATTCTCTATATTTTGATATAATATAGCGGAGGGGAGGACCACATAATTCTAAGAATGAACCACCTGTACAATTTTAGTTATACAAGTTACTATTACTATTGCTCATAATAAAATTTGAATCTGCCCGTATATTAACGTGGGGGTACGTGGAGGACATTCTCATACACACAGGAAATTAACAAGAGAAACACACTCATTGAAAAATACTCAATCACACGCCAATGGTTAGCGACACTTACTCAAACTGCAATCTTACAACGGTGATGCTAGCAGCGGCAGGAGAGATGGCGGTCGTCTTGATTAGACAAATAAAATTAAACTGATTGCCTAGCGGATTCATGTTCGGGGAGGAATATTGAAAATCACTTGAGTGACCACGTGCAGTACGGAACAAAGAAACTAACTGCACAACAGTACAAAAGTTATTACAAAATACACCCGTGGAATTAAATAAGAAAATTGTTTACAAATTAAAACAAAGCAACCAGCTGATTCTCATGGCTGCAGACCGTTGCGAACGCACGTTGTGCGATCGGCCTCGCCAGGGCAAGAAACTCAAAATTTAAAATAAAAAGGTGAAGCTACATTTCCGAGACTTAAAGAAACTTCAGATAACCACTGAACATTTCTCCCCGCGTGCTGAAAGAATTACTCAGAAAATTTCTAAGCACAAAACTAGCAATCTGAAAAGGTTTAAGTTCTAACTAGCTGCACTCCTCTCAGCATGATTGCAGACAAGCACTCACTGCAAGTGCGAAGGCCCAAAGAAGAATGAAAAAAAAATGTTTGTTAAGCTTATGGGACTCAACTACGGGATTATCAGTCCCTAAACTTACAAACTACTTATGAACTACTTACGAACTAAGACGACACAAATATCCATGCCCGAGGGGGGATTCGAACCCCCGACCTTAGTGGCCGTGCAGACCGTGACTGGAGCGCCTCAGTCTCCTCGAAGAAGAATGAAGCACCAGACCATGCGCAGAACGCTCCCTGGCCACACTTCCGGTTGGGTGCGTTCAGCGATATTCACTACCAACTTAAGCTTCCAAGCAAACACTTTTACCTCCCCTAACAGCTCAGTGCGGCTTCCTCAAAGTAACCTCTTAGGTGCACAAAAGCTTGGCACAACCTTACCAGAACAAGAACGTCTGGACATCTTCTCTACAAACACTGTCTTTGGATTGCAGCAGAAAGCTGAGCAGACGACGAATGAGAGCATGCACTACTAACTACGAAACGAGGCCCTAAAGCTCGAAGCACTGATGTTAGTCATTGCACAGCAATTATTCAATTTTAGAGCAACCTTCCACATTCATAAAAATACACACACACTGGAGCAGAATATTTATAAATGTGTGGGGGAAGAACATAAATAGCAAATTAAATAAATTAATTAACATCCTGGTCAGTTAATTAAATGAGTAAAATACACATAGATGAATTTAAATTGACCAATGACGGTACTAATACATTTATGTGTGTGAAATAACATATGAAACACGCACATAAATGTAGTGGACGTGTTTCAAGCTGTGGTAAAGATGAAAGGCAGCCAGCAGCAGCAGCGAGTCTCAGCTAAAAAGAGACCTATCAGTGATCAGTAATAATTTTACTGTTAATCATATTAGTTCTTTTTCTGTGTAATTATACTTAAGGTATTGATTATTGTTGTTTCAGAGCACGAACCGGTGTCAGACGAGGGCACACAGCCATTTGCTACAGTATCACAGCAGCAGTCTGCAGAATGTGCACTTCTCGATTTTTCTGACCTGGTATCATTTAACTACAACCCACAACTGCAGCCAGAAACAGAACCTCAGATAAGCATCTGCAGAATACTGCTATTCGCCAACACCAACAGCGAGACTGCATGTGGTTCAAACGTGTGAATATAGGTTTAGCTGCTGAGGAAAATGTGGAAGCTGAATTTACTGCAGAAACACATATTTATTGTAATTGCAGCTGTATTTCTTAATACAATTCAGGCTGAATTTAAAGCATATGGAAAACAGTTATTTGATCAACACTGCAAATATAAAACTATCTGAATGGTTGTATGTAATTGCGTAAATAAAAACATGATAGCCGCGGTGGAGAGGCCGAGCGGTCGACAGCACCTCGCTGCGGAGCACGCGGCTGCTCGCCGTGGAGGTTCGAGTCCTCCCTGGGGCATGGGTGTGTGTGTTTATCCGTAGGTTAGTTTACCTAAGTTTAAGTAGTTTGTAAGCTACGGATTGATGACCACGCAGTTTGGTCCGATAGATTTACAAACATTTGAACATTTTTTAAAACATGATATGCAACACAATTATACAAGTATTGACATGGTGAAGTGTCGGGACTTCTTCCGAATGTTTGCAACATTCTGGCACGATGTTTTGACGGCGTAACTGCCTCTTTTTCTCAGGTGCTACCTGAGAATCGTCTTTTGGTAGGTGGGATCCAGTATTTATGCCCAGACAGTGCTGGGCACTTTGACCAGTCCGTATCCACCTTTACTAGGCGTGGTTTCAATTTTCCCCTCTGCTCGATGGTGGTGGTTGGGCTGCCATATTTCATATCGCTCTGACTGTGGCCGTGTCAAGCAACATAATCACTAATGCCGTATTTGAACATTTATGAGAGGATTGCATTTTTCTACATTTAGAGCTACCGTTCATCACACCAACTAGCACTTTTGTCTAGTTCGTTTTGTATCCTCCATTCACTTAACGATGACACCTTCGCGAGCACCACACATGGCCAAACACCGCCCTTGCCGCGCCGCTGCCCCGCGTACTGTGCGCAGCGGGTCGCGGCAGATTAGCCGTGCGTACTGGGGCGCCGTGCTGCGATGCGCGCGGTCGATCGCCGTCGGGGGTTCGAGTCCCCCATCGGGCACGGATGTTTGTGCTGTCCTTAGGTTAGTTTACCTTAGTCAAATGTTCAAATGTTTGTAATTGTTATGGGACCAAACAACGTTGATCATGAGTCCCTAGACTTACAAAATACTCAAACTAACCTAAGGACAACAAACACATCCATGCCCGAGGGAGGATTCGAACCTCCGACGCGGGAGGCCGCGCGATTCGTAACGTGGCGCTCCAGACCGCTCGGCTACTCCCGCAGGGCTTACCTTAGTCTAAGTAGTTTGTAAGCAACGGACTAATGACCACGCAGTTGAGTCCGATAGATTTACAAACATCTGAACATATTATTATTGCGCAGCGGCGTGTGGGGCAGAGTGGTGAGCAGGAAGAGGAAGAACGCCGCTGGAGTCAGCCAGGCTAAAACTGAATTTTATGCGTCAGCGGGCAGCGCTCGCGCTTGATGGGTTAGGAACGGCAGAGCAGCCAATCAGTAGTAGACATATACCGGCCAATAAGATTTATTAGACAGTGAACAGAAAAGGTGCATGATTTCTCAAAACCCGTTGACGGTAATATTCATCTCGGGTGTGCAGCCGGATACCATCGTCAACTAAACACGATATTTCGGCAGACCAACTGGCTGCCATCTTCAGGTGAGTGCGCTGCTACACTTACTCGCCAGAACTGAGGCAGAACAGAGACAGCGGCCCATTTATAGACCGCTGACGACCCACCCCACGTGCGCGAAACCAAAGTAGAGGCCTCTAGGCGCAATAGAACTAGAAGCGCGCTGGTGGAGAAAATCGGCAAAACGATGGGTCGAAACAGGACTAGTTAAAAGAAACAGCAGGTCGAAATGAAGACCGTTGTTGCTTAATATCAGATAAGATTGGGTTCCAAGTTTTACTTAGAGGGAAGCCCTTGTCCCTATTAATAATATTATCGCCCATACGAATTTCTATGGATTCTTTTAGAACCCATTCCCAGTAGCGGGAAGCAGGAGCAATCAGTTTAGTTTCATCATATAATACCTTGGTCCAAAAGGTGAACCATTAGAGGACAATTACAAGTCTATTGCCTTTCTGCCTTTCGTCGGGAATATTTCCTCGAAAGTTTCCAGAATTTTAAGATTTGACATTAAAAGTGTTTTTACGTTCCCACCAAAGACCAGGGCCCTCCTTGGGTCAGTCAAAGATGATTTAGGACTGAGGAAACCCGGTGTTTATAGAATTCCATGTTATTGTGGTAAAACTTACATCGGCCAAACGATCCGCACAGTTCGGGATCGGTGTGTGGAACACATCGTCATACTCGTTTACTTCAACCTGAAAATTCAGCTGTTGCTGAACATTGTCTGAATGAGGGACACAAGATGTTATATGATGAAACTAAACTGATTGCTCCTGCTTCCCGCTACTGGGAATGTGTTCTTAAAGAATCCATAGAAATTCGTATGGCCGATAATATTATTAATAGGGACAAGGGCTTCCCTCCAAGTAAAACTTGGAACGCAATCTTATCTGATATTAAGCAACAACGGTCTTCATTTCGACCTGATGTTTCTTTTAACTAGTCCTGTTTCGACCCATCGTTTTGCCGATTTTCTCCACCGGCGCGCTTCTAGTTCTATTGCGCCTAGAGGGCCTCTGGTTTCGCGCACGCGCGGTGGGTCGTCAGCGGTGTATAAAGGGGCCGCTGTTTCTGTTCTGCCTCAGTTTCCGGCGAGTAAGTGTATCAGCGCACTCACCTGAAGATGGCAGCCAGTTGGTCTGCCGAAATATCGTGTTTAGTTGACGACGGTATCCGGCTGCACACCCGAGATGAGTATTATCAGTTATTACGCCGGGAAAGTCTACGCAACCACCCCATTGACGGTAATTTGGATGAACACTCTGGAAACGAAAAGTATTTAAGGTAGTGACGGGAAGTGTAATTTGTTGATAGTCAAAAACTTTTACGTACACCGCTTCGATTTGTTTAGATAGTACAATTGTAACGCTCTTTCTTATTTGCCGCGGCAAAGCGACTCCAGATTATCTGCTCTGCCGTTCCTACTAGCGAGCGCGAGCGCTAGCCGCTGACGCATGAAATTCAGTTTAACCGGCAGGCAGTCTCCTTGTGGAACGTCAAGCAGTTAACAAGCAACACTAGCTATCTTAAATTGATGTTTCGTATTGGAAGCATAATGGCGTCATCTCATTGGTCTCATTGGCTTGAGGTGTCGACAATTATTCTTTCTCTTTAAGGAATTCAGTGAAGGTTTCTAAAGGTAGCAAAAATCTATTAGTGCTAAAATCCAGATTATAAAGTAATCTGCGACATTGCCATCTCCACTTAGTAGCCTCTCTGTGTTGCAAAAGATGCCTTCCTTCGTTTCCTTCTTGCAGCGTTTGGCATATAGCTGTCTCACTCCCATACTGCTGCTGGCATTGCGGTGGTGGGGGAAGTAGTGCGCCCATCAAAACTGCTCGCGCCCGAGCCGGCCGCGGTGGCCGAGGGGACTGAGGCGCTCCAGTCACGGTCTGCGCGGCCACTACGGTCGGGGGTTCGAATCCCCCCTCGGGCATGGATATTTGTGCCGTCCTTAGTATTAGTTAGTTCATAAGTAGTTTGTAAGTTTAGGGACTGATGACCCCGTAGTTAAGTCCCATAATCTATACAAACATTTCATTACATTACTCGCGCCCGATGTGCGCTAGGATCTTTTCAGGGGAACTGGGGGAAAATACACCTAAAACCAATCTTTTCTTGTTAGTTTTTTATTTCTTTAACAAAAATATTTACTTGTAAGAATAAGACTCTATAGCCCTCACATAAAATTATTTTTAAAATAGCATAGTCATGATAGTAGTCCATTTAAGAAACATATACCTTTCAGAAGAAGCCTACTGTATATATGACGAATGTGCATGTACAATACTAATACACTCAAATTTGGGTCACAAAATTACTAAGTTTTTCTTCGAGTCATGTTTTGGATATTTTCTAAAGCTTCGCGTAGTTATTCTTCAATACAAACACTAATCGTTACCAAAACAGTAAATGGTTTGAATGCTTTGGTAAGACGAGTGTCAACAGCCATCATATATTTCATAAAAATGCATCTTTAAAACCATCGGCTGTTTATTATTTATTAGAAACCTTATAAATCAACCAGTTTCGGTCAATAGGCTATCTTTATAGATAAAAAGGTGTTAAAACGGATTGGTAAAATGCATCAAATAAAATACATCTAGATGAGACAAACAGGAGTCAGTATAACTAAAAATATTATAAATACAGTGGTCATCTTAGATAAAACCTATCAGTCAACACAACATAAAAGGTGAGGACTAGTCCGTTAAAATATTTTTATTCCACGAGAAACTTTTAAGTCTTGCAGAGAGCACGCACACGTGCCATTACATTGCCCAGGCTCTGCTTAGGTTCAGATTCTGTATCTCCTAAGTCAGCCTAAGATCGCTCATTCGTCAGGAAGGGTCGAGGGGATACGACGCTGGCAACATGCGCGTTTGCGCTGGTCAGAGCACCAAGTCATATGCTACAAAGGCTCATCTCAAACATACGAATTGGTCCGAACTCAAGACAACGTAGATAACATTTTATGCATGGCTGTTTATCAGCGATTGTACTAACGGGTGATCAAAAAGTCAGTATAAATTTGAAAACTTAATAAATCGCGGAATAATGTAGAGAGAGAGAGAGAGAGAGAGAGAGAGAGAGAGAGAGAGAGAGAGAGAGAGAGAGAGAGGTAAAAATTGCCACACATGCTTGGAATGACGTGGTGTTTTATTAGAAAAAAACAAAAAGGTCAAAAAATGACCGACAGATGGCGCTGGACGGCAAAGCGTTAGTGACTGCGCATGAAAGGAGCTGTAATGAGAGAGAGAATTAGATGCACCAGCAGTCGCAGCATGTTGACGTTACCTGAAAAGACGCTTTTAGTGAAGCAGTATTGTCAAATTGGGTATGTACTAGTTCAGCGTTACATTCCTATCGCCATAGGAAGGGGATTCGAACGGGTAAAGGGCCGTTGACAAATGCAGCTGTGGCGAGAATGATTTCGAAGTTCGAAGCCACGGGTTGTTTACAGGATAGACACCGTAGTGGCCAACCGAGCACAAGGCGTAATGCTGCTGAGACAGTTCAGGAAGAAATGGAGACTTTAGCGGGTTCGTCTATGCACGGGGAACTCAGCGCTCGTGCAGTCGCACGTTGCACCGGCATTCCATACACTACTGTTTGGTTGGCACTTAGGCGTACCCTCCGATGCTATCCTTACAAAATCCATCGGCATCATGAACTGTTACCTGGCGATTTACTGAAGCAGGGGGGGGGGGGGGGGGGGAAAGCGGTGTGGGCGTTTCAAAAGATGGCGGAAGATGACAATTAGTTGAGTAACATGTTGTGGGCCGACGGAGCGCATTTCACGCTCCTAGGGTCCGTCAACGCCCACAACTGCAGAATTTGGGCTACCGAAAATCCTAGAACTGTCTTGGATACTCCATTGCACGACGAGAAAGTCACGGTATGGGTTGGATTTACCACATATACCGTTATCGGGCCTTTTTTCTTCGAAGAACTGCGTGATTCTGGTTTTGTAACTGCTACCGTGACGGGTGAGAGGTACCCCGATATGTTACAGAATTGCATCATCTCCAGCCTGTCTGATAAACACCTGCTGGAAAGTACGATTTTTTGCGCAGGATGGCGCTCCACCCCATACTGCTAGACGCGTGAATGATCTCTTGCGCACCTCGTTTGGTGATGATCGTGTGCTCAGCCGCCACTTTCGTCATGCTTGACCTCCCAGGTCGCCAGACCTCAGTGCTTGCGATTATTGGCTTTGGGGTTACCTGAAGTCGCTAGTGTATCGTGATCGACGGACATCTCTAGGGATGCCTCACCATAACTCCTGACATGCTTTACAGTTCTGTTCACAACATTATTCCTCGACTACAGCTATTGTTGAGGAATGATGGTGAACATGTTGAGCATTTCCTCTAAAGAACATCCTCTTTGCTTTGTCTTAATTTGTTATGCTAATTATTGCTTTTCTGATCAGATGAAGCGTCATCTGTCGAACATTTTTTAACTTATTTTGTTCTAATAAAACCCCATGTCATTCCAAGCATATGTGTCAATTTTTACCTCTCTATCTTCATTATTCCGTGATTTATTAATTTTTAAAATTTATACTGACTTTTTGATCACCCGATATATCTATGCTTTTCGACCGTTGCTGTGCTGCTGTTCCTATTTTAGTTATGAATGTCTATGACTGTCTGACCACGGCAGATATGTTTATGTAATTTTAGTTTCTTTTATGATCTGACATGTAATTTTAACCCTTTATCTCATATTGTCTGAAGAAAGTGTCATTTGCGACATCGAAACCTAGATAACGTATTTAAATGTAACTTGGGACTGAAGGCTGTATAAAAAAAATCCAATACAACGTAGATAATTCCCGCACCTCAACTTGCGCATGCACAAAGCCTCACTGAAAGTAACATCCGAGCTTCGCAGTTGTTCTTGACGCACTGAAGATTTATCAGAAACACCTCATATTTAGTAAATTTTCTTGTAACTAAATATCAACTAATGACGCATCAGTTGTAAAAGTTTTAGAAGACCTTAAGATAAACAACGTTGTTAGCCACAGGCTGTGAGAATAACATATTTTGGAGTAAGGGGAAAAGGGTTCGCAGCTGGTTGAAAACTATTTCTTCTAGCCTTGCGTTTTTAACAGATTTTGGAACCATAAATGACTTTTGTTTTGTTACTTGACCGTTTTCCGAGATATGACGCTTTTTCGTTGTCTGAAATATTTCAGTGTTAGAGAAGACGGAGGGGGTGGGGTAGAACAGTCTTCACGCATGCTAAACGTAGGGTGTGGGTGCTGGTTAGCGGATACAGTGTCTCGTAACTCGAAGTTAGCTTCTTTTTTCATTGTAACAATAATTTCCTTACAATCGCTTAATGGCGAATTCACCTGTTTATTATGCTTGTTTAATAAAAATATTTGTTAATCTTAAGGGACTTAACTACGGGGTCATCAGTCCCTAAACTTACTAACTACTTATGAACTACCTTATACTAAAGACGACACAAACATCCATGCCCGAGGGGGGATTCGAACCCCCGACGAGGAACGGCCTCTCGCATCGGAACATAACGCCTCAATGCGCTCAGCCGCTCTCCCGCGACTGTGCTTTAGTGTCCATGCGCATATTCATCTGTTCTTAGAGTTTACTTTCCAAAAGAATGAACAGCTTTCAGTATCTAGTAGAAATTAATTTCTCTGCTTTAAGCTTGGAAGAGAAGTATGAAAGAGAAGCATGGCAGGCGCACGCTTCAGTTCAAGTTGAAACACGCGGAAACAGGCCAAAGTAAGGCATTATGCAGGTCTTTTAACGAAATTGTATATAAAAGTAACCGTTGGCTTTGTGGCTGCATTCCTACAATTAAACTATTTTTGAAACTTACTGGCAGATTAAAATTGTGTGCCGGAACCGGGACTCGAACCTGGGACCTTTGCCTTTCGCGGGCAAGCGCACTACCGACTGTGCTATCCCGACACGACTCACGATGCCGCCTCACAACTCTACTTCCACCAGTACCTCGTCTCCTACTTTCCAAACTTCACAGAAGCTCTCTTGCAAACACGCAAGACTAGCACTCCTGGAAGAAAGGATATGGTGGAGACATGGCTTAGCCACAGCCTAAGGGATGTTTCCAGAATGAAACTTCACTCTGCAGCGGAGTGTGCGCTGATATGAAACTTACTGGCAGATTAAAATTGTGTGCCGGAACCGGGACTCGAACCTGGGACCTTTGTCTTTCGCGGGCAAGCGCACTACCGACTGTGCTATCCCGACACGACTCACGATGCCGCCTCACAACTTCACTTCCACCAGTACCTCGTCTCCTACTTTCCAAACTTCACAGAAGCTCTCTTGCAAACACGCAAGACTAGCACTGACTTGGAATGAATTTTAGAATTTTCTTGAAGTGTGAATTTTTTGCGTGCTGTATGTCAATATTGAATAGAATAATCTACCTCTACTGGTAGTGGAGTTATTTCAGGGATATGTTTTTACCCGGGGCAAACTTTAGTGTGCCTAAACTACCAATGAAATGAGTTGCATCAACTTCAACTTCACCGGACTGCTGTAATCAAATAGGCCTACCTGAAATTGTTTTGCGCCTAGTTGGTGTGTCCACATTAAATATTCGTATGTTTGTAAACCTACTGGATCAATCTGCTATGGTCATCAGTTCCCAGACTTACAGACTACTTTAACTAACACTAAGGACAACACACACACCCATGCCCGAGGGAAGATTCGAACCTCCGGCGAGGACGGCCGCCCCGTACGTAGCGTGATGCCTTAGAGCACGTGTCCATCCCGCGCGACTGTCCACATCAGTAGAGTTGGAATCTCAATTTCGTAAAGAAAGTGGAGACGACTGGTTTTGGAACACAGTGATTCAATTATCTGTCAAGGTAAACTGCATAACGCAGTATAATTATTTTAGGCACCAGCAAGAGTCAACTGGGCTATTTCCTGGTCGCATAGGACTCTGTGTTGGATAAGAGTTTCGCGCTAAATGTAAGTAAGGGACCAGTGCTCTAGAATACTCTTCGTAAAACCGGTGTGTTAGTGCCATTGGTCTAACGAGAATGACTCCGTCTAGGAACTGAAGCCAAGAAGTAAATGCCTCTGTGCCAGTGTTGATCATCACAGTGCAATTGCCTCACCGTCTCGTGCTTCTCCTTTCCCCGCCCGCTTCGCCCTCCCCGCCTTGTTCTTCTGCTGTGGCCCACTTTATTCGCTTGTCACGAACCGCCCCGGCACGGACTTGGCGCCCAGACCACGCGCCTCGCCTGACGTAGCCCACTTCCGGCACTAATGAGGCGTGACTTGCTGTCTTCTGTCACAGACCCTCTGTACTCCTGTGAGGGTTGCCAGGAATAGCTTGCAATATTTCCTGCAAGACAGGCGCCGATGCGTTTCCTGGAGACCAGCAGCGTAGCGGCTGTTTTTGCATTCGGGGAAAAATTTATCGTTGGGAGCTCGGAGCTTCCGTTGATATTTTTATGATATCAGTAGCGGCTACTGGCGGAATAAAACTGTTATGATACCGATATTTCCTTGCAATTACAAAAGCACACAGATGGTGGGCAATGAAAATCGCGTAACTCCATTTTTCTTACATTTTGCAAGATATCCAAGAAGATATCTTGAAAATAATATAAAGTGTTGAGAAATAAAGTTATTGTACGTGTAACTATACAGGGTGAATCACCTAACACTTGCACCGCAAATATTGCGGAAATGGAAAGTGCGATTGATGTGCGGTTTCCACAGAATGGTTTGGTAGTCAGGTGCTCGTATTTTTAGACAGCAAACAGATTCTAATATTACTTACAAAGTGTATTTTTATGCAAACATACAGTTTTTTAAATGGAAAAATTGTTGTTTCTATCATCTATGGATAGGGGATTTCTTGTCAGAGAGGACACAGTTCGTAGTAATCGATGGTAAGGCATCGACTAAAACAGAGGTGATATCGGGCGTTCCACAGGGTAGTGTTATTGGTCCTTTGCTATTCCTTATTTACATAAACGATTTAGGGGAAAATCTAAGTAGCTCTCTTAGGTTGTTTGCAGATGACGCCGTCATTTACCGTCTAGTAAAATCATCTGAAGATCAAAACCAACTGCAGAACGATCTGAATACGATATCAGTATGGTGTAAAAATTGGAAATTGACTCTAAATAATGAGAAGTGTGAAGTCGTCCACATGAGTACGAAAATAAATCCGTTAAACTTTGTTTACAACATAAATCAATCAAATGTGAAGGCCGTAAACTCCACAAAATACCTAGGAATTACTATTACTTCAGACTTAAACTGGAAAGAACACGTAGATAATATCGTGGGAAAGGCGAACCAGAGACTGCGTTTTATTGGCAGAACCCTTAAAACATGCAACAGAACTACTAAAGAAACTGCATACACTGCGCTTGTCCGTCCATTTTTGGAGTATTGCAGCCCAGTGTGGGATCCTTATCAGGTGGGTTTGACGGAGGACATCGAAAGAGTCCAAAGAAGGGCAGCTCGTTTTGTATTGTCACGATACAGGGGAGACAGCGTTACGGAAATGATACAGGATCTGGGATGGGAATCATTACAACAACGGCGCTTATCGCTGCGGCGTGGGCTACTTGCAAAACTCCAATCGCCAACATTCTCCTCCGAATGCGAAAATATATTGTTGACTCCCACTTACGTAGGTAGAAATGATCATCAGAATAAAATAAGAGAAATCAGAGCTCGAACAGAGAGATTCAGGTGTTCTTTCTTCCCGCGCGCTATTCGAGAATGGAATGGGAGATAAATAGTATAATTGTGGTTCGATGAACCCTCTGCCAGGCACTTAAATGTGATTTGCAGAGTATCCCATGTAGATGTAGACACTGCAATTTTTGACGCCAGCCGTGTACAAAGAATTTTGAATGACATTTTTATCATGTTATGTTTGACAGCTACAATCGTTCAAAGTTTCGGGGGCGGAGGCTAGGATAGCGTAGGTGACTGGCCGAGTGGCTAGCCCCTTAGGCACGGTCCACTTTCTCATGACCACCAACCAGTCAGCTACGCTATCCTAGCCTCCGCCCCCGAAACTTTGAACGGTTGTAGCTGTCAAACATAACGTGATAAAAATGTCATTCAAATCTTTGTACACGGCTGGTGTCAAAAATTCCAGTGCATGATAGAAACAACCATTGTTCCATTTGAATAATTATATGCTTGCACAAAACATATACTTTCTAGGTATTTTTACAATCTGTTTATTGGCTAACAATACGAGTCCATCACTACCATTCCATCCTGTGAAAACCGCACATCAATCGCATTTTCCGTTTCCGCAATATTTGCGGTGCAAGAGTGTTAGGTGATTCACCCTGTATAATTAAGTGTTCAGGGATCCCAAATGCTTCGGCAGCAATAAACGTAATATGTTACTGGAATTAAAAGGTTGTCACGACAAATGGAGTTACGAGGTTTTCATTGTGTAACATCGATACATCAGTTTATCTTCTAACGCCTCATTTTCTTGATGGATTAAGAAGAGCCGACCGCAGTGGCCGAGCGGTCTGCGGCGCGCCAGTCACAATCTGCATGGACGATACGGTCGGGGGTTCGAATCCCCCCTCGGGCATGGATGTGTGTGTTCTCTTAATGTAAGTTAGTTTGAGTAGTTAGTAAGTCTAGGGACTAATGACCATGACAGTTTGGTTCAATAGGTTTACAAACATTTGAACACTTTTTGTCCATGCAGAATGAAAGCCTTTTTCCTCACTACGACACCAGGTAAGCAAATGTTCAAATCTGAGAAGTTCTGAAAAGGAAAGAACTCCACCCGGAATCTTAATAAACAGAGATACAATCTAAAAAATAAAAAAATAAAAATAAAAGAAAAAATCAAACGGGGCAGAGTGGTTAGCTAGTACTTAGTTACCTTAGCTCAGTACTGCCGATAAGAACACCAAAAGGACTAAAATAAACGTGTAAACGAGCTCTCAGAAAACAAATTTCCTTCATCAAAATGTTCAATTGTTTGAAAACCTGTTGGACCAAACTGTTATGGTCATCAGTCCCTAGACTTACAAACTACTTAAACCAACTTACACTAAGGACAACATATACATCCATGCCTAGGGAGGACTCGAACGTCCGACGGGTAGCAACAGCGAGCTCTGCAGCAAGGCGCCTTAGAACGCTCGGCCACACCACTTCGGCTTACTTCATCAGGTAGTAGAGAGGAGGGAAGAGAAAGACGGGAGGAGAGAAAATGGCTTTGGGGCACTCACAACGTAGGCCGTGAGGTAAAGATGGAATACTGGGTGATGGTTACCTTTATCTCCTTACTCCTCTATTTTCTAGTCACTCTATCTATTGAATTATTCTCTGGGGAGAACTTCCGCCAAATGAACAGAAATGTAATCTGGCCTTTTATCTACTTCACGGTTAGTAAACATATTAGTATCTAAAAGAGACGCAAAAGCCTTGGAACATATCGTTTTGGCAGGCGGGATCCACCGATTCATGTGGTCTGCGCCAGTGATTTGTCCGACCATATCACGTTCCGCCATTTTCCATGGTCCAGTCCTGGTAACTGGCGACAAATGTAAGCCGTTGTGCTCATGACAAGTTGACATTGACACCAGAGTGTGGCCCTGGCAACTCTACTGAACGGTATCCATGTTCCTACGGGTTGTCTATCGGTAGACGTGTTTAGCATGTATTATGTTGAACTGAGCCGTAATTTCTTGCACTGTTTCCCTATTGTAACAATTGACGTTCTATGTCAGAGATCGCCAGTCACGGTCATTGAGGGTGGCTGGACAGCTAGGGTTTTGTCTGAGTTGGACTGTGACACCATCATGCAACCATTCGCGATACACCCTCGACACGGTTGAAGGCAGGAGCCCCGACAGGTTTTGATGTCGGTAATGGTATTTTCCTCGATATCTTGAGGAACTTGTTATGTACTCATTACATTCTTCTAATGTTTTGTACAATGTATCTTTAGCATCGAATTAATGTTTAAGCATATAAAAAGTAACAATGTAATTATAGAAAAATCAATTTTTATTTTCCCAGGTATTACGTCTACCCAATCCCATTTACGTGATTTCTGTTGCTTGGGGGTTGTTATTTCTATCCTGTCAATTATTTGTTTTTTCGTATGGATAACATTTTCCACATTTGGCTGTTTTGAACGACTGACTCAAGCTCCACCACCTACATTCAAATCGGTTAATGTGGATAGTAACTCTGATGTACAATGTGTAAGATTATGCATAACATAAAAAAGACGTTGTTTTACCTTAGAATCTAAATCGCGTTCGGTTCTATAAAAAGTAGAGGCAGCATTTTCAGAGATTCTCCTCATATGTTTTACATCATTTTTAAATAATTATTCGATATTTTTCAGCTCCATTATTAATAATTTTCCTGGGCATAAAACTAAGCCTTTTTCCATATTCGTAAATGAATTCTCACTATACACTCCTGCATCCACTGGCAACCACTGGGTGAAGTCGACTTCCTGCTCTTCCTGTCCGTTAGGCACCGACCACCACACCCCGTTCGAACAGCGTCACCTCACGATGACATTGCATGTTACACAAATCCTTTCCGCAACCACGTTGAGAGATGTCAGCACATCTCTCATCAAATTTATCATTGTAATTTCTTATTGTTGAGCAATACATAGCTCTTAAGATGAGATGGGGCTGAATATCAGGTGCGGGGATGTTTTAGCCGTTGGGAGAGAAGCGAGCTTGCTGTGTGAAAAAAGTCACAAGTGTGGCAGGCAGCAGGCCTCCACCGGAGGGTTGGGGAATGTAGCGAAAGCAGGGCTGGAGTTTTACGACGCCATCTGCATCGCCGCCCGCCAGGAGGTTAGGACGCTTACATGTCGTAGCTTATCGGAAAAGTGAAACCGGCGTCCTAAGGGTGCAGGCTACATTGTTTGTGCGAAGAGAGCAGGTGGACGGTTCCCCAGACCAATGGAAACTGGCTTGCGCCAACATTGTGTGTCGTGTCTGGGAGTACCTGGGTCCAAAGAATCGGGATAATTTCATCGTTTATAGCACCTTCTTTTACGAGATGTTATCTGCCTTCATGTTTTAAGCTAAGACTCCCTGTAGTTCGGGGACCGCTGAGGGCTAGATAGCATCGGTGATATCTCTCCTTCTTTCTGGACAAGCACGAAAATTACTCCAAAGTGGAGCTAGTACGCCAGTTTAGGCGGGAACACTGCCCGAGCGTGGGAATACCACTAGCTGCATGGGCAGAACGTTAAAAAACCGCGCGAATGTCTCTGATTGGCTTTCGTGAATGGGCGTGGCCCCGTGGCACTTGACTTCTTAGCTTTGGCGGGAGCGCAACTCTTCTCTTAGCTTCAGCGGGGGAAGGACGTGTCTCTTAGCTTCGGTTGGAGAAGGACTTTATCTCTTAGATTCGGCTGGAGAAGGAGCTTATGGGGTGTTCAACTTGGACTTATAAACTTGTACAACCTTCAGAGTCCGCTCTAAAAGTTGAGCATTCTGTGTGGGTTCTGGTAGACCATTAATAAGGCCAGCCTACCTTAACTTGTGCTTCGTTTGCACAGGAGACGATTTGCTCGGGATTCTGGAGTCACCTTTGCCTCCAATAAATACTAGTGTATCAAACACGCAGTTTGGAGTAGCATAGACTTTGCGGAATCACCGAGATCGTTGGGCACTGTGAGCTATAGAGTTTACAGCTGTTGGTACTGTAGGAGTAATAGCTTCTGTCTTGCAAAGCAAATCGTTGTTTCCGCGGCCGCGAATATTTTCAGCAGCCGGCCATCAGGCGCCACATCAGCTGTGCTTTGAGAACACGCCACTACTCCAGGTTTGGTAACGTACCGCCAGCATTTGCCTGAGAGGAACTAGGTAGTATTCACGAACTTGTGGAGAATAATAATATTTAGGGACTGCACCGAAATATTCAGCCCTCGCTTTCTATATCGTCATTGTTTCATGAGAATTGTTTCAGTAACTGGGGAGTAGGGAAGAACTTGCCAATCAATGTTATCTAAATTATTGATAACATACATTCATGTGACACTGAATTAGAATTTGTCCATCATTCAGATATGTGTCGTTCAGACTCTTACCAAGTTGATTTGTTAATTTTGTATTGAAGCAAATGATATAATAAATGTGGTTGTTAAAGATTTGTTCGTAGAACATCATTCATAACCGTAGATCCCCGTCATTCATATTTTGGATTTTTTTTTTGAGTGTTTCGGGTAGCATTAATTGAGTGCAATTTTTGAACATAGACTCTATTATAGATTTTTTTAAATCGACTCTAAATCTAGTATCAGATTACAGGTGTGTCAGCTGCTGCTGTCAATTGCATTCCCTTCCCCACATAAACCTTAAATTTGAAGAACCCTACCAGAACCATCAGCCCAGAAACCTTACCTTTGGCGCACCCTACCAGGATCCTTTCCCCACCCAAATCTTACATTTGGCGAACCTGCCAGGATCCTCTCCTCTCACACCCACAGCCTTACAACGTCTCACAAGGAGAGGATCTGACATGTGGCTCACCGATTTCGATCAAATTTTACATGGACATTATATATCATATGTAAAGAGACATGTGTTTCGGCTTTTTGTTGGACAGTCAGTAGTTTATGAAAAAATCAGGGACAAATGTGGTGATGGAATATCTCGTTTTCAGTGATATAAATCCAAAGATGAGCATTTGCTGCAATATATGGAATGAAAAATTAAAGATGTTTGAATAATTAACGTTTTTGTGTTTTTATGCTGTAACTTGATTACTCTAAACATTATCGACTTTCTGAGCGGCGTCGCTGGATGTGCGGTCTCGGTGTGCATTGTCAAATCCGGGATTCAGGTTCGAACCTCCATGACGGAATTTTTTCTATGTATTTGATAATATTTTCATATTGACGTAGAGCATAGGTAAGTGTAATTAATATTCAATTGAGTGTATTATCTGATTATAGCTGTTTTAGTTGTGATACACAGTGCAAAATAAATAAATAAAATAAAGAACTTATAAAGTATATTATTACGTAAATCCAATTACTGGCCATTGTAAGATTACCGCCCAATAGAAATACTGGTAATTAATAGCATTTGATAATTAAACAGTATGAAGTTCACTGCAAACATTGACCATGCCAATGTACTAAATGTTACACAATTTTAATCTTATTAATTATGGTAGCAATGTATGTACACAGTTGGGTGACAACATTTATAGTTAGGCCATAGGTAGAAATTCTCCACGTTGAGATTTGCTGTGTGCTTGTAGCTGACGTAAGGCCAGCGAGCAGGCCGACGTTGGTGGCTTGTTCCAGCTTAGGATTTTCCAATTCGTTTCCGGTGAGGGGAGAGAGGGACAATGGCGAGTGCCAGGCACAGTGCAGTGCACAGCGTGAAATAAAATATTCTAATACTACTGGCATTTGAAGTAATACGATGCAGTTAGGAACCTTTAAGGCCCTCATTACAAAATAGCCTCTTGACAAATAAACAATACATTAGCTGATATAGTCACATTGACGTAATATGTTTAATTGACAATGAAAAGTAATAAATTATCAATGAATACAAGACAGTTACACAACTAGCATGGCAATGTTTGTTTATAAAAATAATATATTAACTATTTCTCATTTTATTTTCAATTAATCTTGTGTATTTTACCTTGAAATATTCAGTTAAATTACTTATCTGTGACATAAGAAATTGCACGATTATGATAAATAGTACAAAGTATGTTTATACCAATATAAAAACCTAAGAAGACAATTTATTTAATGTGTAGTGTAATTATTTTGATTTTAAGTAAAGTTTTAGAAATGAGCGCTGTACGTTGGCAAATCGGTTAGAACAGCTCACAAGGGGAAGTTGATGACGTAGGGGAAAAAACCCCGGGAGTTGAGCTTTTGGTGTGTGCGCGCTCGCGAGGGCAGGAAGTGCCAATTCCGGAGCACGTGGGGAGCTGGCCGGGCGGCGTCGCTCTGCATCAGTCGGCATGTGGCTCTCGAGGTGGCGACTTTAGATTTATGTGTGGGGATCGCCACGTGTGGTTGCTCGTCGTAGACTGCACCAAGTTGAATCGAGTGCTACTGTGTGTTTGTGAATATTTAGCCGGTGGAACAAGGTGGGCATCACATTGAATTAAAGTGACTGTGATTTGTTAATGTAACACGTGTCGTCGCATAGGCATGAACATAAACGGTGTTTGAGACAGCCACGTGGTGTGAAAACAATTCGCGACAAATATTCATTTTGTCTGGGGGCTCACGAGCTATAACTTCATTTGATAAATGTGTCGACGTACAGACGTATGAGCCACAGGGTTATAATATTATGAAATAAACAACATAAAGTGAACTTTCACGTGTTTTCAAAAATAGTAGTTAGTACACCCTTTTCTCTCATGAACTTGATTTTATTATGAATTTGTTTTGTTAATCATATGCAGGGAAGGAAAGCTGCGAATGTGTGATATCATCCCCTAGAAAACGAGTCAAACAGTCGCAATCACAGTTCCAGTGTTTTTGCATGTTTAGGAATTTGGTTCGCAGCTGGTGGTTGTGAGTTTTAAAAATTAAACTTTCTCTATTTTAAACTCTCACCCCGACCTTCACCCTTGCACCATATAGTCGCTAGCGTTTTCACAGCCCGTATGGTGAAACTTATCTTAAAACCAACCAAAATACCAATATTTATCACACCATGCACAACATACGAACAACATATTGCCGCAGTTACATGTTGTCAGAGGTGTTCGTGGGAAACATACCTGATTTATATTGCTGAAGATAGGTCTATCAAATTTTAATTTTGATGCGTACCAAGAGTATAAGAGTATGTATTGAAAGACAGGCGCGGACATGTGATTATGAATAAATGATGTATGTTTTCCTCTAAAGATGCTTGGAAAACATGTGAATGTGGTAATATAACGTTCGTGTGTAATTTTTTATCATACGGTTCACCCTACTCGCTGTAAGAACGCAGGCGAATAGACGCCCATTAATTGGAATTACATAATAACATACTTTATTAGTTTTTAATTATTTTTATTGTTTTTGCACTGTGTATTACAAATAAAACAGCTGTAAATAGATAATACAGTTAACTGAATGTTAATCACATTTGCCGATGCTCTACTTCAAAATAAGACAAGTAAAGATATTAAAATATGAGAATATAATAAAATGCAGCGAAAAGTCAAACAAAAAATTGCCATGATGGAGGTTCGAACTTGGATCCACGGTTTGACAGTCCAAGTCTTGGGCCCCTTGACAGGCGACGGCCGTCTGAAAATCTGTCACGTTTACGAGTACTCAAACTGCACCACTAATACACAAAAAACATTAATTACTCGAACGTTGTTAACTTTTGACCCCCGTATATACTAGTAGAAAAAGTTCATCTTTAAACGATCGAAGTATAACATTGAAGACCTTGATTTTTTCAAGAACTGCTGTCTAGCAAAAGGGCGAAGAACGTGTAAGGTCTGCTATACAACTGCAGCTGAAAGACGAGGAGTGTGGTGCACAAATAAAACCTGTGTTTTCTGTGCCCCTTAGTGACATTCAAAAATGTTCATATGTTTGTTAAGCTTAGAGGACTTAACTGCGGGGTCATCAGACCCTAAACTTACAATCTACTTATGAATTACCTTACACATATTATTTTCGACATGTAAATACTTTTAACAACGCATTTATTATGATTACAGTTTTTGTTCAATTGTTTTAAACCTGTTCGACCAAACTGCTATGGTCATCAGTCCATAGACTTACAAACTACGTAAACTTACACTAAGGACAACACACACATACACACACACACACACACACACACACACGCACACACACACACACACACACACAAACACAAACGCAAGCGCGCACGCGCCCGAGTGTGAGCTCGGTCCTCCGTCGTGAACGGCCGTCCAGTACGTAGCTTGACGCCTTAGACCACGCTGCCATTCCGTGCGGCTTGAATTTTTATAACGAGGGTAATTTCTTTTCTTTGAGTCCATATGGACCCAAAGGGGAAGACAGGAAATTCAATACTAGGCACTGCTCTTCCTGAATCTAAGTTTTTAATGATGTCACACTACTTTGAATCATCATTCAAACATTCCCTCAGTTTTTCGATATCACGATCTATCGATCACACTCATTCACTCTCTCTTTCTCTCTCTGTAGACAATTTAGATATCAGATATGAAATTTTAATATATTTCTTACATAATCTTAGCTGTAAACCAGTCCCTTGATACTACCGTTACCACTGTTTTCCATGTGGGCTTATTAGTTCATAACCTTGCAATTCTGAGAGTAATAAACGCACTTTCCTGTAAAATTCATTTTTAAAAAAGTATTTAATACACTCGAATAAAAAAAGTTTTAAAATAAAAAACAAACATAATCTACCTAAAAATTCAACTTCATCATCAAAATTCTAAAGTCCATACGAGATGCAATAAATGTAGAGTATACAATAATCAGCTAGAACATCACGACCAGCTACGTAATAACCGGAATGTCCAGTTTTGGCAAGGAAAACAGCGGCGACGAGTCTTGAGATGGAAGTAATAGACACACAACTCACCTAATTCCTTTAAATTCCGGAGAGGCGGACGATAATCTCTGAATCCATCTTCAGTCGCAACCCTAGATATATTCTTTTGTCTCATACGTCATCAGGCCATTCATACCCGAAACAAAATTTTAGCCGCGGTGGAGTAGCCGAGCGGTCTAAAGCGCCTCGCTGCGGAGCGCGCGGTTGCTCGCCGTGGAGGTTCGACTCCTCCCTGGGGCATGGGTGTACGTGTTGTCCTTAGGTTAGTTTACCTAGGTTTAAGTAGTTTGTAAGCTACGGACTGATGACCACGCAGTTTGGTCCGATATGATTACAAACATTTGAACATTTGAACAAAATATTAGTCTCAACCCTAGATATATTCTTTCGTCTCGTACGTATTAGGTCATTCATATCCAAACCAATATGCAAGTGCGCAGATTACTCTTTGTGCAACTTAAATAGCACGTATTGAAGCTGTATTATTCTACAAATTACTAACGAGAAAAATTAACTGAACACCGAATGTGATATTTTCTGTACACGGAAATAGAAATTTAAGGGATTCAGCCAAAGGAAGTTAAATTCAGGCACATTTTGAACATTTTTCAAATTCCGCTGCTCTGCCGCGAGGACCGCAAAATTCCACCCTGCGTTGCGGAATTCCGCAACTGTTGGCAACATTGGAGCAGAGGGCCCGGTGTGTTACGTGCCATGCGAACAGAAGCACCAGCCACCACACATTCGCTTTAGTTGAGAAGGGTTCGAAAACTTTTGCGTCTTAGTAGAGACCACCGCTAGCTGGGATAAAAGATGCTTGCCACCCACGCTTTGAAGTCGCCACGCTGATCGACAACTCAGCAGAAACAATGAAGAACACAATGAGTACGGTGATACAAATAATAAGGAATGAGAAAGCATGTGTCAGTAAGTAGCCGTCTTACCACGTCTAACTTTTGTGCTTTCTGCCAGTGGCGCATCCTGGATTTGTTTCTGGGAGGGACTCTTTTTGTAAAAATAAATCCTATTGAATCTATTAATCTATGACTTCTTTTTACACTATTTATAATTTAACTAATTGTACTACGAAAGCAATTGCACAAGAAATGAAATGAGGAGGCTCGCATTAATTTGAATGTGGAAGAGGAGCAACATGATGGAAATGGAGTGTATGTAATCAGCTGGAAAAATAATTAAACAGCTTCTATGTTACTAGCATAGAGAAATGTCTTTACAGTTTAATTAACATGAGAATGTATATGTAAAACCTGAAATAAAATAACACTGTTATTGTTCATAAGATTCCACTCGGTGATGCCTCTTACCTGGTAAGCAGCGGGTCACCGCTTATGAACTTCAGCATAGCAGTAACAATAGCGGCAGCGTCAAAGCTGGTCGTGGCGGCATTAAAACCGCGCACAGTAAGAGCAGCACACGTTCTCAGTGGCGGCATCACGTTGGCGACCCATTGTCACATTCACTTGTGCTTTGCAAATTATAGTTACGTTATGATTTATTACATGTTTACTATTTCAAATTTCCGGTGCCGACCTGTTTAAAAAAATAAAACAAGAAATAATAAAATTTAAAAAATCCTTTGGAGTTGCCCGGGTTGGGGAGGGGCTTCAGCCCCATTAGTCCCCCCCCCCCACCCCCCACACAGGCTGCGCCACTGCTTTCTGTCCTCCTGGTATAATACAGTGGGGCGACAAAAGTCATGGAATAGCGATTGTACACATACAGAAGGCGGTAGTAAATGTTCAAATGTTTGTTAAGCTTAAGGGGCTTAACTGCGGGGTCATCAGTCCCTAAACTTACAAACTACTTATTAACTACCTTATACTAAAGATGACACAAACATCTATGCCCGAGGGGGGATTCGAACCCCGGGTGGGGAGCGGCCTCGCGCATCGTAGCATAGCACCTCAATGCGCTTGGCCACTCCACCGCGGAGGCGGTAGTATCGCGTACTCAACGTATAAGAAGACAGTGCATTGACAGATTTATAATATATACTTCGGTGATTCTTGTGAAACGGTTACCGATGTGATTATGGTAGCACAACGATAATTAACAGACCATGAACGTGGAATAGTTGTTGGGAACCGGAATCGTCTGAGAATTCAGTATTCCAAAATCCACAGGGTCAATAGTGGGCAGAGAATGCTAAATTTCAGGGATTACCTCTCACAACGACAATGTAGTGGCCGACGGCCTGTACTTACTGCGCTGCGAAAGGCCAGACACGCGAGTTTTGCGCTCTCGTAATGATAAGTACAGTAATTTACTTTGTAATAAAACGTAGTGTAACATCTCTCGCTAATTAATTACATATATTAGGTCATTTCTCAAGCAATCATTAAATGTTTCACTTTTCTTTGCATATTATTCCATTGTTCCAAACAGTCGCGTCTTCCGATTTGGATACTGAGGCGTTTGAAAAAAAAAAATCTACGGTGCTTCATGTTTTAGCCCTCTTTTTGTGAAAATTAGAGGGAACTCATTTGTGAGGATAAATAACGTTAATTGTTGGCATGAGCCAGGTCCCGTGGAGTTAAACACAAGACATGTCCCTGAGTCGTGGCCCAGTGAAAGTCGAAAATTTAGGCATAAAGAAAGGTCGCAGAAGGTAGTATATGTTTCGATACTTGGAGATATGTATAAAGAACAATGAGTTTAACCAAGAAAAATGCGCTTCAGTCCCTTTTAGTGCACTAACGCAGATCGTCACTATATAATCCGATACATAAAATAAAAACGAAAATGGTTTACACAACCGTTGAACCTATAGGAAATTTTTCGACGTGTTGAACTATAATCGAATAATTTGTATCGACTTATGTCTCAATATCTATAAATAATTATAACAAAATAAATAGAAACAATCAGTAGTATATTTGGTCGCTTAAAACACGAAGTTTTGCAACAACGGTAAAAACGATGATTGTTCTTAAGTCTACACTTATATCTATAGTACGACTACGTTAGACCAAGAAAATTAATTTTATTTAAAGGGTGGGTGATATTAATTCCGTACTCCTTTCAGCAAACATTATAGTGGGGGACGCGGGGAAGCAGCCGTGCGATCTAAAGCGTCGCGCGCGGTTGCTCGCCGTGGAGGTTCGAGTCCTCCCTGGGGCATGGGTGTGTGTGTTGTCCTTAGGTTAGTTTACCTAGGTTTAAGTAGTTTGTAAGCTACGGACTGATGACCACGCAGTTTGGTCCGATAGAGTTACAAATATTTGAACATTATAGTGGGGAAATCGATACCTTATTTTCCTCCCTCTCTCTTTCTATCTTTTGTGTTAAATAAATATTGAAAACAGGCGAACAAATTCTTATTTAAAAACCATGATTTTAAGTAAAGCCTCAAAAACCGTATTCTTATGTTCATTGCAGATTTCATCTCTGAAAATGTCAGCTACTGCATTTATGAAATCATTTTGAATGTTTGCCAACATAACGCGGAAAATCGTAGTCGCTAGTAAATGTTATTTCAAAAGAAGATCAAGCTCTGCATTTGCACGAAGAAATTTCATGTAATTTCCTCTGTTCGCACCTCCTGAATTTTCCTGGTGCCTCGGAAATGTTAAAAAATGAAATGTTTGTAATCCTATGGTGCCAAACTACGTTGGTCATCAGTCCCTTGTCTTACAAACTACTTAAACTAAGTTAAACTAACCTAAGGAGAGACACATACATCCATGCCGGACGGAGGATTCGAAACTCCGACGCGGGAGGCCGCGCGATCCGTAACATGGCACTTTCGACCGCTTTTTTTTTTTTTTTTTTTTTTTTTTTAAATTATCATCAGAATTGGCGAGAAAAGGAATTTTTGGCATACCCTGACTAAAAGAAGGGATCGCTTGGTAGGACACATTCTTAGACATAGGGGAATCGTAAATTTAGCATTGGAGGGAAGTGTGTGGGGTAAAAATCGCAGAGGGAGACCAAGAGACGCGTATAGTAAACAGATTCAAATGGATGTGGGTTGCCGTTTTATGAGATGAAAAGGCTTGCTCAGGATAGAGTAGGGTGGAGAGCTGCATCAAACCAGTCTCTGGACTGAAGACCATAACAACAAGATCATAATTATTATTTTTTATTATGGCTCGGTTTTTAATTTTTTTTATACAGAGGGCGTTTAGACCCACTGACCGGGCGCGCTGAGCCACGGCGCCCGGCAGTATTGAAAACAGGCGAACACTGCTCGGCTACTCCCGCGCGGCATCGGAAATGTAATTCCCGTTAGTATAAATGGCAAACTCCATTATGTAACATGTTGAATAACTTCGTATTCTGTCTTACTTTCTCATTGTGGAGTTTTGTTTCTACCATTTGTTGAGAACATAAAACATCATCATTTCTAACAGGCCATGGAATAAATCTGTTTTGTGTTAAAAAAAAGTAGAAAGCCGAATTTCAGACGTACCACATTTCAAATGTTCAAATGTTTGTATAGCTTATGGGACTTAACTACGGGGTCATCAGTCCCTAAACTTACAAACTACTTATGAACTAACTAAGACTAAGGACGGCACAAATATCCATGCCCGAGGGGGGATTCGAACCCCCGACCGCAGTGGCCGTGCAGACCGTGACTGGAGTGCCTCAGTTCCCTCGGCCACCGCGGCCGGCTACCACGTTTCATTACTATTGTTACTTCCTAGTAAAAGTTGTAAGACTTTAATCTGTCGTAAGTAATACGAAAATTGAACTTTGGTTATCCTGCATATTGAGATCAAAAGAAATACGAATTACTTATTTCTGTACCAGTTTATCGCCAATCAGGGTGTACCAAGAGGAGGCGAACTATCTTACACCCCAAAAGTATTTACAAAATTACCAATTTACATTTCATCTCTTACCAGTACACCGTATTTACAAATCTGTGGTCAAACTAGCCTACAATATAAGCCCATCATAAAAAATAGCAAGATTTATCAATTTAGTTGCCGCGGCGGAGAGGCCGAACGCATTGAGGCGCTATGCTACGATGCACCAGGCCGTACCCCGTCGGGGCTTCGAATCCCCACTTGAGCATGGATGTTTGTACCGTCTTTAGTATAAGCTAGTTCTTAAGTAGTTTGTAAGTTTAGGGACTGATGACCCCGCAGTTAAGTCCCATAAGCTTTACAAACAATATATTAATTTAATTCATCTTTTCTTGTTTTAGTTGACAGGTAACTAATTTCACAAATTGCGCTATGCTAACTTTTAATCTTTAAATTCAGTCGTCTGTTTTGCATGAATTTTAAATCAGGACAAAACCTTTCAATTTGATTGCAATTTTAGTGTCGAGTTGAATGTTCAAATGTTTGTAGAGTTTATGGGACTTACAAACTACTTATGAACTAGCTTATACTAAAGACGGCACACACATCCATGCCCGAGGGGAGATTCGAACTCCCGACGGAGAACAGCCTCGCACATCGTAGCATAGCGCCTCAATGTGCTCGGCCGCTCCGCAGCGGCTGTGTCGAGTTGAAATTACTTGAGTACTCCAAGAAAGTTTTACATATCTAAGCATCACGAGTAGAACTGACTACTCTACTTGCTATGGAAACTGTCGCAACTGTTAGCAATTATCTGTTTATTGTAGCTTAATTCTGCACATATGGTTGGCGGAAAGAGTGTGTTTTCGTCTGTATAAGTATCCACTGTGTAGTCGCAGAACGTTTGAGTTTTACACACACTGACAGGCACTAGATGTATAAGAGAGAAACATAAGAGTTTTATTTCTGGAATAGAAGTCATTTGCAAGTTGCAAAGTTCGTACCTTTTTCCACAAGCTCTGTGTTACATGGAATCTAGAACCTTCAATTCTTGTATCGCCCCAAATATCACTCCCATGTTTCGTAATGGTTTCTTCCAAGTCTGAAACTATGACCGACACAGATAATTTCACATCTATAAACAACTGCTGCCAATGCATGCTAATAAGATGACGTTTTATTATCATCCGAAAAAGAGAAATCCATTCAAATTTAAAGTTCACTAACAAGTCCACGAGTCGTAAATATCTGCCAAAAGTTTTTTGCAATATTTAAAAGTTACATCAACATATTTAGTATCACATTAGTTAAGTACCTTAAGGTTTTCAGCTTCATAGAATATTACAATCTTCTTGTCAGCATTATTATGTAGCTCGACAGATGTGCACCATCTATAGTTTTCACACTTACTGTGTTCAGGATAACATGGATTACCTGAAAACTTGCAGGTAATTTCCGTAGAATTTTCCTACTAGTCTTGTAAATGAATCCACGAAAGCATTCCTCATCTTTAATGCCGCCCGCGGTGGCCGAGGGGACTAAGGCGCTCCAGTCACGGTCTGCACGGCCACTGCGGTCGGGGGTTCGAATCCCCCCACGGGCATGGATATTTGTGCCGTCCTTAGTCGTAGCTAGTTCATAAGTAGTTTGTAAGCTTAGGGACTGATAACCCCGTAGTTAAGTCCCATAAGTTCTAGAAACATTTGCACATCTTTAATGGTTATGCCTTCCAGGTGTTGCACATTCATTTGTTTACATATTACTTTTAATGATCTCTCAGATCTATCTTCAGTAACTTTCCTCTTCAGATCAGATTCGGTTTTTGCCTCCGAACATTATCACAGGCTTTTTCCGCATCGTTGTGGTCGTATTGACTTCCTAGCACAACCGTGTCTTCGATGGAGGCAGTTTTAATAAAACTTCTGCAATTCTTTGTTGCACATCCATCGTGCTACACCTTTTATTTTTTGCAAAACAAAAGTATAACATTTATGAATTAGCATTTATTTTCCGTTTTACTCACACTAACTACAACAAAATTGCAGGACAAGTTCACTATGAAGCGTTCTACCGTTGACTGAAATCTGAATGAGCAAAATGAGCAAACTAAGTCTCCGAGGAGTTAGGGAATGCTCGGGCCTCTATCTACTGGTACTCAAGACTTGCCCGGAGCCTTATGCCCCACTACCTGCTATGCCAACTCGCTTAGTGGAGCCTTGCGTCCTGCGCCCGACGCCATGGATTGCAGTAGAGGCGAAAATATCATAAAGTTCAAATCAAATGTCTCTAAATCTATCGGACCAAACTGAGTGGTCACCAGTCCGTAGCTTACAAACTACTTAAACCTAGGTAAACTAACCTAAGGACAACACACACACACACACACACACACATATGCCCCAGGGAGGACTCGAACCTCCGACGCCGAGCAACCGCGTGCTCCGCAGCGAGGCGCCTTAGACCGCTCGGCTACTCCAGCGCAGCTGGGGGCGTCAAAAAGATGTAGTACATCATACATTTTCATTAACTTTTTTAAGAATTCCGGGTGAAGTCTGTTTACTTTACTCACGTACCGTATTTTCAATATTTTGTCCTTATTAAATTAAGTAACATAGGACGGCCACGGAGTTGCGTAATTATTGACACCCAAAGATATTCGCTTCTAGTTCTTTACGACCTTTGTCGTCAATCCACTCGTTAAAGCATTAAAAAATCCTTATCCACCAACTGAGAAAAACAGTAAGTGTTATACTTCGTTCTAACCTTTCAAAAGACAAATTAGATCAATTTTTCCGTTTTCCATTCACTTTTCATTACTAGAATATCTGACTCACTTTTGTTACAACCAGAGAGTATATTGTAGTGCCGGCCGCGGTGGCCGAGGAGACTGAGGCGCTTCAGTCACGGTCTGCACGGCCACTACGGTCGAGGGTTCGAATCCCCCCTCGGGCATGGATATTTGTGCCGTCCTAGTTCGTAAGTAGTTCATAAGTAGTTTGTAAGTTTAGGGACTGATGACCCCGTAGTTGAGTCCCATAAGCTGTACAAACATTTGTATATTGTAGTTATAGTGATCTTCCGAAATTGCAAATCAAAATTAGTTTACATGAAGAACACAAGTAATGAGAATGATCTAATCTCCATCATATCATGGCCCGACATAACAACGGGCAGTAGGCCTACATAGAATAAATCACAATGGAATTATTTTATCGCTTTTACACACTATACATCAGGACGTGAGACATGAAACTCAACATAATCAGGATAGTCATCAATCAGTAATAAATCATTTTGATCTTTATACATTCAGACCTCAACTCCAACTGAACATGATACTGCTTTTTACAAAAAAAGCCTGCATTACATTTATTCTTAGTTTCACATAAACTTTAATAGGCACGGCAAACAAGGCACCATCTTCGATGTCTTCTCCTTTCGGTGGCCTTTGGCTCGTCGGCGAATGTTGCCGATAATAAAGGATAGTGCCTACCTGATCTTCTGCCTCTACAGGTGAACACTCCAGCCACTGTGCGATGCTTCCCACGCCACACATGAAACAGACTAACATGCACACAAAACATATCTATATCTAGTTTATTACACTGTCAAATACAAAACATTAATAAGAACTTTTTCTTAGTAAAAATGTTCAAATGTTTGTATAGTCTATGGGACTTAACTGCGGGGTCATCAGTCCCTAAACTTACAAACTACTTATGAACTACTTACGAACTAGGACGGCACAAATATCCATGCCCGAGGAGGGATTCGAACCCCGGACCGTAGTGGCCGGGCAGACCGTGACGAGCGCCTCAGTCCCCTCGGCCACCGCGGCCGGCTTTTCTTAGTACTTATGAATCGTTGTTATGAGTGATAACTCTTGTGCGTGTCCTATTACCGGCATAGCACAAACTCTTCTATTCATTACCGTCCTTGCCAATCTATACACAGAGCTGGCTACAAGGAGAAAGGCATACGGTGTGTGAAAATTTCAATCACCCCCTCTGAATTTTTCGGTTGTCAACTTTTCAAAAAAATGTTCAAATGTTTGTTAAGCTTATGGGACTTAACTAAGGGGTCATCAGTCCCTAAACTTACAAACTACTTATGAACTACTTACGAACTAGGACGGCACAAATATCCATGCCCGAGGGGGGATTCGAACCCCCGACCGTAGTGGCCGTGCAGGACCGTGACTGAAGCGCCTCAGTCCCCTCGGCCACCGCGGCCGGCTGTCAACTTTTCTCTCAATATAATTTACATATGACATCTTATTTTCACATCCACACTCATGCGTTCTTTGTAATGAATATGTCTCTAAGATCAAAGTTGCCTCAGTGTTACATTTGCATTGCAGCAAATTTCAAGCCATAACTCTAAAATTAATATATTGAATCAAGATCAATTTGTGTCACCGGCAGAGCATAAAACTAAAATCTGTACAATTTTTCTAGTTCCTTGTGCAGTGGGGGAGCGTCTTACCAAACAGTTTTTGTATAAAACACAGGTTCCATGAAATCATCTGCTGATACGGCACATATTCGCCGTATCACATAACGAACATAAAGAAACAAACCCACACCTGTTCACCACTCACTGATCTAGGGCCGGGACATAGAAAGATAAATATCTATATTCGATATAAACTACTATTGCTACTGTCAATATCGATACCACCAATTGGGCGAATTAAAAATATCTTATGGAGCAATTAAAAAAGGGACTGTAGTATGTGAAATCAACAACAATCACTTTGCAAAGGTAGATAGTATTTGTCAACCTATTTCGCCATTATATAAAACAAATGTAGGCTTCGATACCAGCGAATTTCTGTATGACTTTGTTCAAATCCAAAGTTTCAGCTAGCTCATGTTCAACTGATACCGTTGCCAGCCCACTCAGTCGTGCCGAACCCATTGATGATCTTGGGTACGATTTTATTAAGCTTCTAAAACTTTTTTCTCCAATTGCCACTGTTACAGGTTGTGACAGCAAAACTCGTAGTGCTACACTTACGTTGGGCATAAAGCATACTCTTGTATGAGTTTCAACGTTTCATTCAATTGGTGTGGTACCAGGAATTTTCCATGGGCCTCGGTTTTATGATGGTGACGTCATACGGAAGCGCCACATCGCTGCCGAACACATTGGCTCAACCTTCTGTTTAATAACATATGTTCTTCCTATCAACTACATCCATCTTAATGCGTCCTTCCTTTCCTGTCGTCCCTTGTACGTCACCATCCACAATTCTGATTCTCGCCTCTTCTACCCCTGCACATGTGTGCTCCAGGGCACTGTCCACGCTCCACTCCTTTACCTCCTGTATACCAATGACATGTCCTTTCACCCCCTCTTACCCACCTCCTTCAATATGCTGTTGAGAACACCTTCCTCGTCTATCCCCTACCCTTCAACAGTCCGAGCATCTCCAACTCACTTCACACAGTTGACCTCCTGGTGAAACCAATGGCTTCTCACCATCAACCCTTTCAAGACCAAGACAATCCTCATAGAGTTCACCATACCTTACTTCTGGCTCCACCTTCCTAACTGTCGATGACAAGCCCATCCAACTCAGCCCCACCTTGAAGTACCTTGGTCTTACCCTTGATAGTCACCTTACCTGGACTCCTCAGCTTCAATCCATCCAATTCAAAGCTCATACCTACCTCTGTCTCCTCAAGCTTATCTCCAGCTGGATCTAGCGGGCTTGAACTCCTCCACCATCCACTACACCTACAGGTACCTAATCCATTCCACCCTCTCTTACGCCAGCCCCACCTTCATCTCTACCCCTCCCAGCTTCTAAAATCCGTTGAAATACTCAAACACTATGTGCTCCACCTCGTGTTTCATATCTATCTCCTGTCCCCTACTCAGATCCTATACGACTTAATTCCTTTCCCCCATTTCTTACTTTTCTTTGAACAAACCCATATCTTTTACATAACAGTGAAATATTAGTGTTAATTTACTCATCTTTAGTTTCATCTGACAATTTATTTTGTCCACTTTCAGTCCAGTCTTGATGATCTTAAATCCACACAGATGACCTCCTCATTCAGTTTATTCTGGTAGTAGCTTTAGTATTGTAACAATTTTGATATCATCTTCCATTTAATGAAGTACCCAACTCTAGGGCCATGTTTGCTCCTGAGATACTGTGTCTGATATATACTCTCACTATATACCCCATAAAATATTCTGATGTAAGGAATTTTATAAGAGCACCACATTCACAATTTCAGGTGGCAAATAGTCTTTATACATGTGTAATGTAATTGTAATTCATACACAAATCTTGTGTTTGAGAGGCACCTTGTTAGAATGTGGTGGTGTTTATGTTGATAAGGATATGTAATAATGATCACTGTTCCTAATGCCTCTATTCACAAATCAAAATTGTATCACATAGACAGATAACAAACAAACAATAACACAGATATAAAGACATTAAAGTTAAAGGTGAGGCCTTCAATTAAAGTTTGTGCTACAGCTGGGAACCAAACCTGGACCTCCATGAGCACTAGGCAGGTGTCTTAAAGACTAGACCACTGCACCACTAGCAATTAAGGCTTCTCAGAATACTCTAAGCACAACGTCCCTCCACGTCACAAACTCTAATTCAGCTTCTGTGTTCCATGAAATATTGCCATGACTGCCAAGACTCTCCATGCATTGTGGCAATATTTCATGGAACACAGAAGCTGAATTAGAGTTTGTGACATGAAGGGAAGTAGTGCTTAGACTATTCCAAAGACCCTTAATTGCTAGTGGTGTGGTGGTCTAGTGTTTAATATGTCTGCCTAGGGATCATGGAGGTCTGGGATCGATTCCTGGCCGCAGCACAAATTTTAATTCAATGCCTCTGGGTTTATAAATTTATAATTATAACAAGGAGATAGTTTACACTCTTTTGATGTTGTTGATTAATGTGCAATAAGATTCCAGATTACCAAGAAAAGAAAATTACTACTAAATATGCTGATAGTTTCAACCTATTAATAAGATACACATGTTGCTGCATAGTGAGTGCTTTAGTTAATACATTTACAGACATTTATTTTGACTGCAACTACTTAACCACATCTTCACTTATTTTTATACATTCTCTAATAAAAGGCCTTTACCACAAACATTTTTCAGTCTAGAATGCAACATATGAGTTCTCTGACAGTCTAGCATAACTCTGATTGTTTGGAAAAATGGTTTATTTAACATTTCTGGCATCAGCAGTCTCAGATAGATAAATGCTCAGCCTGCAGGATTTAAGATGGCATATTCAGCTTGATATTTTTGCTGGGGCAGATCAGGCCTAAATGATTTCCCAATGGAAAAGCACTCCAGTATTATGACAAGTTACTAGTTAAATATTCTAAAAAATATGAATCAATAAAACCAGTGACATGCAAATCTTTAAAACCCCTTTGTTGTACACACAGACATAGTTGATAATAAAGGTATACTTTTGTTACTCTTAAATCCAAACAAGTAAACTTACAATTATATTGACTTTAAATACTAGCTATATAAAATATATAGCATACAGTATACACTTCACAAGTTCCTGATATGGCACAGTAATCTAATCACACTATCCTTCCATAGGCATTCCTATTTCAGTATAATAAAAAAACCAACATTTCAGGAAATATGCAATATAACTCTTCAGGTAAATTTATTGTTTCTCCCAGATCTTTAACATCAAAGTGCTCAGAGAACCCCTGATACACCTTATCTTTCATTACAATTTTATTACAAAAGAAAGAAATATTATCTACACATAAAGCAACAACTGCAAGAGCTTTACATGACCTTTTTATAAACGCAAAATATTCATTTGTATTTACCACATAACCAAGGTCCAAAATCACTTGATTTGCTTAACTGTCCTTTTCTGTCTAGCTACCTGCTTTACACCATAAATGGGCTTGGATAATTTACCTCCATTACTTTTTGATAATCAAGCCGTCTGATTGCTTCATGAGAATGTTTTCCTCCAAGACCCCATACAGAAAACCTGTTCTACTATAAAAAATCATTAACTTAATATTAAGATTAATATTAACAGCCAAACTAATAAGAGCTCAACCATATTATTTCATACAACTGGTCTAATATTTCATCCTAATCTATATGAAATTTTTTAGTAAACCCCTTAAGAATATTTTATGAACACTCGTAGAAAATGCTTAAAGAATCTTGTATTTCATAATTGAACAATTACACGGTAAGGTACACACATGTGACATAAGTCACCGATAACAAAATATACTACTGTTCGTATATTGCAATTGAAGCGCCGAGGTGCACCTTACGAAAAGCAAACAAACTCTGAGAAGCCGGTGTGCTGCCGCAGCACCACGACAGGTGGTGCTGGCGAGATCACCCGATCTCCGACAGCGCCGACTGTCATAGTGGACAATACGAATTTATTATTTACTACAGAATAGGTATAGAACAGCAGAGTAATGTGCCATCTGTATTTATTTTTAACTTAAACAATTACTTGTTACAGCACCTATAACACTTTTACTTTTGATTAATCTACAAGTTCCCAAACACAATTATTCTGGATACTATATTCTCTTTCATGGTTCGTATCCAATATTCAGTCACTCCTCAACATGACACTCTCCAAGTTCATAGGATTTTCTCCCATACTGGAAAAATCACTAATGAGATAAGTGAGTTAATAATATATTCCATGGGTTTGGGTACGGTGACCTTCAGACAGGCTGGTCATCTTCTGGAGCATCAGGATACAGTATGTATTTTGATTGGTGTCTGATCTGTGACCCACAGCATGGCTACCTTTTACTACTTTTTCTGCTCCATCCTGCTCAGCATTCTGTTTACTTGGCCAGAATATACAGTAATGTTCACTTATAGGTGGTGCACTTTCAGTCTTGTACACATTCCTGTAAAACTACACTCTTGCTTTAAACAATTTTTTAGGATTCTGTGGATCAATAAGTGGAGATTCCACATCCCACTTTGTCTATTTTGATGTATTATGTGGAAAAGGGCTCATCAACAAAACACTTTACACTTCAAAGCAGTTACATGTCCCTTCCAAAACCCCCTCATAATCTTGCCATTAAGTGCTATCTAAGGAAAATGGTTCTGTATGTAAATAGCTTGATTTCATGCCTCTGCCTTTTCCCCTGAGTCATCGTGTTGTGGACTATAGAGCTGACTAATTTGAAGCTCACTCTCATTCTCTTTGAAAAATAAATAAATAAAGTTTGTGGAAACATTTATAATAATGAGTGAAAAATGAATATTGAATAAACCACAGAAAGAAAAACATGACAGTGCAACATTATTGTTAATTGCATACCATTTTGATGTTACAGTTTACAAATATTGCTCAATGTGGAACCATCTGCATCCACAGAAATAGCACTGTAGATAACATTTCATATTTTTGCAGCACTTTTTGAGTGGTGGACAATGAAATGTTCAGCTGTTGTGATACATCTTGTCCTCTATGCACATTGTGTCCAAAACGCTCAGCAATGGCAACAGGGACTTCTTCATTAACTTGTGGCACAATTGTCTATTGGTTGTTCACAGGAACTATTCCCAAATCAAAAGTTAATTTGAATTTCAGAATAATATTTTTCAACTATGATGCAAGAGGAGGACTCCTTCATATCCCTTTAATGCACTGAAACTGAAGTTAGAGGTATTAGTGAATTACTATTGCCATTGTTTTGATGAAGCAGCTTTGTCAGTGAGGCCAAGCTCACTTTTCCCAGTCCCATACTGACTGTCTGTAAGTGCAGTTCACAGGGATGCTTGCATTTCAACCTTACATCACTGTACCAGTACTGGCACTGAATGTCAAATCATGACATTAACATTAATAACTACACAAATTCTACAGTAGACATCTGAAAAATCATTTCTATAGAACTGTGTACCGACATGGTAAATATTTCTCCATTTGCACTACCTCAAGTAGTGTTTAATTAAAACCACCCTGTAGTCACCCTTTCTAACATGTTTCATCCATCTTTGTCAAAAGCAACATGTAAGTTTTCCTTAACCAAAGCAGTATCTGTCAACATGTTAGTTACTGACTCAGGGGCAAGAATAATAATTCAGAGTGTAGGTACACCTGGTGCACTAACAATAACATTTGCTATCCCTTCATTTATTAACAATGTAATCAACATACTTCACATTTTTATTATAATTTTATTGTATAAAATCTGTTTTCTTTGATATACCAGTATGCAATTTGAAAATTTTCACCATTTTACTGAACTATTTGCACATTTGGTATGAAATATAAACATTTGGTAAACATCTCAGCAAAATAACACATCTAGACCACAACAGTTTGCCATGCAGCACAGTTTGTTGGCAACATACAGAATATGAATTACATAATTTTGAACAGTTATTTCAAATTAAAATTATGTGATGTCCACCACAGTATCTCACAGATTGATCAACCTAATTTTGGCAGAGTCCAACAATTTTTTATGTCTTAGAATTAGTTTCAACCTAAACTTGAATATGTTGTAATCAGTGGCACAGCTGGGGGAGGGGGGGGAGGGGGAAGGGGGGGGCTACTGGGGCTGAAGCCCTCTGCAGCAACTCCCAAAGATTTATTAATTTCATATTTTTTTATTCTTTTCATTTTTTATTTTTTTAAATTTGAAATAGTACACATGTAATGTGAATGGTTTTAATGCCGCCACGACCAGCTTTGATGCTGCTGCTATTGTTACTGCTATGCTGAAGTTACGAGCTGATTGTTCATATGTGGCAACCCGATGCTTAGCAGGTCAACGGCGCCACCGAGTGGAATCTTATGAACAACAATAGTGTTCTTTTAGTTAAGATTTACACATAGTGTCTCTTGTTAATTAAACTGTAAAGCCCTTTCTCTTTGGCTAGTAACATAGAAGCTGCTTAATTATTATAAGAGCTGATTATATACACTACATTTCCGCCACATTGCTCCTCTTCCACTTTCAAATTAATCCAAGCCTACTCATTTTATTTCTTGCCCAATTGTTTGCATAGTATAATGGGTTAAATTATAAAAAAAAAGTGTAAAAATAAGGCATAGATTCATAAATTCAATAGGATTTGGATTTATTTTTAAAAAATTGAGCTCCCCCCTCCTTCCCCTTGAACCAAATCCTGGCAGTGCCACTGGTTGTAGTCCTCTCCTTTTAGTTTGGTTTTAATCAAAGCCACAATTGTAAACATTTTTTGGAGACCCACATTCACAGACCATAAATTATGTAACTGATTACTTCCTTCTCATCCCTCCCTCCCTCAACTGTTTATAGGAAAACATTTATACATCCCATATGGTCTACCTGTAGGCACAGCATGAACATGTAGCTATCAATTTGAGTTTTTAATCTCTTACAAAGGCATTGCTTAAAGAGGAAAAGGTTCATTATAGGAGAAATCATACAATAGTTCATATCAGGTAATATCTTTATTCACAACTAGGGATACAATAGTTACATCAGTTACAAAAGGACACAATTACAGATTTGACGTTTAGTGAAGTGTCATTTCAGCTATCTGCTCATTTCTTAAAAATATTCACACAAGTATCCTATGTATTTAACTTTATTTAGAAATTTCAAAGTTACTGTGTGTGTGTGTTTTGTGTGTGTGTGTGTGTGTGTGTGTGTGTGTGTGTGTGTGTGTGTGTGTGTAGGTGCACATGTGTGGATCCATATGTAAATTCATATTTAGAGCAGAGCATACACATGAATGAGATTTTAATGGCAAATGCACACAGTTGTAAGTATGAATCCATGTGTCACAGAACATATGTCATTTCAGAAAATACTAATTTTTCTAGTAGAAAAATAATGTTTCACAATATTCATAAATATATTGAGATAATACTGGTTCCATATAACAAAATAGTAGGGGGCTACAAAAGTGTTATTCTGAGGAAAATAAACTTCACTACATTTGTTGAATTCTGTATTATTTTCTGCATTTCTAAAACACAGTCCTACATAAAACTTAATGATAAGTGACACCTGTGATAAGAGATCCATAATTTACAAATGTCTAACACATTTTAACATAATATTCCTTTCAAATTACTTCACTTAAAATGATGCTTCATATTTCACTGTAGGTAGACCATCATTTACAAATACAAGCTATTTTTCCCATTTGAGCAACATTTTTGAAACGATTAAGCATACTACACAGTGTTGTAGTATACTGCACGTGAATTTCTTTTGTCACCTAGTTTTCTATTTTGTGACTGATGAAAATTCTGTTATGAGGAAATGGAAGGATTCTCAATTGAAAATATATTCCCAAACTAGCATGACTCTTAATTTTAAATCTGATTTTTATTTGTCACCAGAAAAATTTCTTTCTCATTATGTTGAAGTGTTGGACAATAAAGACAATGCGCAGCTGTTGAGCAAATACTGGTTTAGAAGAAGAAAGTAATATAAGTGTGATAGCAGTCAGAATATGAGAGAAAAATTGTCTTCCTCGCTCTTGAAATGTTCCACATAAACAATTTGATTGATTTCCCATTACTTACAGGCAATACATATACACACAAAGATATAAACAGAAATATTTACATTTATGTGTTTCCATTCACTTTCAATCTCATATACTACACTTCTTCTTATAGACATTCATAGTACAAATATTTTCTTTTGCACTTCTTTCAGGTATATTGTTTCCTTTCACAACATAAAACTTTTCTTTATATTTGATATATAAGCATTTCTTTGCAGACTTAATGCTACACAAATAAATTAATTTCTATCACACTGAAAGTATAACACAACAATTCATATTAGTTTGTGTTCTAAGACTTTTTCACTTTTTACTTCTAGTAGAAGTTGTTAACTGGATGTCCTTCAAATCTTTGTAAGAAGGTATATCTTTTGAGACAATATTTTTGGTGGAAGTTTTTGTCTCTAAGTTAGTGCTTTCATTTAATGTGGAAGTATCTTTTGATGTTATGGTTCCACCATAAAGTCTGTTTTTTATTTCACCAGAATCTTTATTAAGTTTTGTGGGAATCTGACTATTAACACACTGAACATCAATTTTCTTTCCATCAACAACTTGTTCAGCATTTAGCCTAACTGAAGGATTGTTTGTGTAAATTTTCTGGCCATTAATAGCAATAAATGTATGGGAAATTATTTTTTCCTTCTCTAATTTTTGTACCATATTCTTTGGGGACAAAATGTTTCCATCACTTTTTGTTATAAGATTTTTAACTTCAGTACATGAATCATGATATGGCCCAGTCTTATCACTTGCACTTGAAGTGACTGATATGTGATCTGGTGTTGACACAGTCAACCTTGAGTCCGTCTCGCACAAATACTTTTTAGCACAATGAATCTGGTGAGGTTTCTGACAAGGACTATCTGGCGAATGTTCAGTTGTACAAATTCCAGAAATGTAACCCTGATCTGAGTGACTGACAGCCTTGATAAATGTTTCTTCTGTAAGATTTGAGCTTGCATGTACTGTGACAGGAGAATCCCCCTCAGCTAAAGGAATTTCTTTGCGTACAGTCATTGTTGTTATTTCACGTGATTTAAGTCTTGGTTGTGTTCTCATGAACTGCCAAGATGTATCTTCACCTTCCTTTGTGGTTAGTGTATCATGGCTCTCTGTACAAGTCATATGAAATGGTGTTTTGCTATATAGCTGCAGAGAACAATGTATGCTATTTCCTCGTTTGAAACTACTTAAATCATTGGAAAAACTCTGACTTTTCACATGCATACTTTGAGTCCTACAAATTGTTGGTCTATTTACAAGGGTCTTTTCCAGTTCCTTTTTTAAAGTGCCTGAGATGCTGTTACTGTTATTTGAAATTGCTGATACAATATGTGGATCTTGCAGTTCAATAAAATTGGCAGCACATTTAAATGTATCATCTGATTCTGAAGAAGTGTTAAACACATTTTGGAATTTCCATGAAGAGTAGCTCTGACCTCGAGATTTATTGTGACATTCTTTTGAAGGAGGTTTCCCCCATATGAAACTGTTACCACCATCATTTGAATTATTTTCTTTGTCTAAGTTAACTTTGTGTGTAGACTGAGAGCAAATGCTAGATGAAACAGTGTTCAGAGAGTGTGAATTTCCAATTAATGAAGATGGTACAGCTCCACGGAATTCCTTAATTTGTTTCCTTCTGATGCATGCAGCCCAAGCAAGCCTTGCTTGTGAATACTGCACACATCTTACAATAAATATAATGAATCCTTGCAGAGAATTTGATATGCAGAACAAGTACTGAAATACAAGTTCTGTACTACCAAAAGCAAATGCTCCAAATACCCATGTCACTCCAAGTAAAGTCATGACAGCAAATGCACCCCGGACCTAAAAAGGAAACAGAAACATAGTTTATGTACAAAATTTATTATTAAAAAATAAATTAAGATGGAGCTGCTTAAAACAAAGAAATATTTTCATTGAAACTTCACCAATATGTAAGTAATTCATACAAAAGTAGTAACTTTTTCCAAGAAAAAAGAATCACATTCTTACTAATTAAAAATTTGTTCACTGTGGAACTAAACAATGACTAATTAGCTTTTTTCTTTGATGGAATAAGATGGGGTGCAATACGTCAGGCACAGCGTTATTGAGTTATGGTTAAAGAGTGAGAGAATTGGGAACAAGAGAGTGAGTTAATAAAACATAATGAAAATATTTGTGGTAGCATTTTATGAGGAAGACAGTGGGATAGGTTGATGGACATAGATGTACCATGAGCCTAGAGTGTCAACTGTAGTACAGAGATAGCAAGAGAATAAATAATATGTAATCCAGAATGAATTGAGTACAGTATGGAGAAAAATGACCTGATAATAAGGTCAGTCTAGCAACATTTTCCAAGTTAGAAATGCACTATTGAGGATGTATGGCCATAAAATATGTCAATATGAGATGAGTGGACATACATTGGCTGGTAAGCAAACGTTATTGAGTGTATCTACTAGTGCAGTTTGGCTGGGCAAAACTGTCACTTCCTCAGCAATGTAAAATATCCCAGTGCCAGAAATTTTGAGCATTTGTTGGAAAATGTGATTTAAGAAAAAATGATTATTTAAAATTTAACTTTAATTTCGTTTTTCAGTAGGATCTTAGTTCATACCTATTTTTTCTACTGTAATAGAGAGAATAAAAGTTCTTTCATGCTCTATATTAAGAGGAATTAAAACATGACGCACAGATTTCATTGTTAATAATATATACTTCATGGCAAGATATGCTCACTATTGGTATATTAACTACACTGGTGAAAACAATTATGGGATCAGTTGAGATATTTAGGTTGTAAAGTATTGTCATTGACAGAATGAACTAAAATGGTTCAACTTCTTTCTGTCAGTTCTATGGAGAGGAGACAACATTACAGCAACCAAGATAATGGTAATAACAAAAAGTTGCTGCAGAGGGGGTTAGTGTTGACTTATGTTTATTCTACTAAATGAAGTACACAAGTAGTTGGGTTTAGGTAGTGTAGTGAGCAGGTAGTATAATGCAACAACACTGTGTCTTACCCGAAGCTATGGTATGGATAGCCATACGAAGGTTGAAAGTGGGACAGGCACAGAGGTGTTTGCAGCTATTGGAATGTCCCAAAGTGTAATTTCCAGGACCCACTTGTGATTTCAGAAGGCAAGGCAAGGCCAAGGTCATCCATGGATAACATCAGCATGAGATGGCCGGCCGCGGTGGCCGAGGGGACTGAGGCGATCCAGTCACGGTCTGCACGGCCACTACAGTCGGGGGTTCGAATCCCCCCTCGGGCATGGATATTTGTGCCGTCCTAGTTCATAAGTAGTTTGTACGTTTAGGGACTGATGACCCCGTAGTTAAGTCCCATAAGCTATACAAACATTTGAACATTTTAGCATGAGATGACTGTTATCTCCAGTTAAAAGCCCAACGAGACAGGAGGCTGAATGCAACTCAGCTGCAATGCATCCTCAATGCAGCAACAGGAAGTGCAATATCAGCACAAACAGTCGTAAATTGCCATTGGGAATGTGACCTTTTATCTACGGGGATGTATGGTGTTTGTCCCATTAAAACTACAACACCGTTTTAGCCTGCAGAAACTGGGCAAATGGCACCGGGTTCTGTGTTAAGCTGGACAATTGTCATACCCTCATCTGGAGAGAACATGGAACTTGGAACAATCCTGCTTATATGGAGGCATCATCACCATATCTTGGTGATGAACAAATGGTGTGGGCAGGAGTCAGTATTGGCAGATGTGAAAGGGAAAGAAAAGGCATGGGTGTAGGGCGAAGAGTTTTATAACTGATAGCTAAGGTGGCAAGAGAAAGGGGCCAAAGTGTGGTACTGGCAAGCCCACTCTTCACAGAATTAAGTGGTGAAGATGGCCCACATCCCCTGCAGCCTGGTATGCAGTGCACAATGAATTGGTAGAGTAGGGTGAAGCAGTGGCATATAATGAATATAAAGGGGAAAAAAGTAAATACACTATTTGAAGATTTTTTAAAATTTCTATTTTTTAATAGAAATCAGTTCAATGATTATATGGATTTTATGCCTTTTTGTAGGCTTATGTACTATTTTTCACTCTTTGTGGAATATTCAATGTGTATGTTATATATGACAAATTTAGTTGCATGTATACTTTGCAGATTACCAATTTTGTGTAAGAGAGTACTTCCCATTGTATGATACATTAGACTGTCTTCATATATCATTCACATATTTAGTGTGGGTACAATTATTATGTAAATGCCTATGTCCAGGCTGCAATTAGTCTTTTCTTTTAGGAAGGGTGTTGTATATTCTTGGTTTCTTCACTTAGTACCAATTCCTTTGTATGTTCCAACTCTTGTGAATTTGAGCCTAAGCTGTAATGTCTAGTTGCCCAGTTGCACTAGTACCATCTATTGCCCAATGCAGACCTGCAGCATTGCTGTGCCAGAGTGGGTGCATGTTATTATTATCAGCCCTGCAGAAGAGGGACAGAAGGGGGCAGTCTGACCCTCCTTGTTCTGGTGAGATTTACACCACAGCTATGGAAGCAAGCCATGTGCTAGTTGCTGAGTGCAGTGCTTTTTCCTGTGTGTGTGTCTTCCCCCTTATTAATGCAAGGGGCTAAGCAAGTCAGTGGATATTTTGCTGAATGTTGTGTTGCAATTTAACAAGACTGCAGTATGAGAAAAGTAAACTAGGCATTCATAGAATTTCAAAATTGTATGTCAGTTTGTGCCAGTTGGGATGGGCAGTATATTTTGTTGTGAGTAAGAACTATGGCTCATTGTTAAGGAGTGTGTGAAGTTGTAAGCTAAGGAGTGTGTAAAGTAGTAAGGATGAACAGTAATTTAGGTGTAAAGATTAAGTTACAACAGGAAGTATTGTCTGAAGAGTATATTTAAGTGTCCTTCTAGTAATTCTAGTTTTATCTCCTGTTGGTCAACCATGTCAGGGAGGATATTGCAATGTTCTGCCCTTGACAATAAATTGCAGTCTTTGTCAGCTGAGCTATCTCACATGGGAGTAAATAATAAATTTTTGTTTAAGGAACTGAAGGTTATGAAAGAGAGCAGAGCTTTGCTTGGTTCAGTTACTCTAAATATGTGAAAGAGAGGCAAAATTATTTCGATGAGAAGTTGATTAAAAACAGGGACCAATATGGTTCTCCACTGATTAGAAATATTGTACTTTTTACAGGGCATGAGAGGTAAGAGTAGTAGAATGTAAAAAGAAAGAAGTTAATAGTGTGAAGGCCAAAGTAGTGATGTTATACTTAAGGAGGATGATATAGATTTATCACATCAAATATCTTACAAAAATATGTAGTCTGAAGTAGTTGTAGGGCCAGACAACGTGAATGGGTTCTGTACTGGAGTAGGTAAGTGTTTGAATAGCAACACAGGTGAAACAGATTTAGGTGCAATAAAAACACAGGTGAAACAGATTTAGGTGCAATGTTACTGGGTGATAATTAGTGTTGTGTAAAGACCTTAGAGTTTGTCCCAGTTGCACAGGGAAGCAAATGTGTCAATGATTTTTATGTTATACAGAGTGTAATTGCAAATAGTAATTTTCTTGTAGAGACTGCAAAAGATGTGCAGAAGCTATTGATGATGTTAGATATGTTGCAAATTTTGTGGAAAATGAAGTCATACGGACACATTTATTTCTGAAGAATGGAGATTTACTGCCACATATGCTTGTGGTACCATTTCAAAGAGGGGTAATTGAAAAATAAGTAAGAGAATTTATGTTTGTTTTCACAGCAATACTGAATACTTTCAGGTATGCATGCCTCAGGATCACGAGGAGCATAAAGGTGATAATATTTCCAATGTAAAAGAAAACATCATGTGAAAATTATTCTTTTCCAGTGGACAGTGAAATTTAGTGAACAATGTATCAACTAGGGGAGACTGCTAACATTGATGGACTGTTGCAAGGTTGTTCTGTCATGAGGACAGAAACAGACAAAATCTCTGCACAAACATTAAAACTCAGTTAATATTAGAAAGAGCTGCAGGGTACAGGGAAGTTGGTATTTCTGAGTGAAGGTAGCAGTAAGTAACCATAGCATTTATGTGATTTCAGGATTTATTGGCATATTTCAGCTGTGAAACTTCAGGTTATCAGTGCCTAGAAAGTGACTAGATGATGATACCACTCAGCTGATATACCAAGATTTCATAGCTAACCATAGCACTGGAAGAAGTACTCAATCTGCAATTACCATTGGAGTGAAGATAATAAGTGGAAGTATTCATGAATGACTTATGTGCAGCAGTTGGCCTAGTACATATAGTTTTGGTATGAGCATAGTTTAAACGCTGTTTTTTCTGAGAAAACATTGTGGGAACTTTTGAATCAAAGACAAAGTTCCAAATGATGTACAATTCTAAAACTGAGGTAAGAAACAACTGGATAAACGAGAAGAAATGTGAAGAATGAGCAATCAGTCAAAAAAAAATCCAGTAATCATTAAATAATTGGCAAAGAGAATCTGGGAAGGAGAAAGAGTTTTGTAATATTACCTGTATTTTTAATTTGACATTTGTGTTATGTGAACATCAATTGCCAGCAGATAGGGACAATGATTGGAAATAACACTTAAGTTAATAAACAGTCAAAGAAACAAGTAATTCATGCTAAGTTAGAGTAAACTGAAGCAGAAGCTGCTTTATATCAGCCCATGGAAAATACACTCACAGAGGGGGAAAGAAACCAGAGATGCCTTAAAAGACTGTATATAGAAATTTAATATTTACAGGGCATGTTCAGTATTATGTCCTGAGAAAATGATAATCACTTCAATCACCTCGGTTCATCATGTATCCTATCACATATCCAGTGCCTAAAATCAGTGTAAATGTTGTTATTTGTATATCAAATTTTAATAAACGTTATTAAACAAAGGGGGGGGGATTGTGCCTAGTAGGCACAGGGTCCTCTGTGGGCCCTGATAACTTCTTCCATGTGTAATGGTGTCAATATGTCTAAGACACAAATGACGTCCTGTGGTATAGCAATCAATGTTGCCTTCATCTGGTTCCCAAGTTAATCATTGGTGTTTGTCATCGGGTGACAGAAGTGCAACTGCCATTTCACCGTATCCGAAAAAGTTTAGATTGATGGAAAGTCCAGTTATCTTGTGAGATAAGACAATAGGCTGACACCCTGCAACACCAAGAAGGCACGTCTTCATGAAGCAATGTGTGGTCATGCGCTGCCTTCATAAAGAAATAACATCTGGGATGTCGTGAAGAACGGACACGGCTTTGGGTGACTCACGCCGGTTAAACTGGTCAAGTGCCAGGACATGCAGCAAATGCGATTTGTCGTTGTACGCAACAGCATCCCACTCCATAAGGTCCTGAGTTGTGGTTGTAGGTCTACGTCTACAGGAAATGCAGTCACTATGATGCCACTCCCTCTGTCTGCAGCAAACCAAAAAGCGGCCATTATTTCCAAACAAATAGAACCTGGGAAAAAACTCTCTGATGCCTTTCCTGTCCCATGTGACGTCGTTCTATAGGCCTACAGTATTGCCGTGTAGCATATTTGTGCACATCAGTCAAACAATGGTGGAGAAGTGGATGTCACCCATGCCGTAATATAAGGCGATGGACATTGGACAGACACCCATGATAGTATACGATGTGTTATATTGTTGCGCCAGAGGTGAGAAGGACGCAATCTGTCCTGCAGTGCCATTAGGATGAGGTGTCGATATTCTCTAGGGGTGGTCTGGGTGGTGCATCCTGAACCATGTCATTATGCTCTCCGGCCTCCCGTCACTGCCGTTGTACTACTGAAATACTTCATCTCACACGGCTGCAATTCCCCGATGGATACAACACATTCTCTCATGCCAATAATGCACCCTCTTTCATTTGATGGTATGGTTTGCAGATATGCCTACTCAAGTTTCACTGAACCACAGACAAATATATACAGACGGGAAACCTTCGTAAGGGCCCGGTCCTACGCTAAGGGGTGCAGGGAGGGAGGGTTTCCAGCAGTTCCGTAAGATGTCCCATAATGGCGCTGTGGTCAGAAGCAGCCCTTTAAACTGGCCAGAGTAGGCGGCAGGTAGCGGCTGCCCCCACCACCACCACCTCCCCTCAAACGCCAGCAAGCTGGACACAGCCGTGGCCTCGTGGCAGGCGGCACGAGCTCTCCCCTCAGCCTCCCCTCCACGCTACCCTCTGACGTGCGAGAGGCACCCTAAGCCGGGGAACCGCCTGACACCTGCTAGCATCTTACGGAACTAGGGGGGATGCGTAGGACAGTGGTTTAGGGGGGGGGGGCTACTCCTCTGTATGTGTTACTCTGTGACTGAACCCAGTGACGGGCTAGGGCGTGGGGGAGGGGAGGGGAGGGGAGGGGAGTGCGGACCGCCCCAGGACTCTCGTCTTGGGGTGCCTCCAAATACCTCGAAAGCACGTTTTTTTTATTATTTATTTATTTATTTATCTTTGAGCGTCCTTGGCCTCTCGTTCTGGGGCCTCCAATTCTCGAAAGCTATTTCTTTTTTCTTTTCTTTTCTTTTCTTTTTTTTTCTTTTCGATTGTCCCATGCCTCTCATGCTGGGGAGTGGGGGGGGGGGGGCAAAATCTCAAAAGTTACTTTTTTATAGTAATACATTTATTTCCAAGTGGACGGGGGCCTCATTTTGTTTTTGCCACCCCAGGCCTCCGACAGCCTTAGTCCGCCCCTGACTGAACCATTAGCTTCGGTTTATAGCCATCACGAGAGCCACTGGCAGGGCCGGCGCAAGTCTAACTGCGCCCCGTACGAGATGCAAAATTGCCGCCCGCTCATAAAAAAACCTTGTTAATGTTAAAATATTCAGTAAGTGCTAACAGACTAGTCTCCATCGCCGTATCACCCCTCTTTTATTTCCTTAATTTTCCATTCCAGCTATTGACACCCCATCAATTTTTCAAATACCGAGAAGAAAAATTTTCCTGCCTCTAACTTTGAAGAAGTAAAAGTCTAACTTACGAGCAACGTGTATAAACTATTCTAATTGTTATTAGGCTTGCCAGATGGTCAGGATTCATCTGGACTGTCCCGGCATTTCATATAATGTCCAGACTCCAGACAGAAACACAGAATCTCATGACAAAATTCTTCTGGCAAAGTTCTGTTTAAGAAATTACATTATTATATTATATTGCTCGTTAATAATATGTGGATGAGTTGGAAACTGAGTCTGGCAGGAGACGTGCTGGGGTAGTCGCTGCAAATGTGACCATTGTGTCCAGATGGTGTAGTGGTCAGCACTATTGCCTAATAAGTAGAAAACTTGGGTTCGAAACTCGGCCTAGCTCAAATGCTCAATTTTCCCCATTTATTTAAATCAAAGCCCAGTGACAGCTAAAACACCTTTGTGTCTTGCTTCAATAAAGACCGAGGTCATAATTAGTTTCAGATTTGATCCAAAAACTTTTCTGAATACTATTATAGGATCAAAATTGGCTGACTCGGTAAAATCCACAACCAACTACGAGTGGGAACGTAGAAGTTAAATGCAAATTAATTATCTGACAGTAGTGTTAACATTTTCTGTGGGAAATTGATTTGAAAAGTAAAAAGTAACATTTTGATTTATAAAATTATTTATCACGACAACATCCTGAATTTTTCCCCAAGATATTTTACGCTCCAATCTGGCAAGTCTAAATGTATTAAACACTTCCCTATTACATCTGTTATAGCCTACAATCACGAGTTACAACAAATTAGAACGCGCCTCCTCTTCAAGATTAGGAAAAGCTATTAAATTGCTCCCTATCGGTCTTGACTCCATCGGCCAACTACTAATACCAATTCTGTACTTTTAATTAAAAAAAAAAAAAAAAAAACAACGCAACATCGGCTAGAATGGTTCTTCTAAGAGTAAAAGCAAAATACCTTTCAGTCACAGGACACGCAAACACCACAGTGGCTATTCTCAAGACAGAGAAGCGAGTTGTCGCAGAATTCCCCTGTGCTTCTCTCCTTCGCCTTGTCCAACAGGAACTGTCATACCCATCACCGCTTGTGTCGTGTGCCGCCTCGCTGGTATTTCGCATGAGCCTTGCGTCTGCCTTGGCCGCAAGCACATTTAATCTGTAGGTGGTGCGCCATGATATCGAAGTTGACTTTCAACCTGTGGTCTCACATGGTTCAGATGCTAATAATTTCTGCAAAACATCCTGCCTCTGGTTTTCAAGTTTCTGGAAACTGCTACCATAGTGAAAAACTTTTACATCATCAACACCTCTTGGTAGTTTTCAGATATTACAAACTCTCAAAAAATATTCAAATGTTTGTAGAGCTTATGGGACTTAACTAGGGGGTCATCAGTCCCTAAACTTACAAACTACTTACGAACTAGCTACTACTAAGGACGGCAAAAATATCCATGCCCGAAGGGGGATTCGAACCCCCGACCGTAGTGGCCGTGCAGACCGTGACTGTCGCGCCGTAGTCCCCTCGGCCACCGCGGCCGGCTATTACAAACTCTGGGCCACTAGTTACACAAAAATATGAGTAACACATTTCATGACTATAGCTTGTTAATACCATCTTTTGTATCTTTCAGATTTAATCTAATTTTTACCTGTGACATTGAGACGCTGTTTTCGGGCCTTTCTTCCACCTTCCCGGCCAAATGTTTCTGGAACAGCACTCTGGATACCAGCACGAATACCACACAATTAACCGCCAGCATTATGCACGATGGCCCCAGGTATGTGATGTAGTAAACATACGGAACATTTTTATTCAGCATACAGTACTCAGAAGTTGAATTGTAGTACCTAATGTCATATGTGGCTGTTGACGTAACGATCACCAGCGGCACACCTGGAAGTTACAATAACAATACACTGCTATTAGATAAAAGCTTGGAAACATTTACAAAAGATGCAGCAAATATTATTCACAGTGCTAGATTACATGAATAATTCTACAGGGGCAAAATATCAACAACCTGCCATAACAATGAGAGTTTGAAATAGTGCGCCATATGTTTATGTTAGTTTTCTGTTTTCTTAATCATAGACCATACAGTTTTGTAAGACATTTATGAGCTAACACAATGGGAAAAGAACTGTTCAGTGGAGGTGCTAGGGAATGCCGGAAGTCGTAGCTCTGAAGATAAAACGGTGAGGTAGAGAATCAAAAGAGTCACTCACTTGGAAAGTGTACAAATAGTTGTACTTCACGTATTACCCAATAATATATAACGTTTCGCAACTGGAGGTTAAAAATTGCAAGAATGCTCTAAAAATAACCGTTCAGAATACTGAATTTTCAAGTTTTTGACTAAACTTTCATCTATACATCGAAGTGCGATATAACATTACGGGGTCACGACTCATGCAGAGCACATACTGTGTATCCCAATAAATTAATAACACAAAACAGGTCAGAACACTGTTGCGGAAGCAACTAAAAATGCATGTCAAATTTAAAAGACACCAAAATCCCTATGATTACCAAAGTTTTACAGAAACTTGGAAGTTAGTAAGTACTCCGATGCAAAAAGCGCACGACAGCTCCCATACTGAAACTGTCTCGAAATCTGGCAAAAAATCCAGAGAGATACTGTTCATATGTAAAGCACACTTGCGGTAAGACAAACTCAATACTTTCACTGTGCGATTGGGATAGTTATGTTACCGATAATAAAAAAATGTTCAAATGTTTGTAGAACTTATGGGACTTAATTATGGGGTCATCAGTCCCTAAGCTTACAAACTACTTATGAACTAGCTAAGCTAAGGACGGCACAAATATCCATGCCCGAGGGGGGATTCGAACCCCCGACCGTAGTGGCCGTGCAGACCGTGACTGGAGCGCCTCAGTCCCCTCGACCACCGCGGCCGGCTACCGATAATAGACCCGCAAAATAGGGATTACTGGTTTTTCGAAATTCCTTCGCCAAAAAGACGATTTAAGTAGTCCAGTATTTGAGCCGAGAACAGCTGCAGAGTGGCGTAACTTACATGTCATTTAATAGTCACAGTTCTTACTGGCCAAGAATGCATAATAAAGGAAAGGAAAGGAAGGAAGCTTGGGGTTTAACGTCCCGTCGACAGCGTCGTCATTAGAGACAAAGTTCACGCTCGGATTTTTGGGTATGGATGGGGAAGGAAATCGGCGATGCCCTTTCAAAGGAACAATCCTGGGATTTGCCTGGAGTGATTTAGGGAATCATGAAAAACCTAAATCTGGATGGCCGAAGGTGGATTTGAACCACCGTCCTCCCGAATACGAGTCCAGTATGTCACCACTGCGCCACCTCGCTCGGTAAAAAGAATGCATAATAGTTATGTTCGTCCCAGAATATGCTGATGTAATAGATCCAATCCTACCAATTATAAATTGGGCGATTCAGCTACTCCTACCACATCATGTGATGCACTTCACTGCTTGCAGTATAGAATACATAAGGCGTATGATACATTATTTATATCACTGTTACCTAGTTTTAAGCATTTATAACGCTCTTTGTTACGCCCTGTCATTAGGTACGACATAATTTTAACATAATTACATACTAGACAGACGTAGACATTAGACAAACGATTTAAAGGAATGATGTTTTGCGAATCGACCGTCCACCTGTGAGGAGTGTTCTGAATCGTTTGCAAAACGAGCCTGGTTGCTCCTCCATTGAACCCTCATTTCTCAAAAAAAATATTTAAATGTTTGTAAAGCTATCAGACCAAACTGCGTGGTCATCAGTCCGTAGCTTACAAACTACTTAAACCTACGTAAACTAACCTAAGGGCAATACACACACCCACGCACCAGAGAGGACTCGAACCTCCACGGTAAGCAACCGCGCGCTCCGCAGCGACGCGTTTTTTTTTTTTTTTTTTTTTTCCTCTCTCTCTCTGGGTAGTTCTCTTCGTTGCGGACGCTGATCGTTTTTGTTCGAGGTTGTTCGTTGAATATTTGGCTCAGCTTTTTTATTACAGAGGGCGTGGAGCCCTCTGACCGGGCGCGCTGAGCCACGGCGCCCAGCAGACCGCTCGGCTACTCCACCGGGGCCCTCATTTGCCGTAGCTACTTGTCCGACCTGCTGAGAAATCTTCCCTTTTTTGGGTCACACATCCTTTGATGACTAGATGTAATAAATAGCGAAATTAACGCCTACAACTAGGTAAGAGTGAAGTAAATGATTTATTAAACACCGAACTGTCGGAATATATAAGCGCATCGTGAAAGTAAGTTTCCGTTTTCCTTTATAAAATAGACATCACAGTTACATAAAATCTTTGTTGGTAACAGGTACAGCAATGATCGAGCTATTTTTAGACACAGTCACCAAAAGCATTGAGACACTTTTCATAAGGTGGGATCAACTTTTGTATTCCTGTGTCGCAGAAGGCTGCCGCCTGTGAATGGAACCAGTGTGTGGCAGCTGTCTTCACTTCTTCGTCGGTGTCAAAACGCTGGCCGGAGGACGGTAATTTACAGATTGCCAGAAAGATGGAAATGGCTGGGACCAAGATCAGGACTGTATGCTTGATGCTCAAGCAGCTCTCAGACTTTGCAGAAGTTCGACCGGAAGCTGTTTGATCAGCATAAACTTCTACAAAGATTGGGAACTGTTTCAGTGCGTCTCGGTTGCACAGTGGTAGAGTGCTAAACTACAAATCCAAATTCCGCGGGTTCGATCCCCGCCAGGTCCTAGGATTTTTATCTGTCATTTTCCACTTCTTTCACCTCTGGTAGTACTGCTCATGTGAAAAAATACCGAGTGGCACCGTGTTTCGGTACCCACGTTGAACTGTAGGTCCCCCTATAACTGGCTGGGTAAGTCAGTTCGAAGGCCGGTGGAGGGCAACGGCATACCACCTCCAAACAGGACCATGCCTAGTAAAGCACTGTAGTGTTCAAACCAATCTTCGGATTGTTGACTGCTTTACCTTTTTGATTATCCAGCGTACAGCACCGGTCTTTCTCCCAGCGACTTCAATCTTTCCTTGCATCTCAAGAAATTCCTGTCCTTCGGCCAGTGGTCTGACGACGAAGAGCTGATGATACTGTCAAACACTGGTTTCATTCACAGACGGCAGATTTCTAAGACAAAGCAATACAAAACTTTATCCCGCGATAGAACAAGTGTCTATTTTTTGGTGAATATATAGGAAAATATATAGGAAAATATCTCAAACACTGCTATACCTGTTGCCATTAAATCTTTACAGTTCTCGATAACACAGTGGTAGAGTGCCAGACTACAAATCCAAAGGCCGCGGGTTTGATCCCTGCCAGGTTATAGGATTTTTGCCCGTCAATTTCCACTTCTTTCACGTCTGGCTGTGTTGGTGATGTGAAAAATATCGAGTAGCACTGTGGTTAGGAACCCACGTTAAACTGTAGGTCCCCCTATAACTGACTGGGTAAGTCAGGTCGGAGGGTGGCAACGGCATACCACCTCCAAACAGGATCATGCCTAGTAGAGCACTGTAGTGTTCAAAACAATTTTCGGATTGTTGACTGCTTAACCTTTTTTTATATGGTCTTTGTTTGGAAAATAGCGAAAGCTATTTCCTGGATGTGTATCGTACTCTAAAATCTATTCATAATACAAGCAGGGTTTAGTGTGGCACATTGCATGGAGGAATAAAACGTGAGAGGGAGGGGCAGTTCAATCACCGTGTATAGCCACTCACTCGACTAAAGATACGGACCTGAAGAATTAAAAGTTGTACATGTCACACCAAGACTCGAGAAAGGTTATAGGAGCATTTCTCTGAATGAGAGACCCATAAGTATTACATCGATCTGTGGTAGGATTCTGGAACACATACTGTGTTCGAACATCGTGAATTACTAGAATGACCAGAGGTCAGAATTAATCCGGACGTGTACTCTTGTTTAGTTCTTTGTCCGGGGTAAGGACGGATCTTTACATTGTCCTCCTTTATCGCAAAGTAGAGCGTTATAAAATTATATTTTTAATTAGTCTCTTTCTTTTGCTCTGTCCTTAAATACCGGTACTTTATCTAATCGCATTGCTTTCGTGGTACATGCGCACGAAGTCAGTGCTACAGGTGGCAGTAGGATAGTCGATTTTATCATGGATCGATCCATAAGTGAGATAAAATAGCGATTATTTAAAATTTCCGCTCGTATTTTCAATTCCGGATTCACATTATCGTGGTTTGACAGTTGGAATTATAGGTTACATATTGTACACGTGTGATATGTGAGTGTAAATTGATCGTCATTGTAATCGAGTGAGTTTCATAAAATATCTTACAATGCATAAGCGCAAGTGTAAATTCTTAGGTGTTCTTTTTTGCAAATGCCCTCCCTTCAAAAAGGAAGAAATTAAGTTTAAGCAGAATGTTAAACAAGTGGAGCTGGAAGTAACGTGTCAGTGGCTAATAAAGGAAAGAATTGGTTCGATAAACTGAATAACTAAGAAACCATGAAATAAAACCACGACAGTAAATTTATTTATATTCGGAAGGTTAAATCGCAGTTTCCCTGTAGGCGACTGCTGTTTCACTTTCAGCGGCGCTATGAATAATGGGAGGTAAATCGTCGCTACTTTTTTCGCTTTGTAAACAGTCCATTTTTTGCATATGATAATGTTTTACGAGTAGTATTCCAAAACTGCTAACAAATCGTGAATTGAAAAAGTACATCTAGAACCATTCACTACACAAGTGTAACAATTAATTCGATATACAAAGAAATCGTTAAGAAGCCATGTCTTCGATACGAAATCCTTTCTCCAAATTAGTTTGTACTGTTACCCGTCAAAAACTTGAACAAATTTTCTATGAATGTGACATGACTTTCGATTATGTTATTGAGTCGGCCAGTAAATTAAATATACTTGTCAAGTCTAGCTGCTTAGTCCCCTCAAAAACCAACAACAACTTGTCAAGTTAACGATTCGTTGCCAACATTACCACACATAGAATACGCCGTAAGAAAAAAAAAAAAAAAAAAAAAAAAAAAGGAGTAAAGTCGCAGTCTTATTGGCTGTCTTAATGCGCCGCTATGTCTGTTTTGTCTATTAATAATTAACTTATTTACTAAATTTGAACGCATATTTTGTGCGTCCTCTTTTTCCTTACTTAGTCCTCTTCTTTGAAGCTGCTCGTCCTCTTTTTTATACTATTGGATTTGGTCACCCTATGAATTACCATTAAGAAAACCATCTATTAACACTGTCTCAGCAATGATTCAGAAAGTATCGTTTTTATGCAACATAACAACAGGGACAAAATTATATGCATATCATGCAGTATACTACATCTTGTTGCAACTTGGCACTAATGCATACGTGTTAACACTGAGACGCGGCCACAGGACACAACTGACGTACGACGTCTTGGACGTTAACTTGCAGTATATTATACATTTTGTTCGGCGACGATCAACACAAATAATGGGTGAAATGCGCGGTCTCCCCGACTTCCAAAGACGCCAACTCGATTGTGCACAGTTATTGGCAGCATCTGTGACGGAAACGGCTGCACTGGTTTCACTAGCGACAGTATCCTCGGTAATGACAGAACAAAACAAGGTAAAGCATCACTGGCGAAGAAGAATAGTGGGCGAAACCCGAAGTTAAATGACAACGACTAGAGACCATTAACCCTTAACTACTATCTGCGGTCTCTCAGACCGCTACGACTTTTTGAGTCGAGATATTTCACACACCCCTGCCAAGATAATAGGACTCTTCCGTGTACCTTCCTGGTGGCCGACGAGGTCCACGTGCCAGCATTCTTGCAGTGCTGCTGCTCTTTGTTCCGTATTTATGAGCCTTGCACGGACTCACTGTGTGTGCCGCTGGCGCAGGCTCTGCCTCATAGCGCCTGGCCAGTCGGCTTCGTGAGCGCGGCCTGCTAAGCGACAGCGCTGTGGCTGTGGCTCCTCACTCGCTGTTGTTGTTCCGTGTCGTGTTTCTCCATGGCAGGAAAAGCTGAACGTTCTATGCAACGCATTTTACGTGAAGGAGATGTGGATAATCGAGAACGTTTCGGTGAATCCTCCGATGATTTTGACGACATCGGTAATGACGCTGATTTTGAGGTATTTAGTGAATATGACACTAATTCAGAGCAGAAACCTGAAAGTGATGAAGATGTGACACCTGATGACGAAGCAGCTTACTTTTTCGATAAGAACAGATGTTTTCGAAGGCGAAAAATATCGAAGAACGTGTGCCTTTTGTCCTCCTCATCTGAAGAGGAAAGCACGATATCCGTGTCAATAGTGTGGTGTTCCAATTTGTTTGGTGTGTTCTGGAAAGATCTCCGTGAAGTGTATGCGGGGCCAAAGCGACTAAAAGAGTATTTAGTGGCACACAGAAGGATATCTTTAGTTTGTAATTTTTGTTTTATAAGGAAAATGTGGCAATCTTTCTGGGAGAATCGTAAATGGATAGATATCGCATACAATTTATAATAATTCAAATGGGATTTTTGTATTTAATCACGCTGTAAATTTTTATATAATCTCTATAATGATTATCTGTGGGTGTGTAGAGAAATTATTACTTGCGGTTCTTTTCGTAGCACAAAAAATAAAAATATATTGCAAATTGCGCTGTGCTTTACTTATCGTCATGTTACTCATACTATATTCTACTAATGCCACCTCTAAGAAGTGTAATGAACGACAGGAAGTAATGAAAAACACTAGTTTAATATATGGAAAATAAGAGAGCGGTCTGAGAGACCCCTCCATAGTAGTTGCGTTCCTGTCAACGTCTATAGTAGTTAAGGGTTAAGTACGATTGTGGCCGGACTAGCATAAAACTATCACGCCAAAAGAGACAAGTGAGCGACTCTCACTTGAGTAACGCTGTTGCTTAACATTCATGGAAGGTCTGCATTTGTTAACCCCTTAATAACGGAAGCCAGCACAGAGGTGCGAAGGAAGTGGTGACACGATGAAAAACCTGGACACCTGATGACTCCATGTATGTGGTATGGTCCAATCAATCATGGTTTACATTGCTTCCAACAAAGAACCGGGTTTATGTATCAAAATCCCCAAAAGAAGAGGGACCGATGCACTTAGTAGTTTGGACTCTTCAATCCACAAACTTACCTAAAAGAAGCTTATGACATGGCATGTCTGCTTACTACAGGTTCCGTCATGATTTGTGCATCTATATCGCGGTATTCAACTGCTTCTATCGTTGTCCTCACTGGCTGGACAACTATGACTGAATATCTCAACATCTTCGCCAGGAAACTGTTTACTATGATCAACATATTGCTAACGAACACTGTCATATTCCAAATGTTCAAATGTTTGTAGAACTTATGGGACTTAACTACTGGGTCATCAGTCCCTAAGCTTACAAACTACTTATGAACTAGCTATGACTAAGGACGGCACAAATATCCATGCCCGAGGGGGGATTCGAACCCTCGACCGCAGTGGCCGTGAAGACCGTGACTGGAGCGCCTCAGTCCCCTCGGCCACCGCGGCCGGCTGTCATATTCCAAAATGCGCTCATACACACAGTCAAAAAGCTTCAGGCGTACGTTACACATGACCAGAAAATTATCAAACATCTCCCCTGAACAGCACAATCACCATGTCACAACATAGCTGAACCGTTATGAGGAGTGTTAGACCGGAGAATGAGGACCAGATTTATAGTTCCAACAACTTTTAAGTAATTGGCATTTTGTTAGGTACAGGAATGGACAACATTCTGATGAATACTTTGCAGACACTTTACGAATCTGTTTCTCGAAGAAATGAAGCTGTTCTTAAAGTGATTGATGGGACACCGTGTTACTAATAAATAAATAATGTGACTACGTTATGTGTTCGTATTATTTTGTCAACCCCTGTAGTCCTTTAACGCGCATGAAGTAATGTCTACTGTCTACAATGCATCTACAATTGATTCACTATTTTTCCAGTTTCAGAAGGCTTTTCAGACAGTTTGTCACAAGCGACCTCTAATCAAATTGCGTGCCTATGGGATAGCCGCGGCGGATTAGCCGTACGTACTGGGGCGGCCGGTCGGGGTTGGAACACTTGCGCGGAGTGACACTTGCGCGGAACCCGGGGCCCTTGGGGCGGCTGATGGCTTTTCCGGGTACAGGCACACCAAGAAGTCTAGCACTGCTGTGGTCAAGTTTCCACACTATCAACATAACACGAAAATCAGTGAAATTGCACAACCCTTTCAAAGCTGAAGAGCAATATAGTAACTTGTTCTAACTACATATTAATCCGTTGAGTGTTCCTCCTGTAAACAAAAATGTATTTTAATAGTGATAATGTTTGGTGGAAGTTATTAAGACAGTCTCTGCTACTACAAGACGATGACTTTCCACAGTCATACCTCCTAAAAGTATATTATTCAGAACACTAAGCATATCAAGACACCTGCGCAAGCAATAAATATATTAGGCGTCCTGCACAGATACGTTGATGTAATTGACCGCTATGTAGTTAACCCCACTATCACGCAACTTCCATCTCTTTAAAAATAGCTACTATGCTTTTTAATAGGAGACGCAACCTTAAACCTTCAATTAAAAAACGTTAATAATAAGTCAATGAGTATTTTACATACTTGAAGCGTTTATTCGTAGACCCCAAAACGATTTGGCTGTATTCGAATTACAAATACATCTAAGAAATATATGAAATACGGAATGTGTAAGGGAATGTCACACAATGAAAAATGCTGAAGATAAATTCTATTTTCCATCACCGTCATATAGAACCATTTTTACTCCGAACTCGGCATAAACCAACAGGGAGAAACAAGTTGCAAGACTGCCAGGAAAAATGAAGCGAAATTGGCAGCCAATAGTTGGTTATAAATTACATTGCCTGTTAACTGTATAAATATAAATTACGGAATACGCGGAATTACTGTTCAGTACAGTCAAAAAGGTCTAAGGTAATAGGCAGTGGTTTACAATCAGATATCCGTATCACTCTCATCCTCAAGAAGTCTGTGTGAAGATTTATATTCAGAACATTCAAGAAAAAGGTGTTGAAACTACAAGAAGCAGCTCATTTACTCAATAAGGGAAAACGTTATGGTGGCCGTAAATTTGAATGGCTGTATCTCTTGTAGTAAAAAAAAAAAAGTAACATTCATTTTTTGATAAAATGTTAAAATCTAATATACCATAATTTTGTTTCTCTAAACTCAGTGCCAACTTTATTTGTCAAAATTTTTGCAGGAAGTAGTCTTGACGTGATTTCATACTTCTGTGCATTAATATTATCAAACATGTAATTTGTGTCACAAATTGCGCGGCCGGTCCGGTCGGAGGTTCGAGTCCTTCCTCGGACATGGGTATGTTTGTTTGTACTTTGCCTAAGTCATTTTAAGTAAGATTAAGTAGTGTGTAACTCTAGCGACCAATGACCTAAGTAGTTTGGCCGCATAAGACTACACATATACACGTAATTTATTTATTTCATAACCACATTTAAGTACTAATAATTAAAGAAACTTAAATGTAGAAATTTGAAATAAACACTGAAAACAAATGATTGATATTTCTCATAAGATGAATGCACACAACCGTTGAATTATGTCTTGTGAATGTACCTACAAAATCTGCCATATGAAAATTTTAGTGTGAGTCCCAAATTTGTTTTTTCTATAACAACATTAAAAACATATTAAAAATTCAGAACTCGAAAACCAGTGAAGTTATGGACTTGAAGCGTTTTGTGTTGCTAAATCTTTACATAGTAGACACGATTCTAAAATTTGGTTGCTAGCGCCAAAGTAGACGAAAAGTTAAATTTTTTGGTGTAATCTTCGCCGGGTATGTTGTAGAAGTCTACGCCGAACCCAATTATAATCATACCTCTGAGGAGAGAACGTTGTTTGCACTTCTCCTGCGTTTCTAGTCGGCCGTGCTGTGGTACGTAACGACATCATACCGTTCAATTTCACCGAGAGCTATATATGTATTGGTGTGATGTCTGTTCTTTCGAAATAAGACATCACACCAATATATGTATCATTTAGACGCAAAGATTCTGGGTTCTCTTTTCATCGCTAACGCGATTAACAACGTTAGACCTTGTGTGTAAACAGTTAAAGGTTATGAGTGCCACTGGAAAAATGCATAAGTAACACCTGTTGTGTGAGACTTGAAGATGACCTCAAATTAGCCGAAATCGGTATCTCATAATAAACATAACGTGTAGCTGTCTATATTTCATAATGCAATTTCTAACATATTTAAAAGCTACTCAAAACCACCTACAAAAAACCTTTATAATGAGATTGTATATAATTCCACGATCAAATTGTGTTTTAGTTATTTTTAGAAATACACCTATAGATCTGCCCTTGCTTTTAGTGCCTTGATCAGCTGTTTGTTTTTAGAGGTAATTCTAGGGACAGGAAAAATTCGTATTTGCGATAAATTCGAATATAGATGCGAATTCTGACTCAAAATGCAGTAAATCTGAAATTGTCATAAATGGTATTTTGGTGTGAAACACTATTTAATCAGAAATGTTGGGAGATAACTTTATTTTCTGCCCTTAAATATGTACAAAGTAAACCGGAAAAATTCGCATTTTTCAATGAATGCGAAATATAGGCCCATGCTAATTTTGGGCCGGAATGCGAGAGACGTGAATCTTGTAATATACCCTATTTTTAGCGAACGTCCCGTTACTACTGCTCCACCTCGCTCGGTGGGCCTTTCCCTGAATACGGCACAGGTAGCGGCTGGAGGGCTTGGAGTAGGGGTGGTGTATCGCTACTTCTGGAACACCCTGTTCACTACCTGCAGAGTCCGTATCTCCGCGCAAGTGTCTACACATTCCCTTTCCGCGCAAGTGTCACTCCCCGCAAGTGTCACGAACTCCGGCCGGCCACGGTGGCCGGAGTGGTCTGCGGCGCGCTAGTCACAGTCTGCACGACCACTACGGTCGGAGGTTCGAATCCCCCCTCGGGCATGGATATTTGTGCCGTCTTCAGTATAAGCTAGTTCATAAGTAGTTTGTAGGTTTAGGGACTGATGACCCCGTAGTTAAGTCCCATAAGCTCTACAAACATTTGAACATTTTTTTTGTACTAGGGCGCCGTGCTTCGGTGCGAACGGACGATCGCCGTCGGGGGTTCGAGTCCCCCCTCGGCCATGGGTGTTTGTGTTGTCCTTAGGTTAGTTTACCTTAGTTGCAGTATTTTGTAAGCTACGGACTAATGACCAGGCAGTTGAGTCCGACAGATTTACAAACTTCCTATGGGATATCGTCGCATATGTGCGTCTGAATCCACGATTTCCTGTCAGAAAGGTCGCAACTCATAATGGCTGACTGAAAGTTATCGAGTAAAACAAATGTAGTATCATATTCTCCTCACGATAATTTATAAGTCACCTGCTGGTGTAATTTATGTTAATGATTTAGGTGAAGCCGCGGCGGAGTGACCGAACGCATTGGAAGTGCTATGCAAACATTTGAATATCGTCATAAGATCAAAACCGATTGCAAACTGATTTAGGCAAGGTATAGGTACGGTGTGAAAATTGACAAATGATCTTAAATTATCAAAAGTGTGGTCATCCACATGAGTACTAAAAGAAATCCGTCACATTTCGGTCACACGATAAATCGCATGAATCGCAAGGCTGTCCATTCATCTAAATACGTAGAGATTACAATTACGAAAAATTTTACTGAGCTAGGTGGCGTAGTGGCTAGCACTCTGGACTCGAATTCGGGAGGACGGCGGTTCAAATCGCCATCCAGATTTAGGTTTTCTGTGGCTTACCTAAAGAGCTTCAGACAAATGCCAGGACACGGCCGACTTCCTTCCCCATCCTTTACACAACAATCCAAGCTTGTACTCTAATTACCACTGAAATGTTCAAATGTATGTGAAGCTTATGGGACTTAACTGCGTGGTCATCATTCTCTAAACTTACAAACTACTTATGAACTACCTTATATTAAAGATAGCACAAACATCCATGCCCGAGGGGGAATTCGAACCCCCGACGGGGAACGGTCTCGCACATCACAGCATAGTTCCTCAATGCGCTCGACCGCTCCGTCGCGACCCTCTAATTATCACTCTGTCCAAGTGACCTTATGGAAATGATACAAGAATTGGGTTGGAAATAATTAAAACAACAGCAATTTTTGTTACTATGGTTCCTATTCACGAAATTTCAATCATAAACTTTCTCCTACCCAATACGAAAATATTTTGCTGCCGCTCAACTACACAGGAAGACACGATCATCGTAATAAAATAAATCTGAGTTCTCACAGAAAGATTGAAGTGTCCATTTTTCCCGCTCGCAGTTCGAGAGTGAAACTGAAATAGTCTGAAAATAGTTCGGTGGACTCTTTGTCAGGCATTTAAGTGTGAAATGCAGAATAACCTTGCAGGTATATACAGGGTGACACGGAAAAACGGGAACAATTCCACAATCCAATAAAACAAGAAGTGATGAAGGAAAGAAAATTAATTCACTTTGCCATTGACGAAACATTGATGTCATTTATCTTTAAAAAAAATTATGTCCGTGCGATGGCGTTCTCCTGTACTAATACATTCGTGAGAACTGCTGTGGAGATTCCTCGCTGACCGCTGCAACATCTCAGCTGGGATACAGTGAATTTCATCCAGAATTCTCTGTTTTAATTCATCCAGGGTTCTTGGTCGAGTCGTCTGGACTTCGCTCTTGAGGTAGCCCCACAAGAAAAAATCACAAACGGATAAATCTGTTGATATCGGGGACCAGGAAATGTTTTCGCACACGTGCCATTGATTGTCTTGTAGTGTGTGATGTCGCTCCCACTAGCGTGCAAAAGGCGCTCATGAACGTCATTAGGTTTTGTGTTTGCCCAGTAACAGTAGTCCCGTTTATTCGCATAACCCGTGAGATGAAAATTTGACTCAGCTGACATCCACAAATTGTTTAAAAATTCATCTTCATTGTATATTTTTGTTATCATTTGTTGACAGAATCCAAATTTTAACCGGTAATGGTTGTCCTTCAATTGTTGCACCATCTGTAGTTTGTACGATTGAAATATAATCAGGGTTCAGAATTGTGCGAACACTCTCCCCGGACATTGTAACCACTGCTGATTGCTTACGAATTGAACGCCGGGAGTTCCGTAAGACAGACTCGCGTACAACATCAATGTTCTCTGGAGAATGCACACTTCTTGGTCGTCCTGTTGGTTTCTTCTTGAGGGCAGAGCCAGTCTCTTCAAAGTTATGAATCCAACATTTTATCACGTGTTTCGACAAAACGGCATCATGAAGTCCTGAATAATAAAAAAACGTTGATACTCCCTCTGCGCCGCTATCAAACTACAGTTGTTTGTATAAAACATTTTATGGATAGTGCACGCTGTTGTCCGTTCCACTGATCCATGATTACTGAAATGGCAGACAGTTTACTCGCTAACGGTCATGAACCCGCAGTGCTCAATTCAAACATTCACGTTATTCTGCGTCACAATGTATGTACTCTAATTAATGATGTGTCCTTAAAATGTTCTGTTAATTCCTTGTATCTCCTCATTGCAGGATTCTCTCGTGAGAAGTCTTCGCTTGTGGAGAGAAACAAAGCAACAAGATATCAATAAGGAAAATGTACGTAATTCGCTGGTGTCATTATATCATTACATTTTCAATCAACAGCTCCAAACAAGTTCTGCTTAAAGTAATAGCAATAGCGCAAAACACACATGACACGGAAGACACATGATAGCACGTACTTTAATCCTCAAAATGAAGATGTGGTATTTTGACGAAGTGGTTAAAACAAAGTGGAAGGTAACAATGTTGAAGGTGATTATTCAAATGTCTGTAAATCTATCTGACCAAACTACGTGGTCATCAGTCCGTAGCTTACAAACTACTTAAACCTAGGTAAACTAACCTACGGACAAACACACACACACACACACACACACCAATGCCCCAGGGAGGACTCTAACCTCTACGGCGAGCAACCGCGCGCTTCGCAGCGAGACTCTTTAGACCGCTCGGCTACTCCACCGCGGCGGAGGTGATTATTAATGTAAAATCGTGGCTTTCGTAAGGTGCAGTCTTCCTCCCTACGGCACTGATATCCTCTAACTTCGCTTCTCTCTATTAAGATATCGACTGTGCTAGAATGCAACGTTTTGCATGGAAGTGACACGGACCACTGTTTTTTATGATCGACTAAGCATGGTTTTGTGTGGTCCCTAGCTTCCGACGCTGAAGTGTTCCTCGTTAGACTAACGGCTGTTCAAGGAAAAAGCTGCAGCTATCCGAGTCCAGTAATATGCCCACCACTATGGTCTATTGAAGGGTATGAATATTTCTCGTTACAACTTCACGACAGTTCTTTATCCACTTATTGCCGCGAGCTCGTGAAAGAAACTCCCAGTCTCCCTATTCACATGCTAAAGGCGAGTTGAAAATGGATCCAGACCGCTACACGACGTTATAACTTCGCCAGAACTGGAGGAAACATTAATCGATAAATCGAAATCGACTTCCAGAACAACTATTTCTTGTGAGACAATTTATCACGAGGATCGCCAGCTTCAGTTAAATGCGTTTGCATCATTTCTGAAACTGATTAAACTGGTTAAAACAAAGTGGATGTTATAGACGATCGTCGGCCGCGGTGGCCAAGCGGTCTGCGGCTCGCCACTCACGGTCTGCGCGGCCACTACGGTCGGAGGTTTGAATCCCCCATCGGGCATGGATATTTGTGCAGTCCTTAGTATTAGCTAGTTCATAAGTAGTTTGTAAGCTTAGGGACTGATGACCCCATAGTTAAGTCCCATAAGTTCTACAAACATTTGAACATTTGATTTTGAACTTTTATAGACGATCGTTATTTTATCATCAAACTTCAGTCTGTGAGTTACATTCTATTTCCTTCACTAAATTGTAAGACAACGTTGCAATATGCTTCAGAAAAGCATAAATACATTGGCATATTCATATCATCATTTGCAAATGTAATTAGTGTGGCTCTTATATAGGACTGCTTGAATTGGAAAGTAATTTTCTGCCTTCACTATTTCATATCTCAATGCTATCCATTCCTCCTCTACTGTTTTATCCCCCCTCCCTTTTCTCTCAATTGTTGCCTTAAGCTCCCTCTGAAATTCTTAATAACTTGAGGTTCCTTCACTTTACCCAGGTCCCATTTCCTCGTTTTCCTACATTGCTGCAGTTTTTTTCAGTTTCAGCCTACAGTTCATGACCAATAATACATGGTCAGAAACTATTTTGTATCTCATGCAAAAAGAGAAACCAGCCCTCCAGTCACTTAAACAACAAACAACAGAAGCTTTTACGGTTCCAGAAAATTTATTATATTCGAACTGAGTGTATGTTTACTAATAATGCGTGTACTGATGATAATGATATTTGTCTGTACTTATTTCTCGTCTCCATCCTCCTCCCCCTTAGCGCGGCTGGAGGTGCTACTCAAACCAGTCACTGAGCTCTCATCCTGTCCTCACTCCCATCCAATTGTACATCACGACTGAGGCTATAATTGCGGATAAGATCAGCCTAACAAGGCAATTGGAGTCCACGGCGAATAGTCTAAGCGAAAGGCCATCCAGAACTAGATCTCTGCACTCACCCTGATAATCGTCAGAGAAGAAGAAGATGAAGAAACCGAGACTGCACCCTACCAGTTCTCTACAACACTTCGCTATCACTCTTCGTTGGATAACAATTGTGTGTTTTTCTTATAATATGTTTCAGGGCATCAGAGGCTCGTCCTTTAAAGTGGACATCACAAGAAACAAAAGGCACAGAAGGAACAGCATCAAAGTGCTTCACCTGCAAACCTCCAGGTTAGGTCTACCTGAGATTCAAACGATCTGTGTGTTGTCAGTAGAGAAGCGGTAATAGCAGCATTAGTCACTGGATGTCGACTGAGTCACTATAAAAAATAAATAAATAAAATAAAAATAAATACAATAAAGTTATGTTCAAATGTTTGTAAATCTATGGGACTTAACTGCTTGGTTATTAGTCCCTAGCTTACAAACTAAGTTAAACTAAACTAAGGACAACACATACACCCATGCCCGAGGGGGGACTCGAATCCCCGACAGCGAAGACCGCGCGCACTGCAGCACGGCGATTCAGTGCGCATGGCTATTCCGCCGCGGCCACGTATCCGCCATGGACATTGCAACCGTTTAAAGCGAAAATAGTCGAGTGTTGAAGACGTGATTTTGAAGAGGAAACGCGGTGGAACTAAGACAGCTTAGCCAAGACCAGGCCTACTTACAAACAGGGACCATCGAACATTGTGGTGAGTACTAGTAAAATATCCGTGACGTCAGCGAAAAGTTTTTTTTTTTAGATAGTACCGTCTTGTAGTTATAAAAAGATGTGCTAAGATATCTGAATAATTTTATTTTTACATGAAAGCCTGTACCTTAATCTACTTTTCTACATAATTTCCGTCTATATTGAAGCACTTGTCATAACGTTGTACCAGTTTTTGAATACCCTCCTGATAGAAGTCTGCTGCCTGACTTGTTAACCACTGAATCACAACTGTTTTGACTTCGTCATCGTCTTGAATACGCTGAGCGCCCAGGTGTTTCTTCAAGTGCAGGAAATCTTTAAGCGTCTGTTTTCAAACTCAAATGATTGTAAAGCTTATGGGACTTAACTGCGGGGTCATCAGTCCCTAAACTTACAAACTGCTTATGAACTAACTTACACTAAAGACATCACAAACATCCATGCCCGGGGGGGGGGATTCGAATCCCCGACGGGGAACAGCTTCGCGATAGAGGCTTTACAAACATTTGATCATTTGAACATCGCTCTGCCGCAGCGCGTCTGTTTTCTCTTACCTTATTGTCCACTTCCTGCAACAAACTTTCATTAACGACCGAAGGACGCCCACTCCGTTGTTCATCATGCACATTTGTACGGCCATCTTTAAATGCTCTCACCCACTTTCTTACCATTCCATCACTCATAATGTTTTATCCGTAAACAGCACAGATCTCACGATGAATATCGATCGCTTTTAGGCTTTTAGGCCTTTAGCACTAAGAAATCTTGTAACAGCCCGTACTTCACAGTCGCCGGGACTCACGATTATCGGAGGCATCTAAAACACTCAGTACACAACGTAAACAAGGAAGAATCAGACTGTAATGGCGTCAGTGCGTAGACAACAGATGTAGGTACCCAGTGCGCATGCACAGAACGCCGACTGCAGCGCTGCGGCCGCGGTGTGGCAAACGGTACTTACTAAAAAAACACGCCTCGTACTTAAACTAAATTACACTAAGGACAACACACACACATATATACACACACACACACAGACATATTTTTAAGGAAGGATTCGAACCGCCGTTCCATGACGCCTTAGACCACGCGGCCATTCCGCGCAGCATCGATCAGTTCCTCATAAGTCATAAATAATCGTAGTCAGTGTACAGTGCTAAGTGGCGCTTGGGGTGAGGTGCGACGTCACTGGAAAGTGGATGACTGGATACGAGTGATTTGGAGTGATGAATAACAACATATCCTAATATAAGATATAGATTTAGCGAATGCTTGGATAGCGTTATCTGCCGTCATGTGTGATGCTAACATAAAGAGGTAGTGGTGTTTCGGTATGGGGGTGCTTTCGTTATTATAATATGTTCCACTTACTGCGCTTAAGAAAACCTAAGTACGGGAGAAAATGAAGACTATTACGGCAACATTTAATGTGTACATCAGAGGAACAATTTAAAAACGTTCAAATGTTTGTAAGGCTTATGGGCCTTAACTGTGGGGTCATTAGTCCCTAAACTTACAAACTACTTATAAACTACCTTATACTATAGACGGCACAAACACCCATGTCCGAGGGGGAATTCGAATCCCCGACGTGGAACGGCCTGGCGCACCGCAGCCTAGCGCCTCAATGGACTCGGCCACTCCGCCTCGGCGAGGAACAATTCAATGACGATAATTGTGCCAGCCTGCCAATGCATCCAGCAATATAGCAGCAACTGTGAGGCAAAGAATTCTAGACAATGTCATTCTGAACCTAAAGGAACACCTTTACGACGAGACAGAATGTTCAGTTTGCTCCAGACACCACCGTCACTATATTCCCTTCTTTCGGTTCTTGAGGACGACTGGACCGACATTTCCTATAGACACACACACAATTAATTGAAAGTGTCCACAGTAGAGTTCAAGCTGTCATAAAGGTGTACTGTAGGCACACCCCATATTAATGGGCTCTAATACGTGAGAATATACCTTTGAGCAGATAATGTACTCCTTAACATCGGAGTGTTGCCAAACCATACGATATGTTGCCATGAATTTATCAGGGATGGAGGCAGAGAATCATATCAGTGCAATGCAGATGGAGTGATGTGTACATTGACTTTGTCAGTCCGTAGTCCTTGTGAAAATGCTTATAAGACCGCTTTTTTGCATATAGTCACTGCCACGACGAAATAATAAAAAATGATTTCTTTTAATAAACTGCTGATAGTTTGTATAAATTAAAATGTGCAGTCAATTGATTGAAATCGCGTAGCAAATGGTTATGAATAGAAGCTGACAGTATGAAACCACATAACCACATTGAGGACGTCCCAGACACATCACATCTACAAGTCCTGGAATAATTAAAAGAAACGGAGAGTAAATAACCAGTGAGGACAACCCAACGAACTGTACGGACTCTCGCGGATGTGACCCCGCGGTCTAAGTCGCCATTCCCTGGATTATACGGTTGCTCCCGTCGGAGGTTCGACTCTTCTCTTGGGCATAGGTGTGTGCTGTCCTTAGGGTAAGTTAGTTTAACTAATTTGTAAGTCTAGTGACCGATGATCTAAGCAGTTTGGTTCGTTACGTTTACCAACATTTGAACATTTCTACAGACTCGCGACTGCTCGCGCAAATGAGGAAACCGCAGTAAGGATCGATCATTTGCTTTCGAAATGGGTGTCGCTTGCCGTACTGCGTCGAAAGTAATATGGGAACAACAGAGTGCAATGTCTAACTTCTGTTGATTTTGAAGCTATCGTGTTGAGACACTTGGTGCTGCAGAAATTTGTGGTCCGTTCTCACTTTACTGTGTTTGTTCTTTATTCGAATAAAGGTTGTTTTACCAGACACCGCATGTTCAATGCAAACAATAGCCAAACACGTACCGTTGAAAACTCCTAGTTTACAGTGGTGAAGGGCCGTCAAACATGGACTTTTAGTGAACGTACTGGACGTGGCTAGTCAGTGGCTGGTTTAGTCCAGTATCCGCTTGCTATGTTTTCGGGAGGCCAATTCTTGGAAGATATCCAAACTGATTTTCCATGATTAATGTGTCTGCAGTATCATGTGGTTCTAACGCATTTTGCGTATGTTGCTCGTAAACAGTTTCGGCCCTTCCTTGAGAAAGGGAAATGAGGATTAAGGCTTAACGTCCCGTCGATTGCGTGCTCATCAGAGACGGAGTATAAGCTCCATCCAGGTATTCGCCTGGAGTGTTTAAGGGAAGCCACAGGAAACCCTAAATCTGGATAGCTGAAGATGGGTTTGAACCGCCGTCATCCCGAATTTGGCCCCTCGCTCGGTGTTCCTCGATAGGAAGAGGAGATCATGTTCCATAGCTACCTCATTCACGTGCTCTAATACTATTTGAGTTCTTACTGTGAGATTGCGTTAAAAGTTTATCAAGAATTCTCAGGGGTTTGTAATATTGTTCAAAGAAACCAGAGTTGTTCGAATGGATATTCCTAAGGGGGAAAAACACCTGTAAATACCACCTGTAAATTTTCTCATTTTCGTGTAGTTTTCGACTCTACACCAAGGTTATTATCTCATCAAGTGCAAGAGACTTGTTGACTACTTAAACGAACATAAAGTAACTTCTGCTAAGGACAACACGAACACCCATGCCCGAGTGAGGACTCGAACCTCCGACGGCCAGCAAACGCGTGAACCGCAGCAAGGCGCCTTAGACCGCTCGGCCACTCCACCGCGGCTACTTTTTTCAACATCACTCAAAGTCCTCATGAAAGCATTCTGTATGGGTAGCAAGAAAATTACAGTTTCAATACTATACACAGCTGTTTTATTTCATAATTCCACGGCAATTTTGTTGATGTTCCCGCGCAGCTAAACACAAACAAGGCTCTTCCTCTGCTTCGAGGAAAAAGGTCTCGGGTTGTGACATGAATTTACTCCAAGCGATAAGAAATTTTTCTTTGTCTTTTCACAGTATGCGACACTGACGAAAGAAAACAAAGATAATTTTTACATATTGAAGGTAAACAAACAGCAATATCACGAAACGCTAACACACTTTTCAGAACGGGAAGTTTCCACAGCTGTGCGATAAGCAATTTGTCTGGAAACATATCTGTAATGCGGAGTCCAAAATGAAAAAAGATTATTCTTTTAAACAAAACATTCTTCTGGTGAATAGAGCTTCGTGGTAGAAGCTAGCATTTAACATTTTTAAATTATTTTTACGCGTAACGTTTCGACACTTCTGTTACGAGCAATAAGAAAGTCACTGTTTTACTAGAAGATATGATACTACAATACTGTAACACGCGTAAGATGCTCTGCTTAGTTAAGCGTTAAAAGTTAGAGCAGATTGCTCCAGTAGGTTTACAAACATTTGAACATGTGAAAAGTTAGAAAATTATAGACTATTTTGTAGTTAGTGTAACCACAGATTACATAATATAATATTGTTAACAAATATCAGAAAATAATACAATATTGTTAATAATTTTCAGAAAAGAATCACGAAATCAACATAAAAATCTTTAAACATGTATTTGTAAAATAAGTTTTGTAAAAAAAAGGATGTTAAGTACTCTTAATGAATTTTTAAGAATAAAATTTTGGAGGGAATTTACAAAGTTGTAGTTAATAAAAGATTTAAAAAAGTGATTCATCTGAATAAAACAATCATCAAATTTTATTGATATTTTACTACGAAACTTCTCAACCCAATTATCTAGTCCCTTACCATTGTTTATAGACGTGGTTTTGAAATCTATTTATTTAAAAATAAGTTGCTGTATGTTGGTCTCGCTAAAACTCAGAAATGGCTTGACCGATTTAAATATTTAGTTTTGTTCACTTCGGATTACATTCGTATTTTATGTGTTGCCATACCATTCATTCGATTACGATAAAATTTTTCACATTTGACCTTCAGAACAAGAGAAAAAAATGACAGTTCAGATAAGATTTTATACGGTGCATGGCGAAGGGTACCGAATTCCAGCCTTCAAACAGTCTGACCGAGCACCATGAAATGTGGCAGATATACACAAAATATACCACACTGCCATCAATTACTTAATATAATACACGATGCTCAAAACAATTAGGGAATCAGGTGAGATATCATTCACAATATGCACATGGTAACATTTTATTCAGTTATTGCTTACAATTGTTATTTGTTTGTTCAAATGTTTGTAGAGCTTATGGGACTTAACTACGGGGTCATCAGTCCCTAAACTTACAAACTACTTATGAACTAGCTAATACTAAGGACGGCACAACAAATATCCATGCTCGAGAGGGGATTCGAACCCCCCGACCGTAGTGGCCGTGCAGAATGTGACTGGCGCGACGCAGACTGCTCGGCCACCGCGGCCGGCTATTTGTTTGTGATACAGTACGATATTCTGTGGTTTCAACTCTTTACTTGAGGTTTATATATGGCGTTTACTTAAAGCGAGGTACCATGGGGCTACCATAATTGTGAAAAGTCATTCTCGTTGCCCTCTAATATGGTATGTGATCACCTTGGACGGCCAGTACAATTGCACACCTGCGTGGCATGGACAGTATAAGGTTATCAACCACCTCTTAAGGGAGATTTGCCGCGGCGGATTAGCTGTGCGCACTGGGGCGCTGTGCTGCGGTGCGCGCGGCAGTTCGTCGCCGGGGGTTCGAGTCCCCCTTCGGGCATGGGTGTTTGTATTGTCTTTAGGTTATTTTACCTTAATTGAAGTAGTTTGTAAGCTACGGACTAATAACCACGCAGATGAGTCCGATAGATTTACAAACATTTCAACTTTTTTCCTTCTTCTTTTTTGAGAAACATTTGGCCATTCTTCCATGAGTGCAATATCCAGCTCTGCAACCGTTGTGGAAGGTGCTGGTCTGATTGCAGTGCGTCTGCCAAGTGCATCCCAGACATGCTCAATCGGGTTTAAGTCCGGTGAACAAGTTGTAAACTCCATTCGTTCAATTCACTCAGCTTCAAGCATGTTGTCCATCGATGCTACTCTGTGGGGACGAGCGTTATCGTCAACCAAAAGGAACCCATCTACTATGGCACCAGCGTAGGGCACAACAAAAGTCGAAGGTTCTCGTCTCTATACCTCCGAGAAGCTTCATTCTGAACGACACAGAGGTCCGTACGTCTGCCAATACTGTCGTCTGCCAATACTGACTCCTGCCCACACCATTCTTCCATCACCATGATATGGTGATGTTTCCTGCACATAGGCAGGATTGATCCGAGTGCCACGTTCTCTCCAGATGAGGAAACGACGACTGTCTGCCTTAACACAAAATCTTGAATCATCTGTGAACAGAACCCGGTGCCATTCGTTATGACTCCAATCCTGGTGTCCCGCCGCGCAGTTTCTGTCGGCTAAACAGTGTCATGGTTTTAATGGGACACATACAATAGGCCTCCGTGTGTAGAGGCCACATTTTCAAAGACAATTTCGGACTGTTTGTGTTGATATTGGGAGTCAGGTTGCTGCCTGGAAGGTGCGCTGCAGCTGAGTTGCATTCAGCCTCCTGTTTCAACGGGCTGTTAACCGGAGGAAACGGTCATCTCTTGCTGATGTTACCCGTAGAAGACCTTGGACTTGCCTTCTTTTAACGATTCCTGTTGTCTGAAATCGCGTGCAGGTCCTGGAAATTACACTTTGGGATATTCCAACAGCTGCAGCCAAATTGCTCTGTGTCTGTCCCGCTTCCAATCTTGCCGGCCGCGGTGGCCGAGGAGACTGAGGCGCTTCAGTCATGGTCTGCACGGCCACTACGGTCGGGGGTTCGAATCCCCCCTCGGGCTTGGATATTTGTGCCGTCCTAGTTCGTAAGTAGTTCATAAGTAGTTTGTAAGTTTAGGGACTGATGACCCCGTAGTTAAGTCCCATAAGCTTTACAAACATTTTGAACATTTTGCTTCCAATCTTCCTAAGATTCCTCATGTCATAGTTTCGGGTAAGTCATGCTGTTGTGCATTGCACTACCTGCTCACTACATTATCTGATCCCTACTTTTGGTGTCTTTCATTTGGTAGAATATACACAAATCAAAACGAACCCCCTCTACAGCGAATTTCTGTTATTACCACTATCTCGGTTGCCGTAATGTTGTTGTCTCCACTCCGTAGAACCGACAGAAAGACGTCGAACCATGTTAGTTCATTTTGCTGAAGACAGTACTTCAGAACCTAGATACCTCAACTGATTCCTTAATTGTTGTGACAAGCTTAAGTAATTTCCAGATATAGGAGAGCAGATGAACAGAGATGGGGGACAGGAGGAGATTGGCAAAGAATGGGGAGGTTAATGACAGAGGCAGGTGGATAGTGTCGGAAGAGGGAGGAGAAGGAGTGGGAGGAGGTGCGGGGGATGCAAGGCACCCACGAGTAGGTTGTGGGACCGAAGGCTACTGACCAAGTCTTCTCTACAAGCAAGAAGAAGCCCTAGTACTCCGTAACTCCTAAGAGTGTTAGTTTCTGCTCAGGTTCCATCTACAATTGAACGCTGTTGAAGTTATTGTGAGTAGAACGGGAGAGAAAATGCCAATTCAGATAGACTGCATTTTCGTATTCAAACATTTGTGTAAAGTTGTTGTAGCGCGATGGATGTACTGCTTAATGAGTTGCAAATGTTCGATTAAAATTGCCTCCATAGAAGACACCGATGTTATAGAGAGTAAAACGACTAAAACCAAGCGAAAATGGCAGGCGATAGAATTATGAGGCAGAAAATGTGTTTTCATCTGAAGAAGAGAGCTACTGAAGATGTATCTGACATTTTTTGAAAGGATACTGGAGTGTAACAGCGACCTTGATATAATTGTTAAAATTAAAATCAGTCCACAGTTGTTCAGAATTTAATATTGAGTGAGTAACTTTTGATAGAACTTTTTTTCGATATTTTGACTCTGAAAATTTGTACACGTATAAAGATATAATTCTTCGTATGGTTCTACCGTCGTATTTTGCTGTTGTAAGTCATTTAACGGAGGTTCGAAGAATGGTTTGCGGTTGAGATTTCATCTATTTACCACTGTTGCAAATATTTCAGACAAAAATGAATAAAAAATATGAATATTATAAATAACAAATACTGTAAAATAAAATATATAAAATATTATACATTTAATTTGGTATTTTTATTATATATTATCATTATTATTTATAAATTTATTTTTATGTTTTTTATTTTTTATAATTTTTTGTTCAAAATATTTTAAAAATTCATAAAACTACAGGAAAACCTAGAGTGGGCCGTGAAACAGATCAATGCGATTTCTTTAATAAATAACAGCCAAAGATGCAAAGAAGTTGGATTTTTATTATTGACGACCGGTATCGAACTTATTTTTCTCCATTTTCAAATCAACCAATAAATCCTACCGTAACAAAGATAAGCCTGCTGGCATCATGGTTTTTATGCGTGGGTGAACAGGGCTCTATACTGTTGTATGCTGTCCACCCACACATAAAAGCCATGAGACTAGCAGTTGTGTACTTAGTTATTGTAGAAGATATTTGTTGATTTTAAAATGAACCAAGCTTTGCCCGAAATCGGTCGTTAATAATAATAAATAACCGTAAATTTTTTGCAACTTCGAGGGTCCTTAAAAAATTGGCTAAATAATCAATGTGCTGCCTGTAGCATTTATTATTTGGGAAATAATAGGCACAGAGATGGGGAAATGATGGGCAAGGAGATTAAGGGAAGAAATGTAGTATGAATATCCAATTGCCATGTATATTTCGCAATTGCGAAGCATTGCCGGGTTTGCATGTACCGGTATGTTATAAATATCCGATGCTGCCCGTTATCCATATGCACATGACCTTCACACTTTTTCCACTAATAAACAATCATGTATTTGTAAAACAATATCCTTAATGCCAAAGCTTACGTGCAAGAACACCATATATTTTAGCATGTACTGAATGTGGATATGGTAGTCTACTTCCGTATCTTAGCGTTATAAATTCAAATTCAGATGTTTGTAAATCTAAGAGACTTAACTGCTACCGTTATCAGTCCCTAGGCTAACAAACAACTAAAACGTATGCTAAGGAGAACACACACACACACACACACACACACACACACACACACACACATAGCCATCCCCGAGGGAGGACTCGAACCTCCGACGGCAAAAACCAAAAACCGCGCGCTCCGCAGCAAGGCGCCTTGGAGCGCTCGGCCACACCTCCGCGGCTTAGCAATATAACAATAATAATATTGTTGGGTCAGTGGTCTGGTGCAAATCTTTGAACTGAACGCCATTTCGGCGACTTGTGTGTTCGTAACTTAACCCAGTTTTGTAACCGGAAAAAGGAGACTTACCGCTTAAGATGGAATCCGAATAACTCGTCGTTACTGACCATTCTTCACATCGTTGACAGGTGAAGGCTGGTGTAAAAAACAGACCGAAAAAAGAAATCTGTGATCCGACCGGGTTTCGAACATGCGACCCTTCGGCTTGCAATCAAGGCTTTACCCAGAGACAACGAAGAAGTTGGTTGTTGGGCGGCTAAATGTCTGTGACGTCATATCTCCTGAACCATCAGCCATCCAGTGATATAATTTTGCAGATGAATTAAGAGATGTACGTAGATACTGTGTGCAGAGTGTGTTGTGAGTAGAGTTACTACTCAGAAATGTAGTGCAGGATAACGCATGGCAGATGTCTAGTTTTACCTCATGAACAGCGAAAATATAGTAGGCGATACAATTTTTTCTTGCATATTTCTTTGGAGAGTATCAGCGAGAAAAAGTTTTGTAAATGTTTGAAATTATTTGTGAATTTGTTGAGAGAGCCAAGTGCTCCCATTCTCGAATACTGGATAAATAAATTACGCGTATTTGCGCAAATAAACCACGATGTCTCAAGGAAAGCACACAGTTATTAACTTAAGGACTTGTCTTATTGTGTTAGAGTTTTTACGTAAGATTATACCTCTAAGTGAGTAGAATATGACTATTTTAAAATTTTAAAAAGTTGTCAGTAACTACAAGTAATATTGAAAATATCTATTTTAGTCCTGGAATCCGTTGGATAGGTGCGGGTAAGTGGTTGGGAGAGGGTTTTGCGCTCCGATATTGAGTTTTATTAATATGGATATCCATCTAGTACCACTGTACAATGAGTCCTTAGGTAGAACATAATTCAGTGATTGGTCGGCCTGCCACCCCTACCCTCCTCCCCACCCGATATTCCCACGAGAAAATAAAGCAATCAGTGAAAACACTGTGCACTTTTACATGACAGAATTCTACTAAGCAGACACAAGTAGGATCAGTGTCTAATATTATTGCGCTTAAAGTAATCGAAATTATTCTAATATGTGACACTAGCGTAATTGACCATTCATATTTCTTTCGTAGCTGGCAGGTAGCATCAGTAAGAACATTTGTTTTAACTATGAAGTCTGTATCAGTCAACACTCAGATAAATTATTTACCAGGTATTCCTATTTGCACATTATTACGATATTTATTTACCGATGGTTGCATCTAATCATAATAGTAAAGGAAGGAAGAAAGAAAGAAGATTAGGGTTCAACGTCCCGTCGACAGCGTTGTCATTAGAGACGGAGAACAGGCTCGTATTGTTTTTTTGTCCTTTTTTAAGGATGTGGAAGGAAATCGACCGTGCCCTTTGAATGGTACCATCCCCGCAAAGCAAATAGTAGTCAACATCGACACCATACTCTTACTAGAGGACTAGATTCCTCCTCCTAGAATCGTATAGTAGGAGCATCGTGGAAATTTGAGTCCTAGGATGATCCCAAATGTGTTTATGGGCTATTGATAACTATTAGTTATGCGAAAGCGTTATAGAGTTCCAGGACTCTATGTGAGCATTGACTGAACTATCTTTTATATTTCATGCACGAGTTTTATAGTATAATTTCAAGATCGTTAATATGCTATGCTATTTTATACTTACCCCACGCGAAGATCATTCTTTTCAGCATGAATCGAATCTCAGACGTAGCAAATACTGTGATGAGCAGTTGGTACATGTTGACAGCTTCCACCAACATCCAGGCCAGAGATGTAAGGACAAAGTAGTGTGTTAAGATTGCCACCAGTATGCATACGTCCACTAGGTGGATATAGTTCTTCACCATTACCAGCAGAAAGGACAAGTTCATCAGCAGCAGTGAGACGCACAAGTTCAGCAATATCTTCCCCGATCTGTCGCGGTTCAGGAGCCTGTAGAAAATGTGCACAGTGCTGATACAAAAGAAACTAAATGATGATGACATAGAATCGTACAGTTATACAATAAAGAAGAAATGAGTTTGGTCAAAAATGTTGACGTGTTTATAAACCTAAGGGACCAAACTGCTGAGGTTATCGGTCCCTACACTTAACAAATTACTTAAACTAACTTATGCTAAGATTGCCCTATGGAGGACTCAAACCTCGGATGGGAAGTGGTCCTCAACCCGTAGCATTGCGCCTTTGACCACGTGGTGATTAAATGAGTTTGATGAATGTTGTTTGACGATATAGATTACTTGCAAAAAAAACATCGTCTTCCACTTTATACGTGTTTTGAGGCTTTTCTTAAGCAATACTATCTGACTTAGTCAAATGAAGGAAACTACACTTACAATGCATACATTATAATATTCGAAGATTTTTCTGTTAGTAGTAGTTCACTGAAATCAATAGAGGAAAGTCATGGGGATACTTGTGGTGGATCATACGTACGTATTTTCTCCTTCGTGTCTCATAAATCTGGTACAAAAATGATGCTGAATCCCATCACAGTAGTTTCTGATGTTATCTGTGTTTGACGTTAATTGCACAACATTTGAAAGCTTTTGTATTTTTTATTAATAATGTTTTGTCGGCCTATTGATCTTGTACCATTCAGGAATTAGAGAACCGTTATTAGGTTTAAAAATAAGAAATTACAGGTTGGTGGGCGCTATGAAATATTTATTTAGAAAATGTACACATTGAGTTCGTTCCCATGATGGAACATCATCAGTGTAGATTGCAAGTGGTGATGACTCCTGTACTCCGCATTAAAACATTTAATGGTCGGATCCATAAAATAACTAAAAAGGTATTTTTAGTACCTGTTACAAGTTTAAAAAATATTAAATCTGATAGACATAGAAAATGGCCAAATTGCTTCTTTGTTAATAATCAGCCTATTCTCATAAGCCGCGCCTTCCTTGTCTGCATTGGCACTATTTTCTTCATTTGCTATAATTTCTAGAAAAGTTTTGCCTGCTGGTACATTTAGTCGTTACCACTGTACCACCCACGAGATTACACTCAAATCAGAATATTTTGTTGCTGGTTACAATTTTATCTACGTCCCACAGTAAAGGAGTTTACGCTCGATTTAGCCGCTTGTTTCATCGTTTGTTTGGGCTTAACGACCCGTTGACTGTGAACCATTAACAACCGGCCGTTATCTCCGCACTAACAAAAAACCTGGCCGCGTATCTTAAAAGAGTCGCGCGAGAAATTCCTTGTGGCGATTTCAAGAAGCTATGAAAAACTGAAAATTCTGCAGAGATGTTTTCGCACAATGTTTTTGAGATGTTTTTGCACAATTCAAAGGCAGTGTTCCACCAACGTGACATTTTGTCTGTCCAGAGTGGCGCAGCTATGTCATTGTGACTTCAGGTTTCTATCATCGCTTCTGTAGCATTGTACCCATATCGTCCTGACGTGGTACAATTTGAATTCCATTCCTTGTGTAAGTCACAAAGCTACGCTTTTGGATTCCAATTATGTTAACTAAAATTAATAAGTCTTCATTTCTCTGCATGAGGCAAAGTATATCAGATCTTTGGATGTATGACGCTGTTTGACAGTATTATTCCGCAATATGCACGTCATTAACGGTATTTTTACACCACTATGTTACACATAGTAATGTGTAAACTACGCCGCTTTTCATACTGAGTTTTAAGCTTAAAACTACAGAAGCCTCTGAGGTACGTTCTACTCTGAGAATGATACGCTGATTTATATTTTATTTAGATTACATGGTTTATTATCATTAATACTAAGTGGCAGGTTCACTTGCGTGAACTCCATCGTATTTGGATAATTCCTATTACAAGTACACCTATTTAATTACTATATTATGTACCTAACTGTAACATAGACTACATTTTACCGTTTGTAGTGATTAATGCACTTGTGCTTTACATAAATAAGTGGTAGAGTAATGCATACGTAATATATTTTACTAAACTTTTTGTATGTGCTAAAATTCGCTTTTTGGTACAATTATCATACAGTAGCGCTTAATAATATTATTGTGATCTCTAAAATAGTGATAAAGAAACAACAGAAATAAAAATGTACTTGTTGAAACGCTGTTTAAAAGTAATCTACTATAACAATTTAGAGTACATCTGTTCTCCCCAATTTTCAAGAAATGTTATCCTGTCTGCTTCGGTCAAATGAAAATATTTCTTCACTTACTGTTACCTTTTCTGATTGAAATCGTTTTTATACCACGAAGTCGAAGACCATAAATTTCGTTGTTTTGTTGTAGGATATCTTTTACAATACGATCATCTCCCACATTACGGATTTCACAAGCCCTGCTTACTCTCGTAACGAAAATACTGTAATGGGGCCCACAAAGGTTATGTTTAAGATTTTTAAAAGTCAGACATTATGAGTTTGAGTACCTGCTCGATTGTTAACTAACTCCATTTGTGCATGTGTAGACAACAAATTCTGTTATTTCAGAAAATGGAAATGTGAACTTTTCGGGAGTCAGGTACTCAGGAACATGCATTAATTAATTACCAATTAAATCAGTGCTGACATAGAATCATATGTTTAATCCGAAACTTTATGAAACGCAATAAGCATAGAAAAGAATAATATAAATATTTGTGTAATCAGCTAATAATTAATTACGTCGTTCTGTTATTAAGGGCAGAATTTAATAGATTTTGACGTTAACGTGCGGGTTCGTGCGTTATTGGTACTGAGGTCAGAATTCCTTCATTTTAGCAGTATACCAAGCGATGTGGGACGCTGGTCAAGTATTCTGGAGGATGACGGTTCAAATCCTTGTCGGACAAGCCAGACTTCCTCTAAATGTTAAAGGTAAACTAAGGGAAGGTTCTACTGAAAGCAACATTTACTTCATCACCCTACGGTCTCTAACGGCGTCTTCGACGGGACGATATATCCTAATCTTTGTACCATATATTTTCACAAAACATTTCGACATGTCGATTTTAACAATAGAAATGTTATACTGTTCTATTGATTACAAAACGGGACTTATTTAAAATTATGAAATTGACGTATTAACACGAACCACTGAAGTCTTTAAGTGTCTTATCTTGTGACTGGGAACGGCTGTATAATTACTTATACATAAACAAACACACACACCTTCAGCCGTTAATGTTGTAAATCCATTATTTACTAGTTTCAGTAACTCATTGTTACCATCTTCAGACCCTGTACAAGACAACAATAATGACAGATATAAGAAGGAAGCCAGTTTCGCTATTTAGGCTGTTTCCAGCAGTTACTGATTTTTATTGTAGAAACACGTTAGATGCAATATAATCAATGGAAAGTCTAGAGACTATAGGTGAGGAGTGCATCATATAAGAGTCACATCGCGCCACATAGTTTTCAACAGTCATCAATATTTATTATATTCGGATGGTACATGAGGATAAATGTCAGCACTACATGACCTTTAACCACGTTACCGTATTCATTTTAGTGTATACAATTCCTTTTTTGTAAATAGTACGAGTTTCCTGCCTTATTTTGGATCAGAAACATCAAAAAATTGCAGATGGACATGTTAGTAATTGTTGAAATAATTCACGGATGCTCCGTGGACACTGCTACCTGGCATTTTACCCATGACTAATTTCGACATGAAGTATGCCGGTAGAATCTTAAGGATCACAAGTTATTAATTTTTTAAGAGTAGAAAATAATTTTTCTCATTGAGAGAAACTTATACTTTTGAGTTTTACAACTTGTATTTGTTTCATACTCCATAAGACGAAAGAAGCAGCACTATTGCCAGCTTTTGGTTCATAGTGCTTCCATCAGATTGGCTGGAAGTCACAGTCACAGTCGCCTTCAGCTGCTGCAACTGTTGAGCGTTGCCACGTCTACGCAAACTAAATCTCTCTAGAAGGTTTGGTCTCGGTGGTCCGCAAAGCAGTCGCACCGAAGCACCTTTTCTGCCAAAGATCTTTTCTCGCCTTGTGGACTATCGCTACTTTGCCAACAAGAAATTGACTCAAATACCGGTAACATTCAATGAAATTACTCGTTTCTTTTATTGTAAACAAAAATCACAAAATAAGATAACATTTGTAATTTGTATCGCCCAAACACTAGGATTTATCCAAAATGTTATAATGAAAAAATCTACAGTAAAAGCTTAAATCTGTAAAGACACAGCCAGATCAACCTGCAAATGAAATAAAAAAATATGCTACATTGTTTCAAAATAAATGTCTTTGTATCTTATTATTTACTTTTACATGTGTTTTTATTTTACAGCGTTCTGTTTTGCTGTCAGAGAACGCGCGTAAATTGCAGAAAGAGCAGGAAAGAGAGGTGCCACTTGGTTTGTCTATATAATTTCTTTGCTTTTGTTCTCAGATTTGGACTGGCAAATCATGTCGTGAACAACTCGTTCACTGAATGCCTGAGTTTATCTTCATGTTGTACAATCAAAGGGTGATCAATGTATGGTTGAAGCCGGCTACGATTTTTATATTATGTGATTGTGTCTAATATAAAAGAAGTATAATCCTTCAGTTGATCTTCCCTTTAAAACACTGTAATTCCTTCCTAAATGAATAATATGTCTCACATACTGTTATTTTTGCCAACGTTTTTTCAGGATGTGTATCGTGACTGCTCTTCATCAGTTTTAAAGATAATTAACGTACCTGAAGGATGCGTAGGTAACAATTGTCAGAGTGAGGCCGAAGATGCTGCAGAAGGAGCCGACGTAGCTGATGATGCTTAGGGTGTATTTGTGCTCCTCTGACACAGCGTAGTCTGATCCAGGGTCCAGAAGGATCGAGAAGTGAGTCATGTGGTCTGATTCACAGATTATTCTACTTTCAGTCTGGTTTGTCTTTAGACCATAAGTGAGCCATTCGTAACCTGTACGAGAAACTGTGGCTTCCACATCAGAAGTTTATGCATGCATTATACATAAAGTGTTAAATTAGTAATTGAAAAATAGCTTATAGTACAGTTAGTTTATAGTTTGAAACATCAGCATGCAACATTAACTCATGACTATAGAACTATTTGATCTCCTGCTTCTAAGACAAAAGTTCATTCGTACATATATATTTAACTGCAGATATTTTGTGAGTTACTCCAGAAACAGTAACTTAAAACGAAACTTCGAAACACTTGCCCGTAGCTGTAAGTAAACAGTAACAACGTTATGGTGAATTGTCACAAATTTTGAGAAATGGTAAAGAAAAAAAAGACCACACACACACACACACAACCAAAATGCACTATTACTGAAAGACTCACAAGTTAATTAAATCTATATATATAGACAAAAGTGTTTGTTTTAACCCATTGATTATGGGTTATAGTAACGAGTCGTACAAAAGGCTCCCAGAATCAGTGACATCAAAATTATATTAATTATGATTTTTCTTAAGATATATTTGGATAAATGAACGGCAGGTGTTTTAACAGTCTGTCCTGTGCCTCATTATATGGTTCGTTCATTCGTAGCAATGACCGCGCAACTTTGTCAAATGTGATGCGACCAGATGCTGTTTATGTAATAAAAATAATAAATGTAATAAATACGTTAAACTTGCTCAAGTTATCAGCTTAGTCTTTGTTACGGTTTTAGTAATGCGCGATGCACACTCGGCGTGTACCTAAATAAGAGAAAAACAAAGGGCGTACAATCCAGTAAAGGACAGGCAACGCAACAGATCTTGATAGACTTGTAGAATGTTTTTCACACTTAATATTGCTAGTACATGGACATTAAAATGCAGTAGTCTACTGTGTTCAGGAGTTCTGTCAAGTGCGGCAAGCAAAAGTTGGCGGTAAGCAGCTCCAGTGCTGGCGGAAGTGCAGGTCGTAGAAGATAATCACCAAGCACTCCAGCTAAAATATACACGGAAACATCTGGCCGTGAAAACTAACAGCAACTGCACGATGGTCTTCTTAGTCTTAAATATGAATACATCGACTTTCAAGATACTCGACGTCTATAAAGCGGGCTTCATCTGTCAATAATATTTATTTATAACCTTTATTTTATGGCAGACGGTATCATTGACATCGCGAAGAAGGGCCCACTGTACAAATTCCATACGAGGGTGCGATACTGATTGGTTGTTGCACTTCTGACTTTTGAAGCCAACACACTTGTAGAACGTATTCCTGCAATACCTTACAAAAGGAAATCTGCAATGTCAGTCTTTCACTTTATATGTGCCTGGTTTCGGGCCCATTTTCAGAGCTGATAACAACAATTAAATGATAATTGTTTTTAAGCTACTGTCCAGAAAGGTAAAAGACTAAAAATATAAAACAGACATAATAATTTTATACAGTTGCCGTTCACAATCGTTACTGAAGTGCAGTACCATCCTGAGACTTAAAATTACGTTCCTCAGTAATATGATTAGTGAACGTTTGACTGTTTAAAAATACTCCCTTTAAGGAACAACTGATTGAAATTGTTTGTAGAGGCACCATATAAAACTGATGCAAGTAATTGAAATGAGTTATGGTTATTGTATTTTTATGTTATTATTCTTTTAAATTTCTTGTCGGTAGCTTACAATCAATTGTCATTTAATTCTTGTTAATTGATCAGAAGATGACCAGCTGGCCCGAAACCAGTCATATACAAAATAAAAGCCATCTGAAGACTGACATTTTCATTCAAATCAGGATCGCAGAAACGTCCTTAAGACTGATATGTCTAGTTTTCACAAACTTTCCAAATGGATGGATAACGTGAGTCCACGGCAAGAGCCGTACTGAACTATTCTATAACAGCATCCTCAAAAACCGCTACTTATACATCGTCCAAATACTGACGAAAAGGAATACCCCATTCTCGAAGGCATTAATAAAGTGAAGCAAATTTTTTGGAGTTTGCCTTAATGAAGAGCGTGTGTTTTGCTAGCCTCGGGACCACAAAAAAAAAAAAAAAAAAAAAAAAAAAGAGAGAGAGCCGCAATCACGCCAGTAGGCTGAAACAATTTTGTAGATTATTCTGGACCTAAAATATCACACATAGACAACAGAAATAACAGCAGCTAGGTAGAAGCACTAAATGCTAAGAATTATAGCAACCTTATCTTTATATATGTATTATAAGTTCGAAAGTTTCTGTATATGTTTGTGTGTGTGTTACTTTTTACGCTGAAACAGCTAGATGTATTTGTACGAAATTTGCAATAGAAATAGCTCATACCCTGACGCCGGTTATCTTTCGTAGGCCACCGTGAAGTGCATAGAGGAGGCTGTCCGATCATTATGAAACTTAGCAGATACATACTATTTTTCGAGGATCGGAGGAAGAGACGGACAAAGATGCTGAGTACGGGAAAATTGGAGATGTAGAAAGAGATGGAGAGAAGGAGAGTACAGAGAGAGGTTAGAGGAGTAGATGGACATAGAGAGAGAAAGAGAGAGAAAGGAAGAGAGAGAGAGGGGGGAGGATGATAGGCTCAGATGGAGGAGGTGTAGACGTAGATAGTGATTGATAGATTGGTAGGGGAAATTAAAAGACTAACATGATCTGAGACGAAGGGAAGGAAGGGATGGAATAATGGAAAATTGGAATACACACACAATGTAGGAAATTTTACTGTGAATTATACGTACCACCGTTTGTTTCAGAAGGATGGGAGGAGAAGTTGGACAGAGGCACGGAGGATGAATAGAGGATGAGGACTAGGAGGCGGAGAATGGAGAGGAGGAGGCGGAAACAGATAGAGGGTGGAGGAGAGAGGGTGATAAACTGGGGGAAGGAGAAAATGGACAGAGACGATGGGCGGAGAGAGGAGGGACGATGAGATGGACTAAAACGACATTGGAACAAGTAAATACATGCCTGGTAATTTTTAAGTAAACACCTGGCCAACGAAGCGTTTCCATCTGGTAAAAAGTATGAGCTGGCTACGGTGCATTGTGGACAACGTGGAGATGAGCCATAAGCGACAACCAAAAGGAAATATTCTTTAAAACAGGAATCGCGTTGTATGTATTACCGCCCCACACGCTTCACCGGTAATGTCCGTAAACACTCCACATAAAGATATTGACCGAGATGGCATAGTGGTTCATTCCTGGGCTAAATGAATTTGTGTATTGGTTAGCACACGTGATTTCTCTGTATCTCTTCAGAAAAAGGCCGGAATGGTTCGTTGAAGGAGCATTTCCAATTAATTACCATCCACTTCCTTGAATCAGTCAAAGTTCGTCTTCATACCTAGCGGTCTCCATGATGACGGGACATTAAAACTTGGTTTCCCTTCCTTTGCAATCGGCAAGCGAATATTTCAATTCAGCGTCCACGCAACTGGAATTTAATTTTCCTTAGTAAACCCTAAATTGTTTTAGGCAAGGGCAAGTCATTCTTTTAAAAGAGGATACGGGCCAATTATCTGCCCCGTCCAAACATTAACTCTTACTCTAATGACTTCGTCGACGGCTGGTCGTGAAATCCTAATCCTCCAAAAAAATGTTCAAATGTTTGTAAATCTATCGGACCAAACTGCATGGTCATCAGTCCGTAGCTTACAAACTAGTTAAACCTAGGTAAACTAACCTAAGGACAACATACACACCCATGCACCAGGGAGGACTCGAACCTCCACGGCGAGCAACCGCGCGCTCCGCAGCGAGACGCTTTAGACCGCTCGGCTACTCCACCGCGCCCCTAATCCTCCTTACTTCTATATAGTACGAAGAAAATCTTACAAAACCTGAGGGCAATGGATGCAAAAATTTGTAGCTAATTGTTAACAGTTAGATAATATAAAATATTATTGGGTTGCGGAAAAGAGAAGCACTTTATTAAAATAAACCCTGGAGCACTTATGACTCGAAATGCGAAATACGAAGTTGGGTATAGCTAAACGAAATGGGGGCAATATACAAAAAGTAACAATTAAAATTAATAAAAGAAACCGAGGTCTGAAAGTGAAAACTCATTTGATAACTTCTTGGATGAGGGAACAACTGCAGCAAGAACTCAATTAACTTTACGTTGACGTGCTCAGTTGTTTGCCTCTGTAAGTTCTGAGAGAGTCAAACTGCGGCTTTAGAAACGTATCTGACACATCTGTATCAGAAATGTTACCACTTGTGATCTCTGGATGCGGTGGAAAGCCCTTTAATCTCAGTAGTTGTTAACTCCAGAACTCATCAGATCCAAAGGTGTCAGAGACATGCTTGAGAGCATAACACGCTGTTTGAGTTTTCAGAAGATAAAACGGAAATTTCCGTTTGTAATTTCTCCGAGACAGTGCTTAATATAGCTTTCAACAGCTATGCAGGTTAACATCATGTTATTGTACATATAACGCGAAGCAGATTATATATACATACATAATAGCTGAAAGTAATTTTCTGTACTTTGAAAAATTCTCCTCATTGTAAATAAACAAAAGGAAACAGGTTTCTTACGATATCGCCAGACGACCAGTCGTGAGATGTACGCCAGAATACATCCAAGCAATCTCTGGCGATTTGAATGATTTCTAAGGATCGTCTAAAATAGTTAATTTCGTCATATTACGTTCAGAACATGCTTCTTTTCCCTCGTGAGTTGCAATATTCTGTAAAAATCGGAAACTGAATTCAAATAATTTGAAAACCCACTAAAACGCTCCACTTGAGTAATACGATGCCTGTGACTACAGCTGACATGATGCTACACCTGCTAGCATAAAATTCAATAACAGTCATATTATTTGGACAGTCACGTTTCTGAAAATGGTCTACATATGTTGCTAAGTATCACACAGTAAAAAAATCTATAATAACTCAAGATAAATTGTTTTTGCGTGTTCCAAGCAATAAGAAATGCGACTAAAACTCTTTCTCAGAGATCGAAATTATGTAGCGGTCACATTTGTTTTTGTGAGAATCGTTTTCATGTAAGTAAAAACTCCACACGGTTGCGGTAATTATTATTCTTTAAGCTCACTATTAAATATCGTACTCTGCAGCTGAAATGGTGTACAGATTGGTAAGCTGATGTTTACATTTGTGAAACAGCATTTTACGATATGAGAGGTATCTCTCTGTCACTTCCTGATCTGATAAGTTCTGGAATTAATTAACTAAGCAAGGCCTTTCTAGTAGATGACATTCCCTCAGAGCTACTGAAGTCTCTAGGATATCCAGCCATGAGAAAACGTTTTCACCTGGTGCGTAAGATGCATGAGACGGGCGAAATAGCCTCAGATTTTAGGAAAAATGTAATAATCCCCATTCCAAAGATAGAAGGCGCAGACAGTTCAATAATTCATGTTTCCAAAATTTTAAGAAGAATTATTTACAGAAGGATAGAGAAGCTATTAGATGTTGACCTCGGGGAAGATCAATTTGGATTCAGGAGAAACGTAGGAACACGGGAGGCAATACTCACCGTATGACTTATCGTAGAAGATGGATTGAGGAAAGGTAAACCTACATTTCTAACTTTTGGAGAAAGCTTTTGAAAATGTTAATTGGAATACACTCTTTCAAATTGTGAAGTCAGCAGGGGTAAATTATAGGGAACGGACAGTTATTTACAACTTGTACAAAACCCAAACAGCGGTAATAAGTGTTGAAGGGCATGAAAGGGACGCAGTGGTTGGGAAGGGAGTAAGACAGGGTTGTAGCCTTTCCACAACGTTACTCAATTTGTACAATGAACAAGCTGTCAAGGTAATTAAGGAGAAATTTGTTAAAGGAATAAAATATCTGGGCGAAGAAATAAAAATAATTGCATTTTACTGATGACACTGTAATTCTATCAGAGACAGCAAAGGAACTGGAAGAGCAATTGAACGGAATGGACGGTGTATTGGAAGGAGCGTATAAGATGAACATTCCAAGGGAAATGAAATGCAATATAAGAAAATCAAGCGATGCTGAAGAAATTAATTAGGTAAAGAAACAATAAGGGTGGTAGATGAGTATTTACTTGGGCAGTAAAATAACATGATGGTCGCAGTGCCGGCCGCGGTGGCCGAGCGGTCTGCGGCGCGCCAGTCACGTTCTGCACGGCCACTACGGTCAGGGTTTCGAATCCCCCCTCGGGGATGGATATTTGTGCCGTCCTTAGTATTAGCTAGTTCATAAGTTGTTTGTAAGTTTAGGGACTGATGACCCCGTAGTTGAGTCCCATAAGCTCTAAAAACATTTTTTTATGGTCGCAGTATAGAGGATATAAAATGAAGAATAGCAATGGGAAGAAAAGCGTTGTTAAAAAAGATAAATTTGCTAACATGGAATATTAATTTAAGCGTAAGGAAATGTTTTCTGGAGGCATTTGTACAGAGTGTTGCCTTGTACGTGATTGCAACTTGAACTATAAACAGTTCAGACAGGAAGAGTATAGAGGCTTTTGAAATGTGGTGCTACAGAAGAATGCCGAAGATTAGGTGGATAGATTGCCTAACTAATGAGGAGGTACTGAATAGAACTGGGGAGAAATTTATTTCATCAGTGAACGAGCTTACTTGCAGGATGAATTGCATAACCTACTGTCGGCCTTAAATAAAAATGGATATGCCTGCATGGAGATTGATCGTGCACTCCATCCAAGAAGACAAGAATCCGGAGGTCCTGAGCAACATAGGCGACCATCTAGAAAAGTGTTCCTCCCGTACATTAAGAAAATTACAGATCGCATCGGGAAAGGCTTGGCCAAATATGAGGTCGCAAAAATCTACAGACTCTTCAAGAAGATCGAACATTATTTAAGATCGGCCACAGACGCACGTCATACCCCAGCAACACCAGGGGTATACAAAATTCTATGCAGTTATGGTCAAGTAGGCTATATATAGGAACAACTAAAACAAGTGTCAATACCTGCTTAACCGAACACAAAAGAGACAGTCGTTGGGGACACACCGAAAAACTGGCCGTAACAGAATTTTTTTTTCCGTTATGGAAACCATGAAATAAAATTTAGTGAGAGAAGCGTTTCATCTAGGACATCGCATTACCATGCGCGCCTGTATAGGGAGACAATAAAAATTCACTAACACGAGCATTATTTTAATAAAAAAAAGCAGAATGTCACAAGTTAGATAAAATATGGATGTCGATTCTGAGACCGATAAATGACAATCGATTACTTTTAATCGAGAAGGGCGACACCATCCGGAGATAGCCATACAGTCAGCATCACATGATGATTGGTGGTGCCCTCTACACACTCTGTAAATGCGAGAACCCGTCTAATCATAGCGGCAATACCATGGAGGACCTCAGAATGTCCCCTGCAGATGGAGACGAAACGTCAGAGAGAATTTTTCTTCCGTCCGGAAGTTTTACCTGAAAATTAACAGATAGACAACAGTGATAGGTAGAGTAAAACTTTAAGTTACGATATCTTATTTTTCCGTGAACCGATGTTGATAAATAATGCTTATGTTACTCCAACCTATGCTCAAGTTTCTTGTGAAAGCCTCACGAAAATTGGTCCAGTTGTTGTGGAGTTGTATTCCAAGAGATTAACAGATTGTCAGGAGAATGAAGGCCGGCTCGTGGGCATTAAGCTGTGAATTAGTGTAGTATAACTGGAAGGAAATCTAACTAACTACACAATGTCCATAAATCTGTGTGGCTTTTCAGTGCTCTTTTTCTTTTTGCTGTGTGAAATATTTTTTTAATTCAAGAAAAATTGATATAATATTTTTGATGTTTTAATAGTTTAATTATAAGGAAATGCTCACATTTTATGGTGTCACCTTGACAACAGACATGTGCATTACTAGAAGTTAGGAACGTAGAACCGTATCGTGATTGAAAGGTTACGTGTTTATTGTTCACAATAACTAATCCTGAAAGGGAAACCCCCAAATTAATCACAAATCGAACCGCTACGGTAGGGGGTTCGAATGCCCCCTCGGGAATGGATGTTTGTGTCGTCTTTAGTATAATGTGGTTCATAAGTAGTTTGTACGTTTAGGGACTGATGACCTCGCAATTAAGTCCCTTAAACTTAACAAACATTTGACAAATCCAACTTACTTCTGTCGCAGTTTTACGTATGATGGTGTTCAATGTTCAATTGTTTGAAAAGCTTATGGGACTTAATTGCGGGGTTATCAGTCCCTAAACTTACAAACTATTTATCAACTAGCTTATACTTAAGACGGCACAAACTTCCATGCCCGAGGGGGGATTCGAACCCCCGACGGGGAACGGCCCCGCGCATCGTAGCATAGCGCCTCAATGCGCTCGGCCGCTCTACCGCGGCCTATGATGGTGTCTTGCTCTTTTATTACACACACGATAGGTTCTTTTTCTTGACCTTTCCTCACTGGAACAATACATATCAATGTGGTCTTCCCAATAGTTAATTCGATCATTCATCATTCACTTATTCATTGTGAGTTTCGTAAATTCGACTCCCACCCATAGAAAACTTTTATTGAGGGGATTTTTTAGATGCCGTAAATATTACTGTAATTTGTGGCAAAAGAATATTTCGTTTTAGACAATAAGTGAAGAATGATTCATTAGGCGTTATTGAAGAAACCATCCTGGGGTTGCATTTATATGTGTGTCAGGAGAATTAAGGCCGGGTCGTGGGCATTAAGCTGTGAACGAGAAGACATTTACTTTTCTGGTGAGTGGAGAGGATTTATTGATTTTAAAGTTACATGTTGCTTTATCGGGACAGAGGGGAAAGTGTGACGCTTGTCCTAGCGGTTACATAGTGGAAGCTGAAGTTAGTGAGGGTCTAACAGAGCGGAAAGGTAAACGTCTGTTAGGAGACCGGGTCGCCAAGAGAGCGAGCGAGCCGCATCGACTGAGCGAAGTCCCGCGTCATCAGCGATCGCTGCAGTGATTGGCGGCCTGGATCCGCCGACACCTTTGGGGTGGCGTGCCCTCGTCAGCAGAACCACGCCGCCAGGGAAGTGCCGAACTTGCAGGCACGTGTCAGGAACATGCGGGCGGAATTTCCCACCACCAAGTCCACAGCCCGGCCAAGAAAGACTGGCTGAGAAATTTAGATGGTAAAAACTGAAATAAACTATTAACACTATTCTCGCGTGGGAGAGGGGTCGCTCCGTTCATTTGTTTCTAGGAAACTATTGCCTGAAGTCAATCAACAGTGAGAGTAAAACTGCTCTTAAATTTAGATACAATGACTTTGAAGTAGGAGAAATCGCAGTTTGAGACAGTGGAATCTACAGTTCTCGACATACTTGCTTCATGGACGCAATAGACAGAATGATTTATCACTCAAGAGTATCACAACGATGCATGTTTTACATTTAACTTGTTATAGTGTATGATGTAAAGTAGATAAATAATAGCAGATAATCACAATAGATTCATAGACATGTATTGTTCGGTCTAGTAAACTGGGTTGCATAGATTAGTACAATGAATTAGAAGCCCCAATCAAAGAAAACTTAGCGAGGTGGTGGAGTGGACTTACAAGGACGGCAGTTCAATTCTTTACTTGCCATCAAACTAGAAATTCTCTCTGATTTTTCTGAATCAATGAAAGAAAATACTGGGATTATTCCTTTGAAATGGCACGGCCGAAATTCTTCCTCATTTTTCCCAATCCAAGCTTACGTTCCTTCTCAAACGCCGGCCTTGGTAAAAAAAATTAATGCTATGCTTAAGCCTATATTCCTTATCTAATAATCCCGTGGTCGACAGGAAATTAAAAGTTTATCTTCCTTCCTTTTTACTAAAAAGGAAACTGTAATTTACTTCCTAGTAGGACTTCAACCCTCGCAATACCAACTTAGAACCTACTACCATGGGTAATGGCTGGAGGTACTGTATGTCCACCTTACAGAATTATTTAAAAAATCGTTATTGTTGTTGACTTACCTACATACTACCTATATTCATTTTAAATATAAATTGATGTGTTTTTGGGGTGTAGAATCTGAAAATATCGTGTAGCACAATGCTGAAAACGTCAACATACTTTCAGAAACGTTCATTATCAATAAGTGGGATACCTAATGACACAAAAAATTATAAAAATTTAATTTAAAAAGTTATTACAACATACATCTAAAAATATGCTTTATTCGGGGTATTTCAGGAGAAATAGTAAATTTTTGGGAGTTGGTAGTAGACATGAATAGCAATAAAAGCGCCATATAACTTGTGTGCAATTTTTATTGAGTTTAGAGATACAGCTGTTAGTATGTAAGTCAAACAAACTTAAAGGCAAATGAGTACATTTTCACTGATTATTTCGTTTGTTCTTAGCAGAATTTCAACTACTGAATTAAAAGCACAATTTTGTGTATGTTCTACGAGTTTATTTCTTTTGAGTTAACGGTTATCGGCTTAAAAAGGCCTCTTAAGACTTTAATGTCTGAAGATGTCCTTGTAAGCAAACTACTGGTTAACATAATAAAAATAAACGTGGAGAATATACAAAAATTGTCCTTTTAATTCAATTTTATGTTCTACCTAAAACTGACAGAAGAATCAGTGAAAATATCCTCATTTGCATTTACCTTAATTTTTTTGGGGTTATATACTAACAGCTGTATCTCTCTTCTCAATAAAAATTGGACACATATAGCATTTTTGCAATTCCTTTGTACTATCACCTCTTAAATTGTTTACTATTGCTCCTGAAGCACCTTGTATAAAAATGGCCCTGAAGCTGAAAATATTGAAATTGACATTCAACATGAAAAGTCACATCTAGTATGAAGACTTACATTTTTTGGTTAAGTTTAAATCATTAAGGGGGCTGGCACATGTGTCCATCAAAGACTTTTTTTCACAATTTTAAACCATAATATACCAGATTTTTACAATATTTTCAGAACCTAGTCGTAAATATCCGCACCCTTTCCTAATATTACGAGTTATATTTATAATTATTTCTGATAGTTTGTCTGAAATTATGTTGTTTACTTTCAAAAAGATTAACAAAATTGGAACGTCATGAAATGAATGAATAAATACTATGTTTGTTGTGTGTATGTATGTGTCTGGGTCTGCACGCGCGCGTACGCGCGCAAGCACACACACACACACACACACACACACACACACACACACACAAACACGATAGTTTGGCAACACTCACACTAGTTGAGCAGACATAAATAACTCTGGATACTATGCCGAAGTAAAAAAATACATCTTATGTTGAGCCTATTACTAAAAAGCAAGGTGAGGTGCAAAGTTTATTCCACAAGGATAAAGGACGAGGTAAAGTGCACCCACCAATGAAATAGAAAAAAATATATATATTACGATAAAACAAGCAAAATTTGCCGGATGCAAACAAAAAACTACGTCGCTAATCGACTAACCTCAGCCAGCAGTAAGGCGGAGAAAACAGCAGCAGGATCTAAAGAAGAGGCATTAACACTGTGATAAAATTTTATATCAACTTTAAAAAAAACATAACGTGTACGAGAAATAATATATTCAAAACAAAATATACAGACCTATGCATCCACGTTTGCAGAAACACAGAAAATAATGATAAGTGCAAGTTTTTCAATAGGACGCTACTTTGGCGACTTGCGTATCTCTAACCTACCCCAGATATCACACAGGGGAAAGGGAACCTACAGCTCAACGTGGAATCCGAACCACGTGTCGTTTTTGGCGACTCTCTAAATCGACGAGAGGTGAAGGCTGGGTTAAAACGCAAACTGCAAAAATCCGAGATCCAACCGGGTTTCGGACCCGCGAACTTTCGGTTTTCATTCAAGAGCTTTACCCAGAGACCACCGGTCTCGACGAACTGCGGAAGATACTTTATAAATAAAAAACGTAAAGTCTCTGGTGTGAAAAAAATTATGTCGCAGTCATCCGATGACGGCAAAAAGATATTATAATCAAAGTGAAGAAATGTTTGGAATTTCGTGGAAATGGGGAAGTAAATTTCGAAAAAAAATGTAGTTGTGAGAAACCAGTGAATTTTTTTTTTTTCAAAAATTGGTGCAAATGAATCCCATACATCTGAATATGTTCAAATTGCTGTTAAGACTGATTTGGGACTTTAATTATGCAATAAGGTATTTCTGGAAATTGTTGAAGAACCGTTACGCGTTGTCTCACAGAAACATATTGGATATCTGGCGTATGCGTGTATACAAGAACAGTAACAGTAACTCCTTAGCCTCAGAACAGTTGAAGAAACGTATCAAATGATGAGCATTATTGTATGGTAGATGTCATTGTTACTTTTTACTCTCATTATTTTATAAGGATAAATAACGTTTAAGATAAAAGATGCCCTGATAATGCTCTAAATAAGAACAGCGCCCACGTTGTCAACACTAAAACATGTTTTTCTAGCTCGGAAAACATATCGATTTGTTATCCAACACCAATGGTAAACCTGACGATATTACAATATATTGATGCTTGATCATGCACATTGTTATGGAACTGCGTCTACCGAGTGAGAAAGAGATATGATAAGTGAAACATCTGACGGTTTCGGAACAAATAAAATCGTATAGTGTGGAGTTTCGAAACCTTGAAACAGTGTGTGTTTTGTAATATTATTGGCGTATTTATTGAACCATTGTCAATGTATACTGTAAAAGTATTGCTATAGAACCACAAACATAGTGCGAGGACAGCAACTATAGGAGAAAAAATTAAACTCTTATTTAGATTCCGCGGCAGTTTTGTTTCTGCATCGGTTAAATTTTACTTACCGTTGTAGCGGTCTCGCGTGATAGTGTTGGCAATCATGTGACGTTGACATTAGCCAACTGCGTGACAACGCAAATGTTTTGTAATGAAATCTTCGTTTTACATGAAAAATTACTTTTACTGAGTGGATAAGGGTACATACAAGAACCGGTCAACCGTAGAGTACGAACAGTATTATTTATTTACTTAATGGTCTATACGAAACGCCAATCAAGTCATTCTATGTGGATTTCTAAGAATATTAACATCTTGGCAAAGATCGTCTCCGTTTTGTTGATGTTGCCAACATAGTTACGCGAGGCCGTCGGGATAGTAGGTAAAATTTTACCCTTGCACCAAATGTATTGCTTTGTCAGTAAGTGACGTTCCTGCTATCCCATTCGTTGAGGACTAATGTTTTTATGTTTAAAACATTCTTTTTTTTATCAAAGTAGTATAATTAATACATTTTGCTTTCCTCTATTCAAATGCCTAATTTCGTACATGTGATACTGAAAAGACATATTATCACATTAAATTTTTTGAGCTAACATTTTTGGAAGGGTTGTTTTTATACACCGTTATCGCACTGCTGGATACTTTACTAAAATAAACCTTATTTTACAATTCGAGTTTAAGGAGTATCTGTAATTCGCGGTTTCATTTACCATCCAGACTTTAGAATTGTGCAAGTATAAAAACGAATTTCTTCAAATACGGCACATTGTTAGATTTATCACACGTCAGTTCAGGCTTTATGTTGTTTCTTACTTTAAAAAAAGAAATTGCACGTTTAGTCGTGTCTTTAATATGATTTCTGTAAATGGACAGACAAACCTAGAATTTTACTGGATATTTCAATGCCACTAGTGAACGCTGTTTTACTTTCATTTACGTTTACTAAGCAGACATGTCATTTTGGAATACAGCAGTCACTTTAGAAACGAAACTTAATTTCAATAATCTTAAGCTGCAGACTGACTTCTGTCAATTATTTTTTGACACTATTTAAACGGTTCATATACTACTAAATTAAATGTCTGTCTGTGCCGAGCTTCAACAAAATGAAACATCAATGTTTCGATACAATTCGTCTGTTTCGCCTTTCAGCATATTGGTCTGAAACACCGCTGTTTTGAAACAGTGAAACCGATAGGACGAAACAATTTCAGTATAGGCCCCAAATGTGACGTGAAACCGAGCAGAATGAAACACGGCGGTTTCGAAATCGTGAAACATAGCGGTTTTGAAACAATGAAACAGTTCCTCTTACAGAATCATTGTTTCGAAACAATAAAACAGTGGCCAACTCTAAAGTGGGAAAATATGTGAAAACATGAAGATTTCTGTAATGTAACGAAAGTAATGTAGATTAATTTAAATGGTTCAACAGCAGCACACCAAGTTTAATTTGGTAACATCTGCTAAATGATTTTTTTCTCTGCATGTGATGTCAATTTACGACATTCCTTATGATGCAGCAAGTTCTGAATATGTAAAGATTTTGTTATTAGCTAAATGTCGTCTCTGACAGGTGCGATCGGTCACAGCATCTCCTAGAGAATCTGAATTCTATACATCAAGACATGATCCTTAAAACACATCTCATGGAAAATTTCTACTTTTTAATTTAAAATATGCAAACTTGATTGTTGTTCAGGACGTTTCTTGAGCAATCAACCCATGACAAAATTTCTGGAAATTAGCGTAAAATTACGAAAGAAAACGTAGGCCGTTGTACTCTGTATCGTTTACATTTTTATTTGATTGTCGCTACTTTCTGATATCTGTAATACAGGAATATGTGTTAATTACGCTATGTAACACGAGTGACTGATAATGACCAGAGCCGATATTAACTACCTCAGAATCGAACAAAATCTATATACAGTACAGCATACAACGGACCATGCTTTATTTCGCAACAGAAGCTGTGAATCCCCACAAAAACAAAATACTAACGTAACAATGCTGAAATCATAACATGTTGATCAAGTCTTCAAATTCACAAAAATCTGTCGAGAGATAAGAGTAGCATGCAGATTGCATATCAAAGTAACGTTCTTATAAAATCATGTTTAATTTTAACTTAAGAATGCATGTAGTGCTACGAACATAACAAAAAGTCTCTAAATAAAAGGAAAAAATATGTTATTCAACCTTTTCGTTCAACACTGCAACCTAATAATTAAAAAGATGATATTTTAGGAACCTGGCAAAACACATTTTAGAAACTGTATCATATATCACGTAAACCTAGGCAATAGCAAGACTTACGTAAACTGTCTAGTAAATCATTCTACTTACACGCTTTGTATCACATCACATTGGTTTTTACGTTTGCATAGTAGTTCCTCGCTAAAACGATTTCAACTCACGTAAGTATGGAGACCAAAACTGGTACGCTTTTTACTCTCTGCTATAACGTGTATATTTTAATTGAATATCTCTGTTGCAATTGTTAATTTGGTATGTCTTTGACAATATTAAATTATTTTGAAACTGTGTTGAATGAAATAAAGTCTATGAGTATAAAATTGTCAGTTAATTCGTTTCTATATGAAATTTTTACGAAAATCTGTATCTTATTACTGTGTGTAAAAAAAACATTTGTTGCAAAATGAAGATATGAATGTTATCCTCGAAAAGGAAGCTGCGTTTTTAGTAGAAAATTCCCGCACATGTACAGAAAGTTTGAAATACTCTAAAGTAAACTACAGATATCGTTGTTATTTTACTAGCAGATAGCTATCAGGGAGCCACAATAGCAGCGCTAACGTAAATTGCAGGCTGAATTTCACACTGCCAATTTGTATTCCAAACAATTCATGGAGCTAAGTTAATCCATACGGCCATGATCAGGCAAGCTATATGTATTTCGCAGTTTCAAATAGAAGTTAGCCGGCTCCTCCACTCCTCTCTTAGCCGATACTATGACGTAATAATGTGAAACAGGTTATCAATGACTTCTCACAACTGACATGCCTAAAATTTTGTCTGTGACTGTAGTAAGTGCATTTTTTGAAGTTGGTTATATTATTTATGAAAATGCAACGTTGCGAGAAGAATCCGCAAGTAGTATCAATTTTATTATTTTTTATTTTTATTTGCACTGATATTTTGAGTGAATGGTGATTAAATTCGAGCGTATCCGTTCTATATCGAATCGTTACCTGAGTTTATCGGAAATGATTTATGAAATAGCATGTGTACATTTTGAGATAGTCAGAACTGTTCTGTGTCCTTAATTTAACTGCTTACTATACAGTGGGTTATCTCTTAGCTCAAACGGAATGTGGTTACTAACAGATAACTCAATGTATCGTACATTGAAGACACAGAGTGTTCGAAGTTGGACAGTTGCGAATAAATAAAATAACAAATGTTATTTTATTGATTACCTCAGAACCACTGGGGATATTTTAATAATGAACGCTTAGTTCGAAACTAATCGCCATTAACTCAAGTTATCAATGGAAATGAGAGAAAAATAAGCAAATAATACAATTATTCTGTTGTATTATAAATCTACAATATCTGTTCTTTAAACTGAAAGTGACATTATCAATTAATCAATCGATACTGTCAAAAATGTCCCAACAGGTTCTCTAAACCAGCACCTCGACGTCCGAACTCAGAGCAGACGTTTGACTCAAAATTTCCGTTGCTCTCTTATTGGAATATTATCTGGTATTCACCCTTTTCTATAAATATGCAGGAAATTCACCTGAAAGGTAAAGCTACAGGCTATAGACTGTCGATAGGACATCACCAGAAGAAGAATAGAAATAGGGAACTTGTCATAAGCAAGTATTGCTTGTGTTAATTTGTAGTTATCTCCTTTTTGTGAATTTTAACTGGATAGAAACTATAATAGCTCCCCGACTCTAAACCGATTTTATATTTTTAATAATTAAGAAATTTCTCTCGCAAAGTTGCTATCCTTGTGACATCAGTCACTAAACATACAGACAATTTTTATTCTTCTGGTCTCTCATGTAGCCTCGATACGACTGTGATACTATCTCTATGCTTAGCGAAAAAAGTGAGATTACTCTCATGTGCTGTATTATGCATTTTACCATCGTCAGTATAACCATCTTTAGATTTTCATTACTGGCTAAAAGTTTTGTGAATTTCAAGTTAGTCTATAACCATCCAGATTGCTATACATGATATTAAATGTCCGCACTTTTCATTATGTTGGCGTTAGGTCTTTCTCTGAGAACTCAGCAAGAACTACGTCTGTCATACATTTACCAAGGTATACATTCCGCCCACATCCATTTAATTGGTATTATATAGGAGGGAGGGTTCAACCAGGCAGACCCCATCGAATGACAAGACGATCTAAGATAACAACATTTTGACGCTTTATCGAAACATCGCATTATCTGATCGACTTCAACCAGCTAAATGGTCGAAAATATTTCAAAATTTGCAAATACATTTATCTAAATAGTTTATATCCACAAAAAGATTTTCCTGTTTATTGTATTAATTTCAACTATGTACCTACTTACTACTCGTAAACCTCAATATTTTGGTGATTTTATCTCTAATTAAATGATCAGATTTCAGAAAAAACTTCGATTGTAAACTTTCTTTTTGAGCTATTAGGAAACATTTAGAAAAGCACTGGACATAATTTTTACTTTTCTCTTCATTACTTTTCTCGGCATTCATTATAGTTTCCAATTAAGCTAAATAGAAATACTCACCAGCCGCATTTATGAGTATCTTTTAATTATAAGTACGTTACTTTCTTGTCTCTATTAGAAGTAAATAGGCAATGTAATCAGAGAAACGTAGATTGTTAAGATATATTCAATTAACAAATATTTCTTCTTCTTATTCATAGTCTACAATCTGAAAATTTTCGTGATATAGAATCTGTTGGCTTAACTATCCTTTCAGTTCTGAATTTGCCTCTGTGCTAAAGATATAAACTGAAGCTTTAGTACTGATATAAATATCAATGAGTATAATGCCATGGATTTTATCTATGCGTTGCTTCTCAGGAGATTTCAAAACAGATTTTGTCGAAAATAAGTCAAATTCTTCCTCGTAATTTCTAAATCCCAGGAAATGCGATAAACTACATTAGTTGATATATTTCAAAATTTTATTCTTAAACTACAACTGGCATAAAATGCTTTTTCCAAGCTTAAAGTTTTTTCTTCCTTTGCCTACTTATAAATCTAGGTTTTAACTTTTTATGTGGTTAGTGAGTACTTTTGATGTTCTCATAGACATCTTTTAATGAAGGAGAGAACTCATAACATTACTTCTCGGAAAATTAATATTTAAAGAATTTCGTTCCTGCAATAATCAAATGTTTATAATTCTCTGGGACCAAACTACGTTGGTCATCAGTCCCTAGACTTACAGACTACTTAAACTAAGTTAAGTATTTTGTAAGTAAAAATTTACAAGTTAAACTAACCAAAGGACAACACTCACATCCATGCCCGGGGGAGGATTCGAACCTCCGACGCGGGAGACCTTGCGATCCGCAACGTGGCGCTCCAGACTGCTCGGATACTCCCGCGCGAGCCTGCAATAATAATTTCAAAATTTGGTGACTGTGGGTCAAACAAAATTCGTAGATCGCGATCGAGGGGTTATGCGTATGGCGCGAGTTTGTTATTTACCAGTCTCACCTCAGTTCTCTCTTTTTAAAACCGACTCAACTTTTGACGTTCACCTTTCTTAGACTCCTCTGGCAGATACAAGAGCAAATTGTTATCTGAATTAGTTGGCGTGACGCCACGTCCTATGTTTAGCCAGTTAGGGTGGCAGTCAAACCACATGCAGCGCTGTGTGGTTATTTCTTATGGTTTTCGTTGTGGTCAACAGTTCGAAGGCTGCTTTGATGCAGCTCTTCACACTTGTTATACTGTGCGAGCCTCTTGAGACACACATATCTACTGTAAGCTACATCTACTTCAACCTACTTACTGTAGGTACTAGGTTATCCATTAGTCTCCTTCTACAATAACTATACTCCCTTTCCATATAGGCACTTCGTTCCAGTACCGAAATGTTGATTCGTTCATGATTTGAGATGCTATCAAACGTTCCCTTCTTTTAGTCAAGCTGTTGTTACATGAATGTCTTCTTTCCACAATTGGATTTATTACCTCATAATTAGCTACTTGGGTAGTCTGTAGCTCCACATTTCAAACGCTTCTATTCTCTACTTGTCTGAACTGCTTAACATCCACATTTCACAGCGGTACAACTCAACAAACCAGACAAATACCATTAGGAGCGACTTTCTGACACTCAAGTTTGCACTCAGTAATACCGAATTCTCCTTTTTTATATATAATTTTTTTCCTGCTATAGCCAGTCGCCATTTTTTCGCCTCGACGAGTACTTCAGCCACCATCACTTACTCTGCCGCGCAAATAGCAGAATTCATCTACTACTTTTAGTGTCTCATTTCCTTTTCTAATTCCTTCCACGTCACTTGGTTTAAATCGATCCTTCTTTTACTTTTCTGGCTCATATTATACCCACTTTCCAAGACACTATCCATTCATTTCAACTGATCTTCCAAAGCTTTTGCTATCTCTGAAGAAATTACAATGCAATCGATAAAATATAAATATTTCACTTCTTCTCACTTTCATCTCTTCTCCAAATTTCACCTTGAATTCTTTTACTGATACTTCAATATACTTGTCCGTACATAATGAATAACTTATCGAATAGACAACAAATCTGCCTCATTTCCTTCTCAACCAACACTCCATTGACATGTTTGTCGACTCACAATTCGAGACGAGCTGAATATGCGCCATATACTTAACACTATCAGCGTCACGAACGTGACTTAGAGTACTGCACCGTGTAGCTGCAGTCATCTACGCAGACGCCCTCAAGACAATACTACAACTGTTCTTCGCAAATGAATGGGGCCTTTGTGCGCTAATAAATAAAAGCGTTCAACTAGGTGACTCAACCTACCGCTTGAAATTTCTCAGGAACATTACCATACAACTTTAACTTTATTACGAAGTTATTTCGTATTCCTCAAATTGCTGAAAATTTACGCTTTTTCTGTCTGTGTATGTCAGTCTTTAAAAGACCCCTTTGGCAAATGAAGATTTTTTTCACACTTGACTTCTTATCTTCCTGGATTCCAATCCTACATATTTCTAAAATGTTGTGTGTATGTGTGTTTTTATCAAATTAAAAGTTAAGAATGTTTCATAAAACCTCTAACATTTGGTAATCTAGAAGATATTAGTATTACATATCATTTACTTACTGTTCGGTTCCCAGTAGGCACATATTTGCTTTGTGTCTCCGAAGATATTGGGTACACTGTAAGTCATGACTTCTGTGAGGTTACCAACGCTTACGTTCGAGATTGCTACTGACATCACTGGCTCCTCTGTTGCGAATTTCAGTTTTGGTGTTGTTTCGTTGCTAGAAACGTTGTAAAACCCCAATGGCCGAAAAAATTTACCATTCTTGTAACAGACAAATCGAGTTCTGACAGTACTGTGCACATAGCGAGTGGCCAGCAACACAGCTTCTGTTGGGACGTGCAGCAATATTTCCTAAAAAAGAAAACACACATGGATCAGAGCATTGTCCATGACATACATGATGCATAAACCAACACTGATTCTATTAAAACTACACTCGCTGTGTAAAGTAAAACCTGAATACAGCAGATTAATCTTACACCTTGATGATGAATACAACTTCATTTCGGAACTATTTATTTGTCGTATTATCCTCGTATTGTTGGTCATATTCACATTCATGGAGTATATAGTGCGCTTGGAAGTTATATAACCATTTAAGGTAATCGTGTACAATGGAAATCTGATTTTCTAAAAAGAACAGCTTGTCTCATGTTGACAATGATTCAGTTCACATTCTTAACTCTAACGTTGTTTGGTTGCTCTTGAATGTTCCTTCTGATTGACCTGTTTATCATGTCAAATTTGTAAAACAAATTGTTATCGTACTTTTTCAGAGTGCCCCGTTTTGATGTATGCAGAGATACTGAAAATTTTGTTGCATAAATTTAACATTCAACTACAGATGCATCAAAACCGCGAAATCTGCAATGGCTGGTTCAAGAATGTAAGTCGGCGTTGCCAGGATCTCCACTATCTTTTCCGTTTATTCAGGAACAAATTGAAATTGAGAACCGTATCATTAATGGTTAACACTACCATTGCAATATTGTAAAATTCCCAATTTTACTGAAAAAATAGTCTTGTATCCTTTACCCCAAATGTTTACCAGTCGATTTGTTAACTAGCACAGTTATCGGATACTAGTAGTTCTAGTTTGTCGAAATTTTCAGTTTGTTGTTGACTTATTACAATATAAAGTCGCATACATTGTACTTTTGCTTTAAATTTCAAAAAAAAAAGTTTCATAAGATAGACAATCAGCAGACAAATGGAGATTTAAAAGACTCTAATTGACAGTCTCATTTTCAGCTCCAAAATGAATATCTTATGCAAAGTTCATCACAAGAGAAGTAGCCATTTAGTTATCGCTTCACGTTGAACGCGCCGTCACAGGATAGAAAATATGATCAGTCATCGGAGGACGTCCTGCGAACAGTGCAGTCGTATGAAACATCAATAACGCACAATAGGCGATCGATGAAGACGCTGAAATAGCCAACAGCGACAAAAATGTTTCGTACAGTATCGTTGAGTTCATGTTAGTCATTGAACATTGTTTTTTCTGTCATCCGACATCTCGAAATTCTTTCACTCCACAAATGCGAGAGAAATAATGTTGTCGAAGAAAGCACTTAATCGCTCCTTGCTTCTCCTCTCTGGTATTACCGAGGACTATGTTTAAAAGAATGCTGTTACCAATGTTATTCGTAACCAGTTCAGTCCTGTATCCAGTGTTACTACAAACACAGTTGTAAAAATTGCACACAACGTTTACAGATTTGTCAATGGTATCTGCAGCAAGCTCAAGCATTTTAGCCGTAGTGACGCAAGGATGTAAACAACTTCGTTCTTGTGTCTCACGACGAAATTCAGCTCCGATAAAACTGGTTCTGACGCTATTTCTGAACAGTACTCCAACAAACATTGAAATGGAGGCCCAATGATTGTAAGGAAGAAAGCGATACACAGTCACTGGTTTCCTAGCAACGAAATACACGGACAGACGAATGGTCACATATAATAACGAGGAACTTAAAATGCCACAGTAAAGTATTTTTCGCATGTAAGAAGAAGAGATGAAGTGAATGAAAAGTTAAATACACAACAGAATCAGAACGTTGATACACTACTTTCTTCCTCTCTGCGCACCACACAGTATTTCAGCGGTTACCACTTAACCAATAAGGTCTTGCTAAATGCGGAATGAAAACGGTTGATGATCCTAAACACACCGTTTAAATTGTCCCGGTACAACCGTCCTGAGATATTAACGCCGATTACATTACTCACTGCATTAAAAGTCGTCTTATTTTTGTTGCTGAAACGTGTCTGCTTATGCAGGTCTTTCACAGAGCCTCTTTCAGTCTTGTCTTTCGTCCCACGTTCTGCTCACTGAAGTGCTCTGTGGTTCACGTCGTCATTCACCTGGCATATCCATCTCTTCCGTGGCGTTCCAATTGTTCTTCTTCCAGATTCTGTCCATTATAGAGATCTTCGTGCAAGTCTATCTTGTCACGCACATTCGACGTTGCCAACCCATTTAAGACTATCTCTCTCTACATTATCTTTTAGGGGCTTGACTTGAAGGGTATTTCATATTATATCACTCCTTATGCAGTCTCTTCTCGCGTTATTCAGGCTCCCTCTTAGAGAGCGCAACTCTGTCCTTTGTAATAAGTTAAGATCTTCCTTTGTCCAAGTCCAATATTCTGACACCTGGGTAAGAACTGGTAGATAATATGACTTGTATTTTATGGTGTTTACCTTGCCAGGTATTTTACACTTCCTAGTTAATTTCGATACAAAATAATATCATTTTAAACAGTGTTCAATTCTTACTGAAATTTCATTTATGATGTTTCCCGTTTTGTTAACGTACTTTTCAAATATTCAAAAGCATCTATTTTGTTATTAATATTTCTATTACGAAATCCATTGTTCGTTTCTCAGTTTCCCTGCTGATTTACATTGATTCACTGTTTGTTAAGTTTTTTTCATGCCAGTTTTTGCAGTAACTCTCTTCCAGGCATTTAGTTCTTATAACAATTTCTATTCATTTTCTCCAACATCATCGCTTCATGTGAATGTAATGAGTTTATATAACCTGCTGTTGACCCTTGGCGTACTTTCCTTTTGATCTTGTTCACAACTATAATAAGAGCAATGGTGAGAGCAGAATTACCTGTCTAACGCCTCTATTTGTTCTAAGTAATCTTTTTTCAGACTATGGAATACAGTTCATCCGTTTGTAATACATTTTTCTGACTTTTAGTTGAATTCTTTTTGACACTTCCAGTCTGCACCTATATCTATATTGCGCAAGCCATCTTACAGTGTATGGTGGAGGGTACTTTATATACTAGTACCACGTCCACCATTTCGTGTTCGCGTCTCACATGCTCACACGGCTCTTGGGAGAAACGACTGCAGGTGAGCCTCTATGTGGGCACTACTCTCTCTAATTTTATCCTCGTGGTCTTCTCGAGAGATATACACGGGAGGCAGCAATATATTGATTGACTCGTCTAGAAATCTCTGAACTTTGACAGCAGACTATAGCGTGATGCAAAACGTCCCTCTTGCAGTGTCTGCCGCTGGAGTTGTCCGGTTATCTCCGTGACGCTTTCGTGCTTGCTGAACCAAGCTGTTACATAGCGTGATGCTGTCCCTTCGAACCTTCTCCATCTCTGCTATCCATCCCATCTGGTAAGGATTTCACACTGACAAGAAGTATTCAAATATTGGTCGAAATGGTATCTATGCAGACTCTGCAATATCTCTGTGTTTGTTCCAGTATCACAAGCATTTCTATATGTATTAAAGTAACTACGATTTCGTTGGAAATTTTCAATTTCTTTTCCATCACGCGTATAGCTGTAATTATGGTATCTGTAATGTATCTCCTAGATCGAAATCCTCGTTGTCCTATACTTAATTTTATTACTATCTTGTTCCCGATTTTGTATGAAATTGTCTTTTAATAAATCTTCATGCCGTGTTACGGTGATGCTACTACCCTGTAGTTCGTACAGTTTTCCTTGTCAGCTTTCTTTAAAAAAGTTACAATATTTGCCTTTGTACAGTAGAAATCACCCTATATCTTCTTACTATCTTTATAATTGCATACAGCCACCGAATTCCTATAGGTCGTGCGGCTTTAATCATTTCCACTGTGATGTCACCTTCTACAAGTTTCTTGCGTTTTGCCATTTCTCATTTCTAACTTCCTTCGCATCCAGCATCTGCATATATTCTTCTTTTATTCTCTGCAATGATTCATTTTTTCTTCTCCCTCAATTTAATTACAATTGTTTGTTTCATTCTGTACTTTATTTACAGTCACGAAAATAAAAAAAATACTTCGCCGTGTTAGAGTTTTCCAATTCACTCAATATTTATTGTTGAAACAGTGCACTTTAGGGTACATGATATGATTTCATTTAAAGATCAGTAGCGCAAACGGTACTGAGGTACCGGATGTTCATTCTTGACGAAACTCCCATATCAATATGTGCTGTACCATCCACGGGCGATAATGAAGGCGCAGGTTCTGGCATCCATCTTATCATAAAGATGACGAATATTATTTTGGGAGACACGCCTGATCGACCTGTCCACGTATTTCTGCGAGAGTTGTGGGTTGACGAGTCGCATCCATGTTTGGCGACACCGCGGTGAACGCACATTGGAAGCGTGTATTTGTCATCACCATACTGGCGTACTACCCGGCGTGAAGGTATGGGGTGCCATTGGTTACACGTCTCGGTCACCTCTTGTTCGCATCTCATCACATCCTGCACGTGCTCCATTGGAGACAAGATCGGAGATGGTGCTGGCCAGGGAATTTGCTGCACGTCTTGCAGAGCACGTAGAGGTTCATGTGCAATGGGTGAGTGAGCATTATCCTTTTGGAACAACACGTCACCTTCCTGTTGCAAGAATGGCAAAAGGAATGGTTTTCCAAAACACTACAATTAGCGAGCGCAGCGTTCCTTCGACAAACACCTAAAGTAGACGTCAGTTGTATCGAATCGCCTGATATTTCGTACGCGAGTAATTTGTTCATCGGGCGTCAGTGCGGAAGCGTATCGAACATCTTCTTGAAGTCGTGGAACACGGCATGTACTTCTGTCTGTGTCTCGTGGTCAAATAGAGCGAGTTAGGTTTCACACTATCTTTGCTTTAGTAACCCAAATTAGCTCTTATACGGTGCTAAAAGGAGCTTATTATTAATTTATTCCGCTTGTCAAGATCCATAATACTTCAAAGCAAATATGTCCTTCAGTTTCATTAGAAAATAAACTGCTACGAACTGCCACAAACTTTCACAACCAACTGTACTTAGTCTGTGTTTCTGGACACCGATTGGGCTTTTGTAAAACTTTTGCCAGAACTTATCTCCGGCTTCATGGAGCTTTCTGTACCTAGAACTATTTCAAATTCAGTGTATACAAAAGTGCTTGAAACTAATGCCCTTTCTCAAAACATTTCAGCATAAGGTCTGGGGTATGGCCAATGTGTGTTGGATGAATGAATTCTACTAGAGAGCGCTCGCCAAGTCTACGCAGTACGTACAAACAACCATCACTTGCGTGCACGCAGGATTTGCTTTTATCGCTGAAGACCACGGCCCGCCATTCCAGCTTACAAATGACCTGATGGCACCAGTCGAGCCGTGCACGTCGATGCTGTGTGGAATAGGGCTAGAGGTGTGCCTGCTCGTAGACCCACTGCCAGTAACCGTTTGGCAACAGCTGACGAAGAAACTTCTGGGCTCACAAATCCTCTTATCAGTGCTGTGGTAGTTGGTGGACGTCTGTCCGTGGACGTACAGAGCATCGTCTATGGGTGTGAGACCGTTCACGTGACCTTTGCAACAAGCATCGTTGCACACACAAGTGACGAAGCACGTCCAACTTATGAGGCAATTCTCCGAAAGTACCACATCGCTCCTGGGCAGGTCACAAATGGACCCTTTCAGCTTGTTTAGTTGACTGTATGAAGCATGAATGTGTCTTCGTAGCAAGGTGCCTGTTTGCTTCACAAGTTGACATCACACTGAGCCTTATGGCTGTAAACATTCCCTTTTGAAGGGCACACACCGATGGCGCTCTGCCAGTAACGTTATGTCACTTCGTTATCTCTCGGCCGACGATGTTGAAGACATTATCATTCCCCAAGTTATATCTGCCATCATAGTATCAAAATCGATGTTGTCTTTCCAGTTGTACTCTCTTCCCCGGCGAAGTAAATTGTGTAGGTATTCTTTCTATACTCTTATTATCCCAAATGTACAAGAGCGGTAGAAGTTTTTGAAGAAAGAAAATTTTTATGGAAATACACCCAACGCTATCCAGATATTACATCATGTAAACAAACTACAGAAAGGTGGTAGTTTTGTAGCTACTAGTGCTTTACATACATAGTGGAACTAAACATTGTTACTTTTTGGCAGTCAGTCACGAGAATTTCACAGCTACCAGTCGTCTCTATCCGCGAGACCGACGTATCTTTGTGAAAACAAGGAAATGCAGGGAATTCTTATAATGATGCCGAAGCTTTGACAGTAGCCGGCCAATAAGAGCACATAGCACACAGTAACTTTTGTTCTAACTTGCTTTTGAAATATAAAGGTCCTCTTGTTTCGTCTGTCGCCACACACTGTAACAACAGTAGACATTTTTCTTTGACATGAGTTGGGCGCGTTCATCTAGAAATTTTTGAAGTAATGGTGAGATTGCAGCAAGGAGTTGCATCTATATGCCTGGGATTCATGACAATACTGAAACTGTGTAAAACAGTGTTTTATTCTCGTTGTATTTTGCCGTGCAGAGGTCTGGGTCTTTTCCCTCATTTCCAATTGTTTCAGAGCGTGCTGTAATCGCAATCTATCTCTGTGATCAGTATCTCGAAATTAAAGTGACAATCAAACAGATCCTTACAACGCCGATTACGTTTGTAAGACATTTGTAATTTTTATTTTTAAATTTTTCGTGATTCAGTGATAGACTGCACGGAAGTAGTTAAATATTCTTATTAAATGTTAGTTCATAATCACAGTAGCTGCACTGTACCTCTCATCTGCTTGTATATTATTTCACTGCAGGAAGTCATTATCCTACACTATTTTCCTTTTATCTGCCAATTTCGCCATCTTGTATTTTGTGTACATGTTTAATCGGAAACGCGTTCAGTCCGCTTACGTTGCATTTCCTAAGGGGATAGATTTCATCTGCGTGCCAGGTTCCATTTATTTTTCATCAGAAATTTCATCAATTCCACTAGTCGCGGCTGATGCAGTTCTTCGGGATATCCGCGGAGACGACGTAATTGCAAAGCGTCGCTCTCGCCACACGAGATCAATGCTTTAAGGATTATTGGGTCGTGCAGAAAACAAACAAAAATATTTGTCCGTATTCGAGTCGCGCACATAAAACGTGGTTTATTATACTTTGCCGCTGGGTAGTATGACATTTGCAGTTCAGACTCGTAGTCAATACGCTCACATTCCCACTAACCATCTCTTTTCCATTCGTTGTGCTTTGCAGCTTTGCCATCTATTGCTATACCGAGGCAGATCGCGGTATCTATACTCCGAAAGCCACTTTAAGGTGTTTGGTGAAGGGTTCTTTGTATACCACTGACAGTTCCTTCTCCTGTTTTAGTCCGCGTATGGTTCGCGGGTAAAACGACTGCCAGTAAGCCTCCGAGTGAGCTCCAGTCTCCAATTTTATCCTCATGGTATTTCCTAGATATATACGTGCAAAAAGAAGTTTTATTGGTTCTTTTAAGAATATCCGCTCTTGGATCTTTGAACGTAGGTCATATCATGATGCAGAGCGTTTGCAACTGGAGTTGGTCGATCATTTCCATGACATTTGCAGCTTACTAAATGAACTGTAACGAAACGTGCTGGTCTGATTTGGAACTTCTGTATCGTTCCCACACGGTACGGATACGCAATGACGAGCAATATTGCTGTATTGTCTAAACGAGTTTTATGTAAAGTATTGCTTTGTTGGTGTACTAATCTTCCTGAAGATTCTTCCAAAGAATATCGGTCTGGCATCTGTTAGATTTTATGTGGTCATTTCACTTCTTATGCATAATCCGAGAAATTTTATGGAAATATATGCTTCCACTGATTGTACTGTACTCGTGTCACATAGGGAAATGGATCTTTCTTTCGTATTCGAAATACAGTTTATTTGTTGATGACGAAAGTCAGATACGAATCTTTGCACGATACGGCGATATGAGCGAAATACTTTCGCATTTCACAACAGTTTCTATGAGTTGGGATTCTTTTATATACTTAAGCTTCATTATGAAAAGCCTCATTGAACTTCCGACGATACCTACTGAGTCACATACATTCATAAAAAATGTGTTACATCACCTTGGTTTCCAAGAATCCTGAACATGGACGTTGAATGAGTAAACTGTATCACGAACACAGTTACTTTGATTGTCCGTAGACGACACTCAACCTGCCTCCAGAATACGGACGTTGAATGAGTATTTTGTATCAAAAACACAGTTCCTTTGATTGTTCGTAGATGACACTCGACCCGTCTCCTTAATATGGTCGCTGGATGAGTATATTGGATCGGGAACACAGTTCCTTTGATTTTACATAGATGGCACTCAACCGCACAAATATGTAAACAAGCACTCATGAGCAGTACCAATGCGACGGAGTGGCTAAGACGGGCGATCATTTCCAGCTTGTGTTGACTGCAGTACTCCTATGCCTAGAGGGGCAATTCCGAAGTTTGATGGTATCCGCGTAGTAACTTTGAGTCAGGAACGACTCTCATTAAGTTTCCAGACGTCTCGGAGAGAACTAAAGCGATGTTGTCTGGGCGTGGAAGAGGTACAGAGATACAGGAACTATCGATCACTTGCCTCGCTCTGACCGCTGAAAGGCTACCACAGCATCTGATGACCACTACTAACGGATTTCAGCTCGTAGGAATCCGGAGAGGAAAGCAAACATGCTGAATAGTGATTTTCGTGCAGCCCAGGATGTCGTGTTTCGACTCAAACTGTGCGTAATAGGCTGCATGACATGCAACTTCCCTCCCGACGTCAATGGCGAGGTCCAGCTTTGACACCTAGACACTATCCAGCGCGATACAGATGGACTCAATAACATGCTGAATGGACTCTTGAGAATTGGCAGCAAGTACTATTGACAGATTAGACTCGCATCTGCCTTCAACCATCGTCGGAGGAGTGTTTGGAGGCAGCCTGGTCAGCCTGAAAGTCTTACGTGTGGCCACCGTAAGCCACTGGCGATCGTAGAAGGTAATCAAACGGCTATCCTCCGATGTATAGTGAAACCAAATCGGCAGCATTTCGGTGAGGGATTCGTCGATGCGTTCCTACATGGTAAAGAGATCGCAATATTAGAATGGCCAATACGTTCTCTAGACATGAACCCTATCGAAAATGCCTAGGATACATTGAAAATGGCAGTTTTTGAACGAGACGACGCACTAACCAATCTGTGAGATCCACGCCGAATCGCCGTTGAGGAGTGGGAAAATCTGCACCAAGAGACCCTTGACGATACAGTGGACCGTGTGCCACGACGAATACAGGCATGCATCAGGGTAAGAGGACGTGTTACCGTGTGTAAAGGGTAGTGATGTATGCTGCAATCTGGAACACAAAATGCCTACGTCATTGTCGTACAACTGGTCAATTTATCTTTTCAAGAGCAATAAAGAGAACTGAAATATTGTTTTTGAATGTAAAGGGCCATCAACCCCTAGAATCGTGGTGATGCAACACTTTTTTTTGAGTGTATATTGTGAAAATTAATGGCTCTATAACATTTTCTTAGGATACTCCAGACAGAACTATTACACTCCTGGCCATTAAAATTGCTACACCACGAAGATGACGTGCTACAGACGCGAAATTTAACCGTCAGGAAGAAAAGATGCTGTGAAAAGCAAATGAATGATTAGCTTTTCACAGCATTCACACATGGCTGGCGCCGGTGACGACACCTACAGCGTGCTGACAAGAGAAAAGTTTCCAACCGATTTCTCATACACAAACCGGCGGTGCCTGGTGAAACGTTGTTGTGATGCCTCGTGTAAGGAGGAGAAATGCGTACCATCACGTTTCCGACTTTGATAAAGGTCGGATTGTACCCTATCGAAGTTGCGGTTAATCGTATCGCGACATTGCTGCTCGCGTTGGTCGAGATGCAATGACTGTTATCAGAATATGGAATCGGTGGGTTCAGGAGGGCAATACGGAACGCCATGCTGGATCCCAACGGCCTCGAATCACTAGCAGTTGAGATGACAGGCATCTTATCCCCATGGCAGTAACGGATCGTGCAGCCACGTCTCGATCCCTGAGTCAACAGATGGGGACGTTTGCAAGAAAACAACTATCTGCACGAACAGTTCGACGACGTTTGCAGCAGCATGAACTATCAGCTCGGAGACCATGGCTGCGGTTACCCTTGACGCTGCATCACAGACCGGAGCGCCTGCGATGGTGTACGCAACGACGAACCTGGGTGCGCGAATGGCAAAACGTCATTTTTTCAGATGAATCCAGGTTCTGTTTACAGCATCATGATGGTCGCATCCATGTTTGGCGACATCGCGGTGAACGCACATTGGAAGCGTGTACCATACTGGCGTACCACCCGGCGTGAAGGTATGGGATGCCATTGGTTACCCGTCTCGGTCACCTCTTGTTCGCATCGACGGCACTTTGAACAGTGGCCGTTACATTTCAGATGTGTTATGACCCGTGGATCTACCCTTCATTCGATCCTTTCTGGATACGGAAAATGTTCAACAGCTGCTCTGGCCAGCACATTCTCTAGATCTCTCACAAACTGGAAACATCTGGCCAATGGTGGCCGAGCAACTGGCTGGTCACAATACGCCAGTCACTACTCTTGATGAACTGTGGCATCGTGTTGAAGCTGCATGGGCATCTGTACCTGTAAATGCCATCCAAGCTCTGTTTGACTCAATGCCCAGACGTATCAAGGCCGTTATTACGACCAGAGGTGGTTGTTTCGGGTACTGATTTCTCAGGATCTATGCACTCAAACTGAGTGAAAATGTAATCACATGTCAGTTTTAGTATAATATGTTTGTATAATGAATACCCTTTTTTCATCTGCATTTCTTCTTGGTGTAGCAATTTTAATGGCCAGTAGTGTACTTTAGAAGAGTTCTCCCCTTGAAAGTGGCATGCTGTGTTATATTTGACAGAAAGACTACAATTCAATCATATAGTTGGCCTGAGTTTCCGTACGTGAGCATTTTGTTCATCGGGTGTCAGTGAGGAAGCTTATCGAAGAAGTAACCCATGTTAGTTCTTATCGGGTGCTGAAAGGAGCCTGTCATTAATTTATTCCGCTTTTTAAGAATAAACTCTATCCATAATACTTCACAGCAACTAAGTCCTTCAGTTTCATTAGAAAATAAACTGCTACGTATTTCCGCAAACCTTCACAACCAAATGTATTTAATCTGTGTTTCTGAGCACCGATTGGGCTTTTGTAAAAGTTTTGCCTTGATGGAGCTTTTTGTACCTATAACTATTTCAAGTCTAGTATGTACAATAAACGCTTGAAATTAATGAACTTTCTCAAATCATTTTTGGCATGTTCTGTGTGGTTTCTCGATAGGATGGCGTGTACCATGAGAATGCAACCTGTCTCTCAGTTGGCAGTGTACGTGCGCGGTTGGAAGAGCACTAGGATGAGTGTACCGTACCCCCGTGGTCATCATACTCCTCGGATATAAACCCGTCGAGAACCTGCGTTCCATTCTTCCTGTACGCCCCACAACGGTTCGCGCCTCAAAATGTAGTTGTTTAGGCTTTTTACTAGTAGCAATGTTAAAATAACTGGATACTGAATATTCAACAGCGGTCGAAATAATTACATATTAATGCAGCATATTGTTCCAACATCATAGCAACAATTAAGAATTTAGAATATGTGAATGTGGTCAGTACTCTTTGTTACTTTTACATTAAATGTGTATCATCGTGAGAGAAATAGGTGAATTTTCTCCAATGTTCAAATGTTTGTAAATTTAAGGGACTTAACTACGTTGGTCATCAGTCGCTAGGCTTACAAACTACTTAAACTAAATTAAAGTAACTTATGCTAAGGACAACACCAACACCCATGCCTAACGGAGGACTCGAACCCCCGACGGTGAACGGCCGCGCGCACCGCAGCAGGGCGCCTAAGTGCGCGCGGCTTTTCTGCCGCGGCTAAATTTTCTCCTCGCATACAGGTAGAATAGTTAGTGTTACTTTAAGTGAATAATCGCAGATTCATTAAAACGATATTAATACAAATTTGGCACCATTAAATGTTACTAGACCTGAGGTAATTGGTGAAGACAGCATCATAGAGGACGACAAGGTTGATTATACTAATATGTTTATTTATTTTTTTGCATGTTTTCTTAACGTACTGCATCTCAAGTACACCTTGCCTTTGTGTTTTTTGCTTTAAAGCGTGCTCCCTCACTAGCAGATCGAGAATTCTTATCATTTCTGTATATGCGAGTATGAGATCTGATATTGAGCGGGGATGAAATGCGCATTTTTCGACACACATAACGCATATTAATTGTTAGCTAATTTTGAATAACTGACCATCGTTTTAAGTTTTCGCAAGACGACTGGATGAGAATCAGTGGTGGGAATATTGAAACAGAGCACAACTTTACTGAACCTATGCGATATAATGAGTGACGTTTTGAGCTAGCGAAAGACAATTTATCTGGAAGCAGGATGAATTCGTACTGTTGGACTATATAGTGTCGTTGTCAGACTTGCAATTATTTCAAATAAATGGTAGAGTTTATCATGATAAATATGCTAAGACTCGGCTCGTGCTAATTAGCTGCCTGTGTAAGAGAATGCTGTGCTGTAATTAATGGTCTGTTCCGTTGTATTAAAACATTAATAGACTTGCAAGAGTAATTTATCAGTTAAGTACGCTTATTACATGAAACGTGTGAAGTGATCCACCCTACTGCGTAAATTCAAATTTTATAGACTATCAATAACAACGGGAATAATGCTCACGTAAGTGTCTTTGAGACAGAGTTAAGTCGTTTGCTACAAATACTTCTTATATCTGTTTTTGGAAATTAAACAGCCGTTTCCTTGCTGTAATTCTGTTATTTCTTCCATACGCGTTACGCCCTTTATTTTAGGGCATCATCAATGGTTTCAATATCTGGAAATTACAATTTTGCTTACTGGTGTAGCCTCAGCAGATGCCAAACAGTTCACTTTGCTTCAATCAAAATAATATAGGTTACACACGATTTATTATCTCGCGATTTTCATAGTGTTCTTCCCACCTGATCAATAGCTGAATTAACACAGCTTCGCCATAATTTTTGTATTTCCGTCTTCATTTTATCATTCACTATTTCAATGGGAATTCTTAGATCACATTGCTCCGATTTCCTCCAAATTCCCACAAGGTCGTGAAATAGTCGGTTTTGATCACAACTCAGAAATTTGTGACGTATAATAAGTAATATGGGATCGTGCATCAGTGTCACACCACACTATAAAACTCACACACAAACATTAATTGAGGGTGAGCCTGTCAACATGCTGCAGATGATTACCTGAAAGCAGTCACTTTGCAACTGATGGTCTGCTGACGTAGAATGTAAGCTCGCAAACTAATTTACGAAGCTGATCGCTCGCTGGAGGCTGAAACCACAGTTATCATTATGGGAACCCTGCGTTTTAAGCACAGATGAGCCATGTTTGGCTTATTCTTTCTGCGGAAAGGGACTATAGTTCTATTTTTGATGTATTTTGTGTCTTCTTTCACGTGGAGTAGAAGAATTACAGGACTTTTTCGTCAGTGGCAACCTGTCTTACCACACAGACAGCCTATAGGATGTTTTAAATTATGAGTCCCGTATTCACAAAGATACTGTATTGGTCAATACGTGGGAACTTAACTAGTGCAAGTAAGCACAAAAATAAGTATATTATGTCAGCCATTTCTTGCAAACCAATTAAAGATGTGACGGGCTTAGAACAGGATTAATAAATGAGTACTGATGAGGTGGCGCAGTGGTTAGTGGTTAACAGGAGGTCGGTGGTTCAAATCAGCCTACCAGTAATCCAGATTTAGGTTCACTGTGATTCCCTAACTCACTCCAGAAAAATGTCGGGATGGTTCCTTTGATAGGGCACGGCCGATTATCAAAATAATCCGAGCTTGTGCCCCTTCTCTAATGACCACGTTGTCAACAAGACATGAAACCCTAATATTCCTTACTTTTCAATAACTTAGTCAAGTGCATTTCGAACGACATAAATATAAAAATGGAAATCAATTATTTCACAAGAGAAGCATCGTACATTACAATGTGTTATGATTTAGCTAATGACATTACCAACCAAAGGACACTTACTAATATAAAAATCGCCGTGAACAATCAAGAAAAATAAATAAATAAAAATTAAAAATTAAAATCAGCAAGTTTTTGTACCCACTTTCTGGCATGAGAACTTAAACAAAGTCGGCGAAATATGGTTTAATCTCAAAAGTTCATACGGAAGAACACATTTTTCGACAAGTTGGAGGTGATTCTGGCCCATGACCCGCACATGCAAAATTCTATCCTGCAAAAAAAAAAAAAGATAAAAAAAAATCCATTGTGTTAAGTGGCACCAGGGTACAATATGTGCATACATATGCCCCTCTGTTTTTTTGTTTGCACACAATAAGTACGCTTAGTTGCGAGGCAAATAATATCTGGAACATCTACTCTACTTTACAATCATGCTCTACCGACGAGTATATGCTCCTTTTGAAAATTAATATACCGGTTAAATGTCTGAATGAGGCGGTGTACACCAATGTAAAATGCAACTTCTCGTGTTGGCAAACCTTGTTACCGTATAGTCGTATAGCCGTATTGAATTCACGGTGTACACTTGAAATGGCCCTTCTGGGCATCTTGGCAGAATGAAAAGTCCATGCGAATTTATTCTTCGTTAAGCAATAGAGACACCGGACGCTCTAAGAAATAAAATTCATAATGAAGTTCTACTTTTACCCTAATTACACAGTTGATAAAGGTACATAAGTATTTCATGTGATCAAAAGAGTATCGACGAAGAACTTTTCATTATGGAAATTCACGAATGTTAATAAATTGTTTATTTGTAGAGCGTGCAGTTCTGTCGTGTCTTTACGAATGAGTGACTACAAATTTGTACAATACGGCTCCTGGCGTACCTTACTGTTTTCTCTTATTAGTCATATTCGCAAATAAGTTTTCCTCGACTGCATTACAATAAAGAATATGTGTGTTTAATATTATTAATCATATAACCAAAATTAGTTAGCGACGCATATACATATACATTTATATCCGTCGTATTTATTGTTGTTCGCAATCTGCAACGCCACATGAGGTCGACGTGTACAAATTTTAAAAACTGCAACAGCATATATGTTAGTGTCTTACTGTCATTCAAGAAAAATTATCTTACAAGAATAATCATTGCTCTAGAACATAATACGTCTTATCGAATAATTCAGTTTTCACTAGAAAGTGACTTTCAAGCTTTAACCCGCGAGCATTCGAGCTGTGAGCATTTTGCTTACAGTAATTTATAAAAAATCGGCATTTTACCGATTTTAAATAGTCAAATATGTGTGTGCTCTTCTAAATGCAACTACAAATACTTATTTAGACATATCAAGTACATTAAAATCCCGTTCTTTGACTGTCAGAAAAATGATATACATGCGATCGATCGCGTAACTTCTAAAGGCGCGAGTTCTCTCGGGTTAAAGTCTCCTATCACTAGGAAATGTGTCATTTTTGCTCCAAAAATTTTTTAGCCTCTTGACAGTAGAAGTGGACAAATATGGAGGAGCTACGTCTAACGAATATGTGTGGAGTTTTGGCAAGGAGAGTGTTGTTTTGAAGCAGGTGATTAGCATGATTAAGACTTTTCTATTCGTGTAGAAGAGTTTTCTGTTGTTTTGGCCACGGACCTTACGCTAGTCTCTGCAGCTCTCGCTTCCTGTCTACTGCCAGGTATCTTCTTTATTGCAGCTTAGCTGCTGCATCAAACAGTATAAACCAGGGGTGGACGAATGTGAGCGTGGACGACCGGGAGCGCTCACATACTTGCCCATCGACACTGCCAGCAATGAGTACCTCCTCCACCTCCCTGCTAACCCTTCTCGGTTATTGGAGCGAGCGCGCGGAGACGAGTGTGTTCACTTTGCGCCACTACATTCATGTTATCGGTCGAACCTAGTTGGCATACATGGTAGGAAAAAAATAGTGATAGGAAAAAAATTCAAATATTTTGTAAGACCTTCCATCGAGAAGAGTTCCGGCAGCTGTATTCAAATTCAAATGTTCAAATGTTTGTATAGCTTATGGGACTTAACTACGGGGTCATCAGTCCCTAAACTTACAAACTACTTATGAACTAGCTAACACTAAGGACGACACAAATATCCATGCCCGAGGGAGGATTCGAACCCCCGACCGTAGTGGCCGTGCAGACCGTTACTGGAGCGCCTCAGTCCCCTCGGCCACCGCGGCCGGCCAGCTGTATTCACTAGCTCTTCGCGTCTGCAGTATGTTCGGAACGCAACATGTGTGGGATTAAATGTCAGAAGTAATCTTACGTTCAACTAACGGGAGCATTGTGGTTGATGACCAATAATCCCACTCCAAACATCGAGATGCTAATAAATAAATATTAAAAATGTTAAACGGAATTATAATGTCATGAACTCGCATTTTTTTAATAAGTACTAGATAAGTTATGAACTCAACAAATTTCAGTAATATTGTATGTATTAAGTTGATAATTCTTAATAGATATAAAAATTGAGGTGTTTCTGCCTATATTTCACTCTGCAGCCAAAATAACACATCGCAAACGAATAGTGTTTGTATGTGGTAGTAGGTATTAGTCTCCCATTGTGCACTATGGTGGTAAAGGGTTGATAACGATAAGAGGGGTGGAAGATATGGGAGTTAAAAGTTACCGAATTACATGAAATTCTGTGTGTGGGTGTCAATATTTTGCTCTTCAGCAAAAACTACATAATGGAGACGAACGATCTCTCTGTGTTGTTGTGGTAAAAAGTCTCCCGTTGTACCCAATAGCAGTTCCGTGTCGATAGCTATAAGAGGGTGGAAGATATAGTAGTTGAAAGTCGTCAGCTTATATAAAATTCGGACTGAAGACCAGCGATGACTTTTGATACTATAATAGGAAAGAGGTTATATACAGCGAAACATGATGCACATTCTTCAGTTGTTTTTCTGAAACAAGCGTACGACTAAAGAGAAAAAAGTGCATATTACAGTTTGAAAAGTAATTCTACCAAGAAAGATGCCAAAGCGTAAGAAAGAAATTTCGCGTTCTCGATCCGTTACTAAAAGACAGAATACGGCGCTGAAAAGTGATTCAGCAGACGATAGAAACTTGAAATTCGTAAACGTTGTTTAACTCACACTGTAGGCATCAGCGATTTTTCGATATTCCCATCCCTAAGGGGATGAAATAGAAATGAACATTTTTTTTTCCTTTTTTGAAAATACGACGCTATTAAGGCAATTTTGAAGCAAGACATATAGAACTTCGAATTTTAAAAACACATGTTTCGATTTTTTTGGAAATTCAACCATCAAGCGGGTGAAAACAGGGGAAATCTTTTAAAAGTGCTACTAAGACTACATTGATGTTAGAAATACGAAAATTTGGATTTGGAACCGTGGTTAAAATAAAAAGAAAATGTTTCGGGATGTTTTGAATTGTGCCATCAAGGGTGCAATAGGTGTTGGCAAGTTGTATCAAAATACTTAGAGTGGAAAGCATTTTCAAAGTTAAATCTATGAAAATTTATATCTAGAAGTAGAAACAACCAACGCAGACCATCCAGTCCACGCGTGCGAAGCAGCGGGAATTAAGCTAGTAGTTTAATAAAAATGCATGTTTTCTTTGCTTCTTATTTTATGTCTGTGTTTTGTTTTTGACCACAAAATTAAGTCTACGAAATTCATAGTTTATTCTCCTTTATTGATTAGTATAAGTCCCTCTTCCTCCTCCCGATCTGCCTTGACCTGAGAGACAGAATTTTGAATGTAACTGCTGGCAACCTGTGCAGCGTATTATTTTGCTACACGGCTGTACTGATTACAAGCATCACACAAATAAATTATTATTTTTTTGGTTATTTGTTCCTTTGACATCGTGTTGTGCATCTGTATGATAGAATTATTATATTATAATGAAAGATCCGGATTGCTGCTTATATTTTATTCAATAACGCTACAGCTGTTTCAACAGTTTGTCATTATCAAGCGCCTGCGTATATAAGAATTACATTAATTACAAATCAAACAATACGAAAATATAAATAAAAATTTTTGTTATAAATTTTCCTTATAACTTACCTCTACGATGTTTGGACGTTATATACTGACATCTGGCGTAACTGTTGTATAAACTGTATGGAAATATTCAGGTATTTAGTAGTTGGATTCGGGTTTTAGCTGTCAGGTTTTATGCAGCTTTTTAAGCTAAAACGTTAAATTAAAGAAAACTTTTATATTTTGCTTAATTAACAACAGCTCTACCAAAGATGTTTACATACATATAGTAATCGACTAAGTAATCAGAGACTTTTTTAACGTTGACATTGGTCAGAGAGGTTTATTTAGTTTTTTAGCTACCTCTGGTCATTTAGCATATCTTTGATTCTCAGCCTTTTTCATCGATAAAGTCAATAAAATTAACCAGATAATTTTTATGTTTGAAATCAGTGTGTTCATTAAGTATTTCGTTCGGATAATTTTTAGTGTGAATATATATTGCAAATTCCTCCAAAATATTCATTTCTATTCCCTTTGGTATTTTATGCAATATCGTAAGTTCGTTTTCGATGTTAAGTGCTGAATGGTTTTCGTTTCTGAGATGTAAATAGAAACTAGATTGGTTGTTTTCACTTATTCTTACGTGTTCACAATATCTTGTGAGGAAATTACGTCCTGTCTGACCAATATTCGTATTGTTTGACTTGTAATTAATGTAATTCTTATATACGCAGGCGCTTGATAATGAGAAACTGTTGAAACAGCTGTAGCGCTAATGAATAAAATATAAGCAGCAATACGGAACTTTCATTACAATGTCAGTCAACGACATTTATGATGCTACAGGCCCAACAATCAAGAAAAAAAGAATTATTATAAAATGAAATTTCTTATTCATTCCATGGCACCACTGTACAACACTAGAGTTGTCTTTAAGGTAATCACTTCCTCAAATACTATGCAAACGTTGTAATTCATCGTAAGTATTCATTGTATTCTCATACTGTTATTATGAAAGGGCAAATAATGCTTCTAACGTTACTACTAACATGCGCGTTTGCTGTCGTTCGTATATTAGCACCTGTCACCGGCGCTGTTCGCGTGTCAAAGAGACACACAGCGAGAGAGAGAGAGAGAGAGAGAGAGAGAAATAAAGAGCTACGCTCACATCGTGCCCGCACAGCGCAAAAAGTACCCGCGGGCAACCTCGCAGGCAGCTCACACGACCGCCCCTGATAAAAAAAAAACGACATTCTTTATACATTCATAAATCGAGCTGTCCACCATCTCTTCAGTTACAGCTTCCATCAACGGATATCCTGCAAAAAGCTTCAACGAGCAGTGTGATACATGTTTCGGGAAGTGAGCTGACCTAAAGTGAACAAGTGTACAGAATCCAGAATGTCTTTTCACTCTGCAAAGGTGTGCGCTGATCTAAAAATCCCTAGCAGATTACAGTTGTGTGCCGGAGCGACGTACAGTTTTAATCTGAGAGGGATTTTTAAATTAACACACAATCCTCTGCAGAATGAAAAGGCATTTTGGAAATAACTTCCTAGAATACCTCTAAGCCATTTCTCCGCTGTATTCTTAGCTTCAAAGGTGCTATTTCTGCAGAGTATGAACGTAAACGTCAATGAAATTGAAAGGTAGGACAGGGAAATAAAACGACTGAATAGTGCCCGGATACCACAGCCGGTACAATAATTCAAAAACGTTCAAATGTTTGTAATTCTATGGCGAACGAAACATGCCGGATCCGTCATCCAATATGGCACACAGTTTCAATATTTCATGAAGATTAAAGAATTTTGAATGCTCTCAAAACCTACAATTATTTAAGGACAACGAAGAGCGCTGCTGTCTTTGTACCGACACTGGTGTCTTAGAGGAGCAGAAAGTGGTAGAAAGAACTCGGCAATGAGGCAAGCAGTAGCGAGAAGTTAGGCGCCAGAAGTTCTATCAACGCCGGCCGCGGTGGCCGAGCGGTCTGCGGCGCGTCAGTCACAGTCTGCACGTGCACTACGGTCGGGGGTTCGAATCCCCCCTTGAGCATGGATATCTGTGCCATCCTTAGTATTAGCTAGTTTATATGCAGTTTGTATGTTTAGGGACTGATGACCCCGTAGTTAGGTCCCATAAGCTCTATAAACATTTGAACAATTTGAGTTCTATCAACCTGTACTTCCATGTAGTAAGGGGACGGTACTTGGCAAGCCGAAGTCCTTTAGAGGAATCTACATGGATACTCTGCAAGCCATCTCACGATACGTGGCGGAGGGTACTTTGCGTACCATTGTCACTTCCTCCTATACCAGTTCCGTGTGGTTCGCAGGAAAAATGATTACCTGTATGCCTCAGAGTGACCCTAATCTCTCTGATCTTATCCTTGTGATCGCTTCGCGAAATATACTTAGGGGGAACTTTGACAGAAGTTTGTACCGTGATACAGAACGTCTCTCTTGCAGCGACTGCCACTGGAGAGATAATCTCTATGACGCTTTTGCGCTTGCTAATTAGGCCCGTAACGAAGCGTGCTGCTCCCAGTTGGATCTTCACTATGTCTTCTATTAAAGTTACCTGGTTCGGATCCCGCACTGATGAGCAATACTTAAGCGCTGGCAGAAAGTAAGATTTGTAACCAACCTCCGTTGTTGATGGACTACATTTCCTGAGGACACTTATAATGAACCTCAGTCTGACATCTGCCTTACGCACGACTGATTTTATAAGGCAGAGCCATTTCAAATAATTCCTTATGTGTATTCCCAAATGATTTACGGATGTAACTGCTTCCAGTGTTTGTCCTGAAATTGCATTGTTTTTTAAATAAAGACTATTTATTTCTATATAAACTCAGAATTTTACACTTGTTTATGCTGAGGCTCAATTCAAATGTTCAAATGTTTGTAGAGCTTATGGGACTTAACTACGGGGTCATCAGTCCCTAGCCGGCCGCGGTGGCGCTCCAGTCACGGTCTGCACGGCCACTACGATCGGGGGTTCGAATCCCCCCTCGGGCATGGATATTTGTGCCGTCCTTAGTGTTAGCTAGTTAATAAGTAGTTTGTAAGTTTAGGTACTGGTGATACTGTAGTTAAGTCCCATAAGCTATACAAACCTTTGAACATTTTGAATTTGCTAGAGAGGGGATTCGAACCCTCGACAGTAATGGTCGTGCAGACCGTGACTGGCGCGCCGCAGACCGCTTGGCCACCGCGGCCGGCGAGGCATAATTGCCATTCCCTATAGCATGCGTCAACACGCTGCACATCCTCCTGCATTTCGCTAGCCTCATTTAATGTTGCGATTTCTCTATAAACTACATCATCATCCGGAAAAGTCTCATTGAACCTACGATGTTACCTAAGAGTTCATTTATATACATTGTGAAAAGCAAAGGTCCTATAACACTCCCCTGGTGCACGCCTGAGATCACTTTAACGTCTGAAGACTTTTCTCCATTGAGAATGACATGCTGCTCTCTGTTTGCTACGAACGACTCAACGCAGGCACACAGTGAGTCTGATATTCCATATGCTCTCACTTTGTTTATCGGGCGACGATGCGGAACGGTACGAACGCCTTGCGGAAGTCAACAAACACGGCACGTACCTGCGATCTTATATCTACTGCCTTCTGGATATCGACTTTGTTTCATATGATAGTTGCTTTCGGAAACCATGTTAAATCCTACAAAAGAGATTTCGGGTCTCCAAATATAACATAATATTCGAACATAAAACGTATTCCAAAATTCTGCAACTAACAGACGTCAAATATAATGGCTAATAGTTTTGTGAATCTGTGATCTGATCGACGACCCTTATTGTTAACGGGAATGACCTACGCTTTTCTTCCAATCCTTAGGAACGTTTGGATCCTCTTCAGATCTTATGTACACTGTTGCTATAAAGGGGGAAAATTCCTTCGCATATTCTTTGTAAAATCGAATTTGTATCCCCTCAGAACACGTGGGCTTTCCTCTGTTGAGCAATTTCAGTTGCTTCTCTATTCTCCTGACACGTATTTCAATATTTGCCATTTATCGTTCTTGCTATGATTTACAGGAGGAGCTATCGTGAAATCGTCCACTGTGAAACAGGTTTGGAAAAAGACATTTAATATTTCGGAACTTTATGTGTTATCCTCTCTTTCAACACCATTATGGTCACAGAGCGTCTGGATATTTGGTTTCGACCCATTTACCGATTTAACATAGGACCAAAATTTCTTAGGTTTTACTGTTAAATCGCTACACAAAAATTGTTCTCAAAGTCATTGAACGCCTCTTTCATGGCTGCCCTTACGCTAATTTTGGCATCATTTTATATATGCTTTTCTGCTAGACTATGGCAACGTTTATATTTGCAGTGAAGTTCTCTTTGCTTTCGTAATAGTTTCCTAACTAGGTTGTTCAACAACGGTGGATCGTTCCTATCTTTCAGCATTTTACTTGGCACATACTTATCTAAAGCGTATTGGACGGTGCACTTCACCTTCGCCCATAGTTGCTCAGCACTGTCAATGTCAGAGACGAAACTATCGTGTTGAAAAAATCAAGGACTCTGAAATCAGCCCCTTTTACCTTTTGCTAAATAAGATGATCTCTCATACCTTTTTTTAATATTTAGATTTACAGCTGTATTCATTGGTGCTGTAATCGACTTATGTTCGCTGATTCCCTTATGTAACTAAATAGAAAAGTTTGGATGTACTTGTCATCTGCAAGTATAATACGTTACAAATTCTGTTTTAAACAGGTATGACAGACGCATCAAGCATTGTGTATCGACGTTCACAGAAACAGAGATAGTACGCCTATATTTGATTATAATAGTGAATTTGTCTAAGTAGTGAGAATGCCCAAAAATTTTACTGGTTTTGATAAGTATCGAAGCTTCTTTCTTTCACAGACTTGCAATAAGCTTTTCAAATGTTCAAATGTTTGTAGAAGTTGTGGGACTTAACTACGGGGTCATCAGTCCCTAAGCTTACAAACTACTTATGAACTAGCTAAGACTAAGGACGGCACAAATATCCATGCCCGAGGGGGGATTCGAACCCCCGACCGTAGTGGCCAAAGCTTTACAATTAATAAATTGTCTGCCAACTGAAAAAATTGGTACTTAGAAGTGTCAATGATCAACGAAGACCCACTGAAAATTAACGAAGGTCGGTCATTTTCAAATGTTATTTGTGAACCAGTAGTTTTTTCTACATAAACATCTACATAAATACTCTGCAAGTCACATTGAAGTGTACGGCGGAGGGTTCATCGAACCGCTTTTATGATATTCCTCTACCGTTCCATTCTATAATAGCTCGCGGAAAAAAGGAACACCGAAATCTTTCCGTTTTCGGTCTGATTTCTCTTATTTTATGATGATAATCATGTCTCCATCTATAGGTGGGTGCTAACAAAATATGTTCGCATTCAGAAGAGAAAGGTGGTGAAAGAAATTTTGCAAATCTCGCCGCAACGAATAACTCCTTTCTTATAATGATTTCCAACCCAATTCGTGCATCATTTCCATGACACTCTCTCCCCTATATCGCGATAATACAAAACGAGCTGCCCTTCTCTGAACTTTCTCTATAATCTTCGTCAGTCCCACTTGATTGGAATCCCACAATGCGCAGAAATACTTCAAAATAGGACGCACAGGTGTAGTGTAGGCAGTTTCTTTAGTAGCACTGTTGCATCGTCTAAGTGTTCTGTTAATGAAACGCAGCCTTTGGTTCGCCTTCCCTACAACATTTTCTATGTATTCTTCCCAATTTAAGTTGTTCGTAATTATTATAGCTTCGTATTTACGGCCTGTACATTTGAATAATTTATAGTGTAAATTAAGTTTAACGTATTTCTTTTAGTACTATTGTGGATATCTTCAGATTTGTCATTATTTACGACTAGCTGGAAACCTGGCGTTGCCCGGGTATTTCTTTATTTATTTCTGCCATTTTTCACGTATATATTCATTTGTATAAGGGCTGTATGTCTGTAAAATCTCTTGGGAATACAATTAGTAGTAAAGAAGTAATAGATTAAAACTTGGTACGTGATGGGGCGGTTTTCCATGAACGTTAGTACTGTGTCGTACTGTGATACAATTTCGAAGGTACACTCAACTATCTGCGTGTATATTGTCTGTAAAATTTCCTGTGGCTACAATTTGTAGTGTACAAAAATTGTAACGCCATACCGAATGCCGTAGTTTTTCTCCATAAACAGCGGAAAAGTAGTAAGCGAGAAACTTTTTTCCTTTCATCATTTCGCTATGGATGTCAGCGAGAAAAAGTTTAATAAAGGTTTGAAATTATACTTAAAGTTTGTTGCAAGTCGCTAAGTACTGTCATTCACATATAGCGTATTTATAAAGTCTCGCCGCATTTTGTGGCAGTTTTTTGCGATTCCTGTTGTTTATGGCGTCATAATTTTTGAACCATGTATCGTATGTGATTCTTAACCCAGTAGCAATTTTTACCTCACGGTAAGGAATGTGTGTACCAAGTTTGGTTGAAATCGGTCCAGTAGTTAAGGAGAAAATCAGTAGCATTTTCGATAAATGCAGCAGTTTTTCGCGCATCTCATTGTTTATGACGTCATATCTCGTGAACTACATATCGTATGTGATTCTTACACTTACGACGACCGTCCTCGTGGATTGAAGCTTACGTGTACAAAATTTCATAAAGATTGGAACAAAACTGTAGATTTGTATGCAACACGTACAAACATACGGACACTCTGCTTTATATATAAGATCAACTGCAATTTCTGCACTATGCAGATATCTTATCTACCTTCTGATCTTCTGATGAGTCCACTAACCGATGAAGGACAGTATCATCCGTTAACAGTCTAAAACAGCTGTTCACATTGTCTCCTAAATCGTTTATGAAGATAATAAACAGTAGGGACCCTATAACACTTTCCTGAGGTACGCTAGATATCACTTCTGTTGTACTCTATGACTTTCCATCAAGTACAACACAATGTGTTCTTTCTCACAGGAAATCGCGAATCCAATCGCACAAGTGTGACGACATTCGATAAGCATATAATTTGATTGGAAGTCGCTTATGAGGTACAGTATCAAATTGTATTTGATAACACGAAAGAGTTTGCGTTAGAAGTAGTTGACCATAAGACGATGGTGATATGAAAAATAGGTAATACATTCTATAGACTTACAGAACTAGAGGTGTTGTGGTCACTGTATATGACGTTCTCCTTCAAGTTAGAAGCAGCTGTCTGTGGGAAGACGAATGTGACGTTCTGAATTTGGCTCGTCTCTTGTATTCCCACGTCGAGTACGTCGACTATCACATTATCGGTTGTAATACAAATCCTTTCTTGTTGGCCAAGAACGGCATAGCTGGTGTACTTATCTACTAGCTTCACCATGCTCTGCGACACTGCTCCGTTAGCGTCTGCCGACTGAAGGACGCTTTCATTCACATTCATGAGGTTGCTGATCACCGACACCATATTCTCTGCAATCTGCAAAAGAGAAAGCGATCCATTTTACATGGAATTGCCACTAGAAAAGAAAAACTAATAGTAAAACTTATTGAGCCTTCGTTACTAATAAATTTATTTTTCACTCGCCTATTTAGATATGTAAAATATAGACTTTTGCATATTGAACTTAATAAAATTACGTGATGCATCATGACCCGATACTAGTCTTGGCTTCAGAGTACGACGATAAAATTTTTAGACTTGTCGTAAGGCGTGTTCATAGGACTGACTAATGTGGTCACAGTGGCGCAACAAATCGGTTAGAGTTCTGTTTAGGTCCGCAGTTTGAATGTTTTAAGCGAATTCATTTCATCACCAACTCGGTTAGCCTCGCGGTTTGAATCGCCGTTTTCCGCGACGGAAAGGTGAGCCGGTTCCGATTCGAATCAGCCCGATGGATTAACGTTATGCGTCGGTGTATCGGCCAGCTTTGCATCTCGTTTTTAAGCGGCTTTCCTCATCGCACTAGTTGAATACCCAAATTCCGCCTTAGTTAAACGAATCCCAAACGGTTACAACATTCATACCACTTTCACCTGTATAACACGACACGCAGACAGTTGGGATATATCTTTCCTGTGGGGGTGGGGGTATTGGAGTGACGGCGAGAAGGGCAACCGGCAAGCCCTTAACCACGCCAAAACAGAATTAACCACGCCAACCCAGCGCACACAGAACAAAGGTGGAAGAAAGAGAAGGACATGAACTCTGCCGAACAAATGTACGGTTTTCTTACTCCTTGAGATTTATGGAATAATATCGAGGAAGAAAAACGAGCCAAAAATCGTCAAAATGTATCTATAAACAGCAGGAAATTTGGAAAGTTATGAAGAAGAATATACGACCAGAGAAGGATGTACGCTTCAAGCAATAACTATTTGAAAATGCAAGAACGAGATTAAATCTTCAAAGTAACAACGTAGTTATTAGAGACGAGACGGCGCTAAGAAGCAATGTAGATATGACGTAATGCGTACCAGTTCTAGTTAGTCAGCCTTAGGAACCTTCTCTCAGTCGTTACATATACGATTTAATTACGATTCTTCTGTCAGGGTGAATTAGGGACCGAGCTATCTGGTACATTCTGTTGCTGCTGATATCGTTTAGTGGAGCAATATGTAAAATTAGAGACAGGCATTGAAGACACAGGCAAAAATGAAAAAAAGGCTATTGTGCACGTGGAACGGAAATGTGAAACGAACATAATGGATAGAGAAAGGTTCAATCGAATAGAATGCTGTAAGAACCTCGAGTGAACTTTGGGAAGTAACAGGAACCTTAAACCTGATATGAGTCACAGTTTGAAAGCTGGGTGGAGGGATTCAAATAGTTTTTATAGAAATCCTGATGACGAAAATGTGAAGGACCAAACCAATCGATGGCTGTGTAAGAGAGTTACGAAACCAGAAGCGTGGTACAGAATTCAGAACTAGGCCATTGCTAAAAACCAAGGCGGGAAGCAATTTGTAACTGAGTTGAAGATATATGAGGTGGCTGTGTGGAGTCAGGAGAATGAATATTGAAGTGAATTAAAAAATTCAAGTAATTTTAAAAGTTACTGAGGTGGCCAAGAAACTTCAAATCAGATAAATCCAGCAGTAAAATAGCACAAAAAGAGATTTCGAGATAGTAGAAGGATTCAGTGAAAGAATAAGAACAAAAAAGGAGAGGACGAGTGAGTTAGGAAAGTAGCGGAGAATAAATGAAGGAGGATGAGGCACTGGAGAGGGCGAAATTGAAGAAACGTACCAGATACATAGACCATACATAAAATAGTAAAAGAAATATTGCCGAACACTTACCTGTCAAAACGTTGTTTCGATAAGTTAATAGCGTTAAGAAAATTCAAATTGATAGTAAAACACACACACACACACACACACACACACACACACACACACACACACACATACTTTAATCACAAATACATTAAATTCAGGGCATCATTGTGTAATGCCTGGAGAATAAATTTGACACGATCACTAACAGTAGCTACAAAGATTGTTTACGAACTGGGAATAATGTCTGCATTTTCAACTAGGTATGTTTCTCTGAAAAACTTTTCGGATGGGTGACTGGAATAATCTACTTGTCCTAAATGAAGCTTATGAAAGTGGTGACAGGAATAATGTGAGAAAAAATTATAAGGATAAAAATATTGCAAGTGTTTCATGTGAAAGAAATGCTTTTGTTGACGCTTGCATAGTTTGTACTTTCTGTTACTGGGTATAAAATCTAATTTTGTTTTGTATTAAGGTTTGAGAAAAATAGCTGAAAAATTTATTTTTCACACTGTAGTTATGCTTTGCGCATTCCTTGAACATTAACGATTTCTTGGAACCACAGCAACAAACGTTTGAGAAAGACAGGCCACATACGTAAAGCGTTTCGATATAAGAAACTTGTTCAACTTCTCATTTTTGGGCTTTGCGTATATATAACCGTACACACAGTTGTCCATACTTTAAGCCTACCCTGTGGTTTATTTGATGTTGCTGTTGTAGTTTTGTATAGCATGAAAGGTTCTGTATTGCGCAGGGACTAATGTTTTCTACTCACTGAAATTATTACGTTTTGTGGTGTAGAGATGGGTAATGAAAGAGATGCTTATTGTTTCTACAAACGTCAGTTCTCATACACTTTCTAACCGTAGTATCTTTACGGCAACTTACATCTTCATAGACAGAGAATCATTATCATGACCTGGAGAATTATAGGCCTAATACGAGAACAATGTATTTTGAGACTACTTCTACATAGAGGTATAGTAATGAACATTTAACCAGTACAATTTCGATAGATTAGGGCTACATAAGGGCGTAAAATGACATAATTCACTTTAAAACCCACATGCTTGACGTTTTACAGCTGTTAAAATAACCAGCATGACTAATGCAGGCTTTATCTATGAATAAAGAATATGTGCATGGAGAGCAGCATCATTAGCGTTGGTAAGAAGTAACGAATGCAGAGTTCCGATATGAAATGTGGTATCGAATGGTGATATTGGCACAAGTGTATGGTGTGCTTCTACATTCGTTACACAACTGTGATAGAGTTAAATTTATCGTTTATACTGGTTCAACAGTTGAACCAAATATGGACACAGGAATACCTGATAAGCGGAGTAGTCTCTTGGTTATAGCATAACAGAGCTGTGGAAACTTCCACAAGGGGCACTAATGGTCAACTTTTGGGAACATTCTTATTCATTTTCAGAAACGAATGAAGGCCTCATGCACACAACCAATACAGTTTGAGCTCAGAGTAGTGTAAGGAGTCAAGTCACACAGACATATTTTCCTACATATTCGGACCTTTAAAACAGTACTAATTGCTTATTAGTAACATCTGACAGGTTAATTAATTAATTTGTTTGTTTTAAAGAAGTTATTATTCGAAGTACGGCATTATATCGCGAGGGCGTTAATTAGCTTTTTCGAGGCTGAAGCAAGTAACAGTTCACACCTACACACTGAGGGAATATTTTTGATTGCAATTTGTAATTTAAAATACCACAGCAGACAGAACTTGGCAACAGTATTTCATGTGGTTGTAAAGTATGGTGCAATACGACGTTATTCGCAGGTGCGAGTCTCTGCGTAGCGGCAGGCGGTTCGGAAGCGGCGGTGAGCCTAAACGCGGTAGTCGCGGGTCTGTAATTGGCCAGTTCAAGGGCGCGCCTAAAGCAGAACTATAGCGCGGCCGAGGGATGCTGACGTGGAGGCGTGACCTGGCAAAGAGAGGGGGAGAAAACTGGCGAGACATATAGTGTGCAGATGCTCGAGCCAGCGGCACTCTCGCTTTTTGCTCCGTGAACGATACGTCGTGTTGACGGAGAGCGAACACTCTGTGGGCGCGATTTGCGCATCTTCGAGTGTGAGCAAAGTGAGTGAAAGAGAAGGCTCATTTTCAGTACTGTACTGAAAAGAGCAGCTATGTGGGAAGCAGATCTGAAAGTACTTCCTGTTTGAGAGTGATCAGATTTTGCGATATTCGCTGTGTTGGTCAGGCACTTCTTGTCTGACGCGAATAAGGACAGAGTGAAATAGTTAACGCCTGTGGGCGAATTATAGTGGCATCACGATGGATTGATTCGTGCAATCTGCGTAACACGCCAGTAGCGAGACTAGGATGTTTTAAGTGTTCTCAACATCATTGAGACCTAGAAAGTATTTTGATCGACAGAAGTTGATCCAGTCAGGCAAGTTAGATTGATTTTCAGCGACGACGCACCAATTTGCAGCCATCTCAACAAAAGGTACTGTGTGCAATGCTCGTGCATAGGGGGAAAAATCACGCATTTAGTGTTACAGCCTCGAATGTAACTATAGCTTTGTGAGATTACCGCCCAATAGAAATACTGGTAATTAATAGCATTTGATAATTAAACAGTATGAAGTTCACTGCAAACATTGACCATGCCAATGCACTAAATGTTAGACGATTTTAATCTTATTAATTATGGTAGCAATGTATGTACACAGTTGGGTGACAACATTTATAGTTAGGCCATAGGTAGAAATTCTCCACGTTGAGATTTGCTGTGTGCTTGTAGCTGACGGGAGGCCAGCGAGCAGGCCGATGTTGGTGGCTTGTTCCAACTTAGGATTTTACAGTTCGTTTCCGGTGATGGGAGAGAGGGACAATGGCGAGTGCCAGGCACAGTGCAGTGCACAAATATTGTAATACTACTGGCATTTGAAGTAATACGATGCAGTTAGGAACCTTTAAGGCCCTCATTACAAAATAGCCTGTTGATAAATAAACAATACATTAGCTGATATAGTCACATCTAACGTAATATGTTTAATTGACAATGAAAAGTAATAAATTACCAACGAAGACAAGACAGTTACACAACTAGCATGGCAATGTTTGTTTATAAAAATAATATATTAACTATTTCTCATTTTATTTTCAATTAATCTTTTGTATTTTATCTTGAAGTATTCAGTTAAATCACTTATCTGTGGTATAAGAAATTGCACGATTATGATAAACAGTACAAAGGATGTTTATACTAATATAAAAACGTAAGAAAATATTTGTTTAATGTGTAGTGTAATTATTTTGATTTTAAGTAAAGTTTTAGAAATGTATTGGCTGAGCGCTGTACGTTGGCAAATCGGTTAGAACAGCTCGCATGCGGAAGTTGATGACGTAGGGGAAAAAACCCCGGCAGTTGAGTTTTGGCCGCGCGCGCGCGCGCGCGAGGGCAGGAAGTGAGGACTCCAGGGCACGTGGTGTGGCTGGTCGGGCGGCGTCGCTCTGCCTCAGTCGGCATGTGGATCTCGAGGTGCTGACTTGAGATTTGTCTGTGGCAATCGCCACGTGTGGTTGCTCGTCGCAGACTGCACCAAGTTAAATCGAGTGCTACTGTGTGTTTGTGAATATTTAGCCGGTGGAACAAGGTGTGCATCACATTGAATTAAAGTGACTGTGATTTGTTAATGTAACACGTGTCGTCGCATAGGCATGAACATAAACGGTGTTTGAGACAGCCACGTGGTGTGAAAACAATTCGTGACAAATATTCATTTTGTCTGGGGGCTCTCGAGCTATAACTTTATTTGATAAATGTGCCGACGTACAGACGTATCAGCCACAGGGTTCAAGTATTGTGAAATAAACAACATAAAGTGAACTTTCACGTGTTTTCAAAAATAGTAGTTAGTACACCCTTTTCTCTCATGAACTTGAATTTATTATGAATTTGTTTTGTTAATCATATGCAGGGAAGGAAAGCTGCGAACGTGTGATATCATCCCCTAGAAAACGAGTCAAACAGTCGCAATAACAGTTCCAGTGTTTTTGCATGTTTAGGAATTTGGTTCGCAGCTGGTGGTTGTGAGTTTCAAAAATTAAACTTTCTCTAATTTTAAACTCTCACCCCGACCTTCACGCTCGCAGCTTTGTTACTTTAAAGCCAAGTTAGGCACGGTGTTTCAGCCATTTTGTCGAGTGCAGATTTCTTTATTTTTAAAATTGATTTAAAAATTCGGGATAAAGTTTCTATGAGTTTTCATTGTAATTTCTGTTCCTCCAGCTAACAGCTTGTATCCTAACAAACCTGAATTCTTGTGAAATTTTAGTTCAGTCAATATGTATTCTTTGTTTATGATGTTGTGGTCTTCAGTCCGGAGACTGGTTTGACGCAGCTCTCCACAATACCCTATACTGAGCAAGCCTCTTCAACTCCACTTAAGAACGGCAACCTACATCTGTCTGAATCTGCTTAATGTATCCATATCTTGGTTTTCCTCTGCGGTTTATACCCCAAACACTTCCCTCCAATGCTAAATTCACGATTCCTTGAAGTCTAAGAATGTGTCCTACCATTCCCATGAACAACAGAGATTGGCAAGGTGGGGTGGCTTGCGTGCCTCAACGATACAGATAGCCATACCGTAGGTGCAACCACAGCGGCGGGGTACCTGTGGAGAGGCCAGACAAATGTGTGGTTCCTGAAGAGGGGCAGCAGCCTTTTCAATAGTTACAGGGGCAACAGTCTGGATGATTGACTGAGCTGGCCTTGTAACATCAGCTAATGTGGCTTTGCCACGCAGTTACTGCGAATGGCTGAAATCAAGGGGAAATTACAGCCGTTACTTTTCCTGAGGACATGCAGCTCTATTCTTTGTTTAAATAAATTAAATACACTAAAATCGTGTTTACTTTCAGTAGCTAGTGATGCCAAATTTGTACCCAGTTTGACCGTGCTAGTAATATATAGAGATGTTTTTCTTACAGGAGATGTAATCTGAGTTTAAGTAATGTTATAAAAACATATCTTAATTCAACAAAGAGCATCTTGCTGACTTCTACGCGACTTGATGTTAGGTTCTTCCACGCAGGAGCCACAGGTACACTGTTAGATAGCTAGTGAGCAATAAAAAATCTGTTGGAAGTTTATGCAAAGTTACCCCACAGCAAGCATCCGTTTTCGCGATAGAATAGTATTTTCCGTAATAGAAAAAAATCTTCTATGATCCATTGTTGTGTTTGTGGTCCTCAGTCCGAAGACAGGTTTGATGTAGCTTTGCACTCTACGTTATTATGTGCAAGCTCTTTATATCTGAAAAGGAACGGCAAAGTATATTTGTTTGAACCTACCTATTGTAGTCGTATTTTGGTCTCTGTGATTTTCACCCCACATACTTCCATGCAGTAGTGGACTGTTGATTCCTTTATGCCTCAGAATGTGCCCTACTAGTCGATTTCTTATTTCAGTCAAGGTATGTCACAATATTCTTTTCTCCCCAATTCCAGTCAATACTACTTCATTAGTTAAGCGCTCTTTGCAGCTAATCTTCAGCATTCGTGTTTAGGACCACATTTCAAAATCTTTTATCCTCTCCTTGTCCGAACTGTTTATCGTCCACGTTTCACACCAGTAAAAGGCTACACCACAGAAAAATGCATTCAACAAATTTATCTTTTTTATAAATTATTTTCTTATCATGGCCATTCTGCATTTTATATCTTCTCTAATCCATCCATCAGTAATTAATTTATTGTCAAATAACAAAACTCATAATTGTCTACCTTACTAAAATTCATTTAGCATTACAGTACACGTGCCTCCAGTCCATGGCCTGGTACAGCATTTTCAGTTCCAGGAAAAAAAATACGTTTCTGTTGCAGATAATAAAATTTATTTAGCAACAACACGTTTGACACTGGTGGTGTATCTTCAGATTGGATCTTGCACATCGGGATTGTCACTTCACAAATGATCGGCAACATATCCTTAATTCAATCACAGTATTTGAATCTTAATCTGATTGTATCGCTCATTTCACATTACTCCAACATCTTCACTTTTTAATAGTTACAATTGAGTATGTCTTACACAGTATTATTAAACACTTAATACCTGATTTAATTCGACTACATTCCATTACCCTTGTTTTGCTCTTGGTAACGTTCGTGTTATACCCTCCTTTCAGGACACCTTGGAATCCACTAAATAGCTGTTCCAGGCCCTTTGCCACCTCCAACAGAATTACAACGTCATCGGAAAACCGCAACGTTTCTGTTTATTCTACCTTAATTTAAATTCCGTTTCCAAATTTCTCCTTGTTTTCCTTCTCAGCTTGCTTAAAATACAGATTGAATAACACTTCCCCACCACTGCATCCCTTTAACGCTCTTCGATTCTTATAATTGCTTTCGATTCCTATATAAGTTGTAAATAAATTTTGCCCCTGCTACCTTCAAAATTTTAAAGATTGTATTCCAACCAACAATGTCAAAAGCGTTCTCTAATTCTACAAAATCTAGAAAAGTAGGTTTCCCTTTTCTTAATCTGTCTTCTTAGAATGTCATAATGTTAGTATTGCTTTACTTGTTTCTTCATTTCACCTAAATCTAAACTGATCTTCCCCAAGTAGTATTGTTGTTTTTGGTTTTTTTTGAGGGGACTAAACAGCTAGGTCATCAGTCCCCAAGTAGTATTCTGCCAGTCTTTCTATTCTTCTGTAAATATTTTGTGTTGGTATTTTGAAACTATGTCTAATTAAAAGGACAGTTCTGTAATTTTCACACTAGTGTGACCTCGCTTTCTTTGGAACTGGTATTATTACATTCTCTTTGAAGTATGATGGTATTTTACCTGTCTCATAAATTCATACACCTAGTGGAAGTGTTTTCTCACGGGAGGCTCTCCTAAGGATATCAACAGTTCAGACGGAATATCATTTACTCCAGAGTCTTTTTTCGTCTTAAAAATTTCAGTACTTTGTCAAATTCTTCTCGCAGTATAGTATGTTCTATCTGATCTTCATCTTCTTCCACTTTTATTTGTACAATGCTGCCTTCAAGTTTATTTCCCTTGTGTAGCCGCTATATATATTCTTTATATCTTTCATCTTTCCCTTCTTTACTTAGTACTGGTTTTCGATCTGAACTCTTGTCATTCATACAAACGCTTTTCTGTCCTCTAAAACTTTTATTTTCCTATAGGTGGTATATATCTTTACCCTAGATACACATTCTTCCACAGACTTGCATTTGTCTTCTAGCAACTTCTATTTAACCAATTTGCACTTGCCATAAACTTCATTTCTAACTCTCTGTACGCCCGCCCCTTCCTGTACTTCATTTGTTGCATTTCTATATTTCCAGCTTTCACCAATTAATTTCAATATCTCTTGTGTTATCAAGAATTTCTACTAGGTCGTCACTATTTCATATCTCAAAGCTACCCATTTTTTTCTATTGCATTATTGTCCCATGTTTCAGTAAATTGTTGCACAATGCCCCATTTAAAGCTCTCAACAACGTGAAGTTCCTTTAATTTATACATGTACCATCTCCTTACTTACCTTGACTTTTATTGTGTCCAAAAATTCTTACGGAGGTTTTAGAATGTATTGTACTATAGTGCGTTTAACAATTTGATATATATAGGCCACTGTTTTTTGGTATGAGTCTAATATTAATACTTTCTGCAGCATCTCACGTATAGCTGTTCCTCATCTCACGTATAGCTGTTAACATTGAGTTACTTTACGTTATGATTATATAAATGTTAAGATGTTCAAATGTTTGTAAAGCTAAGGGACTATACTGCTGAGGTCATCGGTTCCTAGATTTACAAACTACCTGAACTAATTTATGACACCCACACGCACGCGCGCGCACACACACACACACACACACACACACACACACACACACACACACACACACCATATGCCTGAGGGAGGATTCGAACCTCCGACGGGGATCAGCCGCACAATTCTTAACAGGATTCTTAAATTGCGCGGCCATTCACGCCCGTCGATGATGTAAGTAATATCTCGAGATTATATGAGGTGAAGAACACGAAATCCACAGACAAAATTTCTGAGCTTTTTGTGGGACATTTTCTGATTATTTGGTCTCCCGGCGTCTTGTAAGAGAGTAATTACGTTTAGATCGATTTCTTACCTCCAGTTATCTTTTTATATGTTTTTCGCTGCAGATATGCTGGCAGTGTGCCTTATGTGTAAACAAACTTGTTCCGTTCCCCGAGGGTAGCTGCTGTTGACAACAGTTTACTCTGCGCACTCTGGATTGCATTCAGTAATGGTCCGTTGTGTCTCCGGTTTGTTTTTTCCAGCAGTGTTATTTGTACGTTAACAGTCATCTGCAGCAATATTGGTTCACTGAATGTGATGTACGAGCAGCACAACTAAGCTATACTAACTACACGTTGTAAGCACAGCAACGGCAACGAAATCACATTGATTTTGCTTCTGAAGCTTGTCGTTTAACTTAGTGTTTTTTGTTGAAGCATTTTGATGATTACATATTACAGGATTCTACTTTGTTGTCACGGTTTTTTTTTTTTTTACAGAAAAGTAAGTTATTGGGGTATGTAATCGAATTTATTATAACGGCGGACTAGAGTAAACTGGTTTCGATTCGAATAGGAATCATCATAAATCATTTTCATGCTGATGATTTGGAAATCAAAAGAAAAGAAACAGAATCTTAAAACGAATAGGTGTTTGATACCTGAGATAGATTTAGTGTCAATATCATCTTAGATAATGCGTAATGCGTATTTGGTGAAGAATTGAATTAAAATTTTGTCAAGGCCGGTATTCAAAGAGCAGGGTTCCCAGGTTAGAATCAGACATTGGCACAAATTTTGAATCAGTGCTTCACCCTATAGTTCAAACATTTTGATGATGGAGTTCGGGTGTACCCTGCGTAATAGCTTTAATGTCGGTAGACATGACATGACCTGTGGACTCATTAGAGCAGAATGATAACGAGTAGTCGTAAAGACCTCGTAAGATCTCGTGAGATTCATGATTATTGAAACGGAACACAATGATAATCTTACAAATTATACGAGTGACACGGAATGCGAACTTCTGCGGTCTATACTGATTTAATTACGTAGCACGAAAAGCTGAATGAGGATTTCATACACAACAAACGTTTTCCACCAACATCAGATATTTAGTTTTAAAATAACAGGCGTGGGATTTCAATTAAGTTGTCAAGGACAAGTGTAACTGAACAATACGCACATCTGACTAAGAGCACTTGTCCAATTTCAACATCACTTTTGCATTCATCAATTTTAATATAAACGTCACACTAATTAAAGTTTGACTTCATTTATATTGGAATATCTGTCTCGTAATCTGCCATTTTAAAGAGCATATTGTAACACAGGCATTACTTGGGTGCAGAAAGTTGATTGTATAGCACAGAGTGAGGTCTAACGATGAAATGACTTTACCTATGCTCTTTCACATTGTAATCTTACAAGTCGACGATCTTTTCAGGTAAAGATTGTATTGCCCTAAGAAGTAAAGATAAAGGCTTGGCAATATTTCGTTATCTTAAATGGAAATATCTGGAACGTTACATTCTTTTTCGGAAAATTTATAATGGTAAAACATAGATTCTGGAACCAGGTTTTAAACTGTAAGACAAACCCAGGGGCAGATATAGACTCTGACCATAATTTATTGGTTATGAACTGCAGGCTGAAACCAAAAAAAAAACTGCAGGAAGGTAGGAAAATAAGGAGATGGGACTTGGATAAATTGAGGAAACCTGAAGTTCATAAGAATTTCAGACGGATCTTTAGGCAAAAATTGACAGAAACTGGGAGAAATAAAACAGTAGAAGAGGAATGGGTAGCATTGAGAGATGAAATAGTGAAAGCAGCAGAGGACGAAATAGGTAGGAAGGCAAGAACTACAAAAAAATCCTTGGATATCACAGGAAATACTAAATTTAATTGGTGAAAGGAGAAAATATAAAAATGTAGTAAATGAAACAGGCAAAATGGAGTACAGACAACTAAGAAATGAGATTGACATGAAGTGCAAAATGGCTAAGCAGGAGTGGCTAGAAGCCAAATGCAAATCTGTAGGAGAATGTATAACAAGGGGGAATGTAGATACTGCCTACAGTAAATAAAAGAGACATTTGGGGACAAGAAAAGCAGCTCTACGAATATCAAGAACTCAGATAGAAAACCAATTCTCAGCAAAGAAGGGAAAGCTGAAAGGTGGAAAGAGGAGCTCTACAAAGGAAATGAACTTAGAGACAATGTTGTAGGAAGGGAAGAGGAAGTAGATGAAGATGAAATAGGAGATACTATACTGAAAGATGAATTTGACAGAGCCCTGAAAGACCTAGGTCGGAACAAGGCCCCAGGAGTAGATGACATTCCATCAGAGCTACTAAAGTTACTGGGAGAGTCAGGCATAACAAAACTGTTTCACCTGGTGTATAACATGTATGAGAAAGGCGAAATACCCTCAGACTTTCAGAAATATGTAATAATCCCCATTCCAAAAAAATCAGGCGCAGACAGCGAATTATCAACAGGAGAATGGAAAAGCTGGTAGAAGCCGACCTTGGGGAAGATCAGTTAGGATTCAGAAGAAATGTAGGAACACAGGAGGCAATACTCACTTTAAGGGTTATCTTAGAAGATATATTAAGGAAGGGGAAACCTACATTTCTAGCTTTTGTAGATTTGGAGAAAGCTTTTGACAATGTAGATTGGAATAGACTCTTTCAAATTCTGAAGTCAGCAGGGGTAAAATACAGGGAAAGGAGAGTTATTTACAACTTGTACAAAAGCCAGACCGCAGTTATTAGACTCTAAGGGCATTGAAGGGAAGCATTAGTTGGGAAGGGAAGGGAGTAAGACAGGGCTGTAGCCTTTCTCCGATGTTATTCAATTTGTACATTGAGCAGGCAGTGAAGGAAAGCAAGGAAAAATTCGGAATAGGGATTAAAGTTCAGGGTGAATAAATAAAAACATTGCGTTTTGCTGATGACACCGTAATTCTGTCAGAGACAACAAAGGACCTGGAAGAGCAGTTGATGGAATGGACAGTGTTTCGAAGACAGCGTAAAAAATGAACATTAAGAGGAGAAAAACAAAGATAATGGAATGCAGTCTTAGAAAATCAGGCGATGTTAAAGGAATTAGATTAGGTAACGAAACAATGAAGGTGTTAGATGAGTTGTGTTACTTGGGTAGTAAAATAACATATAACGGTCGCAGTACAGAGGATATAAAATGCAGAATGGCAATGGGAAGAAAAGCATTTTTGAAAAAGAGAAATTTGCTAACATCGAATATCAGCTTAAGTGTAAGGAAGACTTTTCTGAAGGCATTTTTGTGGGGTGTCGGCTGTGTACGGGAGTGAAACATGGACGATAAACAATGAGGACAGGAAGAGAATAGAAGATTTTGAAATGTGGTGCTACAGGAAAATCCTGAAGATTAGGTGGGGAGATCGCGTAACTAATGAAGAGGTAGTAAACAGAATTGGTGAGAAAAGGAATTTTTGGCATATCCTGACTAAAAGAAGGGATCGCTTAGTAGGACACATTCTTAGATATCGAAGAATCGTAAATTTAGCATTGGAGGAAAGTGTGTGGGATAAAAATCGCAGAGGGAGACGAAGACACGCATATAGTAAGCAGATTCAAATGGATGTGGGTTGCCGATCTTATGAGGAGATGAAAAGGCTTGCTCAGGGTAGAATAGGGTGGAGAGCTGCATCAAACCAGTCTCCGGACTGAAGACCATAACAACAACAAGTTGGCTATAGGAATTGAAGATGAAATTGTAAGTCCTCATTAATGTTATCAGTATTGCGTTGTCAGTACGCTTTAATGTACTGGACCTTGACATTTTGAATGGGGGCTCTTGGTATTCACTGAAACTTTGAAGTTCCTTTTGGTTTTAGGATGAAATCGGTGTAGTATTGGACAGACAGTAACATGTACCGGATCTTCTCAACCCACAAAATGTATATACAGATATTCAACAAATTTTAATGCGTTTCTCAGTGTTCCCTATTGTATTTATGAAGTAATATGCCATAAACAATTTTTCGAACGCCATAACAACGATTGAGATCACGTTTCTATATTCAGCACGTCACATTTTTGTCGCTAATATTATATCAACATTTATGGGATTATTAGGCTCGTGAAACGGATGTAAACTCTTTACACTCCAGCCTGCAATCGAACACTCTATAAACGGTTTCCTATGGCATTTATAATTTTGACACAATTAGAGTAAGTAATTCCAGTGTCGCTAATACACGCGATGTTTCAATGATACTTGCTGACAACAGCAACGTTTTGCATAGAAATCATACATCTGTTTCTAAGCACATTTACACGTTTCACTTATGAGTTTGTCCATACTCTGCCCAGAAGAAAGTAGGTGTTCTACTATCTCAGATTTCATGGAGAAACTAACACGGCTGTGGGAAATTCAGGAATGGGATAACTGAAAGCCTATTTTTGTACAGAATAACTAGATGATTAATTCTGTACCCTGAAATTAGTATAAAATACAATATTGAAAGAGAAATTGTGTAAACAACATTTAAAAAGCATGGTACGTCACAGAAAAAATACACTCCAGGTTAGTAGCTGAAATGTTGCACTTAACATTCAAGAAATCGATATTTCAGTGAATAAGTAGAAAGCGTTCATTTTTCCCTTCCAACATCCACAGTAATTGAATAAGCATAGAGATTTTGTATTAAAATCTATAAACTCTGTTACGTGATAAAAGTGCAATACTATGGACCTTTACAGGTTGTTGTAATGATTAATCTGAAAGAAAAAAAAAAGAGCCGTCGAACGGAAACTACATGGAGTTACGAGCTGATGAGTTTTGTTTCAAGTACGTCTGACAGTCATGTCTGAGTTTTTATTACTTTTGATTTAGTTTACAGGTACAGCCTAGTTTTAATACCGTTTTGTACTGAACTGTAGAGAATAAATATTTGTAATCAATACCTTTCTGTTCCTCAACGCGAAGACCAGCACTTTCTGAATTTCTGCTGCTGCTTTACAGAAAACTTCGCCATCGATGTGTTTCGACTCTCTTGTGATATTCTGGAGATAACCAATCATTTGAAGTGCAGCAGTGATCTCCTGAAACAAGAATATTAAGACAATCAGTGAGATTAGTAAAATTTAATAAGTCTCAACTTTAGGAACAGAAATGTTATATAGTAACGACGCAGCTCTACACAATGGTTCATCGTCGACTGAAACAGAGAGTAGAGCCGCCGTGGATTCACATTCAGGAGGATGCCGCTGCAGATCTTCATGCGACTATTCTGATTTAGATTTGTCTTACTGCAGGTAAATGGTTCGTTTTTACTCCTCCATATTAGAAACAATTTGACTGTATGCTCCGTCTTTAATGACCTCGTTATCGCCAAGACGTTAAACCCTATTTTTTTCCTTGATGGTATCCCCCAGAATATGCCAGAAATTTGAGAGTCATAAGCTATTTACAATGACGTATTTTAACATGCCTATCACGTATTGAATTACAGTATGTGCTGCCAATAGCTCTCGGATACCGTATTTTTATTTTTATTTACATGTCGTGAGTTTCATGTTATATATAAGTATGCAATAACTATACATATCAAATAAGATTCTATATCGAAGCACTATTTTGAGTCTTACAGATTTTCTAAGACAGGAATTCTGCCCTTTCACTGAGGCAGTGATGGTGACCTTATGGACTCCGGCAGATTTCCGTGTTATGGTAGTGAATGACTGGAAGCACTGTACTTCCCAACGATATTACCAGAACGCATCAACTGGTGTGCTTCTCCTTTAATTTACGTCCTTAGAGCGCCGTGAAAAACATATTGGATACTTATGATCAGTTTATAGCTCATGTATCGTTATCGTTCCTCTACGATGAAGTGAATTCCTAATATCCAGTCGCACATCCTTTTGCACGGCTAAGTGTAGGAACTTAACGTAGCATGAACTCAACAAGTCGTCGGAAGTTCTCTGTGGGAATTATAAGCCATGGTGCCTCTACAGCTACACGTAACTGCAAAAGAAATGCATGTGCAGCATTTTTTGCAGGAACTGACCTTTAGATTATGTCGCATAAATGGTCGTTAGGACTCACGTTGCGCGATTTTAGTGGACAAATTATTCGCGAGAAATGTCCAGAACCTCAAATGAGACCACAATCACCCAAACAAGACATCACACCAACTTAGACTCCTACACTCCTACCGATTTTGACCTTCACCAACCAAGACTGCCAGGTCTGACCACGCCGCCGGAGGATGGACTGGTCTCCATCACTGGCTGTCAACCGCCATCCTCTGTATCTGGGGGTAGATCTGGCATAAACCGATTGTGTCCTAGACGTTGTTTTAGAGAGTAGATTGGCAGTAGTTTCCTTTTCATAACAAATGGGGAATTGTAATTTGGGGGCCTGCAGTGACAATGAACAGTCTGGGCCGCTCAGTGCCAGGGGTATGCTCATAGGGGTTAGCTCGGTGAGCCGGCCGTAAACATCTTGGATTGTAACCACTGGCACACCTGTAACGCTGCAGAGAAGTTTTAAGCTTTCTTCCTTTCGTTAATAACGATGTAATGACTAGTGGATTACGTAAGAATTTTGAATTGTATAAAGCTGTGTTTTTCTAGTAGCTTGTTAAAACTCTTGGCTTGTATAGTAGAATAATAAATACAGAATGTTTTAATGGTCTCCAAGTTGCTGAACATAACTATTTCCAGTCAATGTTCAGATCTGTAGGACTCAGTCCATTTATGTAAAATTATCCCACAACATTGTGGAACCACCAGCAGCTTGCAGTGTGCCTTGTTTACATCTTGGGCCAGTGGCTTCGAAGGGTCTGTGTCGGACTCAAACCCTACCATTAGCTCTCTTACCAACTGAAGTCGGGACTGATCCCACCAAGCCACGGTATTCCAAACGACTAGTGTCCAGCTGATTTGATCACGAGCACATGAGAGTAGCAGCAGCCGATGATGTGCTGTTTCTAAGGCACTCGAGTCTGTCCTCTGCTACCACAGCCCATTAATTAAATAATCGTGCCACACTGTCCTAACGGATATATTTCACTTTTCGAGAATTCCCCTTGGTTCTAGGCAACAATCATGTCACGCACGGAGTGGCCTCTCACATTAGAGGTTCGAATCCTCCCTCATGCATGGGTGTTTGTGTTGTCCTTAGGTAGGTTTAAGTAGTTTGTGCGTGCATCATTTCCGTGATGCTGTCACCCTGTATCGTGATAATATAAAACGAGCTGCCCTTCTTTGGACTCTTTCGATGTCCTCCGTCAAACCCAACTGATAAGGATCCCACACTGGGCAGCAATACTAAAAAAAAAAAAAAAAAAAAAAAAAAAAAAAAGAACGGACAAGCGGAGTGTATGCAGTTTCTTTAGTAGTTCTGTTTCATATTTTAAGGGTTCTGCCAATGAAACGCCTTTCCCACGATATTAGCTACATGTTCTTTCCAGTTTAAGTCTGAAGTAACAGTAATTCCTACGTATTTTGTGGAGTTTACGGCCTTCACTTTAGATTGATACATCTTATAAAGAAAGTTTAAAGGATTTCTTTTCGTACTCATGGGGACGACTTCACACTTCTCATTATTTTTGCACCGTAGTGATATGGTCGCCCACACACTGCATGGAAAGTGAATATGCTCCGCAAGACGTGCAGCAACTTGCCCAGCTAGCATGAACTCCGGACTAGTGTGAGATATGATAGACCAAAAAAATTGAACGTGTGACTCGTTAACCCACAACTCTTCAGAAGTGCGTGAACAGGTTGAGCCTGCATGGAATAATGTACCCCAAGAGATATTCGCCATCCTTATGTTCGAATGGATGCCAGAACCAGACAGTATTCGCCATATTTACGATCGAATCGATGCAAGAATCATCGCGTCCATTGCCGTAAGTGGAGATTACTTAGCGTGCTAATATGGATGTCTCTACATAGATTGACACTTGGTAACTCACTACCTCTTGAGCTATTGATCCGTAAATATAATAATTTCGTTTATTATATGTGGACTATTTGAACAATAAATCTTGAGTGAATTGGAATACAGTAAGATGATGTATCAATTTTTATTTCTTTCAGTGTATATTAATTTACATTGTCTCCACTTGTAATTTGTATTACAAACAGTTTTGCATAAACGATTCCTAATTTTTCTAAAAACTTTTTCATCACAGTTACCTTAATAAATTTACTCCAAACTTAATGGCAACAATTTCGCTCCGCCTGCCGATATTCGAATGTCTACGATTACATAATAATGTTCTTTTGTTAAGGAGTTGTGCGGCAATGTTTTAGCACCCTCGACATAGGAAAAAAACGGTTTCCTCTATTACACATTGAAACGACTCTTTTGGCTGATGTGGCTACTCATGCGTTGGTTCCAAGCAGTCTACTTGAAATTATCTGTGGGGCTACAGCTCAACTATTCGAGAAACTCCTGTCATTTTCACGGTTTACATCTTTACAGCTTAGGCCTACCCTTTCGATGATTTTACCCTCTTACGTGACATCGCGGCGCTAACACAGACGACATTTTGTAATAAAACAGAGAAGGATCGATTAAAACTTCAGGCTACTCCCTGGTGGTTGTAATCACAGTGCAGCTAATCACAGAGGTTCAGTGTGGGCTGTTATTTACGTATGGCAGTGCCCGTTGGTAGATATGCTAATGCATCAATACAGAACCGATTTACTCCGGGAAATTATTAGTTTCAGTTTTGGAAACCAGATGCACATCTGGCGTTTACAATGTTCTTGTCGACGTCACTGGTGCTCCTATTAAACAAACTGCGTAAGCGATGGTTTGACCTTTTCTAATGTTCTGTATACAGGAAATATGGCCAGCTTACTAGAGTGCATCCGGGGCTACTAAATGGTGTTGCAGGTATTTGGTCACATGCTACAAATGGACGCCTAATACAGGAGATGGTCAAAGTTTTGTCCAGATGAATCTAGACACACCGGACATCGACACTCCTCTGACGTGATGTATCACGAGGACATGCTGCTGCCTCTGCAGTCTTGCCCACTAGGTCCTCTTGGTAACTTAACAGTTGTTCACAACAAATGTGAAATAGTCGTTCTGGGACAGATCGGGCAATCGTGCTGGCCGTGCGACCAATCCAGCGAGCAGATGTCGCCTCACTTGTCTACGTGAGGGCTATGTCGTGCTGAAATAGAATGGGGCAACGAATAAGCATGGCTACATCATTCAGATTGTCCGGCAGAACCTCTTACAGGAATACGAGATACGTGCTACCATCAAGTATGTCCGGGAGAATGTCCGGCCCAATTAAATAGTCCCCGTTCTCTTGTGACCGTAGATCCCTCTTTTGACGTTTGATTCCGGTTCCTGTCTGTTTAATCCTTATTCTATGTCACGTGTGCCATGTAAGTTTATAAACGTTTTTTCAATCACACCGTATAGTGACCGTTACAGAGTTCTGGCCGCTATAATTTTAAGAAAAAAGTATTCGGTGAAGTAATCTGATTTTTGCATATCTTCGTACGATAATGGGCTGAATTTCTGTTAATTATTCATCATATTCACTTGGTAGCATCAAATTAAGTAAATTACTGTGCCAAATTTTGCAGAGTTTACAGAAGTAAAACCACAATGTGTAGACTTTGCGCATGCTTGATTTTAGCTCGTATAACATAGCTCACGAAATGCAGATAAGGTATCGAAAGTTTATACAAATTAAGAGCAGAACAATGTCTCATTTCATTCTCGAAACATTGTTTTACGAAATAATATATATTGCAACATTATCTTTTCAGAATCTATTTCATAAATCTTACAATACAATCGAATCCCTGAAATAACTTTTCATACAACATTTGTAAATTCAAGTATTACGGTCTCGCGAATTGTGTCTGGTTCTACCCCTGCGGACTTGGCAGATACTATGAAATATTTATCATCATATTTCAAGTCAATTATTCGGTGAAAAAATTATTGGGCATCGTACATCTGCTATTTCGCTGGATCAAGGTCTGAATTTTATTTCTTCACACGATATTCAAAGTCACTTTGTCACTTTTTTACTTGTTATCGAAAGAAACCTTGTACTGAATTCAGAAAACAATTTACATAACGAAAAAGCCACTCATGAGCATTTTGTTGTATATTATGCAAATATACCTTGCATGAATTATGAAAAATGTGATAGGATGTACACAACATAATTTTTAACAAAACAGTTATAGAATAATAATAAATTAAAAAATTGCCTACATGATTCTAATTACAGTTTCGTGTCTCATGTCTTACATGTATTATTTCTGGTCTTTGTTTCCTGATAAGCATGCAAATACAAATGGATGAGAAAAGTATGACTCAGTAATATGTCAGGTTTTTGTGTGGTTCCACCAACATCACGCACAGAAAAGAAACGCTGCACCATTAATTTTGCTTCACAACATTATACTCGTAGAACAATGTTCATCTCAAATTTATGCAAGTTAAAAACTGCAGATATCTTCTACGTGATCTATTCGTTAGTGAATCTTTTAATTTACGTTATGCATAAAAAATTTACTTACAGCACACAATATATTATATGTTGTGGGCTCTTAGTTTGTTCTGTTGATTGTCATCAGCCAAACTCTTCGTTTTTGCGCTTTTCTCAAATCAGAAGAAAGCCTGTAAATTTTCCTTCCCTTCTTGAAACGTACAGCCGGATGCACAGCACTGTGGCATTCTTCAAAGCCTAGCGTAATACATACACACCACTTCTCATGGAACACAAGATATCTATGCGACTAGTTTCAGCCAATCACTAACAGCAGACGGCGGCATTCAGCGGAAAAAGGATAGTCGTATTTCCCCTATACACTAATTTATCTTGCATACACAGCACGATGTTTGCACCTGGAATTGGAACAATTTTTTTTACAGCGGAATCGGTTCCACATTAACGTATTAGCTCGCTGCCATACAATACTTGCAGACCACACTGGGCCTGTGTGAATAGCTATACTAATTGTAGCCGCCCATAATGATCCGCCAGCGACCGAAATGCTGTGCGACAGACTCTCTAAACTACCAACACGTGTCCTCAGCATCATAGTCGAGTCACACACTAATATTACATTCACGGAAAAAACATACGCGTCGTCTTACCAGTACGGAAACTTTCCTCTTCATTTCTACATTAGCATGTAAGTATGATCGAAACCGCTATGACCACTGCCCATAGCGAGATTGAATGCAGTCTCGTAGAGCTGCGGGTCCTTAACGCAGCAAGGAAACTAGATGAGCCAAGGGATCAGAAACGCCGCGCTCGTCCCTGGTCTCATCACCCACAAGTGCTGGATTTACCGAGACTGGCAGCTCATCAGGCTTCCTGCAACCAAACGTCTTCCTAACGTCTTCTAAATCTCCTTCGCAAAGACATCAGAGCGCAAACAGATGCTTATCATAATGATGAACGGTGAAGAAGAGTTTCCTTCCTGAGATTTGCAGACAGGCAACCAAAATTTTCCAGCGTCGCTTCGACGAAGTACCATCGACCGAGTAATGCGCCGGCTATAGTCACAGCGGCAGCACATCAAACTACGTCTTCCTTCGCAAGTTGTAATGAGCTTCTAACTAGAATTATCTTATTTCGGTTTACCTTGCGTATTTTGTTTGCATTCCGAAATCTCTTATGCCTTTGTGTACCCAGTAGGAACAGTTCCGTGTTCAAATAACTGTGGAGTTTTTAGTTCCGATACTTAGAGTATAAATAGGGATTGTGATTGACGGTTCGGATGCGAACTTTAGTCCCACAGTTTGAAACTGCTGCCATTGGGCATTACTGTGGAGAACCATCCAAGGGACGTCGAGACCATCCCATGTGTCCGCCGATAGGCCCATTACTGTGTCTGCACCGTTTATTGTCCACACTAAGATGAACACTCCACCAGTGGCGGAGAGGGAGATGTGGCAGGTCGCGGAAGACATTCCAGAGGGCAAATAGATTTTCAAAAGGCTTTTATTACCGGTCCTCACAAGTGGCTACTGATGGCGTACGTATGGGTTACTGTCGCAGTTTAGTGACTGGATTCGTGGTTTCCAGTCAGAAAGGACCAGTTTGTAGTAAATGATGGAAAGTCATCGAGTGAAACAGGAGTTATATCTGGCGTTTTCCAAGGAAGTGTTATAGCTCCCCTGTCGTTCCTGACCTAGGAGATGATCTGACCAGCTCACTTAAACTATTTGTAGATGATGTTATGTACTATAAAGTAAAATCATCGAAAGATCTAAATCAATTGCAAAATAATCTAGACACATATCTATATGGCGCGAAATCAGTTAAAGTTTGGTTATACGATAAATCATATGTACCTGTAGGCTGTCAATTCAACTGGGATTAAAATTACGACCAACTTTAAGTGGTACGATGACATAGATAATATCGTGGGAAAGGCAAACCAATGACTGCGATTTGCTGGCGAAACACTTGAAAAAAGCAACAACTACAGTAAAAGAACAGGTCTACACGACCCTTGTTCACCCTCTGCTTGAATATTGTGCATAACATGCAATTAGTTCTAGTTGACAGATGACATCGAAATATTTCAAACAATGTCAGCTCGTTTTGTATTATCGTGATACTCAGTAGAAAGTGTTACTGAAATAACGCTAGAATTGAAGTAGCAATTAATAATTAATACGTGCTTTTTTACGGTAACACTTTTTTTTTTCAAAATCACCAATGTTCTCACCAGAATACTTTGGTGCCTCCAAACTAAATATGGAAAAATGACGAACCTCTTGCAGGCAATCAAATATGTAGATGTAGAGGCATAAATATGTAGATGTAAAGGTAATTGCTGTAGTTTGCTATGCAGATGAGAGGAAATGGCATACATCCTTGTCGACGCCTTTGTTCGTACCTTCACACATGTCACGCAAACACGTAGGATAATGGTTGGAAAAAAGTCAAATATTTGTAAACCTATGACACCAACCTTCTGAGGTATCGGCTCGTAGACTGACAAACTACTAAAACTAACTTATGCTAAGAACAAAACACCACACACATACGCAACGCACATGTCCGAGGGGGGACCCGAACCTCTGATGGGGTGGGCTCCCAATCCGTAGCAAGACCCCTTAGACAGCACGCCCACTTCCGTGCTGCGTTAATGGTCGAGAATAGACTCTGTAAATACTCCTTTAACAGAGAAAAAGAAGTCTACATTTTTCAAATGTTCAAATTTTGTATAGCTTATGGGACTTGACTACGGGGTCATCAGTTCCAAAACTTACAAACTACTTATGAACTAACTAAGACTAAGGACGGCACAAATATCCATGCCCGAGGAGGGATTCGAACCCCCGACCGTAGTGGCCGTGCAGACCCTGACTGGAGCGCCTCAGTCCCCTCGGCCAACGCGGCCGGCCTACATTTCTCCAAAATTTTTCAAAAAATTGATTGGTAACATTCGTTGCAACCACAGAAAGTGGTGGCCTGATTTACTACGTAGAAGCCAACTGCAATGAAATTGAATAAATAAAACTAGCCATAAACACAAAAGACAGATGAAAAGTAAAGACAATACATACTTCACTTATAAATACATGGAGCCAAAACATTAAGCAACACACAAAGGAATTTATGACGTTAGATGCCAGTGGGCACTGAAATCAATGAGAAAAGTTGAAAATTTGTGCCCAAATGGGATTCGAACCCTGAGCCTAAGTGCATTTCGATATCGCACTGGAAAGGAGATCCTGAAAAGCAAGGGAATTCCGCTGACGTAATAGATTTTGACAGAGGGCAGATTGTTGTGCCTTAGCATCTAGAGAAGATCATCACGGAAACGGCGAAGCTGCTGGCATGCATGCGTATACTGTTTCAGCATCTATGGAAAGTTGGTGAAGGACGGTTAAAGCACGATTAGATGAAAAGAAGGTGCACGTCATAATTTTACTGGATTTCGTAAATGATTAGTACGACGGAGTACAAGTCTTCGTATGATCATCTTGGTCTAAGACGGCTAGGACATGGCTGTATAATTACTTATAAATAGACCAACACTCACCTTCAGCCGTTATACATCCTTTATTAATAGGTTCAGTAACTCATTGTTGTCAACTTCAAATCCCCGCTTAGTTTACTATCATGACATAACCAGATCTCATACGTAGAGCCACCTGCCTAAGTAAGTTGCACTATCAGGTATCAGCAAACGACTGTCAGCCAACAGTTGGTTTACCTATCCATGTTGTTATAGAATCGTTTCTATCTTCACATGTCAGTCTAACATTCCTTTCTTTTTGAATCTCTTGTAGCGCCGCAAGCGGACATCCCGATGATCTGGCGTGGGTAACGTAGCGGAACAATGAGGAAAGCTGACGTGGCAGGTTGGACGTGCAGGCGGGGCGTGGTTTGGACAGGCGAGCTGACTGAAGTGTTTACGGGCGAGCAGTGTTAAGCTGGGCGGGCGAGTTCGCTACGTGTGTCAGCCACTGCGAGGCTCGCGTCAAAGGCTGGCGCTGTGTGCTGTGTCCATGTGCCAAGTTGGCAGGCACCTGCCATCCCCTGTGCTGTGGTACCCTCTGGCTTCTATGCCCGCTGTTGTCAATTTACCGTCTGGCCGTACAGCACCGTGTGCTGAGTTGTTCTGTACCGGTGTCCTTCACGTCTCTGTAGGTACCAAAGAATCTCTTTGATCTGTTAAGCCGCGGTGGAGTAGCCGAGCGGTCTAAAGCGTCTCACTGCGGAGCGCGCGGTTGCTCGCCGTGCAGGTTCGAGTCCTCCCTGGGGCATGGGTGTGTGTGTTGTCCTTAGGTTATTTACCTAGGTTTAAATAGTTTGTAAGCTACGGACTGATGACCACGCAGTTTGGTCCGATAGATTTACAAACATTTGAACATTTTTGATCTGTTAAATATACATCAGTCTCACTACACGTATTGGTAATTTTCATCTTAAGAAACCCTGGGACTTTGTTAGAAGACTTGATAAAGAAGATTGAAAATATGTAAAGAAGTGCAATGCGTATGGTCACTGATTTGTTTAACAAGGGGAAAATCGTCACACAGATATTCCACCAGCTCCAGTAGCAGACGCTACAAGAGAAGCATGTAGATCACAGTGTGGGTTGCTGTTAAAAAGTGAAAGAGCATACGTTCGTAAAAGGAGCGACTAATAAATGCTTACAGTTGTTTTGATAAAAGTCCATAAAGACAGAATTAGAGTTTTGAATACACTCGTGGGCCTAGTGATAATCATTCTTTCTTGATACATTTCACGGCTGTGGACGTAACGGGAGAAGTGACGGTTGTACAGAACGTAAACTCTGCCACAGACTGTATGGAGCCTTACCGAGTATATTATGTGAGGATCATAAATATTAATGTAAAATGCTGTGGCTGAAATGGCAATAATGTAATGGAAATGAAATTCATTGCTGTATAATGTACCGCCACACGGGAATGGCCGCGTGGTGTAAGGAACCATGCGACGGATCGCAATGCCGCTCCCCGTCGGAGGTTCCAGTCCTCCTCGCGCATGGTTATGTGTATTGTCCTTAGCATGAAGTCATGCCTTCTCAACAGCGATTCGGTTGATGGGTCCTATTGTCCAAAAACAGCCCTTTTCAATGTATCCCAGGCCTGTTCCAAAGGGTTCATTTCTGGAGAACAAGCTGGCCGTTCTTATGTTGCAGTTTCGTTATCATGAAGAAACGCATTCACAAGATGTGCTCGATGAGCGCGAGAATTGTCGTACATTAAGACAAATCCTTTACTGTAATGGTTGCAGTACACGTCATAGAATGTCAGGCCTGTACCGTACAACCATTTATTTGCCTTCTCCAATAACCTGTAGCGTCCGCTGGCTCGGTATGATGCCACCCCAAAACATCGGGGAACAACCTCTTTTTCACACTCTCTAAGATATTCAGGCTGACCATGCTGCCTCCAAAAACATCTCTGACGTTTTGTGGTTGAATACAGGTGCGAGTATCATCTGCGAATAGCACTTGATGCCAGTTTTGACGAGTCAATCCAGTATACTGTTGAGCCCATCTATACCGCGCTGCATGCTATGGAGGTGTCAAAGCTGCACCTCGCCATGAACGTCGGTATTGAAGTTGCATGTCATTACGCCTATTAAGCATGTCATTATGCCTATTACGTACATTTTGTGTCGAAACACGACGAGCTGTTGCTGCATAAAAATCATTTTCAGCACGGTAGCGTTCCTCTCAGGGTTCCTTCGAGCTGAAATCCGCATATATCGGTCATCAGAGGCTGTGGTAGCCTTTGGACGGTCAGAGCGTGGCAAATCATCAACAGTTCCTGAATCTCTGTACCTCTGCCTCGTCCGAACATCTCTTTGGTTCACCCAGAGATGTCTGGAAACTTCCCTTGATGAGAGACCCTTCTGACGCAAAGTAACAATGCGTATATGATCAGACTTCGGAATTGACCTACACAAGCAGTGTACTCCTTTTCTGGTGTTATGAATGGAACTGACTGGACGTCGTACCCACTCCTTCTCATTGGTACTGTTCATTCATGATTGTTTAAAACTATTAGCGGCTTTATTGACGTCTATAGACGATATAAAGAGCTATGTTCTTATTCAAAAATGTTCAAATGTTTGTTAAGCTTATGGAACTTAACTGCGAGGCCATCAGTCCCTAAACCTACAAACTACTTATAAACTAACTTACACTAAAGACAGCACAAACATCTATACCCGAGGTGGGATTCGAGCCCCCAACGGGGAGCGGCCTCACGCTCCGTCGCGGCACTATGTTCTTGATGCAATGTACACGTTCGATGTCAGTATTCAGGAGACTCAATGTCAGTGTTCAGGAGACCTTGCAACCAAGGTGATTCAATTCTTCTTATGTACGTATTATTTATTTACTTCTTTTAAGGGAATAGGAAATAATTACGTTACAAGCATCAAAAATTAAAACTACTTTTTCATGCATTGTAAGCAAGTGAAAATAAGGCTTTTGAAGAGTAACAAATAAATATGATAAGTGCAGTATTGTTTTGTATAAATCGATTGACTTCTCCGCATTTGGAATTTACACTTCCGGCCATTAACGTTGCTACAACACGACGATGACGTGCTACAGACGCGAAATTTAACCGACAGGAAGAAGATGCTGTGATATGCAAATGATTAGCTTTTCAGAGCATTCACACAAAGTTGGCGCTGGTGGCGACACCTATAACGTGCTGGAATGAGGAAAGTTTCCAACCGATTTCTCATACACAAGCAGCAGTTGACCGGCGTTGCCTGGTGAAACGTTGTTGTGATGCCTCGTATAAGGAGGAGAAATGCGTACCATCACGTTTCGGACTTTGATGAAGGTCGGATTGTAGCCTATTGCGATTGCGGTTTATCGTATCGTGACATTGCTGCTCGCGTTGGTCGCGATCCAATGAGTTTTATTAGAATATGGAATTGGTGGGTTTAGGAGGTTCAATACGGAACGCCGTGCAGGATCCCAACGGCCTCGTATCACTAGCAGTCGAGATGACAGGCATCTTATCCGCATGGCTGTAACGGATCGTGCAGCCACGTCTCGATCCCCGAGTCAACAGATCGGGACATTTGCAATACAACGATCTGCACGAACAGTTCGACGACGTTTGCAGCGGCATGGACTATCAGCTCGGAGACCAAGGCTGCTGTTACCCTTTACGCTGCCTCCCAGGAGCGCTTGCGATGGTGTACGCAACGACGAACCTAGGTGCACGAATGTCAAAACGTCATTTTTTCGGATGAATCGAGGTTCTGTTTACATCATGATGAACGCATCCGTGTTTGGCGACATCGCGGTGAATGCACATTGGAAGCGTGTATTCGTCATCGCCATACTGGCGTATCACCCGACGTAATGGTATGGGGTGCCATTGGTTACACGTCTCGGTCACCTCTTGTTCGCATCGACTACACTTTGAACAGTGGCCGTTACATTTCAGATGTATTACGACCCGTGGCTCTACCCTTCATTCGATCCCTTCGAAACCCTACATTTCAGCAGGATAATGCACGACCGCATGTTGCAGGTCCTGTACGAGCCTTTCTGGATTCGGAAAATGTTCGACTGCTTCCCTGGCCAGCACATTCTCCACATCTCTCACCAACTGAAAACGTCTGTTCAATGGTGGCCGAGCAACTGGCTCGTCACAATACGGCAGTCACTACTCTTGATGAAATGTGGTATCGTGTTAAAACTGTTCAAAATGTTTGATAAGCTTATGGGACTTAACTACGGGGTCATCAGTCCCTAAACTTACAAACTACTTATGAACTACCTTATACTAAAGACGGCACAAATATCCATGCCCGAGGGGGGATTCGAACCCCCGACCGTAGTTGCCGTGCAGACTGTGACTGAAGCGCCTCAGTCTCCTCGGCCACCGCGGCCGGCTGTTAAAACTGCATGGGCATCTGTACCTATACACGCCATCCAAGCTCTGTTTGACTCAATGCCCAGGCGTATCAAGGCCGTTATTACGGCCAGAGGTGTTGGTTCTGGGTACTGATTTCTCAGGATCTATGCACCCAAATTGCTCGAAAATGTAATCACATGTCAGTTCTAGTATAATATATTTGTCCAATGATTACCCGTTTATCATCTGCATTCCTTCTTGGTGTAGACATTTTAATGGCCAATACTGTATTTTTGAAAAACGCAGTTCTGTGATTTTTAAACCTGAAAACTTCTGTAAAATGAATTTCAACCAGTTGAGGAATATATTTTCAACATTAATTGTGACAAGGATCAGTTTTATTAAATCATCAAGGTTATGAATTATTCAAGTGTGTTATCATCACTTGCCGAAAGTCAAGATGTAGAAAGTTTTTGTAAGAAATAAATTTTGATTGTTCTATCTAAATGTTTCCGCAGAGTGTTAACACCTTATTGCACTTGACAAAATATCTGCATGGTGTGGGAGTTGAGTTTACGCTTCCAGTCGTATGTCTATGAGTGCTACAGGCCACTTAATTCAGTCTGAAAATCACCAAGCCACTCGCCCTTCATCTATGATATTATCATGCTATCATCATTAACACCCATTTCTATGACGCTTTCATCCCGCTCACCTCCATCCACCCCATCCCCCTCTCAATCCCTCTCCTGCAATCACAGTTGTGCTATCTCCTTTTTAAATCTCATTCCTTGGGCAATTACAAAACTTTTAAGAAAATAAGCACACCCATATTTAAACTTTCCAATTACAGTCTAGAATTTTAACGGCCATTACAATGAAACAACCATCTACAGTGTAGGTAGTAAATTCAAACTTATTGAACTCTTTGCACCAAAGTTAAAAAATAAATAATATACATGTCTGTATTATTTACGAAAACAATAGTATCTAACATGGTAGGTATCGTCTCATATGCACAGAAATAGCTTCAAAGGAAAAGCAGATAAGCTTCCCTTGAACTGCATAAAAATGGCGCCGGGTTCAAAATCGATATTGCCAATACATCTCACTCTCTCTTACACTGTCTGTCGCACTCGTTCTCACTCCCTTGAACAAACTTGCTTTCTCACATTCTCTTACTCTGGCTGTGATGTATTACGATAGGAGAATGGAAAAATTCAAACAAAAATTCCATGGAAATAAGCTTTATTATAGAAAAAGATAACACTTCAAAGAAAATTTAAATGCACAATTGATTAACTGTACAATCTCAACCAAGTATATAGTATTAACACTATTCAGTGTAGCATATTAACATGCACTGTAACTATGACAAAGTGTATTCGGAATTTGAATTGTGCAATGTTTTTACATTTTTGTAGATACATTTAAAGAAGGTACAAATCACATTACAAGATTTTATATTTTTCAGACAGTAATGACCTATAACTAAAATAAACAGACCAGTTACTATTCACATTTTTCACACGCACATTAAAATTATTTACAAATAACATTTTTTTAACATTTTGGCACTACATTCAGACATCACAGTGATTTACAATATACACGCAAACACACACACACACACACACACACACACACACACACACACATACACATACATTCACACACAGTCCAATCAGCCATAAATATTATCGTGATTTTCGAATGGTAATTATCCAATGCTAGGGTATTCAAATTATATGGACGAATAAAAGTTTATCACCTTGTGCTGATAAACTTAGCTTGTCTTATTTAAGAGAGGAAACTACATGGTGCAGTGACTGTATTAAACACTGCACAGTTATTTTAAGTTCAGAATCCAACCGCCATTAACCGCAAGCATTGATGATAAACAGAAGACTACTTAACACCCCTTTGCTCAGTATGTTGTACCGACTGCACAGATTTTAGCTCATAGATCAATAACTTTACTATCCACATTCAATATATCCACCAGATAAAAACACTGTTCTCTAACAGGTGACTTATGAAAATGAGAAAAGCCTGTTTCACAAATTTATTTAAAAATAACTTTTTTTAAAAAAAATATTTGAGGGTTGCAAGACGAGACGTACTAAAAATGTTCGAATTTGGTAGCAGGTTCAACCTTCAAGGCTTTCAGTAATAGTGACTGCCCTGTAGCCATAACAAAAGTCTCAAGTGTGGCCACTGGAGACCTTATAGTTCTAAACGTCTTAATCCAACCTTGTTTTTATTCAGTAATGCAGTATGGTATATGTTAACTATACGGATATCACTCCTCATATCCCTGAAAATACTTAGAGCTTTACTGTTTGTCAATCAGTCTGTGAACTGGGTTTTACAAGATTTTCTGGAAACTTGTTTAGTGTATATCCTTACTGAAAGTTTGTAGTGAAGTTTCTGAAATATCCAAAATAGCCATTCCACGTTCCTGTGGGGTCTTAAAACACTAAAGTACGCCTGTTAAATTTAATATCAATTAAGTTTCCTTTAAAAGTATTCCTCCTCTGAAAGTTTGATTCGTAGTTTTCAGGATGTTGTTAATTTTATGTCTCATATCTGTCATTCGTTTTTCATATTTTTACAAAACACACTATTATTCATCTGACTCTATAATATTTCTTCAGAATCATTTCTTGTACTTTTAAATTTTGATGTTTCAATGAATGGCTTCATCTAGAGAGCATCAAGAAAAGTTAAAATTCTTAGCATCATTCTTTATATCAGCTTGTTTTACAAACATTGTCCTAGCTTACTGTAATGAATAACATGGTTTTTACTGTCACAAAGCAAGAAATTAATTTCTCTGGTTTGTTCCTAACAGATGAAGGCGGTATGTTTTTCACGACATGAGGGCAATAATGAATAAAAAACATAAATACTCTCAGGATATTTAAGATCTACTGCTAAAATCTTATCACCATTACCCGGTACATTTTCCCTACCAAAAGTTACAACTTTTTCTGGAGAAAACCGTATAAATATGGACACTGGAAAATATTGTAACATTACCCAGATATAAAGGTTAGTTATGCCGTGATATATAATGTAGGATTCGTCAGTTCTATCACGTATTGGTTGCTTGCAAAAGTATGTCTCCATCATCATCGGACACAGTATTTAATATCTTTCAGAAAATTACTCAGTGCTGATAATTAGATGCTGTTTTCGCCTAGTAATTTTCAGTATAGTTTTCCACACCAAGGCAAGTGAAGCAATATAACGGCCAGAATTTATTTCAGATACACTGCTGAACATCAGAAATCCAACACTCTGAATGTAGCATCCACATCATGTGAAATTTTCAGCATGCCTTTGCGGCGCCGAGAGATGCACGTAGCTACCATATCAGCGGAGGCGCACATCGCGAGCGCCATCTACAAACAACAGACAGCCGTGTGGGTGTACTGGGATTCCTCTTCCGTGCCGTTGTTTTGCGTAAGCAGCTTCAGTATGCCTCGCAAAAGACAGCGAGCGCCTCAATAACATTTCGCAGCTCAAACTAGGTGGAATAGTTGCCTATAGGCATTGCGTGTTATCCTTCAGAGAAATCGGTGATCGTCTTGGACGTAACCAAGCAACTGTGATCGTGATTCGTAATCGTCGAATACAAGAAGGAACGATGGACCGACAGGACCTATTGCTATCACTTTGTTGCATCACTACACGTGATTATAGGCATAATGTGTGCAATACAGTGATTGAACACTCTTCTACATTACGAACTATATAACAACAAAATTCAGTCTCTGTTCGCGCGTAACATTCAACGCTCCCTGCTGAAGAGTGAACTTTAAGCAAGGAGTCCATTACTGCGTTGCGACGGCAATGGTGTAATTAACGGCGGATGTGGACATCCGAATGGAACGGCATTGTTTACACCAGGGGTGGGATGAGCTATTGCGCTTACTGCGAGCGCAGGTGCCCACGAATGTCCGCAGTGGTTTCCCGCGGGCAATTCCTCCTGCACCACTCCGCCAAGGTCGCAAGCAAGGCGCGTGGCAACGACAGCTTTTCGAGTTCGTAGTGTCGGGCCCGGTGGTCTTGGGATAAAGCTCTCGAGTGGAAACTGAAGGGTCGCGGGTTCGGAACCCTATTGGACCTTGGACTTTTTTTTCAGTCCACGTTTTAACCCATACTTCACCTCTCAACGATGTGAGGAGTCGCCAGAAACGACACGTGGTTCTGATTCCACGTTAAGCTGTAGGTCCCCTTTTCCCGGTTGGATAACTGGGGTAGGCTAGGGACACGCAAGCCGTCGAAGTGGCGTCCAATTGAAAGACTTGCACCAGGCCAATCAACCACACGATATTATTTTTATTCGTTCGTGGTCTTGGTGTTTTCGGTGACGCAGTCTCACAGGACCTTGTGGCAGAAAAACGTAATAGCATGTAATGTGGCTGAGAAGAAGTTCAGATTTTCAAAACGAAATTGCTGACCCCTCTTGATATTGGAATCTGCATTTGTAATGACCTTGCGAAGCACATGAATGTCTTCAGTACAACTTTGCTGATGTACCCACAACTATTTTCCGATCCTTTTGACACGGTTTTCGACTTGGAAATTTCCTATTGTAGATAGAGCAACTTTCAGGAAGATCATTCGCTCACTTTTAGAATACTAATTATAAATGAAATAAATCTTTATAAGGACACATTGCGTGTATTGACTGACGATTTTTTCAGTCTTACATGCTTTGTTAAAAAATTTTGGTACTTCTTTTAACGACTTACATCGATTTGAAACGGATTTATCGTAATACTGTTAATATTCGTAGCCATATTCGTCAGATGCTAATTAAATTTGAAAACTTTTAGTATTAAATGAAATAATAAGAAATTTCCGTCTGTTGCAAAAGAATGTTCTATTCTTCAATACCATTTCTGCTGCAAAATCTTTACAATTAAACATACCAAACAGATTTTGCATTTCTGCAGTGGGCATTTGAAGTGCAGCTCCTAGAATTCAATTGGAGCTTCTTGACTTTGACTGAAGTCGTGGGGAACTGATAACCGTGTAGTTTAGTTCCCTCAAAATCCCAAAACAACCACAACAACTAAAGTCGTGTGCTCAGTGACAGGTTTTTCACTGTCGAAGATAATGAAAAATCAAAAACCAAATTTTACTCTCTGACAAGCTGTTTTACAGATTGTTAATAGACATGTACAGTCGTTTGTATTGTTAGTATTCATTGCAAATTGGTACTAAAACTATTACAATGCAGTTTAGTGCGATTACAAACGCAGAACTCAGCTACCGATCGTGTAATATCCACCGACTTCTGTCGTGTTCGAGAGGGAGAGACTAGAAGCTGCGAGCGCATCGTGCCTGCACGACCGACACTCATGCCCGCAGCGCCCACGGGCAGCCTCATGGGCAGCTCTCATGCCCAGGCCTGGTTTATGCTGACGAAACCCAATTCTGCCTGAGCTACTATGATGGCCGAATTAGAATATGGAGACACTGTATTGAAAGACTGTTGAACTGTTACCTCATGCAGCATCATTATGTTCCTGCACCCAGTATTATGAACTCGAGTTGTATCGGGTTCTACACCAACCAGTTACCATTATGCGATACATCTCTGAAATGCTGAAGCCTGCTCATAGCTTCCGACCTTGTAGACGGCCAATCACAACAAGATAATGCACCACCGCACATCACCCTCCTATGTCACTGTCTGTAAATCCAACTCCTGTTTGTTTTACCCCTCTGTGGGGTTACCACAAGGCTCTGTCCTCTCCCCCCTCCTCTACCTCATCTACTCTACAGACATGCCACAACCCCAGCCTCCTATCCACCTCCTGCAATATGCTGACGACGCAGCCTTCCTGGTACTCGTCCCCTCCCTTGCCCACACCCAGCACTTGCTTTAGTCTCACCTCACTGGGTTCACTGAATGTTGTAACTGGTGGCTCGTCTCCGTCAGTCCTTATAAATCCCGGCAATGATCACAGGTCGAACCACCTCCTTCGACGCCTCCAACCTTACCCTCCATGATCGTCCCATCCGTCACAGCCCCATCCTCTAATACCTTGGCCTCAAACTTGATCGATCCCTCTTCTGGACTCCTCCCTCCTCTTCACAGTCCGACAGAAAGCTATGTCCTGTCTAAACCTGCTCAAAATCCCTTCCAGCTGGACATGGGATCTTGAACCCTCCACCATTCTGTACACCTACTGAGTTTCCGCTTCCCCTACCTATTACAAAACCCTTCAAATCCTTGAACGCCACGCCCTCCGCCAGCCTACCGCATCCGCCTCCCTTCTCCCACACGGATCATTTATGACTTCATCCCATTCCTCCACCTCCTGCAGTTTCTAGAATACATCCCACTCCTCTACACCACCCGAAAAATACATTTCCGTGACCCACTGGTGTACCTCATTTTCTCCAACCGTGGGCCTCTGCCACGCTTACAAAACTGCATCCCTCCCTCCATCCCTTCCTCCCTCCCTCCGCTTGCACACTCTCCACATCCTCTCCCTGAGTAACTTCCGCCACCTCCCCGTCCCGGACGACGCCCTCTGTCTTGACATCTATCCCTCCTAACAATCCTAACCCTCTCGCCATGGATGCAGTACCCCCTGTCCCAATCCCCTCCTCTTCCCTTCCCTTCCACCGCTTTGTTACCCCCTCCCTGGAGTCCTTACACTCCCTCCCCACCCGTTCGTGCCATCTTCCCACACTCCGCACTTCCGAACCTCCCATCCCCTGCAGGGTCCTCAGCACCACCGACTTTTAACTAGTGCTTCGTTCAGTGTTTGTGTTCAGTGCATCAGTGTCTTTTATCAGTGCGACCACCGACTTCAAGACAAGTGTCACATTTGTTGTTTCAACCAGTGTCTCCGACCTTTTTCGTCGTGTATAGTGTACTGATCCTCAATGTGTTTTTAACGCCACTGTGGCACTTTTGATCATCTGTCTTATTTCTATATTTCACCAAATTTTTACATGTCAAGTTTTAATACTTCGCATTTTAACTCCAAAGCCAATGTTTTAATAACATCAGGTCCACTGCTTTAATTTCCCGCGGCTGAAGAGCAGCGTAGCATGCTGCTGACAGCCTGCTAACTTCAGTAGTTAGCTTGAGCATAATAATAATAATAATAATAATAATAATAATAATAATAATAACACCACCACACATGGTACGCAGTGTTTTAGACTCCTTAGTCGACCATCGGATTGAATTGCTTCGTTGACGTCTATGTTATCCTAATCTCTCGTCTGTCGAAAACGTCTGATCGATGACTGTAGAACGATGGCCAAAGATACACCATACGCTGTTACGCCAAATAAACTTTGGCAAGATATAGAAGCATAATAGACTGCTATACATGTAACATATCCAGAACCCCTTTGATTCAATGCAACATCTATAGCCTGAAATGGCGGCAACACAGAATACTGATAACATCATCTTCAACATTTCAAATGGGATTAGATTTTCAACCCCGTGATCTTTGTACAAAGTGAGATCTCACGAATAAATTTTGCTATCATAACCCCGATCCTTCTTGGTGTTGCATATTGGATGATCAGCAGTGTATTTCAAAACAGTTCAAGAAGTATTTCCAACTCATCAGACAGCAACAGTAATTCACTTTTCAAATATAAAATGGAATACTATCCTAGTGCTTTATACTTGAAGTTATTTCATACATAACCTTTTGTTTTAGTTCAAACTATTAATAAACTTTTGAAAATTTGAATTGGAGATAAATAGTCACTTTGTACATCTTCAGTAGTGTGGTAGTACATTAAAAACACTAAAATGTGCAAGTATTAAGGTGCACTACTCTTGCAGTTCCGAGAAAATTTTAAGAGCAGTTTTATGCATCAGTTATGTCGTTTATGTATCTCTCCCTAAGTGCCGGTTATTAGATTTCAGGGTGATCAAGTTTGTAGGATGAATGTGGATGACACGACGCTCAAACTTAATTTTTAATTTACATCTTTTTCAACATTGGTCATGTTATTTAATTTCAACTCCATATGTTATTTGACTATTTAGTATTTAGAATTAAACTAACAAGTTAGAGGGACTGCATTCACTGGGTGTAGTAGATAGCGTATGATTTTTATGTTTTCCATGTCTGTACGACAAATACCATCCCCGCTGCGTGTGTTGTCGAGAAAACGTCCGACCAGTATCTGGAACTTTACTCCTGTGCTCTGGCACGCTGTGACGTCCAAGGAGATGGTCTGACATGTGGGTCACCGATTACGATCCAATTTTGCATGGACGTTCTATATTGAATGTAAAGAGACAAGTGTTTCGGCTTTTTGCTAGACAGTATTTTGGGGAAAAAAAATCAAGTTCAAAGTTGATGATGGAAAATCGTGTTTTCAATGCTATACATTGAAGTTGAACAATTTTTAGTAATATATATGGGGTCAAAATTTGATGATGTTCGAGTAATTAACGGTTGTGTGTTAGCTCGCTATAGCTTGGGTAGTCGTAAACATGAGCTGCTTTCCGAACGTCGTCGGCGGTCGAGCAGTTGGCGGCGCGGTGGCTCCCTGGTGAGAGGGCTGGAAGCTCTCTCTACTACAAAAACTGAGCCAAGAACAAAATCATCAATAACGGACCGAACTAATCTTAGAAAAAAAAAAAAAAAAAAAAAAAAAAAAAAAAAAAAAAAAAAAAAAAAAAAAAAAAAAAACGTGGATCCAGGTCCGAACTTCCATCATGTATTTGATATTTTCATATTTGTAATATCTTTTCTTGTCTTATTTTGAAGTATAACATCGGGAAGGGTGATCAATATTCAATTAAGTGTATTCTCTGTTGGCAGCTGTTTTGTGATACACAGTGCAAAAAACCATAAAAATAATAACCAAATAAAAGAAATAAGCATCTGAAGTTAATTATTACGTAATTCCAATTTCTGGCCGTCTATTCGTCAGCATTCTCAATGCCAGTACGGTGAAACCTATCATAAAAACAACCAAAACACAAATATTTATCACACCATGCACAACATACATTCACATGTTGTCCAAGAATTCGTTCGTGGGAAACACACCTGATATATATTACTAAAGACAGGACTATCATATATCAACTTCGATGAATACCAAGAGTATAAAAACATACTTCAAAGACAGGCTTGGGCAACTTATTAAGGACCAAGGCATGAAATTTAATAGCATCAAATCTATCATGAATTTCTCTGCTCTCATCTAATTTGGCTTGATTTTCGAATCCCCCCTCGGGCATGGATGTTTGTGCCCTCTTGAGTATAAGCTAGTTCATAAGTAGTTTGTAAGTTTAGGGACAGATGACCCAGTAGGTAAGTCCCAAAAGCTCTACAAACATCGTTTTCGGTTTGGCCACTCCATGAATACATCATCAAGCAAATTTTACTTTTCTGCGCATGAGGTGTGAGAAATATTTCTAGTTTGGTTGTTTTTATGAAAAGTTTCAGCCTACTGTCTGTGAGAACACTGACGAATAAACGGCCAGTAATTGGAAATACCTAATAATATACTTTAGAAATGTTCTTATTTTATTATTCATTTCTAATTATTATTGTTTTTGCTCTATGTATAACCAAAAAACAGCTGTATACAGATAATACACTTAAGTGAATATTAATCACACTTCCCGATGCTTTACTTTAAAATAAGTCAAGAAAAGATACTAAAGGTAACAAAGGTTCGAACCTAGAGGGCTCGATCGGCGACGGAGATAATTAATCTAACGTCATTAACGTTTGACCCCACATATATTAGTAAAAAATACTCATATTCTGACAACTTTCCATGTATAGCACTGAAAATGAGATTTTCCGTCATCAGATTTGAGAATTTTTTTCCCGCCAACTACTGCATGTATAGCAAAAAGGCGTGTCTCTTCGTGTAATAGAGGAAGCGTAGCTCTGTAATTTGGCAGAAGAACGGTAAGACAAGGAAACTATTTACTGTTTAGGTCACAATTAGTGTTTGTATGGTAGAATCACTACGCGTAGGTTTAGAAAATATCCAAAACACGAATCGAAAAGATCTTAGTGATTTTGAGACTCAAATTTGATTCTATTAGCATTGTACATGCACACTCATCCTATATTACAGTAGGCTTCTTCTGAAAGATGTATGTTTCTTCAACGATCTAGTATTATAAATATGTTATTTTAAAAATAATTTTACGCAAGGGCTATAGAGTCTCATTCTTACAAGTAAATATTTTTTGTTAAAACAGAAAAAACTAACAAAAAAGATTGATTTTTGGTAGATTTTCCCCCAGTTCTTCTGAAAAGATGCTAGCGCACTTCGGGCGCGGGCCGTTTTGACGGGAGCACTGCTTCCCTCACCACTGCAATACCTGCAGCATGTGTGGGAAGTGAGACAGCTATATGTCAAACGCTGCAAAGGGAAAACGAAGGAAGGCATTTTTGCAACACAGTGAGCCTACTAGGTGGAGATGGCAACGTCGTAGAGTACTTTTATCATCGAGATTTTAGCACTAATATATATTTGCTACCTTTTTTCATTCGCCAAAGCAATAACTTTATTCTTTAATGACATAAGGACATCACGTCGAATTCACGTGATTAGAAGAAAAACAAAACCATTTGCATTAAGCTGTTTAAAATATTTAGAAACCTTTATTGAAATCTGAACTGATCTCAGCCCCACTCGCCGCTGCATACAGTGCGCGCCGCGGGCGAGGCGACGGCGCCCGCGCCCGCGGGGCGGTGTTTGGCCGTGCCTGCTCTACCGCTAACCACTTTTTTCCACTTGATTACATGAAACTCTAACGCTATGCACAGGCACGTAAGCTATATAAATAATGCGTTAAAATTCTTTTGCGTTTTCTCGGAAATATCATAGAAGTGCATCTTACTACCTTCACACTACGTTGTTTTAATCGCCTACTAAAGGTGTGCAAAGTTTTAAATAAACCCATGATCCCAAGGTCGTGGGCTCCCCTTGAGAGTGTTCAGACACTCATTGAAAAAAAATCCCCTTCAGATTACCAAATTTGAAATTGTGTTGTTCAAAAAAGGCTTGCAAATTATCTTTTGATTCTCTGATTTCAAGAATGATGGATAGTTTTTCCAGGAAGCTTGTCAAAAAATCAAGTGAATAATTAAAATTTCCATTCCATTTCTTATCTTGATATTTTAGTACAACACTTTATGCATATGGTTTATATTTTTGCATACTTGATTGTAGACGATTCAGCTTAAACTCTTCATCAGCAACTCTCATCATTTGTTCTTATACGTACAGGGTGAAGAAATGACCATCATCATTGATCATTTCTTGAAATTTGATCGATACTTCGTTGTTAAATCTGTAGTTTGCATTGTTGCTGGCATATGTAGTACCTCGATGTGTACTACTGAAGTACCACATCTCTGGAGAGCGGAACACTGTTTCTTCTTTGGAACTTATTTATACCTTTTTATTTTCGTTAAAAACTCGTTCACAGTCTCCGAAATTACAACGAACTATTAAGTGGACATTCAATGCAGTTCTACCTCTTTAAATTTAAACTCTGAATCTGCCTAGTCATGTTCGCACTGAGTGTAACAGACTATACCGAATAGTATATACAGATGTACATGAGCGAAATATGTATTACAGATACTGCTGATAATGCATTTGGTTTTAGCTTGCGCTCCTTATCAACATTCATTACAATATGCAGCTTCGACTTGTTGCTAAACTTATAAATTCTACAAGTACTATTTTGACACAGAAATACCACTGTTGATTGGCGTAAAATGAGCATAGTCTTTCAAATGTGTTCGTAACTTTTTTCTGAATGAAAATAGCATAGTCAACGCTCATATACCACGATGGTATGCCATAATGTGATAATCTCTCAACGTTGTTATGAAATAGAAATGGCATATGTCCATGATAGAAAACCTGTAACGTTAATAGATTTAGAAGTTTCTTACGACAGTACCTTGTGACATGTAATGCCACTAGTTGACATACTTCCTTATCATTCTTATCATCTATGAAAATTCACTCAGAATCGGAATATTACACATTTTAGTTCTGTTTTTCACATGTTGGGAACTTGCTTAAGATTTTGAAGAAATGATATGCTAGTTAAGTTTAATATTTCTGCATGCGGCTAATATATAGAAACGTGAAGTGTATGCTGATTTACAGCTTATAAATCAGCGAAAACTGGGAATTTGAAACAGATAGCTCCCTTTGTTCGAATGCTTATTACTGAGGTTAAATTTGCTATCACAAGGAGCAGTTTTGTGCATGGTCTATTGTAAAACCCTTTATAATCATTAAAGTTTGCACACAGATTTCTTTCAATCAACATCTGCACTTTCTTAAAAGTCTCCAGCTTCTTAAAGCCTGTCAGTAACATTATTTGAGTGCCACGTATCACTAATTTCAGATGCCAATTAACTTTCAGTCCTTTGTACTAAGGTTTTACTTCTCCTGGCATGTGTATAAAAAAATTACAAAATTGCGAAAATTGAATCTAAAGGTTGATTAAATTTACACACTCTGGTCTCAAGTATATAAAATGGCTACCAAGAAGTCTTTAGGTTCATTAACCCAACTCAATTAGCTATCATACTCAAGATCATTGGTTGGTTTTAATCTCTGCAGCTGGTTTCCTCGTCATTAGTGACTTGATACTTCACTATCGCAGACTCACCAATACAATAATAAAATGAGATTAGTCGAAAGGCTGAGAATGTCCACAATGTTGAGCCTACTGATACCTGCCCACTGCTCTTCAGGTCTTCGACCACTGCTCTGACTCGGTATTAGAAGACAGCTGCTGCAGTTCTTCAACTGTTGCTCCAGCTGTGTATTGAATGACAGCCGCTGCAGATTCTGTAACACCGAGTGGGAAAAGCATCCTTGAATTAGCGCAAGTAATCCATAAGTGAAATAGGTAAGACTGTTAATAGTAATGTGTGTGTCAGACTTACATTTTTGGTTAAGTGCTTGTGTGATGAAAACTGTTGAATGAAAATGACAGCTATGATGTCCCGACATGTCAGTCCTACTTTTACACCCCATTTCCCTGTCAAGGTGACAAGTTCTGATAGATTCATATAGTTCCGAATATGTATGACTAGTTCAGGCTTGTTTTGATGTGTTCAATGCTGATCCGACAGGTGAAAGCGATTAATCCGTAAGTTTTGATAAGTCCTGTTTTGTTGACATTTGCATTCCAGTGGTCATTACATTTAACTGAAACAACTTGAATGCACAAATGCTTACACATTTCAATTACGAGAAACACAAAGACAGGCACATACGAGAAATGTAATGGTAATGTAATCTCACACGAAGGTATCTCTTATTTGCAACTTTTGATAGGTTACATTTACTGGCTGTCTGAAACTAAGTACAACAGGATATATGCAAATATTATAATAAGAAGCTCATCACGTGCTGCTCAATAGCACTGGCCCAGCCATCTGCAGCCCACAAACAAAGCATTCATTTTAGTCTCAAAGGCGTTGCATGGTGCACAGAAAATTCTATATTATAGAAATTGCTGAACCCTCAAATTAAAATGCTAAACCTTTTACACAGATCGATTCTAATTCACGAAAAAGTGTACAAGTTTTAGAGATGGATAGTTTGAGAATGCTGGCGATTGGAGGTTCGTAAGTAGCCCACGCCGCAGGGATAAGCGTCGTTGTTGTAATGATTCCCATCCCAGATCCTGTATCATTTCCATAACGCTGTCTCCCCTGTATCGTGACAATACGAAACGAGCTATCCTTCTTTGGACTCTTTCGATGTCCTCCGTCAAACCCACCTGATAAGGATCCCACACTGGGCAGCAATACTCCAAAAAGGACGGACAAGCGTAGTGTATGTAGTTTCTTTTGTAGTTCTGTTGCATCCTCGCATCTGAGGACTGGGGCCCTTCCGTTCCATGCGTCGGTGACTGTTGGCACTAGACACCATTGCTGAGTGATGCCTTGGGCGGGAAGCATGGACAGAGGATGAACAACTTTGCATCATGTTCAGTGTTGAATTTCTCTTCTTCATATTCTTCGATGATCATCGTGTTTGGGTCTGACGGCACATTCTGCCAATATCGTGATGAGACATACAGGTGTAAATTGTGGCATCACGCTGTGGGATATGATTTAGGTTACCTTCGGTAGACAATGATGGCACACGATACGTCACAGAAATTCTGTACCCGCATGTCATTACCCGTGATGCCTGAAGGCCTGGGATATTGTTCCAGCGAGATAATGCACGCCCACACACAGAGTACATGTCTATGGACTGCCTGCAGCATATTTAGATCCATGTATTCCCAGCAAAATCCACGCACCCGCCCATCAATTGGGCATGTTTCGAACGACATTGGAAGGGGGCTCCTTCTTCACACTAATCCACGGGATCTGGAGGCACAGCTGCAACAACTATGTTCAAACTTCCCTCAGCAGATGTTCCAAAGGCTGTTGGACACCGTTTTTGGGTGCATAACTTGTGTCAGGCAGTGTTTATAACATATTTTCATACTTGTAAACTCAATCATCATGTGAATAAAATCAAATGTTCAAATGTTTCTAAACCTATTGGACCAAACTGCTATGTTCTTGAGTCCCTAGACATACAAACTACTTAAACTAACTTACACTAAGGACAACACACACGCTCATGCCGGAGGGAGGACTCGAACCTCCAACGGCGATCAATTGTGCACTCCGTAGCAACGCGCCTTAGAACGCTCGGCCGCGGCGGAGTGGCCGACGCATTGAGGCGCTATGCTCCAATACGCGAGACCGTTCCCCGTCGGGGGTTCGAATCCTCCATCGGGCATGGGTGTTTGTGTTGCCTTTAGTAGTTTATAACTAGTTTGTAAGTTTAGGGACTGATGACCCAGCACTTAAGTCCCATAAGCTTAACAAACATTTTAACATTTATTTTAGAACTCTCGGTCACTTCACCGCGGCCATTTGAACATTTGAGCTGGTGCACTGACATGTTCAAATCATGTCATCTTTTATAGGAAACAAGGGGTACAGTCTCTAAGAACTGCAGCAACACACCCTGTAGAAACATCAGTTAAAATGTACCAATCAAACGGAGAGGCAGAAAATAAGGTCCTTTTAGGTGATCTTGGACAATCAGCGTACATACATTGGCAGATATTCCAAGGTGGTTGCCACCGATGTAGGTAGCGTGCGTTTCGGCCTAACTAGAGATGTGCAGTACATGTATTGAAGCTGACGGTTGTCACAAAACAAATACATCTACATCTAAATATATAATCCGCAATCCACCGTAAGGTGCGTGGTGGAGGGTACACTGTATCACTACTAGCCACTCCCTTTCCTATTCCACTCTCCAACAGAACGAGGGAAAAATGAATGTCTATATGCCTCTATACAGCCCTAATTTCTTTTATCTTGTGTTTGTGACCTTTACGCTAAATGTAAGTAGGGGACACAAAGATCGTTCTGTAGTCAGTTTCAAATTCCGGCCTTCTAAATTTTCTCAACAGAATTGTTGAACTGCTTCTATACCTTCCTTTAAACTGATCTTCTGGGGGTCCCAAACACTTGAGCAATACTCAAGATGTGGTCGTACAAGCGTTTTATACGCGATCACCTTTACAGATGAGGTACACCTTCCTAAAATTCTTCCAATAAATCGAAGACGGCATTCTGATTTACTCACGACTGACCTTACATGTCAGTTCCATTTCATATCGCTCTGCAATGTTACGCTCAGTTATTTGAACGACGCCACTGTATCAAGAAGCTCACTACTAATGTTGTATTCGAACATTATGAGATTGTTTTTCCTTCTCATGTGCAACACCTTACGTCCTATCATACGGTCCTATCATACTATTCTGGAGTACGCCTGACGATGCACTCGTCTCCGATGAACACTCGCCGTCGAGAACAACGAAATTTTCAAATGTTCAAATGTTTGTAGAGCTTATGGGACTTAACTACGGGGTCATCAGTCCCTAAACTTACAAACTACTTATGAACTAGCTAATCCTAAGGACGGCACAAATATCCATGCCCGAGGGGGGATTCGAACCCCCGACCGTAGTGGCCGTGCAGTCCGTGACTGGAGCGTCTCAGACCCCTCGGCCACTGAGGCCGGCTCTCGTTAATCGTTTATGAAGACAAGGAATAGGAGGGGCCCTATAACACTTTCCTGGGGAATACCAGATATCACTTCCTTTTTACTCGATGACTTTCCGTCAATTAATACGTACTGTGTCCTCTCCGATAGGAAGTCACGAATCCAGTCGCAGAACTGTGACGTATTCCACAAGCACGCAGTTTGATTAGTAGCCGCTTGTGAGGTAAACTGTCAAAAGCCTCCAAGAAATCCAGAAATATGGAATCGTTCTGAGAACGCTTGTCTATAGGACTAATAACTTCATGTGAGTAAAGAGGTACCTGGATTTCATAAAAAAGATACTGTCTGCTGCGTGTTGACTATGAGTCAATACGTCGTTCTCTGGAGTTTCTTCATAAAGTTCGGACAAAGAATAAGTTCGTAAATCTTGCTGAAAGCCGACGTCATTGATATGGGCGTGTAATTTTGCGGATCACTCGTATTAACTTTCTTGAATATTGGAGTGACATATGCAACTTTCCTGACATTGGGTACGGACATTTCTCTGAGCGATCGATTGCATATTTGTATTGCGTAAACTTCACGGTATGGTTGATGTTAGTGAGCCGTTTCCTCCTTGTCTTTGCACCCCCCGCCCTCCCTGAGAGTCATCGTTTGCGGTAGTTTGGCTCGAAAGCGCAGAATGACGCAACAACCGTAGCAACGCCTGCAGATGTGCGTAGGGAAGCGCGGAGTCAGGCGTAGTAGGGCACATGTCGGAGTATCGATGGCTGCACATGGGGCGTATTTCTCTTCGTGCGGTATGTAGCGCGGTTCTCACACGTGTAGACTTTCAATTAATTTTAATCTCAGATTGTGCATTAACCTCTGGCTCTGCGTTCTTGGTGTCCATTCGTATTGTTGCACTCAATTTACAAGTGATTTCATAATCTGCCTGTTGGTTTTGGTTGTAGTCGGTTCCCGCGTATCACTTTAATGTTGTCGCAAAGATTGAAGGTCGTCGCGTACATGTTTGTGTAGCATACGCTTCATGTTTTGCAGGAACGAGTGTTAACTAGTCTTAGAGTGTGATGGACTAGTAATTTATTTCATATTCTGGAGCCAAGTCGTTTAGTGATGCACTTTGTTTTACTTGTGGGCTTGTCGTGATCGATGGATACTGTGTTAAGACATCTATATTTAGAAGATATGTCAGTGTGTTGCAATGGAGCATGTGTGGCGCAAAGTTTTCACTTCGAAAAGGAGCCGAACGTCGCTCTGTGAATAAACAGTAGTGGAACGGTGTCGGCGAACTACGTTAACTCTGTGATGGATGCAATCCTCCACCAAACCTGTGGCAATGGAAGTTATGTAATTTTAATATGTATACTTCTGTAGCAAAGAAGTTACCAAAATAAGTTCGTAACTAAGCCTAATAATCTTGAAGGCTCTGTAAATAAATAAATAAATTAATTTAAAAAATTGGATTTATTTTGTTGTTGCTAGTATTTAAGATAAGATTTCTTTAAATTTTTTAAAGATATAGAATCTTTTATTTTAAAATATATCTATGCCTTCAGAATTGCTCTAGAAATTTTATCGAAGCTATCTGGTACTATGTTGGTTTGACATACCTTTGGGCGCCTTAACGGTTTTGTTGTCGTGTTCTTAAGGGTTATTGGACCTTGCCATCGTTAGGGCTTTTACTTGGGTAAAATTTCGAGAGCAATTCATCTTAAGCTTGAGCTAAACAGTCTAATTATTGTAGAGTGATTTGTTATTTCAGTAACATTTAATAGGATAACTTTTTTTTTTCAGATATAATTTTTGTGATTTTTATGGGTAAGATTTAAGTCACCTGTTTTACAAATCACCTTCTTCTCTTAATGTTGCCCCTTGAAATGGAAAAAAAATGGTGGAAAGATTATTAACACTGACATTAGTGTAAAGAATCGTAATTGTGAATCTAGTTCCAAGACCAATTGGTTTAGTGCAGTTTGGAGATTTAAGTCGCACTTGATTCAATGCGCGATAATTTCAGAATTTTCTCGTATTAAATTTAAAACCAAAACAGAGGGAGCTTCTATTAATAATAAAGTTTTAACCTTTACATATTTTATCCTTTACAGTTCTCTTTAAACTGAGGTTCTCTAATATGAGAGCATATTGTTCATTTTAAGCAACTTTACAAAATTTATAAATTTTTAAGCTGATATGTGTATTTCTTCTGGGTTTGCCAATTTTAGTACTAGCGTTAATTGTCTCCAAGACGTATGACTTATTTGTCATAAGGTTGTAATTCTTCAGGAAAATAACTAATTAATGACTTGTCGCGGAGGAGTGGACGAGCGTTCCAAGGAGCCTAGCTGCGGGACACGCCGCTGCTCGCCGTCGGAGGTTCGAGTCATCCCTCGGGCATGAGTGTATTTGTTGTCCTTAGCATAAGTTAGGTTAAGTAGTTTGTAAGTCTAGGGACTGATGACCAGAGCAGTTAAGTCCCATAGATTTAAAAACATTAGAACATTTTTTGATTAATGCCTTGTAAATTTTGCGGTTGGCTTGTTGTTTCATTTTGGTAAAGAATTTAAAACAATTATGTATTGTATTACAATGATTAGTTATTGTTTATTTATTTAATAACGTTAATGATACCAATTTCCTTTCGTAAATTGTGAATGATGTAGAACGCCAAAAATGTTCTAATGTTTGTAAATCTGTGGGACTTAACTGTTTGGTTATGAGTTCTAGCTTACAAACTAATTAAACTAACTTGAATTAACCTTAGGAAAACATACATCCGGACTCTAACCTCAGACGGCGGACGGCCACGCGCACCGCAGCACGGCGCCTAAGTGCGCACGGCTACTCCGCAGCGATTTAGGTCAGTCTTTTCTTGTTTTCAGATATGTACGAGGGTTGAATCTTAAAAATAGTGGCAACACTGCTTTGAAGACACTGTGCAATGGAATCCACTATTGTCGCTGATAGCACACGTTATTGACATACCTACCTTGCCTCCGAGCAAATGGACTCGCCCGTCCCACGTCACCGGCGTGCGCACAATCGAGGGAAACCAACACCACCTAGAGGCAAGGCCTCACAACAGCCCGTGTTACGTCACACTGACTCGACCACAGCTGACAGCTTACTGGTTGCTCGTTGGGGCACGCCCACTGCCTCGTAGCAGCCAACCACTCAGCTAGCGGCCGCGGCTTGGACAGTGTGGCGTAGCACAGGCTGTTCTGAGGCCTTGTCTCTGGGTGGTGTTGGGGAAACAGTCAATTGTGAGGGAGCGGTCTAACGTAACGGTGTCATTATGTTTTCGGAACAGGAACAACGGAGTTAGAATAATACTGAATGTGCCAAAGGTCGTACAGCTCGTTATTTTAATCAAAGTCCTCAAGAGGAGCGCTATGAGCGCAAAGGAGAGGCTTTCTTACGCCGTATCGTAACACAGTATGAGACATGAGCCACATCGTACGAGCTAAAACTGAAACGGTAATCCAACGAATGGCGTGATTATGGGTCGCCGCGAAACTCGAAAGTGCAACAGAGCCCCAGTATGATGAAAGTTATGGTGATTTTCTTGTACGACTGTGATGGTGTTATCCTAACGCATTACGTACCTCCACTGCAGACCGCCAAAGCACATTATTACCGGTTGTTTTTGGAGCATTACCTGCGACTAGGTTTGCGAAAGAAGCAGCAACACTTTCTGCGCAACCCGCCTGTCATTTTGCATGACAATGCGTGAACGCATACATCGCAAGCTGTGGATGCTCTGTTCGGTCGATGGGACTGCGAAGTACCGTACAATCCACCATACTTCCCGGACTGAAGTCCTTGTGACTTTGATTTTAATCCGAAGATGAAAGAACCACTTCGTGGCATTCGCTTCCAAACTGTTCCAGAGATTCTACAGGCAGTAGACCGCTCCATTCGCACCATCAACATAACAGGCTCTGCTAACGGATAGTACGTTTTCCACATCGTTGGCAACGGGTTCTACACAACGCTGGTGACTGCTTTGAATGACAACAATGGATGCAAACATGTAACGCTTGTGTATCGGTTGTGAATAAATAGTTGTCACTATTTAAGTTGCAACCCTCATAACTGACTAATGCCTTGTAAATTTTACACTGTGACTTCTTGTTTCAGTTTTTGTATAAAGGAAACAAATGTACTGTACGAGTCCGCGATCTTCTTTTTTTCAATAAGAATAAAAACCGCCTAGATCGCTAAAAATTTATTTATTACGACGTTTCGGCATATGCCATCATCAGATCTAAAACTTGCACAGTAAAGTTCAGCGTCAGTGATAAAATATGTATCTAGTATGTACGTCAACTAGTTGACGCTGAACTTAACTGTGCAAGTTCAGAGGTTTTTAGATCTGATGATGACAGATGCCGAAACGTCGTAACAAATAAATATAATTTTATCTATCTAGACGGTTTTTATTCTTATTGACTTGTCGTTTCGTTGGCAATACACTGCTATAAATTGTTTCGTTTTCGTAAAGAATTTAAAACAATTGTGTATTGTATTACAATGTAAAAATAAAAATAACAGTCTAGTTCGCAAAATTTTACAATTTATTATTACAGGTAACCGGTTTCGATCTAAGAGCTTGCGGCTCACCGTCTGAACATCTACAGGAGAGGTCTGAAGATGATCTAATCTTAGATCGAAACCGTTTACGTGTAATAATAAATTGTAAAATTTTACGAACTAGACTGTTATTTTTATCTTTAAATAATTATAAGTTTGGCGTTTTTTCCAAATAAGGAAACCATGTTTTTCAAACTGATTAATGTATTACAATGCTTAATTATTGTTTATTTAATAAAGTAAATGATGCCAAATTTTTTTCGTAAATTGTGAATGATTTGAACGTAATCTTCTGCTAGTCCTTTATTGTTTTCAGGTATATTTTTAGTATATTTTTGTTACGTGCATTTAGCTCCGTTTCAGTTCGATGATACGCCATACATCGTTGTTGATGGAATGTAGATAATATAAAGAAATTTATATCAAAGTCGAGAGCAGAATGAAGCTCATTTTGCTCTCGAGATGGGGTATTTTGTATCTGACGCACTGATGTGCTCTGTGTGCCATTTTGTCTTTGCGGACTTTTACGCTGGTAGTCTGAGAAAACTGTTGTTTGGTGAACTCGTTAGATTTTTACACAATGTAAAGTTTGTTACTTTCATTTGGTAAGGGAGTAAATTACCTTAGGTTAATATTTCGGATAAGTGATTTCGTTAATTAAGTATTAGTGTTTGTTTACAACGGACAGATTCCGCTGGTTCACGCCATACATTGTTGTGGATGGAATGTAGATAATATAAAGAAATTTATATCAAAGTCGAGAGCAGAATGAAGCTCATTTCGCTCTCGAGATAGGGTGTTTCGTATCTGACGCACTGATATGCTTTGTGTGCCAATTTGACTTTGCGGACTTTCCCGCTGGTATTGTGAGAAAACTGTTGTTTGGTGAACACTTTAGATTTTTAGCCAGTGTACAGTTTGTTACTTTTACTTGCTAAGGGAGTAAATTTCCTTTGGTTAATCGTCCGGATACGAGATTTCGTTAATTCGGTATTAGTGCTGGATTCCTCTGGTTCGCTGAGCCGGTGCCAGCGTCACTCACCTCGCGGCGGCAGGCGGCGTGCAGCATGGCGGCCCAGGCGACGCCGCCGTCGGGCCGCAGCACGCAGCGCCGCACGGCGTACGCCGTCTCCCCCTCCAGCTGCAGGTTCTCCGCCGTCACGTTGTCGTCCGTCGCCTGCATGCTCGTGCCCGCCACTGCTTCCCACCGCAGGTCGCTTATGTACTTCGACATTTCTTCGTCCGCGCCGAGCGACAGCTTTTCGTCTGCACCGTACGGACACTCTTGCCTCACGACCATTCCGTGATCGATGGACTCCCAGACGAATGTTCCTTTCTCAGTTCGCAGCGTCTCGTTCGGGCACTGAACTATAGAAAAGAAAAAAATATTTTTCAATATTGCACACTCCATGTCGAATTGCGTACTGTTTAGATATGTACACTGATGTGACAAAAGTCACTGGACAGCGATATGAACAAATACAGATAGCAGTTTCGTGTACGCAAGGAGTAAAAGGGCGGTGCATTCAAAATGTTCAAATGTTTGTACAGCTTATGGGACTTAACTACGGGGTCATCAGTCCCTAAACTTACAAACTACTTATGAACTACTTACGAACTAGGACGGCACAAATATCCATGCCCGAGGGGGGATTCGAACCCCCGACTGCCGCGTGGTGTACCCGAGCGGTCTAAAGTGTCTCGCTGCGGAGCGCGCGGTTGCTCGCCTTGGAGGTTCGAGTCCTCCCTGGGGCATGGGTGTGTGTGTGTTGTACTTAGGTTAGTTTATCTATGTTTAAGTAGTTTGTAAGCTACGGACTGATGACCACGCAGTTTAGTCCGATAGATTTACAAACATTTGAACATTTTTGATTTGATGGATGGATGGATGGATGCTTAGGGTTTAACGTCCCGTCGACAGCTTGGCCATTAGAGACGGAGCTAACGCTCGGAGTTTTTGGGTTAGGATGAGGAAGGAAATCGGCCGTGCCCTTTGAAAGGAACCATCCCGGCATATGCCTGGAGTGATTTAGGGAAATCACGGAAAACCTAAATCTGGATGGCCGGAGGTGGATTTGAACCACCATCCTCCCGAATGCGAGTCCAGTGCGTTACCACTGCGCCACCTCGCTCGGTTTTTGATTTGAACCCCCGACCATAGTGGCAGTGCAGAACGTGCCTGGAGCGCCGCAGACCGCTCGGCCACCGCGGCCGGCGGCGGTGCATTGGAAGCTTTGTAATTTCTATGGCATTGATTCACGTGAAAAGGTTTCCAAATTTGAACACATTGGCCGACAGCCTGCACTTTCGGGGGGGACGAGTGCAAAACGCATACTCCCGTGTTATCAAAGGTGTGCCTAAGATATTGAAAATTATTTATTGGTATACATCAGGAAGAAATGGTCAAATGTCTGTAAATCTATCGGATCAGACTGCGTGGTCATCAGTCCGTAGCTTACAAACTACTTAAACCTAGGTAAACTAACCTACGGACAAACACACACACCCATGCCCCAGGGAGGACTCGAACCTCCACGGCGAGCAACCGCGCGCTCCGCAGCGAGGTGCTTTAGACCGCTCGGTATACCTCAGGAATGGCGGAGGAAGGAAGCTTAGGGCTTAACGTCTCGTCGACAGCGTGGTCATTACAGACGGAGCTTACGCTCTGAACTTAGGGTAAGGATAGGGAAGGAAATCGGCCGTGAACTTTCAATGGAACCATCCCGGCATTTGGAGGTGAAACTAAAGGTATTGGACGTACGGAAAGCACTGAGCACTCCCGAAACCTAAATCCTATAGAGCAAGCCTCGATGCTGTTAGCAGATGTGTTTCTCAACTAAAACCCTCTTCCCGAATTTTTCTAGAACGGGAAACTATATCGAGAGAAAACTGGGACTATATCCCCAGCAATTGTTCATCGGTTCGGAAGGCATGGATGTGGCTGTTGGGGTCTTCAGTCCAGAGACTGGTTTGATTGAGCTCTGCACCATACTCTATCCTGTGCAAGCCTCTTCATCTCCGAATAAGAACGACATCACATATCCATTTGAACCTGCTTACTGTATTTGTCATTTAGTTTTACTAGAAAGTCCCCGCACCCACCCACCCACCTACCCACCCACACAGTTGGGTAGAAAAGAAATTTCTGGTATATTTTGACTAAAAGAAGGACTATCTTGGTAGTACACATTCTGTGACGTCAAGAAATCGTCAATTTAGCATTGCAGGAAAGTAACTAGGTTAAAAATCGCAGAGATGAATATATTAAACCGGTTCAAATGAATGTAGGTTGTCGTTCTTATTCAGAGATGAAGAGGCTTGTTGCACAGATTAAAGTGGAGAGCTGCATCTAACCAGTCATTGTACTGAATATCACAGAAGCCACATTATAAAGTGTCACTTTGTATTTTCAAAATTGGGCGGGGCTACGGAGTGACGTTCATGTTGTCACATAACTGCGTCAGACAAAAGTGAAACAAAAACACAAAGTCATAAGCAACATTAATCGGTTACCTTTAAATTGACAAAGCTCCCCGTAGTAGCCCTCGCCGCAGATGCAGCTGAAACCAGTGTCCTCGTCCAAGCAACGTCCGTCGTTCTTGCATGGGGAAGATGCACAAAAATCTGGAAATAAAATTTTCCACGGTTAGACGAAACTCAGGTGGGTGTGTACTCTTTAAATGAATTTTTATTGCTTGACACTTTGAGACACAATTCTTTTGACACTCGTCAAGCAACAATTTTATTTATATTCACGGAATTTGTGACATTAACTGCCAACCGATAAAGTTGAAAATGTTTACCCAGCCGGAATTCGAACCCAGGTCTCCTGCTTGCTAGGCAGATACGCTGACCCTATACAACTGCAACTGCACGGTCATCTGTAGCTCGCCTCTTGTCAGATAAAAAATCACAACTTTTCCCAGCCCATTTTTACTGAAACTCGTGGTTTACTTTAACTGATTTCCGTGAGAGTAAGGGACTAGGAGTGTCCCCGCACTGAACAAAGGATCATTGCTTCTCATCGGCTTGTTATATAAGTTATATATATATGTCGTGTCTGTTCTTTCTGATATGCTATTGTTATTTATTTACTTTCATATAATACTAATATGGATTTTAGACATTCATCCTCCGTTGCAATGCAGAAAATAGTATAACATACTCGCCCTTTTTGTAACTGGTAACATATAAAATAATATTTCTTGTAAAAATAAACAGTATACAATGTAAAGCGGAGGACACTTTGTGCACCATTGTCACTTCACTTTCTCTTTTTCCAGCTGCGAATCGTTCGCGGGAATAATGATTGCCTGTATGCCTCCGCGTGGGTCTCATTCTCTGTGATTTTATCATTGTGGTCACTTCACGAGATACACGTAGGAGGAAGCGATATATCGGTTGACGCCTCACGAAACGTACGCTCTCGGAACTTTGACAGGAACTCCCACCGCGATACAGAACGTCTCAGTCGTAGCGTGTACCATTGCAGTTTCCTAATGGTCTATGTGACGCTTTCGTGCTTACTGAGTCCGTAACGAAGCCCGTTGGTCTCCGTTGGATCCTATCTATGTCCTCTATCAAACCCACTTGGTACAGATCCCACCCTGATACTCAAGCCCTGCCAGAACGAGAGTTTCTAACCTACACCTAATGAGCATTCTGCCAATAAATATCAGTCTGTCATCTACCTTGCCTATGACTGCTTTAATATGGTCGTTCCATCTCAGATCGTCCCTCATGTCTACTCCTAGATATTTTATGGAAGTAGCTGCTTCCTATGTTTGTCCTGTTGTCGCGTGGTTATACAGTAAAGGATCTTTCTTTCTATGTAAATGCAGCACTTCACACTTGTTTATGTTGAGGGTCAGTTGCCATCCCCTGCACCATACGTCAATATACTACAGATCCTCCTGCATTTTGCTACCCTATTTCAGTGTTTCGACTTTTCGATAAACTACAGTATCATCCGCGAAAAGCCTCATGAACTTCCAACGTTATCTATGATGTCATTTATATATATTGTGAAAAGCACCGGTCTTAGTCCCACGGGGAACGCCTAAGACCACTTACGCCTCAAGACATCTCTCCGTTGAGAATGACATGCTGCGTCCTATTATTTAGAAACGCCTCACTGTTAGTATGATACTGCATTTGCTCGCACTGTGTTCATCAGGCCTCGGTATAGAACGGCATAGAACGCCTTGTGGAAGTCAAGAAACACGGCATCTACGTACGATCATGTATTAAAAGCCGTCTGGATCTCGTGGATGAATAGCGCGAGTTTTGTTTCACATGATCGCTGCTTTCTGAACCCATGTTGATTTCTACAAAGGGGATGTCCGGTCTCTAGAAATAACATAATATCGAACATAATATGTGTTCCATGATTCTGCAACTGAATGATGTCAGAGATATAGTTTTGCACATCCGATCGACGACACTTCTTGTAAATGGGAAAGATCGTGCTTTTTCCCCCAAGCCTTAGGAACGCTTCGCTCCTTTAGAGACTTCTGGTACACTGCTGCTAGAAGGGGGCAAGTTCCTTCACATACTCCGTGTAAAATCGAATTGGTATCCCATCAGATCCAGTGGCATTTCGTCTACTGAGCGATTTTAATCCCTCTGTCATATATTTCAATATGTGCCATTTTGTTGTTCGTGCGGTGATTTAGAGGAGGAACCACTGTGCATGCTTCCTTCCTCCGTGAAACAGCTTTGGAAAAGACATTTAATATTTAGGCCTTTCGCATGTTATTTTCTGTTTCAAAATCGTTATGGTCACAGAGTGTTTGGACATCTGGTTTCACTGCGGTCGGGGGTTCGTATCCCCCCTCGGGCATGGATATTTGTGCCGTCCTTAGTATTAGCTAGTTCTTAAGTAGTTTGTAAGTTTAGGGACTGATGACCCCGTAGTTAAATCCCATAAGCTTAACAAACATTTAAAAGATTTGACATCTGGTTTCTACCCGTTTACCGATTTCGCATAGGAGCAGAATATCTTATGATTTTCTGCCAAGTCGGTACACAAAACTTTGCTATCAAAGTCATTGAATGCCCCTCGCACGGCAGCCCGTGATTTTGGCATCACCTAATATCTGCTTGTCTGCAAGACTTTAGATAGTTTATATTTGCAGTGAAATTCTCTTTGCTTTCCTAACAGTTTCCTAACTCGGTTGTTGAACCACGGTGGATGTTAAGCATCTCTCATAATTTTACTCGTCACATACGTACCCAGCACGTATTGTACAGTGCACTTGAACTTCGTCCACAGTTGATCAACACTGTCTGTGTTAAGTAGTCAAGTACTATGATATCTGACACTGTTCGCTTTTGCCAAATAAAAAGATTCTCGTACCTTTCTAGGTATTTCTATATACAGTTGTATTAATTGATGCTGTAATGGTCTTATTATCGCTGATTCCCTTATCTACGCTAATTGAGTTGAAAGGTGGAGTTTATTTGTCATTAGCACGTCTAACACGTTATCTCCAATAGTCGTCTCGCTATTTAACTGCCAGAGAAAATGTTCGGATATAGCACTTAATACAATACTGCTCGATTTTCTGTCCTTGGCACCCGTCTTAAACACGTTGGTCTCCCGGTATATACCAGGTAAGTTAAAATCCTCATCACAACTATAACATGAGTAGGAAGTCTACGGGAAATATTTCCAAAGTTTTCAAAACGTTCAAATGTTTGTAGAACTTATGGGACTTAACTACGGGCTCATCAGTCCCTAAGCTTACAAACTACTTATGAACTACCTATGACTAAGGACGGCACAAATATCCATGCCCGAGGGGGGATTCGAACCCCCGACCGTAGTGGCCGTGCAGACCGTGACTGGAGCGCCTCAGTCCCCTCGGCCACCGCGGCCGGCCCAAAGTTTTCCCTCCGATGTTCCGCCGCTACTGCTGCTGAGCCTGATAGACTATATAAACTTCCAATGGCCTTGTTTGAGCCACTATTCACGCTAACCTTCACCCAAACTATTAAAAATTCCGAATACACCCATATTCTTTATAGCGATAAACGCGCCTCCCCATTCAGTGTTCAACCTCTCTCTGCGGTATATGTTCCAGTCTGAGTTTGGGAATGCATTATTATTGTTACCTGGTTTAAGTCAGCTCTCCGTCCCTAGTACTATGTGGACATTGTGACTATATAAGGTGAGAGGAGCTCTGTAATCTATCCATACAACCTCCTTCAGTGAACTATTGGTATATTTACCATTTGTTTCTCCGTTCTACTGTCCAGGGTGCTGATCTGACCGGAATCAGTAAGCATCTTCACGGCCTGTCAAGGGATTTCTCTAACTACGTGTCAATTCCACACGTACTCCGCTACTCTAGTAGCCGCTTCCTGCGTATAGTGTACGCCTGACCTATTCAAGGGGATCCCACGTTCCTCTACCCGATGGCAGAGCTCGAGAAATTTGCACCCAAGATCTCCACAGAAACGTCAGAGCCTCTGATTTAAGTCTTCCACTAGGCTCCAAACCAGACGACCGAGAACGGTTCTGGGAACGATGCTGCAAATCGATAGCTGCGATTCTACCTCGCGAGAGAGGCTATCTCTCTTCACCAAATCCGTCAGCCGCCTGAAGGAGCCGTGGGTGACCTCTGAAACCGGGTGGCGGGAGTCGTCATTGATGCCGACATGGGCAACTATCTGCAGTCGGGTGCACTCAGTGCTTTTTATCGTCGCCGGAAATGCCTCCTCGGATGAGATCCTCCGACAGGCAAACAGAGTGTACACTGGCATCTTTCCCTTCCTGAAGGGGCACCATCACCCGCCTATCATTTGAGCGCCAAGAGGCGAGGCTGCCCGTGTTGGTTCACAGGAATCCGCACACAACAGTTGCAGTCCCTGCCCATCTGAGTGAAGTTACTTAAAATTGCCGTATGTACAAAAACACGCGAAAATAAAGACCTTGAGAAACAGAAACAATAAAAAATTTTCCAAGTACGCGAGAATAGAGCTCTTAAAACACAATCCTAACCAATTTTGAGAATTTGTTCAGTAGTAATGAAACAGAAATTTGAATTACGCACCTGTACACGGCAGGTATGACTCAGGTTGCAGCTGGCACTGGACAGACTGGCTACTAGCTGAAGTAAACGGTCTTTGACGTGTTTTGAATACACAAATCACAGACGAAAACTCTACACAACTGTTATTTAATAAATACACGAGAATAAAGCCCTTGAATAAATATACATTACTGAAATTTACCACATAAGAATAGAGCTCTTAAAGCCACAAGCACTAACGAACTTTAAGAATGTGATTACTAGTAAAATTACAGAAAAGTTAAATTACGCTCTACTGGTGTGGTTCAAGACTATCTAAGCATCAGTGAGACATTTGAAAGGAGTACTAATTCAGTGGGCATCTACTGGAAAACATCCTCTATGATAAATGCTACAGTGTAACTTAATAATTGGATTCATTAAGCACACTTAAATTATTTAAAGAAGTAAATACGTGTCGACATGGAGGACGGAAAAATCATAAAATATTCATTCAAGGTAAAGGCTTTTATGAAGAATGATAAAACAAATTCTAAACTATCCATGAATCTCATTGAAATGTTCATAGAGCGTCATGTCTTACGACTATTTAGCATAAAAGGTAGAAACCAAGCTAAATGTTACCCTTAAATGTTGCAAGTAATAATGACGCGGGTTTCATAGCGTTTTATTTTATCGATTTTAGATGATAGCCAAAAATATTATAGTTAATCAAAGTAGGAGTTAGCTGCTACATATAACTTATAATTCGATATCGACTCATATTTGACAATTATAAGAATTACTTCAACATAAAGGATTTAAGAAGAACAATGCAATCATGATTTACTTTCTAACTCGTATAACTTTCTTATTCCTTACTAGAGCGATTTGAAAAGCCTGCATTTATTTTAAAGCTAATGGCATAACCGTACAAACATAGTTAATAAGAATACATTATAGCCATTTGGAGATCATCACTGTTATGTGCTGAGCTCACACACAACCGGAGAAGGTGTAATCGTAAAGGAGACAGCATCTACATACTCTCAATATGATCATTGTGTGTTGTATGCTTACCTATGTCAGTTTCACAGTTCCTCCCAGTATAACCAGGTAGGCAGATACAGCGGAAATCATTAGTCTCATCTTGACAGCTTCCTCCATTGTAGCAAATATTTGATATACATTCGTCGGTTTCCTTCTCGCAGAACTCTCCTGGAAATAAAAAATTTCAGAAGTACTAGAAAACACTGAAGAGATACACCGTAACACATTTCTGTAGTAGTTCACTAGACACTGCTTACATCTACCGGCTCTTCCTGACAGCTGACAAATTGCTGAGCCCAATTACTACAGTTAATGTGATGAAGTAACACAAGACCATCACCCTGCTAGTTCCGTCTTTGTTCAAGTGCATCGCTGATGGGACACCAATTAGGCGCAGAACTTCCGCCTTCGTGTCAAGTACAGATTAATCAATTTTGCACGTTAAGTATTCTAGGGATACTGTATGCAGTCGGAGCCAGGCTGCTGTTAAGTGTTCGACAATGAATCGAAGAGCATCATAGCTGCGAAATCTGTAAAGTAACTTAGTAATTGAGACTCTAATTATGCGAGGCAGTGAGATACTATCCGTTATGAAGAACATGTGAACATTACCAAGATTTCAAGTTGTAACTTGTGTGTGATTGGCAGTAGATTATCGGGCCCACCTTGCGACAGAACATATATCTGGGGCGTGTAAGCAGGATGTAGTGTATGCAGAAAGCAGTTTCAAGGCAAAAACTCCGTAAAGAAACGAAATACAAAATAAATAAAAGTTATGATGATTAATGATAGCTGTTATTGGCTTGGGTAATTACTAAGATTTTTCTTTTTTATAAATACCGGTGGTCGGTAATACTTACCGGTTTATACGGTACTCAGCCAACCCTATGCCTGCAGAGCTAGTAGCCAAACTGCTAAATTTAGAAGATATGAAATAATAAAATAACTTATATTCATTGCCCTAAAATCAGTTTCCTACTTTAACCTCAAAGGTCCAGACGGTAATGTAGTAGTCTACCGTATCATTGGAAGTAAAATTCCCATTACCTTACAGTACAAAAACATTAATAAGACGAAACTGCAAACTATGCTACGATATAGTTGGGCACGTAGCGTATATACGAAAAGTAATCAGCAAGTTACATGCCTAATTAGCAATACATACCAGATATTCATAATTAATAAAGTGTTATCTTTTTCATAAAAAACGATTTTGAAAAAAAAAAAAAATATCTTCTGTTCTCAGTATGGTATCTCAGTTTTGTGTGACCTTTTTTGTAGAAAATCTACAAACCAAATTAATATATATCAGGCTTAATTATTTGGATGAAATCTTCTAATATCGCTGGGGATACCTTGTTGTTGTTATGGTCTTCAGTCAAAATGTTCAAATGTTTGTACAGCTTATGGGACTTAACTGCGGGGTCATCAGTCCCTAAACTTAAAAACTATTTACGAACTAGCTAATACTAAGGACGGCACAAATATCCATGTCCGAGGGGGGAATCGAGCCCCCGACCCGTGTGGCCGTGCAGACTATGACTGGAGCGCCTCAGTCCCCTCGGCCACCGCGGCCGGCGGTCTTCAGTCCGGAGACTGGTTTTATGCAGCTCTCCACCCTACTCTATCCTGAGCAAGCCTTTTCATCTCCTCATAAGAACAGCAACCCACATCCACTTGAATATGCTTACTATACGTGTATCTTGGTCTCCCTCTGCGATTTTTACACCACACACTTCCCTCCAATGCTAAATTTACGATTCCTCGATGTCTAAGAATGTGTCCTACCAAGCGATCCCTTCTTTTAGTCAGGGTATGCCAAAAATTCCTTTTCTCACCAATTCTGTTCAGTACCTCTTCATTAGTTATGCGATCTACTCACCTAATCTTTAGCATTCTTCTGTAGCACCACATTTCAAAAACCTCTATTCTCTTCCTGTCCGCACTACTTATTGTCCATGTTTCACTCCCGTACAAAGCAACACTCCATACAAATGCCTTTAGAAAAGACTTCCTTACACTTAAATTAATATTCGATGTTAGCAAATTTCTCTTTTTCAAAACTGCTTTTCTTCCCATTGCCATTCTGCATTTTATATCCTCTGTACTGCGACCATCGCATGTTATTTTACTACCCAAGTAACAAAACTCATCTACCACCTTCACTGTTTCGTTACCTAATCTAATTCCTTCAGCATCGCCTGATTTTCTAAGACCGCACTCCATTATTTTTGTTTTGCTCTTGTTAATTTTCATTTTATACGCTCTCTTCTACACACTGTCCATTCCATACAACTGCTCTTCCAGGTCCTTTGCTGTCTCTGACAGTATTACAATGTCATCAGCAAAACGCAATGTTTTTATTTCTTCCCCCTGAACTTTAATACCTATTTCTAATTTTTCCTTGCTTTTCTTCACCGCCTGCTCGATGTACAAATTGAATAACATCAGAGAAAGGTTACAACCCTGTCTTACTCCCTTCCCAACTGATGCTTCCATTTCATGCCCTTCGAGTCTAATAACCTTACATAGTCCATTTGATTAAAACCCACCATAATGTCGTAAAATTGTTAATGTATTATTCCCCACTCGTGTCTACATTGAAACTGAATTACAGAAACATTATATGCTTTCCAAGACAGTTTTTAAATGGTGTACTCAGTTTGAAACAAAGTTGTTAAATGATATACAAGTCAGACGAAAATGCTTGTGTATATTATTTGTACGATGATCGTGTGCGCTTTTATCTGAGGTCACTCGTGTATACTAAAAGGTTGCATAGTATGGTTCAGAAGTGACATATTGAATCATTACGGTACAAACTGAATACTGGAAAGACATATGAAGACAATGAGCTTTAGCATTTCAGTGGGCATTAATAATTATGTTTTTGGGCACGAAAACTACGTTGGTTACTAAGAAGTGTAGCATACAGCCTATTGATGGAATATATATTATCTACTGATTGAAAACTGATAATATTTTCGCTGTAATTGAAATCTTATCAACTGAGCAGTATATTATCACACGCTACAAGACCTTTCTGACAATAAATATTAATGACAGAATTAAAATTATTTCAATATAAGCATAGTATATTATGTAAATTTTCTGCTCGCCTAAGGCCATCCCCCAAATGTCGCCCATACTCTCCATTATCGTAAGATCTGCCTCCAAATGTATTATACAGTTATGTACTCTGTAGCACAGAAAACAATGATTTTGGAAAAGAAATCATATGCCCATAATAGTCGTCTGTGCTATAATTGATTACTGATTTGCTGAAAATTTGAGGAGAACAATTACGGAATGAGGACAGTGAATGCTGTTTGGGAAATAAAACGGAACGTGCTTTTTTACAGTTACCTAATTTTACCTTTGGTCTATAAAAGATTTTTATTTGTCATCACGGAATATAAGCAATTGAGGCTTCATATCTTATATCTGACGATTATACTACTGAAATATTGGAATGTGTTTCCAACATCTAAAGGTGAGGAAAAGAGACTGAAGGAGATGTGGCGACTTTCCCTTGTATTGTGCTACGAATAGAGATGGGTTGCAGAAGATTGAATATCGAGCTACGGGGGCGAGGGTTAGTGGAGAGGGATGGATAAGAAGGGATGGAGGGAATGTGGCAAGGCAGAGGGATGAAACGTGTGCACCGACAGCGAAATTGTGACACGGGATCGTCTGATACGGTGGGGATCCTAGCGAGCACGGGCGTACCGTTTCTTTTGCTTTGACGATGCTGCGATCGGTTTATGGAAATGAGCTGTCTCAGAACTTATTTAGCGGGAAAAAATTGCCATGATTGATTAGGTTGGCTGTCGAGCGAATTCCTGTCCTGTGATGCAGTACCAGGGGTGGCCTCAGACGATATTGGTGCTGCTGTAGTCTACAGCGCGTCGTTAAAATTTGCAGTACTCAACAGTAGCAGCGTAAATTTCACAGTGACATATCTGCCAAGGTACTTAGAAATATAATCGTATTTTATACCAAAACTAAAAGCATTACAGTGCGAGATGATAAAACATCATACCATTTCCAGTTTTATCATTTCCTGTCCAAATTGGGAAATCAGTAAGTGAAATGTTATTCTCTTTGTACTTTATAATTACCACTATGTTGTCCATACAATAAGTACAATACGTTTCTCAAGGTTAGAGAAAATCGAAAGGAACGAAATTTAGGTTTTAACGGCAAGTTAACAACTAGGTCCTCAGAGAAAAATGGAGGGGGCGGGGGGAGGAAGAAACTAATTAAGCTATTTTCAGAATAATCATTAATGAAATCCACTTAATTCCTTCAGTGACTACTACTAACAGGTTTATAACTTTGGGCATTCTGTCACACTATCACAGCAATTAAGAGTACATGTGTCTACACCTTAAATTAGTGATGCTGTAGTAGCGGAAATACCAAAGTATCTGCGGCCATTCCGCGTGGTCTAAGGCGTCATGCTACAGAATATGCGGCCGTTCCCGCCGGGGTTCGAGTATTCTCTCGGGATTGGGTGTGTGTGTTATCCTTAGTGTAGGTTAGTTTAAGTAGTTTGTATGACCATAGCACTTTGGTTCAATAGGTTTACAAACATTTAAACATTTTTGAACCACAGAAACTAGAAGCAGAATCATCCCATAATAAGTCAACTAATACCTAGCACAAATCATTAAACAGTCACACACTTATCAAGTATTAAATAAAAGTTGGTTGGTGTACACTAATTTCGCAGTAAGGTTACAGTAATATTGCGTAAATAATATAAACTGGTCAAAACAATTAGGGGCTCAGTTGAGATATCAGCAAGAGATTGCCGCCGGCCGCGGTGGCCGAGGGGACTGAGGTGCTCCAGTCATGGTCTGCACGGCCACTACGGTCTGGGGTTCGAATCCCCCCCTCGGGCATGGATATTTCTGTCGTCCTTAGTCTTAATTAGTTCATAAGTAGTTTGTAAGTTTAAGGGACTGATGACGCCGTAGTTAAGTCCCATAAGCTACACAAACTTTTGAACATTTGGGAGATTGCCGCTATCTCTAGTTAACAGCCCGGCGAAACAGGACGCTGAAAACAACTCAGCTGCAACGCACCCTCCAGGCAGCAACAGGACGTGCAAACAGTCCTAAACTGCCTTTGGGAATGTGGCGTCTACGCACGGAGACCTATGGTGTGTGTCCCATTAAAACCACGATACCGTTTAGCCCGCAGAAACTGGATGGAATAACATCAGGATTGGAGTCGTAACGAATGGCGCCGGGTTCTTTTCACAGATGAGTCAAGATTTTGTGTTCAGTCGGCCAATCGTCGTTTCCTCATCTGCAGAGCACGTGGAACTCGGAACAATCCTGCTTATGTGCAGGAAACATCACCATATCATTGTGGTGGACGAATGGTGTGGCAGGAGTCAATATTGGCGGACGTTCAGACTTCTATGTAGTTCAGTATGGAGCTTTGACTGCTCAGGGATATAGAGACGAGATTCTTCGACCTTTTGTTGTGTACTACGCTGGCGCCATAGAAGAAGGGTTGCGTCTAGTAGACGATAACGTTCGTCCCCACAGAGCTGACTGGCGAACGTCATGCCTGAAGCTGAGGGAATTGAACTAACGGAGTGGCCATCCAGCATGTACGCCAGACTTAAAGCCAGATGAGCATGTCTGGGATGCACTTGGCAGACGCATTGCAGCCAGTCCGGCACCTCTCACAACGGTTGCACAGCTAGATATTGCACTCATGGAAGAATTGCCAAATATCCCTCAAGAGCTGATTGATAACCTCATACAGTAGGAATGCAACTGTGTAATGGCCATCCGAGGTGATCACACACCATATTAGAGGACAACGAGAATGACGTTTTCACTATTATGGTAGCCGCATGGTGCCTCGCTCTAAGTAAACACAATGTAAACTCAAGTAAAGAGACGAAACGGCGAAATATTGTACTGGACCACACACAAATTACATTTCTAGTCAACATTTGAATAAAATACTTTACCATATGTATATTGTATGTGATATCTAATCTGATCCCCTAATTATTTGAGTAGTGTACGAGGCGCGTCCAGAAAGTAAGTTCCGTTTCAATTTATCTCCGCTGCAGCGCTGCGACTGCAGTTCCACACATGCGCTGTAGACGATGTGTATCAAGGAGAAGAACGTGCGCCATTTGGAGATCGCTGTCAGTTACGTACGTTTTGTTGTGCTTGTTTGAAATGTCGGCGTTGATTGAAAATCCCGCCGCCTGTGAAATCAGGTCGGTGATTCGATTTCTGAATGCGAGGAAAGTGAAACCAAGTGAAATTTATCAGCAAATTTGCGATGTTTACGGACCAAATGCGATGAGTAATTCGATGGTGAGAAGACGGGTCCGACAGTTCAATGGCGGGTGTAGTGATGTGCACGATGAAGAACTAAGTGGGCGTCCACCTTTGGTTACAGAATAACTGGTTCACGCGATTGATGAAAAAATCCAGGACATCTCAAGTCTTTCCTTGGCGGTCATCACTTCATCAATGACGACGAACTGAAAGAAATTGTTTCCAACACTTGACATCAGTTATCTATGGCTTATCACAATTTACTTTCCGCTCGAGTTAAGGAACCATTTCTGTCATTTCTCTAAGAAGTTCAGATTTTAAAAGTCCACATTGTTTCACTTTATTATACTTAGACCTGCATTATCATTTGTCTAAATGATCAAGGATAACAAAATCAGATATTACGCTATGATTCAAATGAATGCGAAGTTAATGTTTTCGTCGTCGTCTTACTACAGTAAGTACAACATTCTTTCCGTGTTTAAAGAGGCATTCACATCTACCTGGTTAGCAACAATTTTTGAAGCGCTTACGTTCAGAAACATGCGTGTGTTTGTTGACACTGATTTTCAGCGAAAACGTGATGGTGTGCAGCTATTTTCATCGATATGATCTTAGACTACAGTTTTGGTCAGTAGCAAAATAACGTTGTTCGGTGTGATACTTACAGAAATGTCAGTGGTATAAAAACTCTGTAAGAAGGTACCTTATAGTAATATGTCGCAGCATATGGAGTAGAAATAATAGGCCTTCATGTGACCCTCGTGGGTGTCATTACCTATTTGCTGTGTGTCGGCGGCGAAATTCGCTTGACATGAGTGATGGTCTGCTGCTGTCGTTCCCGATTTTCAAGTTGAGCTGACGGGAAAATGAACTTTCAGTGTTACAATACATCACAGATAATGGCACGCTTCGCAACATATAGCAAAAAATTTTGAACAACGAATTTTGTATCAACGTGATAACGCCGTTTTAACAATTCAGGAAGGTGTGGCTAGAAGAAAATTTTGAAGTTTAAGTTCTAAGTCCTTTTAATTTATCCATAAAAATTACGGACGTTCTGCCATAATCGAATTTGTGTGTTACTAATATTTCTGCCGTAAATTACTTAGCTGTTATAAGAGAGCTGGTAAAGCGTTGCTACCTAGCTCATATACTAGAAGGGGCACCATTGTACATATGATTACGCTGTAAATCATGATTTCCATTTGTTTTCAGGAAACATTCGTTCAAATGTTTGTAAGTCTAAGGGACCAAAGTAATCTGGTAATCGGTCCCTAGACTTACAATCTACTTAAAATGTCTTATAATAAGGACAATACACACACCCATGCCAGAGGGAGGACTCGAACTTCCGACGCGAACGCTCCGTAACGTATCGCACCAGACCGTACGGCCATTCCAGCACTTCACTTTCCGTACAATAATTTTTAGAGTTCTTAAGTTGCTACAAACCTTCAAAGCCATCATAGCAGCTGCACGTGAAGTTGTTAGCGCCGTCTACGCAGAGACCGTTGTCACTACATGGGCTGGACGAGCATTCATTAATATTTACTTCGCAGGTTTTCCCTGTGAAAAATAAGATTTATTGTAACATGGTCACTCAAAATTGGAGTAACTAAACAAAATCGCTAGTTACAAGTGCTACATATTTAAAATAAACTAAACATTCTTTCCGTAATAGAAATATACTACATTCAGTTGAAAGATTTTGGCTTGTTAGTAAACTGTAATATAAGTATAATAATACCATGTTGTGAGGTGACAAGAAAGTCTGTTGAGAGGGAATCATCCCAGGGTATTCCCTTTCACAAAGCGTTGTACTTTGGGTTATTTCCTGACATGGCCATGGAGGAGATAAAGGATATGAAATGATTCCGGAGTTCATATTTTTATAATATAAAATATTTTATTGGTCCATATCACCATTATAAAATTATTGATTGATTACTAGTTTGGGATGGATTTCCATCCATCTTCAGATCAGTCATCAAAGTGTGAGTCTGACTGTGAGATAAGGCACATTGGCTTAAGCAAAGCAGTAGGTTATATTTGAGAGTGATCGCAATGAAATAACAGCATGAACCATTACGGCGAAATATTATGTAAAAATGCCTACATTTTTTACACAGTGTTTCTTCGAAATTGTACATGCTGTTATTTCACTGCGGTTAATATTTTATATGAGGTACTGCTTTGTTGAAGCCAATGTGTCTTTATGGAAACATACGACCAATTTTACAATTGATTTGTATGTGGTTGGAACTTCAGCGAACCTGGTAATCTATTATTGTTTATATAATTGCAATCTGAAGTGATAAAATATTATTTTAGCTTCAACATTGTACTTTGAATGAAAGTGAGATCACTATTTTTATGCTGAAGTGAAATTTCATGTATCATATGTATAACAAAACTATCTCAGTAAATGGCTTGGTGGGTTATGACAACTGGCTAATCAATTCAGATGTGGCAGAAAGAGCATAAACCAAAGCGATATTCTGCCGACTATTGCAGTCAGTGAGTGAGACAAGCACTGCGAACACAGTGTCATGATGGAAAGGCAGCGGCAACAACAGTCACCGAAGTTTAAACACCATTACGACATTGACTTCATTACACGTGTGTCACTAAGGAAACCGACACTGTAAAAAGTTTATGGCTTACTGAAACTAAAATTATCTGCTGTTCACACCTTGTGTGAAGAATGAGAAAAATGATGCATTAGCAATAATAAGCGCCCAGGAAAAACTGGAAGAAGAGAGAGATTGCCACAAGTACATATCCAGATCCGTTTGTAAATTATTAACATAAATTAGCAACTCGACTATATCAGGGGGCATTTCTTAAAGTTTACAAATGTGGGTAAAATTCTTTTAACTTCCAGAACATATCAAAAGTTGAAAATACAGGTAAAAGCGAAAGCAGTGTCAGCCTCTTTCTTAATAGTACCCACAACTAAACTCAAAGTTCACTCGCGAATATCTAATTTGTATAGTTTCCCTTTTATTGTAGTTGATCCTGACCATACTCTCTTTAAACAGAAATGTAATAAGTTAAAACTCTGAATTCATAAAAGAATACACACAGCTACTATTTAAACGGTCTGAGATGTAAAGTGCACTTGTTTTTTGTGACTAGGTACAGGGAGATGTAAATTATATCTTGTATAGAAAAACGTATAAACTAATTAAGCGTACTAATTGAGAAGTATGGGGCGGTATCAAGACTTTTTACTCAAAATCTTCATGAATCTAGTCACCGTTATGGAATTTTCATTAGCATATTTAGTATTACCCATAGAAGAACTTTGTGGATAATCTATTACATATATGCGTTTCTCAGTTACACGGTGAAATATCTCCTAGGCTTCCCAATTAAATTTTCCATGCACGCATGATAATGTGATGGCATTCAGTAGGGTTAGTCGCCTCTGAATGTGGAGGTGGAAGAAATCTTCATTATCATTACTAGGTTAGCAAAGTGACAACAAATTGTGGCATGTAGTTAGTAATAGCCCAAAAGCGCTCCAATGCATTATTTGGTATTCATGTGTACCTCAGTTCGGTACGTTAAAGTCGCAACCTACTCGATGCAGACTGTCTAACGATACTAAATTTCACGCTATCTATTCTCTTAGTTTTAGAATTCGCTCATAACAACATAACCATAACGCTACACTGCAGAAATATTCGCTGCAAATGTGAAAACAAGAGAGACAACAAACGAACTCGTCACTAACAATTCAGGAGAAGGAATCTACAAGACATCCATCCACTAATCACTTGCCAAAACCACCTTGCGAGATTAATAGCTTCAGCCGAGGTCAGAGTTGAAACAGCGATCAGTTCTGATTATTCTATCACATAACCAATATACTATGTATCACTTTAATCCTAAACCTGTTAACTGACAATGTACAGCTGGGGAAAATGTATAATGACAGTGGACCTTCAGTTATACCTCAACCGTCTGTGCTTCACAATAAACACTTTGTCACGCTTCCTCATCAACAGACAATTCTCCTCCACCTCATCCCGGATTTACATTCCAACATATGAGCTATGCTATAAACAGTGTTAAAAAATCTAAGCACCTTCAAAACCTGGGCGACAGGTGCACGAATAGCTTCCAATGGCATTTGAACAATTGCCTCCATTCAAACAAGGGTTCAAACTGCACTCGTCAATGTCCAACTCGCATAGTTTACCTGCAGACAAAACAAATATATCAAGCAAAATTGACAGGTTGCAAAGATTCTGATATTGGTTTTATTGGAGCATACCGACCTGTGAAACCAACAGCGCACGTGCAAAGAAAGGCTCCGAATTCGTCACTGCACAGCCCACCGTTCAGACACGGCTGGGATTCGCACTCGTCGAAGACAGTCTCACAGTGTTCTCCTGAAACACAAAGTTAAATGTTACGCGTACACGTGTAACATACACAACTAGATATAAAAACTAGTACATCTTATTGGAGTTTTCAAATTCACTCAAAATTTACTGCAGAAATTGGGCATATAGAGGACCTGAAAAGATTATATTTATATATTACTAACTCAAGCAATAACCACCAGGTGTCGATCTGTGCTGAAACACGCATATTAGTATGTAGAGTAGCCTCCACGGCTAGGATCGCAGGCGCTGATTCCGGCACCTATTCGATCATAGATATGGTGAATACTGCTTGGGATACATTATTCCTCGGAGTTCTGCAAGAATGGTGGGTTGACGGGACGCACTGCTCAGTTGTACTTTCATATCACATACAAGTCTTGCAAAGCATGTTGTATTTTACACGCAGTCTGAAGGCGAGCATTATCCTTTTGAGACAACATAGTATCCCCTGTCGCAAAAATGGCAAAAGAACGGGTCTTAATATTACTAAAATTTTGGGCTATTATGCCGTGGTCTTATGGATTTGTTACTGAAACCCAATGTTTCGTCCCCATCTGCGGAAGACATTCTCAAGGGAAATCTTGGCTCTTCTGTACGTCCAATACACACCCTGGCTCGTTACTAACTGCCGCCGAATTCCGTTTACGAGGTCTCGCGTGCAGAGATGTGACGTCAGAATTCGTCGTTGCCGTCTGCCATTATCCGTTGTTAATATCGTCCCATGTTGGAAGACTGTTACATTGCTTCTTCAACACCGGAATCCAGATGTCGTTCAGTTTCACCCTCTCCTCCATCCTATTGAAATTATTGGGGCTGTTTTACAGTTTCTATAGCCTCTCTGTACAGTTTTTCGTGATATCCATTTGTGGCTGTCAAACCCTAATTGAATAAAGTGGTCCCCTGGTTGAAAAACATGTTCAGCAACAGCTGATCTGTCAATTTCTCCCCTTCTACAGTTACCCTTGTGCTCTTCTAGTCGTTTTTCGACGGTTCTTCTTATGGTACGTTTGGAAAGGATGCTCGCAAACCGTAGGTTTCTCTTGGTGTAGACTTGTAAATAAAGTAATCATCTTCCTAACATACTTTATATATACTTCTACTCAATAATGTCTTATGGAGAAATTTTATGAGGAGCTCATTGCTTGCAAAGGAAATATTCATATCATAAAGGTTTGCAATAACAATAATATGTGGCGTTCATCTGAAGTTCTGATATGGGGACCTCTTTTAACAACATCATAGTATTTATGATCGTTAACTAAATTAGTCGTAAATAATACATCACATTATTGGATTGGACACAGATCTCCATACCTACAAACACTTGAGGAAAATATGAGCGTATGTACCCATTGTTAAAGCCATCAGTGAATCATGTACAGTATGCATCAACGGTAGTCTCTCACGATTTACCTAGGAAGATTGGAGATTACTTATTATTCCGGTACTTTCGTTCCATTACATTTTGGCTCTAATAAATGACGATATTTATCATTGCAATAGTTTACGTGATACCCGTACAACCAGTTTCAATTAATCGATGATAGTTTTGTAACAAACTCTTTTATTTATCACTAAGGTAATTTTACCTTATTTAGTAGTAATTTTTTTTTCGACCAATGGAAAACTTACGGGTATTGCAGAGGCTGAGGTTGTCCTTGATGGAAAGAGACTTCCATTATGAGGTACTCCCGACTGAGCTGGCTGTAAGTTGGAGAGTCTTGTTTGTTCGGTGAAAGTCCATGCTGTTGTGATCATTTTGCAAGGAATGGAGTTTTGGGTGAGACGATTTCCATTTATTTGCCGTGGTTAATATGAGTTATTTTCGCGAGGTTCGATTGGACAAGCACTCTGCAAGTAACAGTCGGGCCGTGTGCTTGCATGTAATGGAATGGATGCTTATAGGCTGCTCATGTGTAGCTGAATGGAAATTGATTATATAGCTGTATATTACATTTTCACTTCATCGCGCTATACAATCAAAACTGTTGGAATCTCCTGAAGTATATAATATTTTCTTATTCAAGAACCGTATGTCTATATCAACGTTTCAATTGTTTTTCCTAAAACAAGGTAAAGCAGTCAACAATCCGAAGATTGGTTTGAACACAACAGAGCTTTACTAGGAATGGTCCTATTTGGAGGTGGTATGCCGTTGCCTTCCTCCGATCTTCGAACTGACTTACCCAGCTAGTTATAGGGGACCTACAGTTTAACGTGGGTTCCGAACCACGGTGCTACTTGATATTTTTCACATCAGCAACAATGCCAGAGGTGAAAGAAGTGCAAAGTGACAGATAAAAATCCTGGCGGGGATTGAACCCGCAACCTTCGGATTTGTAGTGTTGCACTCTACCACTGTGCTACGGAGCCGCACTGATTCTGAATAATATATTTGAACACTTGAGTATCCCTGTGGGCTAGTAAAACTATTTTCTTATTTTCAGCTACAATATAATTAATCACTGCAGTTATTCCTGATTTTCTTAACAATTCACTTTATCAATAGACCACTGGAGAGTGCCACGTTTCGTGGACTCCATCTTGATGAACCTCGTGATATTGATTGATGATGCACAACCACTCAGGACGTATCGAGAAATAATAAGCGTATCTCACAAAACATTGACAATAAATGACTTCTCCTTACTTACTATAAGGTTTCAGGTCCAGTCGAGGTAGACGAATGGCAGCTGTTTCGAAGATTGCTATTTTTTAAATATCAAAATGTTTGTAAAGCTATCGGACCAAACTGTGTGATCATAAGTCCGTAGCTTACAAACTACTTAAAACTAGGTAAACTAACCTAAGGACAACACACACACCCATGCCCCAGGGAGGACTCGAACCTCCGACGCCTTAGAGCGCTCGGTTACTCCACTGCGGCTTTTAAATATCATGCCGATAGATTTCACACACGCTTATGATGCTATCTGAAAGCGATATTTGTGAATTAGCTTTCAGCCAGGTGGTTTACAGATTCTGCGTATAGTCAGGCACAATTACGAAACTAAGGAGAGAACCTCATCACACCATTTGATGCTATAGTACAAACAGACAACTAACACATGGGCATTTCAATTTTCTGTCCTGTTCGAATCAGTAAGCAAATCACTAAGCAATATTCAAGTATGCCTATAAGCCATGTTGAGCTATGTATTTTCCGTTGCTCTGAATTATGCAAGTACGCCGGCCGCGGTGGCCGAGGAGACTGAGGCGCTCCAGTCACGGTCAGCACGGCCACTACGGTCGAGGGTTCGAATCCCCCCTCGGGCATGGATATTTGTGCCGTCCTAGTTCGTAAGTAGTTTGTAAGTTTAGGGACTGATGACCCCGTAGTTAAGTCCCATGGACTATACATACATTTGAACACTTTTTATGCAAGTACGCATGTGTGTGTGTGTGTGTGTGGGTGTGGGTGTGTGTTTGCGAGAGAGCGGGAGAGAGAATGTGTGTATTTCTTTTCCACTGCAAGTATAAAATAACATTTCTCTGGGATAGAACTATTTTGCGTAGATTGAAGGCTTCAGGGCTTGATTCTCACTACGTATAGGAAGCTTTGCTGCTTATCACAACACACGTCTTTCAACATATTATAATGGTCGATGAAAACGTTTCTGTTCAGGCCGTACAGTCAAGAATCGGTATACCAATCAAGATAAACTGCCGTGAACATTGAAGCCATCGTACCACTAGCGTACCATGTTGAGGTACGTGTTTGATGAATTACCTTGTCCTGCTCCATGAAGAATTTACATCCATACTCCGCGATTTACCTTACTGTATGTGACAGAGGGTAATTTGTGTAACATTGTCACTTCCTACTCCTATTCTAGCTGCTATAGATCGCGGAAAAAATGACTGCCAGTATGCCTCCGAGTTTGTTGACACCTCGAGAAACGTATGCTCTCGGATCTTTGACAGAAGCTCGTACCGTAATACAGAACGTCTCACTTGTAGCGTATACCACTGGAGTTTCCTAATCATCTCTGTTACTCTTTCGTGCTTACTAAATGAGCCTGTAACGAAGCGTGCAGCTCTCCGTTGGAACTTCTCTAGGTCTTCTGTTTACCCTAACTGGTACGGATCCCACACTACTGAGCTATACTCAAACGTCGAGCGAATGCGTATTTTGAAACCGACTTCCTTTGTTGGCGCACTACAGTTCCTGAGGATTCTTGAAATGAATCCCAGTCTGGTATCTGCATTACTCACGATAAATTTTATATGGTCGTTCCATTTTATGTCGCTCCTTCTGGCTGCTTCCAGATATTTTATGGAAGTAACTGCTCGAGTATTTGTCTTGCTATTGCGTAGTTATGCAGTAAAGGATCTTCCTTTCTTTCTGTGTAAAATCAGAACTTAACACTTGTTTATATTCAGACTCAACTGCCATTTCGTGCACCATGCATCGATCCTCGCTCATTTCTCTACCCTTTTCCAGTATTGCGACTTCTTGATAAACTACAGCATCATTCGCTAAAAGCCTCACTGAAATTTTGCTATTATCTACGAGGACATTTATATATAACGTAAAAAACAACCGTCCTACAACACTTCCCTAGGGCACGACAGAAATCATATTCATGTCTGAAGACTTCCCTCTGTCGAGAATGACATGTATAATTCTGTTAGCTAGACACTTTTTTTTTATCGGACCAAACTGCGTGGCCATCAGTCCGTAGCTTACAAAGTACTTAAACCTAGGTAAACTAACCTACGGACAAACACACACACCCATGCCCCAGGGAGGACTCGAACCTCCACGGCGAGCAACCGCGCGCTCCGCAGCGAGGTGCTTTAGACCGCTCGGCTACTCCACCGCGGCAGCTAGACACTACAATCCAATCACACTGTTGTCTGACATTCCACACGGGCGACAGTGGGGAAGAGTATCAAACACATTTCTGAATTCCAGAAATACGGCATCTACCTGCGAGCCTGTATCTACTATTCTTTGTCTTGTGGATGGATAGCGCGAGCTGCGTTTCACAAGATCGTTGCTTTCGGAAACAATGTTAATTCATACAAAGGAGATTTTCGGTCACCAGAAAGGTTATAATATTCGAAAATAAAACATGTCGCAAACTTCTGCAACGGACAGAAATCAGATTGTCGACTCTCTTGAAAACGGGATTCAACTATGATTTTCTCGAATGCTGAGGAACGCTTCGCTCCTCAAGAGACCTACGGTACACGGCAGGTAGAAGGTGGGCAGCTTTCTTCTCATACTCCGTACACAACCGAATTAATATGTCATCAGGTCCAGCGGAATTTCCTTTACTGAGACATTTAAATTGCTTTTATGTCCCTCTGACATTTACTTCAATATCTGCCATTTAATCATCCGTCCGATGGTTTAGACGAGGAACTACAGTGCCTTCGTCCTCTGTGAAACACCTTTGGAGAAAGAAATTTAGAATTTTGGCCTTTTGTGTGTTATCCTCTGCTTCAACGCCATTGCGATAACAGTGTGTCTGGACATATGCTTTCGCCCCGTTTATTGATTTCACGTAAGTTTGTCGCTTACTACTTTTTCGGCGTAAAATCGCGGCATTTGGCAAGCCGTTACAATTTATTACTCGTAAACTATTAATTGTATTCGCGAGAAATGTTACAGACAGTATACACACATAACACTGAACGTACGTTCGAAATTTTATCACAGTACGATACACAGTTCATGAGATATAGAGTAATAAACAATTACGTTAAAGAAAAACCGCCACATCACGCATGACGGTTTGATTTGTTACGTCTTTCCTACTAACTCTATTTGTGACGTATTTTGCAACTGCACCACTGGATGTACCTTAGAAATAATATCGTATTACGACATATAGTTCAGGTGCTATGACGTCAAAGACATTGAAATACCTGAAACGTCGCCCTTAAAAGCATGAGGTTGTAATTTACTACGTCTTTACTACCAAATCAATTTACAACACATTTCGCAGGCAGTTTCCTAATATTCCTCACTACGAAACTGGTAAATAATGTCTTTATAAGACCCATAATTCAGGATATATATATATATATATATATATATAAGCTAAAGGTCACTCACTCACTGACGAAACACGAAATCTATAAAACTACTGCACCTATGTAGCTCAAATTTTGCCGGTATGTAGTTTAAAGGTAGAAGATGTTAGCTAAGAAAGTATTTACGGTAGGACGGAATGAAGGTGTATGGCGGAGGATACTTTTCCTACACACTGACGAAATCAACAGTTTCATTCCGACCTTCACGAAAATTTGCACGCTTGACGTTCAAAATGAAGGTCACCGTCTACCTAAAGTTTCATACGGTGCATGGGGGAGAGTATCTTGCAAAATAAAAACAGATCCCTAAGTATGTTGGTCGCGCCATAACTTGAGAACAGCTCGACCGATTTCACAGATTCTTTTTTTGGTGTTTTCGTTAGTCTCAGAACACAGGTTGTATGAAATAAAACTGGAAAATTTGAGAACAACAAAGTACGTTTTACAGTGTGACTAAGTGTTTCTATTACATACAAATCTATAGTTTTGTTCCGATGTTTATGAAATTTTGCACACTTCACCATAAAAACAAGAGGAATGTCACTGTCTGTATAAAATTTCGTTCGGTGCACGGTGGAGGGTACTTAACATAAGAACTTTGACAAAATGAATAGGTTTTCTCAGAGCTTGATGAATTTTTGCACAGACGACACTTATACCAAGAGGAAGGTCACAAGATACATACATGTTCGTATGGTACATGACAGAGGGTGCCTTGCAAAAAACATTGCCAAGAAAGGGAAAGGTGAAAACGAAAAGAGACATGGGAAGAAAGAAGTGAATGCAGATAGAGGAGGGAAGGGGAGGTGGACTACGAGAGTGTAGAATAAATAAACACCAAAGCAACGCCGGGTTTACTGCTAGTATTTCTATGTTTGTAGACTAACATCGTTAAATATAGTTTTTACAATCTTGACATTTGCTGTTCATGCAGTATATGTTTCTTCAGATTACTTCATGATAAACTATGGAAGAGTATGCTTCTTGGAACAAACGTGTAGCTTCCAGACAATTTTCGTTAACGCTACCATATAATAAAAGCATGTTGCCAAACTCCTCATGATTGTAATGCTCCCTGTTACCACCAACCACCTCTCGTACAACGCGGCTGACGCTTCGCAAACAACTGACATGAGTGGCACTCTCAATGTGTACTGTACTGTCGTATCCATTCTGTTTACAACACCACGTCTCGAAAATGCAAACAAAGCCCACGCCACGGATCGGCGCGCGCTATTTACACAGAATCACGTCTGTAGTGTCTGCTAACTACAAAGTCGCAATTATCGCGTAAACTGTCAGTTTGCGGATGTGTGTGTACATAAACTAATGTCGTGTATTGTAACCTCTATGCGTTTACGCCATTATGATACACCCTATACACATAACGTAAAATGATTCGTTCCTCATCATTTATATGAAAGAATCGTCAAAAATGACCTTTGGAACACCGAACAAATTAGCTAAATACGTAGAAAAGTAATCAGGTGTCACTTAAAATCGGATCAAGAACAGTACATACAAACACCTGTTACTAAACACCAGTTACAAAAGCTTTTAAAATACTGACTCAGTTGTGTTCAAAATGTTCAAATGTTTGTATAGTCTATGGGACTTAACTACGGGGTCATCAGTCCCTAAACTTACAAACTACTTATGAACTACTTACGAACTAGGACGGCACAAATATCCATGCCCGAGGGGGGATTCGAACCTCCGACCGTAGTGGCCGTGCAGACCGTGACTGGAGCGCCTCAGTCTCCTCGGCCACCGCGGCCGGCACTCAGTTATGTATACATCTGAGATACTACTATGTGAATAACGGTAGTAACGAATGTCAATAATAATAGATTGAGTAATAATAATAATAATAATAATAATAATAATAATTGTAGCAGCAGACATTCAGAATAGCACCTTACACTGAATTGCGGAGTATGTATGTAGATGTAATATGAATTAGTACGAGTGAGAACTTGGTTAGCATCGTCAAAGATAGGAGAGTTAATGATATGGAAAACTAAGAACCGAGAGGATGAATGCTGAGGACTTATGGAAGAGCGTTTTTGATACGGGAAGTGTGCACTTTCTTGCTTTCCGTATATCTCATTGCTTGTTTCATGTCTTCCCTTTTATCAAATCATCGTTGATATTGTGATGGGTTTCGATGGCTGCGGATAAAAATTATTTGAAAAACTACAGCAAGCAACCATTGGTAGATGTGTTTCTTCCTGCAACTTTCTCTTTATACTGTACAATAATTTGGCAAACTGTGTGCCTGACGTGTTAGTGGAATATGTGAAGTTCCGGTGATATTAGTGAGTGCTTGTAGAGAAGCATCCTGTTTTTATCGTCGTTGACTTTGAGAAAAGGAAAACTGTGAAATACGACAATAGCCTCCTGCACTTGAATATTGCCAAGGATGTCGCAAAGCTCATCGTTGTCACTAGAAGGTACTAGAGTTTGCAGGAAGTGAAAAGTCACAGGTTCCAATCCTGGTTCCGCCACAGAATATTTCAGTCTGCCTTCCCACAAAGGACATTTTTGACCTCGAAAGCTAGCAACCGTTCGAAACCATGCTTAAAATAACTCTTGATCTAGAAAACAATAGATTTGTGTCGTTTCCTTGCAAAACGTTACATTCTACCACATGTGACATTTTAACAGAGCGAAACAAAGTAACAAGATAACAGTACAATAGGAACGAAATTATATGTAATTCAGTGACATCAGTAATTCATTATGTTTCCAATGAACTTCGCCAAAATCCCTCGGACCTAAAGCAACTTTTGGACCTCATTCTGACGACTGAACCATTGCGCGAGCCGAGATCCTGTCTTGAATTAGTCGTAATGGCGTGCTAATAACGAGTCTTGCAGTTTTCTGGTGTCACCTGGGCATTCAGCAATCGTGTGTAGAAATACAGGTTAGCTGAAGTGGTAAGACATAGCCGAACTAGAGAGATTGTTGATACGGAGGCCCACCGGGGTTACAGAGTTGGATGGTAGTTTTGTATTTCTTCTGAAATACGGAGCAGGGTTGTTGTTGTGTCCGCCAACGCTGCGTCTTCATTCCTGCACAGTATTTGGCCCCACATCCCTTTCAACACTTGGGTTCGTCGCGTTTTCTGATTATTGGTACGACGATTTATTTAGGGGTCAGGTACCAGAATATTGCTCCCAAATGTCTTACCAGTCATTTACGATAGGAAAGAATAATGTACTTTTGTAAAGTCCTTATTTCGTAGATATTTGGATAACTTCGTGTTTTATATAATTTTCCCGTTACACTCTAAAGTGCATATGATTTATTAGTAAATAAATGTTATTTCAATAGCGCATTGCCGCAGCAGAATAACCGTGCGCACTAAGCCGCCCAGCTGCGGTGCGTGCGGCCGTTCGCGTCGGGGCTTCGAGTCCTCCCTAGGGCATGGGTGTTTGTGTTGTCCTTAGCATAAGTTACTTTCAGTTAGTATAAGTAGTTTGTAAGCTTAAGGACTAATGACCACCGTTGTTAAGCTCCTTAGATTTACAGACATTTGAATTTGAATAGCACATTTCGACATTATTCAACTTACAAGGAAAGTACTTGGGCTCGAACAAACATATCTGTATGAACGTTTGGTTACAGTATCTCTACGTACACCTCAATGTGCTGGTGGGTGTCGTTTTTATGCAATACTTTGCAATCATGCTCTAGATAGCACTGTAGATATCTGAACTATAACTTATGTAATAATCGTCGTACATGTTCTCTAGCGTATTGTCATCAAAAGCCGTGATGATAGTTCCAACTTTAACCTTCTTCTCGGAAGACTGTTGGTATTCACTGCCACTGCTTCCATCGCCTCTTCCCGCACTTACCGTAGCACTACCGCTAGCAATGAGTTCATCGTCATTATCATCCCTATTATCATCATTATGTGTTAGTGTTACAACAGTATCTAACTTATGCTCATATTTCATCTTCTACACTAATACCATCTTCGCGAAGAATGGTTCTTCGTAACTTCATCTTAGCCAATCACAATACTTTAGCAGGATTGATTATCAATCGCCGCTCCATCTGACGCTTCACCACACAAATGCCACAAAACGCAACTTCGGAGGCACACTGCACCGTTCCTACTGGCAAACTAACAGGTCAAAGTGCAATGTAGCAAGGCATACGCAGAGGCCTCTAACGAACGACTGCAGAGTTTTGCAGATGCGGAAGTGTCACTAGTGCAATAAGGGATCTTTACATTATTTCTGCCGGCCGCGGTGGCCGAGGGGACTGAGGCGCTTCAGTCACGGTCTGCACGGCCACTAAGGTCGGGGGTTCGAATCCTCCCTCGGGCATGGATATTTGTGCCGTACTAGTTCGTAAGTAGTTCATAAGTAGTTTGTAAGTTTAGGGACTGATGACCCCGTAGTTAAGTCCCGTAAGCTTAACAAACATTTGAACATTATTTCTCGTACGCTTTTGATGTATATGTGTTTGTTCGAGCCCAAGTACTTTCCTTGTTAGTTATACACTGGTCAAAACAATTAGAGGATCAATTCAGATATCTAGGTTTCGAGGTATTGTCACTGGCAGAATGAACGAAAATGGGTCGACATGTTTCTGAAGGTTCTACGGAGCGGAGACAATAACATTACGGCAACCGAGATAGTGGTAATAAGAAAATTGCTGCAGAGAGGGTTGGCGTTGACTTATGTTTACCAAACGAATTACACAAACAGTTGGGTTCGGGTAGTGTAGTGTGCAGGTAGCGAAATGAAACAACGTGACTTACACGAAGCTATGGAATGAAGAGCCATAGGAAGGTTGGAAGCTGGACAGACACAGAGAGAGGTGTAACTTCTAGGACCTGGACGCGATTTCTGACAACAGTAATCGTTAAAGGAAGGTAAGGTCAAGATCTTCCACGGGTAATATCAGCAAGAGATGGCCGTTATATCTGGGCAACAGCCCTGAGCGGGGGAACTTCAGGATTGGAATTTAACGAATAGCGCCGAGTTCTGTTTACAGGTCAGTCAAGATGTTGTGTTCAGCCGATCAATAATTTCTTCATCTGGAGGGATCGCGAACTCGGAAGAATCCTGCTTATGTGCAGTAGTCATTACCATATCATGGTGGTGGATGAATGGTGTGGGCAGGACTCAGTATTGGGGACAAACGCACCTCTATGTCGTTCAGAATGGCGCTTTGACTGCTCAGAGGTATAGAGACGACGTACTTCGACTTTTTTTGTGCCCTACGCTGGTACCATTGGAGATGGCTTCCTTATGGTGGACGATAAAGATTGTTGCCACAGACCTGCACTGGTGGACAACATGCTTTAATTCTTCGTTTGTGTGGCCATAATGTCCGTAGTTGCTTTCATAACTATGAATGGTAGTGATTTTCCGTCTTTTGCAACTACAATAAAATGCGATTTTTTTCACACCAGACGCGTTTCGTTTTATTGACTGTAAAACATCATCAGTGGTCTGAAATAGTAGAAATCTACAGTTTGGTTTTTGTTTAGATCGAAAACAGTTCTTAAATGGACCCTGAAAAGTAGGCCTAATGTTTGGTACTTACGGAAATTTTGTCTTCTTTTCGCTTCACATCATGGAATGCCGGTCTGTTTAGTGCAATACCGCCGGTTCTTCATGTTGTGTCGTTTTCTCACTACTTTCACTGTCACTGTTTCACTGTTTATGGTTGTTTTTCACAGATCAGAAGTGTTTGTTTTTGTTTTTACTGATTCTGCTCAGTGTGTTATTGGAGTGTTGCCAACCTCACAAATGTAGTTCTTTCTCTGTTTTATAATAAATTATGTTTCGATGTATTTAGTTTTGATGTAAGCAGATTGGAATAGTGGCAGAATAATACATGTATATATTTAATGGGAACATTATTATTATTTTATTTAATTTTTTTTATTTAATTACTATTATATTATTATAATTGTTGTTATTATTGGTGGGGGGGTTAGTAGTAGGGAAAGATGACTGAATGGTGGTTGGATGTGGTAAGGTGTGATGTGAAGTGAGATGGAGGACAAAAGTGATGGGCCGGCCGCGGTGGCCGAGGTGACTGAGGCGCTCCAGTCACGGTCAGCACGGCCACTACGGTCGGGGGTTCGAATCCCCCCTCGGGCATGGATATTTGTGCCGTCCTAGTTTGTAAGTAGTTCATAAGTAGTTTGTAAGTTTAGGGACTGATGACCCCGTAGTTAAGTCCCATAAGCTTAACAAACATTTTTGAACAAAAGTGATGGATATGAGGTGTGGTGCACTAATATTAAACTCCTGGGTGGTGGTAATGCAAGTAGTGTGCATGTGAGTGATGTGTGTGTGTTTGGGGGGGGGGGGGGTTGTGTTTTTTGTTGAATCTGGTATGTGATGTAGGGTAACAGTGATGGGAACGAGGTTGAGTGTTTGTTAGCAGGGAGCGAAAAAGTTTGGGAGTTTTATATCAATATGTGTGACACGTTCGGAGGGTCTCGTGTTTAGCGGAGAGATGGCTATGTGATTTTATTTTACCTTAGCTGTGGTGTGTTGGTAGTGGTATCTGGAATGGGATGTGGAAGTAGTCTGAGATAGCTACGGGCATGACAGGGAATGTTTTATGTGATTTCATCAATTATTTTATACAATGTTTGTTTTCCAATATTTATTTGGTCATTTAGTAGTTGTTTGTTGTGTGATAGTGCTTTGTGTATGTGGAGGTTTTCTTGGAAGGGGAGTAGGTGTCTGTCTCTACTAGTCTGTATGATTTCCATATCTTTTTCTATAGTGCTGGGCCAATGGTGTTCTTGTTTCAGGTGGTCGGCAAATGTTGAATGGTTTGTGCCATACTTCCAGGCTCTGATGTGCTCTTTGTATCTGGCATCAAATGTTCTGCCAGTCATCCCAATATATATATTATCACAGTCTCTGCATTTGAGCTGATAAATACCAGATTGTTGGTATTTGTCTCTTTTTGGTTTTAGTTTGGGGATGTGTTTTTGAATTGGGTTGCTTGTTTTGTAGGCAATGTTTATGCCTTGTTTCTTGAATATATTACCTATGTTGTATGTGAATTTGTTGTGGTAGGTTAGTGTATGCCATTTGTTATTGTGTGTGCTGTTTGCCTGTGTCAATGTGGTTTGTGTTGGTTTTTTCTTCAACTATGTCTTTATTTTCTTGTTTAGTTTGTCTACAAGGGTTTCTTCGTAGCCATTTTTTAGTGCAATTTGTTTTATAATAGTTAGCTCCTTTTGGTAATTAGAAGTGTTTAGGGGGATCCTATTGAGTCTGTTGAGCATGTACCTAATTGCAGCTTGTTTGTGACTTTGTGGATTGTTTGAAGTGGCATGTATAATGATGTCTGAGGTGGTGAGTTTTCTAAATATGTCAAATGTGTGTGTGTGTGGTTTTCTTTTGTTATTGTTATGTCTAGGAAATTGAGTGTGTCCTTTTGTTCTTCCTCTATTGTAAACTTTATGTTTTTGTGTATGGTATTTATATCTTTATGTAGTTGTTGTATTCTGTTTTTAGGTTCATCCACCATACATATTATATCATCCATGTATCGGTACCAGTAGATGATGTTGTAATTCTGCTTTGTTACTATATCTTCAAATATTATTTTCTCTATATGATTCATGAAAATGTTTGCTAGTGTTCCTGAAATTGGTGAACCCATGGGTAGCCCATCTTCTTGTATGTAGTAGTCCCCATTGAATTCAAAATAGTTTTGTTTTGTTATTAGTTCTACCAATTTTATTATTTCATTTATTTGTTCTAGAGGTAGCTGGCTGTGTGTTTTTAGATTATCTTCTATTAGCCTGATAGTTTCATTTACAGGGATGCAGCTATACATGCTTTCTACATCAAAAGAGAGCAGTGTTGCTGTGTTAGGGATGTTTATGTTTCTGATGTTCTGTATTAATTGAGTGGTGTTTTTCACTGTTCTGTCATTTTCAATTGTGTAGTAATGTGTGAGCTGGGACTGCATTTCTTTTGATAGCAGGTATGTGGGAGCTGTTCTGAAATTTACTATCGGACGGAGAGGGGTAAGATTTTTATGGACCTTTGGTTGGCATCTCATGTTGGGTGCTTGAGGATTTTTTTGCACAATTCTCTGTTTTTCTCTGTCTGAAAGTGTGTATTCTATGTTTTTGAGTGTGTTTTTGACCTGGGTTTGGAATCTGTTGGTTGGGTTTGATTTTAGCTTTTTTTATGTTGTTTTTGGTGATGAAATCTTCAGTTTTTTCTATGTACTCTTTTGTTTCCATGAGAACAACACTATTGCCTTTGTCTGATTTGGTTATGATAATGTTTTCTGCCTGCAATTTCTTCTTTAGATTTTTAAGTTTTGTTTCATCACTGCTATTATTAAACTTATTAGAATCTTTTTTAATTTGTGTTGCTATGTTTTTAATTTCCTCTTTTATTAATTCCCTAGTAAGCCCTGTATTTACAGTACTGTTTTCGTTTTTTTCTTCTGTAGTGAGGATGTACTCAGCTTCTACAATGAGATTTTCTATTTGACTTTCATTTGCTGGCGAGTCAACATTGTGTTTTAGACCCTTTTCTAGGAGTTGTTGTTCGTCTTTATTTAATGTAACATTTGTGAGGTTGATAACTCTTGGGTAGAAGTTATGTGTGTATGTGTGACTGTTGGTTTTAGGTTTTGTGTGCTGTAGTTTGAGACTTTTTATTTTCTTTTGATGTTTTAGGCGCATATTATCTACTGCTCTGCATGTGCAACATTCGACTTTTTCCATGATGGAAGCGAAAATAGCATGATTGTTTAATTTTTGCGCTATCTGAAGGTGGATTTCGTATAGCTTTTCATTAAGTGTTTGTTTTTTCTCGTATAATGATTTTAACTCATGCCTTAGCCATGAATTTTGGGCAGATTGTCTGGCTGCTTTTGCTGCTTTCGAACTGTTTTTGATCTTTACATTGATGTATTTTGGTACAAGATTATTACGTCTACAAAGGTTATTAAATCTGATAGTTTCTACAGTTTTATAAAGATTAAGATGCATCTTCTTAAACTCGTAGTAGAGGCCAATTGGAAATGCTTGACAAGGCGGCGAAAAATTCTTCGTTTGTGTGGCCATAATGTCCGTAGTTGCTTTCATAACTATGAATGGTAGTGATTTTCCGTCTTTTGCAACTACAATAAAATGCGATTTTTTTCACACCAGACGCGTTTCGTTTTATTGACTGTAAAACATCATCAGTGGTCTGAAATAGTAGAAATCTACAGTTTGGTTTTTGTTTAGATCGAAAACAGTTCTTAAATGGACCCTGAAAAGTAGGCCTAATGTTTGGTACTTACGGAAATTTTGTCTTCTTTTCGCTTCACATCATGGAATGCCGGTCTGTTTAGTGCAATACCGCCGGTTCTTCATGTTGTGTCGTTTTCTCACTACTTTCACTGTCACTGTTTCACTGTTTATGGTTGTTTTTCACAGATCAGAAGTGTTTGTTTTTGTTTTTACTGATTCTGCTCAGTGTGTTATTGGAGTGTTGCCAACCTCACAAATGTAGTTCTTTCTCTGTTTTATAATAAATTATGTTTCGATGTATTTAGTTTTGATGTAAGCAGATTGGAATAGTGGCAGAATAATACATGTATATATTTAATGGGAACATTATTATTATTTAATTTAATTTTTTTTATTTAATTACTATTATATTATTATAATTGTTGTTATTATTGGTGGGGGGTTTAGTAGTAGGGAAAGATGACTGAATGGTGGTTGGATGTGGTAAGGTGTGATGTGAAGTGAGATGGAGGACAAAAGTGATGGATATGAGGTGTGGTGCACTAATATTAAACTCCTGGGTGGTGGTAATGCAAGTAGTGTGCATGTGAGTGATGTGTGTGTGTTTGGGGGGGGGGGGGGGGGTTGTGTTTTTTGTTGAATCTGGTATGTGATGTAGGGTAACAGTGATGGGAACGAGGTTGAGTGTTTGTTAGCAGGGAGCGAAAAAGTTTGGGAGTTTTCGTCTGTGTGGCCATAATGTCCGTAGTTGCTTTCATAACTATGAATGGTAGTGATTTTCCGTCTTTTGCAACTACAATCACACCAGACGCGTTTCGTTTTATTGACTGTAAAACATCATCAGTGGTCTGAAATAGTAGAAATCTACAGATTGGTTTTTGTTTAGATCGAAAAGAGTTCTTAAATGGACCCTGAAAAGTAGGCCTAATGTTTGGTACTTACGGAAATTTTGTCTTCTTTTCGCTTCACATCATGGAATGCCGGTCTGTTTAGTGCAATACCGCCGGTTCTTCATGTTGTGTCGTTTTCTCACTACTTTCACTGTCACTGTTTCACTGTTTATGGTTGTTTTTCACAGATCAGAAGTGTTTGTTTTTGTTTTTACTGATTCTGCTCAGTGTGTTATTGGAGTGTTGCCAACCTCACAAATGTAGTTCTTTCTCTGTTTTATAATAAATTATGTTTCGATGTATTTAGTTTTGATGTAAGCAGATTGGAATATTATTATAATTGTTGTTATTATTGGTGGGGGGTTTAGTAGTAGGGAAAGATGACTGAATGGTGGTTGGATGTGGTAAGGTGTGATGTGAAGTGAGCTGGAGGACAAAAGTGATGGATATGAGGTGTGGTGCACTAATATTAAACTCCTGGGTGGTGGTAATGCAAGTAGTGTGCATGTGAGTGATGTGTGTGTGTTTGGGGGGGGGGGGGGGGGGTTGTGTTTTTTGTTGAATCTGGTATGTGATGTAGGGTAACAGTGATGGGAACGAGGTTGAGTGTTTGTTAGCAGGGAGCGAAAAAGTTTGGGAGTTTTCGTTTGTGTGGCCATAATGTCCGTAGTTGCTTTCATAACTATGAATGGTAGTGATTTTCCGTCTTTTGCAACTACAATCACACCAGACGCGTTTCGTTTTATTAGCAGGGAGCGAAAAAGTTTGGGAGTTTTCGTTTGTGTGGCCATAATGTCCGTAGTTGCTTTCATAACTATGAATGGTAGTGATTTTCCGTCTTTTGCAACTACAATCACACCAGACGCGTTTCGTTTTATTAGCAGGGAGCGAAAAAGTTTGGGAGTTTTCGTTTGTGTGGCCATAATGTCCGTAGTTGCTTTCATAACTATGAATGGTAGTGATTTTCCGTCTTTTGCAACTACAATCACACCAGACGCGTTTCGTTTTATTAGCAGGGAGCGAAAAAGTTTGGGAGTTTTCGTTTGTGTGGCCATAATGTCCGTAGTTGCTTTCATAACTATGAATGGTAGTGATTTTCCGTCTTTTGCAACTACAATCACACCAGACGCGTTTCGTTTTATTAGCAGGGAGCGAAAAAGTTTGGGAGTTTTCGTTTGTGTGGCCATAATGTCCGTAGTTGCTTTCATAACTATGAATGGTAGTGATTTTCCGTCTTTTGCAACTACAATCACACCAGACGCGTTTCGTTTTATCAGCTTTAAGCTGAGGGAATTGAGCGAATGGAGTGGCCAGCTTGTTCACTCCATATTAAAGCTCAACGAGAATGATGTTTTTACTATTATAGTAGCCGCATGGTGCCTCGCTCTAAGTAAACACCACGAAACCTCAAGTAAAGAGTTGAGCCAGCAAATGCCGTACTGTATCGTACACAAATTCCGCCTGTGACCAATATCTGAACAAAATAGTTATAATATGTACATTGTGTATGATATCAGAACTGATCCCCTATATGTTTTGAACATGGTAGACTTCTTTATCATTATTTGTGGAAGGGTTTGACTTCTGGATTTTGGACAGATAAGTTGCGAGTCAGATTTCGATTATTTTGTTTTGGAGGGTGAGCCACTCCTATCATTTGCTATAAAGTGCACCCACACCATTTTCCCTTTTTCCACCTGTTTACCCCATCGATAATTATATTTAACCGACCCGTTTCGAGTCTATGGTTTATCACTCACCTTTCATTTTTATGAACCCTGCCAGCGTTCCTTTTCCTACCATACCTTCACCACACACACACACACACACACACACACACACACACACACACACACACACAAACCTTTCAGCCGTCACCTGATAGTGGTTATATTAGTCCTCAAAATGCAGATTTGCGTGATTTAGAAGAAATGGTTAAAAGCCGGCCGCGGTGGCCGAGGGGTCTGCGGCGCGTCAGTTACGGTCTGCACGGCCACTACGGTCGGAGGTTCGAATCCCCCCTCGGGTATGGATATTTGTGCCGCCCTTAGTGTTAGCTAGTTCATAAGTAGTTTGTAAGTTTAGGGACTGATGACCCCGTAGTTAAGTCCCATAAGCTATACGAACATTTGAACATTTTGAATTTGAAATGGTTAAAAGGAAGTGGAAGGAAACTGTGTGCACCTCACTAAAGCCACAGAATTACATTTAGAATCATCTTCGCATTCAAGCAATCCAAAATCAAAAGCCTCACTAATTTCAATTTCAATGGATGATATAAGTATACAATGACATAACCTGCCTTTCGCGAAGCGTACTGCAACATAAGCATATACTTTGGTGCATAAAGCTGCTTGTAAAACATAAAGTGAAGTTTCATGCTCAAATGAAGTTAATGTATCCCTTCCTCTTTCTTTTAACCACTTCATCGAAATCTCGAATCTGCACTATATTATTATGAACACTATCAGATGTGTAGGATAGCGTCGGCTTATAGAGAAAACCTCGTATCTAAATAAATCACAACATTTTCACAAATTTCCACATAGTTGCGAATCCTCAGATCTGGTAGTGTAGAATACATTTCTTAATTTAGATTGCTGATAATAAAATCTGGTCCGTAACTATCATTTTTAGTCAGGGATGATCATCTTCAGATCTGCAGAAAAATCTCGCCAAAAAAGAAAACAGATACTTCTAGTGAGCTGTCTACGTTTGAAAACACTCAAAATGATATACTGATAATTGATAATTTCATACAGATATCAAAATGCCAGTATTTCACATTTCCTAATATAACAAGACCTTCCATTTATAATTTCGTATTTTATAGTGTCAAGTGACGAGGACGGTTAGGTTCACAGCAGGAACATGTAATATCATTACGACAAAAGTGTAGGTCTTGGGTACTGAAGCACTGTTTGTTGCGTCGACAACAGAATGTGTCTATCAGAGCTGTAACATAGTTGACACTGCATTCAAAATTGTATGATAATGCTATGCTGATTTGATATTTATTTTTTGACGATGCTATCATTGCTCCAAAGGATTAAGGTGATGGTCTGAGGAACAGATATGCTTCACGGTATTTGAAGCGTCTTTTTGATATATGTAAACAAACATTTTCACTATGACGTTTTCAGTGTGTAGGATGTAGGGTGACCAGTAGTATCGCATGTTCTTTTTTTCTTTTTCTACATCTTTGCTGCAGACCTGAAGCTGGTCATCTCTGATCGAAACCTGTGGCCAAAATATGTGATCAATGACGTATTTAAAGGAAGTTGGTATGTTTTTTTTTTATTTTATTACCAATTGAAAATCTAGTTCCTGAAAAATTAGTACGCCAGTTAGATGTAATTATCTCTGCCGCTCTCTACTGAGGCAACAAAGAAACTACATATAGTGTTGCGCAACTACATTACACGACAAAGCTATGATTAACTTTCTAAGATGCGAGGTTATCAGTATAAGCCGACAACGTGTCTGCTTTGAGCTTTTATGATTGTTTAATTACAGGATTCTTGGCACTGCTTGTTGAGAATGTAATGATACACTGACGTCACTGAATTACGTATAATTTCCCATCAATGGTGTATATAACTAGTTATTTTGTTTCTCTCTCTATTAAAGTATCATTTGTAAGAGAACGAAATGTTTTGCACGGAAGTGATGCGGACCACAGATTTTTATGACTGATTGCTGTCCTAATTATGGTTTAGAACAAGTTCGAGCGTTCGTGTAAAAAGTTGTGGCTCATAAGTGATATCAGGACTCCCCAGGAATGACACGTAATCCCGATTCAACGTTAAAATGTAGGTCCCCTTCCCCAGTAGGATTACTAGTGTAGCATAGGGACACACAAGTCTTCGAAGTATTGGCTAGTGGGTAGATTTGCGTATTTATCTACAGTCGTGTTCAAAATTATAGCAACAAACTTCTATTTCGCTATACAAACTGTGAACAGAAGTCCCTACAACTATTTTCCGTACGTAACATAGCATTTCGGTCAGCATACAATCTTGCCAGCGATGGCGTCAGGACACCTACCAAGTGGTGTAGTGTTTTTTGTGTAGCCCCACATCCAGAGTCGCTGTATAAACACAGACGGTACAGTGTGGCATAGGGAAGACGCCTAACAGAGTATCTGTGGTGGAGGGCTTATAGCAAGAATGGAAACAGGGTCCCTATGACTTAAATGTAAATCGTTATGTTTTTCTGATGAGGTGACAGTTTAGAGACACAGAAAAACTATATCCAGAAGACGAGGGTAAAGTCAAGAACGCGTTACACAGAATGAGATGGCCGTTATTTGGCTGTTACAGCAGTGCAGTAGTGGTGCGCCACATCTGGCCTCGCAGCTTACACTCGAGGTGTTCACAGCAAGGCAGTGTAAACACGGCTTCAGCCATTATTGTTGGAGGGCAGAAAACGCGTACCCCTGACGCGTTTTCACGCAAGAAAACGTCTCGAGCGTAATCGTCAACATGCCACCTAGACGGTCCAACCGTGGGCCAATGTTCTTTTCACAGATTAATCCCGATTTGGCCTGAAGAGCGATTCTTGACCGATTCTGTTTCTGGCACAAATTACTGGATAAGGCCCCTGTATTTTTCGAGACAGCTCGTATCAGAATGCTGCTTTCATGTAGCCTTAAATGAGGCTGCAGGGTTGGTAGTTATGAATTCATGAATTTTAATCAGACCTTTTCTTTATTTATTTTTATAAATTTAATACGTTATCCAATGCTTTGGTATTTCTTACAGTATGACTATTTTTAAATAAGAAAAATGAAACGCTGCACGTATGGTGGCACTCTTACCGCTGTCGGCAACTATTTGCACCTGTTTAAACCTTGGAATTGACCTTTACTCCTAGTAGTGATACACTTAGTTTTGGAAAGCAAGCATGATTTCGGCATGCTAGGGGTAAGGAAGTATTTTCATGTTTGACTCTATACCATGCAGTAGCTACCACACAGAAATAATTGAAAATTGATCTTAAAGAATTATTTTAACTATGTGCTGTGATTTTTTTATTTCATGAGAATGACACTCGTTAATGTAAACATTAGACAGTAGGTAAAATTAAAAAAAAAAAAAAAAAAAAACAACGATTATAAATGGATGCAAATTTATTTCTGAGTGTGTTAGTCACTTTTCCAAATGATACGAAATTTAGGATTATTTCACAAAAAGTTAATTCTTGTTTGTTTTATCAAGAGACATTCGTTTAAGGTGGCGTATATGTAGTACACGTGAGACATCAGTAGTACTCTATTACCGAATAATAAAATATAGAGGCAAATTAAATTATATTTACTGTAAGCACGAATAAATTTATAGCAGTTGGACAAACAGCATTCTCAAATCCTCATATCTGCACTGGAATGCTCCCCACACCTATAGTAAGCAGGCAGGATTCCTTTCATGTCACGCAGACTGCTATCGATTCCCCGCGCTCTGGCGCCAGCTGGAGTTATGTACACCACACTCTTGACATGCCGCCGCTGTAACCACTTACCCAGGGGAGTATTTAATCACGCGACCACGCCAGCCACGCAGCAAGTTCGAGAGCTTGCTTCGGTTCTCCATAGCACAGCAATGCTCACGGACCTATTTGCTTATGCTTTATTATGCTGGAAATGTGTGCTGTGACTGGTAAGCCCACAACTAAAACTATTAGGGCACCTGAGAACGCTTTATTGATATAAAAACCTACACATCACTCCGAAAAAATATCGACTGGAGGAATACGGCTTATAAGGGAAGAGACCCTATTTATTTCTTGAGGTGTAGGCATCTCTCCTATATCGACGACTGGACATAAACTTCCACTACAGACTTACACATTAAAGAGTAACACGTATTAGACGAATCTTTCAGAGCTGCGTCTTTATCTCAGACGAGAAACAAGAGGCAAATTATTTTTGACAATTAAACTAGAGTTACTTTAAAAGGAATTAAAATTTAAGAAGCCAAGTAACAAACAATCCGATTATACTCCCTAAATAACCGAGATATCCTGAAGTTCTAATTCATAAATACACTGATATCCTACTAAAAGCAACAAACCTATATTTCCCCATAGTGTGTTTAATTCAACATACAATCATACAACTTGTCAGTCGCATGGAATGGCCGCGCGGACTGAACGGCCGTTCTCGCCGGAGTTTTTCAGTCACGGGTGGATGTGTGCTGTCCTTGGTGTAAGTTAGTTTCAGCAGTTTGTAAGTTTAGGGACTGATGGCCATACCAGTTTGATCCGACAGGTTTACAAAAATTTGATCAATTTGTCAACAGATGACGGTAGAATCGTGTACCGCCTTAGTACTGCACAGTAATTGAAACCTGATCATCTAGCATTCACTGGAAGAGTTGTATCGCGGCATACATGCGGCTTCGGCGGAGTGGCCTTTATTGTGGGAGACTTGCTGTATGCACACTTCTCGATTGGAGTCGTCGACATGTCACCTGGACGGTCGAACAGTTGGCCAACGTTCTTTTCACAGTTGACTCACGATTTGGTCTGGATTGTGACTGTCGACGGTTGGAGTGTGGAGGGAACGTGGAACACGATTGCGGTACTCAAAACGTTTTGCAAGGAGACCGATATCGAGAAGAATCCCTAATAACTTGAGCAGGGACTTCGTGACCGCTGGAACACATCTTCATTTTTCGTGTGAATATGCTATATCGGGCATCGTAACAAGATGTTGGAACGTCAGGTGCGGCTGTGCGGCTGTTGCGAGGTGCAATGGATCCAGGCTTCGTATTGATAGATGAGAATTGTCAACCTTATAGAGTTCGGGTGGTTGATGTTATCGCTCGAGCTCGCGATTTGAAACCCATAGAATATCTCTGCGATGATACATAAAAATTACTATAATACTTCATTAAAATATACTGGTGTCTCACTAATAAGATAATCATATTTCCGACAAAGAACCAAGTCAATTTCTTTTAACCTTTGAACAGCTTCCTTACTGACTAGATGTAGTTCCGTCATCCTTGCTGAATATGATCGTAATGGAGAGTTAGTAAGTAAGTGGACCATTGTTTATCACAGGATTTATCATCTGTCTGTCCTCATTTGAATTTCCAATGGTCGGTGCAATTGTTGCACCGACCAACAACAGTACCGAAGCGTTTGGTCAAAGACCATTCCCTCCTGGAAAGGTCCATTCCTTGACGCTCCTTCGAGGAATCGCCTATCAAGCTGTTGTTATGTCCAGTAAAAGAATTTAGAGTTCTTGCCCAGTTGGATTTAGACGAGAAGATACTCTCATGTTCTTGGACTGCTTTCTTTAAGAGGTGGTTTACGCGATGTCAACTGGCTTTCCTGTGGCGAAAGGTCTTACAAAATAAAGAGCTTAAGAGTGAACAAGATCTTGTAAAACTCTCTCATTAAGACTTACTTCCGTCTTACATCAGGAGGCGCCACATTGCCTAATAGTGGGAGCCATCAGAGTGCCACTCATCAACTTCATTTCCCTATTTATTTGTACGTCAACTTCTCTCATATGAACACTATTGTAGCTGAATGAAGCACAGTATTCAGTTGCGGAGTAAACAAGGGACAAAGCTATTTTACGCAAAACCTTAGCACCGGCCTCAAAGTTGATCTTGTTAAGTGCTGCAATAATTTGTTCCCAGTTTTAACTTTGCTGTTTTTGAAGGTGGTACTTGAAAATTTTAGATCTACCCAAGATGATTCCTAGGTACTGTGGGTGTTCACTGTGTTTGAGTTGAACACCATCAAACGAGATGTTGAGCTTACAGCCATCCAATTTTTATTGCAATGGAAGCGAGCGACTTGTTTGGGTCAATCTTTAGTTTCCACACTGACAAGTAATTTTCGAGGAGAGTTGTGGTAGTTTCCGTCACACGGATGTCTCCGTGTTGTGACGCAAAGGCAATATCATCGGCATAAATGAACTTTCTAGACTGCGTAGCTGGAATATCAGCTTTACATCAGTCCGGGAAATTTTCATAGTGGGAGTCTTTATCCTTATAGCCAAGAAAACCCAAACGCAAAATTTTCAGTCTTCGGACTATATACGCGGGCAGGAGTGCAAAGCTTCACTTCTCTAATACGAGGGCAAATCAGACAGTTTTTGCCCCTATTTGTTTAGCCAAACAGCGACTGTACATGCAATTCATTAAGTCCATTCCAAGCGGTGGACCTTTATTGGTTCGTACCGGGCGTATCTGCCGGTAACTCTGACGTAAGGCGCTGCTGTGAATTGTTGAAGATGGCGGTTGTGCTCCCCATGTCCACGGCTTTAGAGCAGCGAGGGAGCAAGGGAAAAGGCTGCCATCAGGCGAAAGCGCCGAGGAATTATTGACGGGGACAACATTATTTTGCTCCACGACAGTGTGAGACCACATTTGCCAATCAGAACTGTAGGAAAGCTCCGGGCATTTTACTCGCAGATTGTGGCCCACCGACCTTACAGTCCAGAGTTCGCCTCTATTAATTTTCACGTTTTCCGTCAAGTGAATAAGTTCGTAGCAGGACTACGATTGACAAATAAACATGAAACCAAGATACCAATCCGAAATGGTTCCAAAGTGATCCGGACAAATTCTAGCGCAGACGAATCCAAATTTAGTGTTGCGATGTGACAAATATTTGAACTGGTGTGGGAACTATGTGTATAAACATCGGAAGTTTCGTAGGATGCATATTTGTAATAAACTGTACTAACTTCATTTTGGCTAGTAAAAAAAGAGGAAAAGAGTGTATTATTTGCCCACTTACTACGAAAGTATGAGTCCAATTAAAGAAAATAATAATAGCTTTTGAAATGAAGCGCTACAGAAGAACGTTGAAGATTATATGTTGTCAAAAGTTTGTTAAGCTTATGGGACTTAACTGCGGGGTTATCAGTCCCTAAACTTACAAACTACATATAAACTAACTTATACTAAAGACAACATAAACATCCATGCCCGAGGGTGGATTCGAAACACCGACGGGGAACGGTCTCGTGCATCGGAGCATAGCGCCTCAATATGCTCGGTCACTCCGCCGCGGCTGGAGAAGACAAATAATTAAATAATTTGCAAACTTACAATAAGAGCATTACGATAGTACGCAACAGTATTGGTAGTAGAATTAACGCACATTTCGCTGTGAAGATTATATGCTTAGATCGAATCCTTCCTATACATATTATAAATGCAGAAATTCGAATTTTTGTTACCGCGTCACGGTCAAACTGCAGCACGGATTTGGATGAAATTTCACATGGAGCAAGCTTATGTCCTGGATTAACACATAGGTTACTTGTATATTACAAGTTATTTATTAATGAATAAAGACAAATGTGTAACAGTATTAAGAAACTTCTAATACACCAGTAAAAAAGCTATCTCTCGCATATCCTGCGTAGCCACGTGGTCGTAATCGTAATATCATGACACCGAGTAGTGCTTGACTCTGGTTCATTTCATGCTGTAGTTATATTTTTTCTTTGTTATTGTATTTTGTTTTTTACTTCCGCGTTTGCAAAAGATTCTGAGACACTGCCAACATGGCTTACACTGACCTTTAAATACACAAATCGGGCAATTATAGTACACGCAGTTTCCATTTTTATTTGTTGTAACAAATGAAGTAAGTAAGTACCTACATAAATTGATGACTCGAAATAAAAATGCTCTAAGAAGAAAAACCAAAAATCATTAAAGTTTTCGTGAAATGGGATCTACATACGAAGCCCTATCTACGGCTATAAAGCACACACTGTCACGGGTAAAGAGATCAAACTGCAACGAATGTAAAATGTAGTACGGAATGCTCTCAACAAATGGCAGGCGGTATGTCGGCCACTGCAGGAAACGTATGAAACGCTGTGTGTTCCGAAACATTCTCCTCATTGTTACCGTCATGCAGTTCCATTTTTTCTCAGATTCATTATTTTGTTACTTGCAGAATTCTGCAAGGATTGGGTAAGTCTTGAATTTACGAATGCAGAAATATTACCTTACGATAAAATTATCACCAAACCCCTAACAAAGTAACTTACACTCATGAAAATATTTCTCAAGACCTTCAACGAATTTTGAAAGCAATGTTTTCCGTATCCACTTGGGAGAAAACCCTAACAAAATCTGGTCGTACGTGAAATCGGTAAATGGGTCAAAACCAGATATGAAGGCACTTCGTGATCATAATAGTGTTGAAACATACGATGACACACAAAACGCCGAAGTATTATACGTCTTTTTCCAAAGCTATTTCACAAAGGAAGATTGCACTGTACTTCCTCCTCTAAGCCATCATACGAACGAAAGTTTGACATATATTGAAAAGTCAGAGGGATTGAAAAGCAATTGAAATTGCTGGATCTAATGAACACCAACTCGATTTTACACGAAATATGCAAAACAACTTGTTTCCATTCTTGTAGCAGCGTACCGAAGCTCTCTAGAGGAGTGAGGCGTTCCTCAGTACTGGAAATAAGCACAGATCCTTTCCGTTTACAAGATGGGTTGTCGATCAGATGCGCAAAACTATAGGCCTATATTTCTGAGATCTGTCAGATGCAGAATCTTGAAACACATGTGTTCGAGTATTATGTCATTTCTGAAGACCGGAAATGTCCTTTGTAGGAATTAACATGGTCTCCAAAAGGAATTATCATGTGAAACACAGCTCACACAATTCATTGACAAGATCTAGAGGCAGTAGTTGCAGGACCGCAGGTAGATGCCTTGTTTCTTGACTTCCGTAAGGCGTTTGAAACCGTTCCGCACCGTCGCCATATTGCATATGCTCGCATACGGAGTAACACACCAACTGTGTGATTGAGACGTTTCTAGCTAACAGAAGTAATCATGTCATTCTCAATGGAGAGTAGTCTTCGTACGTTAAAGTGATCTGCGGGCGATACTTCAATTTATCAAGAAGTCGCAACACGGGGAAAGTGTAATGCTTCTTGGAATACTGATAGAAAAATCAAATACCGTGCTTCTTTCATGTGATTAAGTGAAGTGATCACTGGACGCATCGACGCCTCGTTGCATGTATATAATAAACATATAGTAGGAATTGATGTCAAGAATACTGGGTCTCTGAACACGATGGCCATTAGGTCACACGAAGACAAACGAAACATCTACGTACCTTGTTTGCGAGTAAAGAGGCTCTTTGATAAAGTAAACTTTAGTTCCGTCTGAGTTGGCGCTGTTAATTCGGATATGTCGTCGTTGAGTTATGGGGCAGCGCCCTTCCTGCCGCCACCACATTACCCCCGCGAGGAAATATACATGGTGTTTCAGTAAGTGTGTTTGCCTCTGTAACTTATAAAATAATAGGTGACGGGAAATTTTAATGCGGTAGGTCAACACTAAAAATGTTACACTTTCTGCGGAGCTATGGACATAGTTTATTGTATCATTTTCCAAAGAGTTACACCGCAAAGATGTAATTTTTTAAATGGAACAATAGTTTTTTCTAACGTGTATTGGATTCGTTTAAACCAGCTGCGTCCAAATGAATTTAAACTACATTCCTATCACTGTTAGTTTGGGAGCTACAACCCTTCAAAGTTCCGGGGGCGGAGGCTGCGATAGCATAGCAAATTGATTTGGACGCAGCTGGTTTCAACGAATCCAATGCACGATAGAAAAAAACTATTGTTCGATTGAAAAAATATATCTTTGTGCTGTAACTCTTTGGAAAATGATACAATAAACTATGTTCATAGCTCCGCAGAAAGTGTAACATTTCTTGTGTTGACCTACCGCATTAAAATTTCCCGTCACCTATTATTTTATAAGTTACAGAGGCAAACACACTTAGTGAAACACCCTGTATGTACCACAAACCTCTGCGTACTGTTATACATGTGTAAATGTTCGAATATTCTTCTAAATATTTTCGAACCCAAACAGGATTTTGGCACGACCTAGTGGGATGCGGAAAACGTCCTAAAAACCAAATCTATGCTGGTCGGCACACCGATAGGGAGGATCGAACTGGAGCCAGAATATATTTCCGTCCCGAAAAGACGCGCTTTAAAGCGTTCGGCTAATTGAAGTGTAGTGTCATTTACAGAGTATCCGAAATTAGATATCGAAGCGTAGGTTAAAGAAGCAGTTGTATTTTTTATAGCCTCAGCAACGAATAAAGGTCCCAGTGTTAGTTGTTTGCTTTTCTCCTTTCACACTGTTGTTTATATTAACGTACAAATATAGACGGACCCTTCCGTATATGCAACTTAAAAACAGCCAACCAGTGGCAACAACACATGCAGATCAAGCATCTACATAAACTGCCACTGAAGAATAAAGTCGATCGCGTATGTCGTGAAAAGAACTGTTTTTTTTTTTTTTTTTTTTTTTTTTTTCTTTTCAGTTACATAGATGGATCACATTGACAAATATCCGAACATTAATTAAAAGTCCAATTACGTCAGGCGTAGCCATAAATAAATTCACATCGGCCATAGGGAATCATACAGAGAGTTAATATTGTGCAGAATTTTTCCGTAAAGTCGGGTGACAGGCGGCGGAAGTCTGAGGCGGAACAGATCGCAAGCAGCGGGCGTTTTTGCCGTTATCTGTGTAGGTAGTTAGCGCACCCCACCCCCGCAGAAAAAAATATTGCGCAGCAGGCAGCGAGGCGCGCGGAGCAAAAAACTCTGCTGGCCCACGCAAGGTCACTCAACTGCCGCGGGCGCGCGACAAGCCTTTAAAAAGGTTCCGCTGATTCTGCATAAAAGTTAAAACTCCACAACACATAACGGTAGGAACACATTCACAGAAAAGAAACCGGTTTGATCCCACTTAATTTTGTATTTAAAATATTTATCTGTTACGTGTAAATCGGCGGGTTAGGTTACATTAGCCTCCTACGCAATCGCCATTTGATAGCCTCTTGCAGTTTCATGGGTTAGTTAGGGCAGTGGCATTCCTACCTGTAGAAAGAGGCGACTAAGGCTGTGTTCACAGTGGCACCGATGGTGTGGTCACACTGCATCCGATATAGTTTGTCACCTGCTCGGGTTAAAGGAAAAAGCTAGGTTAGGTTTGAACGTATTCTGTGTTTGAAGTATATTAGATTCTAATTCCTTGGGGTGCAATGGATTCCACCGACATTTTTACGCTTCGAAATTAGTGCTACAATGTGGCTGTTATTAATAAAGACTTCGAATGCATACGAATAAGCTACGCCTGTTTGGAAAGAAGAAAGTGGCGAGGATTGTGTACTGTCCTCAGTTATTTCTACTCCCAGACAATATTTACGAATATGTGAGGTACCCGTAAAAGAAGAAGTTTCTGTTACATACCGGTACGGTACTTGTGATATTTCGTGTTGTCATTGACAAGCAATATTACAGTTTTGCTGAATTTATTTGAAGTTGTGCAGACATACACCAGTTAACCTCCATGCTTTAAATAATGAAAATCTTCACCAATTAGGGAAGTTTATTGCTTACCACAACGAATTTCGAGGATTTATTCGCATCTTCTAGTGCATTTGTTTACAGAAGAACGGTACTTTTTCGACGTTTCAGTGTGTGCTTTGCTGACACACTTGCACTGCAGTTGTCTCTTTTAGGTTAGCTACTGAAGTTCGGAAAATCGGAGGTGTGTGTTTCCATCCGAATGTTAGAAACCATAACTTCTTTCTGTCTGCTTGAAGGTATTGTGCCTCTACCATTACTCAGCATATGCAACATAATAATCGTGACTTAGGCCTACCTCTGTACAAAAACCAGTGTGACGATTTTTGTGTTGTGATATCCAAGCAGACACAATACCTGCAAGTATAGACAGACGTACTATTTAATATGTAAAAAAGTTGCCAAGATTTTATTATGTATGCCACGATTTCCCTCATTACAGTAACCTCAAAAAGACTACATCTGTGAAAGGGCTGCATAAACTAACGCATGGAAACGTCACGATGTATTTATGTAAACAAATGCACTAAAAGGGAGAAAAATTCTCGGAATGCGTTGTTCTAAGCATAAAAATACGTAATGGATGCAGTTTTCAGTATTTAAATCCATGAAGAACACAGTTACAGGCCACCCGGAAACATAAGATTATCATGAAAGAAATGAAGTTACGGTACATTGAACTTCAATGACTGTCATTCAGTATATTTGTGAAAGACAAGTGTGAAGTTAAGAATAATTTTGAACACACAAACCAATGAAAAGCGGAAGCACACGTAGGCCTGCAGAAAGTTTGCAGGTCAATTCACAAAACAGACTCATCACCTTTTTAAAGAACACCAGAACCAGTAAGAATAATTTATGGACAGCTAATACCCGATCATCACAGTGCAATACAACGTAAGAGAGCCACTACAATAACATTAAGATACACCACAATCCCAGATTGAACACATTTTTTGAGATTATAATTTACGCCTAAAATTTATGATAAAGGATTTAACTAACTTGGGGTTTACAATAAACTGTAATATCAGACCAGAGATTCCGAATTATATCCGGATTGCGATATTTATCGTCTTCTGGGCGCCACAATCTCTTTCTTTCACAAAGCATATCAGTTTCTCACTGTCCATATCTAGCATGTGAGATCGTCGGTCGATTTGACCGAAGAAAACAAACTGATTTGAATTTCACTGAAGTCTCTACGTTCGGGCGATGAGATCGGCTACACTGTGACCGTGCCCATAGTGGAGTACTGATTTGTAACGATCGGCCGTTTTCCGCCGATGTCTGTCGTCGGTAAAACCCACCGATATAGGAGCCACTGTGACCACAGACTAACAGGGGATATTAAAGCTGCGGTCTCTTTTTCGGATTTGACCTCCACGTTTCCAAAACTTTTCCGAGGTGCGGGACATTTGGGAAGGAAATGTAGCTAATGTCGGCAGAATTCGCAAAATCGCGAATGTGTAACTGATGTCTGTTTCATCGGAACAGATGTTCTATAGTAATGTAGATGCTAAGACAGACCAATGATAGTAATGTAGTGCCTCTCCCCACCGCGGGAATCGCACTAAGCCGGCCACGGTGGCCAAGGGGACTGAGGCGCTCCAGTCACGGTCTGCACGGCCACAACGTTCGGGGGTTCGAATCCCCCCTCGGGCATGGCTATTTGTGTCGTCCTTAGTTGTAAGTAGTTCATAAGTAGTTTGTAAGTTTAGGGACTGATGACCCCGTAGTTAAGTCCCATAGACTCTACAAACATTTGAACATTTGAATCGCACTAAATGTGTGCGAACACTGTAGTGGGCTGGAGGGGGGGGGGGGAGTGCATTGTAGTAGACAAGTCTGACAAATGGAAATTGGGAGCGTGCTCGGGTGGCCAAGTGGTGAAGGCGAACGCTCGTGAAAAGCGGGAGAACCGGGTTCGATTCCCGGTCACGTTCAAATTTTCACTTGTCACCAAATAATAGACTACCTTCAGAAATGCACTTAATGTCGGCAGAATTCGTAAAATGGTGAATACTAATTGATTATTTAATTTCATATATATGGCTGAGGTACATGAAATGTCTGTACCATTTACTGTAAAATTTCTGTTGTGCACAAGAACTGACGGGGAATTTTTTATGGCACAAAGCCTCTTTCTTTATTAAGAACCAAGTGGAGAAGTTTGGGGAAATGGAGGGAATGTCCAAAATAAGAAATGGTTCACTTCTGATAGAGGCAGCATTCCCTGTCCAGTCGTAGGCATCAGTCGCATGGGAGTCTCCTGTGGGTCCTTAGAGCCGCCAAACTCAACCTCCCTCCATGAAGGTTGGGGCACACATTGTCCTGTTGCTTTCCTCAACAACTATGTTGGAAGCAGGCCTTCAACTCCCAGTTATCGGAGTAAACAGTCCCCACTCTTCACCAGGAGAAGAAACAGCTTTTCTCGTCAAGGAACGAGTCCCGTAAGACACTACCGTACTCAGTTCCTTCTGATGGGAATCTGGATGCAAGCCACTGGATGAAGGAATCACAAGCCACTGGTCGAGTTCGAAACTATTCCAAATCTCTATCAGTCCCTGAAGTCAATTCAGAGAAGTCCTCCCGGCCTTCAACAACCACGGACAAGCGGGAGGAGAAGAAGGAGGCGACGAAGAAAAAGAAATGGTGGAAAAACGATTGCAAATTCCGATTCTGAGGATCATAATGTCGTCTCCGGACCTAGGAGTCACGAAAGCCTCAGAAAAAATGGACATTGATGCTATGGCACTCAACCGGTGGGAAAAGGTTACCCTGAGGTATAAACTCTCTCTTTTGTCTATCCATGGCTTCCCCAGAACATCGACAGTCTAATCTGCAGGTGACATTGCGGCGGATTTTTCCACCACCTGCTTGAGTTGTGAGAACTTTTAAGCATTTCACCTGCTGTCCTAATTGTCCTTCAGGCAACCTTATTTCCAGAAATGCGGACCCCACTCTTCGTTTCTACCAGGGATATCACAGAAACCATACATAGTATGCTAGGCTGTCTCGTGGCGTCTGTGATTAAGTCCTCCGCAAACCTGTGCCTCTGAAAACATCTCTAAAAGATGTGACTGTCAGGATAATGACAACACAGGGTACTACTGTCCACCTGATAGTGAAATACCACAAAATGTACTGGCTGCTCTGATTTCCCAGCTGCCCCCACCTTTTCTACTATTAGATAACTTCAACACCCACAACTTTCTGTTCGGTAAAACCATGACAACTGACTGCGGTATAGACGTTCAAAATCTTTGTAACACATTTTGATCTTTGTCTTCTAAATGCTGGTGCTCCCAAACAATTCAGTGTGACACGTGGCACCTACTGAAACACTAACCTTTCATTCTGCAGGCATGACCTTTTACCATCCACCAACTAGAGAGTCTGGTAGTCACCATTTCCCGATATTCCTGACACTATCCCAGCGTCAATATCCTGGACGTTTGCCCAGATGGTCTCTTAAAAAAGGCTGACTGGGACGCTTTCACCTCTGCTGCCACTACTGGATATGCACCACATAGTAACATCGATGTTGGGGTAGAAAATTTAACCGTGAGCATTGTTTCTGCAGAGTGAAGCAGTTCTGTTATTCATAATCTGCTGTCAGGGGATAGTGCCTGATGGTCACCTCAAACTGTAAAGGCAATCAGAGACTTTAGGCTGGCTCTTCAGCGTCATAATAGGCACATCTCTTTGCCCGAGTCTGCAAACTGATAAAAAGAAGTAAGCAGGAGCGCTTCTACCACTGGAACACACACCTGTCCATCCCAAGTGAGGACGAAGATGAGACGTCTTTACAGGTACCAAACCCCTTCTTATGACCTGGAATTGCCATGAACGGAGCAGTCTGTACAAACCCACACGCAATTGTCGAAAACTTTGCTGAACATTATTCTCGGAACTCTGCGTCTGTGAATTAACACCCAGCCTTTCGCACGCTACAAGGAGCGGGTGGAACGACACTTCTAGAGGCAGACCGAATACACTACTAAATACTTAAACAAATCTCAGTGGAATATAGCGTCATATCCTTGATATATTTAACAGCATTTGGAGGGAGGGGGAGTTCCTGTTCCTATGGCGAGAAAGTGTCATCGATCCAGCATTACAAATTTATACAGATAATGCATTCCCGTCAATGTCACCTGTGTACATAGATATAATGCTACCACAATTATAAGAATAAAAGATTACACTATTTTGTGCATTGGCAAGGTCAGTGTTTGCGGTGCGTTTAATCTATCTTGAAAAATTAAGCAGGATTATGGCTTTAAATTTCTCCTATCATAATGACTGAGTGCCACTCGTTGGGCGCTACTGTCACAAAGGGAATTGTATACACTGCAACAAATTACCTTGTTTCTTTTTTTCTAAGCAACTATTAACTATTTATGGAATATATTGGAAGTCATTAATTAGAATCGCTGCATCTACTAAAATGTTTGTCTATGGAATGGTTGCTATGGACGCTTTTAACGTAGATTTTATTAACTTTTCTGTAATTCAGATATGAGTTTGTTCATGTTACTTTGTTCTGTGATAAAATAAAGAGCAAATATTCTGTTTCAAACCGCGCACACGTTTTCTTTTACAGCTAAAATAACAAACGGAATAATTGTGGTAATACTGAGTTCCACAAAGGTCTACTACTAAATCTATATTTAAAGTTACTGCTATCATTACATCATTTACAGTAGTCATTGTAAAGGTATCTCCCCAGTCTGTGTACATGGGATAAAGAAGTCTATGTTTGCAATTCGTTGATATGTATTTCATGGTATGTTCACAAAATTTAACAAATGAACTTTTCAGGAAAAGCTCAGTTACCTTTGAGCAATTCCGAATTTTGCAGGATATAGTTCTGTTCAATTAACAGGAGATGCGAAAACCTTTTAGGATGCAAGATGAAAAATTGCCAGTGGCCCCTTTATTATTTTATGTTTATTTATTTATTTACTTACATTTTTTGTTCTTTAGGTAGATCGATGCTTTGCGGTCGTTTGTTCATGTTCCTTCTGGGTTGTTCGTTGAGAATTTTCTTCAGTTTTTTTATTACAGATGGCGTTGAGTCCTCTTTCTTTTTCTCTCTTTACATTGGTTCTTCGGTTTGTTCGGTCCTCAATGGACGTTGATTTCTTTTTATTTTATTTTGTTCGTTTCGTCGTTCAATCAGTTTTTTCGTTACAGGGGGCGTCGAGGTGTTACCTTCTAACATGGCATTTTTTGACATTAGATTATAATTCATTGTCCTAAGCACGAGGTGATTTTGATAATTTTCATCGCGCTATTTATTTGAAATGACAACGTTCGAGCTATAATAATAAAAGCATCAGATAAAGAAAGGAAAATGGCGTATGCAGAAGAGAGGCCCGGACAAGGTTTTGGGCGAGGAATGTCGTCACGTGACTGATTTACGAACGCCATATGTACGCTACGTTCCTTCCAGGCTACAGTCTTTCGTAACCACTACAGGCAAAGAAAATAAACTCAGAACAAACTACCAAAGCAAGCCATGTGATAATATCTTAACGGAAATAGATAATGAAAATGTGGCAGAGATATTAAAATAGTTTAAAGAGGTAAAAGTTAAAAAAAGAGTATGTTTGTCGAAGGTAAACTGAAATATCAAATAATTTTGGCTGTTTGTTAAAAAACGACCAGAAAGACTATTACGTGTTGGTTGCATAGTTATTATCACAATAGTAGTATGGAGTATCCTCCATAATTTCGTATTATTTATATTTTTATTATTTTTGTTCGAAATGTTTGCAAAAAATCATAAAACTACAAGCAAATCTAAAGTGCGCCGTAAAACACGCCACTGCGATTTTCTTAACGTAAATATCGCTTTGCATACATTCTACACTGCTATGGCATTTGGGTTGAAGGAACGTCGTAATTCAGCGTATTACTGGGTCTTAAACCATGCAGTAAAACATATGCAAGTTTAAAACAGTGGTACAAATAACTTACATTGCACTTTTTTTATTGATTTTTTTCTTTTTAGTTTATGTCAATATATCAATGAAAAATGGTCCGTTACTTTGTTGGAAATCACATTTAACTAATGTCTCTAACATGGGAAATAAATGAGTAAACCTTGTCGTGTACATACAAAACGAATTTGAATAACTTTTTTACATACTGTGTTATTAATCTTGACGGGAGACATTTTTATGACAACTATTTTCATACTACTTTGTAGACTTTAAGTTTTGATATATCGATTATAGCAGTGTAGCAGTGCCTTTGGTGTTCAAATAACACCTTCTTCCTTCCTTGAAATGAATGTCTACATTTTGCCATCCTAAAGTAAGATATATGATAATTGTACTACTGCCTCTTAGATTATCTACAATTATAAGAAGTAACGCTTTAGTTGTGCACTCTGGTTACATGCTAAATATAGGGATGTTGTGAATAAATTTTAAGATTACTTTGCGAAAGTTTATATAATATCACAATTTGTAGAGTTTCCATTTTTTAAAATAAATGTCGCTTTTTTCTGCATAGTTTCTATACTGCTATTAGGTTTTAAGAACTTCGTAATTTAGCATATTACTGGGTCTTAGATCATGCAAGAAAAATTATGCTTGTCTAAAAGAATGGTACAATTATCGTACATTACTAATGGGTTTTTAGGTTAGGTGATACAAAGAGTCATTAAACTTGTCGGAAATGCTACAGTGACTTTTAACTAGTGTCACAAAGGGGGAAAGTAATTGAGTAAGCCATGCAGTGTACACAGAGAAGAAAATACTGTTATTTTTATATACTAACCCAATGCTACCATCTATTGAAGCTCCGATTAAGCTCGAAAGGACATTTTTCAATACTAAGCCAGTGCTGACATCTATCCACTACATGAGTAAGCTGTGACAGCTGATGATTATCATGACAACGATTCATTTTCGGCCTAATTTTCTGCATTTCAGCAGTTATTGAGCAAGTAAATGGCACCAGGGAACTTCTTTTATTTAGGCATTAAGATTTTTTAAATAATCTGTGGCATAATTTCATTCCGTGACAATGCTGCCCTCCCTTGAAGACAAAATAAGGCTTTCAGGTTACGTTTTCAGCGGCGACTTCTATTTTAGTGAATTTTGTAGATAATTTAGCTTTTAAATAGAATCATACAACTTTTTTAATACATTTTAATGTTACCTTGACATTACTTTATACACATTGTTTAACTCTCACTACAGTAATCCATATAAACTGTTATAGAGCCATCATTTACTGTATTTAATCTGCTAAAACTGTAATAGTGTGGGCAGTGAGAGTAGGCCAGCCGTAAACGAATTTAAATAGTTCAACAGTGGCTGGGAGTGAGAAGCCCTCAGCGGTCAACCCTTGCAGCCCATTTGTTGGGGCACCTGTCACCCAAGTCTGATGTAGGCGCAATTCAAACCACATTGTGTAGAATTACACATCCCAGTTCTCAGAATATTGATGTAAGCGCATGAGTTAATCAGTTACCTGAATATTGACCGGTATGCACCAGTTCAGCAATTAGCAGAATATTGGCGATGTACTTGAGTAATATCATATTACTTGTGTATTGTAAGAATTAATTCAGAAGGGCGAGGATCCTCTCCTCCCGCCTCCTTGACATGTGCAGACCAGTTACATTGTCAGAGTGTTCTGGTTGGATGTAGTGCCATTGTCTAATGTGATACCAACTTCTCTATGACACATGGAGATCAGTGACCTCGATGACTCAGCATTGCGTGATCTATAATTTGATACCGGTGACCTTGAAGTGCTCCAGACCATACCTACCCTATATTATTCTTATGGGATCGAGGATCTGTAATTGTTTGTTCACATTTCCATTTCACAATTACATCACTAACAATCGACTTCTAGAATTGTAGATGGACTTAGTCGTTCCAGATGGATTTGTTAATCAGATAAAATCCAAAGAGTAGCCCACATTCAAACTCACTGAATTCTTATGTTGAATGAGTACTAATAGGACCAGCATGCTGTTATTATTTCCTTTCCTACCAAAGGACAAAAACTGATAGACATCCTTCGGAAAATGAAAAACGTACATGGGACAGCATGTCTATGGAATGGTGCATCAATCGCAGTGGTGGTTGCGATTCAACACAAGGCAGCATTCGATCTGCGATGCAGCATCGTGCATTATAAAGAACAACAGATGGGAGACACTGGAGCAGCCATCCTACAATTCTGATATCTCCCTACGTTCGTATCATGTCTTCTGTTTCTTACAAGGGAACCTTCCCATCGCACCCCCCTCAAATTTAGTTATACGTTGGCGCTGTGGATAGACCGTGAAAAACTGAACACGAATCAATCGAGAAAATTGGAAGAAGGTGTGTGGAACTATGAAAAAATAAGCAAAATATGAAAACTGAACGTTGTTTGTTTGTTGTTTGTATAGTCTATGGGACTTAACTACGGGGTCATCAGTCCCTAAACTTACAAACTACTTATGAACTACTTACGAACTAGGACAGCACAAATATCCATGCCCGAGGGGGGATTCTAACCCCCGACCGTAGTGGCCGTGCAGACCGTGACTGGAGCGCCTTAGTCCCCTCGGCCACCGCGGCTGGCAAGACTGAACGGTCCATACGAAAGATAGGCAACGTCGAGCACATTACGAACAAAGGAGTGCTGTCCTGTGAGTAGTGTGAGGAGCTGTGGAGCGAAAGGCCTTTGGTTCAAGCCTTTCCTCAAACAAATTTTTATTTTTTATTTTCGGAAAATTATGATCCACCTCTCTGTTCACTGACGTCTCTGTTCGCTGCAATCAGTTTAGTGTCTGGGTTTTGCGACCACACCGCAAAACCGTGAGATTAGCAGATGAAAGGAAGTGCCTCTCCAATGGGAAACTAAAACATTTCATCGGAAGGTGATAGGTCCACAGGGAAACACGTCTGATGTATTCTATACGACACTGATGACGGTATGTGCGTCATATAACAGGAATCTCTTGTAGACCCACCTAACTTGTACACTTGGTGAATGGGTAGAGAGATTCTACGTTGCCCGATTTAGGTTTCCTTGTGGATGTGATAATCACTCTCAAAAAATGATAAAAACATAAGAGTTTGTCACATAAACTGCAACAAATGAATACAACAGTTTCACAGTCTGAAAATGGAAAAATTAAAATATTCGCACGAACCAAATACTTTGGGCTCTGCATTTCCTCATGCTATCCACAGGACCATGGCGCTCCTGCGCTCACTATTTCACCTAGTTGCTTATCTTTCGTATGGGCTGCTCGGTTTTTATATTTTGCTTATTTTTTTATAGTTGGACACAACTTCTCCTGTTTTGTCGATTTATCTGTGTTCAATTTTTCAAGGCCTATCCACTGCGCTAACTTTTAACTAAATCTGAGGGGGGTGCGATGGGGAGGTTCCCTTGTTAGAAAAGTCTTTGATGGGTCGACGATTCCTGTCGGACGAGAATGTGAGTGGGCAGTAACGGACTCCTTTATGGAGCAGGAAACTATATTTTACGAAACGGGTATCTATAACCTGGTGTGGCGGTGGGATGATTCTCACGGTGCTAATGAGAATATTGCCTTAGTGGGGTACCGGTCCTGAAATATACGGCCTTAGAGCGGAAACCTTTTGTTCGCTTCTTATACTTTTAGCCATCCGATACACCATCAGATATCAGCCTGTACTTTACCCATTCATTATCTTTAAAAGCCCACATAATAGCTTTTAGAATTGTATTAAATTACTGTTGCGGCCGCGGCACAACTCCAGCCGAAGCGCCTGGAGTAGCCGCAACCGCAACAACGCCGAGGCCGACACGGTTGCCAAAGTCTAAGGCGGACAACTCGTGTTTCGCCATAACAAATGAAAGGCACGGACTGCCTTCAAATAAGGTACAAAGAAAGTAGCAGAGAGGTACAGCGCCCATCGATATCAACAGAGAACTGTTTCTCGCAGATGGCGCTGTACTTCCCAGTATTTCTACATCGCACTATGACCGGGCCGACCGCGCTATAGGCTAACGTAGCGGTCCACACCGACAGTTCGCCTTCGCTGCTCTCCTTTTCGACGACGACTGGACCGATCACAACGCTGACTTCTGCTGCTGCCCACACTCTTCCTTCGTTTCTAATTGGAAACGGACTGCTTGCAGCTGGATTACTGTCCTCGCATACCTTCGAATTTCGCCTGGCAAACACACGTCCGTATAGAACTGCAATCGGGTTCTCAGAGAAACCTTTCCATATAAGGGATGGTGAATGGTGTTACCAATTTGAAATTAGAGAGAATTTGTGTTTCTAGACTTAGTACGGTGTGAATCTAAGGTTCCGTAACTATGAACTTACCTTTGTGTCAATAAAATCTTGTGTGAAATAAATCGCAATTTGCGATCTGTTATGGCTTCACTGTACTAGATGGAATACCAAAGTGCGGCGAATGAAAATTTGTGCCCGGCCGGGATTCGAACCCCGGATCTCCTGCTTACTTGACAGACGCGTTGACCACTCCGCCACCGAGGACACAGTGACCAACCTGACTGCAGAGGACTCTTCCCTGCACGTCTCCCGCCACACCCAAATCTCCATTCGCCACGCTCTCTCATTCCTATTATCACAGCTTACTTGTTCTGTAATGCTCGCAGCCTGAAACCTGTATTCCCGCATCAGGGAGAACAGACCATGAGGTATCGAGACACAATTAATTGTCGTCAGAAGCCCATCCTCGGCTTGTATACAATTATATATAAATTTGACGACGTCAAAAAAAAAAAAAAAAAAAAAAAAAAAAAAAAAAAAAAAAAAACAATATATATATATATATATATATATATATATATATATATATATATATATATATATATATATATATAATTGTATACAAGCCGAGGCTGGGCTTCTGACGACAATTAATTGGGTCTCGATACCTCATGGTCTGTTCTCCCTGATGCGGGAATTCAGGTTTCAGGCTGCGAGCATTACAGAACAAATAAGCTGTGATAATAGGGAAGAGACCGCTTGGCAAATGGAGATTTGGGTGTGACGGGAGACGTGCAGGGAAGAGTCCTCTGCAGTCGGGTTGGTCACTGCGTCCTCGGTGGGGGAGTGGTCAACGCGTCTGCCTAGTCAGCAGGAGATCCCGGCCGGGCACAAATTTTCATTCGCCGCACTTTGGTATTCCATCTAAACCTGGTACAGTGAAGCCATAACAGATCGCAAATTGCGATTTATTTCATTCAATGGACACTGTAACGTCGTCAAAAATATATATAAAATCTTGAGTCACGAATTCTCGTGTGTGTCATTACATAGTGGCGACGTGGATTTTCCGGACAATGCGTGTGCACTGATAAGATGGCAATTGCACCCTTACGTTCTCAGGTCAATCTGACTCAACTAATTTCCGGAATCCTACACCAAGAATACCGCTTCCAGCATTTTCTACGAGCAGCATTACAACAGCAAAAGGAGCAACAACTGAAGCAGTTCGAGCAGCAGAAGCAAATCTTCCAGGCACAAGCCGACAACAAGATGCACATGACGAACGATCACTCGTGGCCGCACAAGCCGTCCCTGCCGCCATCGTTCCCAGCTTTTATTGAAGAGGAAGACCGACGTACGAGCCCCGTCTTCTGTAATATTTCTAATAGTCGAGGTCACAACGGATGACACTAAAAGATAACAAGACAAGCCACTATGCAGTCCTCCTCCTTTGCTTGGAACTAAGAACAGACCGAATGTTCGGTTTCGGTTTCGGCCAGAAATTAGCCGAATCTTCGGCTTGGCCAAAATTAGCTTTCTCGAACTTACTGATGAAGTCCGGTCGCGTTCTGGATGGATTCACTCAACAGAAACGCTTTACCTCACTTGCGGTGCACCGTTTACCTGCTAGGAGTCTCTTCTCCTGCATAAAAATGTGGGTATTTTATAGTTAAGCACAATGTTACGCAATCGTATCTGACAGAGATATTCTTATACTGTGTTAGTAACAATTTAACTTACTCAATATTGTACGTAATGGAACAGATTATATTGTTATGCTGTAAAGTTTTATTAATGAGATTCCTTCAAAGCGAGGAGTTTTTTTTTTAAATTATTAATAATGATTTAGGAAACATTGATCATGTGGTACACAGATTTCCTGTTCAGTTTATATAACTTTGTACTGACAATTGTTAGCCGGAACTGTAACTTCATATTTCGAAATACTTTCTACAGCACTGATTGAAGCTACTACGTATTCAGGAATGAAAAAATGGAGATATGTAAAATTGTTTGTCGATTGCAAAAAACGGAAGTGAAGATGGCAACATAAAACTAACGCTCTCAAGAACAAAATCGTAAAGGCTACTTATCGAAGCAAACAAATGATTACTGTCTGCGTATTTTGTATTGTGGTAGTCATGTTGAGGCTCCGACATTTTATAGTATATATTTGGCATGTTTTTGTGCACCTAAAGACTATCTTCCTACAAGAAGGTATGCAGGACTGTGGAATTTGTGTTAGCTCGTTAGTCAAGGTGAACGGGACCAGGATCATATCGAACTATCGAAATTTGCGTGTGAAAAAGAAGAAAATCGATCTTGAAAAGAATACACGTGTAAAAAAAAAAGCCTTCTTTTAAAACAAAGTTTTTAAATAATTATTTATTGACAGCCTGAAGGTTTTAACGTATTGTCACTATTTACTTCGCGTTATAATGGTGGAGTGCCTTTTCTGTGAAGATAGAACGTACCCCCAGTTGTTGTTTTATTTTATGACGCCCGTATTTATGAGAACCTCGTAATTCCGAGACACGAAATATCGATATTCCACTGTATCGAGCTCAGTTTACTTATTCCTTCAATTCTTCTTTTTTATGTAGAAAATGTCACAACGAGGAGAAAAGAATCGAATTTGGAATTACTTTAATAAAAGTACCGTCGATTTCTTTAAACCTGTACGCCTCCTATGTCATCTTCTACGGATTTCTGATTAGGCTTACACACACTCAAGGAGGCTTATTACAGGGAGGGGATCTTGAAAAATGTGGAAAAACTAGTGATTTGTGGTGTAACGTACATATACAGGAATTCTAACTTGATTACGCAAGTTTCGGTTACGGTTTCGGCCACAAATCATGTTTCTGTCGGACTCTACTTGTAACGAATCTCGTATATATGATCTGCTGACAAAGCTTCAACCCGCAGCCCCTCAAACTCTAATATTTTTGACATCAGTATTTTGTTGCCTAGCTACTTTCGCCGTCCACACCACGTGTTGTCTACTCGCGTTGACTTTTTCAAAATAGGAAGAAACCAAGGCCGCGCGGGACTAGCCGAGCGGTAGGGAGCGCTGCGTTGCGGATCGCGCGGCCTCCCACGTCGGAGGATCGAATCCTCCCTCGGTGATGGATGTTTGTGTTATCTTTAGTATAAGTTAGTTCATAAGTAGTTTGTACGTTTAGGGACTGATGGCCCTGCAGTTAAGTCCCATAAGTTTTACAAACATTTGAACATTTGATTTGAAGAAACCAAATCAAACCTGTGGACAATGGGCAGTTGAGTTACAAGGCCTCATTTGTCGATGGCAATTTATAACCAAAAGGTCGAGATAATCTTATTCGGACGAAATGGTCCGAGATCACTTAACTCAGGCGACACCAGACGTCAGATTTCGTCACGACCTCCTTAAACTTGAAGTGATTCAGTGTGCTTCAAAACTCGAAATTTTCATAGCAGCTGCAGACTTTAGCAATGAAGAGCGGTCGCTGTTGTTTAGCTCCCAGGCGACCGCAGCGGCTGTCCGACAGAGCCGGCGCATTTCAGCGCCTAGCTGCTTAAGCCGACCACAGAACACGGCCCAGCACAAAACCACGCCGGCAGCCGCGGATCAACCATCCGTTCGAGAGAACTGCAACACAACTCTAGGCCACGCCGCTGGACCACACTATCGCTTAAGCCTTCGTCATACCCGCAGGGATACACGGCCCACCATCGGAAAGGCTGTCGTGACCGTTATTCCTCAAATGTTCAAATGTTTGTTAAGCTTATGGGACTTAACTACGGGGTCATCAGTCCCTAAACTTACAAACTATTTAAACTACTTACGAACTAGGACGGCACAAATATCCATGCCCGAGGGGGAATTCGAACCCCCGACCGTAGTGGCCGTGCTGACCGTGACTGGAGCGCCTCAGACACCTCGGCCACCGCGGCCGGCCGTTATTCCTCCTCTGATATCTATGGAACGATATGGCACCTAAACAAGCTCTGCCTGTAACAACCAGCCATCTCGGACTTTTAACAGATCGTACCAGTCACCCACGGACATCAACCAAAATACACCGCCGAATACGGAGGTCGGTAAGCTCCTGCTCTCATTCACTATCAATAGTGAACTAGTGCAAGTGGAAATCGAGACTAGGGTTGTGGTATCTATTCTTAACTTAGAGACATGCATACGAGTAGGCAGCTCCTCTCCCAATCTCATCTCCTGCAGATTGGTAACACACAACAAGCAGTCCATAGCTTTCCTCGGCCGAATAACGCTCCCTTTAAAATACAAGTCAATGCAAAGTACCATCACTTTTTACGTCACCAACAGTCATTACACTGGAAATTTATTTGGTCTAGACGCATTTTTTACTTTTGGTTTTACCATAGAGGGTAATTTCGTAGCCGACCAAGTACCATTCAATGAAATTGATAAGTTGTGCACCGAATTAATGGACATTTTTTTCAACATGTCGCGTACGTGCGGCTGATTTTCACGCATAAACCAAGTCATTGTCCCGGCCTCGCTATCGTCGCGCAAGAATAGCCCCAGACACCATTAGATATCAGCTCAAGGCCGAATTTAATCGCCTCACCATTGATTTTCCAAGAAACTATTATTTATCTCGGCAGTATCTTTTCTAAGAACGGGTTACATACTACACCTTCCTATGTCTCAGCAATTAAGCAATTGCCAAAGCACACGAACGGCACCCAACTTAAACCATTTCTCGCGAAAGTTGCATATTACCGGATATTCATTCCGAATGCTGCCTCCATTGCCAAACACCTCTACGCTTTGTGCTATAAAAGAGCACACTTTATGAGGACTCCATAATGTGAGACTGCTTTCCAGACCCACAAACACAGGCTTCTGCAATTTAAATGTCTTATGGTTTATGTACAAGCCCTCCGGCTTATATTGGCAACCGATGCATCACACTATGGCCACCGATGCATCAGACTATGGCATCCACGCTGTTCTGCCCACCGTCTGTCTTATGGAGACGAACGATGGATAGCTTTCATTTGCCGTCCGCGGTGGCCGAGGGGACTGAGGCGTTCCAGTCACGGTCTGCACGGCCACTACGGTCGGGGGTTCGAATCCCCCCCTCGAGCATGGATATTTGTGCCGTCCTTAGTATTAGCTAGTTCGTAAGTAGTTTGTAAGTTTAGGGACTGATGACCCCGTAGGTAAGTCCCATAAGCTATACAAACATTTGATTTGCTTTCATTTGAAAAACTTTGTTACCAGCCCAAATGAAATACTCACAAATTAAAAAAGAGGCAATTGCAATCGTCTTCGCCTGCATGTAGTTTCAAATGGCGTCCCCTTTACGCTCATCACAAAAATAAGCCAGATCAAATCCTGTTAAAAATGTTCAAATGTTTGTAATTCTATGCGATAGTCATCATCCCTAGTCTTACAAACCACTTAAACTAAGTTCAACTAACCTAAGGACAACACACACATACATGCCCGAGGGAGGATTCGAAACTCCGACGCGGGAGGCCGCGCGATTCGCAACGTGGCGCTCCAGACCGCTCGGTTATTCCCGCACGGCAATCCTATATTCCTCAGCAGTACCTATGTTAACGACGACCTTTCATAGGCTCCAGAGTTGGCCCTCGGTTTACAACGATTTCGTTTCCAATATTTTGCCGGATAACAATCCAGCATGCAAACGCTGACGCACTCTACCGACCACCCGCACGTTTTCCAAATTGACAAGAACATCGAGTAGGCCTTACACTCCCTTTCACCACGGTGTAGTGGCCGAGCATTCTAAGGCGCCTTGCTGCGGAGCGCACGGTTACTCGGAGTCGACTCCTCTCTCGGGCATGGGTGTGTGTATGTTTTTCTTAGCATAAGTTAGTTTAATTAGTTTTTAAGCCTAGGGACTGATAACCGCAGCAGTTAAGTTCATTACATTTACAGACATTTGAACAGTCCATTTCCGTCACTGCCAACCACGTCGCAGACGCGACCACCGCCGAACCAAAACTCGCACAGGTGCAACGGTACATAGAAGGATGGCCACCGACAGTCCGACAACAAGGATCCCTGAAACTACACTATTTACTTTCGAATTCGCTACCAGATAGTTCCAGTACAGGGACTTCTGATCCGGAATTATCCCCCAGGCCTACAACGCGTAATAATTCGTCTCACTCAGGAAAACCATGCCCTATATACTTCACCATACCCATTGGAGGATTAGTATAACTAAGGCATTAGCACGCAGAAGACATGTGTTTTGGCTCTGAATGGGGGCGGACATAGAACGTCTTATAAGAGACTGCCAATAGTGTGCCGTCAATCAAGCCAGGCAACATCAAACTTTTCAACCATGGGCTGAAGCAGCCCTCCTCTGGGAGCGAATCTATATCAACTTCGCACTACCATTCCTTGGCACGCAATGACTCGTAATGACCGTTGCATTCCCCCACTTTCCCCATTTAGTACGATGATCTACCATCATAACCTCCACCACAATATCGGCACAGGCAAAGAGTTTCGCAATCGAGGGTCTTCCAACAACGTTAGTGTCCGAAAGCGAGACTCAATTCAGGAAACAGAAATTTGCAACATTTTGTCAACAAATAGGCATTCATCACGTTCTAACGCCAGCATTCCACCCTCAGTCCAACGGGGAAACCGAATAATTAGTACGCACACTCAAGAAACTGATTAGGAAGTACACCGAGGACTGAACTGCTGATGAAGCCTTGACCTTATTCCTCTCGACTTTTCGGCCTACGACTATTGGTGATAAAAGCCCGAACGTGCTGCTGCACGGCCGCCAACCACACTGGGTAATGAATCTCCTGTTCTCTGTATCCCGCTCCAACCTTCCGTCTTGCACCACAAAGTTCCATCCAGGTGATTCCGTCTGGTCTTGGAGTTTCGGCCAAGAAACAAATTTTGTACCAAGGACCATAATGCTTAGCCAAGGCCCGATGGTTTACATCGATGGAATCAGGGACCGCCAAGTTACACGATATTGGAACCAACTCCGTTCCCGATATCCGGATACAACGCCACCGAAGACCACCCCGACTCCAACTCTGAGCCCTCAGCGAAACCACCTACCCTCTCACCGCTTCTGGGAGACATGTAATTAAGAACCCGCCTCAACCAAGTCACGGACTCGTACAGGGGCGAGGAGTGGCCTTTTTTTAGGGTAGGCTGAGAATTAGATTTTTTACAGGAAAAATCTTCAAATAAAAACTTAATAAAGGCTAGAAAGACTGCAAACGTAATTTAGTTATGTTTTTACCAAGACTGCTACCACACAGACATTGTTATAAATAACTGTATGAAAACACTTACGATAGCAATATAACGCATAGCAACTCACCGTTACATCTTTTTGTAAATTAGTTCTATCCTCCTGTGCTTCTTCTGGGCGTAGACATCAATAACGCGAGATGTAAACTCCTGCGTTTACTTCACGATTTCACTGTTCCCTTCTCTATACACAAAATCGCCAAGTTTGTCAGTCTCTCATTGTGTTGCGGAGGTAGGTTTAAACACGTTTTAATGTTCTCATGCTTCCTTCGCAATAAGCGGTGGTTGCTCGAATTGCAAGAACTAACGACAGTAATTTCACACATTCAGAGAACACATTTTTTAACCGATTGTTCATAAGACGGTGTATTTAAGGAGATCCCGGTGTTGTAGATGTTAACCGTCATTGGTGTTAATAAAAGTAAGTTCTCCTTTCAGTGTCTCACTGTCAAAGAATGGATACAGTTTAAGCAAAATTTCAACCTCATCTGTCGGGAAACGCTTTGTCCTATTATAAACAGAAACCTTTTTCTCATATACATGTTCTGTGAAATTTATTGATTTAAAGTCTTTGAATCTAGTTCGTATGTTTACCATTACTGTGTCAATCATTTCGAATAGTAGCTTTCTTAGCTTCTGAATACTTCCTTCTTGTTCTTTCTGTTTGAAATGAACGCTGAAATTAACAGTTTATTTTTTCTCATGGTGCCACGTTGTCGGTGGCTGGAGATGCCATGTGGCGCTATCTGTTAGGACACCACTGAACGACTCTTTGTTCCACCATAGCGTATAGAAGGTCCAGTCATGTATCCACCTGCCGGCCAGACGTGGAAGCAAATTAAATGCGAGCTTTTAGAAGTCATATGATTGCTGTGCAAACCATGTCAGTCACGAGGAAGAAACAGTTTACTGCGCATGCGCCAAATAAGCTCGGAATTCAGTGCAGCTATTGGTTGCAGAGCTAGAGGAGTGCTGCATTTCTCTAGCGGGCGAATATCCGACGTTCGAAAGAAAATATTTGAAAACATTTACAAGTGTTCGTCATCAGATCGGATTAATATCAGTTAGGACGAGTTATTTTGGAATTTCCTGGGTAGGCTCAGACTAAGAACCTTAATGGACGTTTCCTCACTTGACGCCTACACGAGGATGAATGAATACCGCTTTCCTAATCACCACAATTTTTCGCAGATCGAGCCGTTTCCAGGATACAGAAACATATGCAACCGTCTGGGACAGTGGACTGACTGAGGAAATGAACGACGACGAACATCTTACGGGACCTGGCTACAATGATGCTATCATTGACGGCTGTTTTTTCCCCAAGAGTGGTGATGTGTTGCGGCTGCGGCTCAACTCCAGCGGAAGGCAAGAGCCTACCATATCCGCAACCACGTCAACACCGAGGCCGACAGGGTTGCCGGATCGTAAGGCGCACAACTTGGTCTGCGCCAGTACAAACAAATGAATGGCACTGACTCCGACCAAATAAGGTCCAGGTTTGTACCAGAGAGGTACAGTGCCCATCGATACAAACAGAGAGCTGTTTCTTGCGGATGGTGTACCTCCCAGTATTTCTACACGCGCTACGATTGGGCCGAACACGGTATTAGGCTGACGCAGCGGTGCACACCGACAGATCGCCTTCGCCTTCGATGCTCTCCTTTTCGACGACGACGACTGGATATTCTTCTTTGCGTTCTTCTACCAGATCATTTTATATGCAAATTCAAAGTATTTTATCGTATGAGAAACGTTTTACGTCGCGGAGTCAGCACGTATAGGAGTTGTGGCGCGGCTGCTTAATGTAGGCGGCAGTGGCCGCAGCGTTGCAATGCGCATGCGCGGTCGAGATTCAATTTCTCTTCTGAACCCCCTGGAAGCAGGATATGGGCGGTCCCGCAACAGGGAGTGCCGCTAATAACATAGGGGTTGGAGCTGGTAGGGACACCAGCCCCTGGGTACTCGAGTTCTGTTGGTTACGCACAAATGGTCCCGAAGCGAAGACAATGGAGCTACTGCGCACCTAGCCTTGCGCATCGGCTGATCGTCCATTATGGCAACATCCACCCTTCATATTTGTTATTGGTGCATTGAAGATTCATCAAAAACACGTCATATTTGATAAAATATATTATAACTATAAATTAGAGACGCATCAACTGTGAAAGCCTTCAGAAGATCCGATCATAAATAATAATGAAGTCACTAATCTCCAGCTAGCAACAATATCTGTGTGGTTAGCTGCATCGCGTTGCTCCGTTGAAGGTAGTGGGATCGAGACCAACAGCAAGCAATTTACTTAAAACCCAATCCTCTTTTTTACATACTGGAACAGCAGTGACTTCTGTATTGTTACTTGCCACATATCTTTGGACGTTTTGGCAAATGTGTCGCGATTTTGAGGGTAAATGTCACGCATACTCTTCGTTGTAACAAATATTGAACTGTTTGCAAGATGTGGAGGAGAGCAGTCTTTGCGCATTTGTAAGGTTAGGAGGGGGTGCTATTTACAGTGTCATGTAACCCAAAGGTAGCTTGTCTCTTCATCGTAACAGATTGATTTTGTTACAGTTACTTAACATTGTAATCAGTTACTTACTGTGTTTTAGTGTTCATGTGCATATTCATATGTACTTGTTGCTTATTATCAAAGAGAAATGAACAACATTCAGTACAAATAACTCAGCCTTCATCTTGGAAGAAAAGTGTGAAATAAAGAAACTTGGTAGGCCGACGTCTCTTTGGACACCAAGCAAGGGCAGGGGGGGGGGGGGGGCACTATAAGGATCCGGCGCTCAAAGAAGTGAACCCCCAGTCGTCTGAAGCACCTGCCGCCACTGGTTAACGATATTATCAATTCAAACTTAAAGAGAATTTGTGTTTCCCAACTTGGTACCATGTGAATCTACTGCTCCTTTACTGTGAACTTAACTGTTTGTCAATAAAATCTGGTGTCACAAATTCTCGTGTGTGGTCAGTCACTACACTTCCATTATGCGGAAACACATTAAAATTTTATTTTAATGAAACAGTGATTGTCGCAATATTAAAATCTGGAAGGAGGCTCAAGTGATAGGTCACAATTTTATGGCGATGAAAAATGAAGTTAACATGGGGAAGAGTGAAATTCCAGTCACGGTCTGCACGGCCACTACGGTCGGGGGTTCGAATCCCCCCTCGGGCATAGATATTTATACCGTCCTTAGTATAAGATAGTTCATAAGTAGTTTGTAAGTTTAGGGACTGATGACCCCGTAGTTAAGTCCCATAAGCTTAACAAACATTTGAACATTTTGAAGAGTGAAATTCAGTGATATTGGATAAAAAGTGTTTTACGCTTCATTTTTCCCAATAGGAAATATTCAGGGATGTACATTTAGGTACGCTCTCCATTGAACCGATGAGGAGTGGTATCCTCGTATTGGGAATAGGCAGTTTCTTCACCTCTGTTCATGAACACAGTGAACACAAATATACACGATGCGCAGCGCAGATAGATCTATGAACGTCTGCTGGGAGAAGAACTGCAGTTTCCACCAGCTCTTTTAATAACGTCAAAATCTTCAGTCCTAATTATCTTTCAAACTTATATTCAATGTGCGGCAAGCAGTGAAAATTTCAGTGTTCCAAAACAATGGCATTTTGCCACTGTTAATGTCTGAAAGGTTAGCAAATGAGACTACAACTGTGGATGTTGAGGCTATTGTGTGAAAAAATTGCGATCTCGTTAAAAGAATTTACACGATACCAAGAATGGTATTCTATGAAATTAGAAAACAACTATCGAACGTAATTGACTGTAGCGTACTTCTACGCTGACAATTGCAAAAGTAGTTTAACCCTTTACTGCATGGATTTTTATTTGAAGTTAGAAGAACTACCACGATTAATAATATTGAGCATATACTGAGAAAAAATATTTTTAAAAAAATCCTTAAAATTATTACGAACAACTAGCAACAAATCGCTCATAGCTGGTTAATATATAGTGGTTCCATGATGTACCCGATGCAGTAAATGGCAATATTGTGCTGCAAATCTTTTCATAAAGTAACTCATAATGCAACGGTAGTAGGTGACTTACTACTTTTACATGGCAAAGGACGTATACTAAAGTAAACAAACGCACATGTTACAAGTAACTCAATGCAGTTAACTGTCAAAGTGATTCAGTAGCACTCTACGACTTATAATTTCTGGGTCGTGCTTCTTGCATATGTAACACCTTGTATAAAAGCAGCTACAAATGAATTTGTTGTAAAATGTTGATCACTTTGAGAGACAATGGACAATGGCCATTGAACAATCTCCGAACGGAATACTCTGATCTGATATACGAAAGCTGAATAAAAAAGTTATCGTATTGCTGGAGGAGATAAATCATTATAACTGTAAACGACATCTGTATTCCATACTTTTGGAACATGTATATGAAATTTATATGATAATGGTTGTGTCTGAAGGTACTCAGATTACGCACAAATTTAACTATCCCTCTCTCTTAGACATCTACAGGAGAGCCATCAAGGTCATTTTAATCATTTAGAAAACAGCATTCAGTTATTTGCCTACTGTTATGGACTACTTTTTTCACAACGTAAGTAAGCTAAGGAGCGCGATGAACATAGATAGACTGTATTTAATTAGAGACTGGACTGTTGGCTATGCACTGTGCCATATTACTCTCTCTTCATATGACTACAGATGCTGATGTAATGGAACCATGGATATTTTGGACTTGAATTTCAATGTTGTTTATGCTGGCCGAAAAAAAGGGTCAAAGAAAGGACCAAGTGAAATGTATTTCCGAAATTGTCTCTAAACTATCATTTGGGTTCATATATCTGAAATCACTGCAGGTTCTTCTACTGCCTGTTTAATAATTTAGTTATCACTGTAACATTAGTCCTTCACTGCCTATTAATTTTCATTGAGTAAAGATTATTTTATGCAACATAGGAAATATGAAAACTTATATCATTGGGTTTGGTTCACGTTTTATCGTCGCTTAATATGAACTATTGACCAAGTAAATGGTAACACTATATAAACTAACATTACGACATGCTATGTAATAAGAATATGTGCATGTATTTACCGGTATATCCAGAAATGCAGTTACATTTGTATTTGGTGTTGTCAATATTGACGCAGACGGAACCGTGCTGACATGGCGAACTGGAACATGGGTTGAAGTGCTCGCAGTTCATCCCGAAGTATCCTTCCACGCAGGAGCACAAGTACGTGCCACTGGAGTTGCTGTGAGCATGAAAGAAAGCTAATTAAGTGACACAGGCTATACTTTTATCAAGTAGACTTAAACGCTATGCAATAAAATCGGGTTAATAGATGGCGTTTATATAAATTTCATATCGTAATGATAGGAGAAAAATATTCGTAATTGTAGACTGTAAAAGCGAATGTATTACAAGCAAATGAATTATGTTAATGGTAACTGCCTTCAGAGATATCCTGTACATATTTCAAGTTGTTATACAATTCATTTCAGACCCTATGGAATCATTTTCCACCTGCGAATGGACAATTTACAGTTCATTTCCGGAACTTGAAGGACGCGAGCTCGTCGAAATATGGACGATCTTTGTACTGTATCAATATCACTGAATAACATGTAACACTAGTTTACCACGTATCGTCTGACCGCTTAAGGTGCATTCGATTAAAAATATAGAAACAAAGACCATACAGGTTGTGAATGAAAAAAGTTTTTTAAAAATTAAATTTTCCCTATTTTTACAATTTTAAACATGGCTGTTGAGACAGCAACCGTTCGTGAAGGATTTACATTCAGAAATACAGCTGATCGGTTGCAAATTTACAGGTTAATTACTTAACCATGGTTTCGACTTCAACTAACGAAGTCTTCATCAGAGGTAATTTTTGTTTTGTTACATGATATGGACAAAGGTTCTTGAACAACAGAGCTCATGTTCAAGTTACAAATGTAAAGTTGCAAGCGTCAAGATTAAAACAAATACATTTCATGTAATTAATACGCGCCGCTATGGTGTGCGTGGGTGGCCAGCACTGTAGGTGGCATCTAACAGACGAAGTTTTTCCTGTTTATATTTATTATGATGTATGAGAGTGTATATGATTCTCTTAATATTGTAGCAGGAGTTTTTAAAGTTTAATTTTTAAAGGTATTAATAAAACGGTCTTCTTTCTTCTGTCGGTTGTGAAATAGAGCTACACAACTTTCCTGAAGCGAAGTCATCGATGGCTAATATGTTAAGCTTTTTTCCAGAGTCCCTGGAATGAAAATAATCAGATAATTCCAGTCACTCACTAGATAACTCATATTCAAACAGTTAGTGGACAACACTGTATTTGTGTGTACAATTATCTCGCTCAAATTTCAGAGGCGAAATTCATTCACATCATTTGTGGAAGAATTAATTTTGTATTTCGTTTTTATGTTTGAAAAGCATTGTGAGTAACGTTCTGTTTTGTCTAAACTGCGGAAACTAGGTTTTAAATTCACAAATTCTGCTACGGAAGGTATATTTAAAAATTCTGAGGTTCCAAAATAGACTTCAATTTCGGTGTACTGGGAAGTAAAGAAACTAAAATACATCCTGTTAACGTCGTGTTGCGTCGCTGTTATTGAAGCAAGCGAACCATCAAAATATAGTAAATGGTTGTGAAGAAGTGATCACGAGGGAATGATATGAAGTTTTGTTGGAAATTCTAGTGGCATCTAGAAGAGGGAATGGATAGCTAAAAAGTAATTAAGGTGCAAGGAAGTTCGATTTTACTGGAAAGAGTGAAGTCATACAAGAGCAGAACAAGGCAATGTATTTTGCATGTGTCTAACCCTTTCTTTTCATTTGATACATGACAATATATGTATGTAAAGATAAGGGAGGCTCCTTTGTTATCAAACTTATCCAAGAAAGTTACAAAAGCAGTTTAAAACTAAACACGTGTTCTAAAATTACGAGAACTTCACGTTTCCATCATATTTTATTGTGGAAAAATTCGCATCTAATTTCTGGGGCAGAATTGTAAAATACGCTCAGCATTGCTATAAAATCAATGGTAATCCGCTCAAGCAATGCCAATTTCTTAATCACTCGTAGCTGCAGCCAATGCGAGCTAACTTTTGTGCGCCACATTTACTAAGACATATGAGGCCAGACATAATTACGTCATCAACGTTAGGAATCTTTCAGTTGTATTCATGCAAATGTTTCGTGGTTTCATGCATTGTATGCCATTAGGGACTTCCTCAGTGCTGAACAAAGCTACAAGTACCTGTCTCTTTAAGCGTTAAACGTTGTCTCACGGCTTTTCGCAGAAACGTATCCTGCCGTTAAGTGCAGACTTGTGTTCTCAGATCCCGCCAAGTCTGCTTCACTGAGTGTCAGGTGGCAAGTTTCTTTCCGCACAACAATCATTTTATCCATAGTGCTGTTTCTTTCTGGAGTTACGCGCCTAAAAATCCAAGTACAGAGTGACCGAAAAGTCTGTTAACATTGAAATGTTAATACTTCACGGATTAATATAGGTAGAATATAAAAATTGACACACGTGTTTCGAATGACATGGGGTTTTATTAAATTAAATAAGTGCTCTGAATGACGAACAGATAGCGCTTCATATATAGCGATAATTATCATACAATTGATATTAACGAATGCGATTTCCTATATAACAAATTGTTAACAAGTCGGCCGTTATTTATCAACAATACCTATATTCCAAGGACAATGTTGTGAACAACACTGTAAAGCGTATAAATAGTTGTGGGGGAAAACAGGCATCGGATTTTGTCTTTTGGCATCTCTAATGAAGAGAAACGATCGCGGTTGAATTGCTAAATTAGGTAACCGAACACCTATAATCGTACGAATTTGATTTGGGGACTAGGGAAGCGAAACATGACGGAAGCCGCGGCACAGCATGCAATCCACACCACACTATGAAATCAAGTGATCTTTCACACTTGTGTCAGTATGAGGTGCGCCATCCTGCCCTTTGTGGCGAAGTGAACATGCCACGACTGCTGGCGCTCCTCATTCCCTCTCCTTTTTTTACTTTATTGTTATTTCGTCCCCCCTCGCACCATATGGGCAGGGTGGTGGGGTAGCAGCGGGACAATCAACTCAGTATTCAGCAAAGAAACATTAGACAAATAGAGACGCAAAACATAAAAACAGGTGGAAAATTCAAAACTGAATTTAAAAAATGTTGAAAAGTGTTATACAATGGAGAGGAAAAGAAAATCAGGCTGTCTTCAAGCATAAATTTTAAAAAAAATAGTGATAAAATTACACAATTTTAAATTTCTCCAAACAGGATTGAAAGAGAACTACGACAATAACGCTAAATTTGATTAGCAGTAAAATACAGTCGTGGTTGCAACTTTTTTATTATTTATTTATTTATTACGCGTTTCACTCTTGTAGGGCATCATCAGAAAGTCTTAAAATATTACATGGGATGAATAGAAGTAAAACAATTGCTAGCCACAATCTGGCAGCTTCAAATCATTAAAACTGGGATATGGTTGACAAAACCCGTCAGATTCCTAAAACAGAGCTGACGGATTTCGTCAACCAATCCTAGTTTTACTGATTTGACACTGCCAGATTGTGGCTAGCAATTGTTTTACTTCCACTCATACGATGTGATATTTTAAGACTTTCTGAGGATGCCCCACAAGGGTGAAAGGCGAAAAAAAATTAAAAGAAGTAAAAAAAAGTTGCAATCACGAGTGTCTTTTACTGCTAAACAATTTTATTGGTTGCTGTACCAGCCGGCCCATAAGGGAGTGGAGAGTATTTTATAGAGAAATTTTGAATTTTTCAACATTTACACTGATTGTTTTTCCTTACCATAATCTGGATCTGTGCTTGCTGTTGTTGACGACAGTTGTTTCACTACACTGAAGCTTAAAGTGCAACAACTTTTGATCTGTCTCCTAATATTTCTTAATATTAAGGAATTTCACGGGCGTTTCATCATAACACCATTCCACTTGTTGTGTTGTTTGTTAAGCTTAAGGGACTTTACTGCGGGTTCATTAATCCCTGAACTTACAAACTATTTATGAAATATACTAAAGACAGCACAAACATCCATTTCTGAGGGGGGATTTGAACACCCCGACGGGGAACGGCCTCGCGCATCGGAGCATAGTGCCTCAATGAGCTTGGCCACTCCGCCGCGGCCCATTCCATTTGCAGTTGTTCAGGTGGAGCCCATGGTGGTAGCAGTAGTGTAATATTTTTTCCGTCCTTCTGTTCTGGCTTCTGTGTACGCACGAGTACTGCGCTTCTGAACGGTATCCGACTCAAGTCTCCGGGACTGGCAGCGTCGAAATAATTTCTGCTGTGATCGTGCTTCTATTCCGACAGCCATCCAGCTGTTCTGCTTTGTTATTAAACTCGAGGTATCTACTAAGTTGTGTACTAGTTGGGGCCAACAGTGAGCAAACACATAAAATCACATGTTCAGTATATATCTCAAACGTCCCACATGGTTGAAATACATTTAGGAAACGAATAGAGTGCGCCAAAGCATCAAGGACACAACAGAATAATGTACCCCTACGACGAAACTGCACGCGCGCCTTGCCTACAAACACAGACACACACACACACACACACACACACACACACACACACACACACCACTACGTAATTTCTGCTGTCACAGCAGCTGTAGTGATGAATGACATGAATACGTGTCCCTACTATTCAACAGCATACTCGACACAGTGTCTCAAAGTTCTCAGAAGCAGGTAAGACGATTAGGACCAGGTGCTGCGGTTGCAATGCGTTTGCGGAACCGTGTCGGTAGCAACACGGAGAGCCGTAAGCCTTCACTCGGTGTAGGAGCGGGGCCAGGGCGTCTTCCCTGCCAGGAAGGGCCACTAATCCTTTACCCGTTCACCATCGCAGGTACACGGCGCAGGCGATTTAGGCCTTCCGCGGGAAACCGCCTAGACCGCACATGTCCACCCCCGGCAACTTCTGCCAGCGCCCGCCAACGCCAAGACTAACGACCGTCCCTACCACCCGTGCCTGCGGGAAGTCTGGTCATTCCAGAGGCACACTGCTTTTATTGTCAACATTGCTGCATCCGTAAGCATTACCTTATAGCAACGTGCTTTAGCATATTAATGACGTACTGAATTGCTGATACAGTTTTTGATAATTCCGTATTTCGTGTTGTACATGTAGACATGAATCGCATCTTCTCAAACGAGACCAAGTCTGATAAGTATGGCGTAATCTACATCTATACAAATACTCTACAAATCACATTTAAGTGCCTGGCAGAGGGTTCATTAACCACTTTCATAACCTTTCTCTACCGTTCCATTCTGTAATAGCGCGCGGGAAGAAAAAACACCTAAATCTTTCCGTTTTCGATCTGATTTCTCTTATTTTATTGGGATGGTCATGTTTCCCTATGTAGGTGGGTGCTAGCAAAATATTTTCACATTCAGAAGTAAAAGTCGGTGATTGAAATTTCGCAAATAGATCTCGCCGCAACGAATAACGTCGTTCTTTTAATGATTTCCACCTCAAATCGTGCAACATTTCCGTGACGCTTTCCCCCCCGTAACGTGATAAAACAAAACGAGCTGGCCTCCTCTGAACCTTCTCAATGTCTTCCGTCAGTTCCGCCTGGTGGTAATTGCCAATTTTCGCACCAAGTAGAAATTTTTGTTTCACTCGATGACTTACCGTCAATTACTAAGAACTGTGTCCTTTTTCATAGGAAATTGCGAATCCAATCGCACAATTGGGGCGATATTCCATAAGCACGCAATTTAATTAGAGGCCGCTTGTGAGGTACAGTGTCAAAACGTTTCGGAAATCCAGAAATATGGAATCGATCTGAGATCTCTTGTAGATGGCTCTTATCACTTCATGTGAATAAAGGGTAAGTTGTGTTTTGCAAGAGCGATACTTACTGAATCCGTGTTGACTATTGGTTAGTAGGTCGTTGTCTTCGAGGTAGTTCATAATGTTCGAACAAAGTGTATGTTCCAAAATCCTACTGCAAGTCGACGTCAGTGAGATGGGCATGTAATTCTGGGGATCACTCCTATGCTCTTTCTTGAATATTGGAGCGACTTGGGCAACTTCCCAGTCTTTGGGTACGGATCTTTCGCTGAGTATCGGTTGTATATGATAGCTAAGTATGGCGCTATTGCATCAGCATACCCTGAGAGGAATCTAGTTGGTATACAATCTGGCCCGGAAGATTTGTTTTTGTTTAGTGACTTAAGTTGTTTTACTACTCCAGGAACATCTATTTCTAAATTTCTCATGCTGGCAGCTGTTCTTGGTTAGAATTCTGGAGTGTTCACTTGGTCTTCTTTGGTGAAAGAATTTCGGAAAACTGTATTTAGCAATTCTGCTTTAGCAGTACTGTCATCGGCAGTATTACAATTGCTAACGCGTAGTGAAGGTATTGTTTGTATTTTGCCGCTAGTGTACTTCACATAGGCTATGACTAGAATTTATTTGGATTACGAGATTACGAGACAGGATTTCGTTGTAGAAACTATCACAAGCTTCTCGCATTGAATTCGAAACTAGTTTGCGAGTTTCTCTAAAAGATTGCCAGTCCTGAGGAATCTGTTTAAATTTTGCATGCGTTTTCATTTGCTTCTGCAAAAGTGATCTCACCTGTTTTGTGTTAAAAAAATGTTCAAATGTTTATATTGTCTATGGGACTTAACTAAGGGGTCATCAGTCCCTAAACTTACAACAAACTACTTATGAACTACTTACGAACTAGGACGGCACAAATATCCATGCCCGAGGGGGGATTCGAACCCCCCCCCCCCCTGTTTTGTGTACCACGGGGAGTAGGCCCCTCTTTTATTAATTTATTTGCTGTAAATCTGTCGACTTCAAATGATATTATGTGTTTGAAAGTAAGTCACAACTGAGCTACACTCGCCTTTTTAGTTTTGAAAGACAGACTACCACTCAGAAAAGCGTGAAGAGAATTTTTATCTGCTCTTTTGAATCTGCTCTGTTGAATCTGCTCTTTTGAATAAATATATTTTTCGTTTATTTTTGGTGCATTTGGGAATTTCGATATTCAGTCTCGCTACTACAACTCTATGTTCGCTAATCCTGTATCTGTTTTGATTCTCTTTACTTCCTCAGGATTATTTGTTGTTAGGAGGTCAAGGGTATTTTCGCAACCATTTACTATTCTGGTGGGTTCATGAACTAATTGTTCTAAGTAGTTTTCAGAAAAAGCATTCAGAACTGGTTCGGACGATGTTTTATATTTGCCTCCGGTTTTTAATACGTATTTATGCCAACATATCGAAGGTAAATTAAAGCCGCCACCGATTATAACAGTATGCTTCGGGTACCTGTTTGAAATGTGATTCAAGCTTTCTTTGAACATTTCGACAATTGCGTCGTCGGAGACAGGGGGCCCATAAAAAGAACCAATTATTCCGGTTGTCAGGTATAACCTCTACCCATACCAACTCACAGGAAATATATGCCTCATTTCACTGCAGGATAAACCGATTGTAACAGCAATAAACACGTCACCCCCTTTTATATTTGATCTATCCTTTCTGAAGACCATTTCGCCCTTTGTAAAAATTTCGGCCGAACTTATCTCTGGCGTCAGCCAGCTTTCAGAGTCGTTCATGGTACCCTTTATATATCAATTTTATTCATATTTATTACGTTCCGCAGGACCAAATTGAAGAGAAAGTCTCCAGGGTCATGGAACGAGGCAGTATATTAGATTGTTACAAAGGTATAGAAATTGATGAAGTAAAACTTATAGTTGATCATCTTGTGATGGTGCAGCTCTTGTGTCTTCCGTGCTTGCAATATTAGATTTGTGGTTGATTCCGACTTATGCAAGACACTTTTTTTGTTTTAATACCCAAACTAGTTTCGGCACTTATTGTACCATCTTCCGCGGGTTTCTGGTGTTTATTTTATTGTGTCATTCGCAGGATTTGTATGTGCATTACTAGTGGAATGACAAGTTTTGACAGCCTGTCATATTTGAGCTGTGGTGTTGCTGCTTGTTTGTTTGTGGCGTGTTGTTATGTTTAATGGTCTTCAGTGCAATTTTTGCTGTGAAACAGCACTGTTTACATCGTCATTTTTCTTGTTGTTAAACAGATTTTATGTGTAAGAAGAGATGAAGGTCACTAGGAGAGAGACCGAGCTGTATGGAGGATGATCAAACAGGTCCCATTGAAATTTCCGTAAAAATTGTTTGGTCACATTCGGTGTGTGAGGTCAGGCATTATCGTGAAAAAAAAAAAATCTTTTGACAGTTATCTTCTTCTTACACCTAAAATCTGTCCTTGGTGGACAATACTTCAACGATGATGATGAGCTGAAAGAACATGTTACCACGTGGTTGAAAACACAGGCGGCCTGTGCCTATGAAAAAGGCACACAAAACCTTGTGCCATGCTATGACAATTGCCTACAAAATTCCGGAAGCTATGTAGAAAAGTAGTTTAAAAGTTGTAGATTTTTGTACAATCATAATTTTTTCTGTATCTGTACCCGTTCGTTTTATATAACCAAACGGAACTTACTTTCTGGACGCGCTTCGTATATCTGCCTTATCAGTAAAAGAAATATTTACAAAATGTACTGACTTTATATCCTCAACTTTGTGCTGGTGACCAGGTTTTATTATCCTCAGGATTAGCGATTCTTTTTGCGTACCACATTCTTTTTGCCTTCTTAATGCCTTTTCTCAGAACCTTACTATGTTTGTTTGTATTGGGCTACTGCAGCTTCATGCTGACTGCGTTTAGCATACTGATAAAAATCCCGCTTTCTTCTACGCGATATTCTCATTCCTCTTATCAGCCACCCGGGCTGCCTGTTAATGATAGTACTTTGTTTGAAGTGCTGTAAAGAAAAGCCGGCCGCGGTGGCCGAGGGGACTGTGGCGCTACAGTCACGGTCGGCACAGTCACTACGGTCGGGGGTTCGAATCCCCCCTCGGACAAGGATATTTGTGCCGTCCTTAGGATTAGCTAGTTCATAAGTAGTTTGTAAGTTTAGGGACTGATGACCCCGTAGTTAACTCCAATAAGCTATACAAACATTTGAACATTTTTTGTAACGTAAAGTGGTTTTCACAGAGCTATAGGAACGTTTTAAGGAAAGCATTATAAGTACTATAATCACGCTGCGAATGTTTTTCCTGAATTAGGTTTGAAAAGGACTCTATTTAACTGGTTTCGGTTTTCTAAATAGTTTGTAATTATATTTAATAGATATATGAACATAAAACGCTTCACAATTGTTGTCTGAAAATCCATTCACTATTCTGCTAATAGAATGCTCCTCTAATAATGAAGAATAAACAAAAACGTTGGAAATTGTTGTGTTCATGTTCCCATGCTCTCTCAATGGGAAGAATACTGTATTAGTTTATATCATTATAATTATAAATTTATATATCCAGAGACTGTTTTGCGTGCCGAAATTGAAAAGACATTAAAGACAAAGGTGAAGCATTGAATTAGAATTTGTGCTGCGGTAGGGAATCGAACCCGGACCTCCATGGTTCCGGGTTCGATTACCGGCCGCAGCACATATTTTAATTCAATGCTTCACCTTTAACATTAACATATTAATTTAGTTTCACTACATTTAATAATACCTGCACAACATTGAAATTTCTTTTCAGTGCAGTGTTTAGAAATATGAATGAACTCAATTGTAACTCCGTTCCCTAAAATGAGAAGATAGTGAAATCGCTCCGCAGAAACGTAGATGTAAATATTTTTAATAAAACAATACAATACGACAGCTCATATAAACGTGACATGAAATCATGCAGAAGGCAGGCGGCCAATATTACGAGTAGATCTTCTTTCGAGTTGAACAGGTTGGAATACAAAAGCCTCAAAATATTATAAAAATTTATGTAGCGATGTATGTATGTATGTATGCATGTATGTTTCACATCACCAAAACTACTGGGCCGATTTAAAGCAAACCTTGTACAAATACTTCTTACTATCAGACAACAATCGCTGCAGAGGTAACAACCACCTGCGACAAAGTTCAGGAGCCGTGACATCATAAACTATGAAATTCACAAAAAGCTGCCACATCATGCGACACCGTTCTACATCTGCTTCTAAATTCATATACCGATTTCAACGATGTTACATACAAATACAAATATTCTTCACAGTCAAGAATCAACGGCTACTGGGGTAACGACCCATAGTTCAGGAAGTATGACGTCATAAACAGTGAAAACTGACCCATTATGCGACGGATGAATGTCGACACTTTATTCATCCACTATTTGAGAATGAGAACACTTATTTACTTGCAACAAACCGTACACATAATTAAAAAACTTTTTTTTTCTGACAACCCCAGAATAATGATGAAAGGAAAAATTATCGCGTATCCGCAGTTCATTAAGAGAATGTGCGGCATTCGGCATGACGTTACAATTGTATATCATAGTACGACACATAGTTTATGAGATAAAGATAGTCGGCCGCGGGTGCCGAGCGTTCTGCGGCGCGCCAGTCACAGTCTTGACGGCCACTACAGTCGGGGGTTCGAATCCCCACTCGGGCATGGATATTTGTGTCGTCCTTACTATTAGCTAGTTCATAAGTAGTTTGTAAGTTTAGGGACTGATGACCCCGAAGTTAAGTCCCATAAGCTCTACAAACATTTGAAAGATAAGGGTAAAGCAGTCAAAAATCCGAAGATTGGTTTAAAACCACAGTGCTTTACTAGACATGGTCCTATTTGGAGGTGGTATGCCGTTCCCTTCCTCCGACCTTCAAACTGACTTACCCAGCCAGTTATAGGGGGACCTACAGTTTAACGTGGGTTACGAAAAACGGTGCTGCTCGATATTTTTCACATCAGCAACACTGCCAGAGGTGAAAGAAGTGGAAAGTGACAGATAAAAATCCTCCGACTTGGCGGGAATCTAACCCGCGACCTCTAGATTTGTAGTCTGACAATCTACCACTGTCCTACGGAGCCACACTATTTATGAGATATAAGGTCATAAACAACTTGGTTCATGAAAGATCAGGCATTAGGTTTCAATTTAATACGACTTCACCACGGCTCTATTCGCGATATATTTTATAGGCAGTCTGGGCATATATAAGTGAATGTACCGTCGAAATTACATGATAGTACGGCACACAGATCAGGAATATGAGGTCAAAAACTATGAAATGTATGAAAATCTGTCCCAGTACACATGACGTTTTTATTTCGTCTGTACTACGAACACCGCTCGGAATACATTTCGCAGCCAGTATTCTAATATTAGACTCTAAGAACCAGTGAAATTGTAATGATTGCTAGAGTCATAGTTCGGAGTTATGACATAATAAGAATTGAGATGTATGAAAACAAAACTGAAATAGCTATAGGTGTGGTGCACGTTCTGCTAAGTATTTTGAATCAAGTAGAAATCAATAGCTATATAGTGCTATTTTTTCATAAAACAATTGTGTATTGGATATTTTTGTTGAAATCTGATTATGGATAATTCCGAAAGGCATCATATGCAGAATAAGGTCATTCTATGCCTGATGCTGACTTTTAACTTTTAAGACACCATTAGCTTCACTGCAGAAATGGTGATTAATTTGAAACATGTTCACCGCTATACTAGCTGCCGCCCGGTGGCGCTGCAGGATCGTGACATGAACGGAACTCACACGGATAGGGAATCCATTCAGTAATGATTTGGGCGACAAATTGGTAAATGTCTTGTCACATGCGACGTTCACAAAGAAGTGATTTCATTGGATGTATAATTAATATGAGGTCAGGACTGTGGCTGGTCTACATATGTTAAAATTCAACGAAACCAAGAGCCGTAATTTATTTATCCTGCAATCAGATTCGGACTCACATTGAAGTCATCCTCAAGTTCCATACCCATTTAGAAAGGATTAAAAAACTTTCATCTGGTGTCGTGGATTCCTTCTCACACAGTGTATGCAACTGTCGAGGAAAACAGCAAAAACCGTCATGTCGAGACATATATTATTGGTGTTAGTGACAGTAGGAGTGATTGTGCACTGTTAACAAAGTCACCAGAGTTGGTCTTCTGCTGCCATAGCCAACGCCGTCTAGAGACAGGGCCTCACAACAGTCCGTGTTGAATGGCTGGCACTACGAGGCAGTGGGCTGTGCTCCACCGGCCAGCTAGTCAGGCTAGTGATCTCGTCCTCTCGGTGTGACGTGACACGGACTGTTGTCAGGTCTTGTCTCTACATGTTGTCATAGCCCATTAACGGAAAATATCACTGTATGACCTAATGGAGTCGTACGGCCCTCTTTGGTTTCAACGATTCTTTGAGGGAGTGTTCCTCGTAGCTACTTGCTGTTATTACTTGCAGATCCTCGCCCATTGCGATGGAAGGTAAGGCCTGCAATTTGTCAATCTCCGCAAGCTATTGACAATGTGGATCTCGAGGTAATGAATTATCTAAAGATTTCAGAAATGGAACTAGACGTTCCAACGACTATCTTGCGTTCAAAGTATGTTAACTCCGCTGTTGCAGCCATAATCACTTTGGAAACGTTTTCACATGAATCGCCTGAGTACTAATGACAGCTCTGCCGATTCATTGCCCTTTTATACTTTCTTTACGCGATACTAGCGCTATCTGTATCCGTGAATATATCTAACCCATGACTTTTGGCACTTCTTTGTATACAACACAAACGAGTTCATTGATCCGTGGCTATACGGAAGCAACACTACACCCAGTGTGAAGGAAATTATCAAACCTCGCCATGTTTTCTCAAATAATAACAAAGGTGAATAATGCATGTTACTGTGTAAGTAAATCATGAAACGTACGGTATAATAATAAACTCACGTGTTGACACACGAAAGTTTCTCTGTGCGTATGTGTAACAGGAAACGTGCAAAACCACTAACAGAGAATGTTTTTGAACAGGACGCATTTGAAATGATGCATATTTGATGTTTCATTGCTTTTGTGGATGTAGATATACGCTGTGCAAAGGTTAGGCGTAGCTTCGAAAATAAATTCAGCAGTTGATTACCTTAAAAATTCAAACACGTACTCTTTCACCTTTAAAAGAAAGCCAGAGACTCGAGTGCCTCGCGGGCAGGCGCCACAACCACTTTCGGTTGCCGTTTGATTGCAATTAGAAATCTGTCGCGTGACGTCCCTTAATAGTTATTTTTGAGGGAATTCGTGGTACTTCTTGCATGTTATAACTTGCATGTAATAGCAATGTTACTTTTCAAGGCATCGGTGCACTGAAGATCCATTACAAATATGTCACTCAAAGTACACTTTGTTGTAATCAAATGTCAGGTAAAGACACGTCAGTCATAAGAATCCTTAGATATGATCGCTATAGTACTGTGGTTATAGACGTCAAAGGAAGGGCGTTAGACTACTAACACGTGAAATATTTCTCATCTTTGTGGTTGTAACACATAATGCTGTAAGATTATCAAATGTTTGTAAAACTACGTGATGAAACTGCAGTGGTCATCATTCCATAGACTTACCAACTACTTAAACTAAGTTACGCTAAGGACTGTACACACAAGTGCGCGCGCACACACACACAATGCCCGAGGGTAGGACTCGGGAAACTCCGACGAGTAGCAGCTGCGCGCTTTGCAGCAAGCCGCCTTAAGTCCTTTTTAAACGATGAACGAAGGTGAACAAGATAGATAATAGTCTACTGAAGCGCTCCTAGTGTACTAGCCCTGAAGTACAAACTCAAGCAAGATCTTGTGGCAGCGTGTTTAGACGATAAACGTAATCGAACAGTAATACCCGATGTTGAAAGTGGGGTTATAACAGGCGATTTGTTATGTAGGAAGTAATAGTTTAATACTGGAATTGAGGAAACAACGCTAAATGTTATTGACGGCCAAAGAAAACCTTGCAATCTATGTTTCTGGTCAACTTAGTGTGGTAAAGTTCTGGGGAGTGAAACATTTCAAAACATTCACATCTATTTTCAAGCGAAAAAAAAAAAAATAAACTTATTAACACATCAAGCAATATTTATAAGAGCGTAAATAGACCTTCTTTACTCTATCTACTACGATTTGCCCACTGACATTGGTAATAACGTCATGCACAACTGAATTTTTGTCTTTCATTTGGACTGACTTTTTCATATAAAATGCTATTTAATGAAAATTGCATCATCACATTACAATCTTATTCAATTAAACAATTGGCTTCAGTCTTTTCTGTTACGATATTGCAAAACATAAACCATTTTTCGGTTTCAGATGTACGACCTCGTTTTTCGGTGGACAATAATTGAGATAAATATTTAAGTCGTCATGAAACATTTGCAATTTACCGCTAAACCAAAGTATGCCATCAGGGCGTGTGTGGAGGAGAATTTGCGTAGGTGCTACAAAGACCGTAGCATACATATCTATTCAGACAGCCAGGCAGCCCTGAGATCACTGGCAGCTCCTGCAACAAGGTCTAAAATTGTTGCAGAATGTCACAGGGTTCTGGTGGAGCTTGGGAAAGCAATAAAGTAAACCTGTTGTGGGTTCCTGGCCACTCGGGGATCAGTGGCAACGAACATGCCGACAGATTAGCCAGGATGGGGGCAGAGACTCCATTTATTGGACCGGAACCTGTCCTGACAATCACCAAGGCAATGATTAAATTGGAGCTACGTAACTGGCTCAGAAGACAGCACGTAGAATATTGGACCAAAGTCCATCAACAAAAACGTGGCAAGATAATGATGCCAAAGCCATGTTTTAAAAGAAGCTCTGAAATCCTGGATCTGAACAGGAGAGAGATTAGACTCATGGTTGGATTGCTGACAGGCCATGGGAATTTCAAAAAACACCTACATTCAATGGGAATAACAGAAGAGGACCCTAAATGTAGGATCTGTGATGACGGTGATGAAACTGCATCATATCTAATCTTATAATGCATTGCATTGGAGAGTAAAAGGCACAGAACATTTGGTTGGCTTTACTAGATATACAGGGAGCGATACCGCACAATAAACTTAGTTTCGGTGCGGGAAGTGGCGGGTTGGACCAAGACTGTTTTGGCTTCCCTGAAAAAAATCAAATCAAATCAAACCAAAGTATAATAATAAACTAAAGATTAATAAGACTAATTTGTGTGCAAACCGTGTAATTGTCGACTACAATATGAAAGTCGCCTGACGAAAATAGGTTAACTTCCGATGTCAGCAGACGACCATTCAATCAAAACAATCTTCTCGAGAAAGCTTAATGTGACGTTGATGTTAGGTGACGGTCTGGTGACGGACAGTGTGAATGCCGTCATTAGAAATACATTTTGTAACACATTCTGATCATAAACTTCGACATAACGCAAAATATACCTAAATACGAAGGAAAATGGCGGACTAACTGCAGCGGTGACTGCAGCTGACAGCTACTAGCTCGCGCATGCGCAGTGAACCCACTAGTACCGAATTTAGAACTGGCCCTATTTCTTTATCACTATAATTATCGCGCTTCGATACTAGCGGGATCATACTAGTGCAGCCGTTCAAAGGACTGACGGCCGCCATTAACGCAACTTGTTATCAATCTATTACAAGTTCGTTGTTCGTTTAAAACGGGCTTTTGAGTGTGCTCTTTGAGGAAAGAGTTCCTTCCATGTCGTGACTACAGTCTGATAAAAAACGAAAGATGAAAGCAACGCGAGTGAAGCAACCAGTAATGCCATTTATATTCTTTGTTGTTTCAAATATTTCGCTATTTCTTACTACATATGTCGCGATTTCCGAAGGTGTGGTTCGGCACGAATCTAAGAGTACAAACTAAATTTCTGCGTGTTACATGGGGAGCAACGACATTTACACAACCGAAAATAAAAATTTGTTCACCATTTAAAAGTTCTGCAGTTCACTGAAGATTTCGTGTCGAAACAGTACATATGGAGTACATGGAATGATTTACAGATCAATAGGTCAAACGGTCTTGAGGTACCAAATGTCGCTCTATACTGAAACAGTCATATTAGTTCGTGGTGGAGCCTCCATCGGTAGCAACGTAGGCGCTGATTGTTACCTCCATTCGATCATACAGATGGCGAATATTGTCTTGGGATACATTATTCCACTCGCGCTTAACCGTCCATGTAGCTGTGTAGTAGCTGTGTGTTGACGAGACACGCGTGCTATTTGTCGTCCCATCATATCCCAAACGTGCTCGGTAGGAGACTTGCCTGGAGATGGTTCTGGCCAGCTGGCCGCGGTGGCCGAGGGAACTGCAGCGAGCCAGTCACGGTCTGCACTGTCACTAAGGTCGTGTGTTCGAATCCCCCCTCGGGCATGGATATTTGTACTGTCCTTAGTGCTAGCTAGTTCATAAGTAGTTTGTATGTTCAAATGTTTGTATAGTTTATGGGACTTAACTACGGGGTCATCAGTCCCTAAACTTACAAACTACTTATGAACTAGCTAATACTAAGGACGGCACAAATATCCCTGCCCGAGGGGGGATTCGAACCCCCGACCGTAGTGGCCGTGCAGACCGTGACTGGAGCGCCTCAGTCTCCTCGGCCACCTCGGCCGGCTAGTTTGTATGTTTAGGGACTGATGACCCCGTAGTTAAGTCCCATAAGCTATAAAAACATTTGAAACTTTTTTTTTGTGCTGGCCAGGCAAGTTGCTGCATGTCTCAAAATGCTCGCTGATTTTCACTCGTAGTCGTGGTCAAGCATTATCCTGTTGGAATAAAACATGATCTTCCTGTTGCATGAATTGCAAGTGAACGGGTCCTTAACATTCTGCACGCACTGAGCGCTGGTCAGCGTTGCCTCCACAAACACGAGAGGTGTACGAGAGTTTTAGCTTATCGCATCCGAAACTACAAGGTGTGGGGTGGGGCCAGTGTGTCTCGGAGGAAAGCATTCTACGAAACGGGGCTCACCAGACTGAGGTTCAGTGCAAGAATCCTCAGGAAATTAAGTTAATCAACAAAAGGAGTAACTTACAAAACACTCGTTCGACCACTACGCGTCAATGTAGGATTTGTGTCAGGTTGAGGAAAGAAGAGTGTATCGCTTCGTTACAGGTGCATTTAGTATGAGCAACAGTGCCACGGAGATTATCAGCCCACTCCAGAGTCAGACACCAAAAGAGAGGCGTTTTGTTTGAAGGCGTGGGCTACTGTCGAAGTTCCTAGACCGTACGTTTCTGGATAAGTGAACCAATTTATTCATTTCTCCTACGTGTATGTCGCGAAAAGACCATAAAAATGGTATCATACGGGGGGTTTCTTCTTGAGAACCATATTCTTTTGTGACAGGAACTGAGGAAGTGACCGTGGCAGAAAACGTGCCTCTACACATCGCAAGGTGCGTTGCAGAGTGTAGATGTGTGTATATGTTAGCAAGTACCTTCTGGAACCCTAATTACCTAGACTTCTTTACCAACGTCCACAAATTTCACGTGGAAATTCATTTCTGTATTTCTGATTTTCGACATGAGAATGGTTAATGCTGTATAACCCAGAAGAGAATATGGACTATGATTGAACGGCGCTATATGGCTGCATAAATAACAAATTTCATTTGTGACACTGTAAGTATATATATAATATGTAATCTACTGCTTCCATAACACACTAACAGTGAGAATTTGTAAAGCGGTATAAATATTATACTGTTAATTTGCATCTTCTGCAAACGTTTTCGCAACATATTATTGTTCAAACTGTGAGCTTCACTACCTTCAAATTTTTAGGCAAATTACTATTCACAGTTCATAAAGTTTCTTCTATATTCCTAATCAAAATACTTTGAGGAGAGGAAGGTATAGTCTCTTTAGGTGCTCTATTAATCATAAAAGCTTCTCCACCTTTAATAATATTTTACATTCAGCCAAAACACTATGTATGTCGAGAGAACGTAACAAAAAAGGCCATAAACAAGAAAAAATGATAAGAATTGTAATTTATAACTGGTAAGAGAAAGATGAATATATGGGTCCTAACTTGGCGTCAATGAGAACATAAGAGCAGAACCAGAATGAGGGAGCAGGGAACACGCGGGCACGTTCACAGCGTACATCAAGCACCGCGGGCCAGACAGTTCATTTTTTTAAGCGTACCCTCCACGTTGCGGCTCTCTGTGCAATTTCCCTGTCAGACACAAAATGAGAGAGCGAGATGCTGTCAGGCGAAACAGAAACAAAGCGCGCCTTTTTTCCACTCCACGCACATCACTCACGGTCAATTATCGCGAAGCTTCTTGTGAAAACTTTGTAAAATACCAATGACGAGTTTTGCTCCACTGTTCATCAGCGCAACGGTGAATCACGATACTAATTTGACGTCTCGTTGTTCGCTCTTCCGACAAACTTCGCAAACTCATTTTACTATTTAAAGAAATTTTGATGCAAATAACTGGTATTTAAAAGACGCTTCCTTGCTTGTGACAATTATTAATAAATGAATTTTTCTATAAAAGAGTGAGCATTGTGAGATTACCGCCCAATAGAAGTACTGGTAATTAATAACATTTGATAATTAAACAGTATGAAGTTCACTGCAAACATTGACCATGCCAATGCACTAAATGTTACACAATTTTAATCTTATTAATTATGGTAGCAATGTATGTACACAGTTGGGTGACAACATTTATAGTTAGGCCATAGGTAGAAATTCTCCACGTTGAGATTTGCTGTGTGCTTGTAGCTGACGGGAGGCCAGCGAGCAGGCCGACGTTGGTGGCTTGATCCAACTTAGGATTTTACAGTTCGTTTCCGGTGAGGGGAGAGAGGGACAATGGCGAGTGCCAGGCACAGTGCAGTGCACAAATATTGTAATACTACTGGCATTTGAAGTAATACTATGCAGTTAGGAACCTTTAAGGCCCTCATTACAAAATAGCCTGTTGATAAATAAACAATACATTAGCTGATATAGTCACATCTAACGTAATATGTTTAATTGACAATGAAAAGTAATAAATTACCAATGAAGACAAGACAGTTACACAACTAGAATGGCAATGTTTGTTTATAAAAATAATATATTAACTATTTTTCATTTTATTTTCAATCAATCTTTTGTATATTACCTTGAAATATTCAGTTAAATCAGTTATCTGTGATATAAGAAATTGCACGATTATGATAAACAGTACAAAGGATGTTTATACTAATATAAAAACGTAAGAAAATATTTGTTTAATGTGTAGTGTAATTATTTTGATTTTAAGTAAAGTTTTAGAAATGTATTGGCTGAGCGCTGTACGTTGGCAAATCGGTTAGAACAGTTCACATGCGCAAGTTGATGACGTAGGGGAAAAAATCCCGGCAGTTGAGCTTTTGGCGCGCGCGCGCGCGCCTGGGCAGGAAGTGAGGACTCGGGACCACGTGGTGTGGCTGGCCGGGCGGCGTCGCTCTGCATTCAGTCGGCATGTGGATCTCGAGGTGGTGACTTGAGATTTGTCTGTGGCAATCGCCACGTGTGGTTGCTCGTCGTAGACTGCACCAAGTTAAATCGAGTGCTACTGTGTGTTTGTGAATATTTAGCCGGGGAACAAGGTGTGCATCGCACTAAAAGTGACTGTGTTTTGTTAATGTAACACGTGTCATCACATAGGCATGAACATGAACGGTGTTTGAGACAGCCACGTGGTGTGAAAACAATTCGCGACAAATATTCATTTTGTCTGGGGGCTCTCGAGCTATAACTTTATTTGATAAATGTGCCGACGTACAGACGTATCAGCCACAGGGTTCAAGTATTGTGAAATAAACAACATAAAGTGAACTTTCACGTGTTTTCAAAAATAGTAGTTAGTACACCCTTTTCTCTCATGAACTTGAATTTATTATGAATTTGTTTTGTTAATCATATGCAGGGAAGGAAAGCTGTGAACGTGTGATATCATCCCCTAGAAAACGAGTCAAACAGTCGCAATAACAGTTCCAGTGTTTTTGCATGTTTAGGAATTTGGTTCGCAGCTGGTGGTTGTGAGTTTCAAAAATTAATCTTTCTCTAATTTAAACTCTCACCCCGACCATCACCCTCGCAGCATTAAAACTTAAAAGGGACAGTTTTTATCTCGAAAGCTCAGAACAGCACGAAACCGTGCATATCATAACAGTAGATGATAAAAACAATTTACATGGAAAGCATTGCAGTCTACAATTTAAATTTTTTTAAACCTTGAAACGAGACTGTCATTTCGTTTCATTGCTCTGATGTCTCATTATGTCAACTTAATGAATGAAATTGGAATTGATTCACTTGGGAATGGCTTGCAACACTTTGTGGCAGGTGTTGAAAACTGAAAGAGCAATTGTAGAAACAGAGATGGCGAAGGTGTACATTTTATATCTTTCCTGTTATAAGTCACTCTCCTCTTTTCCTCATCCTTGTGTACTATGGAGTGCGAGTGGAATGTATTAATATTTCTTTCGGTGTTGGTAACATGGGCAATATTGTAATCTTTGGTTGTGGCTATGTAGTTGTGGCAAGGACTGCCTTGCAGCAAAGCTTTTGTTTTAGGGTTGAAGTAGAGGGTCGATCTGGTCAAGTCAGGGGATGCGAAGGCGGTGGAGTAACGGACCCTCGGTGTCCATCCAATCGGGGCGCTCCGCCCTCGCGAATTTGAAGAGGGGACGGTTGGCCCAGGTGGCGCCTAGGGAAAGAAAGAGATCGGTTCCTGGCCTGGCGGAGTGCGGGCGTGAGGAGAGCTTCTCGCTGCTGTCGCGGAGGTTTTGGTAACGATTTGGTGAGAATATTCAGCAATGTTGCTCATGGTGACGCTTTCACTACCAGTTAGGGGATGCAATCAATAGGTGTCAATTTCAACATTTTTGGGTGACTTCAAGTGATAGAATCAGACCGAGATGGTGTGTGCTTTGTCGTGGGTTAAAGTTACTGCTAAGTCGGTTATTGATTACATTATCATGGGGAGTATCAGTTCGTTGAACGTGTTTTTGTATTTTTTTTCGGTACATATTCGTTTGGAGGGTCAATATTCAAATTTACCGTGATTTTCCTTCTAACTAGGACTTTGCCGCGAAATGGATAAATTGTAGTTTGTGAGTCCAGTTGGTGCAATGATGGTTTACTTCGTGCAATGTGATCAGGGTGTACGTTGTGCCACGTGGTGGTCAGTACATAGTAAGTCTGGTAACAGAGGGTCTGTTGCAATTGCTTACCCTGCTCATGCAATAGTGTCATGGTAATTACTCAGCGTGGTGGTAATTATTTTAAATTAAATTTCAGTAACTTGGTTTTTGTGTGGGGGCCACACTGATCACATATGTTCACCACTTAGACGGATATTGTAATGTTTTGTGATCCCCTGTCATGTTCTATCAATGATCAGGAGGTCGGTAATGCAAATCACATTCACGGGTAATATTTTGTGTCCGTTCAGACCACTTTGCTGCCCGTGGCACGCATCGGCCGAGCGGATTCAAATGTGATGGCTCACACAGTAATTCTTCTTTGCATGCCTTGTGTGAATGTGGTAAATCATAGCGGGTAATCAGAGGAAACTCCTTGCTTCCATATCCTTGCGAGTGACGAAATTAACCTGTCCTTTTTGGAAACTTGCTAGGAGGCCCATTCAGATGATAGCAACAAAAGGTTGCACTTAAATTCTCTTTCATACTAAAAATTAGCATTTAAATTAATGTCACATAGTGTTTATCTTAAAGAATTAGGGGTTAAATAAATAACGATTTTATCCCACATGCGTGTCGAAGCAATTTCTAAATGTTCATATGACCCTATTCAGCACTAATAATTCCATTCTTAACGTCTTTCCTGTGGCCTGCAATGGTGCACTGAAGCATAAATAACAAAGTGACGTATCCGTTCCATTTGAGTATGTATATTGGTTCCGATTAATTAGGTCAGATGCGTTTGTAATGTTATCCGTTGCGCGGGTCAATCTTATGACTCTTCAATTTCATTAAAGATGTTGGGCGTGCTTATTTCGCACGTGGCGGGAACCCATATATGTACTCAAACTGGATAAAGCCTGCGTAGACAGGTCATTCCACATACAAACGTGTGGGAGCCATATTCCATCGCAATAGCTTGCAGTAGACAACTTCAGTTACAATTTATCGGGCAGACAGAATGGTAAAATACACAGTTCAGACACGAGGATATATAAAATAAAAATTAGAAACGGTGACGGGTACGTTACAACCTACTGGACCAAACTGCTATGGTCATCAATCTCTAGACTTACAAAGTACTTAAACTAACTTACACTAAGGACAGCACATACACCCATGCCCGAAGGAGGACTCGAAACTCCGGCACTCCCAGTCTGCAGCATGACGCATTAGACCACGCGGCTTGCAATCTATCACAAGTGACATTTAATAGAGAGAAAATAAGGTATTGATACTATTGGAGGGAAATTATACGTAATTCTGTGACGTCAATGTATAACCAGTACCAAAAACCCTTTCTTGAATGTCATTGCCGCGAGCGGGAATGGCCGTGCGGTGTGAGGCGCCATATCACAGTTTGCGCGGACGCTCCCGTCGGAGATTAGAGTGCTCCCTAGGGCACGGGCGAGTGTGTTGTCCTTAACATAAGTTACTTTAAATGGTTTGTAAGTCCAGTGACCGTTGATGATGACGTCAGTAGTTTGGTCCGTTAGGATTACAAACATTTGAAACAGTTTGTGAAAGTCATTATAATAGCGCAAAATAAATATCCTACACATACTCCAGGTGTCGTATTTCGTTGAAGTGGTTGAAACAAAGGAGAAGGAAACAATATGCGCACTTTAGTTGCATATCCCAGATACCGTGTCAGTGTGGGATGACATATCGGACAGACAGAGCGCATCCTCGAGGATCGATGCCATGAACATCAGAGGCACACTCAATGTATCATAACAAACCGGCGGTTGCAAAGCACTGTTTGTCACAAAATCATGAGATGGTACGAACGTACCAGGATCGTGACAAAGACTTCAAGATAATGCGACAGCGTTGTTTGGGAGGCCATCGAGATCCGCACCAGGGAAGGGCTCATCAACCGACACTGCGGCCACAATCTGAGCAAGGCTTGGGACCCTGCACTGACAAGGAAAGTACTTGGGCTCGAACAAACACATATACACCAAAATCGTATGAAAGATAATGTAAAGATCCCTTATTGCACTAGTGATACTCCCGCATCTGCAAAACTCTGTAGTCGTCCGTTAGAGGCCTCTGCGTGTGCCATGCCGCATTGCACTTTGACCTGTCGTCCGCCAGTAGGGACGGTGCAGTGTGCCTCCGAAGTTGCGTTTTGTGATGTTATTTGTGTGGTGAAGCGTCAGATGGGGCGGCGATTGCTAATCAATCCTGCTAATGTATTGCGATTAGTTGAGATGAAGTTACGAAGAACCCTTCTTCGTGAAGATGGTATTAGTGTAGAAGATAAATCATGCGCATACTTTCTCATATCTGTTATGGTACAGAAATATGAGCATAAGTTAGATACTGTTGTTACAAACTCATAATAATGATAATAGGGATGATAATGACGAACAACTCATTGAAAGCGGTAGTGCTATGGTAAATGTTCAAATGTTTGTATTGTCTATGGGACTTAACTATGGGATTATCAGTCCCTAAACTTACAGACTACTTATGAACTACTTAAGAACTAGGACGGCACAAATATCCATGCCCGAGGGGGATTCGAACCCCCGACCGTAGTGGCCGTGCAGACCGTGACTGGAGCGCCTTAGTCCCCTCGGCCACCGCGGCCGGCTGCTACGGTAAGTGCGGTAAGAGGCGATGGAAGCAGTGGCAGTGAATACCAACAGTCTTTCGGGAAGAAGGTTAAAGTTGCAACTATCATCACGGCTTTTGATGACAATTCGCTAGATAACATGTACGATGATTATTACATAAGTTATAGTTAAGATATCTGCATTACGTATGGCGTCTACAATTACATATACACGGCCATGTAGAGCATGGTTACAGAGCTTTGTAGAAAAACGACACCCTCCAGCACATTGAAGTGTACGTATAGATCCTGTAACAAAACGTTCATACAGATATGTTTGTTCGAGCCCATGTACTTTCCTTGTGAGTCTCATTAAGAAGAGGTCATTCAGCAAAGAAAGCGATCTGACGACTGGAGATATGAGGGAAGTACATCGACGCGACCACAGACGCCGACATCAGCGTCTCAGCGACCACCAACAGGTGCCAATATCGTCTAGATACAAGGCCCACAACAAGTCCGTGTCACGTCACACCGATAGGCTGCCCTCGCAAGCTCACTGGCGGAAGCTACGAGGCAGTGGGCTGTGCCCCAGCGGCCGGCCAGCGAGCTTGCGAGGGCAGCCTATAGGTGTGACGTGACACGGACTTGTTGTGGGCCTTGTATCTAGACGGTGTTTCACGTGCCTGCGGGCATGGACCGCGAAGTGAACGCCTCGTGGGGAAGGGGAAGGGGAGGGGGTGACACAAGACGGCCACCCGCACTCAGGACCTCAGTTTTATTGCCGAAATATTGTGCCCGTTGGACGTTATGAACCGCCAGTACACTCGTGAACTGTTCGAGCAACAAATACGCCGGGAGAAACTGAACAATCACTTATTTTATCTTTGTCGTCTAAACGCGAAATGTGTCAGTGGAATCGTTCTGCAGTTCGTTTCAAATTCCGGCCCTTCAAATTTCCTCACAAGCGTTTGTTAGTAGTGGTTACGTCGTCTGTTTAGGACTTCCAAGGAAAAGTACGATTTTTATTTAATAGTGAAAATAAATCATGTTTATAAGATTTTTGAGAACATGATTTAAACCATCCCATTATAATAAGTTCAATTAATTAGTGACACACTTCGCTGATTGTTCAGTTTTCTGAAGAGGTATCAGGTCCATTTAATGAAAGTTTACTAAAGCTCCTGAAAATAAAGACTACGTCTTCTACATATTAATATAGTGTATTAATATAAAATTCTAGAGAGCAGTACAAATTTATTTTTTAGGGTATCATTAGAATTTGAAACCTGCACGCAGTTTTAGTAAGACAGAAACCAAATTCTTTAACGTGACCGCATTAGTTCTCAGATATAAAACACGATTAACACCACACTGCCAGAACATACTGTTAAAAGCTCAGTGTCAGACAAAGACTGCCATTGAAAAACGAAATAAAAATGAAAATTAAAATAGACAATGATTTTTGCGAATAGAATTAGAAAATTTTCCTTAGATTACACTGAAATTTGAATCGTAGTTTTTCTTTACTGAAGAAAGTGCCCATGAGATTTCAACTTGGAACCAATATGGAAGTAATAATCATATTTTGCGCTTTACTTTTTGTTGATTTCTTGTTCCGAAATAGAAATTGCTTCATTATTTTAAATAGATATAAGAAAGAAGGAGGAGCTGTAGCCGACAGACCAGATGTTTATTATTGCTGTTTTTAATTCCAGATAGTGGCAGTAAGTGAGCCGCACGAGAGTAGCCGAGTGGTCTGGAGCGCCACGTTACGGATCGCGCGGCCTCCCGCGTCGGAATTTCGAATCCTCCCTCGGGCATGGATGTGTGTGTTGTCCTTAGGTTAGTTTAACTTAGTTTAAGTAGTTTGTAAAACTAGGGACTGACGACGAACTTAGTTTGGTGCCATAGAATTACGAACATTTGAATTTTTCAGAAAGTGATACTTGTAATACTGTCGGTTACGTACACTCCCGAAGAAAAGTCTGTTGTAAAGTGTCCTCTTCCACGCACCATACAACATCTTAAGTAGACAGAGATCTTCCTCATTTTTTGAAGGTCAAGTGTGCAAAATTTCATCAAGATTGGTATAAAATGTAGATTTGTATTCATACACACACAAGCCGGACATTATACATAAGATGTTCCTATTGTCGTTCTATACGATTTGGCAGTCCTCCTTGAGACGTTTACATTTTATAAAACGCAAGCAATGGACTACTGTCCTTTAAATATTATCGGTTCTTGTGGTCTATTTAAGTCAAAATCTATTGGTGGCATTGCATGACAGTGGACCGAAAAAAATGTACTGCAACCAGAAACAAAATGTTACCATTTTCTAATATCTAGTGTATAGGTATTTTTTTTTAAATCTCCGACGTCGTTTATGACAATTCAGTCAGTGTTTTGTATCATTTATTATCGCCGTATTTTTACAGAGAACGAATATTTTCTCAATAGGTTTCTTTTATAATACACAGTACAGCTGTTAACAGTTTATATATTTATTGTTATTATTAAATCTTTTTATATGCCACATTCCACGAGACGGTACACCACACTGGGCCGATTTCCCGCTACGAGTCTGACCAACATTGCCTAGAAGACAAGGCCTCACAACCGGCCGTGCCTATATCACACCGAGACGCCGCGGCCGTCAGTTGACTGGCTGGCCGCTGGTGCACGCCCACCGCCTCGTAACGGCCGGCCAGTCAGCTTGCGTTCGCGGCTTTTTGGTGTGACGTAGGCACGGCCAATTGTGAGGCCTTGTCTCCTAGGTGGTGTTGGTCGGACCGAGTCGCCTCGTTCGCTCGCGTCTGTGCTGGAGCTACGAGCTGCTCGCTGCTCTACTCCCAAGCAGCTGCCGCGCTCACAAGTAACGAGCGAGCTGGTTCATATTTCCGTGGTGTTTGCTTGTTGCGCCTACTGACCGACTCTCTAATTCTGCATGTAGGGCTCCGTTATACAAATAAATACATCATCATAAAAAGCAGGAAATTATTCAAATCAAATGTTTGTAAATATATGGGACTTAACTGCTTGGTTATTATTCTCTAGCTTACAAACGACTTAAACTAAGTCCTAAGAACAACACACACATCCATGCGCAGGTTATAATACATATTGCCTGTCATGTTACTAACATACAATGGCATTTGGTGATGTTATTACAAACATTCAGGGATGATGGTGAAAGGTAACAGTATAGGATAGGTATCATATAACGGCGTCCTGGTCCGGAAACAACCGAGTCGAAAGATATAAGCAAGAATCGCTGTGATGTAACACTTTGTAGCGATATGAAATTTAATGATCACATATACTCAGTCTCAGATAAATCAGGTGGTATATTTCGGCGCATCGGTAGGACACGCGAATAATGCAATCAGTCTACAAAGATGTTTGCTTACAAAACACCAGTTCAGCTCGTCCAAGTTCAATGTACATGTCTGTGACTGTGGAATACTAGTATCGATACTATTACTGGTAAGACTGAAGGTTCATGGAATATATCCCACTTGTTACTTGTCAACGAGTGTGAGAGCGACAGGACGTAAAACCCGAATCGACCTTCCTTCCTCCCAACATGTTGGAGACCCGTTTTAATTTAGAGATCGTGTCCACTTGCTTTAAATATGGGGTTAGGGGAAGGCAAGATGGAAGAGTTAATTTTCCGACGTAATGCTACCAAAGTGTTTAAATGTAAATGTTTTATTTTAATCAGTCCTGAAAGGTATCCTATTACACTAAAATAAGTTTTAACTAATAACAATTAATATTTGGTAAATGACTCATAAATCAACACAAAGGAAAATTACATCTTACTCTTACACTGAAAGCAAAATGGAAAGCTTCGACGGGCAAGATGGCATGTGCGGGTTAATCTTACGTTTCACAGTGGACACTCAGGAAACAACCATTTTCATTATTAGTGTACAACTCAAGTTCCCAACCGTGACAATATGAACATTCCAACCAGTCTACTGTCGGTCGATAGATGTATTGTTCACCGTACAATAGGTAAAAGACATCTTCTTGACTGGATTACTCTTGATTTTGTAATATCTTCAAGTCTATTTTGTCCGATTTCCCTTTCTTTTCCTTTCACTTTTCCCTTTGCTTTTAAATCCTGTCGCCCTTTTTTTGTTCTACGTTATTTTCTGTTATTAGCCTTATTTTTATTCCGTACTCGATTCATTCATCTTTTCAGTAATTGATTTGACAGGAAAACTTGTATGATATCAGATTTTTGACTACTGGCGTACTTTTTTATTGGTGATTTAACTTTTGGAGAAGGAAGAATGTTTAGAGGAGAGATGACGTACGATGTAGCCGGTCATGCAAAATCGTTAACAGAGACTATGCTGGATGCATCTCTACTATCTTCCACTGTTTTATGATATCTTCGTTATTTTAAAAAAAACGTCCTTCTTATTAACAGAACTGGAGTCATTTTCATTAGTTTTGATATCGTTACGATTTTCGTGTTTGTCAGTAAAAAATGTTCAAATGTTTGTAGATCTCATGGGACTTAACTACGGGGTCATCAGTCCCTAAGCTTACAAACTACTTATGAACTAGGTAAGACTAGGAGACAATCTGAATAGCTCCCTTAGACTGTTCGCGGATGATGCTGTCGTTTATCGGTTAGTGAAGTCAACAGAGGATCAAAAGCAACTGCAAAGCGATTTAGACAAAATTTCTACTTGGTGCGAAGAATGGCAATTGACACTAAATAAAGAAACGTGTGAAGTAATACACATGACCACTAAAAGAAATCCGCTGAACTTCAATTACACGATAAATCAGTCAAACCTTAAAGTCGTAAATTCTACCAAATACCTAGAAGTTACAATTACGAACAACTTTGACTGGAGAGAACACATAGAAAATATTGTGGGGAAGGCGAATCAAAGGTTACGTTTCATTGGCAGAACGCTTCGAAGATGCACCAGCTCCACCAAAGAGACTGCCTACATCACACTTGTGCGTCCTCTCCTGGAGTACTGTTGCCCCTTGTGGGACCCTCACCAGGTGGGACTGACGGAAGATATTGAGAAGGTTCAGAGAAGGGCAGCTCGTTTTGTTTTATCACGTTACGGGGGGGGGGGGGGGGGGGGAAGCGTCACGGAAATGTTGCACGAAATGTTTGTCTAGTCTATGGGACTTAACTACGGGGTCATCAGTCCCTAAACTTACAAACTACTTATGAACTACTTACGAACTAGGACGGCACAAATATCCATGCCTGAGGGGGGATTCGAACCCCCGACCGTAGTGGCCGTGCAGACCGTTACTGGAGCGCCTCAGTCCCCTCGGCCACTGCGGCCAGCTGTTTGTCAGTAAGAATATCAATGGAAGAGTTGTCATGGTGTTCAGTCATTGAAGAATTGTCGTTAACACTGAAACCACTTGTGGCGCTTTTTTCGTAGGACCTTTAGCAGTATTTGTATTTAAATACCATCTAGAAACAAAACCAATACCGCTGTTAATCGAAAAAGTCACAATTCATCAAAATAATACCATACAAGCAAAATGAAAATTTTTCCATCGTGTGATTGTATATAAAGTTCCAACTTGCCCATAAGCATGTCGCCAATGTTAAAGAGAAGTATTTAAAAACCGTTAACCATTTTTCATAATAAAATATCAGTTCATGAACATTTACTTACTAAATAGCTATCGTACAAGCAAAATAATTACAAGACTTACATTTACAAGCAATAACGCCGCAAAAATCTCAGTTTTCGTAGGAATCCACCGAAAAATAAATACACCGCACGTACACTTCACTTGTTGGCGCGAGACCGGCTAAACGCGAGGCCGACTAAACTCATTTCGTAGATTAAAGATGGCCGCCTGTTGCTGTGTGCGTCGTGACTCGCCTGCCTTGTCCCACGGTTCGGATTTGTCGGTAATTTCCGTTTTGCCCGCTTCTTCCGTTTTGCCCTCCCCTGTCCTGCCCTGAAAAATTGATAGGAAGAGGAGTTCCTGTATCGTGCCCAGCAAGTTTCCGTTATCTCACATCACTGCATTTCTTCTTGTGGGGCAATGGGAAAAGTATTGTGCCTGACGAGACTGAAGAGGATCCCCTGGCAAGAATTCCGTCTGCTAGTGATTCTGCTAAGAACATTCTACAGAATTTTAGGCGACAAAACAATGACTGCATTTACGCTGGGGGGGGGGGGGGCATGTTTAACAATTGTTGTAAATGTACCAGTTAAATGAAATTTATTATTACTTTATCGTAGTCTAAGAATTTCTGATCTCTCAGACGCCAAGTTACATACGCCGTTACTAGTCGATCAGCAGTGAAAATTGTCTCAGATTATTAGAAAGTATTCATTGCGAATGCCTTACAACATGATTAGTGTTCGGAATTTAAATTCATTAGTTCCGGTTGTTCGTAATTCTAAAACGAAAATCGAATGAATTTTTCGTTCATTTCAACTAGGTTATTTGAGGACCAGATTATCTTACTGAGACAATTTTCCTTCTCTGCCATCCCCGAAAATTAGTAACATTTTCACGGAATCATTCTTAATAACATTGGGAACAAGGGTCGCATCTTGATTTTCAAAGGCTCGGCCGAAGCCGCTTCCGCTTTGTCAATGACTTTTCATCAAAGAGCACGTACTGCCTTCTCCCTACAAACATATCCTCAATACTCTCCCAAGTATTACCACACATGTTAAAAATATTGTTCTAATATTGAGCCACATGTTTTCTCCTGATAAAAGCTGAATAATTTTGCCATTAGACCCATGTAAGAAAAACAAAATGATATTATTATCTATTCAACAGCATACCATACAGCAGACAGACAGAGCCTTCTGCATATAATACAAAAAAGTTCAAATGTTTGTTAAGCTTGTGGGACTTAACTACGAGGTCATCAGTCCCTAAACTTACAAACTACTTATGAACTACCTTATACTAAAGAGGACACAAAAATCCATGCCCGAGGAAGGATTAGAACCCCCGACCGTTGCGGCCGTGCAGACTGTGACTGGCGCGCCGCAGACTGCTCGGCCACCGCGGCCGGCATATATAACACAGGTACGTAAAAATCTCATTCAAGGCAACATTTTGTGGACAACGTATCTCCCTCAACAAAACATGCTCAAAATACCCGCCTGCGTGATACAGTTACTACCAGGTACTATCGTGAATGAATGTCAGGTCGTATTGAATAGGAATAGGATGATTAGGGCTTAATGCTTATTGAATAAAGTTCTGGGAGGGTAACGACATTCGATTTTCTCAATGGCCTTTCAAAATATTTACCTAGTATAATCCAAGGTCAGTGAACCCGCGAGATGAAAGAAAGGAAGAAAAAATGGAGTAAGTGGATCGGAGGCTAAACTAAGGCCAATTAAATTGCAAATGCGTTACACTGTAAGCCTCCTGAAATCACTTTCCTGCTCTCAGTGGAAGTAAACACCAGTTTTACGATAAAAGGCATTAGGATAGAACTGAAAAAGTGAATAAAGGTATTCCGCTACAGTAAGCACGCACCCTTTCTTGCTTAAAGTTCATCGCTTCCGCAAAAGTAAGAGAGAAGAAACATAATTGTACAATAGCAACGAATAAAGAGACTTACATGCAGATTGTGTAGTGTTTTCCCTTGAATATGACTATAGTATTCAAAAAACGGCAGAAAATATGAATAAAATGTTTTAAGAGATATACAATATGTACAGTTATGCTAAAAATATCCAAACAAGCTGAATTAAATTTCGCCTGATTAGCCTGCAACCCAACTAACGTACCTGTCTTGCGGATACTCTAATCGCTCCTCGGTACAGTCGTTTGACTGTTGAAAATGGTTCCAACAAGTTCAAATGTTTGTTAGTCTTAAGGGACTTAACTGCGGGGTCATCAGTCCCTAAACTTACAAACTACATATGAACTAGCTTATACTAAAGTCGACACAAACATCCATGCGCGAGGGGGAGTTCGAACCCCCGACGCGAAGCGCTCTAGCGCATCGTAGCATAGCGCCTCAATGCGCTTGGAAAATCCGCCGCGGCATTCCAACAAGTCACCTCTAGAAAATACTGCTCTGTATTGCAATATCCCAAGATGTAAAGTAATACCACGATACCACAGTTATCAGAGAACACCTTATTACAGATAAGACTGTCCTTAAGCCTTGTAAGCTAAATTTTATTACAAGAAATGACATACCTGAAATGTTACCACTCTCATTATTACGTCAAATAGGTAATGCACGTAGTACGTTCGTCGTATTCCTGATTGCTTGCTCAAAGTAAAGTTCCGTACTTATTATTTAAATGGAATTGACATAAGTATGAAATTCAAATGACACGACCAACCGTCTCGTTGTGCATATGGATTCAAACCCAGGTCATGCGGACCAAGCAAAGATTTTGTGACTGACGGAAACTAACTGTCATTCCTGACTAAGCATCCAGAGAGTGATATACTTCGATTGTAGACAGTATCAGTTAGCAAATATCAACATTAAATTACACAACGTAAAAGTTTTTAAAGGACAGGAATTCCTACTCAGCATCTACTGTCCCTGTAAACGAACCACGACAGATGTTAAATATTGCTTCTTTACAAGTAACTTTCTTGAAATGCCGTGAGGTAAAGCTTTGTGTTGGACAGGGATTCGAACCCAGACCTAATCGGATTGTTATCGAAGCACAATTAACTGTGACATATCGGATTTTATCCGCAGCAGCTAGATGTTTTAACTGAAATGACAAGACGAAACATTAATTTTTTCTTTCCACGACTCCAACCCGGCAGCTATCGCTGTTATTTTCTAGATTAAATGAACGTTAAATATGGGTTTGTTACACCAGAAGCGACATGTGAGCATGTTTGTACTAGAAATAATATGACGAAGCGTACAGTGCTGACTGGGATCGAACCCCACACAATTCGTTGTTGACTACACACAAAGAGACGTCAGCTACCGAATTTTTCTCCACCAGCAGCTCGGAATAACATACTTGAACTTAAAGCGGGCTCGCAAATAGTTCTGTGCCTCACTGGGAGTCAAAAAACGGAAAATACATTGAAAATCAAAATTATTATCCACCAGCAGATAGGTATTATTATGCTAGAGCTTGATAATACGTAATGAAAACATTAGTACCGGGCCAGGATTCGAACCCATTCACGCGCAATATGTGGAGATGTTGAGGAATCTGTAGATTTGAACAAACAACAAATTGTAGTCGATCTGTATTGTCACGAAGGGATAAAATTTCGCGTTAAGGGCGGTCTGAGTTGCATACGCAGTCCAGAATCAATTTTATCGACATACGGAAGCTTAAATAAAAGATGGAATAAGTGTCCTGTGACCCTACATATCGTTTGTTTCGTTACTAGAAATAAATAACTAGTATAAGAAAGGTTACTGGTGATAGAGTTTCTACATGTCATCAATCCTGACTTAATTGCGGTTCAATGTGAATTTCAGACAACAATGCCATTATACCGCTTCACTTAGCGTAGCCAGAAGTGAATACAATCTGTCTCTCCCTATCAAGAATCATCGGCAAAAGTTGGAATAGAACCCAGACCATATGTATATCCACCTATCATCAGTCCAACAGACAACCAAATCCTCTTCTCTGTGATTCATTTTTCTAGCATAACGCCGTTGTGCCACACTAGATGAGAATTTTGAAACACAGGCATCCTGTACTGGTAATCAATAAACTGCATGTGCATTGCCAGACTGTTATGGATAACATAAGATAATTCGAATATATCATTGATGATTAATTTCTCACTCATGTTTACTGTTGTTTTAACAAGACTAAAAGAAACCTTACCAAAATTGTGCTCTGTATTATAAGAAACCCCCCAAGATAACCTTACGGCGATATTTTGTTTTAATAAAACTGAATATCTGTACACAAGCGTGCCTCTATCTGCACGAAGTAGTAAAATACTACTCCCTTAGATTTCGATTGGGTCTGTGTTTAATTATTATGCTGTGTCATACTCAAGAGGTATGCAAATGAGGCATTTCATAAAAAAAGTTATGTTTTCCTTGAAACCCAATATTTCCTGGTCTGTTGGATTGATGATACGTAGATATACATATGGTCTGGGTTCTATTCCAACTTTTGCCGATGATTCTTGGTAGGGAGAGACAGATTCTATTCACTCCTGGCTACGCCAAGTGAAGAGGTATAATGGCATTGTTGTCTGAAATTCACATTGAACCGCAATTAAGTCAGGATTGATGACATGTAGAAACTCTATCACCAGTAACCTTTCTTATACTAGTTATTTATTTCTTGTAACTAAACAAACGATATGTAGGGTTACAGGAGAATATAATCGTTGTTCAAATGTTTGTAGAACTTATGGGACTTAACTACGGGGTCATCAGTCCCTAAGCTTACAAACTACTTATGAACTACCTAAGACTAAGGACGGCACAAATATCCATTCCCGAGGGGGGATTCGAACCCCCGACCGTGGTCACAGGACACTTATTCCATCTTTTATTTAAGCTTCCGTATCTCGATAAAATTGGTTCTGGACTGCGTATGCAACTCAGACCGCCCTTAACGCAAAATTTTATCCCTTCGTAACAATACAGATCGACAACAATTTGTTGTTTGTTCTCAATATTCTCACATATTGCGCGTGAATGGGTTCGAATCCTGGCCCGGCACTAATGTCTTCATTCTGTATTATCAAGCTCTAGCATGATAATACCTATCTGCTGGTGGATAATAATTTTGATTTTCAATGTATTTTCCGTTTTTGACTCCCAGCGAAGCACAGAACTATTTTCGAGATCGCTGTAAGTTCCAGGATGTTATTCCGAGCTGCTGGTGGAGAAAAATTCGGTAGCTGACGTCTCTTTGTGTGTAGTCAACAACGAATTGTTTGGGGCTCGATACCTGTCAGCACTGAACTCTTCGTCATATTATTTCTAGTTCAAACATGCTCACATGTCGCTTCTGGTGTTACAAACCCATATTTAACGTTCATTTAATCTAGAAAATAACAGCGATAGCTGCCGGGTTGGAGTCGTGGAAGGAAAACATAATGTTTCGTCTTGTCATTTCAGTTAAAACATCTAGCTGCTGCGGATAAAATCCGATATGTCACAGTTAATTGTGCTTCGATAACAATCCGATTAGGTCTGGGTTCGAATCCCTGTCCAACACAAAGCTTTACCTCACGGCATTTCAAGAAAGTTACTTGTAAAGAAGCAATATTTAACATCTGTCGTGGTTCGTTTACAGAGACAGTAGATGCTGGGGAGGAATTCCCGTATATTAAAAATTTTTACGTTATGTAATTTAATGTTGATATTTGCCAACTGATAATGACTAAAATCGAGGTATATCACTCTCTGTATGCTTCGTTAGGAATGACAGTTTCCGTCAGTCACGAAATCTTCTCTTAGTCTGACCTGGGTTTGAAACCATATGCAGAAAGAGACGGTTCGTCATGTCATTTGAAGTTCATACATATTCTTCAGTACCTTCTTGTGAGTACCTTAATTTTTTTTATCTCAATTCGTGTTAAATAATAAGTACGGTATGTTTCTCTGAACAAGCTATCATGACTACGACGAACGTACTACTACCTATCTGACGTAATAATGAGAGTGGTAACATTTCAGGTATGTCCTTTCTTGTAATAAATGTGAGCTTACAAGCTGTAAGGCCAGTCTTGTCTGATATTTGCAGTATCGTGTATTACTTTACATCTTGAGTTATCGTGATACAGAGCAGTGTTGTCAAGTGGTGACTCGTTGAAACGATTGTCAATAGTCAAACGACTGTACCGAGGAGCGATTAGAGTACCCGCAAGACAGGTACGTTAGTTAGGTTGCATGCGAATCAGGCGAAATCAAGTCTGTCCATTTTATTCAGAATCAATACAATCCTATTGCATGACAACTGTTACCGACCGAATTTATTAAAAATTAAACAAATAATTTAATACAAACTATTTCTTGTACAGTTGACCACTGAAGATGCTTTAAAATAAAGCGAAACGCGTCTGGTCTCAAGTAGACTAATTTACAGTTGCATAAGACGGTCCAATAACCTATACAAATTGTATAACTGCAACTGCGGAAAAGTTAGCCAAAAACACAAAGAATAATTATGTAAATAAATGGTCTTGATTTACGACACTGTTTAAAAGTTTTGATTGTGTGAAACTCTCTTCGCTGGCCGCGGTGGCCGAGCGTTCTGCGGCGCGTCAGTCACAGTCTGCACGGCCACTACGGTCGGGGGTTCGAATCCCCCTCGGGCATGGATATTTGTGCCGTTCTTAGTATTAGCTAGTTCATAAGTAGTTTGTAAGTTTAGGGACTGATGACCACGTAGTTAAGTCCCATAAGTTCTACAAACATTTGACCCTTTGAAACTCTCTTCGATTCAGAACTTTAATTTTTTAGGTTCACACGCAATCATGCATGGGAAAATAGTTTTGAAATCTGATGCGGGACAGAATATCGAAATTAATGACACGCGGTAAGATTGCAGTTCTCGTGACAGTTAATATTAGGACTAATTTACAGTTTACTTTCTGCAAGAGGACTGTAATTTAATGTTCTGTTAAATGGACTATTTGAGTAAGCGGGGATATTTTTTTTTTTTTTTGTGTATTATCTGCTTATCGCAAGCCATATCTTCAACAACGTCATTGGAGACGATAAACGATACTTTTGTAAGAAAGAGTTTGTAAGTGTGAAGTACAATGAATATCGAGTGTACTACGTTATGACGGCACCTGTATGAGCCATGTAAGAGAGTGAAAAGCGACGTCGACCGTGCAAACAGCGTGGCAGCGTAGACTATGATCCGCGACACTGTGGAGCTGACTGAGAAGCTGTTGTAACACTACCTTGCTGGACAAGGGGCTCTTTGAATGGAAAATGTAAAAAGAAACCGGGATGGTACAGAAAATATTACTATGAAATAGATTCAGTCAAATCTTGTAGCTTTGGAAACAAAGTAATTCTAAGCCAACCAAATACAGACTGGAAGTTTTCGAACAGTGTGCCGGACGAGGATTCGAATCACAATACCTCCCTTTCGCGAGCAGCGCTATTACCAATATTAACTTAAGTTTCGTAAAAATTTACTGTTGTAATAGCCATATACTTTGTTCAATTGACCCGTAATTACATCTACACGGATATTGAAAATACCGTTCTTGTGAAACGCAACGAGCTCTTTACTCATACGAAGCGGTCAGTGCTGTTGACAAAGGGTCACAAATTGTTTCCGTAATCCTAGATTTACAGAATGATTTTGACACTGAACGTCATAAACGAATTTAAATCAAATTTCTCACTCATATCAAATTTACATTCATGGTATATCGTCTCTTTTATGTAACTGGATTCATGATATTCCTCAGAGGTCACAGTTTGTAGTAACTGGTAGAAAGTCAAAGTCATCCATTGAAACAGAGCCGGCCGCAGTGGCCGAGTGGTCTGCGGCGCGCCAGTCACAGTCTGCACGGCCGCTACGGTCGGGGGTTCGAATCCCCCCTCGGGCATGGATGTTTGTCTCGTCTTTAGTATAAGGTAGTTCATAAGTAGTTTGCAAGTTTAGGGACTGATGACCGCGTAAGTCCCTTAAGCTTAACAAACATTTGAACATTTTTTGAAACAGAAATGGATCTGGCGTTCCCCAGAATGGTGTTATAGGTATTCTGTTGTTCCTTCTCTGTACAAACGGTTTACGGCAAAATGTCAACAGGCATCTCTAATTGTTTTCATATTAAGATGTGATTTACCGTCTAGCAAAATCATCAAAATATCAAAACCAACTACAAAACGATTTTGATAAGGTCAAAAATTGGTGGTTGCACTTAAATAATGAAAAGTGTGAGGTCATTCACATTCATACTAAAACGAATTCGTAAAACTTCAATCGCAAGAAAAATCTCTCAGATCTAAAGGCTGTAACCTGTCACCACTTTTGTTCACACTGTTTATGGATCATATGTTGAAAAGTATAGACTGGCAGGGTGAGATTAAAATAGGTGAAAACAAAATAAGCAGTCTCGCATATGCGGGCAACTTAGTTGTCTTGGCAGTTTCGATTGAAAGGTTGCAATCTAATAATACAGAGCTATATCAGAGATGTAAGAATTGTGTGCCGGCCGCGGTGGCCGAGGGGACTGAGGCGCGTCAGTCACGGTCTGCACGGCCACTACGGTCGGGGGTTCTAATCCCCCCTCGGGCATGGATATTTGTGCCGTCCTTAGTGTTAGCTAGTTCATAAGTAGTTTGTAAGTTTAGGGACTGATGACCCCGTAGTTAAGTCCCATAAGCTTTACAAACATTTGAACATTTTTTGTAAGAATTGTGATATGATGATCAGCATTTCCAAACCAAAAGTCATGTTTGTGGGAAAGGAAGTTAACAGACTGAGTGTCAAATAGGAGGAACAAAGGTAGAACATGTGGGCAGTTTCAAGTGCTTAAAATATATTTTCTCACAGGATGGCTACATAATGAAATAACTGGAATCAGGGTGTAGCAAAGCTAATGCAGTGAGTGCTCAGCTACGATCTGTTCTCTTCTGCAAGAAGGAAGTCTGTACCTAGATTAAGTTAGCAGTGCACCGATCTATCTTTCGACCAACTTCGTTTGTATGGGAGTGAAAGATAGGTGTGTACAGGTCACCTTATTAATAAGGTTGAGGTTACAGATACGAAAGTGGCAAGAATGATTGCAGGCACTAACGGATGCGAACAATGGTAGGAGAACATCCATAATGAGGAAATCATAGAAAAACTGGGAATGAACACTAGAGATGAAGCAGTTACAGCGAACAGGCTCAGATGGCGGGGTCATGTTACACGCAAAAGAGCAGCAAGGTTACTTACGGGAGTAATGGGTTCAGCAGCAGAGGGTGAGAGGAGTTGAGGTAGACAAAGGAGAAAGTACTTGGAGTCTGTCAAGAATGACATAGGCGTCAATGTCAGCACTGAATAGGTGATCATGGAGGAATTATATTAGGGCGACTATGCTCCAGACTGAACGTTGAAAGTCATAATCAGTTTGTAATGATGATGATGATCTGAAGGCCGTGCATTCTTAAGAATTACAATGACGACCGACGTAGACAGGTAAGAATACTCAGAACATGCGGGGAAAGCGAATTAAAGACTGCGTTTTATTGGTTGTATACTCAGAAAATGCAACACAATTACCGTACTTAATAACAGGCTGTTCTCACTAGTCTCCGAGCGAGGTGGTGCGGTGGTTAGTATACTGGACACGCATTCTGAAGGACGGTGGCTCAAACCAGATTTCCCTACATCATTCCAGGAAAATGATGGGATTGTTCCTTTGAAAATGCACAGCTGATTTCTTTCCCCTATCCTTCACAAAACAACCATATCATCTCTAATGAACACGTTGCCGACGGTACGTTAAAACCTATTCTAGTTTTTTATTTTTATTTTTTATTTTTTACAGTACAAATGCCCGTCCTCTGAACTGCTGTGGGATAATTATCAAGTGTGATTGATGGATAACATATAAATCTACATCCATACTCCGCAAGCCAGCTGAACCTGACGGTGTGTGCCGGAGGGCACCTTGAGTATCACTATCTGTTCTCCCTCCTGCACCAGAATCGTATTGTTCACGGAAAGAAAGATTGTCGGTATGCCTCTGTGTGGGCTCGTTTTGTATTATCGCAATACCAGGGATAGCGTGTCACGAAACTGAAACACGACTAGGGGTGGGCACTGCAGAATAATACAATACACTCAAATTCTGCACATACACATACGATAGACATCGCACATATCTAGAAACGAAAGGGTCGATTTCTGCGGAGAATGAACACCTTCTCCGGCAGGCGGGTTTGCTCACCCTTTATGATATTCTAGCCTACAATGCTATACGACACTTACATGTTTCACTGGTATAGATGTGTGATACATGTACCGCCACCGTCTTTTAACCACACAAAGTAACCTTTTATCCTTCTGCAGATTTCCAACGCCAGCTCTTTTTTCTCAGCCTCTGTTCACCCTCCACCATAAACTTATCCATATATCAATTAGCTGGAGCTGGTCATCAAACTAATGACGTTAACATTATCGTCTGTAACTCGTTGTCTCTAAGAAGATCTCCGTACAGTGACAACTCCACGGTATCAGTATCACCTTGATATATTTAAATAATATATCTTTTACAACTTTCAAACTCATTGTTACTATTACGCTCTTAAAGCTGTAAGATGAAAAGAAGCTATACGGCTACTGCCAGCCTGACCCTGCAAGCAGAATGAAATGACAATAAAGAAAAGATGATAAATACCCCAAATAATTATTCAAAATCCTATAAAGTCTTTATTCGTGTGCAACCACTGTCGAGACTGCTTCTTACACAATAGGTTCATCTTAGGATTGATCGATATGCGTAAGTTTATTTATAACAACCTCACCTACAATTCTTCTACATTTGTGGTTGTCACACAGTAGTGGAACAACGTCTTTACATTCAAAGTTGTAATAGTCATTTAAAGAAGGTAATAACAAAGAGTTCTGTTCATGATCGTTTGATCCTTCCAGGTACGACTCACGAGTTGATGCAACGCTTCAGTTCTGCCAGTACCTCGTCCTACTTTTTACACTTCACATAGCCTGTCCTGAAAACTAGCAACCCTGGATGAAATGACGTGAGCAAAAACTGTTTATTCACAGCAAAATGGACACTTCCAGGCTGAAATTTCTATTTTGGGAACTAAGTGTTCACAAACCGACGGTTTCATTTTACCTAAAGTTATTTCTTACGTGGCCGTCGCTCGTTTTGCAAATAAATGGGAGGTGATCACTATTTTTCAGTGTAGATTTATAAAAAACTGCTTTTATGAACTATATTTTACTTTTATTTATGTAGAAATACATTAAAGAAAGGACTATAACTTATCATAACGATATTTTATCTCATTGTTTGTTTTAATTGCCTTTTTAATACACCGTCCGTCTACAAAAAGTTACGGGACTAATTTGATTCCTGGAGTCCCAGTTACGTCAACGTAGTAACTACAGTACTGTGGCAACTTGAATAACAACTCTAAGCAGCAGATGTGTATTGGAACAATCAGTTGTGAGCAGACGGTGCTACGTTGTGAGACTGCAAGTTTAGTGGGCCAAAACTATTGTGTCACGAAGTGAAATGGAGCAAAACCTCTGTATCAAGTGTTCATGACATTCCACGGAAAGTTTTGAAGAAGGGAGAAGTATATGGGAAGTTTGTCCCGCACTGCTTGAATTCCGATAAGAGACAACGACACGATGACTCTGCCACCAGTTGATTTAATTGCTAAAAGCTGACAATTTTGACTGTAAAACAATCATGACCTTTATAGAGATTTGGTGTTACCAGTATGAACCTACTAACAAAATTACAAAGCGCAGAAATCTATGTGAAGCGTCAGCACTTTGACAACAAGCCATTCTCACTGTCAAATTGAAGAGCATATCAAAAAAGACTTTTTTAATAGTTTTGGGTGGTTGTGGGATCAGTATTGCATTAATCGTCTCAAATGGGGTTCCATGACTGGTGTACTCTCTGTCATAAAAGAAATCCACAGAGACTGAAGTCAAAATAAAACCGATCGCTATTATCCAGTTGTACTGTATCAGAAGGAAATTTGGCCTTCAACGAAAGAAGTGGAGCCAAGATTCACTGTTACGGAAAGAAAGATGATCTGTTTGACATTTGGGTTAACATTGCACGGCTGAAGTTTTATACTGAGCAACACTATTAACAGAGAAAGAAAACCGCCTACGATGGTACGGGTATGTTCTTACAGCAAACGAAACAGCTGTGGCAAAGACTAGTTTCAGATTGGACTTAAATGGGAAACGGGGTAGTAGGACTACCAAGACAACGATGACTGGATATATTGCATGCAGACCTCAAGTTATCAGGCTTTCATCCTTATCAGAACAAGATCGTAATATGTGGCGTCAGTCAATCCAAACCGAGGACCATGGCAGCTGGATCAACGCCAAGGATGAAGAAGAAGGAGGAGAAGAAGAATTAGTAGTAGTAACAGTCCGAGCATTGTGGAGAGGGGAGCGAGGGGTGAGAAAGTATGCATCAGACATGAAACATTAAAACCACCTCATTATTTTTCTCTACTTTTTATTCGTCCAGTATAGAAATTTTTTAGAGCGGCGGGGAACGTAATGGGAAGGAACGGATGAAGTTGACTACTGATATAATGACCTGCTTCTCCAAACTGCCCAGGAGCCCTCTTCCGATGGAAGTACGAATATTAAGATCACCTTGACCCTGTTTCTTGTAAGATATTGTTCTCGGGAGTGCGAAAGTTGATGCATAATCTCTTCACAGCTCCAGAGATATCATGAAAGCTGGAAAAAGACAACGCTCGACCTACTGTAGAATTCATGTAACGACAGTCTGTATTCTTGTTTCCCCATGCACTCGGTAAGAACTGTGTCATATGGAAACAGCTAACTTCATATAGTCAATTGTTTGAATTAATTATAAGCTATGCGCATATTGTAATCATACTCGGCGTATGAAGACTCGCAATTGGTGGAGGCAAGGTAGATGAATTCATGTTACGTTGAATTGCAGCTGTTAAGCTAAATGAAGTGCTTCAGTACGTAAATATTTGTTCCGTGACAACTACACTTTTAGAGATTTGAGTTACTCACATTATATATTATTAATTGTTTATATTAAGCTCTACTGTACATAATTTACTCTTTAGAATCACTCAGGGAGAGTCAATATTTGCTGCGTGTATTTGTTAAATATTTCTAATACGCTTATCGACTCCACTAGTGAAAACTAATTAATGATACTGCTTATGAACACGATGTATATTTTACACAAACGGCATACTCAAAGTCATCGAGTTATTGTGCAAACTGCCATAAATGTGCATCGCTGTTTGATCATTAGCAGTTATCGCTCATCTCCGTATTTCTAGTGGCACGCATTTGCATGCTGTTGTCGTCCAATCATTGATTGCTGTGTGATTTAAAACTGCGGGCCACTGCTCTGCGTGTGTTATACGTTTATTGCTATTATGGCAGCATCCGTCTTTTATTGCTAATGAGGAATCCAAAATGCCATTAATGATTGAAAGAAAAAGACGTATATCGTAAGGCTAAGTAAGGCAACAAAATGCTTGCTGTGATTGAGTGGACTTTCCCGACGTAATGATATTCGCCGGCCGCGGTGGCCGAGGAGACTGAGGCGCTCCAGTCACGGTCTGCACGGCCACTACGGTCGGGGATTCGAATCCCCCCTCGGGCATGGATATTTGTGCCGTCCTTAGAATAAGGTAGTTGATAAGTTGTTTGTAAGTTTAGGGACTGATGACCCCGTAGTTAAGTCCCATAAGCTTAACAAATATTTGAACATTTTTTTGACTGATGATATTCTTCTCGGGTCTGCAGGCAGCTAATTTCCTCATCTGTACACAATATTTCAACAGACTAACTGGCTACCGTTTTCAGGTGAGCAATCCGAATACAATGACTCGCCAGAAACTAAGTTTAGGGCAGAAACGGCGGTTGTTTTATACACCACTGACGGCCCACCGCGCGTGAGCGAAACCAAAATAGACGCACTCTGAGGGCAATGGAACTAGTAGCGCACCGACGGGACAAATCGGCGAAAACGGATCGAAACTAGTACTAGTTGAAATAAACTGTAGTTCGAAATAACGACCGTTGTTGCTCAATATCCGATACATTTTGGTTCCAATTTTTACTTGAAGGGAAATCTTTGTCCCTATTAATAATACTATTGTGCATACAAATATCCATCGATTCTGTAAGCACACATTCTCAGTAGCGGAAGGCAGGAGCGATCATTTCTGTTTCATTGTGTCCTTCAATTAAAACAAATTTGTGCAACAGACGATTGTTCTGAAATAAATCGCAATTTGTGATCAGTTATGGCTTCACTGTACTAGGTTTAGATGGAATACCAAAGTGCGGCGAATGAAAATTTGTGCCCGGCCGGGATTCAAACCCGGGATCTCCTGCTTACTAGGCAGACGCGTTGACCACTCCGCCACCGAGGACACAGTGACCAGCCGTACTGCAGAGGACTCTTTCCTGCGTATCTCCCGCCACACCCAAATCTCCATTCGCCACGCTGTCTCTTTCCACAGCCTATTTGTTTTGTAATACTCGCAGCCACAATACTGTATTCCCGCGTCAGACAGAACACACCATGAGGCATCGAGACACAATTAATTATCGTCAGGAGCCCAGCCTCGGCTTTTATACAATTATATGTTTTTGACTTTTGTATTCCATCTAAACCTAGTATAGTGAAGCCATAGCTGATCGCAAATTGCGATTTATTTCATTCATTTAACGCTGTAACATCGTCAAAAATATATAATTGTCGATTATTCTGGTTGAAGCAAACGCTGATGTTCCACACACGGATCCCGAATAGTGCGGATCGTTTGGTCAATGTAAGTCTTACCACAGTGACATGAAATTATGTATACACCGGGCTTCGATAGTCCCAAATAATCCTTGACTGACCCGATGTCCCTAGTCTATGCTAGTGGCATAAAAACACTTATCATATTTTCTTAAAATTCTTTCATTTTCGAGGGTATATTCCCAGCGAAAGGGAAGAAAGGAACATATTTATAGTTATCCTCTAATGGCTCACCACTGCTCTATGCTGAATCGCGTGACAAATTTGTTGAGCGCTGAATCCGTTATGTTTAAAAACAGTCTTAAGATACTCCAATTTTTCATTTAACCCAACTACCGAGGCGGCAAGTTGTCAGCACAGGAAGCTTCGCAGGTGCAGCGTTGTGATTCGCCTGTGTTGCCAGATCGACCGTTCTGACTCCATTCACCGAAATTTATTGTCAGAGATTGTAGAATGGCAGCGATCCTACGCGTTCCGTTGAAGTTTCTCGAGGTGTCGACATTGCGAGTTGTAGTATTCAGCGATGACCTCAAGTTGGTGGCGTCCCATTGCCTGAGGTCAGCCTTGTTTTGCCCATCTGCTAACAACTCATGATGTTCTACAGATACGGAGCAGTCCGCAATTACGACGGTTTAGACTGTGTTATCGCTGCATTCACACTGCCAGATTCTGGCACTACAGACTGAAATGTTACTGCGGTCACATGCGTAACCCCTGGCTAATTTCATTTATGCGTTGAATAATAGTTGTTATGGTCTGTAGATTCCCTACTTTGTAAATTAATTCTTTTCTAGGTGAGGAAACACCTGACATAAGAAACGAATCCGATCACCTTGGACAGAAGATTTGCAGGTGAGTGAACTGCTAAGGAACAATGTTAGTTGGTGCCTCTCCGAAAGCTGGTTATTTCATCTGTTAATAATTTGCGTTAATATCTTGTCTACTTGTGGCATTTTTGAGGTATGTTTTTAAGTACGAATTCCATACAGGTCACCGTTACAGGGCACTGAAACAATTTCAGTGGCCAATTTGAAAATTAGTGCCCGGATTTCTCGCTTCTGGTCAGCGGTCGCTTTATCCAATGACGCTATCCAAACATGCTGTCCAAATTCTCAACTTATCGCAGACTGCGATTGTAGAGCTTGCTCTTCCTCGCAGATTTAACTGCATTCCCACAAGGAGTAGGGCGTATTTGTGCTTCCGCGGAGAAATGGTCATTTCCCTGTTGGAGGCACACATACCATTATAGAGACGGTGTTTGTTCCTTCGTATATGTCTAGAAAAATACGATGCCAATATTGGCTATGCACCAATCAGATTTGTGTTACATTCACAGAAAATTGTACTTTAACTACTTAATTATTCATTGTTGTCACATTTATTATATGTAGATAATTATTATGCATCAAAATAATCCTTAAATAAGATTTGGTCCACACCAAAATATGATACAGTGGAAAGCCCAGCAACCTCATTGCAGAGTACTTGGAGCTGCCGTCCTCATACCGGAGCAACACAACCGTGGGAAACCACTCCTCCAGCGATCAAATCATTGCTCAAGGGAAAAGCCTCCAAACAAAAACGAGTGCACCAAAATCATATGAGTCAGAAAAGTATGGATGTAAACAAAGCAGTGTTATTTCTCAAAAGCAGAGGAAACTGGGGAAAATGCTTCTAACATTTCTTTGGAGAGTGACGTCATGGATGATGTCGATCCCTTGAGGAATACACAAAAGATCTTATTGTAACGCATGATGCATTTATATGCGTAAGGACTATATTGTATTTTCGGTACATTTCAAGGAGGAAAGAAGAACTTATACAGATGCGGATTTGCATGCACAACTGAAAAAGGACTAGTGGATTGTCAAAAAGTTATGACTCTGGAGTCTGTGGACAAGGACAAAATAGGGAAATTGTCAGTTCCTCACGTTTCTACTGAGGTGAGAAATTTCAAAAGAGAGGTGTACTTTGTGTTTAACGAACCTGTTGATTTTCATAATAAAAGACATTGTTCTGTTTTGCGAATCTTTGATTTTTATTATGAATTGACTGAGTGTAGTTCCAGTGGAACAAACGTTGGCTGTGATCTACAGAAGTCTCACTTATATGCACAAATTGCGAACTTTTCCTAATTTGATTATGTTATAATGATGGACTCTCATTCTATGAAACATGAAAAAATGCGCCGGACCGGGACTAGAACTACGGGCTCCCGCTTTTCGCGCCTTAACCTCTCGGTCACTCGTGCAAGCTACCCGGTTAGATCCATAATGCCATGGTGCCTCTATCCCCCAAATCTACATCTACATCTACATAATGACTCTGAAAATCAAATTTAAGCGCTCGGTCACTCCACCGAGGCCATCACGTCTCCCTATGTCATTGGGTGTTAAGAAAGTATGTTCTCATTCAGAGGAAACGGGTAAGAATAATGGTTTCTTTTAATGACATCCATCGAAACTCTTGCTTTATTTTCGTGACACGTTCTCCCCTACAAAGAGATAATACAAAACCAGCTGCCCTTCTCTTAACTTTCTCTATACGCTCCGTCAGTCCCACTTTGTATGGATCCCACAATTCGCACCAGTACTCCAAATTAGGACGCAAAATTGTAGTATAGGAAGTCTGTTTAGCAAAAGTGTTCCATCTTCTGTTCTGCCAACGAAACGTAGCGTTTGGTTCGCCTTCCTTACAATATTTTCTCTGTTTATTATCGAATTAAAGTTGTTCGTTATATTAATTCCTAGATGAATTGAATTGAATTTACAGAATGTGGATTTGACTGATTTATCGTATAAATGGAGTTTAACGGCATTCTTTTAGTGCTCATATGGATGACTTCACACTTTTCATTATTTAGGGTCAACTGCCCATTTTGACATCATGCAGATATCTTATCTAAATCATTTTGAGATCCTTTTGTTCTTTGGGTGACTTTATTAACGGATAAACGACAGCATCATCTGCGAACATTCTATGAGAGTTGCTCACATTGTCTCCTAACAGCAGGTGCCCTATAACACTTCCCTGGGGAACGTCAGATATGACTTCTGCTTTACTCGATGACTTCCCGTCAATTCGCGAATCCAATCCCACAACTGTGTCGATATTGCATAAGCACGCTATTTGAGTTGAAGGAACTTGTACAGTGTCTAAAGCCTAACGGAAATTTAGAAATATAGAATCTATTTTAGATGCCATGTCAATAACACTCATCACTTCATGTGAATTTCACAAGAACGATACTTTCTCAATCCATTTTGTCTATGGGTCAATAGGTCGTTCACTTTGAGGTAGTTCATAATGTCTGAGTAACGTACATGATGAAAATCTTGCTGCAAACCGACGTCACTGATATAGGCCTGTAATTTTGCAGATCACTCCTACCGCCTTTCTTGAATATTTAAGTGATCTGAGCAATTTTCCAGTATTTGGGTGGGATCTTTCTTTGAGCGAGTGATTGTATACGATAAATATGATAAATAAGTATGGAGCTATAGCATGAGCATATTCTAGAAGGAATCTAATTGGTATGCAATCTTGACCGGACGACTAGCTGTTGGTAAGTGATGTAAATTGCTTCAATGCACCGGGGATTTCTACTTCTAAATTACACATGCCGTCAGCTGTTCTTGATTCGAATTCTGTAGTATTCGCTTCTTCTGTGGTGAAGAAATTTAGGGTAGCTGTGTTCAGCAATTTAGCAAGTCACCAGTAGCTTCACCACTGCTATTGCGTAGGAAGTCCTTGTTTGTATTTTTCCGCTAGTGTACTTTACATATGCCCAGAATTTCTTTGGATTTTTTGCCAAATTACGTGACAGGTATTGGTATAGTTTTCTTGCATTTAATTTCGTTCTAAATTTTGAGTTTGCTTGTCTTGGGGATTTTGTGTCTATTTAAATTTAGCATGGCTTTTTTCTTCGCTTCTCCAAGAGTGATCCTATCTGCTTTGTGTCCAACGGTAGGTCAGACGCCACATTTGTTAATGTAATTGGTATAAATGTCTCAATAGCTGTCTATATTATTTATTTTAATCTACACTCACATGGTTAGTTTCAAAAGACTAGAGATTCTTTCAAGAAAGTGTTAATCGAACAATTATATGCTTTTTACAATATTATTTTTTAATCTAATTTTGGTAGATTTGTGATTTTCTGCGTACATTAAGTCTCACTACGACAACTCTGTGTTCACTAATACCTGTGTGAGTTTTAATGCTCTTTATCATCTCCGGATTATTTGTTGCTAGGGGGTAAAATATCTTTTCACAACCATTTACTATTCTAGTTGGTTCATGAACTAATAAGACGAAATATGTTTCAGACAGAGCGTTCAGTACAACTTCGGACGATGTTTTATGCTTGCCTCCGGTTTTGAACATGTGTTTTTGCCAACATATCGAGGGTAAGGTAAAGTCACCAGCAATTGAAATTGTATGGTTTGGGTACGTTTCTAAAATTTGATCCAAGCTTTCTTTGAAGATTTCTGCAATCGAATAGTCTGATTTTCAAATCATGTTCAAATGTTTGTGAAGCTTAAGGGACTTAAATGCGGGATCATCAGTCCCTAAATTTACAAAGTACTTATGAACTACTTTATACTAAAGACGACGAAAACATCTATGCCCGAGGGGGGATTCGAACCCCCGACGGGGAACGGCCTCGGGTATCGGAGCATAGCGCCTAAATGCGTTTGGCCACTTCACCGCGGCGGAATCGTCTGAGACAGGAAGGCTATAATGTAAAACATCGATTTATTCGGGTTATCAGGTATAACCTCCATCCATACCAACTTACAGAAATTATGTACCTCAATTTCGCTACCGTATAAACCGCTTGTGACAGCAATAAATACGTCATCACCTATTTTATTCAGCCTGTCTTTTCTGAATCCCTTTTGCTATTTTCTAAAATGTCAGGTGATCATATCTCCGGCTTTCGCTACTTCTAGTGATTTGTGTCTCAATACATCTATTAGCGATTGGAATTCTGGTATTTTCTCCACACAACTACGGCAAATTGAAACTGAGCGCACGTGACCGATACACCGCCCCAGTCATGCTCACGTGGGGCATGCACGCCTGCCTTCCCGGAAAGCGCCGCGAGGCTAAGCTGCCGCTTTGGCTCACTTCAATCTTTGTATTCTGGAAATCACCGGTAACAATTAAAATATTAAAATATTTGTAAAGTTATTGCAGCTAATTGCAGTGGTCATCGGTCCCTAATCTTACAAACTACTTAAATTAACTTATCCTAAGACCAATACATACACCTATGCCTATGGGAGGACTCGAACCTCCGACGGCTAACAGCCGCGCGCAGCGCAGCAAGGAGCCTTAGTGCGCACGGCTATTCCGCTGCGGCCACGGATAAGAGCTCGGCAATATGAGTGTTCATATTATTATGTGTAGCTAGGTCTTATGTCGCAATCATGGCGTATAACAAGGTAACACACATTTATGTTACAGATAATAGAGGAATAACAGACTGCTGTACTATGAATCCAAAGATCGCGGGATCGATCCCCACTTATTCCTAAGACTTCCATCGCTTTAGTTGCATCGTAGTGCGGGATCAACATTAAACTGTAGTTTCGTCTATAACAGGCTGGGTAAGGCAGTTCAAAAGTCAGAGCTGCGCGGAATTCGTGCGATCGGGAGCGGCCACTGGTGTCGGGGGCTCAAGTCCTTCATCGAGTGTGTATTATCCATAGTATAAGTTAGTTTCAGTAGTTTATAAGTCTAGTGACCGATGGCCAGAGCAGTTTGGTTCCTTATAACTACAAACGTTTCAGCATTTGATTTTAAAAGTCGGAGGAAAGTAAGGGCGTACTTTGCAGAATATATAAGCAGGTACAGATACTGCTTGAAAGTTGGAAGTTGTATTCAACAATGAATTTATATTTTAGCAGGACTCATTGATGTATGTACTTAGGAAGCGCACAAGTGTGATTTGGAAGAAAAGTTAGTCTTCGTTTATATTCCTAAATATATCGTAAAGTGCGTAATTGGGGATACGTCGTACCGCTACTAGTCGCTTCCTTTTCTGTTTCAGTCCAATACAGAACGAGGAAAAAGCAGATGCTGTATGCCTCTGTACGAGATCTAATTCAGCTACGCGAACTTTAATATAGCAGCAGTAGAACAGTTCTACAGTCAGTTTCAAATTTCATCTCTGTAAATTTTCTCAATAGTGTTTGTCGAAAAGAACGTAGCCGTCCATCTATTGATTCCCATTCAAGTACCGGAAATATTTATTTAACACTCGCGCAATGATCAAACCTACCAGTGACAAACCTTACACCTCGCCTTTAAATTGCTTCTACACTCCTGGCCATTAAAATTGCTACACCACGAAAATGACGTTGTACAGACGCGAAATTTAACAGACAGGAATAAGATGCTATGATATGCAAATGATTAGCTTTTCAGAGCATTCACACAAGGTTGGCGCCGGTGGCGACACCTACAACGCGCTGACATAAGGAAAGTTTCCAACCGATTTCTCGTACAAAAACAGCAGTTGACCGGCGTTGCCTTGTGAAACGTTGTTGTGATTCCTCGTGTAACGAGGAGAAATGCGTACCATCACGTTTCTGACTTTGATAAAGGTCGGATTGTAGCCTATCGCGATTGCGGTTTATCGTATCGCGACATTCCTGCTCGCGTTGGTCGCGATCCAATGACTGCTAGCAGAATACGGAATCGGCGGGTTCAGGAGGGCAATACGGAACGCCGTCGAGGATCTCAACGGCCTCGTATCACTAGCATTCGAGATGACGGGCATCTTATCCGCATGGTTGTAACGCATCGTGCAGCCACGTCTCGATCCCTGAGTCAACAGATGGGGACGTTTGCAAGACAACAACTATCTGCACGAACAGTTCGACGATGTTTGCAGCAGCATTTACTATCAGCTCGGAGACCATGGCTGCGGTAACCCTTGACCCTGCATCAGAGCGCCTGCGATGGTGTGCGCATCGACGAACCTGGGTGCACGAATGGCAAAACGTCATTTTTTCGGATCAATCGAGGTTCTGTTTACAACATCATGATGAACGCATCCGTGTTTGGCGACATCGCGGTGAATGCACATTGGAAGCGTGTTCGTCATCGCCATACTGGTGTATAACCCGACGTGATGGCATGGAGTGCCATTGGTCACACGTCTCGATCACCTCTTGTTCGCATCGACGACACTTTGAGCAGTGGCCGTTACGACCCGCGGCTCTACCCTTAATTCGATCGCTGTGAAACCCTACATTTCAGCAGGATAATGCACGATCGCATGTTGCTGGTCCTGTACGAGCCTTTCTGGATACGGAAAATGTTCGACTGCTTCCCTGGCCTGCACATTCTCCAGATCTCTCACCAATTGAAAACGCCTGTTCAATGGTGGCCGAGCAACTGGCTCGTCACAATACGGCAGTCACTACTCATGATGAACTGTGGTATCGTGTTAAAGCTACATGGGCATCTGTACCTATACATGACATCCAAGCTCTGTTTGACTCAATGCCCAGGCGTATCAAGGCCGTTATTACGTCAGTTATAGTATAATATATTTGTCTCAAATGTTTGTTAAGCTTATGGGACTTAACTACGGGGTCATAAGTCCCTAAACTTACAAACTACTTATGAACTACTTACGAACTAGGACGGCACAAATATCCATGCCCGAGGGGGGATTCGAACCCCCGACCGTAGTGGCCGTGCTGACCGTGACTGGAGCGCCTCAGTCACCTCGGCCACCGCGGCCGGCTATATTTGTCTAATGAATACCCGTTTATCATCTGCGTGTAGCAATTTTAATGGCCAGTAGTGTATGTCTTCCTATGAAACGATCTGGTGGAGATTCCACTCTTGCATAATACTCAAGTACAAGCGTTTTATGCGTGGTGTTGAAAAGTAGATATTTACACTTGACTCTTTACATTTCAGTATGAGTGATTTTGCGAGAGTGTGAACAGATTTCTATGGGCGTCAGCCAATGCCAGCTTTTAAAAATTCCTATGATACTTTGCTGTTTCTCACGCAAACGAGAAAATTTTATTCACTGATCCGTTTTGTATGTTTTTGACCTACGTGTGTGTGTCCGTTGCAACGTTTGATGCACTTCAATGTGACTTACAGAGTATATTTGTAAATGTAGAAGTTCACCGGCTCAAACAGTGTGATCAAACAATTCTTTTCTCTGTAAATGTAAAGTATTTCTTAATAGTCATGTTTACACGGATTTCACAACTGAAGTAATATCCGATTTATATGTACTACTGTAAGGCGCTCTTTCACGCCTGATAAAAGCACGACGCTGGAAAAAATTTCAAGAATTTCTCCGGTACGCTGTGAGAGACTGTGCGACTGTATAACGAAACAATGACCTGAAGCAGACGTAGCCGTTGTCTTCCCTCCATGCAAGGACGAATTTGAAACTGTACTTGCTCCATTGGTATCAATGTTCTTCCTCAAGTAATTTGTATTGAAGTAGTAGTGCATTTCTTAGTATATAAAAATGACAGAAGTTTTATTAACAACAGGTTTTGTGTGAAACTAACAGTATTGTTACAAAAGAAAAGAAATGAAAGGAAAATCTTGCGTGTTATTCACGCACGTAAACACAAATAAAGAAAGAATTCTATAACAGATGAGAAAATGCTTACATACATATACTTATGTTAATAATTTTTATTCCGTTAATTAAATTTTGGTCTGAGTCTTTGTTTATCTGCAGTCCTGTTTTGAAAAATTGTTACTGGGATGATAAATCGCAGGTATTAAGAGATATTTTTTGCCATGAAAGCTAGACCTGGGTACAGTAACTGTTAATTTTTTCTGCCAGAATTGTAAAGGATTCTCTGTACTATGTCGTGATTTTCAAATATTTTTCACCTCCATGTATATACTTTAATGGTCGCCTTTTCGTTAGATTCACATCGGAAACTTCTCCATCCGAAGAAGCCTACAAGGGACTAGTGGTGTTTTTGTTCCAAATGATTAGATATTCAGCTTTCTTCACATAGATGCCGTCTGCAGTTCGCAACGGCAGTTCTAGAATAACTGCGATTGTAAATAGTAACGTTTTGAATCTTAATCGAGCAGAGCAGCAATTGCATACACTAGCCATTATTGAATTATGCTACTGTTGATGTAGTTCTTGCGGTCTTATGGTACACCACTTCCATTTGAGTATGATTGGTTGTTTCTATTTGATTAAGGGAATAGCTTTCGAAATAGAAATATAATTTTCAGTTGAGATTTCTATAGTTAGGATAAGTGTACCAGTAATCGGCACTTTACTTTTACATTTAAAATACGCATTTAATCGTTAAATAGTTCACTCGTCTTGAAATAAAACTTTATGCCCCATTGTCGATAAACAGTACTATTGAGTGCAGATATCACGGTGTCGGCACACTTTGCACTGCCGATCACTGGTACGATAGGTGCATCTTATACATGTAATTATTTTAAACTGAACTAGTTGTTATTACGAGGACCTGCCCATATCTATACGAAACTAGATACATTTGTTTGGCATGTTGCAGTAAGTTACAACAAATGTTGTAGAAATAATAGGATTTATATATCAAATGTGATTCTCCTTAAGATGCCGATAAATGGAACACTTACCCTACCAATTAAAATGGCTCTAGTACACTAAACATTCGTTCAAAATTCGCCACTCGTTAGCAACCTACAATATCGATGTGATAAAACCATTGACAATTTTTCTAGCCTCTTCCCACAAATTCCACATCTGACTTTCTTTTCAAAAATCTTCGCAGCTCAATTTATGGTGTGTACTAAACAAAATACCTGATGATACGTGTGGTTGTTCTCTACAAACGGATACCTTATCCATAGCAGATTATTAGGAATTCTAGTAAGGTAATTACTGAAACAAGAACGCCGCCCGCGGTGGCCGAGGGTACTGCGGCGCTTCAGTCACGGTCTGCACGGCCACTGGGGGTTCGAATCCCCCTTCGGGCATGGATATTTGTGCAGTCCTTAGTTGTAGCTAGTTCATAAGTAGTTCGTAAGTTTAGGGACTGGTGACCCCGTAGTTAAGTCCCATAAGCTCTACAAACATTTTTTTAAACAAGAACTAGTTTAATATAATACGTTTTTATAGCCAAACAACTTTAGGTTGGCATAATGCAAAAATACCGGTCAGCAAAAACTTAAAACTTTGACCCATAACCATTATCATTTTAAATGAATCAGTTATTTCGGAAAGGCCTCATTTCGGAATATAGAACTACTCGAAGAAACGCGCATTGCCTGTGCAATTGTCATATCCTACAAAAAATATTAATCTAAACATGAAACAATACATTTTACATTTCTATGTCGAAATAGAAATAGTTTTTTCTGTCTCCTGGAAAGTTTCCTTTGGCGGATGTGGCCTTTTCGAAATGACCGATTCAATTTATGAAACAGCAGGACTTAGGTGTTACTTTTCTTTTTTTGACGAAAAAGAATAAAAACATAATAATAAGACTTGTGAAATAGAATTCTGTAGCTAAGATACCGTGTGGCCAGTCACCCGAAGCTCCTATGACGCACTACATAGTCGCGACCCACAGTTTGAGAACTAAGTTTTTTCTCGGTCACCCTCAATCGATCAGTATGCATCCATTGACCAAAGGGTGAAACAATGTGAGCATTTTGTCTTATCTAAAATGTATATTGATATTATGTTTGTATTTACATGACATGGATGTCTACAGTCATAACTTAATAATCTTGTATTCAAATAGCTGTTACAATTTTACTTTTAGTGTAATATTCAACTCAGCATTTCTCCAATGGATTCATCCAACTGTCTACATTCGCATCAAGCTGAAGAATAACGAAGGCAGTCTTCCCCATTACAATGAGGTGGCCAAATAATTCATCGCGGAAACTCAGACCAACATTATCCATTATTTTCTCACTCTGGCATTACAACTTGTCGCTGGCTTACAACCGAACTGTCCACGGGACGGTGAACTCTGACATTTTTACCCTTCTCTCGGTCAATGTTAAAAATTTCAGAGTAGTATCTGAAGAGGAAAAGGGAATGCACATCAAAAAGTTGTGCCTCTGCTGTAGCGGAAGCGGCAGCAAATCCTGTTTAATATGGCCGACTGACGCAAAGGCGAATGGCCGCAGAGTGAGATTTCCGGCAGAGTGCGCAGGCCCACCTGCGACAGGTCCCGCCGTGGAGACAAAGCGGGCTGGAGGTCACGCACGGGTTGTACGACTCGCAGTCTTCGCCGTAGAAGCCTTTCACGCAGCTGCACTCGTAGCCGTTGTTAGCGGTGCTCGTGCACGTGCCTGAAACAAATAAACGTATCCCGTCACATCCTCACTGTACTTCTATTGTTATCACCTTAAATACAAACAATTCGTTATTTATACAGGGTGTTACAAAAAAGGTACGGCCAAACTTTCAGGAAACATTCCTCACACACAAAGAAAGAAAATATGTGGACATGTTTCTGGAAACGCTTAATTTCCATGTTAGAGCTCATTTTATTACTGCTCTTCAAATCACATTAATCATGGAATGGAAACACACAGCAACAGAACGTACCAGCGCGACTTCAAACACTTTGTTACAGGAAATGTTCAAAATGTCCTCCTTTAGCTAGGATACATGCATTCACCCTCCGTCGCATGGAATCCCTGATGCGCTGATGCAGCCCTGGAGAATGGCGTATTGTAATACGAGCACGAAGAGTCTCTACATTTGGTACCGGGGTTGCGTAGGCAAGAGCTTTCAAATGCCCCTATAAATGAAAGTCAAGAGGGTTGAGGTCAGGAGAGCGTGGAGGCCATGGAATTGGCCCACCTCTACCAATCCATCGGTCACCGAATCTGTTGTTGAGAAGCGTACGAACACGTCGACTGAAATGTGCAGGAGCTTCATCGTGCATGAAACACATGTTGTGTCGTACTTATAAAGGCACATGCTCTAGCAGCACAGGTAGAGTATCCCGTATGAAATCATGATAACGTGCTCCAGTGAGTGTAGGTGGAAGAACATGAGGACCAATAAAGATATCACCAACAATTCCTGCCCAAACTTTCACAAAAAATCTGTGTTGATGACGTGAATCGAGGAAGTACAGTACATACTAACGAAACAATTGGGTATTTTGACAATTGTGTGCACGAATTATTTCAATTTACATTTAAAGAGAAATACTAAAATGAGCTCTAACATGGAAATCAAGCGTTTCCGGACACATGTCCACATAACATATTTTCTTTCTTTGTGTGTGAGGAATAATTCCTGGAAGTTTGGCCGTACCTTTTTGTAACACCCTGTATATGCCCAGTACAAAAATGGACGATGGTAAATCTATTAGAGAGTGACAGAATTTGACACTTCTTGACCGGTAACTATGAATAATTATGACTACGGAATGTTTCAGGGGGGACACTTTAGGACAGGGGTGAGTGCCTGACCTGCCCATAGGCTTTTTTGCCGTCCTGCGGAACAATGCGACTGCTGCTCGCCATCTCTTACACGCGAATAGCGCCGAAGACTGTCGATAGTGTACGATCGACAGCTGACGCGCGAGAATGTAGGCACGTAATGTGTACAGTAACGTCGCAAACAATACGTTGCATAAAAAAATTCAAATGTTTTTTAAGCTTAAGGGACTTAACTGCGGGGTCATCAGTCCCTAAACTTACAAACTACTTATGAACTACCATATACTAAAGACGACACAAACATCCATGCCCGAGGGTGGATTCTAACCCCCCGACGGGGAACGGCCTCGCGCATCGAAGCATAGCGCCTCAATGCGCTTGGCCAATCCGCCGCGGCAATACGTTGCATAGGCTGACTGCAGTTACGTAGAAAATTCCTGTCGTTGAGGTCATTGGTGAGCAGGGGGAGGGACAGGGATTAATACAAATCAATAAAGCACAATAAACTATCATCTCCAACGACTCAATGTTCTGGTCATAAATATAATACGGACACAAAATTAGTAACAAAGAATACAAATATTATTATTAAACATCTACTAACTTAAAAAAGTATAATATTACTGAGGAGCTTTGTAATCTTTTTATTTTATTTTACATTTATTTACTTTTACTGACATATCGATCTTTGGAGTGAGGTTACTGGTCATCAACCGCACTGCTCCAGTCAGCTGAACGTCAGTAAGACGTTTTTTAATTTCGTTGATTTCAGTTTAGGAAAAAAAAACACTTTCACACAAATATGTAGTTCAGAACGTACTCGAGTAGCTAATGTAAACTGTTTCGGGAACTTTAAAGTCCTTATAAAATATTGAATTTTTTCTCCTCGCACTAATTTTGTCCTACTACGACCGCCAAGCAGGTTGATGACAGTGCTTGCTGGCGCTAACGCTTGCATTAGCGAATTAGCCCTCCCCTGCTTTGAGAGGTGATGGTATAGACGAATTGCAATGATAATGCCATTACCATGTGTACCGTTTTTATTGGGTTCAGCTGAGTTCAATGCAATTCGTTTCGTGTGTTGGTAAACCGGTTGCTATGGGCGTGTTTATCGAATGTGAGCGGTAGAGTGTTGATGTTCACATTATGAAGTCCTGCCTTAGTTTACATTAAAGTTTCCATTGTGATATGTTGGCCAAGTCTACTGTACTGTAGCGTCTAAACATGTCGCACGTATTTACACATGCTGAGTTCAAAGATTTGTAAATTTATGGGATCCAACTACAGTGGTCATCGGTCCCCTAAACCTAGAAAGTACTTAAACTAGCTTATCCTAAAACAACACACACACCCATGCCCGAGGAGGACTCGAGCCTCCGACGACAAACGGTTGCGTGTACCGCATCATGGCGCCTTAGTGCGTACGGCTATTCCGCCACGGCACCCGCTGAGTATTCCGATATTGCATTCGTGTGGCCGCGCGGCATTGGCCGTGTGCGCTAAGACTCCTTGTTGCGGAGACCGCGGCTGTTCCCCGTTGGAGGTTCGAATTCTCCCTTGGGCATGGATGTATGCGTGTGTTGTCCTTAGCGGAAGTTACTTTAAGTAGTTTGTAAGTATAGGGACCGATGACCATTGCAGTTTGGTCCCACTGCTTTACAACCATTTGAACATTTTATTATTGTATTTGTGTATGGGTTTTGTAATTGAAACGCCGCGGTGGAGTAGCCGTGCGGTCTAAAGCGTCTCGCTGCGGAGCGCGCGGTTGCTCGCCGTGGAGGTTCGAGTCCTCCCTGGGCCATGGCTGTGTGTGTTGTCCTTAGGTTAGTTTACCTAGGTTTAAGTAGTTTGTAAGCTACGGACTGATGACCACGCAGTTTGGTCCGATAGCTTTACAAACATTTTTTTTGTTTTGTTTTTGTAATTGAAACGCTGCAGCTGCTCGCAAAAAATATGGCACACAATTTCCTAACCGCAGACTTAAAAGTGTTTACTCGTGTGTTGAAAAGACTGCGTGACACTGATACTGTGCCAGGCAGTCATACTGAAACAGAACGTCTTACCGAAATCACTGTGGATGAAGTTGAAGACATTATTCAGTCGGTAGAACGTAGTATTTCATAAAGACACTTAAAATTTCTGCACGTATCGGTGTTCCACATACAAGAGAATGGCGGACATTACGTGTGCGCGGGTGCCATCCGTATCATTTACAGCTCATTCAACACATTCGAGCAGGAGATGAAGATAGACGATTTGAATTTTGTCTCTGCGTACTTGAATATCTCCAAATAATCCCATTTTTACTAAATCTCTGCTTAAGCCACATTTACTTGTGATGTCATTAATAACACTAGTAATTCGCATCCGGTCGCGCGGCTTCCCACGTCGGAGGTTCGAATCCTCCCTCGGGCATGGACGTGTGTCTTGTTCTTAGGTTAGTTTAACTTAGTTTAAGTAGTTTGTAAGATTAGGGACTGATGACCAACGTAGTTTGGTCCCGTAGGATTACAAATATTGAACATTTGAATTCACATCTGTGATATAAAGAAAACATACGTGCCATTGTGGAGATACGTTTTCAAGAACGCTTCACTGCAAATGTAGAGTGTGGTTTGATAAAAAATCAGTTGATTAGGGTCGTTGTTTTACCACATCGTTCTATAGGGCCATATTTTCAACACTTTCTTTAAAATGAGCTTCCAGCATTATTGGAAGAGATTCGTTTAGTTACAAGAATGCGTATGGTATTCCAGCACGACGAGGCTCGTGCACATTCTAGTTGACACATCATCTAAACTTCTCCCTGGGAGATGTATCTGTAGATATGGGCACGTTTCTTGGCCACCGAATTCTTCGGATATTATCCCTTTGGATTTTTGCTTACGGGGATGTTTGAAATATGAAGTCTACAAAGAAATATTAAACACATGAGTCGATTTGATCGTTTCGATTATGAATAGTCCAAACGTCGTAAAATACATTTGGTGTTATCAAGAAAAGTCAAAGATGCTCTGAAGTTGGTGGTGCAATTTTTGAGAATCACCTTTGACCGTCCTTATTTACCTCAGCCCACTATCGAGTCACCTGTTGATCATTCCGGGGCACTAATAAAAGAAAGCAAACGGAAAGCTGAAGTTCTAAATTTAACCTTTAAGAAATCTTTCACGCAGGAGGACAGTACAAATGTTCCATCATTTGATCAACGTACTAATTCCGAAATGGAGGACATAATAATAGGTATTTCCGGTGTAGAGCAGCAGCTGAGAGAGCTAAATACGAAAAAGTCTGATGGTCTGAATGGAATACCAATTCGGTTTTACAAAGAGTACGCTGCGGATTTGGCCCCTTACTTAGCTTGTATTTATCTCGAATCTTTAATTCAGCGCAAAGTTCCTAGTGATTGGAAAAAAGCGCAGGTGACTCCCTTTTATAAGAAAGGAAAGAGAACTGACCCACATAATTACAGGCCAATATCGTTGACATCAGTTTCCTGTAGAATTTCGGAGCATATTCTCAGTTCGAATATAGTAAATTTCCTTGAGACGAAAAAGCTTCTAATCAGCACGGGTTCAGGAAACATGGTTCATGTGAAACTCAGCTTGTCCTTTTCTCACATGACATCTTGCGAGCCATGGATGAAGGGCAACAGGCGGATTGTGTTTATCTCGTCTTCAAAAAGGCGTTTGGCGCTGTGGCACACTGCAGACTGCTAACGAAGATACGAGCTTATGGAATAGGTTCACAGATATGTGACTGGCTGGAAGACTTCCTAAATAATAGAACGCAGAACGTTGTTCTCGACGGTGAGTGTTTGTCAGAGACGAGTATATCGTCAGGCGTGCCCCATGGGAGTGTGATAGGACCGCTATTATTTTTTAACTATGTAAATGATCTGATAGACAGAGTAACTTGTAATTTGCTGCTTGTTTGCTGATGATGCTGTGGTGTATGGGAGGGTGTCATCTTTAATTGATTGTCATAGCATACATGATGACATAGACAAAAATTCTGCCGGCCGCAGTGGCCGAGCAGTCTGCGGCGGGCCTGTCACATTCTGCACGGCCACTACGGTCGCGGGTTCGAATCCCCCCTCGGTCACGGATGTTTGTGCCGTCCTTAGCATTAGCTATTTATAAGTAGTTTGTAAGGTTAGGGACTGATGACCCCATAGTTAAGTCCTAGAAGCTTTACAAACATTTGAAAATTTGAACATTTGAAAAAAAATTCTATTAGGTGCGAAGAATGGCAGCTCTCAATGTAGAAAAAGGTAAGGTGATGCGCATGAGTAGGAAAAACAATCCCATAATGATCGAATACAGCATTAGTAGTGTGTTTCTTGATGCAGTTGCGTCGCTGAAATAAGATTGCAGAGCAATATGAAATGGAACGATCATGTAAGGACAGTTGTGAGTAAGGCGGACAGCCGACTTCGGTTTATTGGGAGAATTTTGGAAAGATGTACTTCATCTGTAAAGGAGACCTCGTATAAAACGCTTGTAGGACCACGTCTTGAGTATTGCTCAAATGTTTGGGAACCGCAGCAGATCAGTTTAAAGGAAGACATGGAAGCAGTTCTGAGGCGAGCACCTAGGTTCGTTACTTGTAGGTTCGAGCAATGTGCGAGTGTCACGCAAATGCTCCGGGAACTCAGATGAGGATAATTTTTGTGCCGCCTATATGCTGTCCCTCGTTACTAGATGCCGCTTCAACATACTGGACACTGACAATTAATGCCATCCATTGATCCTTAGGAAGCCAGGCCGGACTGCTGTTTAGCGTGAAGTGCAATTTAGCTTTAATTGTGTTGTGTAGCATTTCAAAAAATGTTCAAATGTTGGTATAGCTTATGGGACTTAACTACGGGGTTATCAGTCCCTAAACTTACAAACTACTTATGAACTAGCTTAACTGAGGACGGCAAAAATATCCATGCCCGAGAGGGGATTCGAACCCCCGACTATAGTGGCCGTGCAGACCGTGACTGGCGCGCTGCAGTTCCCTCGGCCACCGCGGCCGGCTGCAGCATTTCTACGAGGTCGGCTGTAAAGAGCAAATCATTGTTCAGCGTGTATTGGGATCTAACGATAGAAGGATAGAACGTATATTAGGTATTTATGTCCCGTGCGGGTTCTAAGATCTGTGCTCAAGGCTGAATACCTTTTAGGAGTCATATGGTTCAGATCAGTAGAGAATCAGACACAAATCTGTGCAGTATATGTCACATATGTCCAACATCTCCACCTGAGCTCGTCGATCGATTTCTGCACCATTAGTTGACAGTAACGGCCGAAAATTTACGAAATCGAAATATTGAAACATTTCGACCGTTTCGGGGGCCGAACTGTTTTACTGCGATATGTTGGATCTCCTACTCCTATGCCGAATGGCTATCAAAGGACAACTGAATGTACTACTGAATTTCCGTATAGGAGTTCAAGTGTTTCAACTACGATGCTAATTAGGTAGCGAATACTAATTCCATTAAGATAGTTCAAACCAATCACTCAGTTCCATTTTCTGATACTCATAATCGATTACCGAATATTACACGATGACCTTCACTTCTGTGTTTCCGGTATATATGTGTATAAAATGTAGGAATTAAATTATTTAGTGTCGAACAACACCTTCAACTTTTACCTGGTGAACCAAGATCTCAATAACAAATGGAAGTCCCAAAAGACTTTTCGTAAGAGGAATTTAAGGACCAATGAGTGACTTTAATTGAGCACTGCATTGCAGGAAACGTTATTGGCATCCACAGTTGCACACATACAGACAACTAACTGGCAAAAACAGGGGAGCCAAACACATGAAACATACACACACACACACACATATATACATATATATATATATATATATATATATATATATATATATATATATATAAGTTCTCACGGATCTACACAACGAGCGACCGATCTGATAATCAACTGACCAAGTCGTTAGCATCGAAGACTATCTACAATGGTAAAATCACACCACGAACAACTCCTAACAACTGTGTCTGAACTGTGGTAACTGTTAACCGCACAGTATATGATAGAATTCACTCCTCCCACCCTGCGGAAATCTTCGTGGCAATTTTATCACTTTACCCTTAAAAACTGCTATGTTTCACTCCGATTTCTGCGTAATATTTCCTCATTTGGACAGTATTAGAAGGCGATCATTCCCTGACATACGAATATCAACACAGCACAGCATCCTGTGCCTCCTAGACTGTACCGAGCGACTTGAAGCAGTGTTACCACACTGGAGTCGCATTCGGTATGACGGGGGTTCCTGATTTAGGTTTTCCGATATTTTCCTAAATCACATGCATATGCTGGGATGGTTCCTTTCAAAAGGGTACGTACTACTTCCTTTCCCATACCATACAAAAAATTTCTGAGCGCGTACGCTATTTCTAATGGCCGCGATGTCGACGGCAACTTAAATCCTCATCTTTCATCCTTCTTCGACTACGCAGAGGTGACAGCAGAAGTTTGTTTGTTGGTCACAATTGTAGTGCGGGACTGAAGGGATAATACTTCGCTCGTAATCTATTGAACTATGTACTTTTTTCTGTATTGTGATTTCAGTTCCTCTAAAAAGGGGCGGGCCGGCAGCGCTCACTGGCGTTCTTCAGCCTACAGAAGTAAAATTTGACACAGGAGAAACAGAAGAACATAAAGGAGATAAAATGTTGCAGATAACACATACATAAAATGGAGATGTAAAATGGAGATAAAACAAACTACATAAAATAGAGGAAAACGGAGGCGACATAAAAGATTTGGAAGGCCGATAGTGGTGAATAAAAACAGCTGCTCGAAGGTCAGTGGCACACACACAATTAAAATGAGCGTAGGGCGGCGGCTATGGTTAGACCGTCCGCTATTGTGGAGTTAAAACAAAAAACACAACACACACTCGGAGAAATACACAAGTTAAAACTGATGGTGTCGGCTGCGGGTTGGCCGTCCACTGTTGTAAAATAAAACAATGTAGCTAAAATGCACCACACTTGTCGAAGCATCCACATGGAATCACAAAGAAGGTTCCAGCATTGAAGATGTGGTGTGGGAGGGAAAAGGGGATGAGAGGAGAGGGAGAGGGTGGGCAGGAGCCGCTGGGGAAGGGCTGGAGGGGTGATGTCCAAGGAAGCCACGGGGTGCCACGGGGCAGAAGGAAATGGGAGGGCGGTAAGAGAAGAATCCGGGGGGACAGCTGGGGAAATGAGGAGGGGAGAAGGAACGGAAAGGGCGGAATAGTCGGGGCCCTCAGGGAGAGAAGGGGGTGAGGGGGCAAGGGGAAGGGTCGTGGCTGGTATGAAAGGTAGATGTCAGGTCGGAGGGCATCATCCAGGAGGGGGAGGGGAACTATGCACATACTAGTGATAATTTTAACACACCATAACTTAAGTATTCTTAGGGTACAATATTCATGACTGACCGCAGACTTATTACATTCCCTACAGAAATTTACATGTTAATACGAGATTCAGAATTCTAATGGAAGGGTATTCGGCAGGCTTATTTAATGAAAGGATATGGTTTTAGGGGTAGCAGTAAAGATTTGGAATACTTACGGTTGACGCGGGTGTGGAAGGCGACTGGGGCGCTGGTGATGCCCGTCTCCTCGGCATTCCAGGCGGTGACCGTGAACCGGTAGTCAGCCGACGTCTGCAGCTCCGCGAACGCCGCGCACGATCTGCTTCTGTTCTTCGCCGTCTCTCTAACCGTTAAGTTATAAGTCTGCTCGGTGTAGTTGCCGTCTGGCCCAGTCAGCGATTTCAGGTTGACTAAGTAGCCCAGTGGAGAACCAGTTTTTGGAAGGTTCCAGCAAAGCATGGCCCATGAATTTCCCGTTTTAAATGCTTCTGGTGCTTCTGGCGCTGAAATAAGGAAACAAATGCAAGTAATTAGCGTCTCTCTTTGATTTGGATGGTTCGATACATGCTTAATTAATTTTTTAACGCTTCCTGAAATGAACTGGATGTACTGGAATAGATAATTATATACTGTGAAGCTGGAAAATTCGTGGGATGGTATCATATATACGCACAAATACAGGAGTCGTAGTATTGTGCAAACGAGTTATAAAAGGACTGTATAACGGCAAGGGCAAGCTGTCAACTGCTCTCTGGTGATTCTCGTGGAAAGATTTTCGACGTGATTATGGGCGATCAAGAGAATTAACAGATTTTGAACGCGGAATGGTTGTTGGAGCAAGGTGCACAGGACATTCCATTTCGGAATTCATTCGGAAATTTAATATTCCGAGATCCACAATATTAAGATAGTGATGACAGCAATAAAATTGTGGCATTACATCTCACCACGGACAACGCATTGGCCGAAGGGTTACACTTTGACCGACATCAGCTGTGTTTTCGGACGGCTGTCATTGTTAACATACAAGCAATACAGCGCGAAAAAACTAAAAAAATGTTCAAAATGTTTGTATAGTCTATGGGACTTAACTACGGGGTCATCAGTCCCTAAACTTACAAACTACTTATGAACTACTTACGAACTAGGACGGCACAAATATTCATCCCCGAGGGGGGATTCGAACCCCCGACCGTAGTGGCCGTGCAGACCGTGACTGGAGCGCCTCAGTCTCCACGGCCACCGCAGCCGGCTGCGCGAAAAAAAAAACCGTATAAATCCCTGTGAAACGTGGGACTAATGACGCCGTGAGGACAGTGCGTATCAAGTTGGCTTTAATGGGCTATGGCAGCAGACGAACGACTTGAGTGCGTTTGCTAAGAGCACGACATTGCTTGCAGCGCCTGTCCTGGACTCGTGACCACGTCCTTTGGACTCAAGACGACTGTGCTTTGCTCAAATGATTCCCGATTTCAGTTCTAAACAGCAAATGGTACAGCCCGATTGTGGGACACACCACATGAAGCCATGGTTCCAAGTTGTCAAGAAAGCATTGTGCAATCTGGGGTTCGCTGCGTAATGGTGTGGCGTGTTTTTACATGGAACCGTCTGGGCCATCTGATCAAACGAACTGATCATTGACTGGAAATTGTTACGTTCGGCTACTCGGAGACCATTTGAGCCATTCAATGACTTAGGGTTCTCAAACAATGACATACATTTTGTGGGTGGCAATGCCTCATTTCATCGGGTGACAATTGTTAGCGATTGCTTTGACGAACGACAGTTCCAGCGAACAGAAAGCTGAAGTTCTAAATGTTCATTGGGGGGCAGATCTGGGGTCGGGCTGGTCATGGTAGCCGACGTACACCGTGAAGAGCACGTATAAAGGTAAGGGATACAAGTCGATGTGCATTGTTCTGTTGCAAAAAACATATCGCCTTGTTGGTGCATCAACGGTAGCAAGACTGGTTGAATGATGGTTTCAATGTGCCGTGCAGTGTTTAATTTTCCCTCGACGATCACCAGAGAAGAACCCCCAGTGTAGGATATGACACACCATACCTTGATGGCCGCGCGGGAGTAGCCGAGCGGTCTGGAGCGCCACGTTGTAGATCACGCGGCCTCCCGCGTCGGAGGTTCGAATCCTCCATCGGGCATGAATGTTGGTGTCGTCTTTAGTATAAGTTAGTTCATAAGTAGTTTGTAAGTTTAGGGACTGATGACCCCGCAGTTAAGTCCCATAAGCTTTACAAACATTTGAACATTTTTTATACCATGATGCCGGGTGTCAGCCCCGTGTACCTCTGTCGTATACACCCCAGACTTTCGCGTTACCCTGCTCGACACCACGCACGGTTACGACCGTCACTGGCACCGAGTCGGAAGGGACGCTCATCAATGAAGATGACAGGTCTCCATTCGTCCTTCCATAAGTGTCTGTCGTGACTACTCTGGAGGCGGGCTAAACGATGTTGGAGCATGAGTGGAAGACGTCCTAACGGCACACATGATCGTGAATCATTATGTGAGGAGCCCTATCCTACACAGGCCGTTGTCCTCTAGTGATTTCGTGTGAACAATGAACAGTGCACAGTACAACAAAACCAATATTCAATGCATCCTGCTACCGTTCATGCACCAACAAGGCGATATGCTTTTCCAACAAGACAATGCACGTCCACATGTCGCCCGTACAGCCAACGTGTTCTTCAAAGTGTAAGTCAAGTACCCTGGCCAGCAAGATCATCAGATCTGTCCCCCATAGAGCATGTTTGGGACCGGATTAAACGTCATCTTGGGTGGTCAGCACGACCGGCACGAAATCTGGCTCTACTGAGGCACCAGATGGATATTGCATGTCAGCCTTTCCGGAAAACTACATTCGGCATCTCTACGATCGTCTCCAGCGGAAAATTGCAACCGGCATTTCTGTAAAAGTTGGGTATACACGGTACCAGTGTCGAATTTGCATACATTCTGGTAACTGTGCTCACGTGTGTATGTCTCTGTCTGTTTGATCGTGTATTTTAACACTCCTCCACAATGTGTCAATAAAATTTCTTCTCTGCTGGGTCGACGATTCCATGGTGTTCGTTTTTCATTTCCCAGGAGTGTAGTATTAATAGATTTTAATTGGGTGGTAACTGTGTGCAAGAGGAGATGGGCAGAGAGATGGAAATGGACGAGATGGGAGAGAGAGAGAGAGATAGATAGAGAGAGAGAGAGAGAGAGAGAGAGAGAGAGAGAGGAGGAGGAGGAGGGAGCTTAGGGCTTAACTTCCCGTCGACACCGTGATCATTAGAGACGGAGCTTAAGCTCGGATGTTTGGGGAAGGATGTGGAAGGAAATCGGCCGTGACCTTTCAAAGGAACCATCTCGGCATTTGCCTGGAGTGATTTAGGGAAATCGCGGAAAACATAAATCTGGATGGCCGGAGGTGGATTTGAACCACCATCCTTCGGAATGCGAGTCCAGTGTCTTACATCTGCGCCACCTGTCTCGACAAACATAGAGATCAAACACTTTCCACATCATTGCGAAATGTCGTTTTTATTATCTATGGAATAGGGAACTAATATAATCTACTCTAATACAACAATAAAACAAAAAATCCGGCAGCCGCTGCTGCTGGAATCATCCAATGCCTTATCTTTGAAAAAAAAGTAAGACGTAGCATGTTGGCGGTTAATGCTCTCTGAATGCAGTTACGAGCAGGAGCGGTAAGTCGAAGGCATGAAGAGGTGGAAAGTCACTTCGCCAGTAAGCACAAAGTGCGCCAAATGACGTTTCAGCCATATTATTGTTTTGTTCCTACTTAGCGTAGACAAATTTGCTTGTCGCAGAGTAATCCCAGTTGTATAGGCATTTTCAACAGTTCTGACGTGGAAAAACAACTGTTTCCTGAGCTAATAGCAGTTAACCGGGTGTCCATTACGGGTAAATCGATACTGGATGGTACCTGTATGGCAACACTAACTTTTTATCGTGTCACTAATCCTAATTTAAAGTAAAACTCCATTTATGGGCTTCAAGTATTTATGACACTATGCCACGAAGAGGTAACTGATATTAACATTGTTCTGCACTGTCTTCCACGGGATCCTCGGCAACAATAGTTCTATGGGATTCGGACAGACCATTTCCCCTTGGCGAATGAGCACGGATCGGGTCGTAGATATCTGCCGTTGTGAAACGTCGGCACTAAAATAACCCTTGGCAAGGTAACTTGGCGTAATTTAAAATGGAGGCGACCAATATCGACAGGTGGAGCAAGACTCGGCGGACGCAAAAGTTTAAATGGCCAGGCCGGAAAAGTAAGTGGCTTCCGGGCCACTACCAATCCCGTTCGTCGGACGTGTAATGCCGAAGCTTTGGTTTTATTATCATTGAGGTCTAAACATCCTACGACATATGGTTTTGTGATAATCTCGTAGGTCAATTTTAGTATGTAATGTTCCCAATAAAATCACCCAACAATTGCGGAAACTTTTTTCGCCATCGTCGATGGGAGGGGGAAGAATTAAGCGATGTAAAACTGTACTGGACGTTCAGTAAGCTGTGATAGCTGATAAAATGGTTCGGAGTGATGCACGTTTTTCTGCACATTCCGGTGCTCTGCATGGATGTGACAGTTTTCATTTAAGTGTTTTCAAAATGTCCCAATTAGGATTATTATGGAAAACCTTTTGTCATAAATCTGGATGAGGCATCGCATGCCAATCTCCAAGTGTTGCATTTTGTTTTTTTCGCCCTGTATATTCCTGGTTTCGCAAAACACGCTAAGCGATACAACACGCTGGTTAAAATTGTAGGCTGACAAGTGATACTCGAGAAGAGCGGCTATCAAATTCCCGTCCGGCCATCAATTTTCAGTCTCTCCGTGATTTCCTAAATCATGTACTGTTAAAGATGGGGAAACAAATCGCCTTTGACGATAAGATAACCCACCGAATTATGTTCCTCGTTTTGTTGTTGGAGTATTAGTTCAAGTACCTTGAAAAGTGAAATTCAGGTCGAGGAGGCTACAAGCTATATTAAAATTTTCCGCCTATTTGAAATTGCTTAGAACTGTAGAAGGACTGAGATCAAAAGTTTATTGTTGTAAATATGGTTCCGCATGAACGACAAAGTGGTTTACGGGTTGTACATGCTCCTGTAGTGAAAGTGATGACGTTCTCATCGTTTCTGAGATTTTAGTTCCGCACATAAAGCGACGGTGGGTTAAGGTTGTAGTCTTCACGGCTCTACTGGAAATTATGGGCGCAGTTGTATAACGCGAATGCAGTAATCGCTTTACAGGAAACTGCGGAGTCCATCGGTAGCGGGCTGTTATGAGTGTTTAAGACACCGTTAAACTTAACGGCTCACATTCGACGTATTTCCTTGAAAATCTTATCAAAAGAAAACTGTAGGCACAGGACGTAATATGTTAGTGTAATGTCTATGTTCAGTAACAATTTACTGGTGCGAATATAACATTATATGTAATGTCAAAAAATGAAACACTTCATAGTGTTCTGTAGATGATATTTAACCGCTCACTAACTGGCTTTCAACTTCTTTGTATACCTCTAGGCAGTTGTTCCTTGCTGTTATATTAACAAGTCGAATGGCTGTTAACGGATAAATAAATATTATATACAGAACATTAGGAAGTTTTACTGTTTTAATATTATTATCGTGTTATACCAAAGACCTACAGAGACGTCAATTAATTGACTAGTTTCAAATATAACTTGTCCATGTTCAAGTTATCTGCGTTCGATCAGTGGGGCACTATCGTATTCCAGAACACAATGTAAAATTTATATAAAAAATAACTAACAATGAAATTTATGAGGTTGCTTATGGGACTGGTGTAAAATTGTAAACACGCTTTGAGGATAGGTTTGAAAATGTAGGGGTAATATCCGAAACTAGTTCTCAAGAAATGGTTTCATAAAGGCAACTGTGTCGGAGGGTAAAATAAATAAAGGACATACAATTCCTAAATTTAGAAGGTCACTGTGTGTCCTTCCCCATCCCTCCCCCTTTTCTAAATGTATAGAAGTTCCGTTTTCGTATTTGCTTCACTGCCAAAAATCCGAAAATAGTCTCTTCTTTACGATGATGTTTATGTGTCTTTTGCAGGTGGAAGATGAATAGTTGGGTGACGTGGAGAAGTGTGGGATTAGGTAGTCGAAAACATAGCTACTACTTCTAGGACTACTACTACTACTACTAACAATAATAATAATAACAATAATACAATGAAATGAAAAGAATAAGAAACTTGAAAGTCCCTTAATTCCTTACAATCGACAAATACTATCATAATGCGGATACCCTACTACGAAATATGTGCATTTGTTTTGCAATCGTTTCATATTTTTATCAGTTTAATCCTGCGATGACATGTTTTTGTTGCCCTTAATATTCTGTATAAAAATCGAACCGATAAGATGGAAGCAAAGCATTTTGTTTCTAGTTTTGTAGCCACATTCGCCTCCTTTTCCCCCTTTCCCGATTAGTCTGAAAATGTGGGCTAGTGGTCTGAATGTATTTTTGAGAGCAAATAATCCTCTTTACTTATTGTCCGAATTAGTAGCACCAGCCCTTTGAGTCTCACTTTTCGCGTTCTTTACGTGCCTCAAAGAGGCCCCCAACAAAAATGCGGCGAATCGCACTTTGTTGGGCTGAGCGCTAAAACGGCTGCTAGTCCTCGCGGCTTTTCTGCCCACCCTCGTTGGCTTGCGGAGCGGGCGCCACCTTCTCCCCACACAGAATTCAGTCTCCTCTCTGAATGAAAGCCAGAGGCTGATTTTGCAGGGAGTCGCGTTTCAGCCCTTGGTCGGTAAACGAATGTTCCTAGAGGATACGAAATTAGACCAAGATAAGATATATACGCAGTGCTAGAAAGTCAGTAAACCCGAAAGCTTCATTACTTTCTCGTTCTCCTTTAGAGTCTTATCGTATTTAATATTTATTGCGTGTTACTGTCACATAATTTTGAGTTGAAATGCACATTACATGGAGCTTTGTCCGTTAGTTATCTTCCATGCACGTGCATCAAATTGTCCACCGCGTTAACATCTTTCTCGTTAACTTTTATTGTTTTCGCCTACATGGATTTGACACCACTTTATGGAATCGGTGTGCGAACTAAATCTTTACTTGTAGTAATTTTTATGAGATATAATATTTTCGCTTTGTGTATGATCTTGAGATCACTAAGGGAGTGGTGACTTTACGATAGCCGAACCGGCCGTTAAATATTCGTGCACACTATAGTAACAATTTGAATTTAAATAATTCAAGCCTCGTGAGACGAATGTTACATGTAGATAGATTTATCTGTCTTCTGCCTAAATAATATCTGTGTGATTCGGACGTTATTTTATGTGTCTGCGACATTCAGCTGCCCCCCGAAGACGATGTAAGAAATTAAATTCAGGTTTTTGACAATAAATATAATTTTCGTAACATTTCGAAGGGTTTTTATTTAATATTGAAAAACATACATACATCGATGCTAAGCAGCTTATCAATGGGTAGCTATGTTGCCATGAATGGACCTAATAATCGCAAAAGCATTCATTTCAGGACAGCTCGCTTTTCCCCGACATACAAGACTACATAAAACCAATGTCCCACCGTTGGCTCGCAATTCTCATTACTTGGAGAACATACCATAAACCGAATTAAATTCACCAATCACAGCATAGCACATAAGACAATTAATCCAATACAAACATAACACCTCTACTGGTAACGACTGCGTTACCAGTCGATATCTCAAACAATGCCCCCTTTCCTTTCTTTTTACTCTGGCATCACTATTCTCCCTGTTATGGAAAAGCTTCAGAATCCTACTTTTCCTTAAATCATACAAACCCTCTTACAAACCCTCTACTGAGATCTCACGCTACCGTTCCGTCTCCTTGACCTCAGTGTTTGGCGAGGTCTTCGAATCCTCCTCTCGTTGAAAACCAGTGTGGCACTCCTCCCAACCACTCCTCTGGTGTCCAGCTCCTATATCTCATCCATCCCGTGTCCTACCAGTGAAACGTTCGAAAATCAGCTATTTTTGTGTTCCTTGACCTAGGGAAAGTTTACGACTGGGTATGACATTCTGGTCTCCTGTTCAGACACCAGACCTATATACTTCTATTTAACTATAGCCTCCAAATCGCATCCTTCCTTTCGTCACATTTAACATTACCAATTCGTGAACCTTAAATCCCGATACAGAAGTACCCCAAGGCTCCGTCTTCTATCATTTATCTCCTGTACACTGATGATATGTCCAAAACACCTCAAACAGTCCATTTCGTTCAGTACTGTGATGAGATCGCTTTCCTCCTCCTCTAACCACATCCCTGAAAACCGTAAGCTCCCTGTAACCCCATTTTAATCGGTTTAACTCTTGGTGTAACAATGGCTCCTCAGTAGCAGTCCTTCCACAACCTAGGCAATAATTATAGGATGAACCACCCGAATGTACGCCCCATGGCTTCTACCGTATCATTTACGACCACACCATCCATTTAAGTAATACATTAAAATAACTTGGACTAGCAATCAATCAACACTGACATGTAAACCGCACCTACTAATCACCGAAACGAAAACCTACAACTACTGTCCGAACTTGGAGTTTATACACGTCCCCTGTTCTCCATATCTACAAAACGGAGATATGACAAATTCTCTGCTTGGAAAATGTTGCATGGATATCCTATCAAACTTCTGTAAATTGTTCCAAGCCAGCGAATTCGTTCCACTCCACCTCACTTTCCGTTTCCGTTTACCTCCCCCCCCCCCCAAATGCATCCCCTAGCTTCTCGTCAAATCCCCTTCGGTCCTCAACCATATCGCACACCTCCACATCTCCTATACTGTACAAAAACTGTAATCCAACAATCCCATTACCTCTTCCATGATCACAAATCCCAGTATGAAGTTGCACCTTTACACTTTATAAGTAACGTATCTAATTGATAGTAAATTACACATCTACTCAACATTAAAGGTAAAGAGAGTGCCGATGATCAGGTTGCAATGGAGCGATGATATACAGTGCTGACAACGGGAACTCCCCTTGAACTCTCCTCAGATTTAGTGTTCAGATGGCCCCATGGATAGAGCGTCAAAACGTGAGCACAGATCAAGCCTGAAACCAGGAAAAGGGAGTGCGGAACAGTGTTAAGAAGGAACTAAAACTGAAACAGTGGCAGTCAAAGTTCAAGATATGAAACAGCGAGCATCCGGGTGCAGCAAAAGCTTCGTGGTTTACTGGTCATGGTGTTGAACTGCGAATCGGAAGGTGATCCGTTTTAAAATCTCACTCATGTTTAACCCTGGTAGCGCGGAATTATTTTTTGGTTTTAATTTTATTTCAAAAGGTATAAATTACCTTCTATGACTGCACAAAAACGTTATAAGTGTTTTTTTTTTTTTTACAAAAACACCATTAGTTTCGGAATATTGCCCCGCTTTGTGGAAGGACGTCAAATGAATGTTTTAGAATCTTCATCTGATGAATCATTATTATGAAAACACTCTTTAAGATGAAATACATAAACATTAATGTCGCAAAACTTAAAGAATGTTCAAGAAATACAAACCTAACTGCGAGGAAATCTTTAATATCTTTTGCATGAACATAAACTTTGAGGCCATATCCTACCTCTTTGCAGTCAACAATACAAACTAAAATTGATCTGAAATGGAAGCAGTAAATTCAAAGAAATTAAGTATGTCAGTGTGTGCGAATTCGTAACTGCAAGTATGAAAACCTAAGCCACCATTTTCGTCCTTTTGGAAGGACGACAGCGCTATCTGGGTTAATATTCGTGTTTCTTCACAAAATTATGAATTATCGGTCCGCTCATTGACGTGTCAGTTCATTTCCTTTTCTTTTTCTTTTTTTTCTCTCCTTTTTGTCCTTTATAGATAATTTCATTTCCAAAAGCGTGAAGGTTGCTCTACAGCCAAGGGTTTAGCACAGAGTACTGAGAAGTTATTTACATTAACAATAAAAAGGGAAGTTCGCTGTTCTCCAGTCTGTGTGTGTGGCTTTGTATAATGTCGTCGTTTGCAAAAGCGAGGTGTAGAGTAGGGACCTGTAATGTGTTCTACGCAAGTACCACATTTTAGGTACCTTTCGGAGGTTTTGACTCTTGAATTAGTTTGTTGCAATACATCTGACAAACCGTTCTATGCCTAGCGCGAGCTATGGTGTGCTTTTTCCACTGTGCGTGTGGCCGCTATTATCTGTGTGCCAGCTTACATGGACTGAAATCGTCGTCATCGCGCAGCGTTGATACTGAGTGCACCCAAAATTTCGGAGGTTCGTAAGCCGTACTCTCCCTTCATATTGCCGAATCACTTGTCCTGGCTTTGTCTCTCTGATCTTCCTCACATGGAACAAGAGGCAAAGAAATGTATGCGAAGACTGGGGTACCTAAATTTCTTGAGTGAGAAAGTTCTGCCACGTATAAACCTGTTGCAGGGTTATCTGTAACAGGTCTCCCAAGAGCATACAGAAAATGTTGCCATAATATCAAATGGTAAATTGTACCTTCATATCTCGGCTTCTGTTTCAGCCGTTAGCTTTCTGCTTTCTGTCACATGTATGAAGGGAACATAATGGAAACTATAAAAGTTAGTGTTACCGTGGTGCGGTCATTTAGAAAGATTCAGTGACAAGAGATAGAAAAAAGTATGGTGACAGATACCTGAAGGATCCTCTTTTTTCAGAAATAGTTTTCCTGCTATTTCCAGTTCAAGCATTACGCCCTCTTTAGTTGGGTCATCAGTTTTTTTGTTACCCTAATAATGAAGCTCAATTTATTGTGTGTTATTACCTAATAATACCACAAGACAAAGCATGCTTATATTCTATTAATTCTATTACCACCGTTTTACTACCGTAGATTTTCATCTTAAAAGCTGTTTGCAAAGACACTAGATTCACCACATTTCCTTATAAACTGCACGGGAAGACCTGTCCGATTAGTTTCTTAAGAATTTTCTCCTCACACTAAAACACTTACATGTATTATTTTTCATCTTATAGTAATATAATCTTTACTATATCTCCCATATCCAACAAACAAATTCATGTTACGGATGTTTCTTTATTAAACTTCAACCATACAATTTCATTAGGTAATAAATATTTACAAATATTTTTCAGTTGATTTACACTAGTATCGTGAAATATTCATGAAACCTTTGGAAGAGAGCTGGCTTAACCGACAAATAAAATACAACAAAATTTTAAATTCCACGTAAGTAACAAACATAAAATGAAAAAAAATGTTACAGCCGACAGAGCGTGCTTGTCGAGCAAATAATCCTCCACCGTGGATGTCGGTGATAAATATTTTAACGTTTACATTTTGCTAATAGCAAACGCTCTTGCTTTGTAACAGATATAAAATATGAACAAATTAACTGAAACAGTTAAGGCCATCGCTTTAAATACACAACTGACGTGACTACTGACGAAAAAATCAGTCTACAAATAGCCGAGATAATTTCGCCGGTGAGTCGTAGACGAATTACTCCCGTAACAAAGCCGGACTATTAAACATAACCCACCTTCCTTCTTCAAGAAACCACCATCGGATTTTACTTTCTACATTTTCTAATGCTTTAAAAACATATACTGGGTGATTACACATTTATACTGTATGTGTTGTAGGAGCACTCCGGACATCAATATTTGATATTAAACCATGTCTGGAAATTCGTCGTTTGGAATTTAAATGACATTGAACTGTGGGAGGCAATATACATTCACAGAAGGCGGTGTCTCATGATTTATTGTTTTACTTCATGCCACGGGCCATCAGAAAACAAACCAATCAACTGAAGCGCATGCATATCAGTTGTCACCGAGCTGTCGAATAATACGTTACCTTACGGAGTGGCAGAGGGCACTTTTCCGAGTACACCTACAAGTTCTTCATTTACAGTGAACGTGGAAGAGATGGTCGATTAACACAACGCCCGTATCACGAACGAGTTCCTGATCCTGCCCATCCATCACATGCCATGTATTGCTGAATTAGAACAACTATTCGGGAAACCGGCACCTTCGAGTCTCTGTTAGGGCCGACAGTAATCGTATCCTGCCATGCCGCACTGTTGGTATGGAAAATTAAGTCCTCCATATTGTCATCCAGAACGAGGCGAAGGGTATCACCAACACGGCAGATGCCCTGGATGTATCGCAGGGCAGCGTGTGGCGAGTTTTCCACTAACAGCAGCTTCATCCTTACTACTTGAAGAGGCCACGAACTGATTTATGATCAGAGTTTGTACAATGTTATGTCCACGTTCCAGACTTTCCTCGGATCATTCTTTCACATATATAGCACAAAATTAGGTCTGCTCAACATTGTAAAGGTCACATTTGAGATTATACACTACATATCCATAGATTTGAACATCGTTACTGTAGTAATGTGTGGGCTGCTATTATACTTGGTCGTCGGATAGGTTCAAATGTTTGTGGAACTTATGGGACTTAACTACGGGGTCATCACTCCCTAAACTTACAAACTACTTATGAACTAGCTAATACTAAGGACGGCACAAATATCCATGCCCGATGGGGGATTCGAACCCCCGACCGTAGTGGCCGTGCAGACCGTGACTGACGCGCCGCAGTCCCCTCGGCCACCGCGACCGGCTCGTTGGATAGGCCCGTGTATTCTGCGTCCCGTCTAATGGATTACAGTTGCTTAGGGCTCCTGTAAGACATACTGGGGGAGTATTTGGAAGATGCAACACTGCATTTCTTTCAAATGATGAGATTCCTGCATGATGGTGCACCAACCCACTTTTGACGCGACGTCCGTCAGCATGTTCCCCAAACTTCTGGCGACAAGTGAATAGCTTGCTACGATCCGATTCGCCGCGGCGGATTAGCCGTGCGTACTGAGGCGCCGTGCTGCGGTGCGCGCGGCCGTTCGACGTCGGGGGATCGAATTCCCCCTCGGGCATGGATGTTCGTGTTGTCCTTACGTTAGTTTACCTTAGTTTAAGTAGTTTGTAAGCTACGGACTAATAACCTAGCAGTTAAGTAAGATAGATTTACAAACATTTGAGTGATCCGATTCGCCAGCCACCACCATTATTCAATTTGAGACGAGGCGGAGCGGCGGAGCGCATTAAGGCGCTATGCTGCGATGCGCGTGACCGTTCCCCGTCGGGGGTTCGAATCCCCCCTTGGGCATGGATGTTTGTGCTTTCTTTAGTATACTAGTTCATAAGTTCAAATGTTCAAATGTTTGTATAGTCTATGGGACTTAACTACGGGGTCATCAGTCCCTAAACTTACAACCTACTTATGAACTAACTAAGACTAAGGACGGCACAAATATCCATGCCCGAGGGGGGATTCGAACCCCCGACCGTAGTGGCCGTGCAGACCGTGACTGAAGCGCCACAGTCCCCTCGGCCACCGCGGCCGGCAGTCCATAAGTAGTTTGTAGGCTTAGGGACTGATGACCCCGCAGTTAAGTCCCATATGCTTCATAAACATTTGAACATTTGATTCAATTTAACATCAGTTTTTTCCTGTAGATTTACATGAAGAGTATTGTGTACGAGGCACTTTTGGAGTCACAGCACTATAAATTTGCCCGTGTAATGGCTGCAGCGAAGGTCATTTAGGACACTGCAGGACTTTTGGACAATGGATATGTAAACACTAACATCAACTACACTTTGTGTACTTGTACTCATAGTCGCCACATCAAAAATATGTTGTTTTTGACGCACATAAGAGTTGCTAGTTGCACATGTAGCATACCATATGAAATATTCTTTCTAAGTCGTTTGCCTTCCAAACTATGCATTTCTATACGTTAGTTGATTAACATATTTTGCCACCAGAGTTCCCTCCATAACATCTATATCTGTATAACAAGAATTCTGAATGAACCTGTATACTAGAAGAAACAACATTCCTGGTGGATTTATCATGTCTGTATTTGAGAGAAAATGGCGTCTTACAGTGTGAATGACACATGAGAAATGTATGGAAATAAGGAAGACATTCTGAAAGAAATTCTTAGCTACCAAAGATGCATTTCTTTATACTGTTAATGTGTTCAGGAAACTGGAATGGAAGGTTTAATAGATTTTAATGCTCCATTGGAATATAGAAACAGACAAACGAAATGTTTCTGTACGACAAGAAATAAAGAAGCACTTGTCTGTGACATTTTGAAGAAGAGAGCACCAAGAATACGCTTCAAATAATTTAGGGATATGACAGAAACCAAAAACGGGGTGATCAAATTCATATTTCTCTATCATAAGAGTGTCATAACGAACATAGAAAAGGAGGACCTTTTGTGGCCAGTTTCAGTTGCCCCGAAGTACAGCGAAGGCAATTTACAAGGTAAGTTTGTGCAGGATACGGCATCGACGTTAGTGTAACACCCTTCCATAGCGATGTTTCTATTGAGATTCAGCTTGCGTGTAGCACGTTGACTATGATTAAACTTCAAAATGAATTCACGAACTTGGTGCATGTGCCCAGCAACTGTATCGGAATTTGAGATTGTTGAACTGGTCGAGACGGCAGGTGAGGAGTGCTGAATGACCGGCGTAGAAGCAATTTAAACTTAGAGCTGACACCCGTCTCGGCTGTCAAAAGCAAGGAGGCAAGTTCTCACTGGAAACAGCTTCCTTATCGATGCGCTGGTTTCTAAAAACTGAAAACTTTGCAATGCAAAATCTGGTAGCTCATCTCGTTACGAAGTTATTTGTGAATGCGAAAGGGCTACATTGAATTTCTAACTATCACTCGGTGATTTGAGAAAAGTTTAATGAATGTTTGGCACTATGTTAGTTTGTGAGGCCAACTTTCACAACAGCTGTTAAAATTAATTGTTATACATTTCTCTTTCTGATACTGACTGTAATTAAGGATATTTTCTTACATCAGACGCGTTTTGCAGAGTACTCTTGGGTGACTCAAACTAGCGGTTCTTTCGCCATTACCTCCAAGTAGTTGCAACGCTGGAACGGAATTTCACTGCAGAATGCTTGCCTGCTTACGTATCAAACAAAGAAGGCGGAGGCATTTCAACTACCACATTAAACCTCGTCAACTATCAACCACATTAGGACGGGCCAAGGGAGATGTGCGTACACCACGAGGAAGTGGTGTTTTCTTCCATCTGCTTGCTGCGACTACAGAACAAGGACCAGATCACTTTGTTAAACAGTGCCCACTTCAGTCATTTGACAGGGACCTTAGGACTTTACATCAAATAACTTTAAGTACCCGTCGATCGCGCAGCCATACCATCTTTTCTCGAAACCGTATACGGCACTTTCGACCCCTATACATAGTCGCTGAATTTTCGGTGACCATGAGTACCTGCTGTAACTAGTTATTTTTCAACGTTATATTATTATACACCTTATAGTTTACTAAAAATTTACAGTCGAAAATTGCTACTACTGTCATTCATTCACTAACCAATAATCAAAATACTAAGGTACTTCTAGCAGACATACAAAGATGAAATTTCGTATTCAGATAGTGTTTAGCCAGTATGAGACGGAAAAATTCAAAGATCCGTAGATATCAATCCCGTTTTCGAATGCATTATACTTGATTAAATAGTGTTCGCTTTTTGCATTTACTATGAACGTGTTGGTAATGGTCACGCGGTAAAGAAGCAGGCTTCCATTGAGGAGATCACAGTTGCGATCCCTGGTGGATTTTTTTTTTTTCAGTTTTCATTTTAATCTAGTCGCCTTTCTACGATGTGAGGAGACGTGAGAAATGACACGTGGCTCGAATTCCACATGAAACGGTAGATACAATAGGTGCACTAATGAATTATTCCGTGTTCACATACGCTCAACTGTACATAGTATTTTTGAGATTGAAAAGTTGGGCGGATTACATCTAATGAATGTCGACTTCATTAGTATCAAAGCACGATAGTCTACAATCGCCGAAAATAATTTACCTAGACGCATTTGCTGGAATTTTCTGAGAACTGATAAATTGAAAGAAAAATTTAAAATTCGTTAGAAAAATTGAATAAAAATACTACATCATATGTCAAGTTAGAAGCTTTTCTGGAAATATTAGAAAACAAGAATAGCGAGGAGTCATATTATGCACACGAAGCCTACAAAGTATACATAGCCAGGCACTTAAATGTGATTTGCAGGGTATCTATGTAGATGTAGATCTATGTAGATGTACATAGCTAGAGATAAAACAATTGAAATTGACGATACTGGAAATTCTGCCTTTGGCGATATCAGAAAACATGGGGAAGGTCTAATTTGGTCCAGCTGTAATGATTTATGTACGTTAGATGGGAATGTTGTTGTGCAGCTGACCAATATTTTCGAAAACTTGGTGAAGAAAACTGCAGTCCATTATTATGCATTAATTAACAAGAACTATCTAAAACTTTACTTACATCAACACTTTAAAATGAAATTTTCCTCAAAGAAATTGTTCAAATGTTTGTTAAGCTGCTGGGACTTAACTGCGGGGTCTTCAGTCCCTACACTTAGAAACTACTTATAAACGTACTTAAACTAAAGACAACACAAACATCAATGCCCGAGGGAGGATTCGAACCTCCAACGTGGGAAGCCGCGTGATCCGCAACGTGAAGCTCCAGACCGCTCGGCTACTCCCGCGCGGCGAATTTTCCTCACCTAAGATTAATTTAAAGATAAATGTTCAGAGCAATTTTAAGCTTTGGTAAAACATCTGGTAGAATACTAGCAGCCTGAAGTTGGCCTCCAAAATATGATCGCAAAGCGTGATACCGATCAAAAAGAGTGTTCGACATGATCACAAAAAATCGACAACATTGTTAATAACGCCCATGTACTACGTTGTTTTCTGAGTGGAAGTGGTAGCATTGCAAAGAGCTTTTTAATAAAAACGCTTACATTCTGGGTTCAAACGCTTTTAAATAAAAAGTGGCCATCAGTGCTGCAACAGGAATAATCGAATTCGCTGTGAATGACTTGATAATACATAGATTCCTGCAGCTTTCCTTTGAATCCGTTGTGGAGTGGCCGAGCGTTGTAAGGCCCCTTGCTGCGGAGCGCACGGTTGCATGCCATCGGAGGTTCATGTCCTCCCTGGGGCATGGGTATGTGTGTGAGTTGTCCTTAGGTTAGTTTAACCTAGTTTAAGTCGTCTGTAAGCATAGGGACTAATAACCAAAGAAATTAAGTCCCATAGATTTACAAGCATTTGAACTTTTTTTTTTTTTTTCTTTTTTTTTTTTCGTGGAACATAAGCAAACATCTAAGAACAAGTGCTGAGATCAGATATGAAAGAAGTAGTGTTATTCAACACAGATGGGGTGTCGATGATATCCAGTACTACACTTACGTATATACATTTACGTTTGACCGAGGTATTCGATACCGCAGATTATCTAAATGGATGGTTTGGAAACAAACATTTTGTAGTTTTCGGGGATTTCTTATAGCTTCCGCCGGTAAGAGGAAAGTCGCCTTTGCAAAAACTGTCGACAGCTGAAAATAACAAGCTGATGGTCTCTCTAAGTATATATTCAAGGATTGTATTGGCAACTGCGAATATGAACCAACATCAGCTGTATGATGTAATGGTGACGTACGATCATGGAAGAATGGTAATTGTTATATTAACGGGGAGGCTCCCTCTTGTAATAATAAATTTGATCATGTTGCCATTATTTTCTAATAAAAGGTCAAACCTTTATTTTTAGAACTTAAATTTAATGCATTAATCTGCCATATTAGAATCTGTTAATTATTTGTAAGTCTGAGTATCTATGTTCTGCAGGTGGATTATTTTGTAGTAATTCCGTTGATCTTCTTACACTTTTCTGAATATGGTTGTTCGGTTTTTAATTATTCTTTCTCAAATAAGTAAAATAAATATGATGATTCTTATAATTGAGATGGTTGATGCAATTATTGAAATAGCAGTTTATGATGTATAGGCGGCCGGATAATCAGAATGACGTCGAGGTATTCCTGCTGGTCCTAGAAAATGTTGGGGAAAGAATGTTTCGTTTACTCTAATGAATATAATAGTAAATTAAATTATCAATCATTTATTATTTATGGGTAATCCTATAAATCATATGCATCATTGAATAATTCATCCTATAATTATAGATACTGTTCCTATAGAAACTATATAATGCAAATATGCTACAACGTAATAAGTATCATGAATACCAACTCTAGAGATGAGTTCCCTAATACTCATCCTGTTAAACCTCCTTAATAAAGGTGGGTTAAAATTTAATTATGTTCCGTAAAGTGTTGCTGTAAATATGAATACATTAATTCCTGTTGGTACAGCAATAAGTATTCTTGCTGATGTGAAGTAAGCCCGTGTTCCTACTGTTCCTACTGTAAATATAAGATGTGCTCATATTATGAATCCTTTAGTCCAATTGATAATATTGCTTAGATCATACCAAGAGGTTCAAATGATTGTTTTTCCACATTCTTGACAAACAATATAAGAAATACTACCAAGGCCTGGTAAATTTAAAATGTATACTTCTGGGTGCCAAAGAATCACAATAAATGTTGGTAAATAATACGATCCCCTACTCCTGCAGGATCAAAAAATGAACTATTTAGGTTTCGCTCAGTTAATAATATAGTAATTGCTACTGCTAGAATACTGACTACGATAAGAGATAGATTGGTGTGACACAATCTGAGATATCAAAGAATAGTTAACTTATCACTGGAAGGAAATATGTGGGGGTAAAAATTATAGAGGGAGTCCGAGAAACGAATACAATAAGCAGGTTCAAAATGATTTCGGTTGCCGTTCTCATTCGCAAATGAAGAGCTTTCTCAGAACAGGGCAGCGTGGAAAGCTGCATCAAACCAGTCTGCGGACTGAAGACCACAACAAAAACAAAGTTAAGTTTTTTATGAACGATTTGGTCATATCACGATTCGGTCATATTAAGAATCAGGCTATCTAGATTTTGTTCAAAATGTTCAAATGTTTGTTAAGCTTATGGGACTTAACTACGGGGTCATCAGTCCCTAAACGTACAAACTACTTATGAACTACTTACAAACTAGGACGGCACAAATATCCATGCCCGAGGGGGGATTCGAACCCCCGACCGTAGTGGCCGTGCTGACCGTGACTGGAGCGCCTCAGTCACCTCGGCCACCGCGGCCGGCTATCTAGATTTTATCTGTATCAATACAGAATGTAATATGCGACTTATTTAACATAAAAGCACCTAATTCATTTGAGTTTACAATATGTTTTGCTGATTCAACCATCGGATCTGTGAATGTGTTTTTCAAATGACGAATATCTAAATACCCACTTACGTTTTATGTTTGTCACCTTCGAAGTACTATGTAAAGTAAACATTTTCTAATCCATAATGTTTCTGCAACTACACGAATGTCTAAAAAGTTTCAATAACTACTGATAATTAATAAGGTTATCTTTCCATAATGCAGTCGATCGAATAGATTAAAGCCAGACCCTACTGAAGAAATTACTAGTATAAGCGCATGTAATGTGGAAAATTCTTTCACAAAAGAGAACTATAAACTACAATTCGGAAAAGAATAGGCCATTATAGAAGTGTAAAAAAAAATCTTAGAAATTTCAGTGCACAGATATAGCCGCGCGGGAGTGGCCGTGTGATCTAAGGCGTTATGTCACGCTTTGCGCGGCCCCTCGCCATGCAAGTTCGTGTCCTTCGGGAATGTGTGTGTGTGTTGTCTTCAGTATAAGTTAGTTTAAATAGTTTGCAAGTTTAGGACCCGATGACCACAGTAATTTGGTCCGTTTGGTTTACAAACATTTTAACATTCTAGTTTTCGGACAAGAATATGGAAAAAAATTGGACACAAAGAAAAAATACAAGATATTCAGATATCCACACTTACTGTTAATGCTGAGAGCAAATCGTCAGACGTTGCTATACTGGCAGAAAATGATGGGTTGAAGTATATTTACTACATGCTTATCATTAAACATAATGAAACTTTCCTGGCAGATTAAAATTGTGTGCTGGAACCGGGAGTCGAACCTGGGACCTTTGCCTTTCGCGGGCAAGCGCACTACCGACTGTGCTATCCCGACACGACTCACGATGCCGCCTCACAACTTTACTTCTGCCAGTACCTCGCCTCCTACTTTCCAAACTTCACAGAAGCTCTCCTGCAAACACGCAAGACTGGCACTCCTGGAAGAAATGATATGGTGGAGACATGGCTTAGCCACAGCCTAAGGGATGTTTCCAGAATGAAACTTCACTCTGCAGCGGAGTGTGCGCTGATATGAAACTTTCCTGGCAGATTAAAATTGTGTGCCGGAACCGGGACTCGAACCTGGGACCTTTGCCTTTCGCGGGCAAGCGCACTACCGACTGTGCTATCCCCTTTCTTCCAGGAGTGCTAGTCTTGCGTGTTTGCAGGAGAGGTTCTGTGAAGTTTGGAAAGTAGGAGGCGAGGTACTGGCAGAAGTAAAGTTGTGAGGCGGCATCGTGAGTCGTGTCGGGATAGCACAATCGGTAGTGCGCTTGCCCGCGAAAGGCAAAGGTCCCAGGTTCGAGTCCCGGTTCCGGCACACAATTTTAATCTGCCAGGAAGGTTTCATATCAGCGCACACTCTGCTGCAGAGTGAAGTTTCATTCTGGATTAAACATAATATTTAGAGCATGAGATACACGGAAAAATAAGTAGATGTGTAAATATTCAGTATTGCAGATACACAGTGACATATTCTGTGGTGGATTTAACAAAAGGTGAATGTATTATTGTGTATGCTCTCTAAGCCGTCTCTAATGACCACGCAGTCGACGGGACGTAAAACCCTAAGCTTCCTTCCTTTGCTCTCTAAGGATGTAACCTTTTTTAAGAGATATGCCACACCTCACATTTCCATGTGGGCTATTTCTTAACAAGATTGCATCATAATATTTACAATTCCCGTGAAAAGAGGAATGGCGGCAGAACCTGAAGGGATATCAGTTCGATTTTACACAGAGTACGCAAAGGAACTTGCTCCCCTTCTTGCAGTGGTGTACCGTAGGTCTCTAGAAGAGCGTGGCGTTCCAAAAGATTGAAAAAAGACACAGGTCATCCCCCTTTTCAAGAAGGGACGTCGAACAGATATGCAGAACTATAGGCCTATATCTCTAATGTCGGTCAGTTGTAGATTTTTGGAACACGTATTATGTTCGACTTTTCGGGAGACTAGAAATATGCTCTGTAGGAATCAGCATGGGTTTCGAAAAAGGCGATCATGTGAAACTCAGCTCGCGCTATTCGTCCACGAGACTCAGAGGGCCATAGACACGGGTTCTCAGGTTGATGCCGTGTTTCTTGATGTCCGCAACGCGTATGATACAGTTCCCTACAGTCGTTTGGTGAACAAAGTAAGAGCATATGGTCTATCAGACCAACTGTGTGATTGGATTGAGGGGTTCCTAGATATCAGAAAGCAGCATGTCATTCTCATTGGAAAGATTAGATTAATACTTGTTCCATAGATCATATATACGACATTTCGTAATGATGTGGAACGTGTCAGTGTAGTAAATGTTGCCTATACTTGACAATCAATATTTTAAGTATTTTTTTAATTTTTTAATTTTTTTAATTTTTAATTTTTTTATTGTTTTTATTTTTTTTTAATGTAAGAGTAATGTCAGGTGTGCAACAGGAAAGTGTCCTGGGACCGTTGCGATTCACAATATATATAAATGACCTTGTGGATAACATCGGAAGTTCACTGAGGCTTTTTACGGTAGATGCTGTAGTATATAGAGAGTTTGTAACAATAGAATATTGTATTGGAATGCAAGAGGATCTGCAACGAATTGACACATGGTGCAGGGAATGGCAAATGAATCTCAATGTAGACATGTGTAATGTGCTACGAATACATAGAAAGATCCTTTATCATTTAGCTACCCTATAGCAGATCAGCAAATGGAAGTAGTTAAAATTTTTATTGAGATGTGGTGCAACAGCCGTAAGATATTTGAGGAAATGCATACTGTAAACCATCAGCTGTTTATTATTTTTCAAACTTCTACCGGTTTCGGATATAAACCATCTTCACGGAAGAGAAAAGACAGACTGATTAAACAGGTGCATTATATGCCTCCTTATGCATACTGGCATGCATGTCACACAATAAAAATAAATAAGACGTCACTAGGCATCAAGTCTTGATTAAAAACATGACAGACTGGTTAAACAGGTGCATTATATGCCTCCTTATGCATATGACGTCTTATTTATTTTTATTGTGTGACATGCATGCCAGTATGTTATGTTTTTAATCAAGACTTGATGCCTAGTGACGTCTTATTTATTTTTATTGTGAGACATGCATAAGGAGGCATATAATGCACCTGTTTAATCAGTCTGTCTAGTTCTCTTCCGTGGAAGTAGTTAATTCCATAAATTATCTGGGAGTAGAAATTAGGAGTGATTTAAAATGGAACGACCATACAAAATTAATCGTCGGTGAGGCAGATGCCAGACAGATTCATTGGAAGAATCCTAAGGAAATGCAGTCCGTAAACAAAGGAATAGGTTACAGTACACTTGTTCGCCCACTGCTTGAATACTGCTCACCGGTACCGGTGTGGGATCCGTACCAGGTGGGATTGATAGAAGAGGAAGAGAAGATCCAACGGAGAGCAGCGCGTTTCGTTACAGGATTATGTAGTAATAGTGAAAGTGTTACGGAGATGGTTGATAAACTCCAGTGGAAGACTCTGCAAGAGAGACGCTATATAGCTCGGTATGGGCTTTTGTCGAAGTTCCGAGAACATATCTTTACCGAGGAGTCTAGCAGTATATTGCTCCCTCCTACGTAAATCTCGCGAAGAGATGATGAGGATAAAATCAGAGCGATTAGAGTCAACACAGAGGCATACCGACAATCTTTCTTTCCGCGAACAATACGATTCTGGTACAGGAGGGATAACCGATAGTGGTACTGAAGGTACCCTCCGCCACACACCATGAGATGGCTTGCGGAGTATGGATGTATATGTAGAAAAAACGGACAAAACCCTCTGATCTCTTGGTAAATACTGTGAACACATTATAATATCAATTGTCATGTGAAGTGTTGGAAGTACGTTGTTATAAAATGAAAATTTTTATTATATTTACCGCACACATATCGACATTCAAAAGATTATAACATTATTTTTAATACAGCGTTCTGGGTTTGAAGCACAGCTTCACCTTAATGCTTGTAATATATTAACACATAATTCAATTACGAAGCAATTATCTAAATTACAAAATATAAATTAAGTTGGGCTGTGGTCATAGCTCGTAATAAATGAGTAATGAAATATTATTAACTAATGCAGTTTTCATACATTTATCCAAAAGTAGATTAAAATTTATGGATGTGTCCTGTTTATCCAGTTGTTACCCTTGTGTGCTCGTAAGCTATACAATCTATCCCGTCTGTGTTAGACTCTGGTGAGACTTCATGGCCTTTGGATTTACATCAAAATAATACAAATGTCTTGACCGCATTTATTGATGCCTTATGTGTTTCGACTTTCGAAATTATCTAAGACTAAAAAACGACACCGGTATCAGTATATTATCAGGTATTTTGTTAACCCGCGAGAACGCGCTGTGAACATTTTGTTCACAGTAATTTTAATACAATCGGCATTTTAGCAATTTTAAATAGTCAAATATGTGGGTTTTCTTATAAACGCAACTAGAAATACTTATTTAGACATATTAAGTAAATTACAAACTCTTCTTTGAAACGTTCCACATCATTACGAAATGCCGTATATATGATCTATGGAACAAGTATTAATGTAATCTAATCTTTGACTCTCAGAAAAATGCTATACACACGATCGATCGCGTAACTTTTAAAGGCGCGACTTCTGGCGGGTTAAAACATCACAAACAACTAACAAATAACGTTACACTTACCAAAGCTTTGACAAACATATTTCCCCCTAAAACTATTCACACAGATATGAATTGTTATATATGTAGCTGATCTTTAAAATATATCTCCCCAGGCCATTCTTTGTTACTAAGACAAATGTGTACTGACGTTTGCCTGAATGATGGCGTTAGTGTCTTTCTGTCTATCTTTTTTTCCTTTTTTTTCCTTTAAACAATATTCTAATAGCCTTAGAATATTTCATACAATTTCTAATATTGAGTGCAGTACAAAACCGTTTTCCGTTACATTTTACTATTACATCTCACACATCAAATAGTATTAAGTGAAAGACTGCTCAGATATATTAAAATTACAACCTATTAAAAGAAATACAGGTAATGGGAGTGGTGGAGGGGAATGAAGGTGGAAAGGGAGGAGCAGGCAAACTGAATGTAAGCGGAAAGATCATTGTGGGTAGTTACTACAAACACACAAAATTTCATTGTGCTTCACATTTATCACACAATGATTTCCTGTCATATGAAAGAGAATTAGCAATACTATTGGCATTACGTAGAGGAAGAGTGATGACAATTCAATTATGGGAAGGGGCAGATAAGGTGAGGAGAGGACTTAAGGTTATTTGCGGGTGCAGAGGGCTTAAGAGAGCAGTTTACGGAGAATAAAATAAAAATTAGGAAATTAAATTACAATTTTTTTGCTTAGTACCTAAAGTACAGTGTATTACAGTAATTTCAAATTTATGTAAAATTAAGAAAAGCTGATCCAGGAAGTTCTGCTTACAGTATAATGGTTTAAAGATTACTGATGTGGGGATGGTGTCCTTGACATAAAATCTGAGACAGTAGTTAAAATTTCCTGTAATTCAACTTCAAAAAATTAGCTGCATATGTTTTCTCTGTATTATAATTCCCTAGATTAAACAATATTTGGAAAGACAATAAATATAAATTAAATCTCTTAAAATAAAGGATTGTTTTTTCAAGTTAGAAGGTAAAGGGTGTAAATGTAATATAATATATGAAGATCAATAACTTGGGTGATGTGTATAATACATAGGATTACACTTTGTTTTTATATTTGTCATACCGTAGCTTCACACCACACACACACAAGAAATCTCGTTACTGTTGCGACTGTCAGAGGTGAGGGTGCAGTAAGTAGATGCAGGGGCGGGGAAGGAAGAAACAGAAAGGACTTATCGGTGGGGTTATTTAGAGAGATTAAAATTATACGTACAGCACCGTTTGGGGGCAGTACTTATGATGGTATCAACTTCAATGCAAATCTTCAGAAACTACTTTAGCATTACTTCAGATAAGATGAGCCAAGATGTGCTGATCATAGTGTTAATTTTACAGAGTAAAAGAACTGTGGAGGATGATGTCCATGATATAGAAACAAAGAGAAAAAGAGGGAGAGAGACAGAAAGACACTAATGCTATCTGTCGGAGACTCCCCATAGTTACTGATCGGTCAGGCAGACGTCGGTATGCACTTGTCTTTGTAACAAAGAAATGATCCGGGAATACATATTTTAATGATCAGTTTTATATGTAATGACGTATGTCTGTGACACAAGTAGTTTTAAGGGGGAATAATTTTTTTAACATAGCTTTGGTAAGTGGAAACGTTATTTGTTATTTGTTTGTGATGCTTTAACGAAATGTCTGATAGAACACTGATACCAGTGTAGCCTTCAAAAATTACGAAAATCAAAACCTGTAAGGCATAAGTAAATTCCTAAGCTTGGTTAAGAAATTTCTATTATTTTCAAGTGAATCTATCCTGAGTTATCCCCTTTTCTGTCTAAAGGGATTAGCGTTTTAATGATTTTAATGTACTCCTCTTACCCGAATTACTGAAATTAATTAAATATGCAGTAACAAAATTAGACCACTGCAAATAAATACGACGTTCAGCTTGTCAGCTAATTGAAGAATATTGTTATCCGTAAACAATGCACTGACAGGAACTTCATTTAAGTATTTTCTACTGACTGACAGATACTATTCTTGGAGAACAAATTGTAATGTATTTACAGATTTCTTTTATTACAAGTATTACAACTGCATTGATCGAAACTGAGAAATACGTTGCTATGGAAAACGTGGACCAGCACATTACTGATTCAGTATCTTTAAACAATGAAGTAGGTAAATGTACTTCCTTACAGAAGGAAGCTTCATAATTAGCATAAAGGTAGGTTTTTACAATGTTCTATGAATTAATTTAATATTTTTTTACTATGGGAATTTTATACCGTTTGATGAAAAAGAAAGTTTTGTGTGTTTCTTCGCATGTGTGGTGTCTCTTCGAAATTTTTGTTTTTATTCAACAACAGTGATCGGTCAACCCGTATCCGTTGCCCAATGTTATTTTAATTGCATGTGTTCCTCCGCATCTCCAGCGATTGTTTTACTCACCATCATCGCCATTTTAATGTTTTTAAAGAAGCCAATGTTTCACTCCGTTTTAAGAACATCATGTTTTTCTCCACTTAAAATCTCCCACTTTTTATCGCCTTTTGTATTTAATCTGTTTCTTCTGTGTCATGTTTTAAATTCTTTAGGCTGAAGAGCGCCTGCGATCTCTGCCAGCCCGCTCTGTATTTGTGAATGAAACGACAATAAAGAAAAAAAGCGTTTTAATCTACCCAAACTCTCATAGAGCAGGCATTGAGGACAGGTCAGCCAAACAAATATTGGTTAAGCTGGGTCTGGAGGGGTAAGCCGTCAGCACTCAAAACAAATTATGAACATTGTGTAACTTTTGCGAAACTTAATATCATAAAAAATATATGCCCCTCTTATTGACATGAAGAGACTAGTGACCTTGTCTGTGTACTTTGATTGGACGTAGTGTACTTGTGAAATATGATAGCTCTCTCCCCATCCAGTGCTCTGAATGAATGTTGTGTACTTGGCTCTCCCCTCCTCTTGCCACATGGATAGTGTACTTGTGAAATATGATACCCTTCACCTTTGATGATTCAGCATTATGTAAGCTATAATGTGACCCCAGTGACCTTGAAGTGTGTCACACAATACCTTATACAACTACTAGTAAGCCGTATCAGTCCAGTACTTCAAAAGTATTAATAGGCCGTCCCATCTTTCCTCGGCCGACCAGCCCACTTTTGCGGCTATTATCAGTGTGAATGACGGAATTCTTAGTAGTACTGAAGACATACATGATTATGTTATTACGACTGTATACCAGTTTGACATTTAAGCGGTGTACAATTTTAGCGCAGGTATGGTAACAGAGGAATTTGCCGTTCTGAAATCATTTTTGTTCCCTTGTCTTCGCTTTCTGGAATGGTAATGCTGCTGTGGAATGGCCGAGCGCTCTAAGGCGCCTTCCTGTGGAGCGCGTGGTTGCTCTCCGTCAGAGGGTCCACTCCTTTTTTGGGTATGAGTGTTGCCCTTAGCATTAGTTATAGTAGATTGTAAGTTTCAAAAATGTTCCAATGTTTGTAGAGTCTATGGGACTTAACTACGGGGTCATCAGTCCCTAAACTTACAAACTACTTATGAACTACTTACAACTAAGGACGGCACAAATATCCATGCCCGAGGGGGGATACGAACCCCCGACCGTAGTGGCTGTGCGGACCGTGACTGGAGCGCCTCAATCCCCTCGGCCACCGCGGCCGGCGATTGAAAGTTTAGGAACTGATATCCACAGTAGTTAAGTCCCATAGATTTACACACATTTGAACATTTTTTAAGATAGTACAGGGTATCCCAAATCTTGATTCTTAACGGATGAGATGTCTGTACAGGAACTAACAAAAAATAATTTTTTGAAATTTTTACGCAGTTTGTTATGAACAGTACATGTGAATCTCGAGCGTGTAATGTGTGAAATCCAAAACAGTCTTTGAACGCCGAGTTTTTCCTTTATATTATGACCAGTTGCAATTTATGAGACCCTCCTGGAAATGACAATTAGAGTGTGCAAGCCCATAATAAGAGCATTACGATAGTACGCAACAGTATTGGTAGTAGAATTAACGCACATTCATTCAAGATCAGCTAAAAGACAGCAACTGTCACTTACTAATCAAGTATAACAGCATAAGTTATAACATTGGCACAGTAAAAAGATTTCGAAATAGTAAAACTGTAATAAACACAAATGACCGATAACTTAGGGTCGCCGTTAGTATACTGAATTTGCAACTGCAGTACATGCAATTGTAGCCGCTAGATTTTTGTTTTAAATGAAACAGCTGCCATTTGACTGTACTGGTTGTTTATAGTATTATCCAGATTTTGGCCTTAGACTATTTTTAAGTAGAATGTCAAAGATTCGAAGAAAAAAAAAAAGACACGAGGAAGCTTGGTTACTAGATGTTGTTTTTCTGCCTCCGATATTCAGTTGTTTGTTACAGAAAAGATTATAGGGATACTTGTAAAATATTTATAAGCCAAAAGGATCAAACTGCTTTGGTCATCAGTCCCAAGACATATAAACTCGCTGCGGTGGAGCAAAATTCAAATGTTCATGGGACTTAACTACGGGGTCATCAGTCCCTAAACTTACAAACTACTTATGAACTAGCTAATACTAAGGACGGCACAAATATCCATGCCCGAGGGGGGATTTGAACCCCCGATCGTAGTGGCCGTGCAGACCGTGACTGGCGCGCCTCAGTCCCCTCGGCCACCGCGGCCGGCGCGGTGGAGTAGCCGAGCGGTCTAAGGCGCCTCGCTGCGGAGCGCACGATTGCTCGCCGTCGGAGGTTCGATCCCTCCCTAGGGCATGTGTGTGTGTGTGTGTGTGTGTGTGTGTGTGTGTGTGTGTTTCAAATGTTTGTTAAGCTTATGGGACTTAACTACGGGGTCATCAGTCCCTAAACTTCCAAACTACTTATGAACTAGCTAATACTAAGGACGGCACAAATATCCAAGCCCGAGGGGGGATTCGAATCCTCGACCGTAGTGGCCGTGCAGACTGTGACTAGCGCGCCGCAGTACGCTCGGCCACCGCGGACGGCTGGGTGTGTGTGTTTGTGTGTTTGTGTGTTTACCTTAGTTTAAGTAGTTTGTAGGCTACGGACTGATGACCACGCAGTTTGGTCCGATAGATTTACAAACATTTGAATTTTTGAACATATAAACTACTTAAACTAACGTACACTAAAGACAACACACGCACCCATGCCGTAGGTTGGACTCGAACCTCCGGTGCGAGCGGTCGCCCTGTCCGTAGCCTGTTGCCTTAGACCACGCGGCTACTACCGCGCGACATTGATATTAAAAGTTTTCAAACAAAAAATTGAGATAATAATAAAATAAACGTAGAGCGAGAACAGAATTTTAACATGGAAGTCCTTTTATCGGCTTTTACGACACACGTAGTATATTGCGAAGTGTGTCACAAGCAGAATATCGAAAAAATCGAAAGAACCAGCAGGTACAGCGAGCGCTCGCAAAAAAGCGCTAAAATTGGACATCTCAATGCGCGCTTCAGCCACATGTGACGAGTGGGAGACCTGCGGCTAGGGACAGGAGTTAAAAGGATTCCGGTCAGAAAATAAAATACGCGACGATTAGAGCGTCCTGTCAAATAATGGAAAATGGGTTTTCCGTGTAAATTCGTTTTGTACTACATTCAGAGTTTTATTGGAGTGGTGTTGCTTGTACCAGTAGATCCCTGTACCTCTCTAAAGGTTTAACAACGGATATGGGTTCTGGCGTTATAAAATTATGTTGTTAGCATAGTAAATTTTTTCCAAATAATTAGGGAAAGTCTGTAAACCAATACACTATTAATCATGTCAAACATCTATCACCAGTGGACAGATTGGCGTAAAACCACAGTTCCGCAGATAAACTTCTGGGGCGAACTGTATATTAATGTCAATCATTGTGACAGTGTATACAGGTCATTTTAACTCAACGGTTACAAATTATCAGGAAAGACAGAGTACACCTAGATGATGGAAAATCTCATAGCAATGATTGGTTGGAAACAGTTTCATGGCGTGGTAGCGTCGACAAAAAATACTAGAAAGGAAGGACACGAACAGGATAAGAAAATACGTTTTGTCTTTTATTGTTCACAAGTTCTGTACCTCTCCTGGTAATTTGTTACCGCTGTATTAAATACCCATTCGGAATACGTAAAATCAATGAAACGGAGAGAGAATTTGGAGGATTTTAATACACGACTAGATTTCATGTGAAAATTTACGATACCATTTATAGTAGTCAATAACACAAACTTTGAAATGTTTGTTGATAAAACTCTTGGGTAATGGATCGCATCGTCAATATATCAAATATTTCACAGCCGCAATTTCAGCCACTATTGCAAGCGGCCATCTTCTGTGTGTAACACCCAGAAGATGGCCGCTTGCAATAGTGGCCTAAACGTCGGTGAAATATTTGATATATTGACGATGCGGTCCAATACCCAGCAGAGTTTTATCAACAATGACAACGGCCGCAGAAGCCTTTGTTGACACGTTGAAATGTTTGTAAATCTACGGGACTTAGCTACTGCAGTTATCAGTCCCTAGGCTTACAAACTACTTAAACTAACCTAATGACAACACACACTCCCACGCCAGACTGCGGACTCCAACCTCCGACGGGGAGTAACAGCGCGCTCCTCAGCAAGGCGTCTTAGAGCGCTCGGCCATTCTACCACGGCTAATAATAACTATTAGGTTTGATGCTCCATAGGGAATGCAATTTTGTATCATTATAACGTTTCCTCTTATAAATTCTGATATTTATCAAGCGTCAACTATGTTATCAGACGCGTATATTTTAGTGCTTTCTCTCTAAGCAGCGACAACATACGTTCAATAAACAACAGCGCGTCCCTGTGCAGTTGTTAATTTATGTCAGACAGTTAACAGCTTCATTCTAGCAGGCCGGAGCTTAAGTCAGTGAATAATGATTGGTACGTTGTGAAAAATATGACCATATTCAGTAGGAGTGAACGACGTACCCTATGTAATCAAAAGTATCCGGACATCTGGCTGGAAATGACTTACAAGTTCGTGGCGCCCTCAAGTAGTGATGCTGGAATTCAGTATGTTGTTGGCCCACCCTCAGTCTTTATGACATCTTCCACTGTCGCAGGCATACGTTCAATCAGGTTCTGGAAGGTTTCTTGGGTATGGCAGCCCATTCTTCATGGAGTACATGGCGTGCTGTAGGATTCAAGTCATGACCCTGTGCAGGCCAGTCAGTTTCAGGGGTGTTATAATTCCTTCAGAGGCCGCGCATTATGAACAGTCGCTCAAACGTGTTGAAAGATGCAATCGCCATCCGCGAATTGCTCTTCAACAGTGGGAAGCAAGAAGGTGCTTAAAACAACAGTGGAGATCTGTGCTGTGACAGTGCCACGCAAATCAACAAGGGGTGCAAGCCCCCTCCATGAAAAACACGACCACACCATAACACCAACGCCTCTGAATTTTATTCTTGGTAATACACACGCTGGCAGGTGACGTTTACCGGGCGTTCACCAACCTACACCCTTGGGTGCCATTATTCGTCACTTCAAGTAACGTTTTTCCACTTTTCAATCATCCAATGTTTACGCTCCTTACACTCCAGAGGCGTCATTTGGCACTGTCCTGCGTGATGTGTGGATTATGGGCAACCGCTCGACCATGAAATTTAGGTTTTCTCACCTCCTGCCTAACGTTCATAGTACTTGGAGTGGATCCTGATGCAGTTTGGAATTCCTGTGTGATGGCGTGGAAAGATGCCTGCCTATTACACTGTAGGACCCTCTTCAACCGTCGGCGGTCTCTGTCAGTCAACACACAAGGTCGGCCTGAACGCTTTTGTGCTGTACGCGCCCCTTCACGTTTCCGTTTGGCTACCACATCAGAAATAGTGAACCTAGGGATGTTTAAAAAATGTGGAAATCTCGTGTATAGAATTCTGACACAAGTGACACCCAATTCCCTGACCACGTTCGAAGTCTGAGAGTTCCGCGAAGCGCCCCATTCTGCTCTCTCACGATGTCTAATGACTAATGAGGTCACTGATATGGAGTACCTTGCAATATGTGGCAGGAAAATGCACCTGATGTGAAAAACGTATGTTTTTGTGTCTGTACGGGTACTTCTTATCATATAGTGTATATTCTGTAATAGTGGTGTTTATAATATCACTTTTGCAGGTTCTTCGGCTACGAACAATATGTCTCCGATATCGCTTTCACGTGGTGTAAAAATGCGGTGTGCCCCTCTCGACTCTGAACTGTTACGACGCACACAACACACTACTGCGGCTAACCTAAAATCCAACAACACATGTGCCTAAAGAAAAAGAAAGCTTTTTTCCCCCTAAAGGACTGCTACAGCTTCATGAAAAACTTCATTAGAGTAGAGACAGTTGCGGCTACTCTTGGCTGCTTTTCGAAAAAGTCACCAGAATAATTATGATACTCTGATATCGTGGTATAAACTTTTGTATGTCAGTGTTGTAGAAGGCTGCCGCTTGTTAATGGAACGAGCGTTCACGGTTGGTGTAGATCTCTCTTTGAAACAATGCGGAAACTGCGAAGTGTTTAATCATCCTGATCTCGCACAAAGCGATTTCTATCGTTCCTTGCACCTCAAGGAATTCCTCTCCTCCAGCAAGCGGTTCGACAGCGACTAAGAGCTGAAGACGCCTGCCACATGCCGGGTACGTTGATAAGTTGGAAACTTCTGCGATACAGGAATACAACAATTAATCCCACGGCATGACAACTGTCTCATTTCTTTTGGTTTTTATGTCGAAAAATAGGTTAAACGTTGCATATTTCTCACCAATAAAGCTATTCATACAACTGTGTTATTTTTTTTTGCTTTAAAAGTGGGGGAAATTACTTTTTTGTGTCATCTTGTACTACTCAGCAAAGCGAAATGGTTATCTCGGCACTGTAACAGTGCTGCGTCAAGTAGGGAGGGAAAACTGTTCTAGCAAATGAAGCGCAGTCATACGCTAACTTCATATCGCCAAGTTTACAAATTTTCAAAGTTTGTATATCTATCGGACCAAACCTCGTGGTCATTAGTCCGTAGCTTACAGACTACTTAAACTAAATTAAACTAACCTAAGGACAACACACACACCCATGCCACAGGGAGGACTCGAACCTCCACGGCGAGCATACAAACTACTTAAACTAAGGTAAACTAACCTACGGACAGCACAAACACACCCATGCCCTAGGGAGGATTCGAACCTCCGACGGCGAGCAACCGCGCGCTCCGCAGCGGGGTGCCTAGACCGCTCGCCTACTCCATCGCGGCTCAAGTTTTCCATCGACACAATTTGCGGAAGACGGAAAGCTAATTTCGAAATACAAATGCTGTTTGCTGTTGCATATTTATATGACACAATAATCTATTTTATGCATTCGATCAAATGTCTTTTTTTTTAAATAATTAATGCTGCAGCAGTCACTTTTTACTAATATTTTTATTAGCACGACGTGTTTCGGCAGCACGCTGCCATCATCGGGTGCATTTTTACAGTTACTGGTACTTACATTATTGACTTATTATAATGAACCAGTAACTGTAAAAATGCACCCGATGATGGCAGCGTGCTGCCGAAACGCGCCGTGCTAATAAAAATATTAGTAAAAAGTAACTGCTGCAGCATTAATTATTCCAAAAAAGTTTATAATACAGTCGCAGACCTCAGAACAATCCAAATACCACGGATAAATTTATGCAAATATCGTTTGTCGAGTGTCACTTCTTTAACACGAATAGAACTTATAAAGCGTTATAAATCTGCTGTTGTGCTGTAATCATCTCTGTGAAATGATATTATTGACTCTTTCATACTATTTTTTAAAATTTTTGTTAATAGAGAGATGAGGCTGTTAAAGAACATATGTCTAAAAAAATTTTTCTCATGCGAGTCTGTTTCCTTAAACTTGCTAAATCACGCGAATCATTGCGAAGTGCTCATTGGTTGAACATAATTGCAATCAAACAATTTGGGCACACTTAAATGATTGTAATTATAATAAATGAGTAAAACATTGATAAAAATTAATAAATAGCATTCCTCAAATACAAATTATGAACATTTAGATCGTAAATTATGTACTTCAACAGAAGAACGACGAAAACTGTAGAATTCTCGTTAGATACTCAAAAGAAAGGAAAGAATGAAAATACATTTTATTCCATACCACAATGACAGGTCTAGCAACAGAGTACAAATAATTCAAACAGTGAGCAGTCTCCGTGGCAATTACAATTTTTATTATGTCCAATTATGCGTTTGGTGCAGTTAGCTCATCACGAAGCTGGAACAATAATTAATATAATATTATAGCTTAAATGCATGAACCTAGCGGGCAGCGAATCAGCAGCGTTAAGGTTAGTAAATTTAAAAGAATGGAAACTCGCTTCTCAGGTAGCGATGGAATACACCTTGATCATTCTATAGAAAACTGCATGTCATCGTTGCTTGACATGGCATCCGACGCCCCATACTCTAATACCTGCAGTATTTAAGGAAGTAAGTCTCAACTTTTTTTCGGAATGTACTCTTCTTTTACAGTTCAAAGTTCAAATGTTTGTAAGGCTTATAGGACTTAACTGCGGAGTCATCAGTCCCTAAACTTACAACCTAGTTATGAACTAACCTATACTAAAGACGACACAAACATCCACGCCCGAGGGAGGATTCGAACCTCCGATACGGGAGGCCGCGCGATCCGCAACTTGGCCCTTCAGACCGCTCGGCTACGCCCGCGCGTCTTTTTAAGTGTTGGATCCGCTGCCTCCTTGAATTATAATATTTTCATTATTGTTATTGATTGATGACATGTTAACCAGGGGAAACGCGTAGATGGGCATACGCGAATTAAAATATTATCAACTGCCACGCGGTCTGAGGTGCCACGTTACGAACTGCGTGCCCGTTCCCTCGGCCGTTTCAAGTCCTGCCTCGGGTAAAGTTATGTGAGTGTGTGTGTGAGTGAAAGTTTGAAAACGATGACCTCAGTAGTTTGGTCCCTTAGGAATTTCAAAAAAATATACATAAATTGCAAGTTACTGCTCACCATTTCGATTATTAATAGTGGAAAGACAGATTTTGTTCCTGAAAGAACTGAATCACGCACTGAAAGATGCACTCCGTCCCACACTGGCCTCAAGGCCCAACGGGTACCGACTGGTCGCCGTGTCACCCTCCGCCCGAATGCATCTCTGGACACGGTGTGGAGTGAGACGTGGTCAGCTGCCCGCACTCTCGGCCGTTTTGTCGGTTTTCGCGACCTTAGCCGTTACTTCTCAATCAAATAGCTCCTCAATTGTCCTCGCAAGGGCTGAGTGCACCCCGCTTGCCAGCAGCACTCGGCAGACCCGGACGGTTACCCGTCCAAGTGCTGGCCAAGCCCAACCGTAATTAACTTCGGTGATCTAACGGGAACCGCTGAATTCTGCGGCACGGAATTGAAAGATTGCTAGCGATAAAATAGGTTCTACATCATCAAAAGGTTTCTTTTCAAAAGAAAGGAAACATCTGAACACGCAAACAGAAATATATTTTTCTCAGTTGCTGACCGGCGAATACCATATGAATTACCATGTGAATTGTAAAAGAGGACGAAGATATTCATCCAATAGAATTTTCTTCTAGAATATATCGGGTGTCCTTAGCGGAAGCGGACCAGACTAATTGGGAGACTAATTGGGATGTCCGATGATTCGTAGCGTTTGCTCCTTCCGGAACTGTAATAATCTTCGCAAGAAGTGGTCGAGTGCTTCGGTGGAACAAGGCTGGCTTTGCAGGAGGTTGTGCCTTTATAAAGAGAGGTGTGCGGATGCATACATGCGAGCTATATGCCTGCAGGGAAGTCGGTCTCCGTCGTTTGGTGGTCTCGCTCGTGCAGTGGATTCTGGGTGCGACGCCTTCGTGTTATGCAATAACGCGGCGCTTGCTCGTTCGGTGGGTTGCCGAACGTTCAGGCGGAATGCTGCTCAGTGCGATGCTACTGAAATGCAGCATGCCATTGGACAACATAGACCACCTTGCACCCGGAAATGGCTTTAAATGTACGTAACAGGTGTATTCTGTCTATCGGTAAGATATCACTGAAAGTAAAACTAGGATTTCTAAGACTTCTTACTATTTTTTCTTTTTTCTGTCGGTTACCATCTGGATACCTTCTCACAGCCAAACAACTAACGATACAGACGTCTCACTACTATATGCCAAGGAAATACTAGCAAGTATATAAAGCTCTCTAGGAGGGAATTCAAAATTGGCTCTAATCTGCGACGTAGCTAACGAAACTACATAAAGCTGTGTGTTCGTAGTCTTGTCCAATCTCAAAGTCTAGTACACGAAGACGAAGTATTTTTGACGGAATGTGCGTCTCTAGAGGCTATGGCATTAGAATGTGTTTCCAAGAGATTCTGTATGCCTCAGAAAATTAACCATGTGAATTTGCAGTATGTAATAACTAATTCTGCCCCTTATATTTAAAATGGTTTGGACCGCTGAAAAGAATTGTAGGAGAACCTGTAATTCACATCAGTTACTGGGTTCATAAATTCAGTGAAGTCTTGAATAGAGTCTTATGTCAATGTGACGAAAACAGAAAACTATTTTCTTGCGCTAAGAAAATTAAACACTTGAACTGTTCATCCTTAGACTAAAACGTCCCAAATATTTCAGTTTCATTGTATCCCGAGCGTCTTCAGTAGATAAGGAAGTTGGTTAAAATCTGACTGTTACGTATGTATAAATTCAGATATCCTCCTCTCAGTTTTCACAAATTGTCACAAAAATTTGTTCCCATGATGAAATGTTTTGCAGGAATGAAAATTCCAGATTTTTCAATCTGGTAAAATTTCAAGGTTAACTTCTAGTTTTTTTTATTGAAGTCGTTGTTTGGGAATTACAAGTATATAATTGTCCCTGTTCTAGTTTGCTGGTTTTAACAATTACAGAACTGAAAGACAGAATAAATGTGATAGTGTTGGTGAACTTGTTACTAATATTACTGAGGGATTTAGTGACTCGTTGGAACGCAAAGCGAATTTGTTGCAAAATGTTAATATTTTAGTTCCAAACAAAATTTAAAGCACAGTCTTCAATTCAGTAATCGTGTTGTGTATGTAATCAAGTAACATATATTTGAAATTTTCCCATTTCGGTTTTAAGCTTTGATATGCCAAATGAAGATTGTGGAATTTTTCACACAGGGTGAGTCACTTACAAAGTCACCCCCCCCCCCCACGGGGATGGAGTCGGGGAGGGGGGGGGCGAGCTTTAAGGTAATGGATGTCCGTCTCCGAGGTGAACAACTTTTATTGCAACGTCTTTTAATTGATTTCTTTTATTCCAAATATGCTGAAATATTGTCTGTAAATATTGTCTGTGTCTCGCCCTGAATTTACAACTGACAGAATAATGTTTTTTTCCGGCTAGGAAGGTGCTCTAAAAGCCGAAACTGGTTGCGAAATAAAGTTAATTAGATAGCAAACTGTAATGCATTTCCTAAAATGTGTTCTTAAGTGATGCTAACATGTTCTTTGGATTTCTGAATGATTTATTGAATCCAGCTAATGTAAATCAAACTAACTACGCAAACATTCCTGCAATAAGCGAAAACTCGTAATATAATATGTCTTATAAGTGTTAAGTCTCTTATATTCTTGCTGGGCACCTTATATTTCTAGATATTTTGTTGAATCAAATTTGAAAAATTAATCCCAATCAAGAAGTGGAAATAACTCAGTCACTATAAGCTTTGAAATTAATGCACCTGAAATTTGCATATGCTGTTTTAAAGTCCGTTCATATTTTGATGCAATTACTTTCCTTCGAAATACAATTCCATTGTCAACGACTGTAGACGGCTAATAAAGGACAACTCCACTGTAACACGTCGTATGTTATAGGATGGCCCAATTGTAATGCACTGTGTTATATAATTATTATAAAGGATATAACAAAATAATATTTACCATTCGTGTAAATAATTAAGAATTACAATAATGAAACCTGTAAAGAATAAATTAAGAATTTCATTAATATCTATACCTCGTAATAATGCCAAAATCAGCAACCTTCTCGAGATATCGTATAAGAATTAATGGGAAAAAATGCTGCCTCTACCTGTAAAAATGGGATGGTGAAACAACTCGGGGCATGAACAAAGGCGCTCACGTGTGAGGGAATTCCGTCGTATTGACAGAGGAAAGGAAATCTGTCAAGTGTGACAACGAAAGGCACGCGATGAAAACTGAACGCACTATGATTACACGTTTAACGAATTTTAATCTTTTATTTTTTAAAGAAAGAAAACTACCATGTGTTTGTAAAGTAGTCACGCTACGATCATCCTCTCGAGTTTACACTTCATCACTCATATTCGCCTTCCTTTGTTCTAGAACAGAGAATGGTTTAGAACTCGGAAATATGACATGATATTTCCTTGATTCGAGACCTCAGTGTTTTTAAGCAAAATCATTGTCACCATTTGACTGTAAATAATTATTCTTGATTTGCCCATCGCGATTTCCCCTGCGGAGACGTTTCCGGGTGTAATGAAATAACTGAAGTAATGGTCCTTAAATTGAAGTTATCAAATATTACCCCATTACGCCTTGAAATTTGTTGTCTAATTCTAGACTAATTATAATTTTTTTTTCAAATGAATGTAAAAAATCGCACTGTCGTCTTTTGCGGCCCACTTTATATTTGTAGTTTTATAAGTTTTTGCAAATATTTTGGACAAAATAGTAATCTAAATAATAAAAAATTAACGAATAAGAGTGTCTGAAACCCTTTTAGGAATAAAAAATTTTAGGTAGTGGCGGGTTCCGAGCCACTGACCATCAGCATCACAGTCCAACAAATTGCCACTACGCTACATCTAGCACTTAGGAACTGTCATCTTTAATGGTGTATGCCAGAGAGTTCTGGGCGAGGAATGTCACGTGACATCTGCGAACGGCTGGTTTTCGTTAATTCAATAGAGGGTGTCAAAACTCCGTTATTTTTGCAAATATCTCTCAAACGATACGAGATATGAAGAAAAACATAAGGGTACAAAGTTGTAGAGAATTTTCCCTTCTACAAATTCGTTTATTCAATTTTCGCGTCAGATGAACGGTTTATTTGCAATTAAAATTACATTACAAACGGCTTTTTTTTTTTTTGTATTACTAACGTATTTCTTCTCCAAAATATTTCAAAAAGCGAGGTTCTGGTCTCTGGTAGCCAACAGTTATGTCTGTAAAATTTGGTGCCGATCGGTAGAACGGTTCGACCAAAAACGTGGGAATACGTTGCAGCCAGGCAGACATCGTCAAATCGCCGTTATTTTTGCAAATATCTCTGCAACGATGCAAGATATGAAAAAAACATAATAAAGCGAAGTTGTAGAGAATTTTCCCCTCTACCATTTAGGTTATACAATTTTAGTGTCAGATGAACGGTTCGTTTGCAATTACAATTATATTACAAACGGTTTTTTTGTTATTACTACCGTATTTTTTTCCGAAAAATTTGAAAAAGGGAGATTCTGGTCTCTGGTGGCCTACAATTATGTCTGTAAAATTTGGTCCTGATCGGTTGAACGGTTTGTCTTAAAAACAGGGAACACATTACGGACAGACAGACATCCCAAAATCGCCGTTATTTTTGCAAATATCTCTGATATGATACGAGATATGAAAGAAACATAAGAGAGCAAAGTTGCAGAGAATTTTCTCCTCTAAAAATTCGGTTATTCAATTTTTATGTCAGATGAGTGGTTAAGCCGTTATTTTCCTTTAATTTTCGAGCTGTCAAAAGACGAGCGCAAAGGCCCACTTTTAGTGTTACTACCGTAACCTAAAGTGGGCCAAAAACTTTCAATATCCTGTCTTCATTATAGACGGGGAAAGCTGACTCTAAAAAGAAAAATAAATGTTTGTAAACTGCTATTATCATCAGACCCTAGACATAGGACAACACACAAACCCAATCCCGAGGGAGGACTCGAATCTCCGACGGGAGCGGCTACACAAGGTGGACCGCGCGGCTATGCCCACGTGGCTGACATTTTATTTCAGGAATTGAGCGTTTGCTTCATCTACATTGATGTATTCTAAGGCATTCAGCACGAGAACTCGATTCAGTGGCAACGCTATCTCAGAAGTAGCTGCGCTTCACAGACGCCAAACATCAGATACCGTATCGGCAACGGGGCTGTTGTGCTGAGGAAAGGTTGCCCCAAGTTTCACCGTACGGAGCACCATCTACAGATTGGCCCTGGAAGGAAGGGTGCCACACTTGGCTGCCTGGCGACCGACCGTAAAGAGGATTGCCTGCCAGGGCAAGCGGGCGATCTGTCTGTTCCCTGCGTTTTCTGAGTTACAGTCTTCTGAGTTACAACGCGAGCGTAATAACATCTTCTACTTGTGTGGAACAAATTATAGGTTCCTTCCTTACAACGCTGTTGCAATCGGATATTAAACCAGGTTACAAACACCAAACTGATTACAGCCAACAAATACGCCAATGACGGGGCGGAAAATTTATAATTTGGTGACATAAATTGAACACGATGTAGCTTTAACCACGGAACTCCCATTTCATATTAGAACGCCGTTATCACAGAATCACAACGCGCCTACGTTGACTGGTAGCTCGAAGTTGCACATCTTTAACGTGCCCATCTATAATCACTATGATGTCGATGGGACGTTAAACACTAATGTACCTTGGGCCATTCACTGTCCTTTTTTTCCCTCAATTACACACACAAACTTTCTGTTTTCACGTCGAAAGTGTGTGAAGTTTACGATGGGAAGTTTCCGATGGAAAGTTTCCTTTTTAGTATCGCTGGAATATTAGAGCATGTGGTAGCCACTGTAGTAATAAGTAAGACTGAAAGTAATGAGAACATACTGAAGAAACGTGAGGGTCTAAAATCGATTTGTACAACAGTTTTATGTTGTATTTATACGAATATCACAAATTTAGTGTACACTTATCATGCATAAACAGCTCTATATTATAGTTTTTTTTTCAGTTTTTATTACTCATTTAAAGACAATCAGTTGTATGAAATGTCACACGGGGAGTACTCGTTTAGGTTTGTTTGTTGGTTGGTTGTTTGGATAGGGGGACGCAACTGCTAAGGTTATAGGTCCCCCGGTGGGGAGGGAAGGGAGTGAGAATAGGAAAGGAGGGGATGGGAAAGGAAATGCAGTCCAGGGAGGAAAGAAGGAAGAAAGACTGCATCAGCTCGGGGCCCCGTGCTCGCCACGCACGTACTCACGAAAGAACCGTGAGCCCCCTGGGGGGGCTCGTTTAGGATTTGGACAGTAACAAACAATAGTATGTCAGTACTTTCAACATTTGTAATTAACTTCCGTGGTTGATGTACACTAACATATATGTATTTTAAGAGGAAGTACAAAGTATTATGGCTGACACCTGGCATTCCTATTGGAGATTTGGAGACGAAAGATTTTTGTGTTCCTCTGACCTACATAAACGAATAGCAGGACGTACTTAGCAATATGTCGCAAATGTGTGCACGTTATGCAAGTTAAACGTGCATTCATTAAGGTAATATATTTTGTGCAGCCAGTGCCTAGAGTCTTACAGCCAAACAGAAGTAATATAATTCGCACAAAAGTCCTTTTTTTATTACCTGTGTATCGTTTGTTAATTAATATGTAGCCTCTAAGTGCAGTATTCTTGTAACACAGGGTGATAATTTCAGTGACGAAGAATAACAATCTTTCGCAATATATGAAATATATCTCTATTTTCAACGTACCCCAGAGATAATTATTTTTAAGGTGATGGATCACACATGAGATAGATGTAGGACGTATTTTATATATCCTAATAGGGACGCCTAGTCAATGGTGTATTAGCGGAAAATACATGTTATTAACAAATCGCCTCTGTGAAGTATATGGATAACACCTCTGTGATCAACTACTAGTTAACATGATCTATATAATTAATACTTCTGCAAGAAAATGAAAAGTTACGACTGAAATATCTAATTATTGAATGTTTAATTTACAAAGACAGTCGTCTATTGAATTTCAGGATTCTGTTAATGTATACGTAATTTCCTAGTATTTGGAAATGGATTTTCACGTGATTGTACTAAAATATATCAAAATATAATCTGCATGACGAAATCGTTCTTGGAAGCGTTACATTTGTGTCAGAAATCGAGGAAGAGAGGTAGAAAATGTTGGGGGTGGTGAGGCGAGGGAGGGAGAGAGAGAGAGAGAGAGAGAGAGAGAGAGAGAGAGAGAGAGAGAGAGAGATGTTATGATTATGACGTCAGCGTGGACGGTGATGCTCAATTATTCGCATCCCCGGATTGAGCACAACTGACATGCAACGAGTCCGTGACCGACTAGTGTTGGGTGGAACCGGACGTGAGCGGCTAGGTCCCCTCTTCGTTAGGCGAGCCGTAACCGATCATACTGCGTGGTAAAGCATTTTATCAGTAATAAAACAACAACAATTGATCTATTTTGAATCGTAGCTCACGGAGCAACTGCAAGTAAGTACTTAATTAATAAACTGAAAGTAACGCAATTGTAAAATCGAAAACTATGTGAAGTTATTTCGTATATTTACACAGAGAATGGGACAGTAAATTGTGGGAGGTATGCCTACCTATAAACTGAAAATCTACTAGCACTCCTACTGGGAGAGGTTGGCTTTCTGTAAGAATAATATAGCTGTCATTCAGGATAATTAAAAATCAATTTTCCCATTCGCTAGCCGGCCGCGGTGGCCGAGCGTCAGGCACAGTCTGCAAGGCCGCCATGGCGGGGTTTCGAATCTCTCCCTCGAGCAAGGATGTTTGTGTAGTCTTTGGTATAAGGTAGTTCATAAGTAGTTAGTAAGTTTAGGGACTGATGACCCCGCAGTTAAGTCCTTTAATGAAAACCATTTATTTTAATTTAAATTTTTAACGTTGGAAGCCCGTGAAAGCATCATTTATTTTAACCTATTATAAATTTCAATGTAATCATGTATTAACAGTGGACAACGTACAGATTTTATCAGTCATTTGCTTCATGCAGTGTATTGTTACGGTTGGAACAAGGCCTATTTTTTGAAAATGGACGAACAAGTCCGAAACTAGTTACCAACTTCTAAATAGTGCAACTGTGACGAAAAAATAAAAAAATTAATTGTTTTCATTACATATCCAGTTGCTGATCCTGCGCCATCTTCACGATGAATTTTCATAAGTCCCTTAATCTTAACAACATTCCCCTTCGCTATGTTCAACAATGTGCCCTTAAGCGTTCTTGCATTAACGTCATTAGAAGTTCATGTCTGTTTTCCACGTACTGTTGAAGGACGGTATAACCTTGTGAAACACCGTGCAGTTGCTTCCTGTAGTTTCATGGGGGTTGTGATTGTGGGGACAAATTTGATATTTACAGAATTATGAAGGAGAAAATACATGACTGTATCCTCCCATACCAGCCCCCTACACCCTCTTACACCCCAGAACAAAATTTATTCCTTATTAAAGCTCTACTGCACTTGGATGTAGTAAATTCTTTTAATATTCGTCTTAAACTTTTTCCTCTATGGGACTTAATTATTGTGGTTATTAGTCCATAGGCTTACAAATAACTAACTGAAAGAAAACCCACACACCAATGCCCGAGGGAGGAATCGAACCTCCGATGGAGAGCAAGCGCGCGCTCCGCAGCAAGGCGCCTCAGAGCGCTCATACAGTCCACCACGGCTGTCTTTAACAGACGTTATTTGAAGATAAACATTAATTGTTTTCTATAACTTTAACAATATGCAGTTTTCATCCCCTGCAACGCGGAAATTGTTAGTCTTAGACAAAAAATAAATCGGAACTCTCTTGTAGAAAATTTAGTTTAATTTAATTTGATGCCGGTATAATTTTCGATAGGTGCCACAGTTTGCCACGGGCTATAAAATGCTCACACTCCACTGAGTAGGATTTATTAAAAGTTGGCCAGGACTCTTCCTAATAGCACTGTGAAAAAATTTGCGGCTACGGGATTTTTCCCCTAAGTTTTCTTCACTGACTGGACTAACAGGCGGCGTTCATATAGAAGAGAGGATATACACGTGGCGTGGGGCTATTTGCTCTGCGACGAGCAGATATTGTATGCATGTGCGTATGCAGTAATTATGTTCGCGCATGACTACGAACAGCAAGAATTCGTCTCAAGTACGCTTCGAACAACTATGGCGACCGCTTCTTGTTCCCTCTCCGGAATAAATTCTCTGTGTCCTCTGGCTTTCTACTAAATAATCTTTCTTGTGGACTCCAATCAATTTTATTCCTTAAGTTGCCCGAAAGTCAGTTCCAAATTAAGATATAAGCAGAATAATTGCTTGTGACTCAGGCAGGACGTCTGTTGAAGACACCCTCCAGACACGCATACCAGGGTCTTGCACTACGCCTCATGTTTTTTGGCTTCGTCAAGAACTTTCAACGGAATTACCTGAATTTTGGCTTTTGGAGTTTTCATTATGGTAAGTGTTTTATATTATTCACCTAGTAAATTTTAATTTAAGATGTTTGGGGCATCGCGAAAGTGATGAGTTCATGATTTGATATCTCTCATCGAATTTTGCGACCGAAGATCGATAGTGTCTTCGTTTATCCTCTTTGATTTCTTACACACAAATCGGCTAGTTATTTCCTTAGGTTGCCTGAAAATCTGTTCGAAATTAACAAATATTGGTAGACGAAGTACACTCTTTTTCGACCTTAAAATGGAAATTTATCCTTGAGTGTCCGTTATTGAGTCAAAATTATATGATTACATTATAATGCTTTGATTTTTCGCGTTTTTCATACTTATCTTGCCTGTATCTCTAACGTCCGATAGATGCCTAATGAAATCAGAGGAACTTACATATATATAAAGCATTTGTGATCAGGTGGCGTGAACTGTCAACACACAGCTGCTAATGGGCATTGAAATAAGTCAAAGAGAAAAGTCGAAAATTTGTGTCCCCACCAGAATCCTAGCCCCGGTCCTTGTGCTCTCTAGGCAGTCACGCTGAGCACTACGCCACTGTGATCATATTGATCACCACGGTCGTGCAGTACGCCTCCCGTCAAATGCAAATTCTCAACTTATCCACACACTATTACCGTAGTGCCCCTGCACATTATCACTCAATATTGGCGATATTTCGCCAACTCCCGTAAGTCTTCGGTCTTTGTGTGCATACACTCTGAAGAAAGGATCGATGTCCGTCCACGACTTAATTGTCTCTTCCGAAACAACTGACACAATTTGAGAATTTTCGTCTGGCGGGAGGCGTTCAAGGGTAGACCACGCTGCCGGTGTGATCAGAGTGTTCCAATGGCGACCGCCTAGTAAGTCGTAGGATTCGGGTTCCAGTCGCGGCTGGTCACAAAGCTTAAACTTTCCTCACTGACTCATTCCAAAGCCCACCAGCAGCTAATGGCATCAGTTCCTTTACCTTTTGATACAATGTTCACTATAATTTGGTAACACCGCTCCACCATGTCTGCTATCCAAAATACATTATCTCATCAATGAAAACAGGCACTTAAATCTGATAATTCAATTTCTTAGAGCAAGGAAAGTGAAAGTGAGTATTAATTAAGGTTAAATGCACACTACTTGTAAGTGATATAAACAATACTGTCAGTACTAAAAGTTTCGAGACTACATTATCCCATTTTCAAGTACCGGAAAAAAGGAAAGCACATTAAAATACGACGCACGAATTTGATGACTCCCAAACGAAATATGCAATTCACAAAATAACGTACACTCGGTAGCAAAGAAAGCGGGCCACCCTTGAATTCCAATGTGTACGTCACACCTTACCAGCATAGCATAGTTGCATCACAGGTCACCTAAGACTTCCGCACTACTGTCGTACCATAAAAAGTGGGTACCATATAAATTCGAAATATTCAAACATTTCGGCCATTTTCAGGGCATTGAAATAAATCTAAAGGCAAAGTTGGACATTTGTGCTGGAACGGGATTCGAACCTGGATTTCCCTCTTCGGGCCAGCGATTTCCTTAACCAATCAGGCTATCCAGACACGATTCCCTTCCAACCCAAATTCTGAACTTATAGCATACTACGATGCTAGTGACCTCTGCCCATTAGTTTCTCTTGCTCGCAGCCTGTACTGGATACCCGTAAGGGATCGAGCGTATAATGCCTCCGCATTGAATTTGTCAAGTGCATGTCCGAAAGAACAGTCACGATTACCAATAATGATACCAGAAGAACCTGATAGAAAACACCGCTCCTTATGGCTTTCAGTCCAGATGTAAACCAATACCGTTGTTTAATGAACATAATAAAATACCAGATGAGGTAAGGCAGACCTCAAGGATAACAATTTAAATTTCAATTCAACAAATGACACTTCATTAATTAAACAAAATTACGAGGTTTTCTTCGTAATCTGAATTTGAACCCACTTCTAACCAAACAAAGCTTGTGCGTCCGACCAAGACTGACCTAGGCATAAGACAAGTAAACTACCGATTTTTCTCTAGTGTCGGTTTACAAGTCCGAACGGCGGAACCTGGAGAGAAATGACGATAATTTTAGCACTGGAATGCCTATGGAGCTCCTGTTGTTCCTGAGAGGTAACCACTAAATGTATGTATATAGTGCAACACGCAAGTGTGAAACGCCACGAAATAATGTGTTTATCTAAATGGATTAGAACCCGGTACTTACAGGAACTGTTAAGTGAGCACAATCAAATGTCAGGTAATAAATATGTTCACCAATATGGGATCTTCTAATGCCGATACAAAAGAATTTTGTTTGGCTAGAATTCACTCTCGGTACCTTCCGCTATTGTATTATAGCTACAACTACAAATGAAATATTTTTTGTTTTCTTCACCAGTAGTGAAACAGGTACATTTTCGGCTAGAGGTAACACAACGAATAATTCTGAGTTGCATGGGACTCCAACCCCGCTCATATAGTCGCTGTTGTTACCACACGACAGGTGCGAGCTATGACATTCTTGTTCACCAGTCGTTAGGATCGCGCCGTTTGTAGAAATCTGGAAGATTCTGTCATCTTGCGGAAACAATGAAACGATGGGACAGTATCATTTAAAAGGGACTGAATGAATATAATACTGAAATCGGGACTCGAATTCCCTTCCACTGAAAATATTTTCAAAATTTCTAGGATACTGCAAATATGGAATTAAGCTCCTATGAACTCCATTTGTTCGTGAATAAAAATAACATCAATAGTGTTAGGAAGGAAGATTCTGTCATACAGCTAGCAGGAAGAAAACCAGCCGATGTGGTGATCAAGTAGCCTGGAAAGCATTCGCAGCTGTCTGTTGAAAAACGCCACTACTGACTGTCGCAACACCCAAAGGATACGTCAATCAGTCATACATTTCTGTAAGTATGTTTAAAGAATACAGCTGCAATTACTTCTACTAATAAAAGAATGATAATACTCAGTGGAACCAACCGTTAGCTGACATCTTAAACCAAAATTAAAAAAAAAAGTTATTTGCGTTCACCTCTCTTAAGCATTCTGAATAGTAAAAATGTCATTCATCAGACACAGTTCATATTTTTGGAGCATCTACAGTGGTTATATGGTCAATATTATGAATAATCAATAGTTTCTTTTAATAATTACAAACTTATTTAGCCGGCCGCTGTGGCCGAGCTGTCTGCGGCGCGCCAGTAACGTTCTGCACGGCCACTACGGTCGGGGGTTCGAATCCCCCCTCGGGCATGGATATTTGTGCCATCTTTAGTATTAGCTAGTTCATAAGTAGTTTGTAAGATTAGGGACTGATGACCCCGTAGTTAAGGCCCATAAGCTCTACAAACATTTGAACATTTGAAACTTATTTAATTTTGTTATTGAGAGCACTCTCAATGATACTATCGCGAAAAGAGGAAGACACAACAATACAGCACTGATTTCAAAACGAGAACATCCGTGGAAGGACTTAGTAACATACAAATAACATGGAGTCATGGAGCTCCATATCAAAACGGCCTATTGTTATCAGAACGTGGAATAAGTGACACACAACAATGACAGTAATATCTAGAAAAATTAATCATTAAACAAAACTGTCAGGCAGTCTACAAGTACTAACAGAATGATCATTATCAACTGCTAGTTATGACTAAAATACAACCGTCGCTGATTAGAAACATCACATATTTTGAAGATTTTGTCAGTGGGCAGTATGATCAAGACAAGAAGCACCTGAAGAAGCAACAGTTAACTAAGTTGAGCATAGTGCTGAGATTCCTTGTAGCGACTGCACAAAGTGTTACATTTTTGCCCCTGATAGTTTCATAAAGAGTACGCTAATAGTCCTCTATAATGCTCATATAGAATTGTCGTGACGTGGAGTGTCGTAGGTAGCCGGTAGGGCGAGAGGACTTCTGAATGTAAATTGCTCTATTTATACGCGGCCATGAGCTCTTTTCTGGAATTATTTATGGAAATTTTTGCTATTATTGGTGGTTTAGAGAGTGAAGCGTATTATATTTACACCACTGTTACGTACTGTGGTTAGACGAATACATAAGAATGCCTCACGAAATAACTGCATCGAATATTGCGTCTAGAAGGGAAAGAAACGAGATAGAAAACAATAATAATACCCTAATTGGATCACAATTTTTCTTCGATTTGCAATAATTCAAATATAGCTATGAGTTATATCGAAATCTCATGCTAAAGCTATATAAAAAAAACTGAGCCAAACTAGAACACAATTTAATATTTGTAAGCAACAAGATGAACATTCGCTACGGAGCATACTGGAACATAATATTATATCGTGCACCACTTTACATAATTCTACACCTGCTACTTGGATCGCAGAAACGGTCGCTGGAGATGGTATGCACTGTGCTCCATGCGTCGCGATTACTTGTGTGGACACTAGTCTGTACCAAGTGCCCGCTGTCTGAAGGCGCCAAAATTGGTCTCGCCAAGACAGGTACCTGCCTTGATGCCGCCGGCCAAACGCCTGCTAGCCGGCATACCGCATAACTGGACTGTCAAGCGGGCAACGCAACTGGACAGGCGGCGCGAGGCCAACCAGCGCCTGCCAGATGCCAACACAAGACCAGAACATACACAAACAGGAACTTCAAAACAAACAGAAGTAATAGGGACTATTTCTTACAGGTGGCTCTGTGAACCGACTGAGTATGCTTCCGCCTACCTCCTGATTGGCTGCAGGTATCTACTTAAGCCCGGCTCGGCAGCCGATGAGCCAGAGTTGGTGTGTTCGCTCTCGCCTCCTAGGACCGTCTCCACTATGTAAGATCGCCGATTGCTATCGACTTCGCCGATGGTTTTCGGGACGGAAGTGGGTGGAACGTTTATCTGGTGGATTGCAAGTGACGAACTGAACTATACTAGTGACTGTGCCTTTGATCTACCAGACTATAATCTGTTTGGTTTTGGGATTTCTGTCTCTATAGAAGACTTTAGTTTCGTTTTACTGGTTAACGAACCCAGAGTGTACTTTCATTTACTTAAATTTTGTTGTGAAAAATTGAATCGTGGTGGTCACTACAGTACCCATCAGCCCCTCCACAGAAATTTTCCTGAAGATTTTGTTATTATTGGCTGGTTCGAAGATGAATGAAGCTATTCCTGACCCTTTGTCAGACTGATGTTCTTAGCAGACATACGTAATATGGCTAAAGAAAGATACGTAAAGGATGGTTCGATATCAATTGCCGGAAGAAACAACGTAAGATTCACAGAGTAGACACTAGAAGAGTCAATATCGATACATAAGAAATTACATGCACTTTACGATATAAATTTGTTTCTCTGAAGCTTGTACTTTCACTTTGTCTTTTCACTATCTTCATTCATTACTTTTAATGATTAAATGAACAACTGTTTGACTTATTGCTGACTGTGGACAGAGCGGGCCTGAAATATTGAAATTTTTAAATGTGAGTAATCGCCCAAAGTGAGGAATCATATTGTACTGATCATGATAAACCGAATATCATGTGTTCCATTACATAACCCCGTGATATTCATCGAAGCACCCTGTCACAGTTATTACGCGATAGAAATAGCCCATAGTTTGCTGATCGCGCATTATATACCTGTACCTGCTTGTGATTGTTGATCATACGTGACAGCTCATACCATACGTAATACGAGGAGCCCGCCCTTCATCGATACTTCTCCAGAAGAAGATGAGAATGACTCCAATCGCAATGCTACGGAATTAGAACGCAGCCAACCGGATGAAAACCCGAGAACATTTCATCGACATGGGTACTGTTTCTCTTAATGTAAACATTACCTATTACAAGACACTACCAATAGATGGACGTATGTTTTCTTTGGTGGGGAAACAGTCATATAGATTTTTTTTCATTAAATTACCGCCATTTGCCTTATGGTTAATTTATGACCCTTCAGCAATTTTTGTCTTCAAGTTTAAAATCGTCTGTTGTACCTAAAATAAATCAGTCATGCCAATGGTAGTTTTGTTTTACATAACCAGTTATCAATTCACAAAAGTAATTAAAAATTGAAAATAAATTACGTTGCTGCATCAATGTGCAGGACCGAAACATGTTTAAAAAGTAAAATGATTCCATTAGCATGCCTCTCCTGTGCCTATGTCCACATATAAGCAGAGAAGAGCCATTATAATGAAAGCTAAAATTTTTACTGAGATGAGGGGTAACAGCAGTAAAATATTTTAGGAAATGCATATTATCAACCATCAGCTGTTTATTATAGTTCTTAACCAACTTCACGGAAGTAAACGAAACAGACTGATTGATACCTTATCTTGTTAACTTATCCACGCTAACATGTAAGTCGATCAATAAACAATTCCGTAATTGACATCAAGTAGTGATGAATTTTTCAAAAGAGTTCAAATGTTCGTAAATCTATGGGACTTAAATGCTGCGGTTATCAGAATCACAAACTGCTTAAACTAACTAAAGGACAACACGCACACCCATGCCGAAGGTTGGAATCGAGCCTCTGACGGCGAGCAACCGCGCGCCCGCAGCAAGGCGCCTTAGAACGCTCGGCCACTACACCGCGGCGATGTTTTCATCGAGACTTGATACCAAGCGACATCTTAGGAATTTTTATTGACTGACTTACACGTCAGCTTAGATAAGATGGCTGATAATGTATCAACTGAATCAGTCTCTTTAGTTCCCTTCTGTGAAGATAGTTTAGAACCGACACCGGTCGAAGTTACAACTGATGGTTGATAACATACATTTCCTAAAAAAATAATGAAAACATTTTATTTTTGTACATTTTTTCGGACCTGCACCCTGATGTAGCAACGCCGCTTGAGAATAGCCGCCGCGGTGGAGTAGCCGAGCGGTCTAAAGCACTTCGCTGCGGAGCGCGCGGTTGCTAGCCGTGGAGGTTCGAGTCCTCCCTGGGGCATGGGTGTGTGTGTTTGTCCGTAGGTTAGTTTCCTAGGTTTAAGTAGTTTGTAAGCTACGGACTGATGACCACGAAGTTGGTCCGATAGATTTACAGACATTTGAACATTTTTTGAGAATGGCCGTGCGGCTCTAGGACCCATGTCAGGGACTGTGCGTCTACTCCCGAAGGAGGTTAGAGTGCTCCCTCTGACTTATATGTGTGTTATACTTAGCACACGTTATTTTAAGTAGTTTATACGTCTACTGACTAATAACCTCCGCAGTTTGGTATCTTCGATTCACAATCATTCCTGATACAGCATTTTCAGTTGTTAATGATGTTTGTAAATTTTCAATTGCTTCTGAAAAGAAAACGTACATTGATGCGATGATGATATGCAGTTGAGGCGTATTTTAAACTGGAACACTTCGAAACTGGCTACACGGCCGAAATCATGATTGTGTTTTAATAAGTTAACCGTTACGTTTATACGGCGGAAATTTCGTTAAAAAAATCTTTAGATATTCTTACTCTACCTTGTGTGAATGGTACACTTCTCTACGACTCAACAGTGCAGGCGAGACTTTAATGCTTCCTGTATGCAAATATGATGTTCCTCGGCTCATGCTATCGTAATATTCTTCTCCTTCAGGAAATTCATTAAAAAGTTCTCCGCAGTATCAGTCCTCGGTAACCCATTCCAGCAGTTCAGGCCCTTTATGTCCAACACTGCCTTCTCTGAGGCCTACTGAAATATAATCTGCATTTAATTTCTTACCGAGGAGAAGCATACATTTTATTTCTTGTCGGTAGATCTGTTGCTTCTCGATTAACTCCCTCGGCGGGCTAAACCAGGACACGTTCTGGCCTTAATAGCCTTTCCGCTGGGCGGCAGTTCTCGGCCGCTCATCAGGCTATTGAGTTCCTCCTGATACCCGCTAATTGTGTCTCAAGGCCGGCCCCTTACTTCGCGCCTCCCCCAACCCACGCCCCTACTGCTCCTCAGCCTATTTCCACTACAATGCCTGCTACTCGAGAAGATCTCTTAAGTATCCCACTGGCTTTCTCACTTCGTTCCGACACGCAACGCGCCGTTTAACGAGATTAAATCAAATATTATGAACATCACACTTTTCGCAAATAGCCACTACCCGTGACGCTGTAATTCCATTACTTTTTACTCACGGCAGAATAAAGCAAATGCATTACTATGAACGATGTAAGTTTCCGTACTACATTTACTGTATTGTCAATACTCTATTAGCAGTTTCATCTCATTCATAAGCTCTTAGATAACAATTGTAGAATTAACAAAAGATATACTTTAAAGGAAGGCTTCCGCTGCCGTTGTCCCTATCAATAAAAAACCTCAGGGGTCTTTAGCCGAATTATCGGAATTTTACATATTGACAATGTGGCCAAAATCCACGAAGCATTTTATTGTCAAAAGAGATACTATTTGCACTCAAATAGTATATCTATAAAAATTTAATTGGCATGAAGTATGAGGTAATATAACGTAAATGTATGGTGAATGAGGTGGTTATGATGACAAGGCGTGTATCTTATTGACGACGTTTCCTAACGTCAGATCGATTTTTTGATACACTTCACAGATAAACTCTGGGACACTGCCTAATGCAATCAACATGAAATATCTGTGTTGCAGGTCCTGTAAACACCTAAACCCTGTGGAGAACAATCGTTTGACTATTCACAATGGCTATCACAATAGAATACTAGCAAATAATGCAGTTTATGGCGGTCATTCCACTTGCAAACAAATACCGTCATACAACAAATGTTAAAAACAGGTTACTAGGCATGAGACAATCCTTGGCACTAGTATATGAAATTTCATGAAATTGTCACATCAGATGTCTTATCACAATCATTAACTGACATGATGAGTTTTTGTTAGCGATCTGATTCTGAACGCACTGTTAACCAAAGAATGCTTGCTCGTCTGATTAAGACTCGACTAGGCATATAGCACGTAAAATAACTACAGTATCATCAGTATCGGCTTAAAAGGCCGAATGACTGGACCCTGATAGTTGCGGTGGAATGGCTGAGTGTTCTAAGGCGCCTTGCTGCGGGAGCAGGGTTTCTCGCCGTCGGGGGTCCGAATCCTCCCTGAGGCATGGGTGCGTATGTTGTCCTTATGTTAGTTTAACTTGGTTTGATTTGTTTGTAAGTTTAGGGACTAACGACCATAGTAGTTTCGCCCAGTAGGTTTACAAACGTTACATTTAAAAGGAATAATTTTAGCACTATTCCAGGAGTCCTATAAAGATTATATTATCCCTAAGAGGTAACGTTTGAAGATATGTAATATAGTGGAACTTAGAAGTGTGGAACGCCTTGAAGTAATGTTTTGGTGACGGACGGGACTATATGAATCAAATGTCTCGCATTAATTATGGTCACCAAAAGCGTGATGTAGGAGCGGATTTTTCCCTGGCAGGGATTCGAACAGAACATCTTTCGCTACTATCTACGAACAAACATGAGATATTTAATGTTTCTTCTCCAGAAGAGCGAAATGCACATATCTGGCTAGAGGTAACACAACGAGTAATTCTGTGATGTCTGCGAACCAAGCACAAATCGTGATGGTTGACGACACATGACGCGGAGTCAGTTGTCACATAAGGATTTGTTCGTCAAGAAAAATAATACTAATAGCATAAAAGAGCCTACTAAAGACAGAGTTTCTCGAAGCAGAGACCTCCATTTCTGACTGCCGTAACTAGTCCAGCTCCATTACAGACAGTAACGAATGTGATATGTTGATTTGGAACACCGTTAGAGGCCTACGTAGGGGATGAGGATATCGTCGATGAAGAAACAATATCGCATAACTAACAAATTGCCGATTTTTCGTTTTTCAGGCAGAAGATGTTGTTGACCTTACCCGCATCAGCTGTTAACGTCATAATGCCGACTTTTTAGTGATTTACAATGAAAAAATGATCTAAAACAATACCACGTATGTGACACAGCGAATAAATAGATGGCAATACCGCGGAACTGCAGAGAATGAAACACCGCGTATTTACAATCTCTGGATACTGTAAACTATACCGCGTAAATACAAAAGCGCGCGTAGCCACAGGACACTGTTACTGCTTTATTACGTATTTAACAGTGCTCGAAAGTGGTTATATGCTTGGAGCTAATTTGTGATGATGGACAGCGATATAGATGACGATCTTTTTGCTAAAGAAGAAATTGTTTCCTAGCTGAAACCAGCTTATGAAAGCGGAGAATCGTGCCTGAGAGTGACTGACAGCGGTAAGAAAATTGTTTTATTATTCACCTTTGACAGTTAGTAGTATCGCAAGTGTCTTATAGTGATATAAATTAGAAAGCCCTTCACTCATGCATTTCTGCCAAACATTTCTAGACTGCCCACTTTTTTTGTAGGTTCTCCTGTAAATGCAAAACAAACAACAGAGAATATCCGTAATACTGAAGTTACATTTAGTGAAGAAGAATTAGTTTCGTATATGGGGTTCTCGGTTACTGTTCCTGCAACATCTAATGAAGCAGGTAAATATTCTTGTGATTATTGATATTAAGAATATTACTGATGCCGTTGTTAACATAAGCACATGTATGTGAGCATCATTTTTGGTTTGCGTGAATTAATTTATAAATATTTTTCCATCCAGAAACTTCGGTGACTGTATCCAACAATGCTGAAAATGAAACCACAGTCACAGTATCCACTAGAGATGACAGTACTTCACCCTCATTGCTACGCGATGGTGCTAATTGTTATCCAAACACTCTGGATAAACTATGAGAAGATCACGAGAGCAATAACGATGCTGAAAGTGGAGACCAAGAATTTTATGGTGACGTGAGCAGTGACACGAAAAGGAAGTCTAAACCACATCCGGAAGATAGGAAGAAAAATGCCAATAAAATTATTAGAATGTGTGGACAGGCGTATATTGGATACAAAAGAAGTCGAAATGGCAAAATCACTCATGATACTCCAAGAGAGGCACGAAAACTAGTCTAAAGTGAACTACGAAGATGTTCCAGAAATCCGTTCAAAGGAAGTGTCATCAGCTTTGTGCTGATGATAGGCAGGCAGTATTTAACACATTTTGGGAAACAATGTCATGGGATCAGAGGAAGATTTACGTTATTAATATTGTGGAATTAATTACAACCAAACGTCCAGGGAAGAACACTGGCGAATCCAGGAGAAAAGGGAAGCTCATTTATCATTTGAGAAATGAGCTGGGCAAACACAAAGTAATCAAAAAGATGTTTCTCAATACTCTTGGGATAAACGAATGGACTGTCCGATATAGGCTAGATAATTCCACACATGAGATGAGTCCTGATTCAGAATCGTCACGACCTCCAATAAAACAGACGAGGAGGAAAGATGAGACAACCTTCATGAAAGAATTCCTGGACTCCCTTCCGAAACTTCCGTCGCATTACTGCAGAAAATGCTCCTCGAAGTTGTACCTTGAGCCTATTCTACAATCCAAGTAACACCTGTATGGACCTTATGTGGAAAATTTTCATGCGGAGAAAATTTCACCATTAAGTCGGGCTACCTTTAATTTGATTTTAGAATATGGTAATTTTAGCTTATTTTCCCCCAAGAAAGACCAGTGCGACTTGTCGTAGTTACAGGCTTGGAAACGTGAGTGAAGACGTGTATAAGCAACACATAGAACGGAAAGAACAGGCAAGGGTGCAAAAAGATGCAGACAAGAAAGATGCCCAGTAGAAGCTCTGCTCAGTGTACACCATGGACTTACAGGCTGTGAAAAATTTTTGAGTGCAAGTGCAGTTTATTATAAAACAAAGTTGGCTGTTCATAACTTCACAATGTATAATTTAGAAAGTCGTGATGTAGTATGTTAGTGATTCGAAACGTAAAGGTGAATTGGTTGCATCATGTTTTGACTCAGGCATCGTGGAATCCCTATCCTATAGTGTCTCGCTGCTGCGGAGTGCGCGGTTGCTCGCCGTGGAGGTTCTGGTTCTCCCTAGGGCATGGATGTGTGTGTGTGTGTGTGTGTGTGTGTGTGTTCTTAGGTTACTTTACCTAGGTTTAAGTAGTTTGTAAGCTACGGACTGATGACCACGCAGTTTGGTCCGATACATTTACAAACATTTGAATTTGAATTTGAATCCCTATCCAAAACGATTAAGAAAAATCCCTTTCAAGTCATTTTGTATTCTGACGGCTGCACATATCAGAACAGAAATGTGATATTATCAAATGCTATTTTAAGACTAGCAATTGATACTGGAGTATTGATTACACAAAAGATTTTGGAGAAAGGCCACACTCAGATGGAATGTGAGTTCACAGTCCCATTGAGTGTAAGCTTATAGGACGTGAAGTTACACTTCCTAGCCAATACGCTATTGTATCTAAAGAGGCGAGAAAAAAGCCACAGCCGTACGAAGTCCATTATCTAAATTATTCCTTCTTCACCAGCTACACAGAGAAACGTTTGTGGATGTACGACTCAATTAGGCCAGGAAGAGCTGTAAAAAAATGAGCCTACAGTTAGCGATCTGAGGGCGCTACAGTACCGCCCAAATGGTATTATTTACTACAAGTGTTCTTTCAACGAGGTGTGGCAAGAATTACCGAGACGTCCGAGGAAAATTCTTGGAGATGTTTGCTTCCTGAAACTATACAAGGAAAGAAATCCAAATGGGATCATTTACAAAAACGTAAAGATGTTCTTCATAAAGATTGTCATAGTTATTACAACATTCCTTATGAATGAAAATTATCGTGTGTTAACTGTGACGAGTATTAGTGGAGTGTAGTTCTATGTCGCTACTTTGAGTGATGTTGAGTATTTTTCTTGGAAAATGTGCAAACATTATCGGAACTATGTAAACAGTATGTGTATTTCAAATGTTTCTATGAAATCTTTCAATAAAAATTATTAATGTTCCAAAAAGTGTTCTTATTAGCTTTATCAGCACCAAATACAACGTAAATGTGCCAAGTAGTCCCGGAAACTGACAAATAAATGCCTCGTAACTAATAGATTCTCCCATAAATACCGAGGCAATTCCGCGTATCTTCCGTAATTAAGCTTTCTTAGGTGTATATATTTTGTTTATTTTGATTTGATCCGATATTTCCTTGTAGTGCTACGATGCAAATTTAGCACCCCTGTGAAATGTATAAGGCATTTTAGACAATTTTTTGTCTCCGGTGAAAACTTCTTATTTTGCTACTTACGCGGTATTGTTTCTTCACCGACGATATGTTTGTGACTGTTAAAATCAGTTACCCATAGTGGAAATCAGTCCCACGGCATAGCAATTTCCAGCTAACTTCAATTCAACGAACATCGAAATAATCAGAATAAAAGCGTTATCAGTATTAATTTAGTTTCTGTTGATTCACGCGCTAAGAGTATAAGAAAATAATACGAGACAGTATTTCATACACACAGACGTTTGGAGAAAGCAATTCTGGTTGTATGTTTTACTGACACTTTAAAGGAGTTGAGCGCGTGCATCATTATGTCAGCATCGATCTTTTCATGGACCTGACACAGAACGTCATCGATGTGAATCGGAACAATATCATATACGATCATGTACGAAGGACAATAGATCAGTATGAACGGTCGGACTTACTTGCTTGAAAGTCGGCTGTGCTGTCAAATCTCAGATAGCAGAACTATACAGAATGTCATGAAGTTATACATGGTATGGTGGCTAAGATCTGCGGCTGTAGACTTAATCTCTTTAAGAAACGTAAAAACCAGCAACTATTTATAATGATAAGCATACGCTGACACTTCTCTTCAATTAGCATAAGACCTTTATATTGTCATCAACTGAACGCACTTGAAGAAAAAAATCTGATTTTGATTAAGGTAGGGCTGTTTAGTGCTAAAACCCGAAAGGCATCTTGGCGTGAATAAAGTGGTAAAAAGTGAGATAATATGTATTTCTTCGAATAATTTAAAGAAAGAAGTCTAGAACCAAACGAAGGCTAATGTAATGATTATTAATTACTAGTTTTCATAGCAACACATACAAATATTCTCCAGCTTCTCACCTACAACCAACGTTGAGATTAAGGACATAAAGTGAGATCAGTTAAAGATCGCCAAAGCGAACAAACCAGACAGACACCTCACGCTCCATCCGTGAATGAATGGGAAGAGGCGTTAATATATGGCACAATAAAATGTTTCCTCTACCATGCAGATTACTGTTATTTACACGGAATACAGATTGCCCATTAATCTCGACCACTCCAAATAACTTCTGTCCAAAAGCAAAATAAAACAAAATGTATCAAGTACACGTTGTTTACCTACCTAGAGAACATCAACAAGCACGACTGCTTTTTATGTAGCTTTGTACGTTTCGAATATGTGAACAGCGGTACATCTTTCTCAAATGGCCCGTATATTTTAATTCATCAGTACTCTACATCTCCTGAAAACGTGCTGAAAAACTAGAGAACGTCTTAGAGTTTGTTGTGTTAGCTATAAACAAATCGAAACAAGTAAAATACACACTCATTACTACGGATCTGCTGTCTTACATTATTAACCCTTTTAGTCCCACAGTATGAAATCAGCTTTGGAATAATTAAAATGCAGTATTTTCTGTATGTTACAGTGCAGTAAACATCGAAATATGTTTTAAAATTTTTGGTCCAACTATTGACTCTTTATGTCAGGTATTTCTTGCACAACACACACGTTTGCATCGAGGTATTTTATTACTTCCACGTTATTTTGTAGACAGTTCACACTGCCAGATCAATAATGCTAGCATAATCTTCGTCACAACACCAAAGACAAGACAATTCACTGCTGGAATAAAATAAAAGGAACCACACTCACGCTCAGACTCTCAGCCACGTACAGGCGGCAACGCAATACTACCTCCAAGATGGACAGATTAATGCCTCAGAAGTGGCTACACGCTATACCAAGTGGCAATATGTAGTACTGGAAGCATGTTGTGGACAACGTACATATTTTTATCAGTCATTTGCTTCATGCAGAGTATTGTTACGGTTGGAAAATGGTTTGAAAATGGACGAAAATGGACGAAACTAGTTACCAACTTCTAAATAGTGCAACTGTGATGAAAAAAGGAAAAAATAAATGGTTTTCATTACATATCCAGTTGCTGATCCTGCCCCATCTTCACGATGAATTTTCATAAATACATAACAACTCTGAAAACGAGTTTGGTAAGAAATGATACTCAGAACGTGAGTTGTTCATTCTCACCTCCAAAATGTGGACGAATTACATTACGTACGATCAATGTCTGGTTGTATAGGAAGACAAAGTCAGTTTTGTGTTAGGATTCTAATGACGTATTTAAGTGAATGGTACATTGTTACGTCTTTCTGATGAGTTTTTGAGGAGCGAAAGTTGACTATGGATAGAAAAAATTCAATTTACAAAAGATGTAGAATTGTTCATACAATGTTGAACAACAGAGTTACGAGGTCATCAGTCATTATGATTAATGCCTAACTTGTATGGAAATATTTGCTTTATATAGTTCTTTTTATTTTTCGTGTGGATAAATATTTATTTGGTGGGTCAAGGTAAGTAGGACACCATCTGTTGGTGGTGGAAGACGAGAGATCATTCCTCGTGTGTATATAACCGCCACATGCGTGAATTTTTTCTGGAGTTCCACCGATGGTGAAATGTCGTCCTACTGAATGTGATTTGGTATATCGCGAAGATGAAACCTGTATGTTTCACGATGCCAATACCGTAATGCGAACGTGGGGATTGGTCACAAGATGGATGCTAGTACGCAGTTATCGACACTTCCTCCCCATCACACACAAACACAACAGTGACGATCCGTTCACGCGGACTGTATGCACGTATTCCTTCACAGAAGATCTTTATGATGTCACAGCACAAATGAATACGTCTACGTTGACTGGGGCGACCTGACACGCAACAACTCGTCCATCGCTACCTGTCTGCAATCTGCAGCACAATGTTAGTCGTTTGCCTATACGTTCCATGCTGCAAAGCCGAATTTCACGTTAGTCATTGCATTAATCAACGTCATACCGTATGAATGGATGACAGCTTATAGCACTCACATGAGAGATTCTATACAGTTCCAAGCGATGTTATTCCTTCAATGCAATGCAGCAGATAACGGGCGAGTCACTACTGGCACTCATCGTAAGAATCGCCAGTCATTGTAATCCACTAACAAAGGAAGTAGGTAACGAAAACACTCGTTCAACAAATACTTGGAGTCCGTATCATATATTATTTGCAGAGCAGATATAGAGAAGTCAAAGAAGAGCAACACTCTTCTTTACCGGTTCCTTTAGTATGTGAGAAAGCATCATGTAATGATAAATACAATGTAAGACGCTGCAAGAGAGGTGTTCTGCGACAAATTGTAAGTATATGCTACCTTCGTTGTTCCGCGAGAGTACGGTGGAGTGTCCGAAATGTTAAAAGAGTTACCCAAGACATTGATTCCTCTTACGTATTTCTTACGAAAGGCCGTGATGAGAAAATTAGAGAGATTAAGAGTACAGCAGTCTTTCTCCCTGCGAACCTTGCGATGCTGGAACAGAAAAAGAAGTTCAGTCGGTAGAGCGCTTGCCCGCGAAAGGCAAAGGTCCCAGGTTCGAATCCCGGTTCCGACACACAATTTTAATCTGTCAGGAAGTTTCAGAAAAAGAAGTATTACACAAAGTAGCCTCCGCAACACACCTTAAGGTGGCTTGCGCAGAATAAATGTAATTGCAGATGTAGACGTTACGAACTTTCGTGGATAGTGTAGAGGTAAGGTAACCTAGCCCAGAAACGACAGAGTTGAAAGGTAGAAGCGAAAATGTACTGAACTTCCCCTATACTTGCGCAGAAATCAAGCTAAGAGCTCCAACTTCCGAATCTTAGTTTAAGTTAAGGAATTTCTACTCAATACTCCCGAATACCTCCAGATAAAGTCCTCTGTTGATATAAAGGCTCAAGAATTCTCATTATAAAGTGAGCTTCGAACCACGACTGAGAAAATGTTTCAGGAACATGTGTAGTATGTAAGGAAGAAAGAGAAATATCCGGTCTCAGGGGCAACAGGGTGTCGAAATACATCAACGGTGACAGTGGAAAATTTGTGTTAGACGCGGACAAGTAACCGGATTCGTGCACTTCGCGTATGGTGTGTTAACTGCCTCGGCCATTTAGGCACGCTTCCCATCAGACCCAGATTGCCAATTGCACCCATTACTGCAGCGGAGTCCTTCCTCCATTTTGTACTTTCTCGCAGCGTAAACCTGTATTCTCGCAAGGGTTCGGAGGTTATGCACAATTATATTTACGGTGTAGGTCCTTTTGGCCGTATAGCTGCGTTGTGTGTCTCGTCCACACTGTATACATTGATGCATTGAAACGGGGAGAAGAAGAGTCGGTTCTATTACGTAATCGCTCACTAAATGAGCTCATACGTTATTGATAACGCAATGCAACAACGTGCCAAATCACAAAATATTTTTTTGGAAACATGGGCGTTCTATATGTGTTTCGACCTCCTGAACTCGAATATGGCTCTAAAAAGATTTTTGCACAAATCGCACACATTCGTTTTCCTCATAATGCAACATAACAATAACATTCACGAAAATACCATAAGAAGCTCAGAATTCTGTTTCATGTGTAAACAGGTAGTAGGCCTCGTGACAAACATTGAAAATATTTGTAAATCAGTGCGACGTAACTACTCTGGTCATCAGCCCCTAGGCTTACAAACTACTTAATTAACTTAAGGATGACAAATACACCTATGCACGAGGGAGAACTCGAACCTCCGACGGCGATCAGCGGCGCGCTCCGCCGCCTTGGAACGCTCGGCCACTCCACCGCAGCGACAAACTTTGAAAGTGATATCAGTGGCCCAGAAAAAAGGAATTGGTTCCAGACTACAAAAATACCAAGTGTGACACCTGCTTCTTCTGCAACTCGAACTGGACATAATGAAACAGTTTGTTATGGCATTATCGAAGTGTGGATACTGCTTCAAGTATTTATGAAAAAAGTTCTCCAACATGTCATATATTAAGTAGAAAACAACGAGTTCACTGGTCCCAATATTCGTAATATAATTCTAGATGATTTCTTCCATTCAGTGGAATCTGTAGTGCGAGAAACTTTGACTGCTTTCTTGAGGAACAGTCGTAGCCTAGAGTATAGTGGCATACTCGAAAACATGTTGACTAAATTCAAAATTATTGAATCCTCAATGATCCTGAAGCTAGATTTCTTAATAATAATAATAAAAAATGATCAGCTTGGTGGTATGATATAAAATATGTATTTAAAAACATCGTATATTGATTTCATTCAATGATTGAACATCATCAGTGTAGTTTCAAGTACACCACATAAAACCTTTTCAACACTCAAATTACATGTAAAATAAATAACTTGTAACACACGCTTGATAGCGCATCTAAAATTCTGTAAAAAATTCTATTGGTAATATGTTGAATACCATCACGTCTACATCTACATCTACATCGATACTCTGCAAATCACATTTAAGTGCCTGGCAGAGGGTTCATTAACCACCTTCATAACTTTTCTCTACCGTTCCATTCTCTAATAGCGCGCGGGAAGAAAGAACACCTAAATCGTTCCGTTTTCGATCTGATTTCTCTTATTTTATTGGGATGGTCATGTCTCCCTAAGTAGGTGGGTGCTAGCAAAATATTTTCACATTCAGAACTAAAAGTCGGTGATTGAAACTTCTCAAACAGATCACGTCGCAATGAATAACGTCTTTCTTTCAATGATTTCCACCCCAATTCGTGCAACATTTCCGTGACGCTTTCCCCCCCCGTAACGTGATAAAACAAAACGAGCTGCCCTTCTCTGAACCTTCTCAATATCTTCCGTCAGTCCCACCTGGTGAGGGTCCCACAAGGGGCAACAGTACTCCAAGAGAGGACGCACAAGTGTGATGTAGGCAGTCTCTTTGGTGGAGCTGGTGCATCGTCTAAGCGTTCTGCCAATGAAACGTAACCTTTGGTTCGCCTTTCCCACAATATTTTCTGTGTGTTCTCTCCAGTCAAAGTTGTTCGTAATTGTAACTCCTAGGTATTTGGTAGGATTTACGACCTTAAGGTTTGACTGATTTATCGCGTAATTGAAGTTCAGCGGATTTCTTTTAGTGGTCATGTGTATTACTTCACACTTTTCTTTATTTAGTGTCAATTGCCAATTTTCGCACCAAGTAGAAATTTTGTCTAAATCGCTTTGCAGTTGCTTTTGATCCTCTGTTGACTTCACTAACCGATAAACGACAGCATCATCCGCGAACAGTCTAAGGGAGCTATTCAGATTATCTCCTAAATCGTTTATAAACACGAGGAAGAGTAGGGGACCAATAACGCTTCCCTGTGGAACGCCAGATATCACTTCTGTTTTACTCGATGACTTACCGTCAATTACAACGAACTGTGTCCTTTCTGATAGGAAATCGTGAATCCAATCGCACAATTGGGGAGATATTCCATAAGCACGCAATTTCAATAGAAGCCGCTTGTGGGGTACAGTATCAAAAGCCTTCCGGAAATCCAGAAATATGGAATCGATTTGAGATCCCTTGTCGATGGCACTTAACACTTCATGTGTATAAAGGGCAAGCTGTGTTTCGCAAGAGCGATACTTTCTGAATCCGTGCTGACTATTGGTTAATAGGTCGTTCTCTTCGAGGTAGTACATAATATTCGAACAAAGTATATGTTCCAAAATCCTACTGCAAATCGACGTCAATGAGATAGGCCTGTAATTTTGGGGATCACTCCTATTGCCTTTCTTGAATATTGGAGTAATTTGGGCAACTTTCCAGTCTTTGGGTACGGATCTTTCGCTGAGTGATCGGTTGTAAATTATAGCTAAGTACGGAGCTATTTCATCAGCATACTCTGAGAGGAATCTAGTTGGTATACAATCTGGCCCGGAAGATTTATTTTTGTTTAGTGACTTAAGTTGTTTTACTACTCCAGGAACATCTACTTCTAAGTTTCGCATGCTGGCAGCTGTTCTTGGATTGAATACTGGAGTGTTCACTTCGTCTTCTTTGGTGAAAGAATTTCGGAAAGCTGTGTTTAGTAATTCTGCCTTAGCAGTACTGTCGTCGGTAGTATTACCATTGCTATCGCGTAGTGAAGGTATTGTTTGTGTTTTGCCGCTAGTGTACTTCACATATGACCAGAATTTCTTTGGATTTTCTGCAAGATTACGAGACAGGATTTCGTTGTGGAAACAACTATAAGATTCTCGCATTGAAGTCCGCGCTAGGTTGCGAGTTTCAGTAAAAGATTGCCAGTCTTGCACGTCATAGACAATGGTAATAATAAATAGCGAAATCTGAAACAGGTAGAGATGTATGATAATAGAAACAAGTTCCAGTAGACATGGGTTGCAGAGGCATTTTAGAGATAATTTTCGAATGTCTCGTTAACGAGCTACCAAGAGCGTAAACGTGTGCATTTATAACTGCATGCCTAAAGCTAAAACTCCGTGTTCGGTTTCTGCAGTCCACGCGACGTCAGCCGGACGATGTGTCATTCACCGCCATATGACGTCACGCAAATGAGGTTTGGTGGAGCATGAAGTTAGCAGCACACCAAACAAATAGCTGTTATCGAATTTCCAGCCTTGGGGCCGTTGGTTCCCATTTAACTTGCTCCTCTACAGGCATCGCAAGTCCGTTCCAATTTCCCGACCAGGAAAATGTTCCTGCAATACCGGGAATGGAATCCTATCTTCTGGATGACAGGCAAACACGTTGACCACTTTTTCCCATTGTTTATTCGTAGTTTTATTTTCGCCAGTTCTATGTTGACGTTGTATGGCAGCTTTCACCCTCAGTGAATGAGAACATCAATTACCGTTGTCATTCTAGGGTAGCCAGTACCATAACTGCGCCCACAGAATCGACGTCCACTCGGCTATGAAATTGGACTATTTATTGTATAATAATTTGTGTGTACTTAATTTCATCGTTTAAAGAAATTTACTTTTGGTATTGGGTAGGCTACTGCTGTTAAACCTATCGTGAGAGCGACTTATAGGCATATGAGAGCGCTGAATGTTGTCAGCCACGTGAAGTACGTACTTGAGGCGTTTGGAAAATTTCCGTAGTTTTAATCGAATCCTTCCAATGAAAACAATATTCAATTTGCAACTGTCAGTTAATCATGGCGTTTAATGTTTTACGTTCACAGTGTCACTGTTTGTATTTGGTAGCGTCACATTACGAACCCAATTTTTTCTACTTTTATTAGCTATATGGATATAAGGATGACCTGTACCACAGATTTCAACTGGTTATTCGAATAAAACACGCAAGGTATCGAGAAGGTCATCTTTCATCGTAACAATTACATTCCCCGTCAGGGTTTCGAATCCTCCCTCGGGCATGGGTGTTTGTGTTGTCTTTAGTATAAGTTAGTTCTTAAGTAGTTTGTAAGTTTAGGAACTGATGACCCCGCAGTTAAGTCCCATACGCTTAACAAACATTTGAACATTTTTTGAACAATTTCATGTCGTCACTATTCCCTGTGATGCGATGTCTACAATTGGGAAATAAAACAGTTTTATAAGTGTTATTCAACCTCTGACAATGAAGTTCATTGAATGAAGTTATAACGGTTGGTAGGGCAACACAGGCGAACACAACGCTACACCTGCGTATCAGGCAGTGTTGACAACCTACCCCAACTGTAGTTCAGTTGAACGTCGTGTGTGGTGCGTATTAGACCTTTCGGCCTAAATCCTTCGTAAGTGGGTTGGTTCTGAACTGAGAAGAGCACAATGAACGAGCAAATGATAAAAGATTTTAAGCTTGACAAGACACCTAAAGAAACGCATGCGATGCTGATACGTGTTTATGTGGATCAAGCACTGTCCATAACGTGTGCGTACGAATGGTTCGTCCGTTTTCGATGAGGCCGGAATAGTGTTTCTGACAATCCCCCGCAGTTGACGTCCAGCGACCGCCGTCAGTGCCGAAAACATTGAAAAAGTGAGAACATTAATCACGAACGTCAATTAACTGTGTGCATTGTAGCGCATGAACTACAGATTAACCGTGAATCCGTGCGACAAATTCTTACCCAGAAGTTAGAGAAGAGGAAAACATCTTGTCCCACCTCACTTGACTGACGATCAGATATAAGAAAGTTTAGAGGCTTCACAGGAGTTTGTCGAAGGTTCATGAACCGTATCAATGAGGATGAAACCTGGTGTCTCCTGTACGTCAGTGAAACGAAACGGCAAATCATGGAATGGCCCTCTCTGGCGTCACCTCGTTGGAAAAAGGTCAGAGCTGAAATATAACGAATCAAATAATGCTCGCCACCTTTTCCGATAGTCATTATCCACAAGGAATTTCTACCTAAGGGAACGACGTTAATCGATGCAAGATACGTTGAAATTTTAACCTGTTTAATGCAAAGTATACGCAGGGTATGACCTCGGTAGCAACAAGGTTCCTGGTTTTCTGTTTACGACAACGCTCGTCCAGACAAATCCAATAGAGTCAAACAAAACTCAAATGTTCAAATGTTTGTATAGCTTATGGGACTTAACTACGGGGTCATCAGTCCATAAACTTACAAACTACTTATGAACTAGCTAACACTAAGGACGGCACAAATATCCATGCCCGAGGGGGGATTCGAACCCCCGACCGTAGTGGTCGTGCAGACCGTGACTGGCGCGCTGCAGTCCCCTCGGCCACCGCGGCCGGCTAGAGTCAAACACTTCCTGGCAAAAAATGTACATGACAGTATCCTCGGTAGCTTAGAAGCATTTTAGAAACAAACAGGGCTCTAAGAAACCGATGAATGTACCGCGACTTGTCCGTTCAGTGTCTTAGCGACGATTCAGACACAAGCAGTATTCTGTGGAGGCCTGCAGTAACGACTCCAAGCAAAGGTTTGCAGCGAAGACAGAAGACAGATTGGCTGCCATCAATTATTGCCCGCCTGTTGGCCGAGCGCTTAGGCGGCACCACAGCAGCAAAAGCACCATATTCACCGACCGGACAGTTCTTCAGCCAGACCATATGCGAGGCCTCATTTTATGCTTGGAGACTCTATCTGTACAGCAGACATTACTGACAGCACAGCACAGCACAGCTTCAGTTGCTAAGAGTTCACTTTGCTACATAGTAGACGAAGTTACCTATATGTGTGACCAATGTCTGGTTCGGACGTGTATGGAAAATTGTTCCAACGTGACCCGCCGTATCATCCGTATCATCCGTATGGCATGGATGTTATCCCTGGGGTTGTACCGGACGCCTCGCAGTGGTTATTTCATTTTTAAAACACATCGTAATCATAGGGACTCATGTCGGGTGAGTACGGTGAACGTCCAAGAATCTCCAATCACTGCAGAGAAAGAGGTCCTGGATGGCAGCAGCGGTGTGGCATCGTGCATTGTCATGCTGACCGATGGGATGCTGTTCCATGAAACGTAGCTGTAGCTTGAGGGCTGCATTGCCAGTGTAACATTTTGAAACATCTACCGTACTCACCCGACATTTATTTATTTATTCGTATCAGAAGTTGTAATACTAAGTATACATTTACAAAGGAAGAAACTCTTACTGGATTATATACATTACATACAAAGTCACACTTTGCAAATGTGTCTATACTACATTTGCCAAGACGTTCGTGACATCCAGTGCATCTTCTGTAGCCTGAAGCAGATTTTGTACTGTGCATGTTTTAGGGCACCAACTACACTGCAACAGATGAGACGTCTTCTGGATTGGACCACAATCACATAATGGGGGCTCGGTGTTGAAAACCCATTTCTGTAGGTTGCTTTTACATCTTGTCACGCTTGCCCGTAATCTGTTCAGTGATCTCCAAGTATTCCATTTCTCCTTGTGACCGGGTGGTAGTTCTTCGCTAGGTGTCAGCCATTCTTCGGAGAAAGTGCAGCTGCACGCCACATGTCGATTCGAAATTGCTGAGGTGTCCCGTTAAGAGCCTCTGTTGTTCAGAGGAAACTTTTCCTAGATTTGAGTCTGCCCTGTATCCATACAGAATGTGAGCTTCAGATGTTTACGCCTTCTTCGTCTCATTTTTTTTTGCTGAAATCTCTCGACGGATTTTCAGGAAGGTCAATGCCAGAAAGCCGGTACAGTTTGTCCAACCGGGTAGGTCTTAGACATTCCGTAATGGTATCGGTGAGAGCAACATCTACCATCCAGGCGTAACATGACCTGTACCATACTGGGGATGCATATTCGGCTGCAGGGTAACATAGAGCAATGGAAGAGGTTCTCACAGTGTTGAGATGTGCCCCCCAGGGAGAGTCCGTTATCTTCCTTATAATATTATTTCTGGCTGCGGCTTTTTGCTTGGTGTTCGAGCAGTGTTTCTGGTAAGTGAGAGCACGATCAAGGGTTACTCAAAGATATTTTGGTGAGATCCAATGTTCTAATGTATTTCCTTCCCAAGTAATTTTAAGAGTCCTGTTTGCCATTTTATTTATGTGGTGGAAGGCACTAGTCTCAGTTTTACTGGAGTTCGGTCTCAGCTGATTCTTGTTGCAGTAGGCAGACACCACTGTAAGTGCATTTGATATTTCTTTTCAATAGCGCCAAAGCAGGTACTTTGAGTCGTAATGGCACAGTCATCTGCATAAATAAAGCTCTGTGTTCCTACGGGTAGTGGCTAATCAGTGGTGTAGATGTTGGGGGAGAGCAAACTTCCCTGAGGTAATCCATTCCTTTGTGATTTCCACCTGCTTCTTTTCCTTCAACAAAAAATCTTCTGTTTTCAAGGATGTTTCTTATGAATCAGGTGAGGTGGTAGTCATTAGTAACATTGTATAGTTTCATAAAGAGTCGTCTATGGTTGACGGTATCATATGCAGCTCTAAGGTCGACAAATACTGCTTCAGTGATCTTTCGAAATAATCTCCGATATGCTGCGTTAGCTTCAACACTTGAGATGTACAGCTCTTCCCAGTTCTGACTCCAGCTTGCTATAGTATGTAGATTTCCTCTAACTTCTCCTTTAGTCTATGGAGTATGAGTCTTTGAAGGATCTTGAGTAGATGACAAAGGAGCGAGATAGGCCGATAACTCTTTGGATCATTGGATCCTTACCTAGCTTGCGAATAACTATGACTCTGGGTTTCCTCCATAATTTCGGGATCTTGCATGATTGGATGCAGTTGTTCATCAATATGACACATGATTCCATGGGATTACGAACTATTTTCAAACTGACAGAACTACTTCGAGAATCCGGTACAGCTGCGGCGGATTAGCCGTGCGTACTGGGGCGCCGTGCTGCGGTGCACGCGGCCGTTCGCCATCGGGGATTTGAATCCCTCCTCGGGCATGAATGTTTGTGCCCTCTTCAGTATGAGCTATTTCATAAGTAGTTTGTAAGTTTAGGGACTGATGACCCCGTAGTTAAGTCCCATAAGGTCTACAAACAATTGAACATTTTTGTAACTCTAAGTGATTTCAGGAAAAATAATGTTTCTCGTCACTTTTTATCCAGTCCTCGTATTCGCTTTCTTAACAATTACATCTTTCAAAACAAGTTTCATATCACTGAATGTCTTTTTCTTGATTTGAAACCTATTTTCCAATATTCTTACGATGAAAATAAATTACTACATAAATGTAATTCGCTAATGCAGTTCAATTAGATATGCTGTGTCTCGAATTGTGAACTGGATAAAGCCGCTCGTGCATATTGTTTCTTCTGTCAACACGAGCATTCTTACTTTATTGTAATAACTGCTGTAGGCATGGGATCTTGACCAGCGAATTGTAGATACCATAAAAACATCATTTAAACTCTTAGATACTCTTTTAAGAATTATAACATGAATTATTTGCTCTATAGCTATGAAATTTATGATCAGAAGTATCTGGACACTCCTATGTAATGCAGTATTCGCCATTAGAAGTGACGTTGGACGGACACGGCTGTACAGGCTGTCTGAAACCTTTGCATCCACATCCACTTATACTGAGATATGGCACCAATGCATATTTATTGTCTTGCTTACATAAACTGCGTACATTTCATAACAGCACATCAACTTACCGGGCGATGAAAAAGGCAGTATAAATTTGAAAACTTTATTAATCACGAAATAATGTAGATAGAGAGGTAAAAATTGACACACATGCTTGGATTTAAATGGGATTTTAAGAGAACAAAAAAAAGTATTGCTAGACGCGTGAAAGATCTCTTGCGCGCGTCGTTTGGTGATGATCGTGTGCTCAGCCGCCACATTCGTCATGCTTGGCCTTCCAGATCCACAGACCTCAGTCTGTGCGATTATTGGCTTTGGGGTTACCTGAAGTCGCAAGTGTATCGTGATCGAGCGACATCTCTAATGATGCTGAAAGATAACATCCGACGCCAATGCCTCACCATAATTCTGGACATGCATTACAGTGCTGTTCAGAACATTATTTCTCGACTACGGCTATTGTTGAGGAATGATGGTGAACATATTGAGCATTTCCTGTAAATAATATCATATTTGCTTTGTCTTAATTTTTTATGCTAATTATTGTTTTTCTGATCAGAGGAAGCGCCATCTGTCGCCCATTTTTTTGATTTAATTTATTTATTTTTGCTTCTAATAAAACCCCATGTCATTCCAAGCATGTTTCTATCTACATTATTCCGTGATTTATTAAGTTTTCAAATTTATACTGACTTTTTGATCACCCGGTATAATAAATATTCAAAGTGATGATCGCCAGGCTCAAAGCTTTCATGGCAAAGGCAGATGAAGTTCAGCCGCAGTTTCTCAAAGATCATGGCTATTATTTCTACAAGAAGTCGCTTAGATGCTAGAAAGAAAGTCTTCATCCGTTTAAACTGGGGTTTCATACACCAACGACATGACGTAAACTCAGAGAAAAAGTTCTGAGACAAGAGGTCCGTCTATCGTGCTGGCCACGTGAGGGGATTTCGCTTTCGAATCGAACTACAAAGTTATGTATTATTCTGGTGCAGTGCCCGCCGACATTATCAAACCGCATCATTTTCCGGATCCCTGTAAGATCTCCAGCGCATCTCGTAGAAATATCAAGTAGCATTGACCAGTAGAATAGGGAGTCAGCAAATAAAGTCATATTAGGTGATCCTGGTGAATTCCTATCCATACATTGACAGAGAATCGTTGCTGATGGCCACACTTCTCACTCCAAATATGCAATCATGCAGTGCGACTGGTGGTCGCAGTTTTGAACAATAATACTGTGAGCCACGGCGTTGCTAAGCATTGTAGGCTGTGTATGTCCATAACACAATAAATATACATTTCCGACCTTTGTTTCCCTATTGAAATATACGAGGGTTGGACCCGTTGCCAACGATGTGGACGTCGTAGTATACCGTTAGCAGAGTCTATTCTGTTGATGGTGCGAATGAAGTGGTTTACTGCCTGTCGAATCTCTGGAACAGTTCTGAAGCGAATGCCACGAAGTGGTTCCTTCGTCTTCGAAATCAAATCAAAGTCACAAATACTTAAGTTGATTTGATTCCGAAGACGAAGGATCACTTCGTGGCATTCGCTTCAGATATGTTCCAGAGATTCGACAGGCAGTACACCGCTCCATTCGCACCATCAACAGAACAGGCTCTGCTAACGGTATACTACGTATTCCACATCGCTGGCAACGGGATCTACACGCCGCTAGTGACTACTTTGAAGGACAGTAACAGGTGCAAATACATAACGCTTTTTTACCGGTTGTGAGTAAATAGTTGCCACTATTTAAGTTCCAATCCTCGTAATTGGATGTGGATCCACTATCATCTGTTTGAATTTGACCAAAGAGGTTTGAGGCAGCTTAATATGTACAGTACAGAATTAAGTACCACACTAGACAGTACAAATTTTAATTATTCGTTTCGGCATTTTAAAGTCATTCACAGATTTCACCAACTTACCTTTTCAGCGTAAGAAATAGTAGGTTGAAAATATGTGTAGTGCTTTGACATTATAGACGTGCTAGTTGCTCCAAAAATGTAAATCGACTGGACTCGTTCTTTACAATTCCTGGAATCTGTATTCGTGTTGAAAACTACGAGTTTGAGTACTGTGGGCAGGGTGAAGCTGGGAATTTGTATCTAACGGGAGGTGTGCTTAGGTAGTCCTTGCAAGTGCCGTGATCCCTGTGACCCCAGTGGTGTAGGGGTCAGCGCAACTGCCTAGAAAGGAGGAGACCCGGGCTCGAATCCCGGCTGGGCACACATTTTCAGCTTTGCCGATTCGCAGTTGGTGTCATATATTCTATGAATATGATAGAATAAGAACTGCAGGTTCAGAAGTGACGTCTGTTCTTTCGGAACAGACGCCCCACATATATATAGTTATGGCGCCCAGTGTTTCCGGAAAAATGGAAATGAGCGTATGGCTTTCTTGGCCGGGATATCCCTTGCGGGATTGATCGGCCGCCTTATTGTAAGTCTTTTTAGTTGCGACTTACGTGCCAATGATGATGAGATGATGATGATTAGGACAACACACTACACCCAGTCCCCTGCCGGGAATCGAACTCGGGCCCCCTGCGTGGTAGTCAGCGACGCTGGCACTGAGCTACGGAGGCGGACAGTGTTTCGGATGGCGTAGTGGACAGCGCAAGTGCTGCCTGGCTTCCACGGGGCGCGGATTTGACTCCAGGCCTGACAAAAATTTTCAATTTTCACCATTCATGTAAATCAGGCACCCTGCCAACTCGTGTCTTAAATTCCTCTCTGCCTTTATTCCAAAAAGTGCTGCCCGCGGTTTCGACCGATTTGTGTGATTTTGTGGCTACAGCAATTTTCTGGAGACGATTACTGTGCAGAGTAGGCACTAAGAAAACTCACCGTCGAGGTTCTTGATGGTGACGTGGCACTTGGCGTAGGACTTGCGGCGCGGCGAGCCGCCGTCGTAGGCGAGCACGGTGAAGCTGAGCTGCTTGTAGCGCGCCTCGAGCGGCGCCTGCAGCGCCACGACGCCGCCGCCGTCGCGCCGCTGCAGCGCCACGAGCGGGCTACGCGACACCAGCGCGTAGTACACCTCCGCGTTGTACGGCCGCGCGTCCGCGTCCGTGGCGCGCACGCGCAGGAACGCCGTGCCCACCGGCGTCGCGCGCGGGATCTCCACTCTGCAAGCACACCGCGCTGCATTACACCCCCTACTCTCTTCACAGCTCGTCTATTTAGTTATTTTCTCAGTAAATGACATGGTGAATGATTTTTATTTATTTATTGTTTTTTTCTGTTACATAGGACCCAAATTTTAACACGAATTATCTACAAGAGAATGGAAAAGGTGGTAGCTGACCTCGGGGAAGATCAATTTGGATTCAAGCGGAACGTAGGAACCCGGGAGGAAATACCCACTTTACGTCTTATCTTAGAAGATAGATTAAGGAAAGGTAAACCTACATTTTTAGCTTTTGTAGATTTGGAGAAAGCTTTTGACAATGTTGACTGGAATACTCTCTTTCAAATTCTGAAGTCAGCGGGGGTAAGATACAGGGAAAGGAGAGTTATTTACAACTTGTACAAAAGCCAGACCGCAGTTATTAGACTCGAAGGGCATGAAAGGGAAGCATCAGTTGGGAAGGGAGTAAGACAGGGTTGTAGCCTTTCTCCGATGCTATTCAATTTGTACATCGAGCAGGCGGTGAAGGAAAGCAAGGAAAAATTTGGAATAGGGATTAAAGTTCAGGGGGAAGAAATAAAAACATTGCGTTTTGCCGATGACATTGTAATTCTGTCAGAGACAGCAAAGGACTTGGAAGAGCAGTTGAATGGAATGGACAGTGTGTTGGAGAGAGCGTATAAAATGAACATTAACAAGAGCAAAACAAAAATAATGGAATGCGGTCTTAGAAAATCAGGCGATGCTGAAGGAATTAGATTAGGTTACGAAACAATGAAGGTGGTAGATGAGTTTTGTTGCTTGGGTAGTAAAATATCATGCGATGGTCGCAGTACAGGAGATATAAAATGCAAAATGGCAATGGGAAGAAAAGCATTTTTGAGAAAGAGAAATTTGCTAACATCGAATATTAATTTAAGAGTAAGGAAGTCTTTTCTGAAAGCATTTGTGTGGAGTGTTGCCTTGTATGGGAGTGAAACATGGACGTTAAGCAGTGCGGACAGGAAGAGGATAGAGGCTTTTGAAATGTGGTGCTACAGAAGAATGCTGAAAATTAGGTGGGTAGATCGCATAACTAATGAAGAGGTACTGAACAGAATTGGTGAGAAAAGGAATTTTTGGCATACCCTGACTAAAAGAAGGGATCGCTTGGTACGAAACATTCTTAGACATCGAGGAATAGTAAATTTAGCATTGGAGGGAAGTGTGTGGGGTAAAAATCGCAGAGGGAGACCAAGAGACGTGTACAGTAATCAGATTCAAGTGGATGTGGGTTGTCGTTCTTATGAGGAGATGAAAAGGCTTGCTCAGGATAGAGTAGGGTGGAGAGCTGCATCAAACCAGTCTCCGGACTGAAGACCACAACAACAACAACAGGACCCAATTGAGGAGTGAGACTCCATGGCCATGGAACAAGTCAATACATTAATTGTTACACAAGAATGGTAATAAAAAATTTTTAAGTAGTCCTTTGCACACGACAATCTTAAGACAAAGTGAAAAGAATCAAAGAAAAAAATCAATTAGCTTAACTGTGTAACTTTTCTAGGAGTTCCTCGACAAAATAAAAGGAGTGAGCCATGAGGTAACTCTTCAATTTAGACTTGAAAGCGTGTGGATTGTGCTAAGATTCCTTAGTTCTTGTGGCAGCTTACTGAAAATGGATGCCGCAGGATACTGTACACCTTTCTGCACGAGTGTCAAGGTGGTGTGATGTAAATGTAGATTCTACTTCTGTCTAGTATTCACCGATTGAAAGCTATTAACTCGAGGGAATAAGCTGATATTATTAACAAAATACGACATTAAAGAAAAATCGTATTGTGACGCCAGTCTCAAAATTCCCAGACTACTGAAAAGGAGTCGACATGACGTTCGTGAACTTACGCCACATATTGCTCGAACCGCCCGTTTTTGAGCCAGAAATATCCTTCCTGCATCACGCGAGTCACCCCAAAAAATTATGCCGTACTTCATAAGCGAGTGAAAGTAAGCGTAATAGACTACTTTTCGTGTTGAAAAATCACTTATTTCAGATATTCTACATCTACATAGATACTCTGCAAATCACCAAGTGCCTAGCAGAGGGTTCATTAACCACTTTCATAACTTCTCTAATAGCGCGCGGGAAGAAAGAACACCTAAATCGTTCCGTTTTCGATTTGATTTCTCTTATTTTATTGGGATGGTCATGTCTCCCTAAGAAGGTGGGTGCTAGCAAAATATTTTCACATTCAGAACTAAAAGTCGGTGATTGAAACTTCGCAAACAGAACACGCCGCAATGAATAACGTCTTTCTTTTAATGATTTCCACCCCAATTTGTGCAACATTTCCGTGACGCTTTCCCCCCCCGCAACGTGATAAAACAAAACGAGCTGCCCTTCTCTGAACCTTCTCAAAATCTTCCGTCAGTCCCACCTGGCGAGGGTCCCACAAGGGGCTACAGTACTCCAGGAGAGGACGCACAAGTGTGATTTAGGCAGTCTCTTTGGTGGAGCTGTTGCATCGAGTTTGTGACACTTGCGCGGAGTGACACTTGCGCGGAAAGGGAATTTGTAGACACTTGCGCGGAGACCCGGACGCTGCAGGTAGTGAACAGGGTGTTCCAGAAGTAGGGATACACCACCCCTACTCCTCGCCCTCCAGCCGCTACCTGTGCCGTATTCAGGGAAAGGCCTACCGAGCGAGGTGGAGCAGTAGTAACGGCCCGGAGATATCACAGCCTCATTCAACAAGGAGATAACACGTCATACAAATATCACTCGATTTACAATACAGCACCATGTGAAGAGGAATGTGATGAAATCGGAATTGAGCGCAACTGTTGCTAACTACAATTTCGGATTTACTGCATTTTGAGTCAGAATTCGCATCTATATTCGCATTTATCGCAAATGCGAATTTTTCCTGTCCCTAGTAATACCTCTAAAAATAAACAGCTGATCAAGGCACTGAAAGCAAGGGCAGATCTTTGGGTGTATTACTACAAATAACTAAAACACAATTTGATCGTGGAATTATATACAATCTCATTACACCTTATGTTTATTATGAGATATCGATTTCGGCTAATTTCAGGTCATCTTCAAGTCTCAAACAACAGGTGTTACTTATGCATTTTTCCAGTGGCACTCATAACCTTTAAGTGTTTACACACGCCGGCCGCGGTGGCTGAGCAGACTAAGGTGCTCCAGTCACGGTCTGCACGGTCACTACGGTCGGGGGTTCGAATCCCCCCTCGGGCATGGATATTTGTGCCGTCCTAGTTCGTAAGTAGTTCATAAGTAGTTTGTAAGTTTGGGGACTGATGACCCCACAGTTAAGTCCCATAAGCTTGACAAACATTTGAACATTTTTAACTACATAGCGGTCAATTACATCAACGTATCTGTGCAGGATGCCTAATATATTTATTGCTTGCGCAGGTGTCTTGATATGCTTAGTGTTCTGAATAATATGCTTTTAGGAGGTATGACTGTGGAAAGTCATAGTCTTGTAGTAGCAGAGACTAACTCTCAAAAACATTATCACTATTAAAATACCTTTTGTTTACAGGAGGAACACTCAACGGATTAATGTGAAGTTAGAACAAGTCACTATATTGCTCTTCAGCTTGCAAAGGGTTGTGCAATTTCACTGATTTTCGTGTTATGTTGACAGTGTGGAAACTTGACAACAGCAGTGCTAGACTTCTTGGTGTGCCTGTACCCAGGAAAAGCGATTAGCCGCCCCAAGGGCCCCGGGTACCGCGCAAGTGTCACTCCGCGCAAGTGTCACTCCGCGCAAGTGTTCCAACCCCGTTGCATCTTCGAAGCGTTCTGCCGATGAAACAATATTTTCTATGTGTTCTCTCCAGTCAAAGTTGTTCGTAATTGTAACTCCTAGGTATTTGGTAGAATCTACGACCTTAACGTTTGACTGATTTATCGCGTAATTAAAGTTCAGCGGATTTCTTTTAGTTGTCATGTGTATTGCTTCACACTTTTCTTTATTTATTGTCAATTGCCAATTGTTTTAATGGTAAATATAGCAGAATTTAGTTTTGGAACAAGATCCTGAACATGGGCTGTCCATGACAGCTTACTGTCTATATGAACACCTAGAAATTTGAACTGTTGAGTCTCACTTATCATATGCCCATTATGTGCTATCAAAATGCCAGCTTTCGTCAAATTATGTGTTAGAAATTGTAAAAAACTGAGTTTTACTGTGATTTAACATCAACTTGTTTTCTACAAGCCATGAACTTATCTCTTGAACTGCATTATTTGATACTGTATCAATATTACGAGCAACGTCCTTCACTACCAAGCTGGTATCATCAGCAAACAAACATATTTTACAGTCACCTGTTAATCTCGAAGGCATATCATTTATATAAACGAGAAACAGCAATGATCCCAAAATAGATCCCTGGGGCACACCACACCTAAAAGTAAGAGGTGAACCAGTTGTGAGCTACTCCCCGTGTTCCATAATGTTCCAACTTCTGCAACAATATTTTGTGATCAACACTATCAAACGCTTTTGTTAAATCAAAGAAGACGCCCAAAGTCTGTAGCCTCTTATTTAACCCATTGTTGTTTCAAAAGAAAAGTGTCCGCCTGTTTATAATTCGCGCAAAGCTACAGTTTTATTACGATATTGATGAAAATTTGAACACTTAACCTTCCAAAACAAAAGGAGAATCAGTGTCTGCCTAAGATTTCGTACTGTGCATGGCGAATGGTACCTTACAACAGACGTCGATACCGATCAGCAGGTTTATTCCGATCTTGATGAAATTTTGCAGGCAAAGACAAGACAAGACAACATCGCGGACTACATAAGATTTCATGCAGCGAATAGAGGAACATATCTTACAACGTATTTCAACATCGTTAGACAGATCACCATGAAACATGGCAGATACAGGGTGTTTCACTAAGTGTGTTTGGCTCTGTAACTTATAAAATAAGAGGTGACGGGAAATTTTAATGCAGTACGTCATCACAAGACATGTTACACTTTCTACGGAGCTATGAACATAGTTTATTGTATCATTTTCCAAAGAGTTACAGCACAAAGATATAATTTTTTTAAATTGAACAATAGTTCTTTCTATCGTGCATTGGATTCGTTGAAACCAGCTGCGATGTTACATCTCGTCCGCAGATCCTTTCGACGGCGCATTGCATTATGCATTGAGGAACATGGACACACATTTGAACATCTCATGTAAATCAACTTCCCACCGCCATAACACCCATCACCCACCACACAGCCATGTATTATGTACAGCGTGTGGTATCTGCCCCTGAAACTTTGAAGGGTTGTAGCTCCCAAACTAACAGTGATAGGAATGTCGTTTAATTTGATTTGGTTTCAACGGATCCAATGCACGATAGAAAAAAACTATTGTTCCATTTAAAAAATTAGACCTTTGTGCTGTAACTCATTGGAAAATGATACAATAAACTATGTTTATAGCTCCGCAGAAAGTGTAACATTTCTTGTGTTGAAAAATTTCCCGTCACCTATTATTTTATAACTTACAGAGGCAAACACACTTAGTGAAATACCCTGTATATGCGATTTTTCAAAAATTCAAATGTTTGTAAATCTACTCGGACTCAACTGCAGGGTTACTAGCTTACAGACTACTTAAACTGAGGTGAACTAACCTAAGGACAACACAAACACCCATGCCCGAGGGGACACTCGAACCTCCAACGGCGAAAAGCCGCACGCACTGCAGCACGGCGCCCCATTTCGCAGGGCTAATGCGATTTTTCATAGACAGGGGGAGGGACAGAGAGAGAAGGGAAGAGGAGATAGACAAACAGAAGAGTCGAATAAATAAACACCTGGGCAAGGCTGGCTCTTCAGCTAGTATCTTCATACAGGGTGTATGAAAAAGGATGGCGCAAACTTACAAGCTTGAAAGAACACGATAATAGATGCAAAAATGTCCCACTAAACATGGGCCCGCAAACGAGGCGTTTGCGAGATAATTTCGAATGTAGGGCTCCAAGCCGCCACTGATGTCATTGTAAATATCGTCCTAGTTAGTGCACATTAATTTGAAAGTTAGACATTACTATTAAGATTTATATAGCATTTAGTTCATATTTCACTGACTTTATTGTAAACACCGTTCTAGTTAGTACAAATTAATTTGAAATTTAGACTTTTCTGTTAGGTTATACATCGCATTTAGTTCACTTTCCACATATGGGTTACCCGTTAAAGGACGTGTTCAAAATTTCTTCCTTGCATCTGCATGCAAAACTGTACTCGTCTCTGCAATGAATTTCGAATTCTTTCGAAAACGCCTCAATCATTTCGGAATTCTTGACAAGCATGTATAACTCTCCGAAATGATCCACGGGTTTTCGAAAGATTTCGAAATTCATTGCAGAGACGAGCACAGTATTGGATCAAGATGCAAGGAAGAAGACACTTCGAACACTTTCTTTAACATGTAACCCACACGTGAAATGGGAACTAAATGCGATGTGAAAGCTAATAGAAAATACTAAATTTCAAATTAATGTGTACTAACTAGGACGATGTTTGCAATGAAGTCAGTGAAATGTTAACTAAATGCAATGTAAATTTTAATAGTAATATCTAAATTTTAAATTAATGTGTACGTTAATTCACAAGACGTCAGTGGCGGCGTGGAACTATTTATTCGTAATTATCTCGCAAACGGCTCATTTACGGGCCCATGTTTAGTGGGACATTTTTGCGTCTATTATCGTGTACTTTCAACCGTGTAAATTTGCGCCATTCTTTCGATACACCCTTCATATTAGTTAGAGTATTCGTGTGTTTGAGTGTGTGTACTGCATACAAATCTACAATTTTGTTCCAATATTGATTAAATGTTGTACGTTCAAAACAAGAGGTAGGTCGCTTTCTACATATTACATACGGTACACGGCGGAGGGTACCTTACAACAGAATTCGACTCAATTTACAATTTTACTTCAATTTTGAAGAAATTTTGCACACTGAACCTTCAAAACAAGATCAATGGAATTCTTTAGCTTCTCCCGGCGTAATTATAGATAAAAAACTTGTGTCAAACTGACACAACTGACTGCCTCGGAGTGAATGCGACGCTTTTCTCTCCTCCCTCATTCCGCCTTTCCTAAAGCCGTCCGCGCTCGGCGACGTCTGCTAGCGGCGTCTACGCTGTATCGCCACACTCGGCCCATGTCAGTTGGTTATGCTTAATTTTATTTCCTTTCTTAATTATGCTTAGTGCGGGTTTCCATGTTTTACTGACTATGTAGGCGCTGTCACGATTAATCTGCGGTTCCCAGAAACTGGACGCCTGGGACAGAAGTCCCGTGCCGGCCGCGGTGGCCGAGGGGACTGAGGCGCTCCAGTCACGGTCTGCACGGTCGGAGGTTCGAATCCCCCCTCGGGCATGGATATTTGTGCCGTCCTTAGGATTAGCTAGTTCATAAGTAGTTTGTAAGTTTAGGGACTGATGACCCCGTAGTTAAGTCCCGTAAGCTATACAAACATTTGAACATTTGAAGTCCCGTATTCATGCAGTCCATGCCATGTAACTCAGAAAGGCCGTGTTCTGCGACTGCCGATTTGTAGGGCTGTTGTAGTCTCCTATTTTGCTGATGCTCACGACAGTACGCTACGTTTGACCACCGTAGACCTCACCACATTGGCAGGACATCTGGTAAACTCCGGATTTAAGTAGACTCAGGGCATTCTTAATCGTGCCAAGCAAAGCCTTAGTTTTGGCCGGCAGGCGGAAAACAGTCTTCACTTCGTGTTTTCGAAGAATTCTCCCTGTCTTGTTGGATAGTGCGCCACAATATGGAAGAGATGCAGTGGCAACATCCTCCAGACGTTCCTCAATTGTTCCCGTCGGAAGTAGGTCGGTGCATGACGCAGGATTCTCCCAATTTGAAACAATCTTTAATTATTATAGTTCTTCATTGAGACTGTCATTGTCTTAGAGGATACGTACTCTGGGTACCAGTGTTTCTAGCACACTGTTTGTATGGACTTGATGTTGGGAGCTGTCCACATGCAGATATAATACGGTATGCGTTTATTTCAGAGGACAACGTGGCCAAGTGACTCATCAGGTCTTCTTCTAACCAGCATATCAAGAAAGGTAAGCTTTCCTACCACTTGCAACTCCACAGTTAACTTTTTATTCTGGTGGATGGAACTGAGATGTTCCAGGAATTTATTTGATTTGTCCCTACCATGAGACCATACGACGAAAGTATCGTCGACATACCTCAGTAAACAGGTTAGTTACCATTCAGCTGTATCTAGAGCTTCCTCCTCGAAATGCTCCCTATACATGTTGGCGACCACTAGAGATAGTGGAATCCCCATGGTCACTCCTTCTGCCTGCTCGTAGTAGCACCGTCGAAAGGAGTTATGTCTATGGTAGTATATACCTAAAACGATTGGTGACTTTTACGTCAAAGATCCGTCCAATTAGTTCTAATGAATCTTGTAGAGGCTCTTTGATCAAAAGGGAAACGACGTCAAAGCTCACCAGTACGCCAGATTTAGTGACGTAAAGTTTCTGAGGCGTTCCACAAAATCCACCGATTTCGTGTGTGATATGGACATATGCCAACATAAGGGCTAAACTTATGCTGAAGGTGTTTAGCTAGTAGGTATGTTGGGACATTAATACTGCTAACAATGGGGCGTAGTGCCACATTTTCCGTGTGGACCTTTCTAAGTCCGCTAAGTCTATGAGGGATCGGTGCTTTTACTCGTAGCTTCCTGACAACTTGATATGGCTGGACAGAATCTTTGAGAAGCGCCATTGTCTATTTTTCCACTTTTTTGATGGAATCTATGACGGTTTTCCCGTATGCATTATCGTTTATCAGGCGTCACATCTTCTCACTTCACTCCTGACGAGAAAGGACCACTGTGGCGTTTCGCTTGTTAGCCTGTATAATAACTACAATATTTGGACCTTCTCAAAGTTTCTCAATTTCAGTTCTATGTCTGGTACAAATATTCGGATCATGGGTACGGTTTTCGTGAGAGTTCGACACGTTTCTCGCCGTGCCTCCTCAGTTACTTCATATGGAAGATGTGCAACCACCTGCTCTTCTGCGACAATCATGTTGCAGAAAGGTTCAGTATCAGGAGTAGGTGCGAAGTTGAGTTCGCTTTTAAGAACTGAGAGCCCGTCCTTATACTGTTCTTAGTGGTGAGATTGATGCTCGTCTTGCAGAGATCATCAGTTTGTTGTTTTTCTCATATTCGCACAATTTTCGACTTTTGACGTTCTGTGTGTCTGTTTATACAGTCTGCTGTGGGCAAGGTGACACCACAAACCCATTTCCACGACCAGGAATTGAACTGGTTGGCAAGATACAGATGCAGTCTGAGTGCAAGCATTGGCGTGTGAAGCGCAATCTCTCCCGTACCAAAGCTAGACCAGTACTTTTGTTTTTTCTCCTTGCAGCCGCCGAGTCGATATGATGTGTCACCTTTGTAAAGTTCGGCAGCACACGCTATTCTCGGCATCCTAAGAAATGCAAAAGCACTCTGCAAACGTTCCTCCGGTGACGCAGCTGGTCAAGTTTCTTCATCCCGTGATATATCTCCTCCCCGTAAAGAAATATGATGTGATTCTTTAGCTTCTCCTGACGTAATTCGAGATGAAAAAGTTCATAGGTGTGCGGCCGGATCCTGTATCAAACTGGCGCCATATTTCGACAACCTTACCTGTTACCATCATGAGATGCGCTGATGAACTGACTGCCTCGGAGCGGGGGCGACGTTTTTACGTCCTCCCTGCTTACACCGTTCCCTACGCCGTCCGCGCCCGGCGACGTTTTCGTATCACCTCGCTTCCTTCGCTGTCCGCGCACAGCGGTTTCCGATGGCAGCGTCTGCGCTGTATCCACGACCCCGGCCGTCGTGATTTAGTTATGCGAAATTTTATTTCTCTTCTTAATTATGATGAGTGCAGGTTTCCACGCTTCACTCGAATCTCAATTGACTCTTTAATTGTACGGTCTCAGACGGTTGGCGCCTGAATCAGACCTCTCTTATTCTCGTAGAAGGCAGTGTTTTGCGACTGCCGATTGTACTATTGTAGTTTCGTGTATTGCTGTTATTCAAGACAGCGATCTTCGACAATACGCAACGTATTGCCAATGTAGGTCTCACCACGTTGGCAGGGGATCTAAGAAACTTCGGATTTACGTGATCCCAGGTCATGCTTAATCCTGCCGAGTAAAGCCTTTATTTTGGCCCGCGAGCTGTTCATATGTATTCGGCGGCTGCAAGAAGAATGAAGAAACGTCACGGTGTAGCTATGGTACGGGAGAGAGTGCGCTTTAAACATCGATGCTTGGACTCAAATAACCAGGAACTACTCAGACTGCATCTGTATCTTTGCCATCCAGTTCAGTTTTTGGACATGGGAATGGTTTGATGGTGTCACCTGGGCCATAACAAGACTGTGTAAAGAGGATGTCCACAGCACAGAACGTCAACAATTGTAATTCAAGCCAATATCAGAAAAACAACCAACTGATGCAACCTGCAAAACAACCATCAGTCTCACAACTAAGCATCCGGATAAGAAAGCGATCTCAGATCTGGATAGAGGAGTCAACTTTGCACCTACTTTTAAAACTGAACCTATCTCGAACATCATCAGCGCAGTATAGCAGGTGACTCCACTTCTTCCATCTGAAATAGCTGAGGAGGCGCAGCGAGAAACCTGTCGTGATCTCATGGAAACCAAACCTATGAAACTGAACATTTCTATCAGAGAGAGAACGGGAATTTGGGAACTTGGAGAAGATCCTAATACTGCAGTTATACCAGCTTACAAGGGCAACGTCTCAGTAGCTCTTTCTCGTCAGGACTACAGAGAGAAGATGAGATTACTGGTACAAGATAATGAGTACCGGAAAATCGACACAGATCCTACCAAGAAAGTGCAAAGGAAGACAGTGGCACTTCTCAAAGATTCTGGCCTGCCATATCAAGTTGTAAGGAAGCTACAAGTTAAGCACCGATCTATCATAGACTCTGTAGACTTCCAAAGGTCCATAAGGAAAATGTGCCTCTATGGACTATTGTTGGTGCCCCAACATAAATACTAGCTAAACACCTTAAGGAGATGTTTAGTCCTTATGTTATCAATGTCCACATCACATACAAAACTGGGTGGAGTTTGTGGAACGCTCCAGGAACTAAGCCTACGAACTCTAACCTGCTGGTGAGCTTCGACATCGTTTCCCTTTTCACCAGAGTGTCTCTACAACATTCACTGGAACTAATTGGACGGATATTTGATGATAAGATCACCAACCTTCTCAGGCATGTACTGACATCGACTACTACGAGCAGCCAGAAGGATAGTGACCATGGGGAGGAGACTATCTCTAGTAGTCGCCAACATGTGTATGGAGTATTTCGAGGAGGAAGCTCTAGACTCATCAGAATGGAAAATTAACTGTTTTTCAGGTTTGACGACTATAGTTTCGTCGTATAGCCTCATGGAAGATTAAAATTAAATCAATTCCAGACACCAGAATATATAGTTACTATAAAAGTGGAAGTGGAAGGAAAGCTTCCATTGTCTGTATGTGTTGGTTAGAAGAAGAACAGAAGGTACACTAGGACATCGTTTTTTTTACGAAAGAAGACGCTCACAGACTTATACCTGTATACGGACATCTGTCATCATCCATCGCAAAAAAAAAAAAAAAAAAAAAAAAAAAAAAAAAAAAAAAAAAAAAAAAAAAAAAAGATATGCTGAAAACACTTGTACACAGGACACGTACCCTCTCGGACGATGACAATCTCAAAAAAGAACTTGAACATTTAAAGACTGTTTCCTTGAAGAACGTCTATATAGAGTAGCAAATTTGGAGAGCACCGACAGAACCACCAGCGGAAAGAGTTGAGGAACCTCAGGAGGACGTTGCCACCGCATTTCTTCCTTTTTTGGCACGCTATCCAGCAAGATAGGGAGAATTCTTCGAAAATACCAAGTGAAGAATTTTTCCCGCTTGTCAGCCAAAACTAAGGCTTAAGGAGTACCCGGGTTTATTAAACCCAGAGCTGCCCACATCCCCCGCCAATGTGGTGAGACGTACATTGGTAAGACGTAGCGTGCTGTCGAATATCACTGTCGTGAACGTTAGCGACGCACGGGGGCTACAACAGCCCAACAAATTGGCAGTTGCTGAACACTTCCTTTCTGAGTTAGATGGCATGGACTACATGAATATAGGAGTTTTGACACAGACGTCCAGCTTCTGGGACTGTCGAATTAGAGTTCATCAAGATCCGAGTAAGGGAATCTTAGATTAATCGTGAAAGCGACTATATACTTAGTGAAGCGTGGAAACCTGCACTTAGCATAATTACAAAGAGAAATAAAATTTCACATAACTAACTGATGTCGGCCGCGGTCGGGGATACAGAGGACGTTGCCATCTAAACCCGCTGTGTGCGGACATCATAGGCAGCGAGGTGGTACGAAAACGCCACCAGCAGACGCCATCGGGCGCGGACAGCGTATGGAACGGCGGAACGAGGGAGGAGGTAAAAACGTCACCACCGCTCCGAGGCAGTCAGTTCATCAGCGCACCTCATTATCGTAAAAGGTTCAGTTGCCGAAATATTGTAGCAGTTTGACACAGGGATTTGTCCCCACACACGGGATCTTCTACATCAAAAAGATCAGTGTCTATCTATAGTGCATACATGTTGGAGCGTACACAATGCCAGACACCGTATTACCGATCATCATAAAAGTTGTCACTTGACTTGTTCAATGGAGGTTTTAATATTTCACAAGATACCGTCAGTCCTTTGATTTACAAAATACTTAAACCAACTTACGCTAAGGACAACACACACACACACACACACACACACACACACACACACACACACACACACACTCACTCACACACACACTCTCTCGCATTCCCGAGGGAGGACTCGAATCTCCGACGGGGAACATACGCGAACCCCTCATCAATCGGCTTTGCAACTCAGCCACTGCGGCCAGAACTTCGACAGAACTTCTTCGACCAACATGAAAGTTGTTATATACATATTATTTGTCACTGTCAGTTGAGGAGGTGAAAAGATAAAGTAGGGGGAGGAGATGGACAGAGGCGTGGAGGAGGAGTGAGGATATGGGCAGAGAGTGGAAGGAGAAAATGATCGGAGAGGAGGAGATTGATAGAGAGTAGGAAAAGGATGTGGTGGACAAGTGAGAGGCAACAGATGAACTCAGAGAGTGACGGATAGAGTGGAGAATATCTGTTCTTTTTTTATGATTACAAATTAAATTAGTATTCCGATTTTGATCAAATTTTGCACATTTAACCTTTAAATCAAGAGAGATATTACTGTGGGATTAATGATGACATACGACACATCGTTCAAGAGATATGACTTAATAAATTTGAAATGAGCTACATTGTTCAACATCTCATCTTAAACTGCTTCACCGAGTTCCAACAAAGTTGGTACACATATTCCTTACAGTCAGGCCACAATCACTGTGGAGGTGAGAACAACAAATGTCACGTAGCTCAGGACATATGACGTAATAAACAAGGAGTTGCGCAGGTAACTGTCGTGACACGTGAAGAGTGGATAACGATAATTTACTCATATTCTATTGGAGAATGAGTGCACTTAACTTATTACATTTATACATGTTATCAAACCTCTGCAAAAGTTGTTTTTAGTCGACAGACCTAATACAATCGAAGGAAAGAAGCTGATCGCTTACGACTTTTCCGCGGTTCATACGGTATTCGGGAAAAAAAATTTCAGTGTGTTACTTGACCACTACCAACATTAACAGCGAAACATGTTACAGCCTGTATACACATATAAAACTCAAAGAATATTCGAATTTATATCGTAAAACAACACATGGTTTAGGAGATACGACGTCGAAAACAATGAGATGCATGAGAATCTGGTCCATCAGCTGTCAAGTTTTTTTTTTTAAATTACAACGTCTTTACCACTATCGCAATTCGCAACGTATTTCACGGACAGTTTACTAAACTAGAAAATGATATACTGGTACACCTGCCAATTATCGTATAGGGCCTCCGCGACCATGCAGGAGTGCCTCTAGACGACGTGGCATGTACTCCACTAGTGCTGGAGCAAATCGACATTATGAATCCCCCAGGGCTGTCCATAAATTCGTAAGAGTACGAGGGGGTGCAGATTTCTTCTGAAAATCACGTAGCAAGGCAGCCCAGATATGATCAATAATGTTTATGGCTGGGACATTTGGTGACCGGCGGAGGTGTTTCAAACTCATAAGAGTGGTGGTCCCGGAGCCACTCTGGAGCATTTCTAGGGTGTCGCATTGTCCTGCTGTAAGTGTCCAAGTTCGTCGGAATACACAAGGGACATCAATGAAATCAGGTGATTAGACAGGATGCGTATGTACGTGTCATCTGGCAGAGTTGTATCTAAATGTATCAGGGATCCCGTATCACGCCAACTACACACGTCCATCTGCTAAATTCAATTGGAAACGGGACTAGTGAGACCAGACATCGTGTTCTCAGTTAGCAAGAGTCCGATGTCTGTGTTGACCGGCCCTGGCGTGCAGTCAGCTAGGGTACACGAGTGGGCCTCAGGCTCCGAAAGCCTTTATCCGTGATGTTCGTTGAATGGTTCGTACGGTGACACTTGTTGATGGCCCAACATTGAAATTTGTAGAAATTTGCGGATGGGTTGTACTTCTGTCACGTTGAACGATTCTCTTCAGGCGTCGTTCGTCCCGTTCTTGTCGGCTCTTTTTCCTGCCGCAGAGATGTCAGAGACTTTAATATTTTGCCTGGTTTCTTATATTCGCGGTGCACTCGTTAAATGTTCGTAAATACCACTTTATCGTTACCCGTCAATGTCCCATCTCTCCTGCGCCGACTATAACACTGCTTTAAAACTCACTTCAATCGTGATAACTTGCCATTACAGTAGCAGTAAATGATGTAACATGAAGTTGCACCGTAGTTCAAAATCCGCATCAAACAAAAATCATTTCACTATCCACATGGACAGAGCGTTTTATTGTTGGCAGTAACAGAATACATGGCAATCAGTAACTATGTAGTGAGAAAGATTTCCTTACATTACAAAACATTATTTTATTTTATTTCGATTAAGGAATCGAAAATTGTGGTGCTGAACAGGGATTCTAATTATGACCTCCTCTTTTGCAGTATTAGACCCTCTCGGAACCATATAGTTGCATCATTTCGTTGCTTTCTCCGAGACTGCAGACTCCTCTAGGCCTGCGTGAAAGGCAGGTATATGGATTCGAATCGAGGTCTAGCACAAAATATTCATAATTTCATTTGAATCCCTAGATAGTGCATACTGGACTACTAGTAAAAAAATTATTTTTAATGTCCCTTCATAACAACGATAGGTGCAGTTGTTAGTAGACACTCACATAGCCTCAATTATGTTAAAATTTAACATTTAAAGTCTATTCGTGAAAAGAAAGGACGTCGATAGGTTTACGCTGCCATTCCAGGTCAGGAATAACGCAATTATATCCTTATTACAAATATCTCGTTCCTGGTGAAAAAATTCGACTACTGACATTTGACTTTATTTTGTTATCATCCATTTATTTACAGGGTATGCAACTCCAAATGAAATATCTGTAAATCTATGGAACCAAACTACAATGCTCATCAGTCTCTAGGTTTGAAAACTACTTAAACTAAAAAAAATAATAAATAAAAAAAATTAAAAAAATTAAAAATAAAAAAATAAAAAAATAAAATTGGCATTCTACATGTTGATATTTGCGTTCTGATATATGTGGTGATACCTCCGATGTTTCACATATATTTATGCCTTGTCAGCTATGACAGACATTGCCATCATCGGATATCGGTAAGATGAATGCTTTGCTTGTTTAGCAATGGCTGCAAGTGATTGGTTTGATTAAAGTATAAGACAGTTCGTCATTTCATTCCAAATTCAAAGATGTGTACAAATGTTTGTTCAGATATGAGTACAAAGAAATGATTGGTGATCCACAGTTAATACTTAAATTTCCATATGGCGTTTACTGCTGTTCAAAGAGTTTTTATTATCGGGTTAGTTCAACAATCGGTTAATGCAGAACTACTCGCCACCGGAAAGACTTTTCCCCGTTGTGATAAAACTATTAGAGAGCAAAAGCACTAAAATTTTTCATAGAACTTTAGGAAATCAGATACTATCGTGAAATCTGTTATTCATAACAATATTAAATGTTATTTAAGAATTAATTAATGTTTTATGTGACGGAGTTTGTTATATCAGACTCTAATGACTGTGGTTATACTTTTGATTTGTAAGTTATTGTAATAAAGCGGACTCAACAAACGTTAAGAACTTAATAACGTGTTTCTTTTTATTTGAATTATGATGGTGTTAATTTACATCTGAATTGGTTGCCATAATGAGCAGTTTTCTCTAGTGGATCCATTTGGAATATTAAAATTACTATACCGCGAAGCGGTTAGACTACCTGAAAGACAGTTACTTTATTTGGTATGCATGCACTTCAGGAGGAACATGCACTTCAGGAGGAACGCTGTTCTGGTCGTTCGGATACTTTTGATTATGAAAGTACATGGTCATTCCTCCACACCCCAATGAACTCCCAGAAAAAACATTTAGCCAACCTGTATTCTGGTAAAGAAAGCCTTTAATTATGACATGATTTAAGATCTCTGAAATACCAATAACGTAAGATTCGACGTCTGTTATCAGTTCACTAATTTTATCCCTAATACTTTTGATGAAATATGTAAAATCTGTGATTACTTGGAACCTGACCTTCGTCGAAAGCGGTTTCTTTGCTAGAGAGAATCCATTAAGCCGGAAAACCTATCAGCTGTCTTAGATATATAAAACGTGCAGCACTAACACCCATTACTACAGGAATTTTTCTTTGCCAACATTCCCTTCTCATACCTACTGAGGTGCAGGCCGTGCTTCGTGAAACCCGTTCTGTTGATAGACTCAGCTAAGACCACTGTAATGTGACGTATGCCCTCTACCATTATTTTGTCCTCAAGCTTCATATTAACACGCCTGAAAGATGTATTAAGATGACGCTGAACGTGAGGCTGAAACAGCTGCACAAATGCACATTTGTGTCACCAGTTTTAGTAGCTATCTCTTTCAGACCATCAGCTATGTCATACTCCACCTACCGAACAAGACTATTCCCCGCTTCACCACTATCACTACAAAACCCTTTTTCTGTAAAAATGCTGCATATTTCGTCTACGTTAACCGTCGCCTGAGCTACCCCTGCACAAGGCTTCACAATGCTGATTACCTAGTTACTCACTCCCCAATACATACTGCAGTTTTGTTGGATGTAAGATGGTCGTTTGCGTAGATAATCTGGAAATGTAATTTTTGCTACATAATAGGCGTACTTACGGGAATTGGACAAGATAAACATGTAGTTTGTAAACTTTGACATTCGTATTAACCAAGAAGTGAAACTGTGGTGGCTGATTCTGAGACAAATATGCTTTGTTTTCCAACCGCCATCGATAATGCGAATTTCAATCAAACAGACAGGAAATAAGTAAACATATTTAGATAAAATTGTACTGCATTATGGATAAAGAGGTGCTGAAAAATTTGTGAGGACGACGATCTAATGAACTCATTCAGAAAATGATTAACATTTATTGAGTATTTATAGTTGAAGATAAATTAAATGAAATGTTGCTGTGTGATATTATTTATATGACCAAACGTAACAATAAACGAATAGTTAATACAATAAAACGAAATACTCGTGCTAAGCCTACGTATATTTGCGGTGTAATGTTGAACTTTAGTAGCATTATGAAAAAGTTGAGGTTTCAATATGCATAACATACATAGATGTTCATGAAATATGACACCTACTGCAAATTGTAATGGGTGTCTTCATTAACAGAACCATTATGGTGAGCAAACCGGTGACTTTTCATCTATGAATTGGGCGAAATTGTTTGTGGAAGATGCCAGTGTAAGCTTAGGAACGCCAAAGCAGCTTTTCCGCAGTCGAAAAGGATAGAGCTGGATAGAAATTTGTTAAACTTATGGGACTTAACCGCGGGGTCATCAGTACCTAAACTTACAAAATACTTATAAACTAACTTATACGAAAGACAATACAAACATCCATGACCGAGGGAGGATTCGAGCCACAGGGGGAGACTTGTGATCGACCCACATTTCTAACGCGTGCGTAGTCAGAGGATAACTCATGTTGAAGCAAGGTACATGGTTTTGATTTCACCCTAGTGCCTCCTATGCACTGACGTTTAAGCTAAAGCAATTTCGCTTTCACCCACTGAACTTGTGTAATCCGCAGGGGCTCTTGCTGAGCACTATCATAAAGATATCGTAAAACGCTGTAGAAAATTAGCAAGTCTTCTGGATTTCCCTCGCCCTTGCAGTCCTGAATCGCATTAGACGGAGCGATTTTGCATTCCATATCCACCTATCCATTAAGGAGGGATACTGTCCTTTAGAACGAATAATGCGATTCTGCGCTTCGTTAATAACATAATCAAAGAAGAATCCTTTAAACGTGATATACTCGTATTTAGTAGCCAAGATGAACACTAAAGGTGCATAGGTCGTCTCGTGTAATTTCAGTTCACGGCTAAAACTTGGTGCGAAGCTTGCAAATATAACGTCTATCGCCAATATTTGCCCTCACAGAAAATCATGTATACATGACTGGGTAAGGATATTTGCATCTGCATGCATGGCGTGATTGCATCACTAAGTTGTTAAGTCCCCGGCTTTAAAGTAGTTGGAATTCTGGTCCACAGGAAGTCATCCAATATTTAAAAATTACTGTTTGTTTGTTTATCTTTTTGTTCGTATTTTATGCACTGCAATACCGTACATACGATTGCGATAAAAAGTTTCTCTACTCATTGCTTGCACTCGCGTGAAGGTTATATGCATACTAAAATCATGGTGCATGGTAGAGGGTGCTTTACAATTATCTAATTCGTTTCTTACGCCTACACGCTGGAATGGCTGCATGGATATGAATGAAATTTGGAGCAGATGTAGCTTATACCATAATTAATACATGGGCTACCTTTAGTAAGCAACCGTACGGTGCGTGGCGGAGGGTACCTTAAAATGCGTTAATACATTTTTTCTCTTCGCTCTGGAACAGCTGAAACAACTGGACATATTTGAATGAAATTTGGAATGCAGATAGCTTATACCCTGAATTAACGCATGAGATACCTTTAGGAAGCCACCGTACAGTGCATGGTGGAGGGTACGTTAAAACAAACATACAGATTGTTTGAATGGTCACCACGAAAGTCTCCACATATATGTATGTTTTCGTAAAGGAGATTTTTATTATCTGCAAGCCAGTGAATTTTGTATGGCGGAGGGTACCTTGTGACTTTGACACCGTTTGAGCAGTAACTATGAAACTTGGCGCATACATGTATGTTTTCTTATGTAGGAGGGAGAGGAGTAGGTGGGGGAGGAGACGGACAGAAAGGAGAGGGAGGTGACGGACAGAAAGAGGGTAGAGGAGGGGACGGACAAAAGAGGGGAGAGGGGAGATGTTGACAGATAGGTAAAAGGGGATGAACAGAGGGAGGGGGAGGAGGAAATAGATAGAGAAAGGGACAGGAGGAGACGGGGAGGAGCAGGTGAACAGAGAGAAGGGAAAGGAGGAGATGGACTAATGGAAGATTGGAACCCTCATATATATTTGCTCGTTTTTTCGTATTTTTATGCGCTGCCAAACGATCAACTGATTGCGATAAAATTTTTTCAACTTACTTCTTGCTCTGACGCGAAGGTTATGGACATAGTACAGCTAACTTATAGTAGGTGGCGCGCGTGTCGTACCGGCAAATGTAATTAAACAAGCTAACACTTTCAAATATCAAACTTTATTTGCACAATTATTTCATCTGCGGCAGCAACGCGCCGAGTACCAGCTAGCACACGAATAATATCGCCTTCAACAAGAACCCACTGCGGATTTTCTCGAAATAAATATACAACTTATTCTTTGGAAAATCATGAGCGATCCAAAGATTAACTAGATCCTGATGGGGCATACAGGAGACCTGGGGTAAGATCGTAGAAATAACTGCCTATGTCCCAATCCGTTCAGAATATCTTGATCTTAGTTAACGGTATACCCTCCCTATTAAAACAAGGCAGCAGGGGACACCGAGGCACGTTAGCCATATTTTTTATTTTTGTTAATATTAATTTGTATGACATATTTAAATTTATCAAATTATTGTTAAATATTTAATAAGTCTTCACTGAATCTGGATGACAGTTATTAAGCTTGATAATATCAGTAGAAGTATTAGAAAAAAATTAATTACTGGACTTATGTCAAGTGGGCAAATCTGCCCCTACCTCGGGGTAAGTTGACCCAGAGGCCGGGGCACGTTGGCCCATGTAGTCGTTTAGTAAGTATAATTAGGAAATCAAAATAAAACTAACAGTTATAAAGAAATATACTTTAATGTACGTAATATCAAGTTTAATATTGAGTTAAATGCTTAACATTGAGGAGTATGACAACAGGACAGGTTAAACTTATTACGATTTATAATGTCTTAATACAAACCAGTCAACTTTAATCAATGTCCAGCTCCAAAGAATCAGCACAGTTTTAACACTCATAAAATAGTCCACGGATTTCATTTTTTACGCATATCTGATGAGCCCGAAGCTTACAGTTCGTGAACTGCGTGAACTGAATTCCTATGACTCTCCCTCGTCGTCATCATTATCATCCTTCCTTTTTGAAAAAGGTCTTTTCTAGCCTATGATCTAATTTTTCTTCAGTATTTCTTTCCAATGCATTGGTCCAATGTGAAGGGTTGAAATTCAATTTCTGTTTCCTAAGTTTCTATTACCTGTGCAGACTGACATGAGGCCTTTCTGTACTTAGCACAGTAACTCCAGTACGATTTTCTTCGAATCCCAAAAGTCTTCGCTAACAGCCCTCACAGATCTTTCCTTTTCTTTTACTACTAAAACTGCCGTTAGTTTCGTATCTTGAGAAATCATTCCCCTTTCATTCTTTTATAATTACGGATCATTTTTATGATACTACAAATAAAACAAAGGTTTTAACCAGAGCTGTAACTCATGTTTTGAAAACAAGGAAATGAAAGAGATTCTGACCTCTCAGATCACTGTTTAAGATTAAAATAAAATTTACTGGTTGGCGTTTATTCAACGCTTTTTATCTCGTGAATACGACGATCTTTTGACCTCTGAAACGTATCAAAATATGTTTAACTTCGACAATTAAGTTAATAATTTAATAAGTTCAAAGAATTACATAAGTAGTTATCATTAAAAGTAATTTATAAACGAGGTACAGCTCGTATAGGACGTGACAGTTTGTCTCGGCTGGCCATCGTGCCCCGTCCTCTCTGGGCCAACCTGCCCCATTGCCATTTTTACAATAAATTATGTTCTTTAGAGAACTTACTGAAGCAATTAAGTCTGTATGACATATAGAAATAATCCTTAAATTGCGACCTTTTATTATACTACTCGCCCCTTTGCGCCTAAAGCAAGCTAAACTTAAATAACACACATCAACCAACGACGTTTTTAGCACCACATTAGAAAATCTTTAATCATCTTCTTAACTCCTTATCGTCCACGTTTCACTCCCGTAAAATGCTACACACCATACAAATGCACTCACTGAAGTAATTAAGTCTGTATGACGTATAGAAATAATTTTTAAAGTACGTCCTTTTATTATACTACTCACCCGGTTGCGCCAAAAGCAAGCAAATCTTAAATAACATACATTAACCAACGAGAAACATTTTACTGAAACACGCACAAAAACATTTAAGGACTACAGCTTGTCCAAAACTTCGCCGCCTGCGATATAGGCCCTGAATAAGGAGAGGGACAGTGCTACCTACTTTCTAATTGATTCCTAAGACCATCTAGCGTCTACTGTATGAACTAATTCGACTGGGCCATCCTGCCCCTATGGCCAACGTGCCCCGGTCTCCCCTACCAATAAAAGTTTCAGCTGATGCAATAAAAAAAACTGCACATGGAGCAACGCTGCTAACAGTTGTTCGGAATTTATTCTGCCAATACTGACGAACAATCAACGACGTTTTTAGCACCACATTAAAAATCTATAATCATCTTCATAACTCCTTATCGTCCACGTTTCACTCCCGTATAATGCTACATTCCATACAAATGCTTTCATAAAGGACTTCCAATCATTTAAATTAATATGGGATGTCAATAAATCTCGCTTTTTCATAAGTTTTTATCCCCTAACATTTCCCATTTTATATTCTTTATTTCCGCTATGAGAAGTTATTTTGCTACCCGAGTAACAAAACTTAACGACTACTTTTAATGTCTGGTTTTCCTTCACTACGTTCCCATCACCCTTGTTTTACTGTTGTTAATGTTCATCTTATACCCTAGTTTCAAGACACTGTCCATTTCGTTCAATTTCTCTTCCAAAGCCTTTCCTGTCTTCGACAAAATTACAGTATCATCGGCAAACCGCAAAGTATTTATTTCTACACCCTGAACTTCAATTCCTTCTCCAAATTGCTCCTTCCATTCCTCCACAGCTTGATCGTAGTACGAATTGGATAACACTGAGGAAAGGTTGCAAAACTTACTCCCTTCCCAACCACTGTATCCATTAATGCCCCTCGACTCTAATAGCTACTGTCTGATTTTTGTACAAATTGAATATAAATTTCCCTATTGTTTATCCCCACTACCTTCAGAATTTGAAAGAGTGTATTCCACTCACACTTTCAAAAACTTTCTCCAGATCCACAAAACTAAAAACATAGGTTTGCCATTCCTTAACCTATCTTCCAAGGTAAGTATTGCGATTATTACCAAGCATGTTCCTACAGTTCTCCTAAATCCAAACTGATCTTCTTCGATGTCGGATTCACCACATTTTTCATTCAAAAGCAACTGCAAAATGATTTAGATATCTGCATGGTGCAAACAAATGGCAATTGACCATTAATAATGGGAAGTGTGAAGTCATCCAAATGACCCCTAAAAGAAACCCGTTAAACTTCATTTACTCGATAAATCAGTCAAAACTACAGGCCGTAAATTCAACTAAATACCTAGGAGTAATAACTTAAATTGGAAATAACATATAGAAAATATTGTAGGGAAAGCGAATCAAAAACTTAATTTCGTCGGCAGAACACTTAGAAGATGCTGCAGTTTCACTAAAGAAACTGCTTACATTACATTTGTGCCTGCTTTTTTGGGGTATTGGTGAGCATTGTGGGATCCCCACCAAGTGGGACTGACAGACGATTTAGAGAAAGTTTAGAGACGGGCAGCTCGATTTGTACTACCGCGATATAGGGGGCAGAGTGTCACTGAAATGATGCACGAGCTTTGGTGGAAATCATTAAAAGAAATGCGTTATTTATTGCGACGAGATCAATTAGCGAAAATTCTTTCACCAAATTTCTCTTCCGAATGCGAACATATTTTGTTAGCACCCACCTATATACGAAGACATGATCACGAAAATAAGAGAAATCAGATCGAAAACAGAAAGATTCAGGTGTTCCTTTTTACCGCGAGCTATTAGAGAATGTAACCGTAGAGAAACATCATAAAAGTGGTTCGATGAACCATCTTGCCATGCACTTCTATATGACTTGCAGAGTATATATGTAGATGTAGAAGTCTAAAAGAAGGAAGAAAGAATGGATAATACTCTCGATGTTGACGATATGACAAGGCTGCTGTATCGCAGGAGACGACTGCGCTTTGTTATCCTTTCGGTAAATTGCGATAAAATTTCCCCCTTGGGATAACCTCATCCACTTCCTGCAATTAATTATAAAGGAATGAGCGGAAGTACGGCTGGCGGAGCACCTCATTAATCGTGTCGGCCGGCGGCTGTAAACTAGGTAATGCTCGGAACCCTATTATCTGAATAGTTCTCTCGCAACGAAGTCAACGTTGTTCATCAAGCGGCGCACTAAGCGACAATTTAGTGGACCGCGGAACAGGGCGACGGAGGGCGCTAGGTTGCGCTGAGTTACTGGCACGTGGCTTCTTAACCTCATTACGAGCGCCCAGATCCTCCGCTGCCAGCGACAGTGGTCGCACGCAAGGCCACTGGCAGCGGAAGGAAGGTCGCAACCTTCCGTCCTCTGCACTGTTTAACGCGGTTTGTCGCGCTGCGAAATTCAGCCCACCGGTTATAATCGTGTTTCCGGAGCTTAATTAAATCTTTCCAACTGCCAGAACGGTTCCACTATTACGGAGATGGCCGACATCCTTCCGCCGCATTGGAATAGCCGTGCGCACTGAGGCACCTGCGGTGCGCGCGGCCGTTCGCCGTCGGGGGTTCGAGTCCTCCCTCGGGCTTGGGTGTTCGTGTTGTCGTTAGGTTAGTTTAACTTAGTTTAAGTAGTTTTAGGCTAGGGACTAATAACCAAGCAGGTAAGTCCCATAGATTTACAAACATTTGAACATTTTGACATCCTTCCTTTACTCTTTGTTTTGTCTCTTCACTACGACATAGTTACACTCACTTCTCTTGTAGTATGATTGCCGATTGGCAATATTACGTACACAATAATGCAGTGAGGAGTGTGGTAACTGTGGAATCTCTTCACGATATGTGTGGTGACTGAACTTAAACTTTATGCTCCCGCGCGGGTGGTAAGGTGACCTTCTTACAATTTCTCGCCACACTAACTTCAAATGTTTGTTTGTAATTCTATCGGACCAAACTGCGTGGTCATCAGTCCGTAGCTTACAAACTACTTAAACCTAGGTAAACTAACCTAAGGACAACACACATATCCATACCCCAGGGAGGACTCGAACCTCCACGGCGAGCAACCGCACGCTCCGCAGCGAGATGCTTTAGACCGCTCGGCTACTCCACCGCGGCGCACACTAACTCCACAAAGGTAAAATGCAGTGGGACAGCCATATACTGTCTAGTTACTACACAAGAAAGTATTTGCCTACCCCACCGCCTTCTTAGCTTTGTGGAGTAAATTTGGCGAGAAACTGTAAGGAGACGGTCACCCCACCGCCCGCGCGAGCACATGAGGGTTAAACTATAGAATTTCTTTTAATATGCCCATCGGGGCAAAAACCTTCATTCTAGAAAGATTACATTTACATTAGGCAGACAAGTAGTTTCAAGGCAGCAAATGTCAGATTTTATAGAGGACTCCAGTGGAGATCAGACCACTATCTAGTAAAAATGAAATCTTTTTGTTCATGCAAGAATGCAAGGAATAATAAAAGTAATATAAATAAATCGAACTTTTGGGAGAAAGAACTAAATTTACTGTTTAATATTGACAGTCTACATGATGAAAGAACAAGAACATCTGCACGATCAGAATGGATAGGTCACTGGATGAATCATTCGAAGGAAGCACAGAGGAAATACTAAAATACATAAAGATGAATGTGTAAAACATAGCATCAGAGGTGCTGGCCATAAAAGAAAACAACCACAACCGTGCTGCAGATTTGTTGTCGGAGGAAATAGAAATATCATTAAAGAAAAACGAAATGCGTTCATTCAGTGGTTGAATGATAAATCTGAAGGAATAAGATCAATATAGAAGGAGAGAAAGAATGAAGTGAAAAAAATAAGGATAGCAAAGAATAAAGTATATGAAGGAACAAGTGCGTGCTACAGTAGATAAAAGGTGGAAGCATTTTACTGTTTTGCCAAGATCGCTTTTATGCTTACCACAATGACCGGTTCCGACTGATCTCACACTCATCATCAGATGTATAAAAGGAGAAGATCAATCAACGTACGTGCCACTTATTACCTATGAGCGCCAAAAACCACAAACCCACGGAACGCCGTATACACGGAGCTACATGTGACTGGTATGATTAGATATTCACCTGTCTGTAAATATATCGGACCAAACTGTGTGGTCATCAGTCCGTAGCTTACAAACTACTTAAACTAAGGTAAACTAACCTAAGGACAACACACACACACACCCATGCCCCAGGGAGGACTCGAACCTCCGACGGCGAGCAAGCGCGCGCTTCGCAGTGAGGCGCCTTAGACCGCTCGGCTACTCCACCGCGGCTATGATTCGATACACCACAGTTCCACAGGTATGTAGATATAAAAAATAAAAGGTATAAGCTGTGATTTTTAGCGCTCACGGGTAGTAAGCGGCAGGTACGTTGATTGATCTCCTTTTACAGATTTGATGATGACTGCGAGATTAGTTGAAACCGGTCATTGTGGTAGATAAAAAAGCGAATTTGGCAAAACAGTTAAAAAGTTCCACAGAAAAGAATATCGCGCCCAGCAACATGTGTACATTGTTTAGATAAACATGTTTCCGCTAGATCATCGAAGTTAATCACCATCGGGGTTGACTCGTGCTGGTATTGGTCTGCCGCGCTCTGTTGGCAAACGAGGTGCTCTCAGCCCTTGTTGACTGAGAAGTGGCAGTTCTGGTTAAGAAAACCGGCACAACGGCTGGGAGTAGGGGGTGCTGGGCCGGCCGCGGTGGCCGAAGGGACTGAGGCGCTCCAGTCACGGTCTGCACGGCCACTACGGTCGGGGTTTCGAATCCCCCCTCGGGCATGGATATTTGTGCCGTCCTTAGTCTTAGTTCATAAGTAGTTTGTAAGTTTAGGGACTGATGACCCCGTAGGCAAGTCCCATAAGCTATACAAACATTGGAAACATTTGGGGGCGCTGACCACGTCCGCCTTCTTACCGCATTCGTTGACGTCTTCGGGCGGAGGATGATACTGTGGCCGGTCAGAACCTGTTGGACCTTTCTAGACCTGTAGATGTTTACAGTTTAGAATATGCCCTTCTATTGTGACCGTTAATCTGTTCCATTTGTTGTTCAAAATCAAATCTTTGTTAATCTTAAGGGACTTAACTGCGGGGTCATCAGTCCCTAAAGTTACAAACTATTTATGAACTATCTTATACTAAATACGACACAAACATCCATGCCCGAGGGGGGGATTCTAACCCCCGACCGTAGCGGCCGTGCATCCATTTGTTGCCACGCGGATATGGCCACGGCCGTCTGAGGCACCATGACGTGCTTGCAAGGCCGTTCCCGTCGGAGATTTGTGTCCTTCCTCAAGCGTGTGTGTTGTCTTCATCATAAGTTCAAGTAGTCTGTAAATCTAGGGACCGATCACTTTCAACAGTTTGGCCCTTTACATTTACTAACATTTGATTTTGTTCTATGTATTCGATTCTACAGACTTCTCAACAGAAAGTAGCCAATGTCTTAGTTCCTTTGAAATGGTTTTATTAGGATTTTATTTATGTTTGAGCAAGTATCTCGGAATTAATATTGTGTACTAAATTCACGCATTCAGAATTAGTTATGCGTAAATTTGGAGCTTTGAAATTACTGTCTCTTGATCAAACAGGAAAGGCTGTAGCAACTAGGCTGACTGAATACGAACGTAGCTAGATGTCTGAAATAGCAGACACTATAACCGTATGTATATCTCCACCCGGCAAATGATGTGCCGATGCACAAACACGCCCGATCCATTGTGCGAATACAATCAAAGCTGCGAACATGAGGAAATAATGGTCAGGGGGAACTATTATCGTAATGTGAGAGAAGCCGAGACGAAAAGAGCAGGACGAAAAGAGTGTCTGGAGAGCCTAATTGATTGTCCACCGGTGGCTCAGCGCGTTCGGTGAGAGGGCTGGATGACCTCTTTAATAACATAGAACAAGCACGTTCCAACTACTCGAGAAACCCCTCCCCCCCCCATAAAAAATGAAGCTGACCTATTGCCTGAAGCGTAAAATAAGGTTGCGAATGCCCTGTAACAGTCGAGATGTCTAGATATGTCGACTTTATATAAAAAGAAAGCACTGCCATTGTTTTCAACATTAAATAGGGAAGTTTTCTACCAACATGCGAAGGTACTCCCGTGAATCAATCAAGAAGAATAAATAAGCTTACAACTACTCCTTCCTGACGGATTCGTCAATATGAAGACCTCTGTTCAACGATGACTATGTTTATATAGTGATGTATCCTGATCAGACAGTTTCTCAGGCGGAATATTTGTTTACAAAATTGCCTGCTACGCGAGTAAATAGAAATGCATTTCAGTATCTGAGTAACTGATAGAAAAACTAATTTTTACCCGAGCAAACAGTATTTTATTTGAGAATCGAAGTAAACAGACTGAACAATTATTTGATAGTGGAGTGTATTAAGAAATATAGCTTCCTCGCATCGAAACAAACAGAGCGAACATTTGCCCGATATTGCATTGTATCATGCAATATAGCTTCCCGGGAAAATAAAACTGTGTGTCAGACAGTGTTAATCAAAGCTGAAGCCTGTCAATATGGTAGGCTTACAATTCCGGACTGCGCATGAGTTCTACATCCTACGCGCGGATAGAATTGCTAGAATAACGTGTAGTATTTATCATCCTGACACATCGAAAGCGTGTTCAGGGCTCGTGGGTATTAAATCAAAAATGTTCAAATGTTTGGAAATCTATGGGACTTAACTGCTTGGTTATTAGTCCTTAGCTTACAAACTATTGAAACTAAGTTAAACTAACCTAAGGCCAACACATACACACATGCCTGAGGGAGTACTCGAACCTCCGACGACGAACGGGCGCGCGTACCGCAGCACGGCGCCTCAGTGCGCACGGCTATTCCAATGCGGCACGTGGGTATCTCTCAGTTTTTGTTCTCAGGCTATAAGTAACGCAATCACAGTAATGATTTCTCTCTCAGGATTATTTATCCAGTACCTTATACAAGATCCCGTGTGGATCCATCGGGCGCCTCCCCTGGTGGAGGATAGGGGAATGTTCCTGAGATGTGGTGCGTACAGGGGAAACAAAGTGACTGGGGTGGACCAAATCCAGCAACTACTGCCTTGTAGTATGATATTGGCTTATGAAAGGCTAAAATAAGAAAACCTTGAATAAAATTACCTGGTCCTCCAGGGGGCGTGTCGAGCAGTGGGCGAGCTCCTCCCTCACATAGAAATATTAAATGTTCAAATGTTTGTTAAGCTTAAGGGACTTAAGTGCGGGGTCATCAGTCCCTAAACTTACAAACTAATTATGAACTACCTTATACTAAAGACGACACAAACATAAGGGGGATTCAAACCCCCGACCTTAGCGGCCGTGCAGACTGTGACGGGCGGGCCGCAGACCGCTCGGCTACTGCGGCCGGCTAGAAATATTAACTGGTAAAAACCTGATAATATGCCTCGCAAAAATTAGAACTTTAAACGACGAAACTGCACCGAAAACAAAAAATGATGTTTGGATGCTGGAATGTGCAAGGCATTTCCACTATAATAAATATACTACCTGGAGAACTTCACATGTTCAACATAGATGTTGTACTCTCCGAAACAAATCGGAAATGCAAAGGAGAAGAATAACTAGACAATTATGTACATATCTGGAATAGAGTATCAAAAGCTGTAAGTGCCAAAGCAGGAGTCTCTATTATGATAAAGAAAGTATGGAAAAAAGAAAAGAATCAATTTGGACATTTATCAATAAACATATTGAAACTTCCTGGCAGATTAAAATTGTGTGCCGGAACCGGGACTCGAACCTGGGACCTTTGCCTTTCGCGGGCAAGCGCTCAACCGACTGAGATATCCCGACACGACTGACGATGCTGCCTCACAACTTCACTTCCGCCAGTACCTCGCCTCCCACTTTCCAAACTTCACAGAAGCTCTCCTGCGAACCTGCGAACCATGCAAGACTAGCACTCCTGGAAGAAAGGATATGGTGGAGACATGGCTTAGCCACAGCCTAAGGGATGTTTCCAGAGAGCTTCTTTGAAATTTGGAAAGTGGGAGGCGAGATACTGGCGGAAGTAGAGTTGTGAGGCTGCATCGTGAGTCGTGTCGGGATAGCTCAGTCGGTAGAGCGCTTGCCCGCGAAAGGAAAAAGGTCCCAGGTTCGAGTTCCGGTTCCGGCACACAATTTTAATCTTCCAGGAAGTTTCATATCAGCGCACACTCAGCTGCAGAGTGAAAATTTCATTCTGCAATGAACATATCATTAGCGTTGAAATTACTTTATTTACCATGGAAATCGTGATTATTGGTATATATTTAACGACAAACGATACAAAAGATTAGGATAAAGATACATTCTGGGCCACCCGGGAGACTATTGGAAAAATCCCGAGGTGAAAACAACTATTATCATGGGAGACATGAATGGAAGAGTAGGAATTAGAGAATCGTGTAGAATAGTAGGAGAACATGGCAAGGCAGATTATAATGATAATGGAGAACAATTGATTAATATGTGAACAACTTTATCTAAAAATTACTAACACATTTTATAAACACAAGGACATCCTTGAATATACTTGGCAAAAATTTCTAAAGAACTTCGGCTTATGATAGATTACATTATCATTAGGCAGATAAGTAATTTCAAGGCAGGAAATGTCAGATCTTATAGAGGAGCCCAATGTGTATCAGACCAGTATCTAGTAAAAATTAAATCTTTCTGTTCATGGAATAATGGAGGGAATGATACAAGTAATATAAATGAAACAAACTTTAAAGTGAAAGAACAAAATTTACTTTTTAATATTGGCAGACTACAAGATGACAGTATGAGAACATTTATACGACCAGGCTGAAAACGACAGTGGATAAATAATTTGAGGGAAAAACGGAGGAAATAGCTGGGCGTAAAAGAAAACAACCACAACCGTGCATCAGAGTGCTAGTCAGAGGAAATAGAAATATCATTAAAGAAAAAAGAGACGCATTCATTCAGTGATTGAATGATAAATCAGAAGGAACAAGATGAATATAGAAGGAGAAAAAGAATGAAGTGAAAAAAAGGTTAGCAAAGAATAAAGAATGGGAAGGAACAGGTGCCAATGTTAATAGCAAACTAGGATTTGGGAGTGCGGAAGAAGCATGGTGAATAAATGTTCGGATGTTTGTTAAGCTTATGGGACTTAACTACGGGGTCATCAGTCCCTAAACTTACAAACTACTTATCTGCTACCTTATACTAAGGACGGCACAAATATCAATGACCGAGAGGGGATTCAAACCCCCGACCGTAGTAGCCGTGCAGACCGTGACTGGAGCGCCTCAGTCCCCTCGGCCACCGCGTCCGGCCATGGTGAACATTAAAAGGGCTTCCACAAGGTTCAAAAGGCAGATCTAATCTCCAACTGGTAACACAAAAGGAGTGGGAAGAATATTACAAAACAATTATTGAATGAGGACAGAGGAGAACATCTAGAGGAAGGAACAGCAGAAGAAACATGATGATGATGGAATCCAAATTTTAGGAATTGAAGTACTTCAGGTATTAAGAACAGGGATGAATGGTAAATCACCTGAACCAAGCAATATCAGTATGGAGCTTCTAAAATATGGTGGTGAAAAATTGTGAAACTGATGACGCGGCTATCCAATAAAATTTTACTGGATTTTCTATACCTAAGGAAGTAAAACTAGGTTATATAAGTAGCCTATTTAAGAAAGGGGGAGCGCCTCCGTAGCCCAGACGATAGCGTCACTATCACGCAGGCGGGGGAGGGGGGGCGGGTTCGATTCCCGGCAGGGGAATGGGAGTTGTATGTTGTGCTCATAATCATCGTTTCATAATCATCGGTACGAAAGTTGCCACGAGGCGCCAAGTAAGAAGACTTCATACTGGATATTCCGGCCAAAAATGCCATACGATCATTTCAATTTAAAAAAGGTGATCGCACTATTTGCCCGAACTGTGGAGGAATTTGTATTACAAACACATTAATGAGAATTTTTGGGAAAATAATTAAAAACAAATCGGAAAATAAATTTTGAACCCAAGACGAATGTGATTTCACAGCTGGTAGAACATGCATAGACCATATTTTCACATTACGACAGATGTTGGATAAACATTGGGAAAATCCGAAAATATAGGATTTATTTTTATAGATCTAGAAAAAGCGTATGATACTGTTCCAAGAAAACTACTCTAGAAAGCACTAAATATGTCAAACATAAATACTTTTATAATTAAAATAATATATCAGATGTATAAAGATAACATAAATATAACATTTGCAAGTGAAAATTGGTAATATAGTTTCACGGACGTTTAAGAACAAGCAAGGGTCTGCTGCAAAGCTGCCCATGTCACCAACATTATTTAAAATCAATCTAGATATTTGTCTTAGAACGTGGTCCAGCAAATGTAATAGTATGGTTCTAGAAATGATAGATGGAGTTTATCTACATCATTTATTATTTCCTGGTGATCAAGTTTTCAAAGCACAAGACGGGGAAGATGCAAAATACATGTGTAACTAACAATAGCATAAAAGAATTAGGGTCTGACGATTAATTTTATAAACCTTTACTAATGATCCAGGCGAACCACTTAATAAACACTTGTTATTTGGAATCCATTTTAGAAATTGAGGGAAATTCGGACTCAGAAATCAAAAGTAAAATTAGTAGTGGACGGAAAGTCATTTGGATGCTGAACTCAGATCTATGGAGCAGGAAGGTAATGAACAGAACTAGAGTATGGTCCTGTATGGAGCGGAAACCTGGACCATTAATCTGAGGCACATTAAGAAACTACAAGCTGTAGTGTTAGATTTCTGGAGAAGATAGGCAAGAATTTATAGGAAAGAAGAAAATAAGGAACTCGGACGTAATAAAGAGAATGAAAATAAAAGAAAGAATATATGAATTGATGGATAGCAAGATATTACAGTGGTACGGGGATTTACGAAGAATGAAGAACACCAAAATACCGAAATTGGTACTACAGTACTTCAGGGGGGAAGATGTGGACGACCTGTGACCACCTGGCTCCAAAATGTACAGCTCACAACAGGAGGACTGGACGCAAAGAAGAGGACACACAAGATTGACACACTTGGGGAAATTTCTTGAATATTTAGTTTAATACCTTACATACTAGGCATACACATCCAGAGTTAGTTATTATGTCGAAAGTAAACATTTTTAATTGGGAAAATCTCAATAAATTAATAGAAATAAGATATTCATGATAATTTCTGTGAATATAAGTAATATCAGAGGGGAGGTTTAAGTCAGAATATGACTTATGCTATGATGGTGAAGTTTCATCTTTAAGCTACTAACAGACGCACAGTTTTAATCTATCAGGCAGTTTGGCCTAACAGTTGACGTTGTCAATCTACCTACGGAGGAAAGGTAAATTTATTTTTCGTAAATAGTTTCAGGCCAAAACGAAATATCTTTGTAAAGAAATCAGTATATGAAATTAAAATATTCTGTAACACTACTCTACAGTTTTTAAACACTCCCGACATTAACGCCGAAGTTTTTACAACCTTCTTAAAATAAATCGTGAGAACTAGTAGCATTTTGGTACTAACCGTAAGGTATATCATGATGGACCCGGAATATAGACCAAACCCGAGAGAAAGGTAATCAGTGAAATAATAATTATTAAAAAAACACTTAAATTACGCTTTTTGCGAGCACCAGCATACATTACGCTAGTGGTTCAGTATGGAGAGTGCAGCTACTTATACAGACGTCGAATATTTCAAAATGCTGGAATTTATTGGTGCATCAAATATTCCAAAGGATACAAACGCTACAAATATATAAGATTTCAAGAACGGCGGAGAAATGATAAAAATCATAAAATCTACAAGAACGCAATCTCGCGACTAATTACTTCCACTATAAAATCTTGTGAGATCTCATGAGAAACCAAATTAGTTATTTTAGTTAGTGTCCATCGAACGACGTATTCAACACCTTGTAATTTGTTATCTAATTAGTTATCTACCAACAATTACTACAGAGACTATATCGTTGTTATACATCTTAATTACTATAATAAATACAAGGACCTGGCAATAACACCATAATGTAATGACGTAAGAATAAATATTTGATAACTACATATCAACATGATAATATAACGATAATTTATATTCCATTGTGTAAGCAAACGTATCACATAAGAATCAAGTAGACTCTCATTTGCATAAAGTATTTTAAATATTAGTTCATATTGCCACGCACTTTCCATGTTATTGTATTTATTATAGAAACAAAGATTATAGTAGATGTTGTTAGATAACTAATTAGATAACAATTTATGAGAATGTTTTGCGTAGGTCGTTCAATGGACACTAAAAAAAAAAACCAACCGGTTTCCCATGAGATCTCTCAACTTTTTATGCTGGAAGCAATTATTCGCGACACTCGGGTTTATGCACATTTTATGTTTGTGATAGTATTTCATTTCTTTTTGTTGGCAGTCCTTTTTATCATCTTGGATAACATTTTTTGTACATCACCTATGGATTTCCTTAATACAGGAGTAACAAGAAATGTGATGGTGAGTCACTAGAAGAGCTAAGAACAGCCTCTTCATTCATTTTTGTGAATCGTAATAACAGTCAGTACGCACAACACCACATAAGATGCACAATATATACCCAACGGTATCTTATTGCTGTTTTAATAAGTAGCTGTAACGAACGTCAACGTTCCGAAGCTACAGAAAGTGAGGCGACATACACATAACACAGAGTGACCAAGATAAAATGTGCTAAGAGTATATTTGTCCCTATATTGTGTGACAATTCTAGCTCAGCCTTCCTGCTGTGAATGGTCCAAGTTTACAAAACCCCAAATACGTCATAATTTACGTTGTTCTTAATTTTTATTTTAAATCAAAAATAATTTAGCAGATAACGGCTTTGATACAACTCTGTAAATGGGTTACTTGGACCCAATCAAAAATTGTCACGGAAATCTAACTAATACTTTTTTTAACACATCGAATTTGTGTTGCATAGCTTGCAACGACTTAGAAGTATTAGTGTAATAGCGAATTGAATTATTTAGTTTTTCACGGTTTTGGTATTTCAATAGCAGTGGCAAGGTGTTTGCGTTTTGTTTGCGGACGCAGGAATTGGTCGCTGTTCGCGGACAGCTGATCTGCTTTTGGCTTCGGTCAGCCATCTCCAGGCCAGTGGCGTAGCTACCATAGGGCTAGGCGGGGCAATGCCCCGGGGCCCTCGAGCTCTAGGGGCCCCTCGGCCTCCGTGAGGTGAGCGACGTTCGAAAAAAGTTACAGTACAGCGCGAATATTTTATTTTACTTTTTTACTCTCCCATCCTAACGTCCATCACCTCTTCCTCCCCTCAAACCAAGTTTCCCACAGTAGCCGCAATGGGCCACCGGGTGGCGGAACACTGCTTCTAATGCGGCCTTCACACGACGCCACTCGTGAAGGATAGCGCGCCTCCGAATACTGTATAAATAATATATTTAGAAGTGTACAGTTCGATTAATCAGAACATCTATGTCCTCCAGTTACTTCGGATAATCGATATCCTTTTGCATATAATATTTTAGTTGAGTGAAGGATTTTCCACTTTTAACATTTTTGAACCCTGAGCAACAAACCTCAAACGCACTAAGAGAAATCAAAAAATTATTCCCACCTCAGAATATAAACATAACAAGGTCGATTGCTTGTCCTCTAAGACATGGACCCTACCACCGTTAGCGTGCTGTCGGTTGAAGTCAGAGTTGCCATGGCTGCCAATCTTTGCGAAATAACTGTCAATGACGCTGAATTACTAGCAGTGTGTTTGTTTAACATTACACGACGTGATCACATTTGAATATGAAGTATCTCCAATTTATTACTACAGAATAGTCTTTTTATGGTAACTCAATTGTTTGTGTAGTTTTTCGTTATTTAAAGCATGGAGGTTAACTGGTGTATTTTTACACAACTTCAAATAAATTAAGCAAAACTGAAATATTGCTTGTCAATGACACCACGAAATATCATAAGCATGTAACAGAAATTTCTGCTTTGTTTCTGAGTAGCAATAACTGAGGACAGTACACAATCCTCGCCACTTTCTTCTCTCCAGGCAGGTGTATCTCATTCGTATGCATTCGAAGTCTTTATTAATAATAAAAGCCGCATTGTAGCACTAATTTAGAAGCATAAAAATGTCTGTGTGACTGGAAAGTGAAGGGTCGCGGGTTCGGAACCCGATTGGACCTTGAATTTTTTCAGCCTGCGCTTTAAGCCATCCTTCACCTCCCAACGATGTAGTCGGGGTTCGGCTTTCACGTTAAGCTGTAGGTCCCCTTTCCGCGGTTGGATAAATGGGATTGCCTAGGGCCAAAAGTGGTGTCCAAGTGAAAGACTTGCACCAGACCAAGGAGCCACACGAAATTATTATTATGTTTCCGTGGTTAAGTAATATTTCTACATTGTTTATTTTTTTACTAGCTTCTGCTTGGGACTTCATTCACCTAGTATGGAGTAGCTTAGGAAACTATGGGGTCGTTTTATCTGTATGTCCTACCCAGGTCCAACTCTATCTCTCTGCAAAATTTTATCCAAATCCACTCAGTAATTTTTGCGTGAAAGCATAATAAAGTTTCACAGTTATAATTATATTAGAGACTAAATATTACCTTCTGCATGACACAATAATTTCCTTAGTGGTATTTAGGTTTGCCTTTTTATGTCGAAAAGTGGCCGGTAAGAACCTACTGATGAAGTAGTTTTGCACCTGTCTAGTTTTAAGGAGGGCCCCAATGTCATTTCTGCCCCGGGGCCCTTAGTGGCATAGCTACGCCACTGCTCCAGGCTGCTGCCTCGGGGTGTGGCGGCGGCGGACCGAAGGCTCAGCAACATAGGTGCACTACCAGTAGTATGTAGATAACAATAGTAATATTGTCAGTAATTATCGAATCATATGGTAAATTCACACTGTGGTTAGTTGTTTCTTAAACTAAAGGATTTGTCGAAGTAGCGGAAATTCCATAATGTCTAGGGTCATCTTTACATTCTGCTGACATTACACTAGTGTAATTCTTTGTAAGAATCTTGTTGATAGTTGATCATTTCCTTGAACGCCACAAAATCTTCATCGCTGCTAGAATGTATGCTAATCCCATCTTACGTTACAACAGTATCACAAGGTTTGTGTTGTAATGGTGTGATGGATCGTTTCTAGCTAAATATTTGCAATGTGTGCTTACGATCTCCAGCTTTCGCTGTACAATTTAACGAGCGTGTTTACCTCACCTCTGGTAACACCAAGAGAAGAACGTTAAGTCGCACAGTTGTTCAAAATGCGTATATATGGTTGGCAGTAACAGGCAAAATACACGGCAAGAAATAAATCTGTCGTCAGATTGCTTTCTTGCGTTACAATCCTCGTCTAATACAAAAATATTCATAACTGAATTTGAAAGCCTAGATAGAGCACACTCGACTACTAGTGCTTTGGACATTACGTCGTTTATTACGTTTCTAATTCAGGTAAAAGAAATAATTGAAGAAATTTTAAAAGTATAGAGCCATGTTCAGTTTTGCTAACTGATACTTGTAAAAACACCGATGTTTCACACATGTTTATGCCTAGTCAGATATGAAGATCTTCGTCATAATCGATTATCGATAAGACACTAATGTTTTTCTTGGTTAGCAATGGGTGCAGGTGACTGTTTTGATTCCAGAACCAGAGCAAGATGGTACTTAGTATCATTCAAAGTTTAAAATGTATACAAATATCTACTCAGTCATGAGTAAAAAGAAATTGTTGGTGATGAGCAGTTAGTATTGAAGTTTCCATAGAACGTTTGCTGCTGTTAATCGAGTTTTTATTCTCTGGTTAGTTCAACAACCGGTTAGTAGAAAACCACTCGCCACAGAAACTACGTTTCGCAATAGTGAGAAAACAATTCAGAGAGCAAAAATACTTAGAAATGCTATAAAGCATCAGGGATTCCGATTCTGTATTAAAATCTATTGTTCGCAACAATTGTAAATATTTACTAACGTAGGCTTTCGCGCTCATTATTGTTAACGTTAAAATTCTTTTGAGCTATTTGCCACGTCATGATAATAAAATCTTTCCAACGATTCGGATCCGAGGTCCCTAAGGAAGGCTCCTGCAACGGATCCGAAACGTTGGAAAGATTTTATTATCATGACGCGGCAAATAGCTCAAAAGAATTTCAACGTTAATTTTAAATATTGTCTAAGGATTATTGAATGTTTTATGTGACAAAGTTTCTCATATCAGACTCTAACGCATGTGGTAGTACTTTTTATTTATTGTAATAAAGTGGAGTTTACAAATTTGTGAACCGAAAAACTTGTTTCCTTTTATTTGCAATATCGTGGTATTAATTTACATCTGTAATGATTGCCATAAAAGCAGTGTTCTCAAGTGCTCTGTAGCGGATCCGTTTTGAGTAATCGAATGACTATACCGCTAAGCGATTAGAGGATCCGCAAGATAAGTACGTTAATTCGTACGTATACAGATCAAGCGGAACGCATTTCAGGTCGATCGGATGATTTTTGGTATAATAGTACATCATTTATCGCGAATCTCTGACTTAGCGCCAAGCAACTGGAAAGATGCCCTTTCCAAGGAACCATCCCAGAATTTTTCAGGAGTGACTTAGGGAATGCATGCATATCTGTAAATGAGACAGCGTATAGAAAACTAGTGCAACCCATTCTTAAGTACTATTGGAGTGTTTGGGATCCCCGACGGGTCGGATTAAAAGGAGACATAGAAGCAATTCAGCGGCTGGATATTAGATTTGTTATTGGTAGATTACATCAGCACGCAATACTCACATGAGAATCCCTGTATGCCACGGTGAAGTGGCCGAACTTTCTAAGGCGCCTTACTGTGGAGCGCGGTTATACGCTGTCGGAGGTTCGAGTTCTCCCTCTGGCATGGGAATGTTTGTTGTACTTAGCATAAGATAATTGAAGTAGTTTGTAAGCCTAGGGACTGATAACCGCAGTAGTTAAGTCCCTGGGATTTACAAACATTTTAACAATTTGAGAATCCCTGGAGGGCAGATGACGTTCTTTTTGAGGAACACTATTTAGATGATAAATAAATCATTTGAGTCTGCTGCTGTCACCTTACATTTTCATTTTGCATAATGCACACAAGATAAGAGAAATTAGACATTATAAAGACATATAGACAGTCGCTATATTTGGGAATGGCACATGAAAATGTCTAGACGTGTTACAAGGTACCGACCAGCATGGTGGTTTTCGGAGTATCTACTTCTATGCAGATTTGGAAATAATGAAGAATATTCAAAAACTGCAAACCTAAAAGTTTGAAAAATTTTGCACGAAAGAAAATAATAAACGATATTTAATTGCTGGTGGGCGAGTTTTAATTGGCGATCGGTATCAGTCCAGTTACTGGCGCTAACCAATGCTTGCAGCAATTTAACTTTTAGTAGATTAGACACCGCATCAGTGCCAGGCATAGCAGAAATTATCATAAATTAAAAAGTCATGTAAGTGAGTGAGACGTTATAAAGATTTGCTACGATGTGCGTCATGCTGCTAGAGAGAATGGGCGGTGTAATGTTCCTGTGTGAAGGCCTGTAAGAGAGCTCGCAGCCACACTGGGGAATACCGCAGCATTAAACATACAAAGCAGCAGAGACCGCAGAACAAAGTTCCGCATCATCCAATGTTCCGCACTCGCGGCAACTTCTCAACTTCACTACTACAACACAAGAAAAAGAAAAAATTTGCAAGAGAGCGAAAAACTTTTAGGATCCTGCTAAAATCCGGACGAATCCACTTATCCGATACTCGGGCAAACAGAGAAAAATGAGCGCTTTAAGCGGATCCTCCCGATCGTGAAACAGTACATCATCACAAAGGAAGAGAAAAAATGCATTGGTCAGCTATCAGAGATAGACTATTAAAACCGAAAGTGTAACGACAGACACAGACCAAACCAATGTTAAAATTACTTATGGCATCTCCTTTCAAGAGATAATCTAATATATAAAAATTTATGTTTGTTTGTCGTTTTGTTCGAATTTTATGCACGGCCATACCGAACGTCTGACTGCGATAAAAAATCGTCAACTGATTGCTGGTACACGCGCGAAGGTTATAGCCATACTAAAATTAACTTCATATGGTGCATGGCGAAGGGTGCTTTGCAGTTAATTAATTCGATACATACGCCTTCATGCTGAAATGGCTTGACGGATATGAATGAAATTTGGAACAAAAGTAGCTTATACCATGATTAATAAATGTGCTAACTTTCGTAAGCCACCGTACGGTGCATGGTGGAGAGTACTTTACAGTGGGTTAATAAGTATCTCTTCACGCTGAAATGGCAAGACGGAATCGAATGAAATGCAGAATAAAGATTGCTAAACTCCGAAGTAATACATGAGCTACATTTCATAAACCTCCGTAGGTGCATTGCGGAGCGTACGTTACAAAATATTCAAATGTTTGTTAAGCTTATGGGACTTAACTACTGGGTCATCAGTCCCTAAACTTACAAACTACTTATCTACTACCTTATACTAAGGACGGCACAAATATCCTTGCCTGAGGGGGGATTCGAACCCCCGATCGCAGTGGCCGTGCAGACCGTGACTGGAGCGCCTCAGTCCCCTCGGCCACCGCGCCGGCGTACGTTACAACAAACATCAAAATTGTGTGACCGAGCACCATGGAACTCAGCACATAAATGTATGTTTTCATGAAGGACATTTTTATAATCTACAAGCCAGTGAATTTAGCATGGCGGAGGGTAACTTGCGATTTTGACACACGTTGACCAGTCACCGTGAAATTTGACGCATATATGTATGTTTTCATATGTAGGAGGGTGAAGAGTAGGTGGAGAAGGAGACGGACAGAAAGAAGGAGGCGACGGACTGAGAGGGTAGAGGAGGAGACGGAAAGAGAGCTGACGCTATAGCGAGAGACGGGAGCGGTAGATAATAAGAAAGAGGGGAGAGAATAAATGTACAAAAGAAGGAGATGCACCGAATAAATGGATACAAGGGCAACGTCGAGTTTTAGGCTAGTATTATATAGAAGTATAATATTTTCTTTAATAATTATTTGTGCATTTGTATTCAGTTCCAATAATTCGAAGTGAACCATAAAGACCGTCACGTAATTTATTTTTATTTAAAGTTTCGAGTGTCCATATTCCGTCTGGTTATAATTAAATTGAATCTGCTGACGGAGGTACAGTATGGCAGTGAAACTTGGGAAGCCGGCCGCGGTGGTCGAGGTGACTGAGGCGCTCCAGTCACGGTCAGCACGGCCACTACGGTCGGGGGTTCGAATCCCCCGTCGGGCATGGATATTTGTGCTGTCCTAGTTCGTAAGTGGTTCATAAGTAGTTTGTAAGTTTAGGGACTGATGACCCCGTAGTTAAGTCCCATAAGCTGTACAAACATTTGAACATTTTTTTGAAACTTGGGAAATACCCTAATGCTTTTATGCGGAACCGATTTACGCTGGAGGAAAAAAAAGTCGTCCTGACGTGTTTTACGGCCCACTTTAGATTTGCAAACATTTTGAACCAAAATAATAAAAAAAATAATTAATAAGAGTGTTAGGAAAAAAATTTATGTAGTGGCGGGTTCCGAACTACTGACCTTTAGCGTCATAGTGCAACGCATTGCCCACTACGCTACGGCTAACAGTTCGGAGTTGCGTTCTTTAATCTCATACTGTTGTTGGCCGTTGTTAACTGATGCTAATATGGCATTTGTAGACACTAGATTATCATTTATCGTACAAAGAACGACCTGTTTTTGTTAATTCCTCAGTGCGCCATTGTTTTGAAATGACAACGTGTAAGTTACAATAAGAAAATCATCAAATACGATACGAGATATGAAAAAAAGACATAAGGGCACAAAGCTATAGAGAATTTTCTCCTCTACAAATTCGGTTATTCAATTTTCGTGTCAGATGAATGGTTAAGCCGTTATTTTCGTTTAAATTTAGAGCTGTCAAAAGAAGATCGCAAAGGCCCACTTTTAGTGTTACTACCGTAACCTAAAGTGGGCCAATAGTTGCACTTTTGGCCACAAGTTTCAAATCTGGAGCTGTACTTTGTCCTCGTGGAAGTCTCAAGTGCTCATATTTAACAAATTGTGTAGGTGGCGCTAAATAATGAAATAAGAGTTATGCGTTTCTCTTACTGGGCGTATTCTGTCCACGTCCAGTTCGTAACACATTATTTATATCAAAATTTCTACACTGTCGGAAAACAAAAATTAGCACACCAGGAAAGACGACGTGGATTTTGGTCCGATGACGGCAGTTGGCACTTGGATAATAGATGTACTTCTAATGGTTTCGACTTCGTCCGCCAATAGGTGAAGAGCGCTATCTGTGTACACTTTAATGGGGAAGGTTTACAGTCATAAGGCTTAATATGAGGCAAACAGGAGCCACGCGACGGACACGTACTCGTGCTTCCTACATGAAACAGAACCGAGCGAGGTGGTGCAGTGGTTACGTACTGGACTCGCATTCGGGAGGACGGTGCTTCAAATCCACCTCCAGCCACCCAGATTTAGGTTTTCCGTGATTTTCTTAAGTCATTCCAGGCAAATGCCAGGATGGTTCCTTTCAAAGGGCACGGCCGATTTCCTTCCCCATATTTACCCAAAACTCCTAGCGTTGCTTCGTCTCTAATAACCAAGATAAAATAGAGCGAGTATGAAAGGGATCAAATTGGGACCTTCCGAGTAGCAGCATTGTGCTTTCGGTAACTTGCCACACAAGTGGGAAATGCTGCGTCCGTTGTGCAAGGATTCTGATTGCAATGGTCACGTGAACATTCTCACACCAGTAGACGAGGTTCTGGGCGTCCACGTAACACGGTGATCCACCAATATTGTAGTATTTAAGGGCGGAAGTGCCAGATCGTACAGCTACCACAGCACAGATAAGGGGGTTTGTGAGTGCAGAAGTGTCAACTCGATCTGTTGCAAAACAAATACTATCTGTGGGACTACGGGCGCGCACATCTCCAGCCCGTCTTCCCTCTCTGATACGTGCTACTCTTCAACCCCTAAACTCTTTCAGAAAAACATAAACCGGCTGGGCAGACGTGGAATAATGTGTTCCACGGCAGCGTTCACTATCTCTGTGATCTAGTGGCAGCCAGAATGAGCGTCAGCATTGCTGCCCGTGTAGGCTACACCGTGGGTGCTTCAGCATAGGTGGATACCTTGTACTTCACTGTCCATTTGATACAGGTGTTTCCGCACTGAGGAAAGGATCATTGCCTGTCATATATACAGGGTGACCCAGCTATCTTGTCCACCCAAAATATCTCTGGAACAATAACAGGTATTGGAAAACGATTTTCACCGGTATCAATGTACGGCTGGGGCCAATGAATGTACATATTTGGAAACATTCTAAAACGAAAGCAAATGTGTTTTTTAACACAAAACTTATGTTTTTCTTAAATGGACACCCTACATTTTTTCTTCAGCAATCCATAGCATGACAAATCACATAAACAATGACGTTGATTGCATCGCAATATTCCAATTACATCCCGAGATATTGTGACACGAAGTTGACGCTTGCTAGCGCTAGCGCACGTCCTAAGGCTCAGGCGTGAACCCCATGCTGCCCGTAATTGCGATGTGATTGACATGCGTAATCGCACTTCCATACTTATCAAGAGGTCCGAAACGAATAATACGGTCTGCTGCCATCCTGCATTAAAGTCGTACATTCCAGCAGGTATTTATCCCATAGGCTAGGGGTGATGCGGTTCTGTAGCATATCTGTGTACCGCAACGTTAGTCACAAAGTTAACTTCGCTTATCGTTAATCGGTTACTAAAAAGGTAATGCCGTTCAACGTTAAAACTTTACTGTAGATCTAGCGCAAGTGACAGTGAGTCATTCACTCATACTAGTAAAATTCATGTTGATGGTTTTAGTGAAACGAGCAAGTGGACTAAAGGTTTTACCGTTGTTTAGGTAAAAATGTTTTGATTTGGGAAATTCAGGTAAGACATAGAAGATGAATGTAAACATGTTTAACCAATTACTTTAATTATCACATAATTATCAATCTTATGTTTATCTAATGCGTTACATGAGAAATTGTTTCAAACAAATGTTTCTGAACATCACTGGGTAAAATGGCCCTTTGTAGAAACTTGCACTGTGATACCAGCACTACATACTAAAGATAGCCTTCACATATCATGCTCAAAGTGATAACCATTGGCTTGCATACATAGCTTCACTCTGCGGATGAAGGATGTCCTACTTCGTGCTACTGTTTCCTCTTTGATGGCTGTACAAGCATCAATAATGCGTTGCTTCATGTTCTCTGGTGTTGTTGGTTCATGTTGGTAAACAGCATCCTTCACTGCTCCGCAAAGAAACAAATCCAGCGGTGTAAGGCCCGGAGATCGGGCAGGGCACCTAACTGGGCCACCACGTCTAATCCACCTACCAGGGAACTTACGGTTCAGAAGTCGTCGTGCTCTTAAGTCATTATGTGCAGGGCATACGTCATGCTGATACCACATGACCATTCTCCTGTTCAGAGGTATGGTGTCCAAGTGAACAGGAAGATTGTGTCGTATAAATCTGGAGTACTGTCTGCCATTTTGGACGCCATTTACAAAGAAAGGTTCGATAATGGTATCTCCAATAATCCCACACCAAACATTCACTTTCCACGGACGTTGATGCTTTACCTGACGGAGCCATTTTGGATTGTCTGTGGACCAATAATGCATATTCCTCATGTTGACAATTCCTTTGTTGGAGAATGATGCCTCGTCGGTAAAGAGAACATCTGCGAAAAATTTGAATTAGTCAGAAGTTTTTGCTGAGCCCACCGACAAAATGTTACCCTGTTGCTGAAGTCATTTCCATGAAGATCCTGGTGTAAATGAACATGGGAAGGATGAATACGATGTGCACTTGATTTCGACACATCAACTTCACGTTCAATTTTACGTGTGATGATGTGAGGATTCACAGCTACGGTAGCGAGCACAGCAACTTCAGCACGTTCATCTGTGCGTGTTCTAGGACGATGCCTAGGTCTTGGGTTTAAGCTTCCCGTTTCACATAGACGAGATGTGAGACGACCAAACATCCGGTGCGAAGGCGATGGCTTGTCAGGGAATCGTCTTCTGTACAATCGTTCTGCCTGAACAGAATTTCGCCCGCCTACAACAGGGTATAGTACAGGTATGTAGAGTAGGGTAGAAAACAGACATATTAACGTAATAATCATAATGTTCTCTAACAGTACTATAAACAAACAAGCAATCTAATAACGTATTTCCCGTCAACGTACATTCTCCATAGAGCAGCAGCATTTCTACCATATCTTCATGTGTGTACATAATACAGTTTAAGTTCCACAAAACAACTTTTATTCACAATGTGTACTACCTCCGTGCCGTCACTAGATTACTCTGATGCACGACTACACTGGCAAGCGGTGTACTGCACGCCAAAGCAACAACAAATGGGATGCTCGGAGGGTGGTGGAGTACAGGAGATTGCATGGGTCGCAAATCACAAACAAGGCGAAGTGGTAACTGTGGCTGTAGTGGGAACTAGGTTGGACACGTGTCTAGGTAGAGCTAGGCCCTGGATGAACAAGTGCGCGAAAGGCACAATGGGTCATTTAACGCATTCGATAAGCCTTATTTTGGGTGTGCAGGATAAATACAACAACCTGACTGATGTTACCGATCGGTACTGGTTCATACTGTGTACATAGACACATAAAACGTGCAAGAGGGAAACCATTATGTGCTTATTAGAGTTGATGGCAGCAGACCGTATTATTCGTTTCGGACCTCTTGATAAGTATGGAAGTGCGATTACGCATGTCAATCACATCGCGATTACGGGCAGCACGGGGTTCACGCCTGAGCCTCAGGAGGTGCGCTAGTAGCGTATTTCGGGTTTTTCAAGCGTCAACTTCTCGTCGCAATATCTCGGGATGTAATTGGAATATTGCGATGCAATCAACGCCATTGTTTATGTGATTTATCATGCTAAGGATTGCTGAAGGAAAAATATAGGGTGTTCATTTAAAAGACATAAGTTTGTGTTAAAAAGCACATTTGCTTTCGTTTTAGAATGTTCTCAAATATGTACATTCATGGGCCCCAGACGTACATTGATACCGGTGAAAGTCGTTTTCCAATAGCTGTTATTGTTCCAGAGATTTTCGGTGGACAAGATAGCTGGGACACCCTGTATATGTGTGTGTGTGGCAAGGAACGACCCTTTCTTCAGTACGGAAGAAAGGTTCATTGCCTCTCTTTCACCTAAGAGTCGTCAGGCGCATTTTCTTGGATGTTTAAGCAGATATTTGCAATCTCTTTTTTGCAATGTGTGACTGGACTCAGGCCAAACAAATTCTGCTCTTTACATCATTCCATCGACACCCGGTGTAGATGTAAAGCGTCGGTTTGTTTAGCGTAACGAACAAAAAGATTTTTAAAGCGAATTCTTTTTTTTTTATGCTCAATCGATAGAGCAGTCCTAATTTAGTCTACTGTGATATTCGGTTTCTCTAAATATATTAACAGAGACAATATCACACGACAATTAACCAGTACTCCGGAAGCGGGTGTATAGTGCTTCCGTAAGACAGTAGCAGGCGGCGCGAGGCGTAGCGGCACACGCCACGGGGCAACTCGGGCAAGGAAGACGGCGCCTGCGTTAATTATTAATAAATACGACGCTTTACATCCGTGTTTTTCAGTAACTTTATTTTCGTAAGTAAAGCAACTCCAATGAACGCCGGTGAAATAATATAAACAAGGAATACACAAAACTTATAAAATACTTACGGTCAAAGAATAACAAAACATAGAAGAAAAGAAACGCAGCGCATCTGGCAGCTGCCGCGAAAACATTTGACGGCGTGAAGTTGAAACGCGCGTGGATCGCGTCACGTTTGGAAACACATGCGTGTCACTCCATATGCGTACTACCAACACAAAGCGTCGTTAAAGTGCACAACACAAGAAGAAAGCGACACTAAAAGCAAAAGCTTCCGCGTGGCATGAAATGCAAACTTACTTGCTAAGTTTCCAGTGGTTATGGCAGCACATGTCTACCTACAGGCCACACTGTTCTCTTAAATTAAAGGCCGGTTATTATGGGCGTGTAACTGAGGCCCGATAACGGTCTGTATGCGTTTCATTGAAATTATATAACGAAAACTTGGTCCTCAGGACATAACCACGCGTTTCCTGTCATGCCCCTCAGATGATTGTAACACGATTGCGGCCTTGCGACACGGGCAGTTATTCTGCCGGAGAATGCCATCGCCGTCGGAGAAGACGTTATGCTTTAAGGGAAGCAGCTGGTTCGCAGTAATTTACACATATTTGATAATTGCATAAAGTGGAATTTATTTAATGTTAAAATCACCGACTTCCTTAGGTAACACTGATTATTAATTAAGTATAACCTAAATTGTTTTGTAAAACTGTGTTAATGGTGAATAAGCACAGCCTGCATACTGTTTTCAGTAACCAGCCGCTAGGTAAAATAACATAATACACTAAGTAATTCGGAAAAAGTCGGAAAACTCTATTTCTTTACAAAGAAAGAAAGGAAGGAAGGAAGGAAGCTTGGAATTTAGCGTCCCGTCGACAGAGTGGTCATTAGAGACGGAGCTTACGCTCGAAGTATTTGGGTAAGGATGTGTAAGGAAATCGGCCGTGCCCTTTCAAAGGAACCATCCCGGCATTTGTCTGGAAAACCTAAATCTGGATGGCCGGAGGTGGATTTGAACCACCATCCTTCCGAATGTGAGTCCAGTGTGTTACCACTGCGCCACCTCGCTCGGTTTCTTTACAAATTGACTATACAGTGGGACCTTTTTTAACGAGCATGATTCGCATCTGAGTCTTGCCTAACATGCGAAACACTTCATATTTTTCTGTCAGAAATCATAAAAATAGGATAATTTGCTCAATTCCAAAAAATAGAGAAAACGAAATTCGTCCCACAATTTAAAAGAAAGCTGTAGCAAAAGATTACATTTGTTTCATTTGAGATAAAGTAGTTTTGTTATGGTTCGTGAAGATGGGAAAGGGGGGGGGGGGAGTTCGCCAGAATATATTTACTTGGAAGGGGGTCGCATACTCGAAAAGGTCCTATGGAAGTCCCGGTGAAAGTCTCTCCATCCACCGGTCAGCAGTGGTCGTGTCATTTCGTTTCTAGCAGCTGTTCTTGTGAATGACGGGATATCTCCGACCGTGCTTCAAGAAGCCCGATTCAGTAGATCAAGCGACACGCCTCAAGTGACATCCCACTCTCCCCCCCCCCCCCCCCCACCGCCGCGTACTGAGTCAGGTGGAGCAGTGGTAATACAATGGACTCCCATCCGAGAGGACGGTGGTTAACGTCCATCTCCGCTCACTCAAATTTAGGTCTTCAGGCTTTCCTTCGAAAGGGCACCGCCAATTTCCTTCCTCATCCACACCGAGATAATCCGAGCGTGAGCTCCTAACGACCACGCTGTCGACGGTACGTCAAATCCTAATCTTCTTTTCTTCGAGCGACCCACATTACGATATCAATACTCAATATCAACACTCAATAGCATAGTAATTGACGTTGTCGTTCCCTTAACATGGGTGCACTCTCATCAGCAAGAACGTTATGACCACCTACCTACTACCGACGTAAAACCATACAGACGATTGCAGCGTCATCTGACGAGGTAGGACCGTTAGTCAGACACATGTACGGTGCACGTAGTATCCGTGACCATTCTGTCCGCGTGTAGAATGCGGAAGGCACGCGATGTTTCTGAGTTTGACCGAGAGCAGATTCTGATGGTCTGCAGGTTCTGCACGAGCATTTCTGAAACTGAAGAACTTGTCGGGCGTTCGAAGAGTGCTATGGTGATAGTCCTCCTATACAAATGAAGAAAGCAAGGAGAAATCACGTTATAACTTCGAGGGGTTGGGCGGCCAATCCTTCATTTCACATGTCGTAGGCTAGACTGAATGCTAAAACATGTCAGGCGGCGAACTATGGCGGAACTAACATCAAACTTTACTGCTTGGTGGAGTATAAGTGTGTCTGAACACACTGTGCACCGAACTCTCGTCACGATGAGCCTCTGAAGCCGACGACAAATGCCTGTGCCAATAGTAACACAATGAGAGCGGCACGTACGACTGAAACGGTCACGTGACCATTGTCACAGTGGCAGAGCGTTGCATGGGAAGGTGAGTAGCCGTCGTCTTTCAGGGGATCAGCTCGTTGGCACATGCACTACGTAACGAGGACAAGCTGGCGGAAGCTTATGCTCTAGAGAATATTCGTAGGTTTGTCCATGGGCCAGTGGAGACACCGTGGCGTCCAAGAAGTAAAATATACTGGTTGCTGATCGCGTAACCTCTTCATGAAGATCATGTTTTTCAAAGGCAGTGGCATTTTCAGTACGACAACGCGCGATATCAAAAGGCCAGGGGTGTGGTTAAGTGGTTAGAGGAACTCAATGGCGATTTTTAATTTATGTGCTGGTCCCCAAGCTTCCAGATATGAATCCGATCGACTTGTATCTGAATATGTGGTGCCAACTCCCTAGAACTGCTTTCATAAAAGACGATTCGCCGGCCGCTGGCAAAGTGGACATACCGATTGCTAGGAAGGCAGTCTTTACGTTCTAGCTGATCAATGTATTCTGTCATCAGATCTAGCACAAGTCGCTGTCTACGCTGCTTAAGAGATTGAGCAAGCCTCAAGACTTCAACATCGAATGTGAGGCGTGAAAACTATACTGTGCCGACTAATAGTAGTTTCGATGACTGTCTTTACCACTTTTCATAGATGCACACAATAGCGGCACTCTAAAAGCCGACTAGCTTGTTGATTTTCAACTTGTTGCTACCCAGGTTCCAGGTAATAACGAGCTCCCCGTAATCAAAGCGGTTGTGTAATTGAATTTTGCACATGCTACCGATTTTATCGCTATAATGGCTCTCCATTCATACCTGCTTCGCGATTTTATCGCTATAATGGCTCTCCATCCATACCTGCTTCGCTTATATAGTTTACTTTACGGGTACTCACAATCTCAAACGGACGGTATTTAGTCTCGGGATAAGCGGTGGTCTTAATGTTTTAGCTAATCAGTGTGTCTGTCACTATCATATGTCCAAGCTAAAGATGATCAGATAATAAATTTAAAAAAAAATCTGTAAATATAAAGGACTTTCTGTGTTGGTTATCCGTCACTAAGCTTATAAACGACTTAAACTTACGCTAAGGACAACACACACACACACACACACACACACACACACACACATATATATATATATATATATATATATATATATATATATATATATATATATATATATATAGGAGGCCTCGAACCTCCGACGGTGAGCAGCAGCGCGCTGCACAGCAAGGTGCCTTAGAGCACTCGGCCACTCCAGCGCGGCTAAAATTTTCATTTCAGCGAAAGGAACATCAGAGCGCTATTGGCATCATTTACATCTTTCTCAGAAGTAATATATGAGGTTACTCTCGAGTAGTTCATAGTAAAAGTGGTTTGCCATTTTGGAAATGTATGGTGAGTGATTGTAAAGTCGGATGTTGGCTGTTTGGGTTTTTTAAGGTCATTATTATGTTAGAAATGGCAAGGCAATGGCTGGATACTTAGAGATTTCCAGCTCCTTCCGAATAGTACCAAAGAGGTCGCAGCGCTAGTGCACCTGCGCAACGCAATTAAAGGGACACTTCCTTGGTCCCCCATAATTGCTTTCCACTGCGACGCAAAAGGTTTTAATTTGGCTCAAAGGTGACTACAAAGTTCCTCTGTAATAGTGCAAAAGCGCAGCGCCCTCAGAGCTTACCGTCTAGTTGAAATACCAATGTGTCGACACATGTGAGGAGAAGGTCAGAGCTCCATAGTTCATGAGGTTTTTAAGTTGCGTTAACAGTATCGCATTGGCGCCGCAATCCTTCGGAACGTCACCGTGGACGTTTCAAACTATGGAAATGCCGTCAAAATCGCTCCTACCCCTTACTTTGAGACCTCTGAGATGGACGTATCATTCACCACGCTCAGCGTTAAAATCGTGTTGTTTCCTTATCCATACCGCCGATCACCATATACATGAGAGGTCTCAGGAGGGCCCGGAAGGGCGCCAATAAAAGTATTCCTTATCTTGGGTCGTTAGTTCTTACATATTTCGCCATCAAAAACGCTAGTTCATAGTGCGATGAGCAACAGCACGACGTTCTTGACAACGTTCGGCGGTGATAACCCCATCTCCCAAGACACTCCATACGAACCATTATTTTCGAATATGGACAGACTGAAACATCACTGAACATGATACGAACTCTTTGGAGTATAGTATTACCGCAGTTATTGCTCTGGTATACACTGCGAAACCACTAAGGACCGCTCGAAGCTAAATCATTCCTGGAAATTTGAACGTCATCTGAATCACGTAAGAGCGGTTATTTTTTTTTATCCTTCGTTTCTCGTGCTCTCCTGTGGCGTGATCACAGGAGGCGAAGAAGGGGGGAAGGCAATATTGATACATGCACGAATAAAACTGGAAAAAGTCTCGGTACTGCTCGCACACTCTTGTTGAGCACTTTGTAAAGATACTCATTAATCTCAGTAGCGCTCCATTACTGCTTATAGCGGGATCTTATGGGCATACAGAACCTAAAAGGTGTTGTAGGTCTGTAGTTTCTTGCACACATTAAAACTCAGTACATTGGTGTAAACATTATTAATAATGTGTCATAAACGAACAAGAATATCATACCAATATGCCATAAAACCGTCTTATAGACCTTGTACGGGTTACTATACAGGCCTAAGAACTGTTCGTCACTGGTTATCCGGATATTAAAAAAGTCATGGTAAAATAACAGTGCACGAAATAGTCTGAACTTTCTAAGCAGCTCTTTTCTGAGAAGGAAAAGAAAGGAGAACCCGCAGTAATGACGTTGAGATCACTGAGAAGACAACGCGGCAATGGCCGTGCGCTCTAAGGCACTTTGCTGCGGAGTGCGCGGCTGCTCCCCGATGGAGGTACGAGTCCTCCCTCGGGCTTGGGTGTGTTGTCCTTAGAGTAAGTAAGTTTGAGCAATTTGTAAGTCTAGGGACAGCTGACCACTGCAGTTTGTTCCCATAAAGTTAGGGTAACGTGGTACAGATTCCATATAGGTACAAGTCCGATCAACATAAGGTTTCGCGCCGTTTGTCAGTCTCGTAGTGTTGGCAGCACTTGCCTTTGTGTGACGTTGTAGTGTAGCAGGTTTCTACAGCTCCTCCTGTCTTTTCCAAGAATGCGCCACTTTGTGCTACGGGGATATGAATTTTTTTCCTTTTAAGAGGTAAGTGAAGCTAATTAGTCAGCGTCATTTGGCAACACGAAGTATGCGTTGGTGCACGAGGGAAAAAGTGCTTTTTATGAGGAAGATGTCAGTGATCAAAATTGTACCACGAAGTGATCACAATTGTAACTAGTTTGGGACATTTTTCTCAATTCTGTAACCCTCTTTTGTGTTAACACCAACATTTGTAATTGTTTAATATTCGCATTACATATTCATTAAACATCCAAAAACTGGTGCCATAGTTAAAATTCTTTATTTTCTCATTATATATAGAGTTACAATTACAATTGTCAGAAATGATAGCAATTGTAACACATTGCCCTACAAACATTTGATGTTTTCACTGAAAAGAGGGTCTGGTAGACGATAACAGGAAAGTAAACAAGTCGCAATTACTCCATATTGAGATCCTCTTGGATTATAGTCTCTTGTGAAAGTTGTTGTTTGTAAATCTATCGGACCAAACTGCGTGGTCATCAGTCCGTAGCTTACAAACTACTTAAACCTAGGTAAACTAACCTAAGGACAACACACACACCCATGCCCCAGGGAAGACTCGGACTTCCACGGCGAGCAACCGCGCGCTCCGCAGCGAGGCGCTTTAGACCGCTCGGCTACTCCACCGCGGCTTTGTGAAAGTGCCTTCACAATAAAGAATATTTGACAGCCATAAAAAGGAGAATATGCCGTGTATTTTCAGAGTTGAAAGGAATATGAAGTTATTAAAATTTAAGATCAAAAGTGAACTTTAGTTTTTATTTAGTCCATTACTGTTGATGACCACATAAACGTAAGTCGCTAAAGTATACATGCACTTCCTACTAGGTCTAATGTTAGTAATAGGATTGTCTAATGATTGCGCGTATATACTACGAAAGATATTACTATGAGGTTACTTTGCTAATACTACTTCTGATAACACGCAAAGGCTCAGCTCGTGTCAATCAGTACTTTCAATACATCACGAGCGTCGCTGGCGGTGTTGTGTAACACCTGTCTCAGCTACTAAGTTTCTGTTCTACCATAGATTATTTGAAAAGCATGTACATTTACAGATCTAAAAGAAATAGATTGAGCTGCTAGGTAAGAAATTAGGAGAACAAAACGTTTCGTTCCAGAACACGAAGAAACAGTTATTTAAATAAAACCTTGTTTTTAATAAAACGATCGGACTAAAAGTGTAAACTAAAATAATTCCATCTAGCCCCATACAGTTTTATTATCTGCTACAGATAGTTCTGAAATTTTGAGATTGATAGTTTTTAATTCTCTGCTAACCATCCAAAATGCATCATCATAAAGGAAATATCAAAATCAGGTGAAATTTTCATCATAAGTTTGCGACGGAAGGTCCACATCATTAGTATTTCAGTACAGGTGGAAACCACGGGTGCTAGTTTCGCATATGAAAACGCTACATATAGGGGCAACCACAGGTCCCACAAGGGGATCATGACGCAAACTGCGTCATTGAAATTTCTGGAGGGGCGGGGCGGGGGGTGGTGAAAAATTAGTACTTTTGGCCAGCCTTGGGGGGGGGGGGGCTTTATAAAACAATTTACAAAACGTGAACTCAGGTATTTACTTAAATATCAAATAGCAAAACAGGACCAAATATCTCTGGTGTGGGGGAGGGGTTGGTCCTATTTCGTAGGGGGGGGGGGATTTAGGGGGAAAGGGGTCACCTCTGGGGGCAACAGACGTACGTGACGTACTACTGTCATGTGACAGTTTCGCATAAGCAGCTTCAGTATGTCACGTAGGAGACAGACATCTTTCGAGCATGTTTCGGAGTACGATCGACGTAGAATAGGGATCTGACATTATCCTTAAGAGAATTCGGTGATAGTGTAGGATGTAACGAAGCAACTGTGACCTGCAATCGCTGGATGCAGGATGGAACTACGGGACCGATTGCGCCCACCTGGTTACACTCCTATACGTGAGGAAAGGCATATTGTGTGCATGAAGTGATTAATCAATCTGTCCCATCACGAACCATATCGCCTCAAAAAGCATTCCATTCGGCGTGGTTTGCAACAAAATGGATTGTCCGCAAGGCGTCCATTGTTGCGTTTAGCACTTATTCAACACACCTGGCGCTTGCACCACCGCTGGTGCGGTGAACGATGAACATGGAGGATCAAATACAACATTATTTTTAGCGACGAATCCCGATCCTTTCTGAATCACAACGATGGTCGGGTTACAGTCTGGAAGGAAGGAAGAAAGGAATGATTGAAGATTAGGACTTAACGCCCCGTCGCCAGCGTCGGTTTCACCAGTACAATTTCCCTATGGAAGTTTAATCGCAACTTGCCGCAAGGGGAAGCAACCTCGCAACTGCGGGCGTTTATTTCGTCAGGCAAGTCAGCGTAGGGCATATTGAAACACCGCAGAGTAGCACCTCGTGCATAGTCCCACCCTCTCCACATATGGTTTCACTTCCGCGTCCCGTTCCGACACTTCCGTTCTCGTGCACATCCGCTGCTCACAGTTCACTAACTACTCGTCGCCACCCTGCCACCGCCACCGCCACTCGAAGCTGCTACTCCAGGGTTCACAGAACTTAACGCAACAGACATGTGCAGAAAAGCGGCACCACACGTAACTCATATGTAATGTTAAAGTACAAAGTAATGCAGGACTTCACATGCATTGCTTGTGATGCTAGTAAAAAGACTTCTCTCATATCCTATCAGTAATCGCAACAGCGACACGAGCAGAACATCAAAATAACGAACGCGAAATCACACACAATATTTAAACATTTACGAAAATCTAGGAAATCCTAGGGCAATATCTTACCACTGTCAATATGGACAACAGACAAAAACCGTCGATATTCTTGGGTGGGATGAAATAATATATAAAACAGTGCGTGAGACTTAGGTGTTAGTTTTCACTGTAATGAAATGCGTTGTATATTCGTTCAGCATGTGCGTACTACGCTATGGAATACCAAAGTAGGCATTTAAATTGAAGAGGATCTGGTATCTCTGAAAAGTACTGTCACGGATGAAGGAGAAACAAAATTGAGTAAAAGGAAATTTTCTGCGAAGAAATCCTTGATTACATAAAACGTTCTGGAAACATCCCTAGGCTGTGACTAAGCAACGTCTACAGCATAACCATTTTTTTTTCAGGTGTGCTAGTCCTGCATATTTTGGAGGAGAACTGTGAAGTTTGGAAATTAGGAGACGAGGTACTGGCAGAAGTAAAGTTGTGAGAACGGGCAGTGAAGCGTGCCGGGATAGCTCAGTCGCTAGAGCGCTGCCAGAGGAAGGCGAAGGTCCCACGTTCGTATTCCGGTTGCCGCACACAATTTTAATATGCGAGGAGTTTCATACTTTAGTTGATCGGCTGAAGGCCGACGTGCCAAAATGATCCAGGATTGATAAAATACATCAATACAACTCAAATAAACAGGAAGTGGATGGAAGCCAAGGTGAAATAGCTATACAAGAAATGTGAAGATATCGGAAAAAACATGATCGTTGGAAGGACACAGCATACACAATAACAAAACAATCTTTAGTGAAACTAAAAACGACTGAAAGACTTGAAATTCCATCGGAATTTCTAAAATCATTGGCCAAATGGCAACAACCTCACTATTACAAGTTTTGTTTTGTGGCCATCATCCGCAGGCATAATAAATTATTCGTTAAAAAAATAAAAAATAAAATAAAATTTCTAACGTTGAAAATGTTTTCCCACGTGTATTATGGGACCGTAACTCATTTGTTTCTTTTGATATTTCAATTATTTTGATCTAGAAAACAACAGTAATTTCAGAAAAGTGATGGAAAATAAAAATTTTCGTGAAAAAGGGAAATAAATGTAAAATACTTGGAAAATTGTGAAATATTTCCTTGTTACTCAAATAGGCTAATATATGTTTTGGGATATTGGAGAGAAAGTAGAATCTTGTTCAGTTAATTAATATTTGTGTAAATTAGCTGGTAGACATGGATGTTATACATACAGTCACGACATTCCCACTGAGTTTTGTTATACACTACGACAGCAGCGCTCCATGCGGCCGGCGAGCTACATTTCTGAATACGATATTGATGATTGAGAATATTATCGTTTATATTGATTTTAACATACTTTTTACATTATGGAACGTATTTAGTGCCTTAGAAATAGGTAATAACTTAATAACTCCACATTTTTCTTTCTTAGGTTTCCTAATATACCTAACAAGGTATGGAACGGTACATTATAGTACATTTTATTTACAATTATCTTTGTAACCTACAATTTCTTACTGAAGAACTTATCTTCCTATTACAAATAAAAACTTGCAGGAAGTACCATAAGGGCTGCCCTATGGCAGAGAGACGTCGCTTTCATACTCAGAACCGCTAAGTTATCTTGACTAGACATCCATTAAAATCGGTGAGATTGGAACGTAGAAAACTTATATAGAATGTAATAACTACAATATTTAAGGTACTAAATCAGCCATCACAGCTAAAACTGAAGGAAAAACATTAAAGCTGTGGCAATAAAACGGCAAAAGCAGTCAAACTGTTTTCCAACAAAGAAGAACCCAATTCCACTATTGTTGCTACAGCTGAACCACAAACGGCAAGAATCTTCAAAACATTGGTTTTTAAGCTAAAGTAATTACATTCAAAGGAATATCCCAGTATAAGACAGAAGAGTGAGATGTAAAATTCTGCGAATCATTAGAGTCCACACCGAATTGATACGCATAAAAAAACTGCCTGTCATTGTAAGAACAGACCATAATATAAATTTATGTTTCACTTATGTTTATATTATACTTACTTTCAGCGGAATAAGCTGCAGATATGCACATATTCGTAAGTATTTGTTCATGACAAAGTTGTCCTTTCAGCGGAATAAGCTGCAGATATGCACATATTCGTAAGTATTTGTTCATGACAAAGTTGTCCTTTATACCACTGAATCAGTTACATTAATTTCAGTATTATGTAGTTCTATTCATAGTTAACCAATGCTTGTAAAGCAAAAATTATGTAAACTATTTCGCTAAGTACGTACAAAAATAATTATAAAGAAGCATCCCTTCTTCGGCGGCTTGTCCACCGCTAGGAGCGTTAGTGTCGTTGCAACTGTCGGTGGGCAACAACTTTCACAGCAGTGAGTGCCGCGACTGTATATGTTACGCTGTGGTTATACCATATTTAAGGCGTTTGACACTGACGCAAATCTGTGTGTGTGTGTGATCACTGGTTTAATATTTTTGACCGAACGTAGGAACGCAACGCTGTGATTCTGCGTGGCATAGACAGGACAATTAATTTCTACGGCAACAAAAGTGTGACGCACCGTCTTTCTAAGCACACGAAATGTAGTTCCTGTACAGTACGAGTTGGTGGGTTGTGGAACGCAGAGTTGTGAGTCCCGTTGGGCTTATATCAGCGAAAACGTCAACCAAAGTTCACTGTGACGTTTCTGAGACCACTTTAGCTCAGTACGTAGGCTTGTGTCGAGGACTTAGCTTCCTTTAAAAGATGGAAAAACCGATGGCGCGTGGGAAGGGGATGGGGGGTTACGCCTGGGGCGACGATGTAGGGGCCGCGGTGACCCGAGAGGCAGTAACCAATTGCCTGAGCAACTGTAGCTACTGTTAAAGCCACTGGAACGGAGCAACTAGCTGTAGCGAGGGCACAGGGCAGGCAGACGAATGAGGCCGGCGCATTGCACACAGCGAGTCTCTCTGGCCCTGACTGGGCCGTTCGCGGAGCCGGCTACCTCCCGTGTCAGTGTCGCCAACTTAAAGCGTGCTCACAGCGAACGCTTCGCGTGTTGCTGAACGCTACGCAAAAACCAGTACATCGTCTTCAAACGAAGCGTTCACTCCGCTTAGCAGTATGCGTGGCATAAGCAATGCGCGTGGAAAGGCACAGTGTTGCTTGTTTGATTGCCGATACCTGGCGGCCTGCAAGCAGAACGGAATCGCTGGCACAATAATCATAAAAAGTCTCTGCATAAGAAGTAAGTTGAGATAACGAATGACTTTGGGAAAGACTAAGTTTCGTTGATATACGTATTTCCGTATCACTATCATCCGGTCTTATTTAGGTCACCGATTCCATTTTAGGTCTCTATTTTTACAAAAGTGTCTTTCGACACAGAGAAAATGAAATTTTTTTAAATTCATGTATTTATTTATTTTTACGAAGTTTCTACTTCTTGCATTACACTCTTCATTTGTGACATACTGAATGATTTTCACTAAGGAAACGAAAATTCATAGAAACGTGTAGAGTTTAATGAAAGTGTTCTAAAACTCTGTTTTAGAAAACTCTTTTCCCAGCAAAAGTCTCCATGAAAAAAAGTTGCTTAATGACAAAAGAGATCTTACCAGTCGTTAAAGTGCGCAGGGAAATAGTAAGCTTATGATACACCCAACAGCTTTTATCTTTATCAATAACTTCGCATCAAAAGTCATGTATGTATCTCTTGTAATGTAACGTTTTTATATAAGAGGTTTTACTGTAGTATGTATCTTCTCGAAAGAATGTAAATTCACTTTCATTCTTGTGCTTAAACATGCAGAAACCTTAGCCGATATGTTTTTTTTTTTTTTAACGTTGGCAAAAGTTTTTTCAAGAATAACATTACTATAACACTGCTGATACAATAATGGTTAAACAAGGCAAACAAGAAGACATACAAGAAATACACACAGCACCAAACCCACTACATCCCAAAATAAAAACTGCGGTAGAGCAGAAAATCAACAAATAATAAACTAAAAAGCTGTAACCATTAATAATATCTAGAACAAACACTAATTCGAAATGTATAGTTGACCAGCCACTACCGACACTATCGTAAATGCACATTACTGTCATCTGAAAATCTACAAAATTGCTCTCCTTCACAGTATGATTAACAGATCAATAAACGTTCACTACAAGATGATTCCATTAAGAAAAAATACTAAGACTGGAGTTCATACTACAATAAAACAATTACGACCACAAAGTTATACCGACATTGAACCACATCCGAAATCCTCGAAAATACACAAAAAGATAACATGAACTAGGAAAACAACATCGACGAAGAAACCAACCTACATACATACTACTTCCCTAGGAAACATATCAAATAAAATTAATAAAGTATTTAGGCACACGAATATCATACTCGCCTACCAAAACAAACACAGTGTAAGCCATACAGTCTACAAAGGAGACACAAACATAGTAATATAGAACAACCATGGAATAAACAAAATTAATTGTAATACATGGCAGAAATCTTATATTGGCCAAACCGACAGATCTGAACGCTAGATACAACGAATAAGACTCCAGTGATAGCGAAAATTATCCATCGACTTTCTACCATCATCTCATATCAGAGAAACACGTAGTAAATCTAATAGAAGGAGCAATTAACATCTTACACTTTATACAAAAGGGACCGACAATGTATATTCTGGAGGAAATCGAACTCTATTAACACATAATCAACAACCACAATGATATAATAAAGGAGGGAATTCATCTAAAACATGAAAAATATAACGAAACTTTATTGTAATATTAAACAGACAAGAAAACGTAGAAACATACCATAAATAATATAATACCCAAATCCAAAGTTAACCTTCCATACACAAAGACGATAAGTAACCAACAGACATATACACTCCTGGCTCTTAAAGTTGATACACCACGAAGATGACGTGCTACAGACGCGAAAATTAATCGACAGGGAGATGATGCTGTGATATGCAAATGATTAGCTTTTCAGAACATTCGCACAAGGCTGGTGCCGGTGGCGACACCTACAACGTGCTGACACGAGGAAAGTTTCCAACCGATTTCTCGTACACAAACAGCAGTTGCCGGCGTTGCCTGGTGAAACGTTGTTGTGATGCCTCGTGTAAGGAGGATAAGTGCGTACCATCACATTTCCGACTTTGATAAAAGTCGGATTGTAGCCTATCGCGATTGCGGATTATCGTATCGCGACATTGCTGCTCGCGTTGGTCACGATCCAATGACTGTTAGCAGAATATGGAACCGGTGGGTTCAGGAGGGCAATACGAAACGCTGTGCTGGATCCCAACGGCCTCGTATCACTAGCAGTCGAGAAGATGGCCATCTTATCCACATGACTGTAGCGGATCGTGCAGCCACGTATCGATCCCTGCGTCAACAGATGGGGACGTTTGCAAGACAACAACCATCTGCAGTAACAGTTCGACGAAGTTTGCAGCAGCATGAAATATCAGCTCGGAGACCATGGCTGCGGTTACCCTTGACGCTGCATCACAGACAGGGTCGCCTGCGATGGTGTACGCAACGACGAACCTGGGTGCATGAATAGCAAAACGTCATTCTTTCGGATGAATCCAGGTTCTGTTTACAGCATCATGAGGTCGCATAAGTGTTTGGCGACATCGCGGTGAACGCGCATTGGAAGCGTGTATTCGTCATCGCCATACTGGCGTATCACTCGGCGTGATGGTATGGGGTGCCATTAGTTACACGTCTTGGTCACCTCTTGTTCGCATCGACGGCACTTTGAATAGTGGCCGTTACATTTCAGATGTGTGACGACCCGTGGCTCTATCCTTCATTCTATCCCTGCGAAACCCTACATTTCAGCAAGAAAATGCACGACCGCATGTTGCAGGTCTTGTACGGGCCTTTCTGGATACGGAAAATGTTCGACTGCTCCCCTGGCCAGCACATTCTCCAGATCTCTCACTAACTGGAAACGTCTTGTCAATGGTGGTCGAGCAACTGGCTGGTCACAATACGCCAGTCACTACTCTTGATGAACTGTGGTATCGTGTTGAAGCTGCATGGGCATCTGTACCTGTACACGCCCTCCAACCTCTGTTTGAGTCAATGCCCAGGCGTATCAAGGCCGTTATTATGGCCAGGGGGCCGTGGTGGAGTAGCCGAGCGGTATAAGCACCTCGCTGCGGAGCGCGCGGTTGCTCGCCGTGGAGGTTCGAGTCCTCCCTGGGGCAAGGGTGTGTGTGTTTGTCCGTAGGTTAGTTTACCTAGGTTTAAGTAGTTTGTAAGCTACGGACTGATGACCACGCAGTTTGGTCCGATAGATTTACAGACATTTCATTTCACGTCCAGGGGTTGTTGTTCTGGGTACTGATTTCTCAGGATATATGCACTCAAATTGTTGAAAATGTAATCTCATGTCAGTTCTAGTATAATATATTTGTCCAATGAATACCCGTTTATCATCTTCATTTCTTCTTGGAGTAGCAATTTTAGTGGTCAGTAGTGTAGCATGTGAATTATGCTGTCGTTATGTAAGCTTGTAATATCGCCTAACTACTGTCACCAGATAATAAAAATTACGAAAATTAAATAATGCAACATATATAGAGCTGGCAATCAACAAATAAGAAAATACAACAGCTGTAGAAGTATTGTAAGTAAGTAAAATATTGACCAAATGTAAATTGTTTTGATCTTTCGAATGTACAAAAAAATCTAAAATATTACATTATGTTCATAGAACACCTGAGGTTGGCCAAAGGCTGGAAGGCGCAGACAATGAATATAATGAAGCCCAAAAAGCAGCGTAAAATGTTATTGATTTATAACATACTTTACTTTGGATATAACTCTGTAAATACTTTGCGGCCTCTTCATTAAATTTAAATAATATTCTGTAAAAATACCATCAGTAGCTGAGACGTTCTTAACGTGACTGCAGTCCATCGCAGTGCACCCATCTGAACTTCGTCGTAAGGAATCACGCACTCTGTGAAATAAATCCGGTTCTTTTGTAAGTACTGGCGTGAACTCATTACGCGAGCCTATTGTGCCTAGAAACAGTTGACTGTGATGCCCTAGACGAATGCCTTAAAGTGCCCCCATAGCAAAAACTCTAATGGCGGTATTCTGGGAACGAGGAGGAGTATGTCAACGTCAGGTATTAACACACTATTGTGAATAGACCTCATCTGTAGTTTTTGCTGACATGCCACATAATGTAATAACAACAAGAAATGACTGATAATGAACTCCTTTTAATTTTCACGGTAGAATGTATAATCTATTAATTTATGGAAAAGAAAGCATGTTCGAGCGTTGATGGAGAAACAATGTTGATGCCAAATTTTTGTAACTTTTGCCTGGGGGTTTTATCATCCCACAAATGGTGGTTATGAAAGTTTACAGGCGCATCTCTTAAGAATCCCACCTATTCGTCAAATAAAATTATAGAAGAAAGAAAGAAAGAAAAAAAAACTGCGAATCTGAATCACCCTTTTGAAAGGACTATTGACAGAACTGCAATCTGCTACAAGTGGTCTTCTGGCCTCTGGCTGAATGTGAGAGGGTGCAGTGATTGTTTATGTAGTTGATGAGTCACCACGTCTCCTGTTGCCAATCGCCTCACACTAGTTATAAATGATTCGTCCAATAAATGTCACCCCGTCCTGCACCCGAAGTGTATGGTCTGATCAAGCCAAAAACTGTCCATGTTTGGAATGTCATGAGACCTCTGCCCTTAACATGACGAATTTCTTAGGTACAGTACTTTGGGACATGGATATTTTTTCCGCGTATGTGACTAGGGATCGCTAGCTACTTCCATTTGCTAACCCGTGGCAGGAAATCTTTTTCGCCATATCACTAGTGAACCTCTCATTGTTAACATGTAGAAGGGAAGAGAAAATGTTCTGAAAAATACTCTTACAGGCGAGTACAAACTTCACATTTAAGTAGACATAACAGTTAAACCATTTTTGCAAGTAGATGTGGAACTACGGTAAATACCTAGCGTTGTAAGTAACTTACTTCGCTATAGTTTTCGAACAATACTGTAACTACAGTACTTACCAGAGAACATAAGAAACACAGTAGCCTGTACAATGATCTCACTGATGTAGTGTAATTCCACGCAGTAGGGTATGTACAGGAGTCAACGTTGTTGATCGATCATCGGGTCGTCGTATCATCACAGTTTTTTATTTCATCGATATATACATTACTTCACTAAAACTGAGGTGGACGTGTTCACCACCAAACGTATTCAGCCACTGTGACAAGTGTATAGTTTCAGGAAGTATGCGATCACCCACTTTTTCTTTGTTTTTATGGTCAGTACCACTTCTCAAAATATTTTACAGTCTGTAATAGGCGATACCGATTATCTCATGTCACACAAAACAGATCAGAACACAATTGCGAAAGCAACTAAATAATAGATATTTTAAAAAAGGTGAACTTCAAAATTTTGTCATATTTTACTGAAGCTTGACCCTTAACGCGGTTTTCCAAACGAGAAACTTTTGATATTTTCCACAAAGAAATTCTGTATCGAAATCTGCCCTAAAATCCAGAGTGAATCTAGTCAAATGTAAAGTACACCATCGGTAAGACGCAATCAAAACCAACATTACGCGGTAGCAATTTTAACGTTACCGATAACATTGGCACTAACGCACCGTTACTAGATACAATTTTTCAGAAATTTCTCCAGTGGATAAAATGAAGTGTATTGTTCATGAAGTCGAATTTACAATAGCTGCAATCAAGAGTAAATTAGAAGTGGGTGTACTTCTTTTCTGAGTATGCTTATAAAATTGCTCACTTTCTTAACAACCATATACAACTGCTCGGTCAACAAAAAATCCGTACCGGTAGACAGGTAGATTACACTGAAATATTTCGCCGGCCGCGGTGGCCGAGGGGACTGAGGCGCTCCAGTCACGGTCTACACAGCCGCTACGGTCGGGGGTTCGATTCCCCCCTCGGGCATGGATATTTGTGCCGTCCTTAGGATAAGCTAGTTGATAAGTAGTTTGTAAGTTTAGGGACTGATGACTCCGTAGTTAAGTCTCATAAGCTGTACAAACATTTTAACATTTTTTTGAAATAATTCGAAGAATCAAATATTCCAATGTTTGTAAAGCTATAGGACCAAACTGCATTGGTCATCAGTCCCTAGACTTACAAACTACTTAAACTAATTTATGGTAAGGCAGACACGCACACCCATGCGCGAGGGAGGACTCGAACATCCGACGGGTGGTAAACGCGCACTCCGCAGCAAGGCGCCTTAGAGCACACGGCCACTCCCTCGTGGTATCCGATTAATTACTTACGCTTATCACTGACGGGAAATATACTATGTAGTTAACGAGGATTCAGAAAATATAGTTCTTGTGAATCACAATGAGATTGTCATTAAATACTCAATGCTAACGCCAGAGGATTTGAAACTGATTAGACATTTCTAGATTTCCAGACGGTTTTTGGCACTGTTAATCCCAAGGAATGTACTCAGTTGTGCCACTGGATATCTGATTTACGGTCAAAAATGTCACAGTCCGTAAAAATTGGAAAAAAATGTTCAAATGTTTGTTACGCTTAAGGAACTTAACTGCGGGGTCATCAGTCCCTAAACTTACAAACTACTTATGAACTACCTGATACTAAAGACGACACAAACATCCATGCCCGAGGGGGGATTCGAACCCCCGACCGTAGTAGCCTAGAATTTGGAGAAAAATCATAAAGCATAGACGATACCTGGCGTTTAGAAAGGTGCTGTTATGGATCCTCTGCAGTTCCTACTATGAAAGCAATATAGAAGACAAACTGGGTAGCCCCTCTAGACTTTAGAATAGATATCTGTATGGTGCTAATTTCTAAAAGTGGGAATGTATTCTAAAAAAGACAAAGTATATGGTCATCTACATAGGAACTAAAAGGATTCTGCCACTAGCCACTGGTCGTCATGTCCATTCTTATTCCACACAAGGAGAAAAATTGGTTATACCGACCGTACGAGCCATAATTTCTCGTACCTTGTATTTGTGCTCCTTGGTAAAATTTATTTAGCGACATTACAGTCGATCTGCAGTGCGATCAACAGATAGTTTGTAGTTCCCTCAGTAACATTTCGCGGAAAGAACGTCCTCTTCCGTTCAGTAATTCAGACACGGCAACTTTGCCTTGAAGCGAAATATATTCACTGTTGAAGATACACAAATCAGTTACAAACATGCTCATCTAGGAGTTTGGAAGTGCTCTGTTAGTCGGTAAGAGTTTGACCTTCATATTCATTTGAAAGTGAATGTTCGTCTGCTACATACGAGCGCGGAAGAAACGCAACAATAGCAGAGCAACGAGAGATATCATTGGAAGGTTGCTAGAAGATATTTAAATCGGTTTGTTCACTAATCACTAAGTTTAGCTGTAGCTTTAACACTCTCGCATTATGTCTCAATGCGCAGCACGCTAGCGTATGAGGCAGGGCGGTGAGACCCGGATCGAATCGGCGTTGCAGATTAACGACCGTGGGCTGGCGCACCTGCCACGCTCAGTCTGGAGTCGGATGGCTGCTAATATTTAACGTGCGGCAACTCTCAGAACAGCTGCGAGCACTAGGGGCGAATGTAGTTCACTGAGATATATGTACACAGTATGGCACAAAAAGTTCGGGTTACTCCTGAAGTCGTGATCAAAGGGCCTTATGGTACTAACCCAGAAAAATTTCAGCGTTGTAGCTCAGCGCGTTCCGTCAGAGAGCGGGACTCCCTCTGTAACGAAAACCTGAGCAAAGGTTTCTCAATAAACATTGAACATACATGGTTCCACATCCGCAAAACACTGGTTTACTTTAGCAAAATAAAGCACTCAAAAAACGGGAAACCTAGGTTAGAGTCCTGATTCCGCACAAATTCTCGTGTCACCATTACAGTGCAGTCGGGAAAAATTAGCTTATGTTAAAAATTTCGAATCAAAGATTTAGAACGACGTTTACATGATCATAGATGGAAGGCACGTACGGCTTCCTTACCTTGATCACTGTTGCGTCAGGAATGGACGTATTGGGCTGTATTGGGTTTCACAAGCAGCAGTGACACTCTAGGGGCCGTATGAATAAAACGGATTCTCTGGATTCCAGAGAACGTGATTAGGTTTGCATGAATAAAACAAGTCAGAGAATACAGGGTGGATCACCTAACACTTGCACCGGAAATATTGCGGAAACGGAAAGTGTGATTGATGTGCGGTTTTCACAGAATGATTGGTAGTCAGGGGCTCGTACTTTTAGCCTACAAATTGATTATAACATTACTTAAAAAGTGTATTTTTTATGCAAACATACAATTCTTAAATGGAACAATGATTTCTGTCGTTCACTAGAATTTTTGACACCAGCCGTGTACAAAGAATTTTGAATAACATTATTATCACCTTTAGTAAGGCAACTATAACCGTTCAAAGTTTTGGGGCCGGAGGCTGCGATAGCGTAGCTTACTGGCCGAGTGGCTAGCCCCAGGGGCACGGTCCACTGTCTCATGACCACCAGCCGGTGAGCTACTCTGTCGTAGCCTCCGTCCCAAAACTTTGAATGGTTGTAGCTGCCAAATTAAACGTGATAAAAATGTCATTCAAAATTCTTTGTACATAGCTGGTGTTAAAAATTCTAATGTATGATAGAAAAAAACTATTGTTCCATTTGAAAAATTGTATGTTTGTTTGAAACATACATTCCTAGGTATTTTTAGAATCTGTTTATTGGCTAAAAATACGAGTCCTTGACTACCAATGCATTCTGTGAAAACCGCACATCAATCGCACTTTCCGTTTCCGCAATATTTGCGGTGCAAGTGTTAGGTGATTCACCTTGTATACATCAACAGAGTATGTTCTCAGCGTGAGTGAAAGGGTGAGAGAAGTTGCAACAGAACACGTTCTCTGATTTCGTATGAATAAAACTAGAGAAGTTTTTCACCACCGGAGGACATTCTCCATTTTCTGAAGCCTCTAGCATACTTCGAGCTGAGTAACTTCTATTAAGGTTCCGTTTTACTGTGGTTTATAATAAACATGACAAAATTTGTGTTGCTTAGAAGGCAAGAAAGTTTCTTTATACGTAGTCCGAAGAAATAAGGAGGAACTAAAATGTTTGTGCAAATAAAAAACATTCTGCTGACGAGTCGCTTCCTTCACTAAAATCGTTTGACACTTCATGCATTTTATATAGCGAAAACAGAGATGTCAGAGTAGTTTTCTCATTAGAGATATGGAAATGAAACACAAATGGATTCAGCTGCGTGTTTTACCCGTTTGTTTGGAATGCATATTTACAGTTTTAAACAGCTACATAGCAAAATAATATTGTATGTTTTAAACAGGGTTAATTAATAGCGTATTATGACGTTAATTCCAAATAAAGTGCAATCCAGGACTTCATAGTTTGTATCACAAAATAAATATTGCTGCAAAACCGGGTACTGAAATACTGTTTTTTGCATTACTTTTGTTCATTTTTCCCAAACCTGTTGGCCTATTTAAGATGCGTTTTCTGACTTCGCAATCGTAACTTCTGTTAAGTTAGAAGTAAGTAGACACGACAGGAAAATTAATAACTGATTAATTACATACCTAGCAGTCTGTTTCTAACAAAATCGCATGGCCTATCACTTATGAGAAGACTATTAAGTATCATATTTAACAAAAACTAACTCGTGTTAGAGAGCTCTGATAACGTTTCATGTTTTGAAACTGTTGAATATGTGATGCATTTTTAAAATTTCGTTCGCAAAATGTAGTAATGCAACTTGAATAACAAAAACGTTACTCGCATGAGGAAATTTTGTAACATCGTCAGAAAAATATATTTCATATTTAGTCTTCATAATATGCTGCTGCACAACAAACTAATATCTGAACATAGTGCAGTTCTTCCTGCACATGTAGATGTCTGCTCTATACCTGTACACTGAATAATTTACCTGATTGGGATAGTTTTAGGAAATATACGACTGAACAGCTTTCGTCACTATATTACTATATTATCTCTTGCAGCTGTGTCCTCAGCAAATAAAACAAGCTTAAGAATCTATTTCCATTAGCCACGCTCTGCCGTGTTTGTACTGATTTTGTGTCCATTTTATAGAATAAGACATTATTGTTTGATTTTAGATGTCGATCCGGTAGAAAAGTGTTTCAACCTTTTTTAATATGAGAGCCCCTTCCAAGGAAAAATATTCTGGCAACCTGTCTTCCCTCCCACTCAGTAAGACCACTATGTTCGCGGTCTCAGTTTGGACAAGAAATTTAATTTTCTTTTCGTTGATACAACTCTCTTGTAAAAAAGAATATACAATAGAAGACATTGCAGGCTGACATATTTAGGGAATTTTTTGGAATGGAACACATTAGTCAATTTTTACATGATTTCCAACAGGAAAATATATTTTTCATAATAAGTGTTTCGCATTTCATGTCAGACTTAGAAGTTAATTATGCTCGTTAAGAAAGGCCCCGTTGTAATGAAGGCGATAGTTTTTACGAATTTCTCAAATTGTATATCGCTTCATGTTCGTTTAGCTATCGATTGGTTCCTGGAAAAAAAATTTCCGCGCTTAATGTTTACTCAGCCTTAAGACAGTGTATATCTCATAAAACATTCTACTTTATATACAATCCATTATTAACATAAAAGAAATGTTAGTTTGATTTGCGGAATGTTTTTGTAATATGGATCCCCATGGTATTGAGACGTACACTGGACTGGTTGTCTTACGGTGCAACTACTTCCGTTGTACTTCCCGAGCAAGACGCTGCGACCCCTTGGAGGGTCGTAACTCAGAGGTTAAGAAACACTGCAGTAAGGCGTAGGGTGATGTGTGCTAAGATTCATTCTCTGTTCCCAATACTAGCCAACAACGACGAAAGAAACTTAATGCTGATTACGCCAGTATTTTACCTACTCAAAACGGGTACCTTAAAACCATGCAGACAAATTAGGTCCCATCTCACTAGTTAGCTAAATACTTGAAGCTTATTGTGCATATAACGTTTTCCAATCAAGGTCGTCCTTTAATATGCAACATGAATTTATTTTCCTGGTACATAGTGAGTTTTATAAAATGCAAAATAATTCATACTTGTACATCTGCACGCAGTTTTGTTTTAAATATTCCCTCTTTTCCTATTTTATATTCAGTTAAACTGTATTTCAGTCTCAAGTCAGATTTTAAATAAATTTCAGTGAGTACTGTTTTTAAAAAGATCTGGATGGAGCTGATGTGCTTGTTTTGTAGGAAATAGGTTTCATACGTTCATGCTTTGTTTTCTTGCAATATTTGTTTTTTCTGTCTATGCCTTACATTTGTTGCGGTGGTGACTTCGTAGCTTCAAACGGCGTTTCGGTATTTAATGAAATTAGTTCTATATGCAGTTAAGGCTAGGCAAGACTATTGACATGAAATGTAACGTAATTGCTTAGGTTACACGTACAGTACAAACGCCGTTGAGTACGAAGATTAATAATTATTTTAATAACGATGTCCTGTTTATGGAAGTATTAGCCCTCTAGGTGCCAACGAATCTCGGCTTCATATGATTCTATATAAACTGTATCTTATGCTATAGAAACTTTACTGCAAAATCCGATTCACTGGATTCCATACTATGGTCAAAGATCGTAATGCAGATTAAAACTCAGGAACAAGATTCTCCTATTTAAATATAAAGGTGCAAAGCAGGAGGTCCGAAGATATTAAATAAAATGTAGCACAGTCTATGGGAATGCGATAAATAATGTAAATACTTAAGAGGTTATGAAACTGAAAAAAAAATCTTACAAACATTGTCATATATGACTCTAAAACACTATAGAAGGAGAAATGAAGATATGGGATGGAAGCTCCACAGAACTATACTTAATGCTATGGTAATGAATTACAGAGAAAAATATTTGGGACATGCGCGAGGAATAACGAATGAAACGGGAATAATGAAACTACATTCGGCATAACAGAGAGAGCTATCGATGAATGTTGACAAATGACAAAGTTTTGACGACATTGTTCGCACACATTTATTGACATGCTCATAAGAACAAGTAATTCGCGGTTACCAGTTTTTTGGTCATCGCAGGTGACAACTTATAGGTCATGATATAAAGGATAAAATATTTCAAACGAAGAAAAAGAAATTAAATCTAGAATATACAAAAAGTCATAATTAAAAATCTGTTATATTCTACAAACAAACTTCACTTTAGCAATTCTGTAATGATTCATGCTTTTATTATTGCAGGAGTTAAAGTGTATTGCTCCTGTAAGAAAATTAGATTTTAATTATAAACAAATTTAGGAAGCTGCTATTGATCTCTCAAAGGAAGTTGAAGTCGTCCATTTGCTGCAAATTTGTAACATGGATGTCTCGATTGTCTCGATTCACATGATTGTCTTATCTACATCTACAGAGATACTCTGCAAATCAAATTTATGTGCCTGGCAGAGGGTTCATTAACCACTTCCATAACCTTTCTCTACCGCTCCTTTCTGTAATAGCGCGAAGGAAGAAAGAACACCTAAATCGTTCCGTTCTCGATCTGATTTCTCATATTTCATTGGGATGGTCATATCTCCCTATGTAGGTGGGTTCCAGCAAAATATTTTCACATTCAGAAGTAAAAGTCGGTGATTGCAATTTCGCAAATAGAACTCGCCGCAACGAATAACGTCGTTCTTTTAACCATTCCCATCTCAAATCGTGCAACATTTCAGCGACTCTTCTCCACTGTAACGTGATAAAACAAAACGAGCTGCCCTTCTCTGAACCTTCTGTGGTGTCGCACAAGTACAAAGTGCGCGCCACTTACTTTCGCCGCGCGCCGCCATGCACGCACGGCGCGGCGTTCTCCCGACGACAGCCACGAGCGCCCTCTGCGACAACCCCGCTCGTGGCCACCACGGAAAGACACCGGTCACTTCGGACTGAGATAGCAACGAGTTAGGACCTTCGTAATCAGATAGGCACCATTGAAGACTTTGCTATCGTACAGGCACTAGGCAGGCCTCTAACAACTATGTATCAACATTCTGCAGTACTATGTAAAAGTTAAGTATTGTTACATTCTGTGCAATATATATCTCTTTCTAATTTACTCTAGTGTTTATAGTTTCTGGCTGCTCCCCTCCGTACCTGCACCAGCGTGCTATTTTTGTTACTGTGTCGGTCTCGTTCCACTCGGCCACCGACACCTACGACGAGGCTGGGACACAAAAGCGGCGACGAAGTTGGGACACAAAACCTTCTCAATGTCTTCCGGCAGTCCCACCTGGTGAGGGTCCCACACTGGGCAACAGTACTCCAGGAGAGGACCCACAAGTTTTGATGTAGACAGTCTCTTTGGTGGAACTGTTGCATCTTGGAAGCGTTCTGCCAAGAAACAAAACCTTTTGTTCGCCTTCCTTACAATATTTTCGATGTATTCTCTCCAGTCTAAGTTGTTCGTAATTGTAACTCCCAGGTATTTGGTAGATTTTACGACCTTAAGGCTTGACTGATTTATCTTGTAATTGAAGTTCAGCGGATTTCTTTTAGTGGTCATGTGTGTTACTTCAAACTTTTCATTATTTAGTGTTAATTGCCAATTTTCGCACCATGTAGAAATTTTGTCTAAATCTCTTTGCAGTTGCATAGCGCCTCAATGCGCTCGGCCACTCCGCCGCGGGGCTATATTCTGAAGCAAATTTCAAAAATAAATACTGACTGTTGCAAATAGCTTATGGGTTGTAGACTTCACTAACTGATAAACGACAGCATCATACGCGAACAGTCTAAGTGAGCTATTCAGATTGTCTCTTAAATCGTTTATAAACACAAGGAATAGGGGACCTATAACGCTTCCCTGGCGAACGCCAGATTTCACTTCTGTTTTACTCGATGACTTACCGTCAATTACTACGAACTATGTCCTTTCTGATAGGAAATCGTCAACCCAATCGCACAATTGGGATGATATTTCATAAGCACGCAATTCCATTATAAGCCGCATGTGAGATACAGTGTCAAAAGCCTTCCGAAAATCCAGAAATATGGAATCGATTTGAGATTCCTTGTCTATGGCACTTATCATTTCATGTGAATAAAGGGCAAGCTATGTTTCGCAAGATCGATACTTTCTGAATCCGTGTTGACTATTGGTAATACGTCGTTCTCTTCGAGGTAGTTCATAATGTTTGAACAAAGTATATGTTCCAAAATCCTACTGCAAATCGACGTCAATGAGATTGGCCTGTAATTTTGGGGATCACTCCTATTGCCTTTGTTGAATATTGGAGTGACTTGGACAAATTTCCAATCTTTGGGTACAGTTCTTTCGCTGAGTGATCGGTTGTATATGATAGCTAAGTATGGAGCTATTGCATCAGCAAACTCTGAGAGGAATCTAGCTGATATACAATCTGTCCCGGAAGATTTGCTTTTGTTTAGTGACTTAAATTGTTTTACTACTCCAGGAACATCTACTTTTAAATTTCGCATGCTGGCAACTGTTCTTGGTTCGAATTCTGGAGTGTTTACTTCGTCTTCTTTGGTGAACGAATTTCGTAAAGCTGTGTTTAGCAATTCTGCTTTAGCAGTACTGTTATCGGTAGTATTACCATTGCTACCGCGCAGTGAAGGTATTGTTTGTGTGTTGCCGCTGGTGTACTTCACATATGGCCAGAATTTCTTTGGATTTTCTGCATGATTATGGGGACAGGATTTCGTTGTGGAAATTATTATATGCTTGTCGCATTGAAGTCCGCGCTAGGTTGCGAGTTTCTGTAAAAGACTGTCAGTCTTTGGGATTCCGTGTCTTTTTAAATTTTGCATGCGTTTTTCTTTTCTTCTGCAACAGTGATCTTACCTGTTTTGTCTACCATGGGGGTCAGCCCCCTGTTTTATTAATTTATTTGGTATAAATCTCGCGATTGCTACTGATATTATGTCTTTGAAAGTAAGCCACAACTGATCTGAACTCGCATTTTTACTTGTTAAAGACTGGAGACAGGAGAGCGTGAAGCGAATTTTCATCTGCTTTATTGAATAGATATATTTTTCGTTTATTTTTGGTGCATTTGGGAATTTCGACATTCAGTCTCGCTACTACCACTCTATGTTCGCTAATCCCTGTATCTGTTTTGATGCTTTTTACTAGCTCAAGAATATTTGTTACTAGGAGATCAAGGGCATTTTTGCAACCATTTATTATTCTAGCGGGCTCATGAACTAACTGTTCGAAGTATTTTTTGGAAAAAGCATTCAGAACTAGAATGAAACTTTCAATCTGCAGCTGAGTGTGCGCTGATATGAAACTTCCTGGCAGATTAAAATTGTGTGCCGGAACCGCAGGAGAGCTTCTGTGAAGTTTGGACAGTAGGAGGCGAGGTACTGGCGGAGGTAGAGTTGGGAGGCGGCATCGTGAGTCGTGTCGGGATAGCACAGTTGGTAGTGCGCTTGCCCGCGAAAGGCAAAGGTCCAAGGTTCGAGTCCCGGTTCCGGCATACAATTTTAATCTGCCAGGTAGTTTCATTCCGAACTAGTTCGGACGATGTTTTATATTTGCCGCCGGTTTTGAATACGTATTTATGCCAGCATATCAAGGGTAAATTAAAGTGCCACTGATTATAACAGTATGCTTCGGGTGCCTGTTTGAAATGTGATTCAAGCTTTTTTTGAATATTTCGGCAATTGCATCGTGTGAGTCAGGGAGCCGATAAAAAGATCCAATTATTCCGGTTGTCAGGAATAGCCTCTACCCATACCGACTCACAGGAGGTATCTGCCTCAATTACGCTGCAGGGTAAACCGTTTTTAATAGCAATAAATACGCTTTTTATTTATTCTATCCTTTCTGAAGACCATTTGGCCCTTTGTAAAATTTTCGGCCGAACTGATCTCTGGCGTCAGCCAGCTTTCAGAACCTATAACAATTTGTGCCTCAGTACTTTCTATCAGCGCTTGGAGCTCTGGAACTTTCCCAACACTTCTACAACAATTTACAACTGTTACAGCTATGGTTCGTAGATCTGCATTCTTCCTGTGTATGACATGCACCCTTTGAGACTGAAACCCATTTTGTGTGTTCCCGAGGCCCTCTAACCTAAAAAACCGCTCAGTCCACGCCACACAGCCCCCGCTACCCGTGTAGCCGCGTCCTGAGTTTAGTGGACTCTTAAAATTACTAAAAATTTCCGGGCTATTATGCCGTGGTCTAGTGGATTTATTGTCGAAACTCAACGTTTCGTCCCCGACTGCGGAGGACATACTCAACTGGACTCGTAGCAATCGTAGATTGACAGATCAGATGTTGCTGAACATGTTTTTCAACCAGGGGACCACCTTATTCAATTTGATAAGACTCAGGTTTTAGCAGCCACAAATGGATACCACGAAAGACTGTACAGAGAGGCTATAGAAATTGTAAAACATCCCAATAATTTCAATAGGATGCAAGAGGGCGTGAAATTAAATGAAATCTGGATTCCGGTTTTGAAGAAGAAATGTAACAGTCTTCCACCATGGGACGATATCAACGGACGACGGCAATCGGCAACGACGAATTGCACGCGCATGTCAAACATCTGACGTCACACCTCTGCGCGCGAGACCTCGAAAACGGAGTTTGGCTTCAGTCAGTAGCGAGCCAGGGTGTGTATCGGACATTCAAAGTGCTACGATTCCCCTTGAGAATGTCCTCCGCAGTCGGGGACGAAACATTGGGTTTCGACAATAAATCCACTAGACCACGGCATAATAGCCCGGAAAGTTTTAATAATTTTGACCATTCCGGCCGTGAAAGTTTACATTTTACAGTGGACTCTTCACCTATTTAGCGGAACCCGAAAACCGCCAATTGACGCAAGTCGAGGAATCTGCAGCCCACACGGTCGCAGAGCCGTCTGAGCATCTGATTCAGACCCTCCACTCGGCTGTGAACCAGACGTCCGCAGTCAGTCCTGTCGACAATGCTGCAGATGATGAGCTCTGCCTTTAGCCTGCAAGCTTGACTCGCAGTCTTTACCAGTTATGATTGCCGCTCAAAACCAAAGAGAATCTTTTACGATCCAAAGCGACAAACATCGTTGGTCCCGACATGAGCCACCACCTTCAGCTGGCTGCACCCTGTGTTCTTCGTGGCATCCGGAAGGACCCGTTCCACATCTGCAATGACTCGCCCTCCCCCGAGGGAGGGATTACGAGGCGACCCTTCGCGGGCAGTGAGCGGGCTGGCCACAGCCGCAGGCCGATCGTAGGGCACAACAGACGCACAGGGCGTCTGCTGCACCCCAGTGACCGGCCCACAACAGCGGCGCCCACCCACCGCAGTCTCAAGCGTTGCCAGCGAAGCCAACGCCGCCTGAATCTGCTAGCGAAGAGTCACTAACTCGGCCTGTATCCGTTCGCAGTAGTCACAGTTCCTAGCCATTCTAAAAACCTATGTATGTTCCCAATAAGTACGACTGTTGTGATTTAAACTGTGGGAGAAACACAAACTGTGACTATGACACGAATCTAAGTATACGCACGTGGACACTAAACTGTTCCTTTGATGCGAAGATGACTATATATACGATCGAGGACACAAAAGTTTGTTAAACAGTGAGCTTCGAAAAATATGTACCAAACACTAAACTGTTTATTAACGGCGAATATGAAAAATATATACGCGAGCTAATAAATCGAAATATCTACCCTTGATCTGTCAACTAAACGCGATTGTGAATAAATAAACATGTGAACACACGGAACTTGGATGAACTGTAAGAGAAAACACGGACGAAATGAAAATAAGTTGCTTCTAGTAGACGCCGGTTATGCATTACAGCTAACAAATAAAATGTGGTGGCGGTACTTACTGATAACTGGCTTTCTCGAAGACTGGTGGGTATCGGTTGTATTCTGTGACATGGATGCTGAGTCTTAGAATTCCCATTTTGTTGTCGATGTTTGCCACTACTGTGACGTTGTATATGCTGCCAACAGGCTTATCGATGTATCTGAAACAAAGTAATTTAACATTAACCCCCCGGTCCAAAGTGTAATAATACAGTCGTTTGCAAATATGAGGGTGAGTCAGCAAATAAGTCACAACACTGCGCGCTGTGTAGGGGTTTTCTCTACTACTACGACACATCAGTCTTGTGGGTTGCAGCACTATAAGGAACCAAATGAAGTAACAGCTCAAGAGCATCAGTTATAGGATGAAAACGCTGCCACAGAAATTCCAAGCTCCAGGCTGTTAAAGCCTTCTCGAACGACGGGACGAGTGTTTAAATTTACAGGTGGAGTCAGCTGAAAGGAAAAGCAATTTTCAGGGTTGTAAACGCAGTGCTGGAGCGTCTACCTCAGTTTGCGACTTATTTACTGACTCGCCCTCGTAAAAAAAGGCGGCTGCGTGTTGCGCAGGTGGCGACTCCGCGGTTTGTTGTAATGAGGAAGGAAGAAAAGAGGAAAGGAGGTTAAGATTTAACGTTCCAAATCAGCGTGGTCACTAGAGACGACACATGTGCTCGGATTTTTGTTTTGATAAGGATGGGAAGAAAATCGGCTGTGTCATTTCAAAGGAACCTCTCCGGCAATTGCAATGAGCGATATGATAGCCATTTATAGCGAGAACAGTCCTCGAATTTCGTTTCTGTACGCTTACAGTGCCCGTAAAATACGTATTAATGTTTATGTGCTCTGATTTTAAGCGTGTCAAAGTATTACCAGAAAATTAAGAACTAATTTAAAAGATCGTCACTATCGTGACGGTGTCGGACAGAGTACAGGTTTCCGGACGTTATTTAGCAATGATAACTGGTAGTAAAAACAAATAAAAATAAATATAAAAAAAATAAAAAACCTGAGATCTGGTTCAAATTCACCTGCGGTCATCCTGATTTACGCTTTCGCGATATCCCTAAATCACTCCGGAAAAATATCTGGATGGCTCCTTTCATAATATACACTTTAATCTTCCTCCCTTTTCCTTCCTTCGGTAAAAATTGGTAAATTTATGAAGATTGTGCATAGCTTGATCCGCCACGTCTTTCTTCTGATCAAAATGATGACAGGAAGGAAGTGTGCCTCGAGCATGTGCTGGACCCTCGTAATGGTACGTGGATTTATTTTCAAGATCTAAAAAGAATGCGCTAGAACCAGAAACATCGCATTTAAATGTCACGAAAGCTGACAAAATCGCGGGAGAGAAAATATCTGCCGCGCGGAATGGCCGCGTGGTCTAAGGTGTCTTGCTACGGACTGGACGGTCGTTCCGGCCGGAGGTTCGAGTCCTCCCTTGGCATGTAAGTTAGTTTAAGTAGTACGTAAGTCTAGGAACTAATGACCGTAGCAGTTTCGTTCACCAGCTTTACAAACATTCAGACATTTGGAAACATGTAATGTATGCCAATTATCTTTTTTAAACATTCGAGTTGCTTAACACAGTGTAACTAAACTCCTAAGACAGATGTTAATGCACAGTTTTCACCGGTAAGTTGTGCAAAAGTTGCTTCACGCCGTCGATAACTCTGGCACGTCCTCTGCCAGTAACATTTGGGGAAGTAATAATATCCCAATAATAATGTTTTGTATCTTTCATTCCTTTGAGATTTTACGTCTCAAAATTGACAACTCGTCTAAAGGCTGAGCTGCTCCTGCTGCCCAGCAAAGAAAATTTCCGTTTCCGACAGTTATTATAGGTTTTCCATTCGCATGACGAACTGATCTAGGACATTCATGATATAGCATAGTGAGTATTGTGATTCCAATTTTGCCCTCGGATATGTTACATTGCATATCCATCCAGTCCACTTAGAAATGTGAAATTTGACTTCGAAGTAAACAGCTTGTGAAGATTTATTTTAAGCTTACTACGTCTCGCATTTAGTTCTAAAAACGTAGCGCACTTTTACACCGTGTTCATTGAATACGTTTTATAAAGTGTGCTTTAATTTTACATGTGGTATAAGTTGGAGACAATACCAGTCTGTTAATGTCTGGGTTTAAGCGCCTTAAATGTTCATCACGCACGTTGCATTTGCAGTATCTCTTGGCGAGAACAAGCGACAGGCGAGAGCTGCGGAGTGATGAAGTGGCACGGGTGGAGCGCGCTTGTTATACATTACCTGCAACTATTTTACAATACGCTCAATGGCATCGCGACACGTGCCACAAGGTCGTTAACAGCTGCCCGGCGCATTTTCGCGTGAGCGAATATAAATTGCTCTGTGGTTACACAGGTATAAACGAATTTACGTTTATTGCTTTATCGTCTAAAGTATATACAGGAAAGGCATTTTCGTTTACCTCGTCATTTTCACACCAATTTTGTGTATCTATTTTCCACACGACTTGCGTGCGAGTATTGTTTTCTGACGATCAAGTTGGCGCATCAATTAATGCACGAGTCTAGTGTTACTAAGGCATCGGGCTCAGTTTCCAGTCCAATAATCGAGACTGAGATCTTCGGCAATTTCCTTGCATCACTAAGCCAAATATCGTTATAGTTCTTACTAAAAGACCATAATCAAGTTCTCAAGTCTTCCTTGCACCACACAAATCTGCAATGACATCGTCTCTGCGAAAACGTGGAACCCTAATCTTTATTCCTTCCTAATCGGGTTGCGCCAGAAGGAACAGTAAACACATTAATATTAAGGTTTATGAGTAATAAATGTCACACAATTACTGTTTCATGTAGATATACGACAGTTATTTCAAACGTTCCGCACAAACTGTGAAAAAACGGAAAAAAATTATTGTACAAATTATCTTTACGGGCCATTAATATAATCTCCACACTTGCTCCTGTCAGCTTTAAGGCAAACACTGTTTTCTGGATAGGGCAACTTCATTTTTGAGCGGTCCGATTAATCGGGGAATCCCAATGAAAGCTTCATTAGTTGTATCAAAATGTTTCCTACGGAGTGTTTCATTTCGGAAACAAATAAAAGTCTGAAATGAGGACTGATTGGGAGGTGGAGGGGGCTCTTGCTGGTATTACGCTATGCGGTCTTGCATTGTCGTGCAAAATCACTACTCTGGCAACAACATTCCTCATCTTTGACGTGTCAATTATGTTCAAATGTTTGTAAATCTATCGGACCAACTGCGTGGTCATCAGTCCGTAGCTTACAAACTACATAAACCTAGGTAAACTAATCTAAGGACAAACACACACACCCATGCCCCAGGGAGGACTCGAACCTCCACGGCGAGCAACCGCGCGCTCCGCAGCGAGACGCTTTAGACCGCTCGGCTACTCCACCGCGGCTGTCAATGATGAATCTGTAAACTGAGGTGACAGACATAATTGACTCATATGCAATTTTCTCAGAATTTTTCATCGATCCTCTCAACATGTTGTCAATAGTCTAAGATGTGTAGTCTGTTGGAATAATTAATGTATTCGCAACTGCGAATGTGAATCAGCATCATCGGTATAATTTATTGATGACATGAAAATTTATACCAGACCGGGATTGAAACACAGATTTCTGCGTTTGGCGAACGCTCGCGTTAGCTATTATGCTATCCGTGCACCTCTTCCGGCTCGACCCAAACTTCCGTATGTCAGACATTGCCTACCACCCAACAGCACCTGTACATTCCATTATGTAATTCCCACATAGGTAGAGACGTTTATTAAAAATGTCGCATGCCTTGCTTTGACTTTAATGTGCAGTGTCCACTTTTAACGATGTAACCAATGCAAATGTCCTTCAGACATGTCTGAAAGAACTGACACTGTGGGTAGTATTTAAAGTCAAAGCTGAGTTTATCTCCTTGTGTAGAAATTACGAGAATTAGAATTTAAAAATAGTGACAACTATTTATTCACAACCGATACAAAAGCGTTACATGTTTCCACCTGTTACTGTCCTTCTAAGTAGTCACCACCTGTTTCCAGTGATGTGGAAGGCGTAGTAATCCGTTATCAGAGCCTGTTCTGATGATGGCGCGAATGGAGCGGTCTACTGTCTGCAAAATCTGCGGAACAGTTAGAAAGCAAATGCCACGCGGTCGTTCCTTCATCTTTGGAAGCAAAGCAAAGTCACAAGGACTTAAGGAGTATGATGGATGGTACTCTACTTCCCAATCCCAGCGAACGAACAGAGCAGCCACAACTTGCACTGTATGCACCCGCACATTGACGTGGAAAATGATGGGGGGGAGGAGGTCGGGTACCGCAGGAAGTGTTGCCGTTTCTTTCGCAAAGCTGGTCGCAGGTGATGTTCCAAAAACGAATACTAATACTGTACATTGATCCAATTCCGTTGTTCCTGTTTCGAAAGCATAGTGGCACCGTTACGTTAGACCGCTCGCTCACAAGTGACTCGCCAGTGACGTGGGACAGGCAAGTCCATTTGCTCGGTGGTAGGGAAGGTACGTCACCAACTTGTGCTAGTGGATTCCATTGTATAGTGTCTCCACAGCAGTGTTGCAACTATTTAAGTTGCAAACGTCGTACATAATGGAATGTGCGAGCACTCACAGACAGTAGACAGTGTGAGGCTTATGGAAGTTTGAGTAGGTCCTGGAGACGTGCACGAATAACATAATGGATAACGCGACCACTCGCGAAAAGCGGGAAATCCGGGTTCGAAAACCGAACCGGCACAAATATTAACATGTCACTGTTCTGACGGCTTTCAGAGCCTATGAGAGGTCAGGCAACCTGCATCCCGGCGAATTGGAGGTAAATACAACGAGGCATCGGCTTGCTTTCGCAGACCTCTTCTTGCAGATGGCTCCGGTGCGCTGCACACCTTCACCATTCCTACACCAGGCTCCACTGGTGGGCTGCCTTTATTTAATGTCATTACTGCACGCTCCAGTCACTATTCTTCCGATCGTGGACGCCTCACCGACCCGACGACTCCAGCATTCCGAAAAAAATGTTCAAATGTTTGTATAGTCTATGGGACTTAACTACGGCGTCATCAGTCCCTAAACTTACAAACTACTTATGAACTACTTACGAACTAGGACGGCACAAATATCCATGCCCGAGGGGGGATTCGAACCCCCGACCGTAGTGGCCGTGGAGGCCGTGACTGGAGCGCCTTAGCCCCCTCGGCCACCGCGGCCGGCCAGCATTCCGACGACGACGGACAGAGGAGAGACCTCACCAGTGGGGACTTAGTTTCTGTGCGGTTAGATCCGGAATTGTAGTTCTGTGACGTTGCGATGGTAAACTTTTTAGGACTTCGTCAAGTACCGTGTACCTAGTAGAAGTGTTGAACTGTGAAATAAACGTTGTTTTAAGATTGATCACTGTTCACTTCAGTCACCAATACATTATACACGTGAAGCTGATTCATATATGAAATGGCGAATATATTAATCTATTGGCGTACTATGCAGGAAATATCCGTCATTGTACGGTAACGTTAATACACAAGAGTACAACGGCGGATTTTTCCGTCAAAATAATAATCCAGTGGGTCAATTCTTGTGTTCTTGACAACTGTAATTAATGCAGGATCCTTTTTTTCAAAATGTTCAAATGTTTGTAGAACTTATGGGACTAAACTACGGGGTCATCAGTCCCTAAGCTTACAAACTACTTGTGAACTAGCTAAGACTAAAGGCGACACAAATATCCATGCCAGAGGGGAGATTCGAACCCCCGACCGTAGTGGCCGTGCAGATCGTGACTGGAGCGCCTCAGTCCCCTCGGTCACCGCGGCCGGCCTTTTTGTTTCAGAGATTCGTGCATGCCTGTAGGACATTTGCATTGGGTACATCGTTAAGCACTGACACTCCATATCTTAATTCGTTGCAGTTGATGGCCTTGCAGTTCTGCGGTGGTCCTCGGCGCTTACTCTATATTTTCACATAGGGATTAGATTTTGATATAGAGACCGAGAGAAGTGGCGCAGTGAAACACACTGGACTCGCATTCGGGAGGACGGTGGTTACAGTCCACCTGCAGCCATCCAGATTTAGGTTTCGCTAAATTACTCGAGGCTAATATCGTAACAGTTGCCGCGGTCGAGTAGCCGAGCGGTCTAAGGCGCCTCGTTACGGAGCGCGCGGTTGCTCGCCATCGGAGGTTCGAGTCGTCTTTGGTGAATTGGTGTGTGTGTGTGTTGTCCTTAGGTTAGTTTAACTTAGTTGAAGTAGTCTGTAAGCCTAAGGACTAATAACCTAAGTAGTTAAGTCTCATAGATTTACACACATTTGAACATTTCGGAACAGTCCTACCCAAAAATCAGAGTGTGAGCTCCGTCTCTATTAATCATGCTGTCGAAGAGTCGTTAAACCCTAAGCTTCCTTTCCTTTCTTGCTTTTGATATAGGTACGCTGACTGCTTTGTTTAGCCGGACGCGGTGGCCGAGGAGACTGAGACGCTCCAGTCACGGTCTGCACGGCCACTGCGGTCGGGGGTTCGAATCCCCCCTCGGGCATGGATATTTGTGCCGTTCTAGTTCGTAAGTAGTTCATAAGTAGTTTGTAAGTTTAGGGACTGATGTCCCCATAGTTAAGTCCCATAGACTATACAAACAAACAAACTGCTTTGTTTAATCCACGTGGCTCTATTTTAACGACCATTTTAAAAGTGAATTATCCAAGACACATCCATTCGAACCAGAAAACTCAAACCGTCAAGCCCAATAACTGCCTTTAAACTAACATAAATTTCAACACGGCCACGCCAACGTAACGGTCTCGCATGCGCCGTGTGAACGTATTTCGAAATGATCAAGTTACATTATATCATCCGTAAAATGTAGAACCCGAGAATTCCATAGCCAGTTCAACACGCTTATTGTATGTGGAAATCCTCAAAAGGACCTAACGTTTTGATGTTTGATAAACGCCCGCAACTTTTGAAATTTTACGAGAGCATATTCTACCGCACTATGTTTAGCGTACATGCCGGTGGATATTAAACAGCGCTGAGCCACAGAGTTCGATTGGACATTTAACGTGTAACTGGAAACGTTTGAAAACTGGCTAGCAGCAAATATCGGTGAGCGTTTTGCAATCATGCCCTTCTTTTACAGATCCATTTAATGCCGTGAAACGCACACTGTTTCATAAAATAACATGCTTCAATATATCGACATATCAATTTTTATGAAGTATAAAACAGGGACCTAAACGCTCCTTTAAGTACTGTCATTAGCCTGAAACCTTATTTTAGAATTCACGATTCAAGTTAGACTGCCATGGTACTGGACACCACACTCATAATCAGAGAGAAGCCCTTTTAGGGCTGTAGAGATTTATTTAGTTTTGGAGGACATAGGGTATTTCGATTCTAATTTTCCACTCAGCTCTGTTTGTTGTTTACTTTATTTGCAGCCGATTTCGAATCCTTTTATAGCTTTTCCTTCATGCCCTTAGCAAAAGTTATCCATACGAGATATATCCGCAATTATATCTTATTTTTGTACCAATGCAGTCATTGATGTAGTGATTCTAAGCCTCCTACAAGTAAACGACAACCTTACTGTGTGGAGAACTGATCGGAAAATAGGTTATGGAAAGAAGAGTTGGTATGCTCCAATACAGTATAACTTCAAGCTAAAGTCCCAATTAAAGAGGTAACAAAGATTTTGGATTTAAGTTTTTTTTGTGACATTTCCGTAAATATCTATACGCAAATGCCCTAACGATTATTTTGAGAACACTGTGGACTTTCCCGCTCATTATCCAGCTGATCTGAAGAACCATTTATAATGTTCCAGACATTAAAAAAATATCTTCTTCCGCTTAAATACTTTGAGTATGCGTGTTTGGGAAGCGATCAGTTCGAATTGACGCACAAACAATTAACTAACCACTAGCCAATCAATTAACTTGAAACGAAATAATTGGCTACGGATGCGTAGGTTCCATGTACACGATCAACATAGAAAATGTCAGCGTATGAACATTTTTCATCTGAATAACTTCATATAAACATGCACGCATCCGTTTGAAACAGACAGAGAAAAAGCAGAGAGAGAGAGAGAGAGAGAGAGAGAGAGAGAGAGAGAGAGAGAGAGAGAGGGGGAATGCGTAATGTGAGTATGTTTCATTTAATTTATGAATCAAGGTTTTTATTTTCAAGTGGACTGTTTTCATTTGATGATAAAATGCTGTAGTTTGTCTTGAAAGAAATACAGTAGCAGTGAGGAAATAGTCTGTAAAAGTGGTTATTAAGTCTTAAAGCTTTTCTTGCTTTAACGGGAGAGGGGTTAAACAACTAGCAGCCTGCCGCGCCAAAGGAAAATGAAATAACAAAGGGCTTCGAGGATCATCAGACTGGCGTCGTCTTTGTTTCTGCAGAGGAAACAAGCCTCAGGAATTGGTCTACAACTCGCTTCAGAGAAACGGCATAACGAGCTGCATACTTCGCGAGCCTCGTAGGAATCTCCTAAGAAGGAAGGTGTCGAAGAATGGCACGGTAAGAGGCTTATATACAGTCCTTCCGCTCTGTTATAGTCGGGTGTAAGCGGCTACCATTTAAAGCAACACAGAAGGGACCAGGTATTCATCGTATTACAAAGAATTTAACTTCATGCTCAATCTGCAGTATAAAAAGCGTTACTTATTTGAGAAATTGATTGAATTTAGACAGAGTTACATCTTCCAAAGGGCTCTATAAAGCTAAATAAGTGTGTTGACGTTGGTCGTCTGCGAGTAGTCACATAGTATTGTGAAGCTGACGCCCGGGTTTTTCGGTGACGTGTATGTGTTTCGAAATCGTTGTTAGCTTGTATTAGCTGTAGATACGTCAGTTTGCGATTTTTTATGGGCAATATAATGTTTATGACAAATGAAATGAAGCTGAACACTGAAGTTATTATGTGCACTTTCAAAAATAAACTGAGACTTCATATCATGAATCACCTGAACTGTATATTTTTGTGTTCTTTCTGTACCACGACAATTCAAACAAAAGAATAATGGTGTAGTGTCGTAATGAAAAGAGTGCACCAATGACTACATGAATGAGTAAAGATCTCAGGCTCTTGGTCTATAAATTGTCGTATTACATGAAACTGTGTGGAGAATTTTGATTATTATGAACCAAGTTTGTAAAGGATCATGAATATAGGGGATAGAAAAAATGACAACACCAAAATAAAATACCTTGCCATGCAATTCTTAGCATTCAGAACAGTTTACATTTATCTCCGAAATATTAAGTACAGCTTCTATATGGTTCTTAAGCAAGTTATACCATCTTTGCCTATCAAATGACATGGCAGGGATATAGCATTTGACACCTTGCTAATGTATAACAGTTTCCAATCCCAAAGACTTGGGCAGTGAACGGTACATTCAAGTAATGTTTACTGCAGTTATTAACGACTAGCTACTGTTTTTCATTCTGACACAGCACCACTAGAATTTTTTAATCAATAACAGATATGTTGTACAGGACATCTATGGTTGTTTTTCGCAAATTTTATGCACGAACTGAGTTTCAGGATACAGAAGAAATACAAAAATATACACTTTTTATTTTCATTTTGTTAAAAATAATATTTGGTGATACATCCAGATAAATAACTGAGCAGAGCTTCAGAAGATTTTTGAAGCTACACATAATAAGTTAACTGTTCATATCGTTCGACATAAACTTTTCATTGACGCAAAAGCATTGTAAACTTGCTTATATTCAGATCATTTATGTTGAAAACGCATTCAGACCCCACAGACATATCTGAAGCGAACAGTGAAAGAAATGTATTCACAATTAACGCGTATTCTAATGAAGTAGTAAATAGTTTGCTTTTTATTATGCGGGTGCAGAAGTTTGTAGCGTTTTTGTTTTGCGTGTTGTTATTCCGGTAAATATAGATTTATTTTTTATTTGTAGTCCAACATTGGTATTAGACTCGTTGTCATTTGTGTGGAGCTGTGGACGCTATAATATGGAGTGCCAAGAGAAGAACTCTAAAGATTTGCGAATTATTTTTCTGTTTGAGTTTAGTAGAGTAGTGACAGCGGCGGATAGGTTTCCTCGTTTTGAATTCGGTAGCTCTGCACTTGCTGGTAGAACTTAGAAGTTTGATGAAGATCGTTAAAACGCAATGACCCAAAGTAATCCATGTCACTGTACTCTAGGAGTGACAAAGATCTCAAGTGTCTGTTATGTGTATCTGTTGTGATTACTATACTTATGGAAACAGGATATGAATATACACACCAACCTAATATTTTTTTACCTATTTCATTTTCATTTTGACTGTCCGTTATAAAACTGATATACTAAAATTATTAGTCACTAAACGTGTCTAGTGACTAAGAAATTACTTTTTAGTTACACTTGAAATGTAATGTTAATGGTTTAGGGGACGTGACTGGATATTATCAGCGCATGGCGTAGAGGAAACGTAACAGCACTCAGATACATTGCAAACAGTTTATGCAAGATGCTCCCGTAGAAGCGATATTTTCTACTGCCTCAGAATAAATAATTCATCAAAGTCTTAGGCCTGAAGATAGACGAAGAATCATTCATGAATCGTTTCATTCACGTTCTTGCGCAAAATCCAAAGTCTGCTAACAATAGTAAAGGGTAATGCCCTCTGTCTTCGACACTGAAACTCTAAAGCTTTTTCATTTTGCGTACGCACTCTTCATGGAATTCAGTAATTTTTTATTCTGGAACAAGCTATGTGCACTCACAAGGAATATTCTCCATTCATAAAAGTGCTTTTACAACGATCAGCTGACTGATTTTACTCAATCTTCGCACATATCAAAGTCAATCATCTAGAAATTCTTAATCTACCACCCCTATACAAACGCACACGAATGAGACTGGTCGTTAATAATATGGCCTCATTCCTAAGAAATTGCCACTTCCCCTTCCGTGGTTCGGTTGTTAATTGAGATGGAGCAGTTAGTGGCAAATAAATAAATAAATAAATAAATGGAAGGATGGACCAGGATTCCTTATCTTATGTGCCATAAGACGGGACACCGTCTACAGGCACATGCACCACGATCCACAGGATAACAAACACACGGTTCTGTATGTCTTTTTTTAATTTAATTTATCGTTATTTCATTCCCTCCGCACCATTTGGACGGAGATGAGCTGTCAGCAGTGCAATGTCCCGCTCGTTAGCTAAGCGTGACAATATATGAAAACACAGATATTAAAAGTTTACATGGTGACCAAAAAACGAAGTGACATAAATACAAGCAACAGACATATTGACAGGCGTGCCATTTTCAAACGTAATTTGTCCATTGGTAAAACACACAGAACGAACGGAAATGATGAAAGATATATGATCGGTCACATACATTAAGAATAAAACGTCGATTTACATATTCGTTAAAATATTCAAACGGGCGAGGCAATCGTCAAAAAATAAGAGAGATGCGTTGGTGGAGTAGAATGTATATATAGAGAAGAGATGCAATGAGACTGCTAGGGGAAGCGGCAAGAGTGCTGGTTGAAGGAGATCATGGCAGTGGAGGACTGGGTTAAGTGTCTCGGAGGTAAATTTTAAGAGCTGGTAGGATGTGACCAAGGGGGAAGGCTAAGAGGTATTCAGGTAAACGAACAACACTACCGTAGGAGGATTGGGCCTCGTTCAGTTTTACTCTAAGTGCATGGCCCTCCTCATTAACAAAAATGTTTCAAATGTTTGTATAGCTTATGGGACTTAACTACGGGGTCATCAGTCCCTACACTTACAAACTACTTATGAACTAACTACTACTAAGAACGGCACAAATATCCATTCCCGAGAGGGGATTCGAACCCCCGACCGTTGTGGCCGTGCAGACCGTGACTTGAGCGCCTCAGTCCCCCCGGCCACCGCGGCCGGCCCTCATTAACAGGACAGACGTTGTGACGGATACCGACCCGCAAGGTGCAACGGCGGCTATTGTAAAGCTTTACCGGCCATCATCAGAACACGCTCCCAAGTCAATCACGAGCATTCCATTTTAGATGTCACATGTTGGTGACTACTATTTTAATAGAAGTTACGTCCTCAAGGTTGCAACATCCCAGCAGCACACTGTTCGGCGGACGTACCTGGCGTTACAAGGACGCCCGCCAGTCCACAAGCAGGAGGCCCGGTTTCCGGATATTAACTGTCGGCAGGTGTGAGTCAACATCTCCCTCCCTTCCCTGCCGACGGAAGTCCGCTGCCTCTGGTATAAATTGGTGTATAACGTGCTGCCAACAAACCAGAGCATGGCTGATATTAACCTTGTGGCCTCCGAAAACTCTGCCCATTGCCAAATCTCGGACACTCGGAAACATCGTTTCGAATGTCGCCAAGTGTCGGCCACAGGGGTGCTGGCCCGGGGAATACTGGTCCTCATCAACAGAACCACCACGATAGAGTGGTTTACCATACCGGCAATGATGCCTTCACCGCGTACAGCATACAACGCTATGATGTGGTTAGTGGGCCCACGACCAATGCAATCATTGAATTTCAGCTGTCGGACTGTGTAAAATATGTAAATTACCTTTGGAATATCCATCAAACATTGAGGACGCAGAAAAGGTACCAGGAACAATTTTCCTACTCTATGTCAGCGGTACTCGTCCACGGGTATCAAAAAGCTCTCGGAAGTTAATTGGGACATGAGCATTTTGACGTTGATATTTTTCTCTGTGAGAGTAGTCCTAAAGTTCTCTTCATTTGTATTTGTTATGTTGTAAAGCAAGGAACGGGTGCCCTAGTTTTCACGTAGTAGTTTTATGTTCTTTCCCTTGAGTATGAGTCACATTTTTCCTACTTTTATACTCCCGTGAGCGAGGACATGAATTTACTCTTTCATGTATATAAATTTGGTTTCTAATATACAGGGTGAGACAGCTAAGTCATAACACCGCTTGTGTCACCCCAACCGTAATACATACAAAGATGCCGTTTGGGCAATGAATTGCAGGGACAGGGGCTACTTACATACATGACATTTCATATGTGTGCTACTTTTTATTACAGAGATATGAGTCCATCTTTAGTTTTTTTATGGAACCCTATGTTAAATTTTAGCATAACATATTGGGCTTAAAAAGACGGTTTCAAATTAATGTATATCATATTTAGGCGAATAGTTTTTGAGACACAGATATGATCCCGTATCTTATTCGTCCTTCGAAGCGGCGTTGTTTGCATAAGGACGGACTCGCGAAGTTTACCGTGTAGTCTACACAACAGGAAAGGTCTCATTGGACAACACCGCTTCGAAGGCCGAATACGACAGTAGATCATATCTGAGTCTCAAAAACTATTCGCCTAAATATTATGATATACAAATATTTGAAAAACGTATTTTTAAGCCCATCATGTTACGTTAAAATTTAACATAGGGTTCCATTTAAAAAAAAAAAGATGGCCTCATATCTCTGTAATAAAAATAACACAAACATGAAATGTGATGTATTCAAGTAGCCCCTGATCCTGCAATTCACTGTCCAAGCGGCATCTTTGTACCTATTACGTATGGGAGATACAAGGAGTGTTATTATATAGCTGCCTCATCCTGTTTATTGGCTGCCCAGTTCTTACTAATTTGGACATTGTTCTTCCACATTCTCTGCTTTACTTCTCTACTGGACGTGTTAGTGCACTGAGACACATCTGCAATAGAATTGTCTTATTACATTTTCCTCATTTTCCAACTATCTGGACAGATTATTAGATTCCTGGGCTTTAACATTGTTACACCACGATGATGAAGTGCTACAGATGCGAAATTTAACCGACAGGAATAAGATGCTGTGATATGCAAATGATTAGCTTTTCAGAGCATTCGCACAAGGATGGCGCAGGTGGCGACACCTACAACGTGCTGACATAAGGAAAGTTTCCAACCGATTTCTCATACACATACAGCAGTTGACTGGCGTTGTCTAGTGAAACGTTGTTGTGATGCCTCGTGTAAGGAGGATAAATGCGTACCATCACGTTTCCGACTTTGATAAAGGTCGGATTGTAGGCTATAGCTATTGCGGTTTATCGTATGGCGACATTGCTGCTCGCGTTGGTCGCGATGCAATGACTTATCAGAATATGAAATCGGTGAGTTCCGGAGGGCAATACGGAACTCCGGGCTGGATCTCAACGGCCTTGTATCACTAGCATTCGAGATGACAGGCATCTTATCCACATAGCTGAAGCGGATCGTGCAGTCACGTCTCGATCGCTGGGTCAACAGATGGGGATGTTTGCAAGACAACAACCATATGCGCGAACAGTTCGACGACGTTTGCAGCAGCTCGACGACCATGGCTGCGGTTGCCCTTGACGCTGCATCACAGACAAGAGCGCTTGCGATGGTGTACACAACGACGAACCTGGATGCACGAATTTCAAAACTTCACTTTTTTGAATGAATCCAGGCTCTGTTTACAGCATCATGATGATCGTATCCGTGTTTGGCGACATCGCGGTGAACGCACATTGGAAGCGTGTATTCTTCATCATCATACTGGCTATCATCCGGTGTAATGGTATGTGGTGGCATTGGTTATACGTCTCGGTCACCTCTCGTTCGCATCGACGGCACTTTGAATAGTGGCCTTTACATTTCAGATGTGTTACGACCCGTGGCTCTACCCTTCATTCGATCCCTGCGAAACCATACATTTCAGCAGTATAATGCACGACTGCGTGTTGCAGGTCCTGTACGGGCCTTTCTGGATACGGAAAATGTTCTACTGCTGCCCTGGCTAGCACATTCTCCATATCTCTCACCAATTGAAAACGTCTGGTCAATGGTGGCCGAGCAACTGGCTCGTCACAATACGCCAGTCAGTACTCTTGATGGACTGTGGTATCGTGTTAAAACTGCATGGGCATCTGTACCTGTAAACGCCATCCAAGCTCCGTTTGACTCGATGTCCAGGTGTATCAATGCCGTTATTACGGCCAGAGGTGGTCGTTTTGGATACTGATTTCTCAGGATGTGCACCCAAATTGCGTGAAAATGTAATGACATGTCAATTCTAGTATAATATATTTGTCCAATGAATGCCGGTTTATCATCTCCATTTCTTCTTGGTGTAGCAATTTTAATTGCCAGTTGTGTAATTGCCGGCGGCGGTGGCCGAGGGGACTGCGGCGCGCACTACGGTCGGGGCTTCGAATCCCCCGCGGGCATGGATATTTGTGCCGTCCTTAGTATTAGCTAGTTCATAAGTAATTTGTAAATTTAGGGACTGATGACCCTGTAGTTAAGTCCCATAAGCTCTACAAACATTTGATCATTTCTAGTGTAATTTTGTTACTTGACATGTAGTAGTCCTTAAGTTGAAGATTACATTCTGTTCCTCTTTGGCGTGTAAAAGGCAGGATTGTAGGGGAGACAGGGTGAGGCTAAATAATAATAATAAAATAAAAACCGAGCCACTCAATGTCGGTGCAGTGGACTGTAAAGGAAAAAGGAGCGAGGGGAGGATGCTTGGCATCACCTATAGGTGGTAATATCGGTGAATACCGATGTCGGATTTCTATCTAGGGTTAGGGAAGGCGATGACAATTCCGTTGGCAGTGGGTGTGCAGGTGGGGTGTCGGGGGAATTTGGTGGTAGAGGTTGCGGCAGAGTATACTAGAGCTGAGAGCAGGGGGGGGGGGGGGGGCTACTGTCAAGCTTGCGGGTAGTGTAAGAGACGCGAATGTCTTTAACATGGAACAGGAGGAAGAGAAACTTTATAAGTTGGTAGACGACTGGGGTAGGGAAAGGATAGGAGGAGTGCGTAACGTTCGAGGACTTGATACGCATGATGAAGGTGGGAGGAGAGGAAAACCATGGCACGTTGTCATAGCTTAGGATAGGGCGAATCAACGATTTATAATGTGGGGGATCGTGGAAGGATATAAATCCCATGATAGGCTGATTAATTGTATCAGTATGTTTCTTCTATTGCGGGCATTTTTAATGGTTAGCACAAGTGGGCTTCCATGTTAGGTTGCAATCTAGCGTTTCTTCGAGGTATTTTAGTGTATTAGTCAATTGGTTGCGACGTTAATAGGTATTCAGGTAAAAGTCGTGAGGACAGAAGCTGCGGAACGTTCTGTAAGTCTGTGACAGAATGAGTTTACGAAGTGAACAAGCAATAAACAACCTAAGTGAAACTTCACTGTGTTGTTAAGTATGACCTCACGGGACAGAAAACAATGACCATACGGTGGGTCGAGCCTTTCGCTAAGCGGGAAATTCTAGCCATAGGGTGGCACCACAAGTGTTTAGCGGGGAATATCGGGAAATAAGGTCTGGCAGTAAACTCATGACCCAGCCAGAGAACAGAATAAATGCGGAACGGAAATAATTGGACGACTCTTTTGATCTCTGTGCAACATGTATGCGCTCAGCGCCATTTTGACACCGAGTGAACGCCTAACGACAGCTGCTTAGTAATACAGCTAAAAATGGATACTTTTTGTAAATGGACCTAATGTGGCCTACTAAATGTGCCGCGGTGGAGTGATTGAGCGCTATAAGGCGCCTTGCGGTGGAGAACGCGGTTGCTCGCCGTCGGAGGTTCGAGTCCTCCCTCGGGCAGTGTGTGTGTGTGTGTGTGTGTGTGTGTGTGTGTGTGTGTGTCTGTGTGTGTTTCATCCTTACATTAGTTTAAGTTCGTTTATGTAGTTTTTAAGCCTAAGAACTGATAATTGCAGTAGTTAAATGTTCAAATGTTTGTATAGCTTATGGGACTTAACTACGGGGCCATCAGTCCCTAAACTTACAAACTACTTATGAACTAGCTAATACTAAGGACGGTACAAATATCCATGCCCGAGGGGGGATTCGACCCCCCGACCGTAGTGGCCGTGCAGACCGTGACTAAAGCGCCTCAGTCCCTTCAGCCACCGCGGCCGGAACAGCAGTAGTTAAGTCTCATAGATTTACAAACTTTTGATTCGACTCAATGAGGAGAAGTTTTGGTACATAATTACCACCCAATTAAAATATTTTACTACTACACTCCTGAAAAAATATAAAAGAACACCATGAATTCGTCGACCCAGCAAAGACAAATGTTATTGAAACATTTTTGAGGATGGAGAGCGACGCACAAAAGTTCAGTCACCAGAGCTTCCACAATTTTGGCCCTAGTACCGTGTATACCCTCCTTTTGCTGAAATTCAAGGTTCAATTCTCACATGAAGACGGTCATAGTCTTGCGCAATGGCCTGCCATACAATTTCCACCTGGTGCCTCAATTGTGCCAGATCTCGTATAGGTCGAGCAGATCGCGCGAGATGACGTTTCATTCGGTCCGAAACATGCTCAATGAGGGACTAATCTGGAACCGAGCTAGCCAGGATGATTGACGTATACCTTAAAGAAAACGTTGGGTGGTACGGGATAAATGAGGGCGTGCAATTTCCTACTGGAAATGCGTATCGCCTTGATGCTGCATGAACTGTAGCAATGTACCGTGCGCTTTTCAATGTTCCCTCGACGATCACCAGATGAGAACGACCAGGGTAGGAAATGCATGCATGATCATGAATGCCGTTAGGGCGTCATCCTCTCAAACCCAACGTCGTTTAGCCCTCATCCAGTGGTGTCGCTATAGGTGCTTGGGGATGGACGAATGGAGACGTGTCGTCTTCAGTGATGAGAGTCGCTTCTGCCTCGATGGCAATGATGATCGTACGCATGTGTGCCGTCGTGCAGGTGAACGCGATAATATGTAGTGTAAGTTACAGAGGCATACGGGGCCGACACCCCGCATCATGGTGTGGGGAGCCATATTCTAAACTAGTCGTTCTCATCTGGTGATCGTTCAGGGAACACTGAACAGTGCACGGTACATTAAAACCATCATTCAACCCGTCTTGCTATCGTCCATTCACCAACAAGGCGATATGCTTTTTCAACAAGACAATGGATGTCCATATGTATCCCGTACCAGCCAACGTGCTCTTCAAGGTGTACGTCAACAATCCCTGCCAGCACGATCCCCAGATCTGTACCCCTTTGAGAATGTTTGGCGCCGGATGAAACGTCATCTTGTGCGGTCTGTACTACCGGCACGAAATCTGGCACAATTAAGGTACCAGGTGGATATTTCCTGGCATGCCATTCCGCAAGACTACATTAAGCACCTCTACGATCGTCGCCATGGGAGAACTGCAGCTTGCATAGCTGTCAAGTGGAGGGTATACACGGTACAAGCGTCGACGTTGTGCTTAGTCTGATGACTGTACTCACGTGCGTATGACTTTGTCTCTATGTTCATATGTTATGTATATCCTCCAGAATTTATCACTGACATCTCCCTCTGCCGAGTCGACGAATCACGGCGTTGTTTTTTCTTTTTCCACGAGTATATATTGCACAAAATGTGAGGAATCCAACCATCGTTTTGTTTGCAACTTTGTCTATAAAAAGTCCTAGTACCGTGAAATAATAACCTGTAAAACATACAGCAGTGATTAATAAGCAAGTGACTCAATAATTGATAAAGTCTGCGTAACAGTCGGGCCCGGTGGTCTTGGGGTAAAGCGCTCGACTAAAAACCGACGGGTCGCGTGTTCGAAACCCGGTCGGTCCCCAGATTTTTTTCAGTCTGCGTTTTAACCCATCCTTCACCTCTCAACGATGTGAGAAGTCGCCAGAAACGACACGTGGCTCTGATTCCACATTAATCTGTAGGTCCCCTTTCCCCGGTTGGTTAACTGGGGCCGGCCGCGGAGGCCGAGGGGACTGAGGCGCTCCAGTCACGGTCTACACGGCCACTACGGTCGGGGGTTCGAATCCCCCCTCGGGCATGGATATTTGTGCCGTCCTTAGTCTTAGCTAGTTCATAAGTAGTTTGTAAGCTTAGGGACTGATGACCCCGTAGTTAAGTCCCATAAGTTCTACAAACATTTGAACATTTTGGTTAACTGGGGGTAGGCTAGGGACACGCAAATCTCAGAAGTGGCGTCCAAGTGAAAGACTTGCTCAAAGCCAATGGGCGAAACGAAATTTATATTAATTACTTAAGAGAAGAACAAAATACCATGAAATATTGAAACTGTATTCACAGTTCTCTTGCGAAACTTGCTGGACTAGCACTCCTGGAAGAAAGTAAATTGTAGAGACGTGACTTAGGAGATGAGGTACTTCCGAAAGTAAAACTGTGAGGCCGGGCCCTCAGGTGTGCACAGGTAGCTACATCGATAGCGCGCTTGCTGCCGAACGGCAAAGGTCCGGATTTCAAATTTCGGGTTGCCACATATTTTTAATGTGCCAAAACTCAAGATATACTGTTGAAAGAAATGTTTTGCAAGTATTTTCTATTTTTTACTATGACAGACTCAGGCGAAATATTTTTATAATTTGAGACGTTCGTCATCCTGCTTCTTCTCATACTGTTTAAGGCAAATCGGTTAGAACTATCTCACGACTTTACCTTGTTAGAAAGCTATAAACGCTAAGTTATAAAATAACATTCACTTAACGTTCTTCATCTTCAGTTCAGAAATCCTATATCATTATTAACGTTTAAGTTATTTCGACTATTAGGTACAGATCAATTGCCGCCTTTTTTCGTTAGTACTGCGCATTACTTAAAAAATGGCAAAGCTTAGGAGGAAAGCTTAGCAGGTAAAATGCACAACCAATAATAATAAAGAATTACACATTTACGTTTCTCTTCAGACACATCACTTCTCCAGTTTGAAACGGAGTAGACTTCGCACATGGGCAGTACACTTTGGACCACAGATCGAAGCAAAATTCTCTTTCTGTATACTCCGCATTCTGTGACATAGCTGCGATCTTGTTTGGGAAAGTGGCCTTTGGCAGAAGAACGCTGCGAACGCTCTAAGAGGCACTAAAGCTGAGTTATCCTTTAACTATCTAGCAGTGCAGTGATAAACATAGATTCGATTCGTTTGAGTTTAGTTACTACAGTCAGATACATTTGTAATAGTTAATTACTCAGAAGTGATCGAGAAGCTTACTACATCGCAAGAACTTTACACTATATACAGAAGAGGTGTCTGTTGGTATCGAACTGCGGCCGTCGCTAATGTGATTATACTTTGCGATAACAACTGTTGGCTAATATCTCCGTTTCCAATCAATAGACTCTACTTCTCCAATGTTATTCAATTTCTACATTGAGCAAGCTATAAAGGAAAGCAAGGAGAAATTTGGTGAAGGAATTAAAGTTCAGGGGGAAGAATTAAAAACATTGCGTTTTGCCGACGACATAGTAATTCTGTCAGACACAGCAAAGGACCTGGAGGAGCAATTGAACGGAATGGACAGTGTGCTGAAAGGTGCATATAAGATGAACATTAACAAGAGCAAAACTAGGGTAATGGAGTGCAGTGTAAGAAAATCAGGTGATACTGAAGGAATTAGATTAGGTAACGAAGCAATAAAGGAGGTAGACGAGTTTTGTTACTTGGGCAGTAAAATAACAAATGATGGTCGCAGTACAGAGGATATAAAATGCAGAATGGCAATGGGTAGAAAAGCGTTCTTGAAAAGAGAAATTTGTTAACATCGAATATTGATTTAAGCCTAAGGAAGTCCTTTCTGAAGGCATTTGTATGGAGTGTTGGAGTGTGAAACATGGACGATAAACAGTGCGGACAGGAAGAGGATAGAGGCTTTTGAAATGTGGTGCTACAGAAGAATGCTGAAGATTAGGTGGCTAGATCGCGTAACTAATGAGGAGGGACTGAACAGAATTCGGGAGAAAAGAAATTTCTGGCATACCTCGACTAAAAGAAGGGATAGATGATAGATTGGTAGGGCACATTCTTAGACATCAAGGAATTGTTAATTTAGCGTTGGAGGGAAGTGTGTGGGGGTAAAAAACGCAGAGGAAGACCAAGAGATGGATACAGTAAGCAGATTCAGACAGATGTAGGTTGCCGTTGTTATGTGGATACGAAGAGGCTTGCTTAGGATTGGGTATTGTGGAGAGCTGCATCAAACCAGTCTCCGGACTGAAGATCACAACAACAACAGACTCTACTTTATACATCCGAACATCCGATAGCATTTCCACAATAGGAAACGTCGGAAACGTACATGAAAGGAAATTATATAGTGTTCTGGAATTGCCAATAAAACACTAAGAGTTTTTGTGTGCGGCCAATTGTGATAGACAGTTCCACGAAATATATGACAAGAAGTAGTGCAAGTTACGCTGTGAAAAAAGAAAGGAAAAAAACAAAAAAAACATAACTGTCTTGGTAGAAATCCGTTCTACTCAAGGCAGTGAGTGAAATCGGATTTACTTGGAGGAGATATGTTAATAAAAGAAAGATTCTCGTAGAGAGATCCCGCGGTGGAGTGGCCGAACGGTCAAAGGCGCCTCACTGTGGAGCGCGCGGTTGCTCGCCGTCGGAGGTTCGAGTCCTCCCTGGGGCACGGGTGTGTGTGTGTGTTGTCCTTAGATTAGTTTACTTTAGTTTAAATAGTTTGTAAGCTACGGACTAATGACCACGTAGTTTGGTCCAATAGATTTACAAACATTTGAACATTTTGAACTCGTAGAGAGATTTTATTTTGTTGAGTGACGAAGTAAATTTTAAATCTAAGTAAGGAAATTAACAGGGTAAAGCAAGAAGTTTTTACTATCGTTGAAATTGGGCCGTAAACACGATTAATTATGGAAAATGTTGGCCAGATCCTGTCGTCGATGGGATTAGAGACAATGGTAGGATCAATATTGGATACAAGTATTGGTTTTTACGGTGAAACGTCGGTTTATGACGGCTCAATGAGTAAACATTTTTCACACTGGATTTTTATGAAAGTAATTCAGTATTATTGTTTTGGAAAAAGTGTAACACGTTCATTATTAATTCAGTATTATTGTTTTGGAGAAAGCGGTACACGTTTACTGTTCAGCTGATTCTGGCATATATTTCTTAAAACACACAGATAACTGCCGTCATAATGCTGCTCAAAATTCCTTCGAAAACTAGACAATAATTCTCAAATGCTATGTAAAAAATTGAAAATTTAATAATGATTCTAAAATTGCTAGAGATTGCTTGAATAATCAAAAGATGTTATCAGTAGATTATATCTTTTGATTATTCAAGCAATCTCTAGCAATTTTACAATCATTATTAAATTTTACAATGAAGGTTGCATACCTCTACCAAGACTTTCAGTCTAAAATAAACTTTAAAAAATTTGAGACTCAAGTCGCGCTCAGATTTTTGTGGAATTACGTTTTGTGGCAAGAATTTTATTAACTAGTCTGCAACAACACTTCAAGCGACATATGTTGATAAACTGGTATCGGATCTTATTCTACACCCGATAAAAAGAGTCACGGATAACAAATACAACTTAATAATCATTCAGTTCTTTTAGTTTGTCAGCGATTTCAGCGGTTGATGTGTTTGGGGTATCAAAGATGCTCGTCATTTTCAATAACTTTTCAGCGTTCTATGAGACTCTAATTCCATTTATAAGTTCTTCGTTTACTCATAGCAAAATAGGTGAAAGAAACATAAGAACAGGGCTTAAATTCTACAGAATAACTGTGCTACCTGAATATAATTCTTTCTGCTCTATGTTTGTAGTAGATGTAATTATCCTGACTTGACACTATTCTTCCTATGTTGCTGTAATTTAGTTTGAAATCTTGTATTCTGGAAGGATATAATGCTAGCTAAGTTATTTATAAACAATTAAAGATCACTCGGTCATTTCTGCAAACAAAGTGGATACTTATTTATGGAGCTGGTCCTCTCACTGAAAGAGTTCCGGAAAGGGCTATGAGAAACACGCTGAAAATGCGCCTTGTGACGTGCCTGGATAGATAGAGAGGGGGCCTCATCTGCTGGATCATGAGTTTCCCGTGTCACTGTACTAGCCATCGGTTGGCGCCACACGGTCACAGTGGCGAGTACTCTGGTGGTGGCGCCCACAGCGATTACACACAGCTGTAACACCTCTGTCATGTCCTTGGCTGGGAATCCGAATCATTATCAGCAAACAGAGGAAACGAAAGGGGACAATGGAGAGGATAAGGAGCGTAATTTATTGAAGTGGATAAATCTATAAGAAGTCACAATATACTGCATCAATTTATCCTCCACAAAGTAATAGTTCGAAGTATACATACGGCAGAGGATTATCATACAGCACGATTTGTACCTTTAAGATGTTGTTGTTGTTATGGTCTTCAGTCCGGAGACTGGTTTGATGCAGCTCTCCACCCTACTCTATCCTGAGCAAGTCTTTTCATCTCCTCATAAGAACGGCAACCCACATCCACTTGAATCTGCTTACTATACGCGTCTCTTGGTCTCCCTCTGCGATTTTTACCCCACACACTTGCCTCCAATGCTAAATTTACGATTCCTCGATGTCTAAGAATGTGTCCTACCAAGCGATCCCTTCTTTTAGACAGGGTATGACAAAAATTTATTTTCTCACCAATTCTGTTCAGTACCTCTTCATTAGTTACGCGATCTACCAACCTAATCTTCAGCATTCTTCTGTAGCACCACATTTCAAAAGCCTCTATTCTCTTCCTGTCCGCACTGCTTATCGTCCATGTTTCACTCCCGTACAAGCCAACACTCCACACAAATGCCTTCAGAAAAGACTTCCTTACCCTTAAATTAATATTCGATGTTAGCAAATTTCTCTTTTTCAAAAATACTTTTCTTCCCATTGCCATTCTGCATTTTATATCCTCTGTACTGCGACCATCGCATGTTATTTTACTACCCAAGTAACAAAACTCATCTACCACCTTCATTGTTTCGTTACCTAATCTAATTCCTTCAGCATCGCTTGATTTTCTAAGACCACATTCCATTATTTTTGTTTTGCTCTTGTTAATGTTCATTTTATACGCTCTCTTCAACACACTATCCATTCCATTCAACTCCTCTTCCAGGTCCTTTGCTGTCTCTGACAGAATTACAATGTCATCAGCAAAACGCAATGTTTTTATTTCTTCCCCCTGAACTTTAATCCCTATTCCAAATGTTTCCTTGCTTTCCTTCACCGCCTGCTCGATGTACAAATTGAATAACATAGGAGAAAGGCTACAACCCTGTCTTACTCCTTTCCCAACTGATGCTTCCCTTTCATGCCCTTCGAGTCTAATAACTGCGGTCTGGCTTTTGTAAAAGTTGTAAATAACTCTCATTTTCCTGTATTTCACCCCTGCTGACTTCAGAATTTGAAAGAGTGTATTTCAGTCAATATTGTCAAATGCTTTCTCCAAATCTACAAAAGCTAAAAATGTGGGTTTGCCTTTCCTTATCTATCTTCTAAGATAAGACGTAAAGTGAATATTGCCTCCCGGGTTCCTATGTTCCTCCTGAATCCAAACTGATCTTCCCCAAGGTCAGCTTCTACCAGCTTTTCCATTCTCCTGTAGATAATTCGTGTTAAAATTTTGCAACCATGACTTATCAAACTGATGGTTCTGTAATTTTCACACCTGTCTGCGCCTGATTTCTTTGGAATGGGGATTATTACATTTTCCTTAAAGTCTGAGGGCATTTCGCCTGTCTCATACATCCTACACACCAGTTCAAATAGTCTTGTCATGGCTGGCTCTCCCAGAGACTTTAGTAGCTCTGAGGGTATGTCATCTACTCCTGGAGCCTTGTTCCGACCTAGGTCTTTCAAGGCTTTGTCAAATTCATCTCTCAGTATAGTATCTCCTATTTCATCTTGATCTACTTCCTCTTCCCTTCCTACAACATCGTCTCCAAGTTCATTTCCTTTGTAGAGCTGCTCTATGTACTCTTTCCACCTTTCAGCTTTCCCTTCTTTGCTGAGAACTGGTTTCCCATCTGAGTTCTTGATATTCGTAGAGTTGCTTTTCTTATCTCCAAATGTCTCTTTTATTTTCCTGTAGGCGGTATCTACTTTTCCCCTTGTTATACATTCTTCTACAGATTTGCATTTGGCTTCTAGCCACTCCTCCTTAGCCATTTTGCACTTCCTGTCAATATTATTTTTTAGTCGTCTGTACTCTATTTTGCCTGTTTCATTTACTACCTTTAAGATACCCTTCGAAATAACGAAGGGAAAAAATTCATTTTACGAAGGGTCCTTGGCCTGTGTGACCTTAATTCGCACTGAAAAGCAACCTTCTCCACGATCTGACAAAATTCTCACAGAAAGAGACGTTATTTTACTCTGTGAATTATTACAAAATAGAAAGTGAAAACAATATTTGTTTATAATAGTAAACGTAAGGGGTTTCAGGCATTGCCGCGGTGGAGTGGCTGAGCGCATTCAGGCGCTATGCTCCGATGCACCAGGCCATTCCTCGTCGGGGATTTGAATCCCCCCTCGGGCATGTCGGGCATGGATGTTTGTGCAGTCTTTAGTATAAGTTAGCTTATAAGTAGCTTGTAAGTTTAGGGACTGATGACCCCGCAGTTAAGTCCCATCAGGTTAACAAACATTTGAACATTTTTGTCATGCATTTTGCGGAATTACGAACGCAGTTAATTTAAGTATTTCCTATACAGTTTTTAAATGCAACATTTTTTTATGTATTTAAGCCAATTCGCTGCGGTGGAGTAGCCGAGCGGTCTAAAGCGTCTCGCTGCGGAGCGCGCGGTTGCTCGCCGTGGAGATTCGAGTCCTCCCTGGGGCATGTGTGTGTGTGCTGTCCTTAGGTTAGTTTACCTAGGTTTAAGTAGTTTGTAAGCTACGGACTGATGACCACGCAGTTTGGTCCGATAGATTTACAAACATTTGAACATTTTTAAGCCAATTGTGTAGACCAAGACGGCAGTGCAATTACATGGGTAACCAAGAAGTCTAGAACATGGCATATCAAATACAATAACTAAATTTATGCAGTCATTGATAATATTTTTGTGTTGTTCAATGTAACGTCGTATCACTGGTTACGAAAACGGGCCCAACGGCCGGTAGTGAAGTGCGCTGACCACGTCCCCTTCCACACTGCATCCGCTGATGCCTTTGCGAGGAGGATGACACGGCTGACGGTCGGTACATGTTTGGCATTTAAGAGCCTGTAGGACAGAGATTAGAGTTAACAGTTCTAAAAATACATATCAGTTTATGACTTTTGTTAATTTTTCTTATTTTGTAATTATTTTTATGCATGTATATTTTTCTACACTTTCTTATTTTCAGTTTTGACAGTGTGTAATTTCAAGTACATGTATTTAGACTGTGCACTTAAGCAAACTTACGACTGTCAACTGATAGCATCTTCGGATTCCAGTGTTGCTTGGTTTAGGCTAGTAGGGTCTTTGACTTTTAGTGATGTCAGTTCATTAATTGTGTTATGTTAAAATGAAGCTTTTTATTTTTACAAGTCTCTCGTTTGGTTTGATATTTTGGCACGGCATGCAACACAAGAATTTAAAGAATTAAATTGACGGAAGAAGTGTATCACACGTGACTCTCATGTATATTTTTTCGTAAGTATGCCTACTGACACTTTGTATGCAAATATTTATTTGTTTTATCATTGTCATATTTTGTCGAAAACTTTTTGTACGTTGTATACCTCCGTGAAGGTGGTTTAAAACTGAATCCATTTGCGGAATAACATCAATTTGGGAGCGCAGTCTAATGAATTTCTTAAAGTATTAATACGTGGACAGAAAATGACTTGCAGAGAAATCTCTGTCTTTACATTACGCTGACAACAAATCCGGAAGTACTGCGGATATGTCACTAAGAACAGGGATGTATCTCTTAGCTAACTTGTGGGGTACAATTACTGAAGCACTCATGACAATAACACAAATATTCGTCCTGAGGATACTGTTGCGCAAATGTCCTGTCTTCTTTCTGGTGGATATACTGCATGCCAATCGAGTGCTGTCTATGATCAGCCGGCCTTGCCTCCGACAGCTGAGCTACGATTAACTCTGGGTCTCGCCGTAATTTTGCCGGTTAAGCTGCGAAACCTGGTGCGCAGTTAAGCGAAGCTTGATGCTATTTCCTCCACAGGATGCTTGACGTGAAACATAGTTTCCGCTCTGATGGCGACCTCTGCAGTACACCTCTAGAATTTGCACTCGGACGAGCTCCACCGGGCGAGTAGGCAATCCCGGTAAACATGCAGGATTAAGTTATGATGGGAGATCTAGCTTTTAGGGGCTGCATCTCGTAGTCACAGTATACTGACGTTCGGATTTTAAAATGAGCGTATTAAATGTAATTCACCTAGTTTTCCCTTTAAGCTATTGGAATATCGACAATTTTATGGGATGCAGAGGTGATATTGTTCTCTAGCATGAAATAGTGGCAAATGTGTTTGCTTCTGTGTAAGATTAGAAGAAAATCATGAACAGACATGAAGGTATGCACGGAGTTCTTTTTTTTATCATTCACGTGTAAAGTCAGAATAAAGTGATTTCATGTTATTTGCAAATTTTCATATGAAATATCCCATGTACTCGGTAAAGGTTTTATACACTCCAGTTTGAATGCAGGTTTTGCTAATTTTCTTGACACTGATCTTTAAGAAAATTATCCGCATTGTTCTCTTAATTTGATTCATTCCGCTTGAAAACCGCTGCTACTCTTTGGTATGGATGCGCTTACTTGTTTTTCTATTTCCACTTCGTCCATGAACTTTATGAAAATTGCTTCAAAACTGAAGATGAGCAAATTCTGGGGATCTAAAAGGTTGTCGCCTGTAATGAGGTTACACAACGTATAACAATTATGTTAAAAAATAAAACATCCTGAAACTTACCAACATTTTATAAATCAAAGTGTGGGTTTTAGAAAGTTATTCTTTTACAAAATTCACTACAGACAAACAGTTCGCACTTTTTCGTCTCAGAACACCCATGCCCGAGGGAGGACTCGAACCGCCGAGGAGACTGAGGCGTTCCAGTCACGGTCTGCACGGCCACTACGGTTCGGGGTTCGAATCCTCCCTCGGGCATGGATATTTGTGACGTCCTTAGTATTAAGTAGTTCATAGGTAGTTTGTAAGTTTAGGGACTGATGGCCCCGTAGTCGAGTCCCATAAGCTCTACAAACATTTGAACATTTAGGACTCGAACCTCCGACGGCGAGCAACTGCGTGCTCCGCAACAATCGCCTTAGAACGCTCGGACACTCCACCGCGGCATTAAATTTTTACGTACATACTTATTTACACTCGAATATTGCTTGCTATAACCACTCGAAAAAACGTATGATTTATTCTAAAGGAGACAGATATCTGCTTCTTTTAACAACGATCGACTGTAACCACAATGTTTATTTTGTCGCAGAAGGTGTCAAAATCCCGAAGGAGGAGTGTATTATTTTCTTACTGGAGCTTATACACGATAGCTCGTGGTAAGATCCCATCTGCTCCCCGCAGAGGAGTCACGTTAGAGGCAAAGTTGCTATATTCCCGGCAGTCATTCAATTCAAGCGAGAGTCGTGACAAAAACACGGCTGCATATTTGTTGGATTTCTTTGCGGGGCTGGATCATAAAACTTAGCCAAGTGTGTGACGCGATTTTCAGCAGCTGGTGCCTTAATATAGCTGCCGGTGTGTGCTTACAAGTTGTGCCATAGCGGCCTCTTTCCCTCGCCCTGCCCGGGGGGTCGTTAAATCTCAGTGAGTCGTTGCCGCGAGACGCAGAGGTACCTAGTTTCTGGGTGATGCAAGAAGTTTCCATTGCCACATTTTGGCCGGCAAGAGTAGTTCTTCATCACCACACAGTATGCCAACTGCATTAACTTGAAAAGTTCTCCGCAGTGTCTTTTTGAACGACAGTATAAAATATTCTCGATGGTTATTGAACTACGGGATGTCTAGCGAATCAATTGGGGCTTATTACGAAAAGTAGGCTGTTCTCTCTCTACCTGTATTATAACCCTCGAACCGAGCAGGGATGCCCACTCGACCCTATTCGTTTGAAAAATAGTTTATATCTACGTCGTATCATCTCAATTTAGATACTCCGTAATTTCCCAAAATATCTTCTGACCTATTCCCAGATTGTCCCTTTGAGATTGGTATATTCCCTTCCTCTCCCTTACAACATTCCGACCCTGTTAGAGACGTATGACCATTAGGCAGTGTACGCAGGCCCCGCGTACCCAAGAAAAGAAATTTTATTCAAATGAAAGTTAAATCAGAAAGTCTGTATGTAACAAACCCTCAGTGACAAAATTATTGCCTTATTTCCTTATTATTACATCGTCATATACATTTCATAATGCATTTCAAATGATCATAGAATAAGGGCATATTTCCTCTCAGCGGCTTTAATTAAAACTAATGAAAGGAGGTCGCGGAAAGAGAAGCTTCTTTTACGCAAATCTGCATTGTGACTGGATACTTACTTTTAAAAGTATTAATTTACTCCGTGATACGCCACTTTCATGAAATTGTCAATACTGGTTCGTATGAAGAAGAGAATTGGGGGTTACTATTCGTTGGATAGACATATATCATTCACAAAAGTTTGAAAACACTTGCAATTGTTAAATTTTACATTTGTACTATTATTGCAATTCGCGAATTTTGTGAAGGTGTATTAAATTTAAAAAGTTGATCTGTGGTTTGTAAGAGTGCTAAATGTTCATGTTTCGAGAAATTCGGCAAGTCGACAAGTCTAATAATTTGTCGTGGTATTAACGATACTAGGGAACTTTGATAGCGAATTCCATTTTACATACTCATTTCATGTAATATTACAGAATTTGAAGAGTGTAAAGTGCCCGTATTTTTCTTTAGCAGACGTTATAGAAATTATTGGTACTTAAATTTGTCATATTCTTTTTTTTCTCTCATTTCGACAAAGAACAGGGCAAAATTGTAAATTATTTGATGATGAAAATATAGAGGAAAGATAAATATTTACTTTCAGTTAATTTTTTTTAAATAAATAAAGTAGAGGTAACTTGTCAAATATTATTTGTAAACTTCTGGCCCATACTCTCATCATGCGAATAAATATATTTTATTTCAGGAACAAAATGTCTGAGGTACCCATGAAGAGAACATCACTCAAGGGGCTCGAAAAAACGTAAAAGGTGGCACGGGCAACAAAATAAGGGTGATCAACAATTGAAGATACAAAACGTTTTTAGGTTAGATTCAGTTGCCAACCAACTGAAAGTAAACCTTTTGCAACTTCAAGTACGTCTGCAAGCCACACGATGGCCATGGACCTAGCAGCGACATCTCGCGAGTTCTCCGAACAGATTGGTCAAGATGAAGAAGTAGCTCATTTAGTGGGTGCGGTGAAAATGACTCAGACAGAGGTCCAATTACTGTATCAGAACGCAGGCCTTCGAGGAGTAGAAATTTTCTGATGGCAAAACATCAGCAAAGAAATACAAGAATTTTTTGTGTACTAGAGATCGTCACTAATGTTAACACATAGAGTAATTTTTCTGCCTCAAGCGGATATTAGACGATAGCCAAAAATTCTCTCCTGAATCTGTTTTTTCGAAAACATACAAGTCGACATAAAATTAAACGACAGTTCTTCATGTAGTATCTTTCAATTGATAAAGCATACTGTTCTTCACGTGCTCGTTTTTTGTGAAGCTCAGAGCCAATCTCAGTTTTAAAGTGGATTTTCTGATTGGAAAAATTCATTGCATCGAATTCAATGGTATGAGAAAACGCACAGAGTCTGTGTGCAGATACTGATTAGTAGACGATGTATTTTCGGACGGGTCGACACGTCATTGGAATTACATTCGACAAAGGAAGATCACATTGTATGGAAGTTATTTTATGTGTGGTTTCAGTGATTAAATTTTCATAATCCTGTGGAGTAGTATTTTTTGGTGATATTGAAATTGTTTTAACATTTGCGAGTTTACAGTTAATCGGGGAGTACGAACGTTTACTTAGTTGACCTGAAACAAAGTTTGCATGTAATTTAGGACGTTTATGAAGCGTTTTGTAACTGATACTTCCTCCCCCCCACACACACAAACAAAATGATGAAACGAAAAGAAGTCTGCCGCTCTCAACAGTTTCGCTGTAGATGCCGTAAAACTGTCGCATCAATCATGACCTTGTATCAAATAAAGTTAGCGGTACAATTTTGCATGTTACTATTTATTTTTGTCCGCAAGTCTCCCTTAATTCTTTTGCACCCAAAATTAAGCAATCTGTCTTCTTAATTCTATATCTCTATATAAAAGCGAAAGGACACTCACTCTCTCACTAACTAAACACGAAATCTCGAAAACTACTTCACCTACGAAGCTGAAATTTCGCAGGAATGTAGTGGATAGGTATAAAACGTCAGCTAAAAAAGTATTTTGTGATAGATGCATGGCGGAGCATACTTCTCCTACAGACTCACGAAATCTACAGTTTCATTCCGATCTTCAAGAAATTTCGCACGCTTTACCTTCAAAACAAGAGGGAGGTCACCGTCTACCTTACGTTTCACACGGTGCATGGGGGAGGGTACTTTGCAACATAAAAATGGTTCCCTAAATAAATTGGTCGCACCTTAACTTGAGAACGGATCGATCTATTTCACAGATCCTTTTTTTTTTCTTTTTTTCTTTTTTTTTTCGTTATTCGCAGAACAAGGATTGTTTGAAATGAAACTGGAATATTCGAGAACAACAATGTGCATTTTTCAATGTGACCCTACGTTTCTATTGCATAGAAATCTATAGTTTTGTTTCGATTAAAAACAAGAGGAATGGCACTGTCTGTATAAGAATTCGGTCGGTGCATTTTATAAAATGCATTGTTTTGCTCCAATCTTTGTGAATTTTTGCACACATGACCTTTAAACCAAGAGGAAGGTCACAGGGTACATAAATGTTTGTATGGTACATGGCAGAAAACTTTGCCGAGAGAGGGAAAGGTGGAAGCAAACAGAGAGATGGGAGAGAAAGAGGTAGATGCAGAGAGGCGGGGAAAGGGGATGTCGACTGCGAGAGTGTAGGATATATAAACACCCGGGCAACGCGGGTATTACAGCTAATCCTATATAGAAATTGCCTATCTCAGTGCCGTTCTCTGACTGTTTACATATCTCCATGGTTTGCATAGACATGCCTATACCAGTTTCTTCAGTATAGAAGCATCTTGGTCTAACGACGCGATACGAAATCATGTAAAGTGACTGCATGCAATTGAATGCGAAGCATTCTTTCGTCAAGCCTCTAGTAAAATTTATTATTTTGACGCATGTAACGATGGTGATTTCGCCAATAGAAGATAATGACATTTTTATTGTGTTATCACTCTGTAGAGGAGCGTGCGGTAATACGAAACTTCCTGACAGATTGAAGCTTTGTGCCGGAAGCTGAGAACTTTGCCTTTCGCGGGCAAGCGGTTTAGCGTTTGAGCTATCCTGGCTTACTTCACTGCCCGTATTTGCAGCTTTACTTCCGCCAGTACCTATCACAAACTTCGCAGAAGTTGTTCTTCGAAACTTGCAAGCCTATTGGACTAAACTGCTATCGTCATCAGTCCCTAGACTTACAAACTACTTAAACCAACATACACAAAGGACAACACACACAACCATTCGCGAGGGAGGACTCGAACCTCAGGCGTGAACGGCCATTCAGACAGCAGCAGAACGCCATAGCGCACACGGCCATTCTGCGCGGCTTGAAGTACTAACTCTCCTGTAAGAAAGGATATGGTGGAGACATGGCTTTGCCACAGTCTAGAGCGATAATATGTTTTACAGGCACGTAAAAAACTAACATCTAGCAGCTGGATTTCTCTAGTGCTTCAAGGTGGTATAGAAGCAATTGACATTCGCCTTCGATCCTGTGCGCACGAAACTTTGCCATCACTGTAGCGCGACTTTTTTCATTAGGTGTTCATAGTGAAACTTGATGGTTCGCTTTAAACTTTCCTTAAATATCGACGATATCCCTTTTTGTGAAGTTTAATATACACATTCCATAGCCGTTTCAGGCTCTGCACGCACTATTGTGCGTTTCTGGTTTTGCTCGCTTTATTTCTTTGTCATTCACGCTAGGAAGTTCGGGCTTGCATCACACAATCGTGTGGACTATGGTAAGGAGCGCAACGTGTTTTAGGTCCATGTTTGTACACTGTGTGGCACCAGCAGTCGGCAAACTTCCAGTACACTCACAATGGCGGCAAGAAAGAGTTGTTGACAAGGAGTTCATATCGTTGTTTTGACATGTGAAGCTATCATATCTGACAGCCAGTTGAGTTCATACGATCATTTGATGTTATGTCATTTCTTTCAGCCGCGGTGGAGTAGCCGAGCGATCTAAGGGGCATCGCTGCGGAACGCGCGGTTGCTCGCCGTCGGAGGTTCGAGTCCTCCCTGGGGCATGGGTGTGTGCCTGTTAGCCTTAGATTAGTTTACCTAGGTTTAAGTAGTTTGTAAGCTACGGACTGATGACCACGAAGTTTGGTCCGATAGATTTACAGACATTTGAACATCATTTCTTTTAAAGGCATGTTACTCTAAGATGGTGTAGATCATAAAAATTGTAGTGAAGGCCAAAAACAGACAATGGTGTGGGTACAAAATGTTTGAAAATAAATTTATTTCATTTTTGTAATGAAATAATGTATGTATTTTGTATCTTAAACGTGCCTCTCTGTATTAATGTCACATCACCTACAACCTTGGGTCTGAAAGGGATAGAAAGTTGATCTCTGCTCCACCTTATACTAATTTTCTTTCACCTTCTTGATGAACATGGTGAATCATTAGCAGCTAGTGATGTCCAATGTTCTGAAAAGGGAACAGAAAACAGTATACGCGTCCGTGGATAAAGAAGAATAAAAAATTGTCCTTGATGTCAGCCATTACTTCAGAGAATACAGTTATTACTGGTAGCCACTTCTAGAAAGGTGTTGTTAGAAGAGAGAGAAGTACAAAACTTTTCTCAGAAGGATGAGAAGAAAGTATGTCCGCACACACTACATCCTCATGCACAAAGGCTTCAGACTTCGGTTTCGAGCGAGTACAAAAAGACATATCGTCCTTTACGAGGAACGGAGGCTACGAGGCGACTGCATCTGAAACAAGCGCTGCCTAGCAGACGAAGCCAACAGCTTTGTGCACTGTTACATTCGCAGTATCCTTTGTGTTATCGTAAAGGCAAAGTCTGCAGTATTTTTCAGAAAAGGAAATCCTCTGTTAACTCAAAAACATTGGGACTGTTCCAAATACGTTGCTAACTTACGTTTAAAATAGTAAATATCGCTCTTTTAATTCCATTGTAAAAGGATTAAAAAGGCGTCACTCTCCATATCATGACATATCAGGGGGCAGTACACGTGTTATACGTTGTCTTCTATCACATCCGTTCGAATGAATAAATAATATTAGGATCTATAAGGCCGGTACGTGTACTGTAACTTACAGCGAGTCAAGCACCGCTAAATTATTTGGAGGATTACAAATGAAGTTACGATTAACATGAGCATATATAATGAAGTCTGTGGAGTGAAACAGAGTTGAAAAATTATCTGACTGTAACAACAAATAAAAACAAAGGAGCAAAAAAAAAAAATACTTCGCGAAGCAAACGTTGCAAGAGGTAACTCAGATGTACGTAGACGGTTTCTTTCATGTCATCTGATAGAAATTAAGATACAACTATGCATTTTCCTGACAGACAAGGCTGAATGCAACTAGATAGGCTTTGTGCAGCAGATGACGGAACGTAAGATACATACATATACAGGAAGGTCAGAAAAAGTCTCAGCAGCTCGCGAAGATATTACAGGGCAGATTCAGATCCACGCAAGCCACCTCACAGTGTGTAGCGGAGGTTACTGTGCCTACCATAGTCATTTCCTCCTATTCCTGTTGCGTAGGGTTCGTTGGAAAAATAACTGCCTGTTTGCCTCCGTGTGGGCCCTAATCTCTCTGATATCATCGTTGTGATTTCTTCGCGAGATATAAGTAGGGGGATGAAACAAATGGTTGACTCATCATGAACCGTACGCTCTCGGAACTTTGAATGTTCAAATGTTTGTAAAGTTCTGGGACCTAACTGCAGTGGTCATTGGTGCGTAAACTTACAAACTACTTAAACTAAATTATACTAAGAACAACACAAACACCCATGCCCGAGGGAGGACTCGAACCTCCGACGTGGAACGGCCGTGCGCACGACGTCTCAGTGCCCACGGCTATTCTGCCGCGGGTCGGAACTTTGATAGAATACCGTACCGCGATACAGAACGTATCTCTTTCAAACGTCTGCCACTGGAGTTTCTTAATGATCTGCGTGACGCTTTCGAGCTTACTAAATGAGCCTGCAACGAAACGTGCTGCTCCCCGTTGTACGAGCTCCATGTCATATATTAACCCTACCTGGTACGGATTCCGCATTAATGAGCAATACTCAAGTTGTGGCCGAACGTAAGTTTTGTAACCCACTTCCATTGTTGACGGACTACACTTTGTAATGATTCTTAGAATGAATCAAAGTCTGGCATCTGCCTTACTCACGATTGATTTTATATATCGGATCCATTTCGAATCGTCCTTTATTTCTGCTCCCAAATATTTTATGGAAGTAACCGTTTCCAGTGTTTGTCCAGCTACTGAATAGTTAAATAAAAAAGAATGTTTCTTTGTATATGAAAGCAGCACTTTACAGTTGGTTATGTTGAGGCTCAACCTTCATTCCCTGCACCATATGTCAATACGCTGCACATCCTCCTGCATTTCGCTACCATCTTCCAATGTTGCGACTTCTCGGTAAACTACAGCATCATTAGCAAAACAGCTTCACTGAACTTCCCAGTTTAAGTACAAGGTCATTTACATAAATTGTCAAATGGTCGTTTAACACATGCCTGAGATCACTTTAACGTCTGACGATTTCTCTCCGTCGAAAATACCATGCTGCTTTCTGTCTGTGACATACTGTTAAGAAAAAAATGATACGTTGATCTGTTACCAAAATTTTCAAATGTTTTTAATTCTACGGCAACAAAGTACTCTGGTCCTAGGCTTATAAACTACTTGAACTAACTTATACTATGGACAATACCCACAACCACGTCCGAGTGAGGACTCGAACCTCCGACGCGAGCGACAGCGCGATCCGTAATGTGACGTTCTAGACGCTCGCGACGTTACCGATTTAACTGTCGTTAATGTTGGCATCACACACAATTTCAAAACACCTGCCAATAAGGGTAGCGTCCAACGTGTTATTCGGTTGGTTTTCTCAAACAGCTCTAAAGACCGATGCAAAAATTTAACGTTGCACGGTAGGAAGGTTCCAATTCGAAGCAACGGATAAACACACTCTTTCATTACCATTTCTCTGTCTTTTCGCCTTCTATCAACAAAGGGAAGACACTTTTAGCAACACCATGTCTGGCAGGCTGCTTCCATATGTCCGCGTTATGGCATGGCGGACCAACTTCAATTCTTATTCACTCGGAAACGACACAAGCTATCTAGTGTTTTTATTAATAACTATTTCTCAGCTTAACATACTCTACCCCATCCCAAACATTTCACACTTACCTGTCCACCCTATATAGGGTATTAAAAAACTACAAAAAAAAAGTTCAAATGTTTGTAGAGCTTATGGGACTTAACTATGGGGTCATCAGTCCCTAAACTTACAAACTACTTATGAACTAGCTAGTACTAAAGACGGCACAAACATCCATTTCCGAGGGGGGATTCGAACCCCCGACGGGGTACGGCCTCGCGCATCGTACCATAGCGCCTCAATGCGCTCGGTCGCTCCACCGCGGCAAAAAACTGCATTTGCATCCTCATCTATAGCTAAATCATTACTATGTAATCCACCTCACAGTCTGTGGTGGAGGGTACTTTGTACATTGTTACCATTGTCATTTCCTCCTATTCCACTTGCATATGGAGCATGGAGAAAACGATTACCGGTATGTCTCCCTACGGGATCCAATCGCTTTATTTTTAACCTTGTGGTCTTTTCATCACACATACGTTAGAGGAACCAAAATAATGTTTGACTGTTAAAGAAAAATACGCTTCAGAATGTTTGACATGACGTCTCTCTTTTAACTTGTGTCACCGCAGTATCCTGGTCATCGCTTAATGTATTTGTGCTTACTTCGAATATTCAAATGTTTGTAAATCTATCGGACTCAACTGCTTGGTCATCAGTCCGTAGCTTACAAACTATTTGAACTAAGGTAAACTAACCTAACGACAACGGAAACACCCATGCCCGAGGGGGGACTCGAAGCCCCGACAGCGAACGGCCGCGCGCACCGTTGCACGGCGCCACGGTGTGCACGGTTAATCCTCCGCGGCGAAACATTTTGTTGCTTATTAAAGGGGCCTATAACAAAGTGTGCTGCTCGCCGTTGGATCTTCTTTATACGCGGTTTGGAAATTAAATAATGGTAACTATTTATTCACAAACGATACAAAAGCGTTACGTGTTTGCACCTGTTCCTGTCCTTCAAGATAGGCACCAGCGTTGCGTAGAGCCAGTTGCTAGCGATGTGGAAGGCTTAGTATACCGTTAAAAGAGCCTGTTCTGTTGATGATGCAAATGGAGCGGTGTACTGCCTGTCGAATCTCTGGAACAGTTCTGAAGCGAACGCCACCATGTGTTTGCTTCATCTTCGGAATAAAATCAGAGTCACAATGACTGTAGTCCATGGAGTATGGTGAATGGTACAGTCCTATCGACCGAACAGAGCAGCCGCAGCTTGCGTTGTATACGTCCGCGCGTTGTTGTGCAAAATGATGGGAGGGTTGCGCAGAATGTATTGTAGCAAAGCTGTTCGCAGGTGATGCTCCAAAAGCGAACAGTAATGAGCTAGGTCGACCTGCCCGATGCATATCTGCAACAGTTTGCCGACCTTCGTTGAAGGCTTTTACCCAACGTGCCACTGTTCTGCACGACAATGCCGATCCCCCGCTCGCCTCTTGAAAACCTTGATGACACTGTCTTGCTGTACGACCTGTGGCAAATTCTATCTTGCTCCTACTCCGTTGTTCCTGTTTTGAAAGCATACTGACACTGTTACATTAGACCGCTCGCTCACAAGTGACTGTTTCCCACGATTGTGTGCACGCCGGTGACGTGGGACGGGCGAGTGCATATGCTCGGAGGTAAGGTAGGTACGTCGACAACGTGTGCTATCAGCGACAATAGTATTCCATTGCATGGTATCTCTGCAGCAGTGTTGCCACTATTTAAGTTCCAACACTCGTAGTATAGTCGGTTGTCAGAGGAGTGCTGGGATGCTGGGTGTACGCGCCTCCGGGCACTAGAAAACAGTGCTTCCAACGAATACCTTTATTTATTTCCTCCGATGTGTGAAGACGGACCCAGAAATTCTCGACTCATTGATTAGGGCAGGACGAGGAGCAAAGGCCATGTGCGGGAGCAGGCTTGGTGGTTGCGACGTTTTCCGATAGCTTTGACTGCAGCGAAACATTCCGGCAATGGTGGCGGCGTCGACCAGTGCTGCTTCCGGCGCTGGGGCACCCGTTCTTAGAGCGTCTCGTAGCATGGCCCGTCCTTAGAACAAATGGCACGGCCCTGCATGGTTCTGCTGCAACAGCTGATGACGCACTCTTGGCTTCAAACCCATCACCATTTATATCACTTTCCCCGGTGCACGTTTCCTTCTTTCTGTGGCTTTTAGTGGCGGCCGGCCGCGGTGGCCGAGGAGACTAAGGCGCTCCAGTCACGGTCTGCACGGCCACTACGGTCGGGGGTTCGAATCCCCCCTCTGGCATGGATATTTGTGCCGTCCTTAGTATTAGGTAGTTCGTAAGTAGTTTGTAAGTTTAGGGACTGATGACCCCGTAGTTAAGTCCCATAGACTGTACAAACATTTGAACATTTTTTTTTTTTTTTTAGTGGCGCATGGCCTAGTGCGACTGACTTGAGTAGATGCTTTGCGCAGTTGAGTAATCTACACAACTCAAAAAAAAAATTAGGAGATCTGGTGAGATACCATACATAATATAAATGAAATAAATCGCAATTTGCGATCACTTATGGCATCACTGTACTAGGTTTAGATGGAATACCAAAGTGCGGCGAATGAAAATTTGTGCCTGGCCGGGATTCGAACCCGGGATCTCCTGCTTTCTAGGCAGGCGCGTTGACCACTCTTCCACCGAGGACACAGTGACCAGCTCGACTGCATAGGACTCTTCCCTGCATGTCTCCTGCCACACCCAAATCTCCATTCGCCACGCTACCTCTTTCCTATTACCACAGCCTATTTGTTCTGTAATGCTCGTAGCCACAATACTGTATTCCCTGCAGTCGAACTGCTCACATGTGTCCTCGGTGGCGGAGTGGTCAACGCGTCTGCCTAGTAAGCAGGAGATTTCGGGTTCGAATCCCGGCCGGGCTCAAATTTTCATTCGCCGCACTTTGGTATTCCATCTAAATCTATTACAGTGATGTCATAAGTGATCGAAAATTGCGATTTATTTCATTAAAATGAACGCTGTAACGTCGTCAAAAATATATAATTGTATACATAATAAACATATGGTAACGTATTTTATTCTTATATTGCTTATAGTTGTAATTTGTGTGTGATACAGTACGATATTTTGCTGTCTCAACTCTCTACTTCTGATTTACATGGTGTTTACTTAGAGCGAGGCACCATGGGGCTACCATAATAGTGAAAAAGTCATTATCGTTGCCCTTAAGAGTAGAACTGGGTTTGAACATGACTCGAACTGTTCGAAAAATTTACATCACAGTTCGGGTAATCTCGGGATATGTTCGAACATTCAATCACGACGCTATCCAGCTATTTCAGGAGGTACTATCTTTACGATTTACAGCGATGATTTAAATATTTTCGACTCTGTGCAGTAAACTATTTATAACGAAGATATTGTAATTAATGTACTATGGGAATCAGTAATTGTGAAATGCAGACTGTAGTAGCTTCCACGGTGCAAGTCATAAGTAAAAACAGTAAAGAATATGGGCTATAAATAAACGATAGAATCGCGATTTAAAATTCCAGCGTCAGCGACGCCTGTTGGAACTACGTACACAGCAGCTCGTGCACTGTTTATTCCCTGGAGGAAGTTACAGTTTATATTTTGGGTATTGTATGTCTAGTGTTTTCCCTATTTCATCTCGTTTAATCTTGTTTTTAAGGCGTTTAAAAAGTGGTAACATTTTTATCTGTTACTGTACCGTATGAACAGGAAGTGGAATGGTCATTTGCAACTTATCTCTTATAATAACATTAAACGTAATTGCCACTTATGAAGGATTCACAATCATGTAACATACTTCCAGAAATAACATTTTTTCCCTTTGAGTGTTAGCTTTGCAGTAATTAGATATAGTAGTTCTGTTATAGTAGCAGATATGTTGTTTATCAGTGGATCACATCTTGAATGATATCAGACAGGTGAAGTATGCACTGTTTTAAACGAAATATACAGTTTTTCAGTGATGCCCTTTTCTTTTCTTTTACGTTTACTTCCTATGAAATTGGTTCTGAGGAAAGCGATAGCCCGGTAACTTCAAAATTTCCCGCTTATCATTTGCAGATACACAGCGCGAGTCATTTATTATCTGAGTGTTCGAACAGTTCGATACTATATCGAGTTCTCCGCTGTATCGGGAAATCTCGAGCATGTTAGAACGCGAGTATCGTTTGTCCAGCCCTACTTAAGACAACAGGCGTCTGGTACAGGCGGTACATCGGTTACTCCTGCTACAATGGCAGGTTATGACGACTTAAGTTAGTTTGAACCTGATGTTGTAGTCGGCGCACGAGAGATGGGACATGACATGACATCTCCGACGTAGCGATGAGGTTGGGATTATCCCGTACGACGAATTCACGAGATTCGGAAATACAGTACAACATCAAATCTCCGACAAGAGCATCCTGGCGTACCTTGATTTCAAAATAATAATTGCAGAATATTTGTGCCGGGGCGAAGTGGAACCACATTCCGAACAAGAGGATGGAATCTTAACTCTTAATATCGTGAATCATCATGTATATGAAGGAGGAAGCTATATAGTGAATGATTTTTTGAGAATCTTACTCTCTCGCAACAGAGACAATAGCCCATACCACTGTATATATCGCTTCACTTGTAGCGGATGACACCGCAGTTTATCAGTCACGTCAGTGACGTTTTCGATCTTGAGAAAAGAAAAACTGTAAAGAAGCGTCCTGATCTTCCCTGGATCTTCTCTAACTCCTTTGTCAAGCCTATGTGATGCGGACCGTACAATGACGAGCAATATTCAAGTAATGGTTCAACGACTAGTCTGTAGACAAGTTCCATTGTCGATGGACTACATTCCGTGAGTATACTTCCATTTAATCTCAGTCTGACACCTACCTCACCCACGAGTGAATTTTTTCTCTTTTTACATTCAAATCCCTGTTATGAGTACTCCCAGATATTTCATGGAAATAAATACTACCAGTGATTGTTCAGCAATTATGTAGTCATACGGTTAACATCTCTCTTTCACTGTATTCGCATTGCATTTGTTTACGAGCGTCAATTGCCATTCCTTGCTCCGATACGAGGTAGATCTACCTGCAATTCGCAATAATTTTCCATCGTTGCGACTTCTCGATATACTTCACCATCATTCATAGATAATGTACGTGGTGTGTCTAAAAAATACGGTGATTGGTGTCATATCTGAATGGAAACGGCCCAGTGGATGGCCGTGCACTCTAAGGCGCCTTGCTGCAGAACGTGCGGTTGCTCGCCGTAGGAGGTTTCAGTACTCCCTCGTACATGGGAGTATGTGCTTAGATTCGTTGAAGTAAGTTTAAGTAGTTTGTAAGCCTAGGGATGATAACCACAATAGTTAAGTCCCATAGATTTACAAACATATGAACATTTGATTCGATCGCAACTTGGCGCATATGTGCATGCATGCGTATTGGTCCTCAGAGAAACGACGAGAATCTATACACAGCATACACTTCATGTCACTGGCGATGTAAACAGACTGGGACCAGTTGGACATAGCGTGAGAGGATATGTCACAGCGTAATAGAGTAATGTGTAAACATCTCGTTCTGGTACAGATTGGGAAAGACTGCAACGGAGAGGCAGGGAATGTTGGTGCAGGTGTACGGGACGTAAGTCACGATCAGTATCTGTGTTTATGAATGAAACTTCCTGGCGGATTAAAATTGCGTGTCGGAATTGGGATTCGAACCTGGGAGCTTTGCCTTTCCGGTCAAGCGCTATACCAACATTCTTTTTCCTGGTAGATAGATGCTTTGCGGTCGATTGTTGAGATTCATTCTGGGTTGTTCGTTGAGTATTTGGCTCAATTCATGATCCGTCCTCACAGCTTCCGCCAACCCCCCCCCCCCCCCCCCCAAGGAGCTCACGGTTCTTTCGGGAGTACGTGCGTGGCCAGCACGGGACCCCGAGCCAATGCTCTTTCTTCCGTTTTTCTTACCTGGACTGCATTTCGTTTTCCTTTCATTCCTTTCCTGTCGTCACTTCTTCTGATGACCTTTGCGGTTTGGTACCCCAGTTCCCAACAACCTAATACAAACCAACCCAGTATATCGCTCCCTACTTCTCAAACGTCCCAAGGTGTGAGGACGGACCATGAAGTGTTCAGGGACAGCTCATGCCAGGCGCCGTGGCTCAGTGCGTCCGGTCAGAGGGCTGAACGCACTCTGTAATAAAAAAAATCTGAGCCAAGAGCACATAGAACAACAACGAAGAAACACCATCAACGACTGCAAGGAACAAAACTACATATAGAGCAAATTAAATAAATAAAATAAAAATAAAAAATCTGTCTAAAAAAATTCAAGGCGAAACACTGTTGATCGCCTTCTTTGAAAACAAAATTTTGCGGACGTGAATGCCAGCAAAGATCGCGTGACAGCCGTTCTGCGGTCGATTCCACAGGTCATTGCTGATAGTTTCCATAAGCTGTACGAACATTGAAGAAAGTGTGATATAGCTGGTGATAACTGTTTTGAAGAGCAATAAAGAATATTTGTTTGTATCATTTAATTTGTTTGTTGTCTGACAGCATTTATCAAACATTTTAGACACATACCGTATATACATTGTGACAAGTAACGTCATAGAACACTTCCTAAATTAATCGTATAATAAAGGGGACTGTAGAAAATTACATTTTTTCTTTTCTTCTGACTTCAGCCACTGAATATCCTATTTATTTCTAAAATGTAGCCTAATTATTGTTTTCTTTGCTACACCTTCACATGTTTTGCTAAAGCTCACAGTTTTCCGTGCTGCTCTCTTAAAAAGATTATTGGCTTGTTCATTTTCCCATATACTGTATGATATACATCAGAAATCTAATTTGCAGTATACTTACGAAATACTCTGATTTTGTATCGTATGTCGTCACTCGAGAAATGATTTTTCCTATTTCATAATGAATCCAACTATTGGTGCGGGTTAATGTAACTTTGTTAATAGTAGTTATACTGGTAAGTGACTCAAGCACACGTAGAATGTCAAATTTTTCTGCGGGGTTACTTAAGCATTCATTAGGTAATGTGGTATTCGAGTCATTTCGACTTGCGTGGGCTAAATCTTCAAACGTGAACAATGGCGACGTTATTATCAAATACGCCCTAAAAGGACAACCTGCTGTTATTATTTTCGTGGCTGCCATTACTAAAGAACGGCGCTGTGCTACGCTGGAGAAATTATGACCTGCAATTAAGGTGAAACGTCGGAAAAACTGCGTCAAGGGGTGCTGCTGGTGCGCGATAACGCACGGTCTGTTCCCGTACCACAAACGTCCTGACGCAGGAGTTATAACGCAAGCGGGGGAAGCTACAAGGCTGAGGCTTTGGTGAATAGGACAGTAACTACCTAATCAGTTAAACCGTGCCTCGGAATGATAGTCGACACAGAATTACACCCTTATTCCAATGTCCTACTTTTTGTGCGCAAAAGATTTACATCTCTCAACCTACCGAGGTGACGCAGTGGTATCACACTGTAATCACATTCAGAAAGCCGTACGGAATGGCCGCGTAGTCTAAGACGTCATGCTGGGTAGCCGTTCCCGCAGGAGTTTCGAGCCCTCCTTGGCCATCGGTGTGTATTGTCCAAATGTTCAAATGTTTGTAGAACTTATGGGACTTAACTACGGGGTCATCAGTCCCTAAGCTTACAAACTACTTATGAACTAGCTAAGACTAAGGACGGCACAAATATCCATGCCCGAGGGGGGATTCGAACCCCCGACCGTAGTGGCCGTGCAGACCGTGACTGAAGCGCCTCAGTCCCCTCGGCCACCGCGGCCGGCGTGTATTGTCCTTACTATACGTTAGTTTAAGTACTTTGTAAGTCTATGGACTGATGAACATAGCAGTTTGGTCCAGTAGGCATACAAACATTTCACCAATGACATTAGGGAAGACGATGGTTAAAATTCTCGTTAGCCATCCAGATTTTTCGTTTTCGTGCTTGCACTAAATGACTTCTGACAAATGCAGAGATTGTTCTCTTGAAAGGAGACGGACGATTTCCGTCCCCATCCTTAACCAAGCAATACGAGCGTGAACTCCGTCTCCAGTAACCACGCTGTTGACGGGACATTAAACACTGAGCTTCCTTACTTAATAATGGCTAGGGCCTTGGGACGAAGGAAAAGTCCTCCTACCATTCGTTAATTCAATCAAATGCATTACCTAAACATGAAACATCAACAATATGTGTACGAAGAAAGCAGAGTACTTGAAGAAGTATGAAATTAAATGATACAGAAATTTATTCCACAAGAGCAGAGCTGAAACAATTGTGCTAACCAACAAAATCAAGTCCTGAAGTAACAAAGAACACAAAACAAATAATACGAGTTGGCAAAGATGGGAGGGGGACTTAACGATGTCAAGTTGCCCCACAAAACAAAACAAAAAAGTAGGATAATATATATGACGTAGTAATGATTCAATTCACATTTTTGTGTAACGGAACGCTGAAGGACTAACTGTGCGTCTCAGAACCTATAGCGATCTTACCTTATTCGGTCTGCTTTCAGTGCAGTTAGAGAAAAATTTTCTCATTCCATATTCTGCTTACAGCTGCTTCTGCTACTGATAAAATCTCTCCGACACATGAGAAGGAAGATTGGGCTAATTTCAAAGTTCTTCCATCATTGAAACATCGTTGATGTTGCAGGATTGCTGTAAGGTGTTCAGTCATTCTTGGACAAATATTCTGGTTCTGTAAAACGTAAACGCAGTTCCAACAGTACTTGTTAGTCTCAAGTTCCGACCAGTCGCCATATCGTCCTCAGCCGGAAGGCGTTGACTGATGCGGTATGTAATCAGCACGTCGCTCTCCTGGTCGGAGTCGCAGCCTCTCTGACAACTAGTTCCTGAATTGGCCATAGAACTGCTACGTGCATCCTGATTGAAAACAGCGGACGGCAAGCGCTGTGTTAATCACTGTCATTAACTACGGTGGACTGAAGGTATCCCATGGCTACAAGGCCGTTTTCACTCTGGCCTTGTACCTTTCCTTTATGTTCAGGGGTAATCAAATGTTCAAATGTTTGTATAGCTTAGGGGACTCGACTACGGGGCCATCAGTCCCTAAACTTACAAACTACTTATGAACTACCTAATACTAAGGACGTCACAAATATCCATGCCCGAGGGGGGATTCGAACCCCCGACCGTAGTGGCCGTGCAGACCGTGACTGGAGCGCCTCAGTCCCCTCGGCCACCGCGGCCGGCCGAGCGAGCTAATAAATCAAAATATCAACACTTGATCTGTCAACTAAACGCGATTGTAAATAAATAAACACGTGAGCACACGGAAGTTGGATGAAATGTAAGAGAAAGCACGGACGAAATGAAAATAAGTCGCTTCTAGTATAAACCGGTTATGCATTACAGCTAACAAATAAAATGTGGCGGCTGTACTTACTGATAGCTGGCTTTCTCGAAGACTGGTGGGTATCAGACCACATGAAGTACTGCTCATACGCTAGTGATTTCAATAGTGATGAGACATTAAGCTCTATCCTCGCTTAAGAAATGCCTTGAATGTGCTCCTGCTGTTTCTAATGAAATATAAATATTTTTAAATAGATCTACCAGCTGTAAGTCTTAAGTCTACATCTACATCTACATAGATACTCTGCAAATCACATTTAAGTGCCTGGCAGAGGGTTCATTAACCACCTTCATGACTTTTCTCTACCGTTCCATTCTCTAATAGCGCGCGAGAAGAAAGAACACCTAAATCGTTCCGTTTTCGATCTGATTTCTCTTATTTTATTGGGATGGTCATGTCTCCCTAAGTAGGTGGGTGCTAGCAAAATATTTTCACATTCAGAACTAAAAGTCGGTGATTGAAACTTCGCAAACAGATCACGCCGCAATGAATAACGTCTTTCTTTTAATGATTTCCACCCCAATTCGTGCAACATTTCCGTGACGCTTTCCCCCCCGTAACGTGATAAAACAAAACGAGCTGCCCTTCTCTGAACCTTCTCAATATCTTCCGTCAGTCCCACCTGGTGAGGGTCCCACAAGGGGCAACAGTACTCCAAGAGAGGACGCACAAGTGTGATGTAGGCAGTCTCTTTGGTGGAGCTGGTGCATCGTCTAAGCGTTCTGCCAATGAAACGTAACCTTTGGTTCGCCTTCCCCACAATATTTTCTATGTGTTATCTCCAGTCAAAGTTGTTCGTAATTGTAACTCCTAGGTATTTGGTAGAATTTACGACCTTAAGGTTTGACTGATTTATCGCGTAATTGAAGTTCAGCGGATTTCTTTTAGTGGTCATGTGTATTACTTCACACTTTTCTTTATTTAGTGTCAATTGCCAATTTTCGCACCAAGTAGAAATTTTGTCTAAATCGCTTTGCAGTTACTTTTGATCCTCTGTTGACATCACTAACCGATAAACGACAGCATCATCTGCGAACAGTCTAAGGGAGCTATTCAGATTATCTCCTAAATCGTTTATAAACACGAGGAAGAGTAGGGGACCAATAACGCTTCCCTGTGGAACGCCAGATATCACTTCTGTTTTACTCGATGACTTACCGTCAATTACAACGAACTGTGTCCTTTCTGACAGGAAATCGTGAATCCAATCGCACAATTGGGGAGATATTCCATAAGCACGCAAATTCATTAGAAGCCGCTTGTGGGGTACAGTATCAAAAGCCTTCCGGAAATCCAGAAATATGGAATAGATTTGAGATCCCTTGTCGATGGCACTTAACACTTCATGTGAATAAAGGGCAAGCTGTGTTTCGCAAGAGCGATACTTTCTGAGTCCGTGCTGACTATTGGTTAATAGGTCGTTCTCTTCGAGGTAGTACATAATATTCGAACAAAGTATATGTTCCAAAATCCTACTGCAAATCGACGTCAATGAGATAGGCCTGTAATTTTGGGGATCACTCCTATTGCCTTTCTTGAATATTGGAGTAATTTGGGCAACTTTCCAGTCTTTGGGTACGGATCTTTCGCTGAGTGAACGGTTGTAAATTATAGCTAAGTACGGAGCTATTGCATCAGCATACTCTGAGAGGAATCTAGTTGGTATACAATCTGGCCCGGAAGATTTATTTTTGTTTAGTGACTTAAGTTGTTTTACTACTCCAGGAACATCTACTTCTAAGTTTCGCATGCTGGCAGCTGTTCTTGGATTGAATACTGGAGTGTTCACTTCGTCTTCTTTGGTGAAAGAATTTCGGAAAGCTGTGTTTAGTAATTCTGTCTTAGCAGTACTGTCGTCGGTAGTATTACCATTGCTATCGCGTAGTGAAGGTATTGTTTGTGTTTTGCCGCTAGTGTACTTCACATATGACCAGAATTTCTTTGGATTTTCTGCAAGATTACGAGACAGGATTTCGTTGTGGAAACAACTATAAGATTCTCGCATTGAAGTCCGCGCTAGGTTGCGAGTTTCAGTAAAAGATTGCCAGTCTTGCGGATTCTGTCTCTTTTTTAATTTTGCATGCGTTTTTCATTGTTTCTGCAACAGTGATCTGACCTCTTTTGTGTACCACGGGGGGTCAGCCCCCTCTTTTATTAATTTATTTGGTATAAATCTCTCGATTGCTACTGATATTATGTCTTTGAAAGTAAGCCACAACTGATCTACACTCGCATTTTTAGTTTTGAAGGACTGGAGACTATCACTCAGGAAAGCGTGAAGCGAATTTTTATCTGCTTTATTGAATAGATATATTTTTCGTTTATTTTTGGTGCATTTGGGAATTTCGATATTCAGTCTCGCTACTACAACTCGATGTTCGCTAATCCCTGTATCTGTTTTGATGCTCTTTACTATCTCGGGATTATTTGTTGCTAGGAGATCAAGAGTATTTTCGTAACCACGTACTATTCTAGTGGGTTCATGAACTAACTGTTCGAAGTAGTTCTCAGAAAAAGCATTCAGAACTAGTTCGGACGATGTTTTATATTTGCCCCCGGTTTTGAATACGTAATTATGCCAACATATCGAGGGTAAATTAAAGTCGCCACCGATTATAACAGTATGCTTCGGATACCTATTTGAAATATGATTCAAGCTTTCTTTGAACATTTCTGCAACCGCATCGTCTGAGTCAGGGGGCCGATAAAAAGATCCAATTATTAATTTATTTCGGTGGTCAGGTATAACCTCTACCCAGACCAATTCACAGGAAGTATCTGCCTCAATTTCGTTACAGGATAAACCGTTTGTAACAGCAATAAACACGCCACCCCCTGTTTTATTTATTCTATCCTTTCTGAAGACCATTTGGCCCTTTGAAAAAATTTCGGCCGAATTTATCTCAGGCGTCAGCCAGCTTTCAGAACCTATAACGATTTGTGCCTCAGTACTTTCTATCAGCGCTTGGAGCTCTGGAATTTTCCCAACACAGCTACGACAATTTACAACTGTTACACCAATGGTTTTTATGTCTACTTTCTTCCCGTGTCTGACCTGCCCCCTTTGAGACTGAAACCCATTTTGTGTATTCCCGAGGCCATCTAACCTAAAAAACCGCCCAGTCCACGCCACACAGCCCCCGCTACCCGTGTAGCCGCTTCCTGAGTGTAGTGGACTCCTGACCTATTTAGCGGAACCCGAAAACCCACCACCCTTTGGCGCAAGTCGAGGAATCTGCAGCCGACAAGGTCGCAGATCCGTCTGAGCCTCTGATTCAGACCCTCCACTCGGCTCTGAAGCAAAGGTCCGCAGTCAGTCCTGTCGACAATGCTGCAGATGGTGAGCTCCGCTTTCATCTTGCAAGCAAGACTGGCAGTCTTAACCACTTCTGATAGCCGCTCAAAACCAGAGAGGATCTCTTCCGATCCAAAGCGACACACATCATTGGTACCAACATGAGCTACCACCTGCAGTTGGCTGCACCCTGTGCTCTTCATGGCATCCGGAAGGAGCCGTTCCACATCCGGAATGACTCCCCCCGGTATGCACACGGAGTGCACATTGGAATTCTTCCCCTCCCTAGTAGCCATTTTCCTAAGGGGCTCCATTACCCGCCTAACGTTGGAGCTCCCAACTACCAACAAACCCTACCTCTGTGAGTGCCCGGATCTTGAGGGCAGAGGGGCGAGTACAGGACAAGCGACACCATCCGCATCAGGAACATCCCCTGCCACAGACAGCGCCTCGAATCTGTTGGCAAGACTAACCGGGGAGGCCTCCACTTCAGTCCCCCGGGAAGTCTTACGCCGCCTGACACGCGCTGAGGGGACCTCCCAATCCACCACGGATTGGGGGGCTACCTCCTCGCGGGCAGTGAGCGGGCTGGTCACAGCCGCAGGCCGATCGGAGGGCACAACAGACGCACAGGGCGTCTGCTGTACCCCCGCGAGCGGCCCACAACAGCGGCGCCCACCCACCGCAGTCTCAAGCGTTGCCAGCGAAGCCAACGCCGCCTGAAGCTGCGAGCGAAGAGTCACCAACTCTGCCTCCATCCGTTCGCAGCAGTCACAGTTCCTAGCCATTCTAAAAACCTTTGTTTCTTCCAAGTAAGTACGTCAGAGGACTCAGTAGTTTGATAAACAGTGAGCTTTGTAAAGTATAAACCTAACGCTGAACTGTTTATTAACGGCGAATCTGAAAAATATATACGCGAGCTAATAAATAAAAAAATTCAGTAACTGAGCTGACAAATAAACGCGATTCTTAATAAACAAACACGCGAGCACACTAAAGTATAAAGAGCTGCAAGAGAAAGCACTCACGAAATGTAAATAAGTCGCTTCTATTAAGAAGCCGGTTACCGTACAATGTAGAGCTGCTGCTGGTCACGTGTTCACTGGCCGCCGGTCACTGAGCAACTGAAGTGTAGGACTACCAACCGCGAGTACGATCAAAACAAAACAGAAGCAGTGAGTGGCGGATTTACACTGCGGATGAATACACTGAACTGACTAGTTGAACGCGAATCTAAGTAAATATACACAGCAGCAAGAGAAGTTTGATAAACAACGAGCTTTGCAAGGTATAAACCTAACGCTGAACTGTTTATTAACGGCGAATCTGAAAAAATATATACGCGAGCTAATAAATAAAAAATTCAGTAACTGAGCTGACAAATAAACGCGATTCTTAATAAACAAACACGCGAGCACACTAAAGTATAAAGAGCTGCAAGAGAAAGCACACACGAAATTTAAATAAGTCGCTTCTATTAAGAAGCCGGTTACCGTACAATGTAGAGCTGCTGCTGGTCACTTGTGCACTGGCCGCCGGTCACTGAGCAACTGACATCAACAGTAAGGCAAATGACATCATTCTGGAAAAGACCGTGAGGTATTTGCTATGTGCTCCGCAGTTTTGGAAGCCCATATCCGCATCAATAGGCTTCTAAGTTTGCACTGCATGTTCACATAATCTTCCGAAGAAGCTTAGTTTTTATGTTTATTAGCTCTTCAGAATTTCCTATTGCTGATACACACAATAGATCTAGCAGCATACAGTCTGGCCACTACTTTCTCTAAAATTCACGTGGACGTTTCGTATTCCGATGTGGAACTTCGTAGATTTAATTTCACAACAAGAAGTCACAAATAGGTATTTAGGAATAACTTTCAGACCATTAACTCAGCGAAAGTAATTACAGAATACTGCATATATGCAGGGAAAACTGAAAATTATGATACGCGAAATTTTTATTCTGCTTTCAACATAAGTTTATGATTTTGAACAGCGTTTGTCTAAATCAGCAACCGTAACAGCGTAATTTTCGGTATAAGAAACCGGCAAAAATACATGTACTTTTAAAGCAACTTGTGGGTCTGCATTTTTTTACACAGTAAAAGATCTCCTGAAGTATTGCACGGTATGCATATTACTCGGTGGACTTACCCGCTTCGCTGATTCGAGTTGAAACTCTCTGCAGCTAGAGAGCTATTAAATGCAGCGTGTAACTTGCCGGTGTTTAAAGTGAACTGCGATTAATGAGAAGCAATGTGCTGTAATCTAGTTTCTAGCCGCAGAAAACGTGCCTCGATGTGAAATACGCAGAAGAATGAAATCTGTGTACGTTAAGGTGATTCCCTAACAACATATTTACATGCGACGAAAGACAGTTTCAGCATTTTACCCCGAAGACAGGAGGAGATCGACCTTATACCACCACAAAGGATTACCGACGCAAAAGAAGTCATAGAGCATGCTATCAGCAGGCAAAATAATGCTTCCATTATTCTGAAATGTTTAAGGTTTGTTGTATTTAGAATTCCTACCTTTAGGTATCATAGCTTTAGAAATGTACTGCGAGATTTTCAGAGAATTGCAGAAACGAATTCGACGTTCTTGTCCACACATGAAGAACTAGTTCCTTCATCAAGACAATGTCCAACCACACACGAGCGCTGCGACAGCTACAACAATCAGACCCCTTTGAATCATTGACGTCGATCATATCCAGTAATGTCCCGACCTGACTTAAAATATTTTCATAGGTAAAACAGAAACCACCCCTTGGAGGACTTCACTTTGATAGTAATGAACTATTACAAACAGAGGAGAGATTGTGGTTCAGTCAATAAAGCCGAACGTCCTATAGTGACGGTATTAACGAACCGTTATCTCGTTTGAAGAAATATGTACGCCTCCAGGGTGAATATGCTGAAAAATATACTCGCAGGCGTGAAGAATAAAAGTATAGCATGCTAATAAAGCTTGTTTCACTTAAACAGCTTTAAGAATTTCCATAAATTGTGAGGCATTACTTCCTCACGATCTAGTACCAATCTTGACTGCAGAAGAAGCACGTGTTATCCACGACGTCTCAAAGTAGACAGAGTGGAAGGGCCCGCCGTGTGAAACGTAGTTACCAGTCTCGTCGAGTGCGGTGGCGGCAGAAGAGCAAAGAGCGTACGTCAAAGTTAAGCTTAAGCGGGAGGGGGCAGTCAGAATTTCACCGTGGTTTGCGGGAAGTTTGTGCCGAGCAGTCTCTCTCATCACTGTGGAGTTTACAGTTGGGAGACCTGTCTCAAAGAGCGTGCCATCCGCTCAATGGGCGATACGACAGGTAAGCCGAAAGTAGCAATTGCTGAAGCTCTATACCTGTGCTGATTATCCTAGCACAGAAACCTCGCGAGAGGTCACAAGCTATTAGCATCTGTCTTTTGCGTTTTGGTACTTCATTAATCAGTAAAGAGTTATTGCTCACCGTGAGATCCTCATTCTCTCACCTACTACGCTAATGCAGATAAATATATCTTTCGAGGAATTTAACTGACGAAACCCCATAACTCTTCGCTAAAAGAATTTTCTAATAGACCTCCTTCGCCGTGGTGGAGTAGCCGAGCGGTCTAAAGCGTCTCGCTGCGGAGCGCGTGGTTGCTCGCCGTGGAGGTTCGAGTCCTCCCTGCGGCATGGGTGTGTGTGTTTGTCCTTAGGTTAGTTTACCTAGGTTTAAGTAGTTGGTAACCTACGGACTGATGACCACGCAGTTTGGTCCGATAGATTTACAGACATTTGAACATTTTTTCAACAAAATATTTAATATTAAACTTTCAGTTAATTTTGTCTAACTGAACACTATTCAAATAATTGGTACTTGGTTACTGTGCTGATAATATTTAACACTAGTACTGTTCTGCTTAAGACACATACACACACACTCTGCATTAAAAATTCTTGCAAATAACAGTATCTGTTCTCAGGATTCTCGGAACTTGCATCACCAGGAAAGGCATCTACTTGGTTGTATGACTTGGGAAAATCACGGTTTGGTAAATTTTTTTTGATGTATCACTCTATTATTCAACATTAAATAAACTGCTAGTTCATGCATGAATACAAAACTAAAGATTTGAAGACCTCCTTTAGCCCGGAGAAGTGCAGAAACTCGGTGTGGAAAGAACTAATAGGTCGTTAGAAGTAACATAGAGAAGTATAGGGCCACGATGCGTCTATAGTCGACCACAATTGCGAAAGTGTAGACAGTATGGGATCTGGAGCACTAACTGACCTCTCGGTTATCTCCTATCCCTTTCAGGCCCTGCACTCACAACTGTGTGGTTCTGGTTTTGCTCGCTTTATTTCGTTTTGATTCACGTTAGGAAGTTCGGGTCTGAAGGACTGTGTTAATATACACAACGTGTTATAGTTCCATGTTTCTACACTGGGTGACACCAGCAGTCGGCAAACTTCCAGCACACTTACAATTGCGGCGAGAAAGACTTGTTTTGACATGTGAAGCTATCATATCTGACATCCAGTTGATTTTATATGATCCTGTGATATGTCATTTCTTTCAAAGGTATGTTACTGTATGATGGTGCAGATCATAAAAATTTGTAGTGAAGTCCAAAAACAGACAATTGTGTGGGTGCAAATTTTTTGAAAATAAATTTATTTTATTTTATTGTAATGAAGTACAGTATGTATATTATATCTTAAACGTCCCTCTCTACATTAATGTCACATCACCTACAACCTTGGGTCTGAAAGGGCTATAGTTGTTAGACGGGAATCATGTTGGGCAAACTGGGTGGCCAAATATTTCGCTGAAGTTGTACAGAATGTTCATGAAACCAGTCACGGACAATTTTGGCCCTGAGATATGGCGCACTGTCATCTCATAAGAATGCAATTGTTGTTTGGGGACATTAAGTCTATACATGGCTACAAATGCTTTCAAAGCAGTCGAAATTCGCAGTTGCGAGTAAATGATCAGTTCATTTGAACCAGAGGACCCAGTAAATTACATGTCAAAACATGGCACATAATTATGGAGTTACCACCAGCTTGCACAGTGTATGGTTGACGACTGGAGTCTATGATTTCTTCTTACATGTGCCACTCTCGAACATTGCCATCTTTATCAATAAAATTCTTCCGGGTATGAGACCGCGTCGTCACTTTATAAACTATACCTACGTTTCGGCCACTGTTGCAGGCGGCCTTCATATGGGTCTGAGTCAGACAGACCCTGATGAAGGCCGCCTGCAACAGTGGCCGAAACGTCGGTAGAGTTTATAAAATGACGACGCGGTCTCATACCCGGAAGAATTTTATTGATAGTGACAACAACCGCGGAAGCCTACCTTTGCACTGCCATATGTTCTTACCAACTCCTATCGCGATTCATATGTCCAAACCAAGGTTTTGCGTTCGTCTAGAGTCCAACCGATATTGACAGGAATCCGGGAGAGGCGCTACAGACGATGACGTGCTGTTAGCTGTGAGATCGTCGTCTGCTGCCATAATCGGTTAACGCCAACTTGTGCCACACTGTCCTAAAATATACGTTCGTCGTCCGCCTCACATTGATTTCTTCGGTTATTTCATGCAATGTTTATCCGTTACTTATCACATCTCGTACCTGTGGCATTTTTTTAATGTAAAAAATGCCGAGTTGCTCCATGGTTCGGAATCGATCTTACACATTGCATTGTAGGTCGCCCTATAACGGGCTGGTTAAGTCAGTCCAAAGATCTGTGGAAACCAACGGCATAACACCTCCAACATGGCATTCCCCTTCCTTTCCACCGTTCGCAGTAACTGTGTCGCAATGACATATTGGCTCACATCAATCATCTACACCAGTGTTTTCCAACCATTTTGAATACGCGACCTGCTTCAAAATATAAATTTGCTAACGACCCCCTCCCACCTCCCCAGCCGTAACACAATTGTGTGTGAGATTTCAAAGGGAACGATTTTAAGTTTTGCTGTCGATACCACATTCTTTTAAAAGAAATTTACAGTATTACACAATAAACGTTGAATATTTGTTGTGTGTTATTCGGAATGAAACACTTTATTTTATTTTTCATGAATTGCGACAGAAAAATATATGTTGCGTACCGAGTGTTTGCGTTGCAAGGAAGACTTACAATCCAATTAAGCTTGTTCAACAAGGTCCTACAGCATTGTCAACTTGTAACGAAATAAATCTTTTTTCTAATTCCTAAAAATTATTTACTCCGTCTTAGTTATCGAATGGATTCTGAAAAAAGTTTTATGGCTTTTCGTTTATTCAACTTCAGTACTGTCTATTATGACCTACAAGAAATTAAGTAATTCTTACATAAAATAAATTTAACTTTACTTAGGCCTATGTTTTGGCATTACAGGACACTTAGTGGATCGGTTGTTAACGGGTGCAAATATTTGTTATCGGGTGCAAATATTTGCTGCTGTGATGCCGACCCACGGAACAAGACTGTGCGATCCCCGTGGGGGTGACGACCCACAGGTTGAAATACACTGCTCTAGTGTTGTCTTTCTTACTCAACCACATGTCTGTCGCGTCTCTCCACAGATACATTGCACTGTGATTGCTCTCCTGCAATAGCTGGGGCTGTATATTTTATTGATTTGCAGCTAATACATACTTGCTGATAACAGCAACGTTCAAGATTGTTGATAAAAAGTATATTTAGTTTTCTTCAACTGCCCCTTTTCATTTGATTGCCCATAATACGTATGTTCAGTATGTACCAATTTCTACCAGTGTATATACAGTCGTTATCGAGTGTATTACACTGCAGAAGCACGTCTTCACTCAGGTAATACGGCGAGTGGTCGGTAGGTTGACCCCGCAGAAGAATCCTAATGTACAAATACACGCATGCTTTAGTGAACCAAACGTACAATATTAAATTTTCCTAAATCCAGAATTATTAAAACAGAAACGTATTAATTCATTTAAATATACTATTCAATCCAAATAAGTGCTATCTTTTTTACTTTCATGGAGAGAGGACGAGAAAAGGTCGCAAATACTACCATATACCTAGGAGTTACAATTACGAACAACTTAGACCGGAAAGAACACATATTCAGAGAAGGGTAGCTCGTTTTGTTTCATCACGTTACAGGGGGGAAAGCGTCACGGAAATGTTGCACAATTTCAGATGGAAATCATTAAAAGAGCGACGTTATTCGTTGCGGCGAGTTCTATTTGCGAAATTTCAATCACCGACTTTTACTTCTGAATGTGAAAATATTTTTCTAGCACCAACCTACATAGGGAGACATGACCATCCAAATAAAATAAGAGAAATCAGATCGAAAACGGAACGGTTTAGGTATTCTTTCTTCCCGCGCGCTATTAGGGAATGGAACGGTAGAGAAAAGTTATGAAGGTGATTAATGAACCCTCTGCCAGGCACTTAAATGTGATTTGCAGAGTGCCTATGTAGATGTAGATGAAAGAAACTAATATTATTTTCTTTGTAATTCGATAAAATTTATCTCACAAACCTGGTATACATTATGTGTAGATGACGTTAAAGACGCACATCTTGTATCATTAAGACAATATTGTCTTTCTTTTTATTTGTAAAATCACACAAATTACGATCCGAATTATGTTCAAGTAAGTTTCTGTGATAGTAATATATTTCCCGATTCTTGTGCTTTTACGTTTAGCTGCACACACATCTCTTAGCTATTGCTTATTGTTTTCATGTCATAAAAATGTCAACATATAGAAGTAGTTCACATCGCTGGTTGGTTCATTCAATGGCTTTGCCTTTACATTGGTAGCCCGTTTACTATACGTCTTTTTCTATAGTTGATTATTCCATATTTTAGGATAGTGGTACAGTACTCTAACGTAGCGATTGTATGTATGTGTATTTAATCATTACTCGTCAGCTCACGTAGGCGAAAGCCATACTGATAAAGCGTGTCACACTGAATACTGACGACTGTGGTTACGTTACTGCTGCATGTTCGTTAGCTACGTTGTATGCAGAATGAGCGAAGTGGAGTAATGTATGGCGTACGGGAATGGCATATGAGAGAATCAATATTCAAACATCTCTCCGATCATTCACCTTTAAATTTCTCTCAGTTCCCTACAAATAATTAAAGATGTCGTAACAAACGGTGTACAATGTCGGATCTGATAGCAATGGAGAGGGCTATCCGTTGTATCCTTTTCGAAGGAACCATTCATAAACATTGCTCCAGAATATTTAGGAAAATTACGAAATCGGCATTTGTGGACGTAGAACTGAACGCCTTACCTCCATAATTCGAGTCTATTTCCCTTGGAAAGTTCACGTCTCGTGTAATTTCTCTCCTTGCCGTGTTCGAACTTGCGCTGCATATGTATTGAGCTCGCGATCTACAGGAAGCTGAACCGTAAACTACCTAACTTTTAACATTATACACAGGAATTACTTTGCCTCTGGCAGTATTGTTAGACTTTGGCACTTTATTTTCGTGGGTTCGCGCTGCGTGACACACTGATAAACTGCCTCCTTCTTGGAAACGTGTTTATTTTCGTTACTGGCTGCTTTACCAAGTTTGGAATTGATGTGTTCTCATAGAATAGTGCCACTAATGGCCTGATTAATGTTTTTGTGCAGTTTACGTATGCAGATAAGTGTGAGATATTGCTTTAAATTTGTATTTATCGTATGAAGACCTCGGGGGTAAATAATGTTGACCCTCAACTTACGTATTTTTAACGTATTTGGTGCAAACAATCATATCCGACAGACTGCTTTGTTTTCTTCAAGTATCTACAGAGAGATGGCAAATTTAAATATTAAAACAAATATTAAAACATGTAACAGAACATATTTTTCAAACATACAATTTATCGTATCTCAGAACTTTATAAATGAGGGTTATCATTATTTTCTCCCGAGGTCTTCATATCTACATGATACCACGCCGTCGAGCAACAAACAGCTACGTATATCCAGGAATTTTCAATTAGATCATTCTATGATGCATTGCACGCTGTGCAACTACAAGGCATACACCTTGTCCTACAAATTATTTGTATTAATGAGAAACGCGCAACCTGCGAACTAGAGGCTAAATCCTTTCTTAAGATCACATTGATTTGAAAAACGAAGAACACAGCACAGTATCCTTAAATGAGAATGCAGATTTTTCTTCTAATATGCAAAAATTTTGCTCGACTTATTAGGTTTTGTAAGGCTTATTCAGCGCCAGACATATTTTATTACGTTGCCCTAGTTTCACGTAGAATTTTACACTCCGTCTATAAATTTTTGGTGTCTCTGGTACCGACACTTGTAGGAATTTTGCAACCTGCGTAGTCTGCTGTTGCCGACTTCCTCCTCCTATCTCCTGGCGTAAGCCAAACGCAGCACCTGCGTAGTTAACATTTGGCACCAGTAGCACCGAGTGCCTACTGGTAATCGTGAGAATACACCCATTGACGCTCAAGATAAGAACGAGGATACTCATATACAGGCGCCGCAAAAGAAACATAAAAAGATAGTGCGCAATAAATGGAGAATGACTTCACAGCGAGTCGAGATAAGGAAATGGCCACGTTACGAGACGCAGAAATTCTGGAGGAACACAAGTACAAGAGCAGGGGGCGCATATTCTGAGTAGACTTGAAACAATGCATCAGTAAAAGGCAGTTGATAAAATTTTATGGTTGGCTGGATTTCATCCCATGCCGTATGCGAATACCGAAAGTGTCTCATTACTGTGCTTAAAATGATACGTATCTAAGAACATAAGTTTCGTTGGTAATAATGACTTGCTCGTATTCGGTAGGTGTATTTCAGGATTAGGCTGCTCATGAATCAGTCTTCGTGGTCACTGAAATTCAGCTGTCATGCCTTTTTGTGCGCCGCACGTAAACGTTATAAAAGGACGACGGAAGATGGGCGTTCACTTTAAGTGACCACAATGAGCACTTCATGACGACGTGGCGTGATAATTTCGTAACAAGGTACTGAGTATATTTTTATTTTTCTGATTAGCTTGCACTTCTTTACATTTAACAAAAATGTTTTCCCTAAATTCTTAGTTCTGATTATGATTCATTTGACTATAAACCGGTTAAATGTAAAATATCTTCCAAATGCTACCGAGACGTACGTGTATAGAAGAGTGTATTTGAAACAGATCATGTGCTCTAGTTTGACAATGTCGAAATTCCGTTGAATAATTTAAACTATAAAGTATGGTAAACATGTGTGTAGAGTGACAATAAATAAATCTTAACAGTGCCTGCAATATAGAATACGCCATTCTTTGTACCTTCAAAGGCTCTTACAGAGCTGTAATCATAAACGTGGCAGATTGTGCAAATATGAATACAGTCCTCAACTAAAAGTTATCACTCAAAACCTATAATCAGAGACAAAAATTTAGATTTTAGGTAATTTATTTCAAAGCTTAACTTTTCCTTATGCCCTGCCGTAATCGTGATTTAGAAAGCAATATCAGTCACTTACATGTTATTGAATCATTGTTATATATAATAAATTTGCCACATGTACTTTTTTGTTCTAGCTACCCACAGTTACGTAGGGAAGAGTGTTCTGTCTAGAGGACAGAGTACATAGGAACACGGGTTGTTTGTTGGTCTGCTTCAGGAATCGCCATATTTCGGGCGTTTTCTACTATTTATGATGGTGTGAAAAATGAGTTTATCCTTTCTGAAGCGTTTGTAAACATTACAACTTCTACATATATAAGTGCTGTTTGATATATTAAAGCTTTTTGAAGGCTGCTGTTAATTCTTCAGTTGCAGAATATTACCTGAGATATTCTACTATTAAACGAGTGATATTTTCAAATGAAATTAATTTCATTAATATTTTAACAATTCTCCTTTTCTTGGAGATTCCGGTTTTTTTGTCAATAACTTCTCTGTCAAAATAGTTTTAAATTGTAACATTTTAAATAATATTACTTCATAATTTGATTTTACTTACAGGTTATTGGTAAGTAACATAATACTAATGCAACACCTAAATTATTAAGTACAGCATTGACAAAAATTTTTCAAACTAAACACTTCTAAATTTGAATAGAATATTTGTTTTTAAGTACATGATCATATTGTACCTTGAAACAGTTTCTCACATTTTGAACAGCACTTCTTTTGCGGAGTTATAGTTTGTGAACTCAGATACTTTGATTTCAAAATGGAATAAGAATATTTATAAAACTTCCTTTATAGGGCTGGGTATAGATGAATCTCTGATAATAACACTCTTCTGTACCGTAATATTTGCCGATTACTCGCATTAATTCATCCTACTGTTAAGAAAGCAGGGAAGAGTCATAGCGCCACTATTCTTTTACATAAAATGTGTAGGAACTGTACTAAAATATGAATTATCTGTACGAGTATTGAAGCGAGAAAATATAGCTATATATTTGGTAATGCAGCAATTTATATAGGGAATATATGCTCCGATGCGCGAGACCGTTCCCCATCAGGGGCATGGGTGTTTGTGCTGTCTTTAGTATAAGTTAGTTTATAAGTAGTTTGTAAGTTTAGGGACTGGTGACCCCGCAGTTAAGTCCCATAACCTTTACAACCATTTTAACTTTTGAGTTGCTCACCTTATGCCCTGCGAAACACCACTGTTATGTTAATACACCTGTGCCAGGATTTTAGTTTTAACCGTGTTGTGTGTCTAACGGACAAGGAATCGTCTTTCAACTTCGTCTCTAAAGATTTTTCGTTCGAGAGGGAACGTTTATAAAATAATGCTTTAGGTTCAGTATAAACTACACGTTAAGTGTACTGTAATGTTTAACAAAACCAGTAGCCACCCTGATTTAGGGAAATAAATATATTGTAACAAAAATGGAATTTCAGATCAAGTGAATTTAGGCCTACATTAGTTATCATAGCTTTCCAAAAACTTCAAGGCGAAAAGAAAGGAAAAATTTATGGCAATAAAACTTGAAGAATTACTAATGTATACAACACTGTGGTGTAGTCAGTAATCTGTTTAAATTTGGAGTCATTACCAAGATAGGCTTATATGAATGTTACTGGTTATTAAACCAAACAAGCTAATGTGCTGCACTGTTCAACACTTCTGACTACAGTATGTTCAAATCTATCACAAAAAACTGACCACTGAGCACCAATAGAAAATCTGATACTTTGAATATTTAGTAATCTTATGACTGTTTTAAGCAATGGGTACAAGAATAATTTTGAAAATAACTGCACTTTCATTACTTTACCTTACCTTGCAGTTTCTTTACTAAACAAAGAATGGTACTTTTCAAAGGTTTGGTATTTCTAAAAGATATTTGACAACCAGTTTGATTCTGGATTTTATAGACAATAAATGAAACTATTGATCCTTGAAATGTCATGAAAGACCTGATGCTAGCTACCTTTTGATAATGCAAATAGATTTGTTTGCTGACTAAAACTTTAGAAAATGTAATTTTCAACAAAATAGTTAATATTAAACTTTCAGTTAATTTTGTCTATCTGAACACTATTCAAATAATTGGTACTTGGTTACTGTGCTGATAATATTTAACGCTAGTACTGTTCTGCTTAAGACACATACACACACACACTCTGCATTAAAAGTTCTTGCAAATAACAGTATCTGTTCTCAGGATTCTCGGAACTTGCATCTACTTGGTAGTATGACTTGGGAAAATCACGGTTTGGTAAATGTTTTTTGCTGGATCATTCTATTATTCAACATTAAATAAACTGCTGGTTCATGCATGAATACAAAACTAAAGATACATTATTTGCATTACTGTTGGTGGCTGATTAGGTGGTTTAGTGGCCATAATATGCTTCCAGAAACATTTCAGTGTTTAGTGTGGATGTGAGCTCATTTCGTCTTCGTGGCGAAATTATTATTGTACAACAAACCAACATGACAAAACCATAATACTTCGGAGACTATGTACTTGCATCCGAGGCTATTGGAAACTTGCGGCAAATTAATTTAGCCTCCAATTCCAACATGTTTGCCACTAAAGCCAGTAGGCCACCTTTCCGGTCCTAGATGCTGCATTCCGTCTTTTAACTACAATCACTAAATTTGCCCTAACATGAACCAGCACAAATTACTTCATATGTTATAAAGAACAATTTATATAATAACAACTGCAGTATGTTTAAACAGAAAATAAACCTTGTCGCAGAAAAATAATTAAGTTCTACAGTTTCTATCAGAACACTTACTTCTACTACGTCAAGGATTATAAATACAAACATCAGTCTTTACAGTACAACTGACAATCGATATATATCAAATTATAAAAATAAATAATATAGTAACAATTGCATAAAACAATAATAAACAATGGATTATCAGTGAAAGGAGTATGCTATAATGTTATAATACTTTGATTATATTCGTCAATCATCAGGTATCCTCGTAGCGTTGTAGGCATACTAATACATTTCATTAAAAACTGGTAATGACAGTTGGTGCACCATTGGTGTTTTCATAGTGTTTGCGGGTATTAATTTCTCTATTATTCTAAACCAGAAAACGCGATTATCTGTATACAAAACTTTAAATTTTTGCAGGCCAAGAGAGAAAATTGTAAAACAATTAATGAATCAAAGTAATTAGTTAGTTGGATGTACGAGAGAACCTGGATCGGCCGCGTGGTAAGTGATTCACCTACGCAGCTATTTGTCTTGGCTGCTATAACGTGCATATTGACCAGTATATGAGCTCCGCGTAAAAAATTTAGAGCCCTTTTCCTCTGAATCTTCTGGCTAGTGCGTTATAAAAATTTCATGGATAGACAGCCTTGAGGTATATTTCTAACTTGTGAAGTCTCTTACTGAACTAAATTCCAAGGCCGTAAGGTCTCGTTGCTGTAAACCGTGCAGGATTTTTTTTTTTTTTTTTTTGACAGATTTCGTGTAGGCAACATTTCTGTGTTTTTAGCATTTTGTTTTCAGGAAGAATGATCTGTAATTAATCACACTAGCATTCATAAAGAGAAACGTGATTAGAGTTTCTCACAATACTACGTGTTAAGCGTCGCGATATCAATACATTAGAAACTTTGCATGTATTACCAAATGATAGGATACGCGCCGCATACCGTATAGAGTGCGCCCCCCCCTCCGTAATTTCGATAAACACATATAGTGTGCTCCTATATGCTCAATAATTGTTTACGGGATGCCTATCGATACGGAATGAGAAAGTTTTACAGAAACTCAAGGGGGAAGAACAGTTCGCTTAATAAACCTTCAAAACCTTTTTCAGCGTCGGCATTAGTTATTGCCATATGCCAAAGAGTCAAATATTTCCAAATCTATGACTAGCTGTACTAATAGTAGGTTCTATTGTACGTCTTCTGTTTCAATGTTTGTTATCAAGTTCATGAATATACGACGTTCTGCGTCTCTCCCCTACATGCCGCTATAAAATTCGATACTTATACGCACACTTTTTCATTGGGATGTTTGTCACACAAATCACATAAGAGTTTCAAATTAGTGATCGAGAGCTCAGGCTGGCAAAACATAATGTTTCAGATCCCAACGACTTCAAAATAAATAAATAATTAAATAAAAATGATTGACGAAATTTAATCGCAATAGCGAATTTATTACAGCTCCAACGTATTAGGTATAGATGTTTTACCTAATTGTGACATGTGAATATGTGTACGGGACCGGGACTCGAACCCGGATTTCGCGAGCGGTCGCCTTACTATTAGGCTAACTGAACACGACTTCAGGGAAATCCGGATCCAGCACAAATGTTCATACCACCATTTGGTAAAATATCTATACATAATACAGTGGAGCTGTAAAAAATATCGCCATTGCGAATAAATTTCGTTAAATCATTTACACCACTGTGATTCGTTACCATGAAGAAATATTAAACATGATTGATTATATTTCGCAATTTGTAAGCTTTGGTTACACGAAGATTACACAATATTAGTTTTGTTTTGTGTCGATTCTGGCAGAGAAAACAGAAATAAAAACAAATTAACTAAAATTTTAAATCTTTTGTTTTTCATACTTCACTTGGAATTGATGAGTGCATTAACTAAAAATGGATGGAGTATATGCTTTACAAGGAGAGGACGACTACACGTCATCTTCGAATTCGTCCAGATAGCCAAGGTTTAGGAAATAAAAGGAGACTTGATGCAGATCTATCACCATATTCACCCTATCAACTGCCCCAGCCACAATGTTTTTATGAGGCGGTGACTGTACCATCTATAAAAAAGGCTGACATAAAGAACAGCTATTGTTGCCACTTACATTTATTTCGAAAAATATGTTTGTAAGTCAATAGATGTAGGTTTTGACTACAAAACACTGGTACTTTCCCGTTTCTTTGGCATGCAGCAATCAATCCATAGTGTAAGTATTGTTTCATGGTCAAATATAGAATAGTATCTGGGAGCACAGCACTGCCCCCGCAGACTCGAGCGCGCACAGTCTTACCACCCTTTTCTCGAAGCCGTTCACGGCACTTTCGACCTCCCTGTAGCTTCGTTGTGTAAAACGCTAAAAGCCTGAAATTTTGGTGACCATGGGTACCCACTATAGCTAGCTATATTTCCAAAGTATACGCTTCTACACCTTATAGTTCACGGAATATTGGCAATCGGAAATTTTACTTCTGTCATTTTCTCATTCACCGATCATCAACATTTTATGGTACTTCTAGCAGACTTACAAACGTAAAATTTCGTATTTAGATAGTATTTAACCTCTAATAGAAGAAAAAATTCCAACAACGATATCAATCAAACTTATTTTCGAAAGCATTATCGCTTGCCCAGAGAGTATCCGCTATTTTGCATTTATTATTAACGTGTTGGAATGCTCTCGTGGTAAGGCACTGGCCATTGGCACTGGGAATTGCCGCGATCTCAGTTGCGATTCTCGGTGGAGTAGATTGCTTTTCTTATTGTATTCATTTTAATCTAATCACCTTTGCTGCGGTGGAGTAGCCGATTGGTCTAAAGCGCCTCGCTGCGGAGCGCGCGTTTCTTTCTTTCTTTCTTTTTTCCTTAGCTTATGGCACTTAACTACGGGGTCATCAGTCCCTAAACTTACAAACTACTTAAGAACTAGCTAACACTAAGGACAGCACAAATATCCGTGCCCGAGGGGGGATTCGAACCCCCGACCGTAGTGGCCGTGCAGACAGTGACTGGAGCGCCTCAGTCCCCTCGGCCACCGCGGCCGGCTTTAGTTTAGCTTACCTAGGTTTTAGTAGTTTGTAGCTACTAACTGATGACCAAGCAGTTTGGTCCGATAGATTTACAGACATTTAATCACCTATCTACGAAGTGAGAAATTATCAGAAGCGACATGTGGTTCGAATTCCACCTTAAACTGTGGGTGCAATCAGTGCACTGATAATTTCTTCCGTGTTCACATACGTTCAACTGCACATATCCGAGCAGAAGGTCCACGTGGTCTAAGGCGTTGTGCTACGGAAAGCGCGGTCGTTCCCGCCAGAAGTTCGAGTCCTCCCTCGTGTATGGGTGAGTGTGTTGTCCTTAGTGTAAGTTAGTTTTTAGAATTACGTAAGTCTTGGGATTGATGGCCATAGTAGTTTGGTCCAGTAGGTTTTCGAACATTTGTACTGTGAATAGCACTTTCTAAGAGTGAAAAGTTGGGCGGATAACATATAACGAATGTTGACATAATTAGTATCGGAGCTCGATAGTCGCCAGTTCCATTCTCGAATAGCGCATAGGAAGAAAGAACATCTGAATCTCTTCGTTCGAGCTCTGATTTCTCGTATTTTATTCTGATGATGTAGGTGGGACTCAAAAATGTATCTTTGTATTCGGAGAAGAATATTGGCGATTGGAGTTTCGTAAGTAGACCACGCCGCAGCGATAACCGCGGTTGTTGTAATGATTCCCATCCCAGATCCTGTATCATTTCCGTGAGGCTGTCTCCGCTGTATTGTGACAATACAAAAAGGGCTGCCCTTCTTTGGACTCTTTCCAAGCCTTTCGTCAAACCCACTTGATAAGGATCCTACACTGGACAGCAATACTCCAGATGAGGACAGACAAGCGTGGTGCATACAGTCTCTCTAGTAGTTCTGTTGCATCTTTTTAAGTGTCCTGCCAATAAAACCCAGTCTTTCGTTCGCCTTTCCTATGACATGATCTACATGTTCTTTCCACGTTAAGTCTGAAGTAATAGTAATTCCTAGCTATTTTGAGGAGTTTACGGCCATCACATTTGATTGATTTATATTCTAAACAAAGTTTATCGGATTTCTTTTCTTACTCATGTGGACGACTTTACATTTTATTCATATATTGATTACAATTGTAATTTTGTGAGATACAGTACGATATTATCCTGTCCCAACTCTCTACTTGAGGTTCACATAGCGCTTACTTAGAGCGAGGCACCATGGGGCTACCAAATAGTGAAGAAGTCATTCTCATTGCCCTCGGATGGCCAGTACAGTTGCACACCTGCGTGAAATGGAGAGTATACGGCTATCACTCAGCTCTTGACGGCTATGTAGCCGATCTTCCATGTACGCAATATTCATCTCTGCAACCTTTGTGGGAGGTGGTCTGGCTGCAATGCGTCTGCTAAGTGTATCCCAGACATGTTCAATCGGGTTTAAGTCCCATGAACAAGCTAGGCACTCCATTCGTTTCAGTTCCCTCGGCCTCAAGCATGTTGTCCACCAGTGCAGCTCTGTGGTGGCGAGCGATATCGTCCATGAGAAGGAACTGATCTCCTACGGAACCAGCATAAAGCACAACAAAAGGTCGAAGGATCTCGTCTCTATACCTCTGAGCAGTCAACGCGCCATTCTGATCGACTTAGAGTTTCGCACGTCCGCCAACACTAACTCCTGCCTACACAATTCGTCCACCATCCTCACATAGTGTGTTTCCTGTACATAAACAGGATTGTTCCGATGTCCACGTTCTCGGCATATGAGGGAACGACGATTGTCAGGCTGACCACAAACTGTTAACTCATATGTGAACAGAACCCGGCGCCATTCGTTTCGACTCCAATCCTAATGTTCGTCCGCCTAGTTACTGCGGGTTAAGGGGTGTCGTGGTTTCAATGGGACACAAACCATAGGCCTCCGTGCGTAGATGCCACATTCCCCAATGCTATTTCGCACTGTTTGTGTTCATATTGCGCGTCTGTTACTGCCTGGAAGCTGCGTTGCAGCTGAGTTGCCATGTGACTCCTGTCTCGACGGGCTGTTAACCGGAGATAACGGTCATCTCTTGCTGGTGTTACCCGTGGACGACCTTGGCCTTGCCTTCATTTAACGGCTCATGTCTAAAATCACGTCTAGGTCATGGACATTACCCTTTGGGACACTCCAATAGCTGCAGCGACTTCCCTCTGTGTTCGTATCGCTTCCAACCTTCCTATGGCTCTCTATTTCAGAACTCCGGGTATGTCACGATGTTGTTGCATTGCACTACCTGTTCACTACACTATCTGAACCCAACTGTCTTTGTAATTCGTTTGGTAAACATAATTCAGCACCAACCACTTTGCAGCAACTTTCTGTTATTAGCACTATCTCGGTTGTCGCAATGTTGTTGTCTCCACTGCATAGAACCGATATAAAGACGTCGAAACATTTTAGTTCATTCTGCCATTGACAATACAGCAGAATCTAGATACCTAAGCGTATTCCCTAATTGTTTTGACCAATATACATTTACGTTAGTCCGTGATATTCGTACGCTTGGCTAATTTCGACCCTAAATCAATACAATCCAAACATCTACAATAGAATAAATCATATAACTAATTCGTCCAATCCATTAAACATAACTAACAGTATGTTGAAATTTAGTAGAAGTACTATTCCTTACATATGACCAGGCGTTGTGCTTTTCTATTCCATCGCTTAATTTTATAATGCTGATGCATTCTTTTGTAGGTTGTTTGAAAATGACTTAATGTCTTTGGTAAATGTGACCTGCTAAGGACAATGCCTCCTTTGAAAACAGTTTTGGAGGTTGTGGATCCACACATTAAAAAAATTAAAATTCCAAAAAAACTGTACATTAATAAATCCATTTAGAAAATCGTAATAGTAGAATATTTTATCTCAAGTAAAATTTACCCAGTAGACAGCCATAATAGTATTCGAGATATACAATGTGATGGTTTCCTGTTGCCATGTATATCGCAGTACTGCAGCTGTTAAAGCCATGCTGAACAAGACAGCAGGTAACATTAGGTTTTCCGCTAGTTTCTAATTGATTTCCACCACTTGTCACTAATGGGCTAATTCTGTCATATCGTCTGCACTGTGAGCCATACTGATGTATTACAAGGGCCTTTTAACTTCACAGATCGTTTCATCTTCAGTGTAACTCTTAGTACAAATTAACTTCAAGGTAATGACAAACGGAAAAGTTAAACAATGATGTGTTACAGTATCAATCCTCCATTATTTCCCTTTTATTCTAGCTTGTTGGAGGCAGGGTCTGGGTTTAAAATTCAAGGTTCATACATCTTCTTTAAAATTAATTCGATGGTGAAATTGTGGGTGACAGAGTCAAGTACATAGTAATGGCTATCAAGAAATCATTTTAAGCGTAACACCCTTGAGTACTGTTATAAGTAGCACTTATTTTTCTCGTACAACCCCGAAACAGCCGAATGCTGGTTGGAGGAATGATTTCAAAACGCCAGTTTTAGATGACCTACTGATGCGTGTGTACTGTACTTGGGTGTCCTTTTCGAGTTTCTAATTCGTCAGGCTTATGCGTGGAGGACACCGCTCTAACATTTAATGATATAGAGAATACTCCGCATCACACATGTGAGTCTAAGATACCTTTGTGACCATACATAACGGACCTGAAGGGATAATGCGTTAAGGTAAATCCTCAAGTGATTTAGTCACAGATCTTGGGAGACATCAGGCCATTATAGTTCCAGTTTGGTAAAGTTTATTTCCAATAATCGTTAATCACAAATGTACAGAACCCACATGAGTAGTTTCTAGTTATATCAGGGGCAACATCCATCCATAAGACTTGTTACCTCTGCTTAAAATTTCCATCTCATATTATGTGTTGAGAGTGAGAAGCAACTTGGCGTTAGTGGCTTTGTTACGCCAGTCCTACAGTATGTTGGCGGTTATAGAACGATTAGTATACCAAACTACAAGCCGTTTTCCGAAATCAATTTTCTAACATTAACTGCAATCAACAAAGTTGATTTAGAACAGTGTCATTTAGTGGGAAAAAAATGTCTAACCAAATCAGATATTTGACGAGGCTGGTGAAGGGCTTGACATTATCTTAGATTTACAGAGTTCCATAAGAGACCCGTCCAAGATTTAAAACTACTTTTTATGACACATCAAACAAGCTCTGCTGCAATACATAATGTGGGTGTAAACGGAATGACTTGTGATTCAGTCTGTGAGTTTCCCTGAACAAGACGTTAAAAGATCCCACATCAAATGGATTATGAACCTTCTATTTCCAGATGGACTTCAAGAGCAGAGAAGACCAGGGGGTCATAATAACCTCTTTCATTTTTCTTTTGGTTGTATCAATAAAAATCTCATTGTCACTGACGGCTGGAGTGGTACTGAAAGACGGTCAGGTGCAGGGAAATGCCGGCCGCGGTGGCCGAGGAGACTGAGGCGCTCCAGTCACGGTCTCCACGGCCACTACGGTCGGGGGTTCGAATCCCCCCTCGGGCATGGATATTTGTGCCGTCTTTAGTATAAGGTAGTTCATAAGTAGTTTGTAAGTTTAGGGACTGATGACCCCGTAGTTAAGTCCCATAAGCTTAACAAACATTTGAACATTTTTGCAGGGAAATGGTCTCCCTGTATCCCGCAAATGCAGCAGTGACACGTGGGGTCACAGAAAGCCCACCTGCTATTAGAAGGGTTATGTGTCTGATGCGGACCTAGTGCAACCTTGCGGGTATTGCAGCGCCTGGGACTTCCACATTCTTTGGCATTCCCGGTTTCTTTCCGATACTGCTTCCGAGGTAGTACATGTATTCCGCACTTGAACAAGTTCATAAATCCAGTATCAATGTTTCCGCTTACGAATAATGGGCAAAGATAAGGAACGACTGCTGGATATAATAGCACAAGCAAATTCGGAGTAACGAATCAGTATTTGTGGTAACCAAAAACGTATGAACACCGAACTCTATGACCATGCGCCCCACTTCTTACATGCGGTATCCCTGATGTTTGGAGATAGTAATACGCATTGGGAAGAAGAATGACTGGGAGTCGTGGGTGTCAACTAGTACGGACAGCTATTTGACTGTGCCGTACCTTATTTGGGTCACTGAAGTAGGATATAGCCGTTTAAACAGGAATAAAATATTATCAGAGTTTGGTGCGATAAAGTTTAGTTACCTATCCAGGAGATATGACAGTCCTAGGGATATGAGGCGCGTCAAGAAAGTATCAGAGACTACAAATTTAGGTGAAAAACTTAATTGGAAAATGTTTGTAATCCTTTGGGACCAAACTACGTTGGTCATCAGTCCCTAGTCTTACAAACTACTTAAACTATGTTGAACTAACCTAAGGACAACACACACACACACACACATGCCCGAGGGAGGATTCGAACCTCCAACGCGGGAGGCCGTGAGATCAGTAACGTGGCGCTCCAGACCGCTCGGCTACTCTCGCGCGGCACGTAATTGGCAACAGGTACAGTTATGACTGAGCTATTTTTCGAAATAGTCACCAAAAGTATTTAGACACTTGTGGTATCGTGTGATCAATTGGCCCACTAAAGGTTACAGTAGGAACACTAAAAGTGGGCGTTCGCAATCGCCTTTTGAAATTTCGAAATTAAATGAAAGTAACGGCTTAACCGTACGTCTGAGTCGAAAATTGAATAAACGAAGTTGTAGAGGAGGAAATTCTTTAGAACTTTGTTCTCTTATGTTTTTCCCATAACTTACACCGTTTCAGATTTTATGTAAACCTGTACAGGCAAAAACAAAAATGAACTTGGAAAGAGGACGAACTACCACGGCAAGACAGGTGCTAATATTTTAATAATGAAAATATTGGAGAGCTATTATAATAATAGTTAAAAGAGGTGTTGTTATTGTTGTTGTGGAGTTCAGTCCGCAGTCTGGTTGGTGTGCCGCAGCTCTCCACGCTACCCTGTCCTGTGCAAGCCTCTTCATCTCAGAATACGAACGGAAACCTACATCATTTTGAATCTGCTTACTGTATACATCCCTGGACCTCCCTCTACGATTTTGACCCCACACACATCCTTCTGATGCTAAGTGGACGATACCTTGATGTCTCAGAATGTGTCCCACCAACTCTTCCCTTATCTTAGTCAGGATATGCCAGAAACTCCTTTCCTCCCCAAGTCTGTTGAGCACCTCCTCATTAGTTACGTGATCTATCCCTCTAATCGTCAGCATTCGTCTATAGCATCACACTGCAAAAGATTCTGTCATATTTTTGCCGGAACTCCTTATGGTCCACGTTTCACTCTCACACAATGCTACATTCCAGACAAATGCTTTCAGAATAAACTTATCAACATTTAAAATTATTTTTGGTGTCAACAAATTTCGCCTCTTCAAACCGATTCTCTTCCCATAGCCATTATGCATTGTATATCTTCTTTACTTTGGCCATGAGAAGTTATTTTGTTACCCAAATAACGAAAATCATCTACTTTTATTGCCTCATTACCTTATCTAATTCCTTGAGCTTCACCTGATTTTCTGGCAGTATATTCCATTACACTTGTTTTGCCCTTATTAATATTAACCTTATTCCTACCTTGCCATTCATCTTATTCCTTCTTTTCCATTCAATTGCTCTTCAATGTCCTTTTATATCTCAGGCAGATTACTATGTCATCGACAAACCTCAAAGTTTTCATTTCCAAATTTCTCCTGGCATTTTTTCACAGCTTACTCATTGTACAGACTGAACAACACTGGGAAATTGTCTCTTACTCCCTTCCCAGCCACTGCGTCCCTTTCATGCCCTTCGACTCTAATAACTGCCATATGATTTTTGTACATATTGAATATAACTCTTAAATAAATAACTAAATGTTAAAAACATAGGTTTGCCTGTCCTTAGCCTATCTTCTAAGATAAGTCGTTATGTGAGTATTGACTCCCGTGTTCCAACTTTGCTCCAAAATCCAAACTGACATGCCCCAAGGTCGAAATCCACCAATTTTTCCATTCATTTGTAAATAATTCGTATTATTATTTTCAATCCATGACTTATTAAACTGATAGTTCTGTAAATTTCACATTTGTCTGCCCTTGCTACCTTTGGAATCGGAATTACTATATTCTTCTTGTATTAGGACAGTCAACAACTTACACACCATCTATATAGCGACAAACAAAAAATTATCTTCAATCAATTATATCTTGTAATTAGTAGAATAAATTTACTTAAAAAATATTGAAGGCCAATCCGTAAATAGCCCTAATATTTTAAGAGAGAATACATAATTGTGCAATTATGAAATAATGGTCCAAAAAAAGGAATGTTTGAATGCGAGTAAGTAATTCAATAAAATTGTGCGTGAAGCAGAATAATCATATTGAAGTCGACAACGATTTTCATAAAGAAATTACATCAAACATCTTCGGAGAACGAAAAGTAATTGTAATCGCATGTACAGAAACTTAGGTGATTCCAGCCCCTCCCCTCGTTTATGAAAGACGAAATTATAATTCGGAGGATTAAAAATTAATTGACGCTGAAATATCGTATTTCGGTATCATTTTTTCGATGCCGCACAACTCTCAAAGGGATGGAACAGAAATAAGCACACCAGTTGGAGAAGTAATTGAAATTTCTCAAAAGAAAGCAGGCACAGGGAGATACGGGAATTCTTGTTAAATTTTAAATTAAGTGCTCTGTGGAATTATCTTCTTTCTCAACTGGCTTTTATTGTGAATCTCTCGAGCAGCGAACGGTCCCAATTGATTGGAAAAGCTATCAGTTCACTTCCTGTGGCAAGAAGGGCAAAAGACGAAGTACGAAAAAGTACAGATTTATATCTGCAACGTCTTTCTATTTAAGAACACTTGGGAATATTTTCAGCCTTAATACACTGAAGCTTCTTGAAATAGAAACGTCTAGCAAGCACGACTTTATGAATAATCGCCTCCAAATGTGTAAAATGAGGTAGGAGAGCGTGCAGTCCCGGTTTCTTCTTTTCGCACACGTATTCAGCCAGGTACGTTGATGTAGCGGCAAAATATTGCTTCTACGCCATTGCTTGAGAAAAGTGTAACAGTAATAAAAAATTCGACAGAAATTAGAGAAATTTAATCTTCCTGTCAGCTATAGCGATAGTAATGAGGGACTGGGATTGCAGTGTAAAATGTTTGCTTGCCTAAAACATAGTTTGTTGAAGATTATTTTGTTACTTTCACAGTACAGTGACATCAAATGAATCAGCTTTTCATTCGTTTATCTAAAGACGCCATTTTCTCTTTAATATGTAATTGAATTTGTTTCACTATTACAATTTAGGCATTTGTATCGTATCCAAGCATAATATTAAATGTTGCGGTATATCCTAAAATAAGTTAAAATATTGTTTTTGTAGGACTATGTTATACTTGATGGTAAAGCTGTTTTTGGCTAAGCATATTTAAAGCACCAAAGAACCAGGTACCAAGGACATTTTTATTATGATTTACATTAAATAGGAACCGTATTCAGATCATTTCATGTTTTAGGTATATAGAGAATATGTATCGCAGAAAAAATATTTCGCGTATGTGAAACAGCATATGTTTCTAAAAACGATGTACGAGAACGCACGCGGAAAAGTAACAGAACGACGTACCTTTCTCAAAATGTTGTAGGATTGTTTCTGAAGGAAGAATAGTTTCTTCCACGAAGTAAGAACAGTTCAGAAAAAGCAACTTGTGTCAAGTACAGTCCGAGGTTTTCAGTCACGATGTCGTGTAAAAATGATTTAGAGGTGAACGGACAGATTAGATTTTCCCAAATTTGCGGAAGGTTTTTGACATTGCAAACAATCGTAAGATTCCAAGGGAAATACTAATCATCCCATAACTATTAATGACTGAATACTCATTCTCTCCCTCTCTCTCGCTCTCGATCTTTCTCTCTCCAGTTTAGCTATCTAGCTAAGAAAATTCCGAAATGGATTCAGATTATGTAATTAAGTTCTTATTAATAATAATTTTAAGATAGTCTATACTAAGCGGCGTATAGTCTCTTGCTACGGATATATTAATTAAAGAGCTTATCTGGTAGTACTAGTTCATTGGATCTCACAGGAACGAATTCCATTTCAAGAAATGTTTATTAGTATGCAGCAACTTTCAAAATTGTTGTTGACATATCAAATTTTATTCCTGACCGGGACTCGAGACACAATTTTGCACTTATTGCGATCGGTCGCCATAACCATTAGGCTATCCTGGCACGCCTCATGGACGGAACCAAACTTTCATACTGTATAGTTCTCGCAGAGTAGCTGTGATACCCTCACGGCGTGAGTATTTTGTTTATTGTCGAAGGCCTTATTTTGTCTCAAAATACAATAGCAGTTCCCAACCAGTGTATGTCCTTCAGGCAGGCATGCATTGCTTAAATCGTTAGCCGGCCGCGGTGGCCGAGGGGACTGAGGCGCTTCAGTCACGGTCTGCACGACTACAACGGTCGGGGGTTCGAATCCCCCCTCGGGCATGGATATTTGTGTCGTCCTAGTTCGTAAGTAGTTCATAAGTAGTTTGTAAGTTTAGGGACTGATGACCCCGTAGTTAAGTCCCATAAGCTGTACAAACAATTGAACATTTTTAAATCGTTAAACACGGACATTGCACAGTGAATTCAATTCTGTTCCGCTCTTCCAAATCCGATAATTACTTCAGGAGGAATTCCAATGATCAGAACTTTAGCTTTATCTATTTTTATCGTAACATCGAGTGCTGTTTTATATGTAAAAAGTTCGTGATTGAAAACCTAAATAAGGAAATATTGCGCTACGGATACGGAGGACATAGTGTGCTCTGCCGCAGCGATGCCCGTGTGCAGAAAAATGCATCATTATATTCTGTATGGGACGGTTTCACGTCCAAAATCGTGGTTACTCTGAATTAAAAGTCTTTCACAAACCAAGAGGTTCAAATATTCAGATGTTTGTTAACCTATTGGACCAAACTGCTATGGTCATCAGCCACTTCACTTACAAACTTCTTTAACTTTCACAAAGGAAAGCACACACCCTCGGCCGAGAGAGGACTCGAATTTCCGGCTGTAACGACCGCTTAGTTCGTAGCATGACGCTGTAGACCACGTTACAATTCCGCGCGGCAAACCAACAGGTATTATATATTTTACTTCAATGGTAATTACAGAACAAACGCGAAACTAACTGTTGAATTTACGCACGAAGTGGTATTCTGAGAAACGCTAACAAGTATGACAATTTTAGCGAATGTGAAAAACTTGATATTTGAATGCGTCTGGACTACTGTAAAGAATCGAGCAGGTGAATTTGATTTCGTAACAGGTTTTGCAAATAATCCAGATTTAAGATTCCGAGAAATGCCGAGTGCCTCTGGATAAGTCAATTCAGCGTTATTTGCATTTTATTTATTCATCCCGGCGTTGACCGGGTATGTTTTTACTCCTTTCATGTGTTATCCCATTTACTTCTTCTCTTTCCCTCTCTCTTCGTCGCCTTCTACACTACTGACTGCCCATTTCAGTTTCGTTTTCATGCAGCTCAGTTCTTATGACGTCATATCTCTTGAATGACGTGACCTAAATTTATGTGATTATTTAGCTTCGAAGAGTGGAATATTAGGTGACACTCTACCAAATAAGTTTGCAAATGGCGCTGGAAGTAAAGATGTTTCAAGTTTCAAGTGTTTGTATAGCTTATGGGACTTACTACGGGGTCATCAGTCCCTAAACTTACAAACTACTTATCAAATAGCTAACACTAAGGACGACACAAATATCCATGCCCGAGGGGGGATTCGAACACCCGACCGTAATGGCCGTGCAGACCGTGACTGACGCGCCGCAATCCCCTCGGCCACTGCGGCCGGCATTTAAAGATGTAATGTATTACATTAGCATGTCTAATGAAGACGATTTTCATGCAGTTTAATATTTTTGACGTCACATTTTCTGAGCTATATGTCGTACTGCAATATAATTTCCCTATAAAAATTTTAAGTCAATCATACAAAAGATTTTTCAGCTTACTATCACTCTCATTTTATGCAACCGTGCTATGCGTCACGCTACACTGATTATATTACGAAAAGATGAAATAGTGCGTCAGTTCCGTGGTGAAAACATTATTTCATTTTTATCCAATATTAAGCATAAACGTTGATCTTTCTTACACTCTGCCAGCAGGTACGACATAGTGTCGTACATCTACATGGGATACACTGCAAATCACATTTAAGTGCTTGGCAGGGGGTTCATCGAACCACCTTTATACTATTTACCTCCCATTCCATTCTCGAATAGCGCGTGGGAAGAAAGAACCCTTGAATCTCTCCGTTCGAGCTCTGACTTCCCGTATTTTATTCTGATGGTCATTTCTAACTATGTAAGTGGGAGTCAACAGTACATTTTCGCATTCGGAGGAGAATGTTGGCAATTGGAGTTTCGTAAGTAGCTCACACCACAGCTATAAGCGCAGTTGTTGTAATGATTTCCATCCCAGATCCTGTATCATTTCCGTAAAGTAGTCTCCCCTGTATCGTGACAATACAAACCGATCTGCCCTTCTTTGGACTCTTTCGATGTACTCTGTCAAACCCACCTGATAAGGATCCCACACTGAGTAGCAATACTCCAAAAAAGGACGTACGAGCGTAGTGTATACAGTTTCTTTAGTAGTTCTGTTGCATCATTTAAGGGTTCTACCAATGAAACGCAGTCTCTGGTTCGCCTTTCCCCACGACATTATGTACGAGTTCTTTCCATTTTAAGTCTGAAGTAATAGTAATTACTAGGTATTTTGTGGAGTTTACGGACTTCACTTTTGATGACTTATTTTGTAAACAAATTTTAACGGATTTATTTTCGTACTCTTGTGGACAATTTCATACTTCTCATTATTTAGAGTCAATTGCCAATTTTACACCATAGTGATATCTTATTTTGATCGTTCTGCAGTTCGTTTTGATCTTCATATGACTTTACTAGACGATAAATGACGCCGTCATCTGCAAACAACCTACAGTAAGAGAGTTGCACAGATTTTCTCCCAAATCGTTTATGTAAATTACGAACAGTAGAGGACCAAGAATACTAACCTGTGGAAATCCCGATATCACCTCTGTTTTAGTCGATGACTTACCATCGATTACTACAAACTGTGTCCTCTCTGACACGAAATCACCTATCCAGTTGCTAATTTGGGGCGATATACCATAACCACGCAATTTCATTAAAAGCCGTTAGAGAGGTAAGGTGCCAAAAGCCTTCTGGAAATCAAGAAATACGGAATCGATTTGAGATCCCTTGTCGATAGCACCCATCACTTCGTGTGAGTAAAGGGTTAGTTGTGTTTTGCATGAATGATATTTTCTAAATCCGTGTTGACCTTGGGTCAATAGATCATTCTGTTCGAGATAATTCATAATATTTGAATACAGGATATGTTCCAAAACCCTGCTGCAAATTGACGTCAATGAAATAGGCCTGTAGTTCTGTGGGTTATTCCTCCTGCCTTTCTTGAATATAGGTGTGACCTGTGCAACTTTCTAATCTTTTGGTACAGAGCCTTCTCTGAGAGAGCGGTTCTATATGGCTGTTAAGTAAGGAACTATCGCTTCAGCATAATCAGATAGATATCTAATGGTATACAGTCCTGACTAGAAGACTTGTTCTTGTTAACTGATTTTAGATGCTCCACTACTTCGACGATATCTACTTCTACGTTATTCATTCTGGCCTCTGTAATTCGAAATCTGGAATATTGGTTTCGTCTTCTTTGGTGAATCAGTTTCAAAAAGCTATGTTTAGTAACTCTGCTTTAGTAGCGCTATCATCGGCATAATCGCCATTACTATCACGTAGTGAGGGTAATGTTTGTTTTGCCCCTAGTATATTTAACATATGACCAAAATCTCTTTGGATTTTCAGTCAAATTTCGAGAAAGAGTTTCATTGTGATAAGTACTGTAGGCATCTCGCATTAAATTCCTCGCTAAATTTCGAGCTTCTGTGTAGAATCACCAATTCTGGTGATTTTGTGTTCTTTTAAGTTTAGCATGCTTTTGCATCAGTGTCCTGATTTGTTTCGTGTACCAAGGGAATCACCTCCTTTTATTAATTTATTTGGTATAAAACTCTCAATTGCTTTCGATACCACCTCTTTGAATTTAAGCCAAATCTGGTCTACACTTTACGTTTAGTGTTAGAAACAAGTGGAAGCTGCCTTTCAAGATGCAATTTATTTTATTTCTGTCTGCTTTCCTGAACAAATATACTTTTCGCCTCTTTTTGCTAACTTTGGGACTTTCAATATTCAATCTCGCTACGACAGCTCTGTGTTCATTTATACATGTATCTGTTTTGATGCTCGTACAGAGCTGTGTAACACACCACGTATAAGGCCGAGCCTGGATATGTCCTAAACACAGATTTGCAAAAGTAACTAGTCCGCGTACTGAGCTCCATGAGTCGTTCCCTAAATATTAACGGACTTTGTCAGATCCATTGTACGTATTAGGGGTTGTTATATGGTAGGCTTGCGTACGTACATTTGAACAGAAAGGTCCCACAACTTTGGTAGCACTTGAGAAATTTATTATAAATAAAATAATATGAAAGTAGGTGTTGTAGAAGTACAAGCAGACTGATTAAGTTAAAACCCAAAATTCGTGAGTTAAATTTCAAAGTTTCTTTTGCTATCAGTTATGACTTCTGTGTGTCAATCCGTGAGCATATCTAGAAGCACTGTTCCGCCTAGCGTGATACTTTGTCCTAAATAGTAGAAGTCTTTCTGTTGGATCGCTGCTGACACGAGGCAACGTTGCACTAGCTGGGTGAGCACATAGCTTTCTCGATGAACACGTTGCCGTCTGTATGAAGAGGATGAAGTTCCTTCGTCCAATCATATTTCACACACGTGATTGGGTTCATACCACGCGGCACTTTCGTGATTGTAGAAGCTCGTGTTGCCAACTGTCTGCTTTTCCGTGGCCATTTCGATTTGATGTTAGTTTTCGGTTGACTCACAATATGCGGTAATACATTGCTTATCTGGTAGGAAGCTACATCGCGTCTTACCGTCGTTCCCACCGGCCAGATTTCAAACATCACCAGTGAAGCACTGGTTGGTGTGGCGCCAAACGCCACTGTGACTCTTGAGACGGACAGCCTCCTGTGCACGGTGTAGAGTTTGCTTGTTCCATGTGCAATGAACTCAGCGCGCGCATACCCTCGCTGCTTAGTCGGTAATAGACGTGAAACTATGTTGCTTGCTTTATTTGCGATTGTCTGAATGCATACACAAAGTATTTTGTTTAGTGACTGAGATGCTTTCTGATTTAACTGTAGTAATGCCGACGTAAAAGTCCTATGTAAGTGGTTTTCGGTGTAGCCACGGTTAATCGGATGCCCATAAACAACTCTTACATCTACTTGGGACCCCATTCGCCACTACCCTTAACTCAGCCGTTGAGTTCCCGGACACCAAAGCCATGACATCGTTGGCATTTGTCGGCACCCAATAAACTTGGTCATCTAGCTCCTATTGGAAAATTAGTATTTCGGTTGCCAGATCCCTAAATACTGGCTTGCAGGCCTGCAAATAGACTCATGTGGGTACCCCTTTGTAATTATTTTATTACTTTTGGGCGTCATCTGACCATTCTACCACTCTAGCTTCATGTAATCGATGAAGTTGTAGTTTAGACAGTGGTGGACCTGTAATTCATGCATTCAGCGGAATAACACACGCTACAATAAATTACCATATGCTTCTGTGGCAGCTAATATTGTAATTGCTTATTTTTGGTACATTTTCCCACTAGTTTCGACTATCTTGTTAAATCCATTTCCGTTCATTTCCCGGTCCTAAAGCCAATCTGGCACTGATGAAGTACTTAACGCTCATTGTGCGAATGTAATCCGTCACAGGGGATCTATAGCGAAACTTTTGTGATATTTCCGGCTTGCAACCATATTCACTTTCGTTAGAGCAAGTCAGAAAAGAGCTGTTGGCAGCTGACGCAGAGTGGTGTGAGATACCAATAACAAGTGGTACAGTACCTACTATTCCCATGGGAATGGTCGCCTAAAGTTTTAGTACCCTGCTGTGTTTGGTCAGTGCATATGGAGGCTAAGCGCCAAACCTAATTTTTTCACTCGTCAAAAGTAGGTATATACATGGCGATAGGGACGTGGTAAGAGGAAGAAGAAAAGATGTGGGAGACCCCTTCAAACTACTCTCTCTCTCTCTCTCTCTCTCTCTCTCTCTCTCTCTCTCTCTCTCTCTCTCTCTCTCCATAACTGATTATATTTTTCTTTCTCCTGCCGTACATGACATCTCTTGCGGCGATATTCGAAGTGAAGTGCTTTGAGGATATGAGGCTAGAAGTTGTTAGCAAAAACTATGATCTGTGAAACGTAGCGAGACGTTATTGAATATGTAAAGTGACCTAGCCAAGAGTGACTGAACAGTAAACTGTGTTTGAACTATTTTTGAACTAGTTGAAGTCTCGTACAAGGCTATTTAATTTACAGTCAGAACTGATGCCACAGACTTGTTGGTGAAAGTACGTAAAGGAAAGGAGGTGTGTAATTAAAGTGAAAATTAACGTCCAGTGGACAGTCCAAGGGATTACGCATTCTATCAGTTGAGATTAGCAGACTACGAGACGGTGTAGCGCAAAGAACGCAGCGAAACGTGTCCGGCAGTGCAGAGCGCTGAATAGGGCTCTCGTGTCCCCACACGGCACGGCCAGGTACTGGCTGAGGCAGAGCTGAGGCTGGATTCACACGCTGGGCAACGCCACGTCAAAGTCAGCGACGTTACGCACCGTCAAAAATCCATGTCCATTCCCACTGGGCGGACGCACAAAAAATGAAGCCCCATTTGCGCATAGTAATTAGAAGAACGCAATAGCAGTGGCATTTGTCCACAGGAAACAATGCAAACATTAAATTTAGTGTGGAGCATTAATTATAACTGCATTTGAGTTAAATGACGCGAAAGGAATCAGAAATTCACGTAAGGCAAGCAAAGCAAATCGGGGCTCAGAAAATGCTTTTGAAGAGAATTGTGAAGGCGAATTACACGCACTGTATAGAGTACCGGTACATAAGACTAAATTTCACAAAAAACCTACGAATGGCGAGACCATTTTTCAAATAACTGTCTCTGATAAACGGAAAGATTAAGAAAGTATACACAAATATGAGCCAAGCAATTACTCCACAAAAAAGGAGAAAAAACCTGATGGTGTGTTTTGAGCTGTATCTGATGTTTCAGCTTTAGCAAGTCCTTTACGCTTTTTCTCTTCTTATTTTGGAGTATTTTATAGAACAAAATACCTCATTTTAATGCTTAATCACATAAAACTATACTCTATCAAAACTTTTTTGCAAACATTGGCACTAAGGTGGAATTAATAAATAGCTATTTATTTTGGTTAACGTACCGTAAATAGTGATGTGCGACAACAGTAAGTAGTGGTGATATGTAGACCAACATCTGCTACTGTTTATCTTGCATAAACTCGTTTTTACTATAAAATACAGTCAAATGTTTTCGCTGCTCTTATCATAGAGTACCACATGGTAGTGAACAAACTCGAAAACACGAAATGTTTGTAAAGCTTATGGTACTTGACTGCGGGTTCATCAGTCCTTAAACTTACGAACTACTTACGAACTAACTTATACTAAAGACAGCACAAACATCCATACCCGAAGGGGGATTCGAACCCCCGACGAGGAACGGCGTCGTTCATCGGATCATAGCGTCCCAATGCGCTCGGCCGCTCCGCCGCGGCGTGAACAAGCTCAATTAATATGTCGTCGTTCATTTTCTATTTTAGTTATAATCCAAAGTTCAGTAACGAAATGCATTTTAAATGCTAAGAACACAGCTGTGAATGAAAATCAGCCATGTTAGCACCCACAAACCAAACAAATCCTGAAGAGCCAATCGTAAGCAGTTGATCGGCCACGTGACCTACACCGTCACGTCTAACTATTCTTTCGAATCGTACTGACCGACAGGCAAATCTAGTTGACGTGATGTGAACGACGCCGCTTGAATGAATGAGAGAATATTTTGTCAGTGAACCGACTAGAAGTTAACGTGACGTTGCCTACTGTGTGGATCAAGCCTTAAAGTAAATCGTCGGCCTCAAGGCGTCACGGCGGCGTTGCAGCCAAAGGAGCAGCTACAACATACGATGACCGATGGAGACACCACAGGAGATGCTAGTGTGAGTGTTACGCTGGCATTCCGCAACCTAACATTTTTAAAGAGCTACTAACGTGTTAAATATAGTGCTTAGAATACGAAGAAAAATTAATAATATATTTCTTTCAGATTTCATTTCTGGTAAAATGACTAGTGAACGGGAGTGTATGTATTATCTTCGAAGAAGGGAAAAGAAATTGTGTTCATGACAATGGCAACTGTGCTTTGGGTCAGCTACCAAATGACATTAGGTAATATTAGTGATACTTTTTCAAGTGATAGTACTGAATATATGGATAGTATTGCTCTTAACCAAAATGTAGTGATAGATTTGAATAAAACGTCGGAGGTTCGGGAACTGACGATGACATTTCGAATAGGCAGACAGTGGAATCGTGGACGGCGATTCATAGGACTGCTTCTGCAGAATTTTTTCAAACGGGAGTTGATGGATAGAAGGAAGGTAGTAAAGAGCAAGATATTATGCTAATAATAAAATTACTTGAAGAGTGGCAGGAAGATTAGGATTTGGAAAAAAAACTGCAGAGACACTAAAAAGGCTAGGAGCTGGGGCAAATGAAATCATTCTAATGCTTACAAATTTTACCATTTTGCGACTCAAGGAAAAATACACCAAGTTGTATTTATTTGACAGTTTGATGGTATTATCCCAGAAAACATGACAGAACAGCAAAAGATAATATTTATGCGCAGTAGATTTGAAGGAGATGTAATACCATGGGTAATAGGGGCTAGCAACACATGTTACAACTATCAACCACACAGAACAGCATTAGAACTTAGATTTTCGAGGGCAGGAGCTTTAGTAGCAGTGGTTGTCCAACATTACTGGGAAAAGTAATGCTATTAGGGATATCCCTATTAGGGATATACGAAAATGCGTTGCTTTTTATGTGAGTCGACAGCCGAGCGAAACAGAAGCATTGGAGTTTGAGAGATTGGTCAGAGCTGAGGCATTTTACTCCCAGAACTAAAAGTATATTGCACAGACCGCTTTATCACAGCAATAAAGTTTTGCTTCCACCATTACATATAAAATTACATTGTATGAAGTAGTTTGTAAAAGCTCTACCACAATATGAGCCCTGCTTTGGGTATCTCTAAATGAAATTCCCCTTCAACACACGAGAAAAGATAACCGCTGGAATTTTTGTTGATCCTCAAATTCGTGAATTGACGAGGAATGAAGAATTGAGAAGACAATGAATGAGAGGGAAAATAATGTGTGGACCTCCTTCAGGTCTGTAAATTAAAAGTTTCTAGGAAATACGAAAGATCAAAATAACAACAATATTGTTGAAACCGTGTTAGAACCCTTCCAGAATTTGTGCTACAATAGAAGGATTAAGCTTCACTTTTACACTCCTATATCAACTATACTCTTGGAAAACGAAAAAAGCATTCGTCGACCCAGAAGACGGAAATTTTATTGATACATTCTTGAGGTTGTATACAACACACGATCACACAGGCATAGCCGTACGCACGTGAGTACAGACACGACACCAGAGCGTCCGCAATGTTGGCGTTAGTACCGTGTATACCATCCTTTTGCAGCAATACAAACTGTAATTCTTTCATGGAAACGACCGTAGAGGTTCCGAATGTGGTTATGTGTAATGTCCTGCAATGCAATTTCCACCTGGTGCCTCAGTTGGGCCAGTTTTCGTGCCTCTCATGCAGACCGCCCAACATGACGTTTAATGTGGTTCCAAACATGCCCAATGGGGGAGAAATCTGGGGATCGTGCTGGCCAGGGCAGTAGACGTACACCTTGAAGAGCGCGTTGGGTGGTACGGGATACATTTGGATCTGCATTGTCCTGATGGAAAAGCATATCATGGTGCATGAGTGGTAGCAAGACTGGATAAATGATGTTTTCAGTGTACCATGCACTGTTCAATGTCCTCTAGACGATCTAGAGGAGAATAGCGAGTGTAGAATGATGCACGATCATCTTTGCCGTCCTCCGCTGACGCCCCAACACCGTTCAGCCCGCCTCCAATGGTGTCATGGTAGGCTCTTATGGAGGGACGAATGGAGACGTGTCGTCTTCAGTGAAGAGAGTCGTCGCTGCCAATGATGATCGTACGCGTGTGTGGTGTCGTGCAGGGGAGTGCGAAAATATGGAGTGTACGCGACAGAGGCAAGCGGGGCCGACACCTGGCATCATGGTATGGGGAGCCATATCCTACACTGGCCGTTCTCCTCTGGTATTCATTGTGGGAAAATAGAACAGTACACGGTACATTGAAACCATCATTCATCCCGTCTTGCCACCGTTTATGCACCAACAAGGCGATGTGCTTTCCCAACATGACAATGCGCGTCCACAGGTATGCGATACAATCAAATGTGCTCTGCTAGGTGTACGTCAACTACCCTGCCCATCATTATCCCCAGATCTGTCCCCCACTGAGCATCTCTGGGGCCGGGTGAAACGTCATCTTGGCGCGGTCTACACCACCAGCTCGAGATCTGGTCGAAATGAGGCATCAGAGGGAAATTGTATGGCAGGCCATACCGTAAGACTTCATTCGTCACCTCTACAATCGTCTTCATGAAAAAGTTGCACCCAGCATTGCTGCAAAAGGAGTGTATACACGATACTAGCGTCGACATTGTATACGCTCTCGTGACTGTACTGATATGCGTATGGTTCTGACGGCGTGATCGTGTGTTGCATACATCCTCAGAAATGTGTCAATAAAATTTCGCTCTGCTGAGTTGACGAATTGATAGTGTTCTTTTTTCATTTCCCAGGTGTATTTTCCGGAACCATTACATTGAAAAACAAGGTGAACGCTTTCACCTAGACATTAAGAAGATAGAGACAAAGATACCAGTAAATATGTAACGAAAATATGATTGCTGACTACTGCTGGATGTTAATAAGGGACGGTAAAGGCGGAGAAGACGGGAATGCTAGGATATCAAAACAGAGGAAATAAGAAGATTAATGAACGTCTTGTCTTCACACTACGGTCGACCAAGTATAAATTAATAAATACTGTGCATTTTTAATATTTCACTATTGTTTCTTGGGAAAAATTGACTAGTTTATAACATTTTCGTAAGTATAAATTAGCTCAGTTCTTTGAAATGTAACCTCTTATTTTGTAAAAACATAGCGTGAAGCAACAAAACGGAAATCATTCCTGGAATTAGCATTAACAAATGATTTAAAAAACACCTAATAGTGACAAGTTATTTGATAAAAGTTCAAAACTTGCAGCTAAGTGTTATTTATACAAAACTGAAACAACTATCCCGACTCGCCGGATGAACTCACATAGGATGTTTACGAAAATTGAAAGACACGTATCGAGAAGGACATTCGGATCCTTAAACCCGTCATGAATGGAAGAACGACTGAATGATAGCGCCCAATGGGCAAATTGCCGCAAGCAAGCCACGTCGCCATCAGCAGGTGCAGCGATGAACTTGTTGCCTGTGAGGCGAGGCAGCGCTTTTATCTCTGACCCGCTGCTCTGTGTGCGCCCTCTCCCCTCCTCCCCCTCCTCCTCTCCCCCCACTTCCCCTTCACCCTCCGCCCCGAACAAACGCTGACACGTTGCCTCGTCAGTGTTTCGCGCCCGCGGACTCGTGCTGGTGACGTCACCGCTGTTGATATGCCTGCCCCGTGCCCCAGACGACAGTTCGTAGTCGGATATCTCATTCGTCTCTTTAATCAGACAAAGGATGTAGCTAACTTAGATGTGTGAATGGCCGTATAACTCCATAAGCCATGTAACTGCCCTCTTGCTAGGCTGCAGCACACTGTTGTACCATTCGTGTTCACGGCAATATTCTTTGACAGTACGTACAGTATGACCTACGTATCTCATTACATATTATTAGGGGACCTGATAGACCCTGGATTTCCCTAGTCCCATGTTGTCCTTGAATCTACGAAGCAATTCCCATGTTGAGTTGAAGTCTGATTTCACTTGGTGTTTCCGGGAAATTCATCCCAATCTTTACGCATAATGAGTCAAAAAATAAATTCAATAGCTGCTTTCTTCTCAGGGTCTCATTTTGTTTAAGCCGGTTGTACAATCGCTGCAGGAAGCAGGGATCCCAAAATTTGCCACTCTGCCTAACCGTTCTTCCGAAACACTCTCCACAGATGTTTAGATTCTTAGTTGAGAGTCTCATTTTCAGAGAGGGTAAAATGTTTTGAGCAGCTGGGTTCATGTGCGAATATAGTGTGTAAGTTGGTGTGCGACTTTTGTGGTACATAACACATTCACAAATATAGACAGAATTAGTACATGCTTTCTAAAATCTGATTACACATCGTCTGCCTCATAAATGAAATGCGTACGATCGTAATTAGATGCATCGGAGATAATTTGCTGTCTTTTATTTGTTGCTATCGGTATCGAACGATGGCTCATTCTCTAGCAATACCGTAACACGATCAAGCTAGTAATAACGTATATATACGTTTTTATACGTATAAATGCAAAATTAGTGTTTGTATTAAAATTTCTATTTAAGTTAGAAGGTAATGTAAACTATTTTTCAAATTCGATCAACTTTTGTTCAGATATCTCATATGAATCATTTTGCAGTTGCTTTTGATCTTCTGGTAACTTTACTAACCGATAAGTGACAGCATCATCCTCGAACAACCTAAGAGAGTGACTCAGATTACCTCCTAAATCGTTTATAAAAATAAGGAACAGTAGAGGCTCTATAACACTTCCCTAGGGAACGCCAGAAGTCACTTCAGTTCTAGTCGATGACTTTCCGTCAATTACAACGTACTGTGTCATGTCTCATAGGAAATCACGAATCCAATGGCACAATTGTGTCGGTATTCCATAAGCACGCAGTTTAATTAGAAGACGCTAGTGACGTACAATGTCGAAAGCCTTCCGGAAATCTAGAAATACGGAATCTATTTGACAGACTTGTCTATAGCACTCATCACATCACGTGACTAAAGAGCTAGCTGTGTTTCACAAGAATGATACTTTCTGAATCTGTGTTGACTATGGGTCAATAGGTCGTAAAATAAAGTACATACATTTACATATTCTTCAAAAAAAATGTTCAAATGTTTGTTAAGCTTATGGGACTTAACTACGGGGTCATCAGTCCCTAAACTTACAAACTACTTATGAACTACTTACAAACTAGGACGGCACAAATATCCATGCCCGAGGGGGGATTCGAACCCCCGACCGTAGTGGCCGTGCTGACCGTGACTGGAGCGCCTCAGTCACCTCGGCCACCGCGGCCGGCTACATATTCTTGACCCATTCTTTGCAAAAGTGAGTTATTTTCTTCACGGTAAGCCTTGTTAGTAGTATTAAGCGGTCCTGAGCCTGCCTTTAGACCGAGCGCGTTTGAGCCGCAGTGTCGCTGATAACACATGGCACGCACGCCTGGTTACCTCGCGCTGTTTGGCCGCACAAGCGCATCTGATCTGCAGCTGCACCTTCATTACTGTAATGGCGTTTGTGCTTCTCTCAAGGTGTGAATAGGGATATCTGGTGCGGACGTGCTGAGAAAGCACCATTCAGCTATACGGGCGCCTCTGTTTGCATTTGGGATACCACAGCCGCAAGGGGACTAGGTGCAAGGGCACAGTTGTCAACGCACCTCTAGAATGTGTATTACAATTACTAGAGTGTAGAATACACACATTACGAATTCCGGATGTTTTTGTCAGCCATACATTATACAACCAATTGTAGACCGAATATAAAATCCGTGGTAAGTGCCAAAAATGAAAAATTTTGTTTTATTGTGAGAATGTGGGCTACATGCCTAACACTACTCAGTAAAAAGCGGGCTATCTGTTATTAGATGTGGAAGTAGTTCTAATGTTTCTCACAAGGATGCCCGATGATCTACGTGCCACCTGTTGTGAAGTAAAATCTAGGTTATGTGCTAGTGACCAGAGGTGCACGTGAGCTTTGTTATTACTGTTTTAGTTGAGGTTCCATCGTGTAGCAAGCAGTAACTATTCATTTTGTGCTTTTTCTGCAATGGAAGTGGTAAATAAGTGCCGTAAAAGTTGTTAAGTGAGTGTTTCTCAACGCAAAAAAAAGTTTAGAGCAGAAGGGAAGTCCTACAAGAATAGCCAGAACGTGACAGTTCCTGAGAAACAACATCCACCTGTTGCGGTAGATTTAAAGATAACACCATAGACCTAGGTTGTCGTTTATTAATAGCTCAAAGTTGTATTCCTTCGGTTATTAATGTCGCAGTTATTTGTATATGCAATTTTGTTCTGAGTGCAAAGTGGTGAAAAACAGGTTATTAGACGCAGTGTTTACACTTCGAATGACCTTTTATGTAGGTTTCATGCCAATGTCCATATCTATGCACAGGCATTGCCTTCAAACATAAACTAAACATCTTCAATCAGTTTTATGAACTCGGAGATAACGTCAAGCAAAATTCGTATCCAATGGGAAACATAAGTATTAAACGTAGGCGACATGCATCGTACACAGATTCGACAGAAAGTAGAAGGCAGACAAGTGTATTTTATACGATTCCTGGTGGCAAAGGTGATCATAAACAAGTGTGCAAGCAAACATTTATGGAAATCCGTGTCATCACAAAGCGTGGGGTTGAAACATTGGTTAAATCGAAAAAGTGTGGTGACGTTACGTACGTTGAACGTGGGGGAAATAAAACGAAAGAGAAGAAGTACACAGGTGATGATGCACAGCGTATAGTGGAACACACAGGAATTTTCCCCCAAGAGGAAAGTCATTGCACAAGGGCCAAAATTCGCTTAGGTGTTTAAGCCAAGATTTGGAGTTTTATTTCCACTTACTTCTTTGAGTGCCTTGTAAAATTCTTCTCATTGTCTCATGTCTCCGATCTCATTTTCGCCTACTTATTCTTGTCTGCAGATCTGGGGGACAGCTGAGCCCCTCCAAGTCGAGCGCGCAAAGCTGTGCCGTCCTTTTCTCGACTCCCCTGTATCTTCCTTGCAGATAAAGTTAGAAGCCTGAATTTTTGGTGACCAATAGAACCTACTATAAATAGAAACATTTCCAAACTATACTATTTTACACCTTATAGTTTACGAAATATTGGCAGTCAGAAATCGCTACTTCTGTCACTCACTCACTCAACGATCATCAAAATTCTAAAGTATTTCCAGTAGATACGTCAAATTTCTTACTTAGATAGTGTTAATCCTGTGCTGGAAGGAAAAAAAAATTGCTTCGTGAAATGGCCGCGTGGTCTAAGGAGTCAATTTATGAAATTGGCTTCCGTTTCCACCGGAGGTTCGAGTCCTCCCTCGGGCATGGCTGTGTGTGTTGACCTTAGTGTAAGTTAATTTAAGTACTTTGTAAGTCTAGGGACTGATGGCCGTATTAGTTTGGTCCAGTAGATTTACAAACATTTGAAAATTTGATGAAAAGTTCAAACATACGTAGATATCAATCCAGTTTACGAACTCATTTTCACTTGACGAAAGATTGACTGCTAACTTTGCCTGAAATCTACATGTCTGAAATAATATTGTGGTAAAGCGCTGGACCACCATCGGTTGAATTCTCGGGTTCGATTTCTGACTGGGTATATAATCATACTTTTTGCCACTTTAGGTTTCGGTAGTAACATTAAAAGTGGCCCTTTGCGATCGCCTTTTGACAGGTCGAAATTTAAATGAAAATAACTGTTTAACCGTATATATTACACGAAAATTGAATAAACGAAATTCTACAGGAGAAAATTCTCTACATCTTTGCTCTTTTATGCTTTTTCGTAACTTCTACTGTTACAGAGATATTAGCAAAAATAACGGCGGTTGGGCACCGTCACTTGATTTTACTTTAATCAGGCGTTAGGAATCGTCATGTGACATCCCTCGCCCAGAACTTTCCAGAACTCTCTCTGGCATACTCCATCTTCTTGTATTTTATGATTTTCTTATTATAACTTACTCCTTGTTATTTCAAAGAAGAGGCGCACTGAAGAATTAACAAAAACACGTCGCTCATAGTACTATAAATTATAATCTAGTGTCTAAAAATATTGTAGCTGTTAGCAACTGCCATCAATAGTACGAGAATTAAGGGGCAATGTCATAGTTGATCGCTGTGATGTAGGGGTAGTGCGTTTCGTTGTCATGCATGAGGTCGGTAGTTCGAACCCGCCGATAACATCTTCTTTTCGCCTTGGCTCCTAAAAGTGTTTCCGGCACTCTTATTAATTAAATAGAGTTATCTTCTGCAATGTAAGAGTGCTCTATTAAAAATGTGTGTTTGTTCTATTTTGTGAACATGCCGTGCCGAACGCAGTGGCCGAGCGGTCTGCGGCACGCCAGTCACAGTCTGCACGGTCGCTACGGTTCGAATCCTCCCTCGGGCATGGGTGTTTGTGTTGTTCTTAGAGTAAGTTAGTTTAAGTTAGTCAAGTAATTAGTGTGTAAATCTAGCGACTGGTAACCACGAAGTTTGGTCGCATAAGACCTCACACACATTTGAACATGCCGTGAAATACGTAACAAGGAATTGAAGACTGGTCTTCTGAAGTATTTACACAATAACGGGGACCATACTGTGATAATGAATATTCTAAACAACGTGATGATACTAGTAGTTTCATATATAAATGAAGTTCTAGATTTCTGTGGCAGCTGTTGTTCCTTAATGAAACGGAAGGGAAGTGTATACACTGCAACAAATTACCCGATTACTTTTTTTTCTAAGCAACTATTTGCCATTAACGGAATATGTTGAAAGTCATTAATTATAATCAATGCGTTCCTTTAGACGCTTTTAACATGGCTTGTATTACCTTTTCTGTAGTTCAGAGATGACTTTGTTCGTGTTACTTTCTTCTGCACTAAAAATAAAGAATAAATATTCTTATTCAAACAGTGAGTACGATTTCTTTTACAGCTAAAATAAGAAACGGAATAAGTGTGGTAATACCGAATTCAACAAAGCTCTAGTACTTAATCTGTATACAAAATTATTATTATCATTCCATTATTTACATCAGTCATTGCAAAAGTATCTCCCCAGGTTGTGTAAATGTGATAAAGAAGTCTATGTTTGCAATTCCTTGGTATTTCATGATACGTTCACAAAACAGAACAAATACACTTTTAGGTAAAGCGCTGTTTCCTTTGAACAACTCAGAATCTTGCAGAATATAGTTTGTTTAGCTAACAAGAGTGCACGATAACAAGATGAATAAAATAACAGTGGCGGGTTTTAATGTATTTTTATTTATTTATATATTTTTGCTTCAGGTTGAGCGATGCTTTGTGTTCGTTTGTTCATGTGCGTTGTTCATGTTGTTCGTTGAGAATTTTTCTCAGTTTTTTTGTTACAGATGGCGCTGAGTCTTCTTTCTTTTTCTCTCTTTTCTTTGATTCTTCGGTTTGATCGGTCCTTTGTGGATGTTCGTTTATCTTGTTTAATTTTGATCTTTCGTCATGGACACAGTTCTTTCGTTACAGAGGGTGTCGAGCACTCTTACCGAGCACGCTGAGCTACCACGCTAGCAACCCTCTGACCGAGTGCTCTGAGCCACCGCGCCGGCAAGTTTCGAACCACCGTCTAAGATGTTCGTGCATCACAAATTCGCTGCCAATTACGCTACGCCGAACAGCTGCTAAAGTAATCCGTAATTCGGGCGAGGGATATCACGTGACAGATTTCCGAACGCCATTTTATAATCCAGTACACCTACCAGATTTTATGTGGAGCACTATAATAAGCGGTTTAATGTCAATTAGACCAGATGATGACACCCTATGCCTAGAGTGTCGAAACCGGACGTCTTGAATAAATAAAATAAAAATTTCGGTCTTTGCATCTATCCTATTTACACAATAAGATCGTTCCAAAAGATGAGTAACTTAAGTGATAATGAAAATGTGGAAGAGGTATTAAAATAATAGTGTAAGGGGTAAAAGTTCAGAAAAATATATATATTTGTCAAAGCTAAACTCAAATATCAGTTAATTTTGGCTGTTTGTCGGTCGGAAAGACTAGTACAGGTAAGGTGCATAGATATTATGACAATAGTAGAGCAATAATCTTATCCTCCATCAATTTTCATTACTTACATTTTTATAATTTGTGTCCGAAATGTTTGTAAAAATCATAAAACTACTGTCAAATCTAAAGTGGGCTATAAAACACGCCAGTGAGATTTTTTCACACTTTATTTTCATCTTGCCATGTGATGGTAAGTGCAATCAATGCACTGATGGTTTCTTCCGTTTTCTCATACGGTCAGCTCAAATCAACTTAGTAATATTGAGAGTTAAAAGTTCGGAAGATTACATCTAAAGAAGGTCGACTTCACTAGTGCCAAAGCTGGATAGTCTGCAATCACTAAAATAAACCACCTGGACGCATTTGCCGTCCAGACTTGTCAACAATTGTTGCTACTTCACTGTTTTTTACGAATATGTCATGATTTTAAAGGTTGTGTTTAGGCCTGAATCAACGAAGAAACATAAAATTTTTACAAATGCTAGTCTCGTACGAATTACTTCCACCATAAAAATGTGAACGATCTCATGGGAAGCCAAGATTTTACCAGCTGCAGTATATATCTTATATATTGAATTCAATGTTGTACACTTCTATAATTTTGCAGGTATATATTCATTTGTATAAGTGCTGTACGTCTGTAAAGTCAGTTGCGAATACAGTTAGTAATAGAGAAGTAATAGATTAAAACTTGATGCATGATAAGGCGCTTTTCCATGAAATTTACTGTTTATGTCCTCACATCTCAATAACTACGTGTGTTACTGTGATACAATTTCGAAAGTACATTCAGCTGTATGTGCGTTTATTGTCTGTAAAATTTCCTGTGAGTACAATTTTTAGTGTAGAAATACTGAATGCCGTAGTTTTTCTCCATGAACAGCAGAAACGTATTAAGCGAGAAACTTTTTTGCTTTTAACATTCTGATGTGGTTGTCAACGAGAAAAAGTTTAATAAAGGTTTGAGATTATGTTTAAAGTTTGTTGCAAGTCGCTAAGTACCCTATTCTCATACAGTGTATTTATAAAGTCTTGCCGCATTATGATGCATTTTTTTGCAACTTCTATTGTTTATGAAGCTATATCTCTTAAACCTTTTGTCGTATGTAGTTCGTACTCTTACAGCATTCTTGCCTCATGGTATGGGATACGTGTACCAAATTTGCTTGAAATCGGTCCAGTGGTTTAAGAGGATATGTGCTGCATTGTCGCTTGATGCAGAATTTTTCGCACATCTCATTATTTATGATGTCAGATCTCGTGAACTATGTGTTGAACGTGATCCTTACACTTACGGCGACCGTACTCATGGATTGAAGCTAACGTGTGCAAAATGTTATAAATATTATAACAAAACTGTGAATTTGTATGCAATAGCCGGCCGCGGTGGCGGAGGAGACTGAGGCGCTCCAGTCACGGTCTGCTCGGCCACTACGGTCGGGGGTTCGAATCCCCCCTCGGGCATGGATATTTGTGCCGTCCTAGTTCGTAAGTAGTTCATAAGTAGTTTGTAAGTTTAGGGACTGATGACCCCGTAGTTAAGTCCCATAGACTTTACAAACATTTGAACATTTTTTTTGTATGCAATACGTACACAAAAACACACGGACACTCTGCTTTATATCTAAAAATAACGTCTACGGCCCTTGGTGGTGCAAAATTTAAAATTGTAAAATTGGACAAAAATGATTTGTTCTTCATTTTGACGTTGTACCGTATGCACAAGGTGTCGGAATGTTAAGTATCGGATGTAACATGGCTAATGTCAGAGGGTGGCAACTTACACTGAGTGTCACCACACCCTTAACCCGCAAAAGCAACTCGTGTACTCGAAACGTCACCGTGTAGTGATATGCATATGGTAGTGCGCGAACGTTTATTAAATGTTTGTGACTCTTATAATTGAGATGGGACGTGGGAACCAGGCAGATATTCACCTGGTCGGACGTAGCATTCCGCCTAAAAACAATGTCTAAGATGGCTGGTACATAGACACTACCTCCGCACGTTGCAATCGATACGGGGCCATCGCGCCTTCTCTATCCTGGAAGCGGCGCTTATGCTGCGCATCGGTTAGACAAAGAAATTATACCAGTTGCAGAAAAATCGGATGCTTATTTAAGTGAAAGAATTTGGGAAATTCAAGAAATCAGTTATACGGTGATTCACTATTGACTCTTAATCAAGCAGACAGTCGGCTTGGCTTTGTTTGATATATCTGTGAATGTTCTCTTGACGGAGATCTTTATCAATTGGGGAAAGATTCGGTGAAGTTGCTGACTAAATCAGGGTTTGACAAGGGCCAAGAGAAGCAGCAGAAACTCTCGTCGTGTGCGGGAGGGCATTAACTTGTTGAAATGGAAGCGCAGGGTGATTTGCCATGATGGCCAACAAAACGTGGTATAGAAGATACTCAATATGCCGCTCTGCTGGGGGGGCCGCGGATGAAAACCAAATCGGTCGTGCTATGAAATAAAATGGAACCCTAGACCATCACTCCTGGTTGTCAGACCTACGATGGGCGACAGAAGCAGGATGATTTGCCTTAACAACCCGTCGATAACCAGACTGATATCCCACCGGTGTCCGAGGTGTCTTCCAGGCTTGTTTTTGCTGGTCATCTGCACTCATTTCGAAGCGGGGATCATCACCGGAGACATTTGTACTGCAGTCAGTAAGATTCCACGTCGAATGTCGACGACACCATTACAAAAGTGCGTTTTGGTATACAGAGAGCAATTGTGTTCGTCTGAAGGATTGCTGAGCCCTTTTCTTGTGAGCACCTGTTATTGGTTCTTACGATCACTGAATTACCAGTTCTTGCTCCTTTCCTTCTGGCATCTCTGTATTTCAATTTCTTACTTCGCCTATAGTTCACCTATTCTTGCCAACTTTATCGAATACAGGCATCCATCCTTTTCAAACTTCTTTGAGCCCAAATTCTCGTCTTCTCTCTAATACTGAACATACGAGAGTACCGTTCACGCACCTGTCGCCGAGGCATGGTTACAGCCCAAGGGAGTACAGGGAATAAAATTCGCAAAGGCTTTATGCCCTGGTATAAACATGTCCCATGTTTAACATCTTCGCCATCTACGCGGTGAAATGCTTTAATTTTAAGTATTCGTTGAATATAATTCTGTTGCCCAATGTTCCAGGGCAGCACTTCAGTTACGCCATCTTCCAAGTAGTAAATGAATGGATTATTCCTTTCAGCGGATTTCGTCAAAAGTTTCTTCGAACTCTCCGTTCCATATTTTTATGTTATGTAGCAAAATAATATATTATGCAAATTCGAAGTATTCAGAGATGTCGACTGTTACAGGACAGTGACAGATTCAACCACAATGGTGAAAATGTTTGCTTGAAGTGCGAATCGCGCCCGAAATTCCCGACTCGGTACAGTAGTCGCTTTAAACATCCTATTTCTTTTTTTTTCGGAGGGGGTTTGAGATCTTTTGGTAGACTGGTAGATCCAGACACGCTTCCCGTGCTGCCGAACCTCTCAGCTTAATCGCACACTACGATTCTAGTGCCCCCTACACATTACTTTGGGAGGTTTTTTTTTTCTATTTAGTTAACCCTGCCCAGCACCACGGCCATGATGAACCGCCATTCTATCACCCCTACGCCGTAGTAGCTCCACTCACTCCGGGTCGCTTATAGAGTAATGTCAGAATTTGGTTCTTCAACGCCCTCAGAGTAATCCATGGAAGAAGAGGCTGCCTCTATCACTGCAGGATTGCACTGTCGTCGGCGAATATTCTTTAAAAATGTTCAAACGGTTGTAAATCTAGCTTCCTTATTAGTTCCATGCTTTACAAACTACTTAACCTAAGTTAAACTAACCTCCGGACAACATTTACGCCTATGCCCGTGCGGGGGGGGGGGGGGGGGGGGGTCATTTAAACCCCCGACGAGGCACGGCGCCTCAGTGCACACGGCTATTCCGCGAATGTTGGTAAATGAGGTCCTTTTGCTATGTTTTTCTTCGACTGAGAATCTCATCGCAAGTCAGTGGTTTTGCTGTCGTGGGTTAAAAGTGTACTTGTAAGTCTGGTACGTGGCCATTAGTCACAGATATTATTCTTTGTGGGTGAAATGTAGTTACGTTCTGCAGTGTTCATTATCATTAATAACGTGGTGTATGCCATTGTGTAGTAGGGTACAAGCAGTTAACCAGCGACTATTCAGGAGGTTTAGCTAAGTTTAGTCACTGCTTCTGTGTGGAAATAAAAATGATGGCAGCATCTCGATCAAGGGTAGTTATGTTAAAGTAAGAAGTTATATGTGTGACAATGTTGTGCCTAAATATTATCATATTTTGATTTGCCTTGTGTTGAGGATGAAATGTGGCTCGGTATGTAAGCGTTCACAGTGGGGATAGTTGTGAGTTTAAGCAAGGGGCTACCAGGGAGAGAGTGTTCAAAATTTCTGGAGCCGAAATGGGTAGGGTACGATCGAGTTGTGCGCACCTGTAACAGGGACCGGAAGCATTTTGTGCTAAGGGGAGGGAAATATTTCCAGAGTACAGGGAGAAGATACGAAAGAAACGCAATGAGTAATTCGTCAAACTAGGGCTTCGGGAGGAGAGGAATACGTTAATTAGGGATAGGATGGGAAGGAGAAAGGAAGAGGTTGCCGTTGAGTTGGAGGAAGCTGAAAGGGAGACTAACGTACTAGTAGATAGTATACCCTTTCCTGCATGACATTCGGACATGTCCCAAAGAACAAGCAACACACAAATATAATAAGCATTTACACGCAAAGACTGCGTTAGCTTCACTTACTGCACCGCAGATGCAGCCATACGTCCGACCTCGCACTGGAATCCGTAATGGCGAGTGTAAGAGGGCATGGACGGTAGGGGCGCTACAGCCATAACGTGCGCCATGTGGAAGTTTGAGACGGACGGGAGGCGAGCACGGGTAACCAAGTGGTTAAGGCGACCGCTGCTCCCAAAAGGGAGACCCAGGTTCGATTCCCGGCCCGCCTCACTTTGTTTAATTTCAGTGATTTATGGAGCCATTCTCAATCCTTTCCTTCCTAATCCTTCCTTCCCCTCCTTCATCAATAATTTTGGAAGTATTCAGTATTTTATAAACAGACATAGAATTGGAACAAGTGTCAACCTATTATGAACGGTGGTACCATGTGTGGTTTTTGTTTTCTAGGGCGGCATGAGGAGAAATGTTGACGCAAGGGACAAAGATCCAAAAGCTGTTTTAGGAAAAGGATTAAAAAGACTATCGGCCAGGCTGTCGAGCTGACGAATATAAGATCTTAATGGGTCTAGACCACATATAGTTCAGCATGATGAGTTAAGAATAAGTTATTAAACAACTAGAAACCCACTGGGTTTGGTACGGGTGCAATATACAAATGAAACAAAGGAAAAATGCGTTTAGCAAAAATTATTTCGGATGTGTATTTTATAAAGTGCTAATATCTCCTGTTGTTTAGGCTGTTCGTTGCCTGTCAGTCAGATTGTCGATAAGGGATTCATCTAACCGAATGTTTCGTACCAATTTGTGTGAACTGAAACAAACAATTTCATTACGATGAGGTGTTTATTGAAATGAAATAAATTGGAATTAATTGTCTTGACAATCATTGACGCGTGTTTTGAATGCTCTCATCGCAACGCTTGGTGATAAACGATATTTTATTTCCGTGTAATATTTATTCGGTCCATCTGAGTATTCATATGTTCCAATATTCTGTTAGCCTACCTCTTCACTGCTCTCTGTGTGCATTTCCCACTCCCTACCACCTTATTGAATCGGTGGTGCGTCTAATTCAGAGTCTCTGTTCACCTACGTCTCCCCCCTCCCCGTTTTCTTACTGTGTCATTTTATCTTCTCCTCCATCGTCTCTGTCTGTTCTCCTGACCTAATACTTCCCTCTCTCTCAATTTCTCCTCCTCCTCCCTTTGTCCATCTCTTCCTCCATCTGTGAGAAATTACAAATAATTGCAAAGTATCTTGATATGGCTCAAACTATGCCGAAATCTACTGAAAAGTAACTTCTGCCATGCACCATATGGTGCCGTACTGGAATATACAAGCCGGCCGCGGTGGCCGGGGGGGACTGCGGCGCGCCAGTCACGGCCTGCACGCCCACTACGGTCATGGGTTCGAATGCCCCCTCGGGCATGGATATTTGTGCCGTCCTTAGTATTAGCTAGTTCGTAAGTAGTTTTCATGTTTAGGGACTGATGAGCCCGTAGTTAAGTCCCATAAGCTATACAAACATTTGAACATTTTTTGGAATATACAAACCTTCTCATATGTGTGAACTTTCATGGGGAGCGATCAAACGCAATCGAAATATGTTCTAAGGTACCTTCCAACATGCAGCATATAGTGTATTAGAGATTATTAAAATTTCTTCCTGGAGAAATACACAAAAGTTCAAAATATCATTTGTGATCAATAGTGCTTTGAAGACTTTTAGTTTCTCCGAATTTTCATACTTCCTTTCGTAATTTTCCCTAAGTTCTGTATTTCCCGTAAACTTTACCAAGATCATAATGAAAAACACAAAATAGATTTACACATATCCATCTTTTGAATAGTGATTTATGGGCCTGAATCCATACAAAACGCATTAAAAGCTCTTTCAGTTTTTTCTCAACTTTTCCAATTTTCCGAGAAGCTTTTCCAAATGCTTTTTTCATGCAAACCTTATCCTGACGATTACAAACGAAAAAGGTCAGATAATTCTGTCAAGCCATTTTCAAATGATGATTTTTCATACTTGTGACACATTTTTATTTACGAAGATAAAAGGAGTTATTTTTATCATGCAATAATAAGCTTGGCAGTTTGCACTTTACCTCCGACAATGTCTGTCGCAACCGAAGACGAAACGTCAGAGGGCATAATGAGTGTTATTTTAGTTTGTAAGTATGGAACAGAGAGATGGCACTTGTGTGTGCACAAATAAGGCAAGACAGCTAGCAGTGGAATATGTTTCATAGCATTTCAGAAAACGAGCAGGGCATGGATCGTTGAGAGATGATACAGGGATAACTAAAACGGGCGAGACTGGATGCTGGCGAAAGTAACACTGCGAGAACGGTAGAGCGCTTTCCTGTGAAAGACAAACGTCCCGGATTCGAATCCCGGTCCGGCACAAAGGTTTCCTCCTCCAGGAAGTTTCATATCAGCACACACTCCGCTACAGCGTGAAAATATCATTCTGAAATCAGTCATTATTACTTGCATTACAAGACGTCATCAAGGCGTGGTGGTGGATATTAATGAAATCAGTTGTAGAGTGTTTCAGAGGGATTAATCTTTGAGGTAGCTCAAACTGGAATGGAGCTTTTATGTAACAGCGTAAGGAAGAATGAACTAAATACTATGGAGTGAATGTGGTGCTTCTGAGCTTCGTAGTGTGATGAAGAAGAAAATTACAGATAATGTATATATACATGTGGTGTCTGTTATTATTTAATATTAATTTAATATTCACACAATGTATGACATCAACTGCGATTGGTCAAAGCTGAAAATGTGTACCCAGCCGGGATTCGAACCCGGGTCTCCTGCTTTCTAGGCAGTTGCGCTGACCCCTACACCACTGGGGACACCACAGTGATCAGCGCACTTGCAAGGACTACCTAAGCACGCCTCCCGTCAGATACAAATTCCCAGCTTCGCCCTGTCCACAGTACTCAAACTCGTAGTTATGAAACTAATTCCCGTAAGAGTAAACTTGTCCACCCCGCCCCACTAACGATAGGATCATTGCCCGTCACCGGCATATTATATATATACATGTGGCACCGAGCTAGGTGGCGCAGTGGTAACGCACTGGACTCGTATTCGGGAGGGCGGTGGTTCAAATCCACCCCCGGCCATCCAGATTTAGGTTTTCCGTGATTTCCCTAAATCACTCCAGGCAAATGCCGGGATGCTTCCTTTCAAAGGGCGCGGCCGATTTCCTTCCCCGTCCTTACCCAAAACTCCGAGCTTTAGCTCCCTCTCTAATGACCAAGCTGTCGATGGGACGTTAAACCCTAAGCTTCCTTCCTTATACATTTGGCGTCTGTTCCGAAAGAACAGACGTCACTTCTGATACTGCAGTTGTTATTATTTAATATTCACAGAATATATGACATCAACTGCGATTGGTCAAAGTTGAAAATGTGTACCCAGCCGGGATTCAAACCCGGGTCTCCTGCTTTCTAGGCAGTTGCGCTGACCCCTACACCACACCTTGCAGGTGCGGTGATCACTGTGCCCCCAGCGGTGAGCCGGGCGCCGTGGCTCAGCGCGCCCGGTCAGAGGGCTCAACGCCCTCTGTAATAAAAAAGCTGAGCCACGAACACTTCGAACATCAACGGACAATTCCTATCAGCGTCCGCAATGAACAGAACGGTCCGTAGAGCAAAAAAAAAAAAAAAAAAAAAAAAAAAAAAAAAAAAAAAAAAAAAAAAAAAAAAAAGTTGTGTAGGGGTCAGCGCAACTGCCTAGAAAGCAGGAGACCCGAGACCCGGGTTCGAATCCCGGCTGAATGTATGTCATAGCTAAGTGTGTCAAGAGTTCGGTTGCAGACCGTTCTCTGATTCAGACACGGAGTCTGTGGCTTCCCAGATAGGGTGGTATGTGGCGCCGCCGCTCATTTTGTGGCGGCTGAGTGAGAAGCGGCTCCAGTGCAGCCGTATGTGAAGCAAGCAGAGGCGCTCAAACTTAAACGCCACGGGCCAGCTCGTTTGCGCACCACAAGGAGGCGCGCAATCTGGCCAACATTGCACAAGGGCCGCGCAGCTACGAGCGGACCGGCGGAGTATTACGACACCACTGTTATGCGAAGGTGCCGGTCTGAACGTGCCTGGAGCGGGGGTAACGGCACAACAAGCGTGCCATTAACCACTATTAATGCTCTCAACACCCAGCGTAGCTATGTGCACTCTAGCAGCGCCCTCCGCGATATCGGTATTACGCAAGACCCCATCAGTTTATGACCCAATCAGCAGCCGACGCTGGTATAGGTAACAACCTCTACCAGACGAATTCACGGTTTTAATTCCTCATCTGTTGATTTAGAACGAAACTGGGAATGAAACGTTGGGAGGCTCTACTGTAGCTAAAATCTCCTCCCTTGAAATGTAGCAATTTGCAGCCACGCTGTATTTCCGCCCATCAGCGCCATGGTGAGCTTTCATCCCGGGTAGCTGTGGACGCCTACGAGAATTCAGCGGACGTAAGGGTTTCTGGCACCGCTCACACAGGGCCAGATGGTACTAACTCCAGCACGCGCTGGCGAGTGGAGAAGGCGGTAACTGTCAACAACGCAGAGCGCGGATGTCGCATGGCGATCACCAGCGAGATTCTCGGGTCCTGAGGCTAGCGCTGTCAGCTAGCGCCTCCGCCTGGGTGTCAGATACTGTACCCGACCAGTTTAATAACTCCTAACTGCATGTTTCAATACGTGGAATCCCTCGATAGCACACGACATAATCGACACCATTAGTGTGTTCTGTCTCATTGCTATATTGCGAGGGAAACGGACGGAGCCGAGCGTTCACGATGTATGGCAGGCAAAGCAACTAACTAGTGTGATGTAAGTCAGTTGCGGGGTTCCTGTTTCTTGTGGGCCCCGGCCATCCCACCGCTGCGACTTTCCTACGTCAACTGCACATCCAAATGACCGACATCATGTAATGCAAGGCTAAAATATATGTCGGAGAGGAGTTTTCCTAGCCACCCATGGCTAGCACCACCTTCTCCACAACCCATCTTTCCACCTGCCTCTACATCATAGTGAACCCATTTAACTCAAATAAGTGTTGTTATTGTGGTCTTCTGTCCAGAGACTAGTTTGATACAGCTTTCCAGGGTACGTTGTCTTGTGCAAGCCTCATCATCTCCGAACAACCAATATCTGTTTGAATCTGCTTGTAATACTCGTCTCTTGCTGTCCCTCTGCGATTTGTACTCTACACATTTCCACCCAATGCTAAACTTGACAATTCCTTGATGTCTCAGAACGCGTCCAATTAAGCGATTCCTTCTTTCAGTCAACTTAGGCCAAAAAGTCTTGTCTTTCGCCTCGATGAGTGTCCAAGCGCTTCAAGGCGCCTCGGGCATGGGTGTGTGTGTTCTCCTTAGCATACGTTACTTTATGTAGTTATTAAGTCTATGAATTGATAACCAAAGCAGTTAAGTCTCTTAGATTCACAAACATTTGATCATTTCTTCTCGTCTTCGCAATTCTGTTCCGTGTTTCCGCGTTATTTAGGCTATTTACCCACCTTATCTTATTCTTTGAAGTAACATACTTAAAAATCTTCATCCTCTTCTTGTCTGTACTGCTTGTCATTCACTTTTCTTGTGAAATGCTTGTCGTCGCTTGAGGCAAGGTACGACTACGTGCGCGTGGGAATGGGCGCGTGGTCTAAGGCGCCTTTTGATGGATTACGCGGCTGCTCCCTGTCGGAGGTTTGAGTTTCCCAGCGTAAATTAGTTTAAGTGGTTTGCAAGACTCGGGACCTATGACCACAGTAGTTTGGTCCCTTAAGTTTATAAACAACTAAAACAGTCTATGGTCACGTGAGATACTCATCTAAAATCTTCAAATGTTTGTAGAGCTTTTGGGACTTTACTAGAGGGTCATCAGTCCCTAAACTTACAAACTACTTATGAAGTAGCTAATACTAAGGACGGCACAAATATCCATGCCCAAGGGGGGATTCGAACCCCCGACCATAGTGGCCGTGCAGAACGTGACTGGCGCGCCGCAGTCCGCTCGGCCACAGCGGCCGGCATACTCATCTAAAGGGCTGTCTCTGGTGACCTTAATGTTGACAAGATTTTAAATCCTAATCATCCTTTTTTCCTCTAAAGGGAATTCACCGACCTTCAACAAGACATTTTGTAATTTTCTTCACTTCCAAGATGCTGTTTCTCGTTGATAAATTGCAGACTACTATTTTCGAGCAGTTTACACATATTTCAGTTTCCGTCTGTCAGAAAATCAGGCGATACTATAAGAATTAGATTAGGTAGTAAAGAAGATATAAAATGCAGGTTGGCTATGGGAGGTAAAACGTTTCTGAAGAAGCGAATTTTATTGACATCCAGTATTGATGTAAATGTTAGGAAGTCCTTTCTGAAAGCATTTATCTGGAGTGTAGCATTGTACGGGAGTGACACGTGGACGATAAGTTCAGACAAAAAGATGATAGATGCTTTCGAAATGTGGTGCTACAGACGAATGGGTAGATCACGTAACTAATGAGGAGGTGCTCAAGAGAATTGTGGAGAAAAGACGTTTCTGGCATATCCTGACTAAGAAAAGGGATAGTTTGGTGGGATACATTCTGAGACTTCAAGGAATCGTTGACTTACCATTAGAAGGAAGTGTGTGGGGTAAAAATCGTAGATGGAGACCAACAGACCAATACACTAAGCAGGTTCAAATGTTGTAGGTTGCCGCTCTTATTCGCTCATGAAGTGGCTTGCGCAGGACAGGGTAGCATGGAGAGCTGCATCAAACCAGTCTGCGGACTGAAGACCACAATTACAACAACAACAACAACATCACCCGATTTTCCGTACACACCAACATCAAAGTAGATGAACTCACATTTGTCTCTCAGGACTTCTTTCAACGCAACCAAGAAAAATTTCGTTTAACTGTAGTACATACTCTTGGAATGCTGAGGTTTATTTAAGATGTTTGTCGTCGATTTAGCGTACATAGTTATTAATTTAATTCGTATCATTGCACTTCTTGTGCTGATGATGAAAATGGCACGAGCCGATATAGTAAAACTATCCACATCACATGACACGTTTCTTGAACGTGTTTCACAAATATAACAGTCGACAGCCAATGTGAATAACGCGAAATTTTGAATGAGGAAATGATTAAGATATACCTGGATAATAAGTTATATCTACAGGAAGGAAGAAACCAAGATTCGGGTTTAACGTCTGTATTTACTGGATGTCGCAAAACAACAGCGACAAAGTTTGGAGACAAATTCCACACATCGAAACAAGAAGAAATGCCCGGCATACATGCGCTCTGAAATGCGTACTTTAAGAACTATGAGCCCTTTTTCATCTTGGATACTGTGAAACCCATCTTCTCTATCGAACAAATGGTCCTAGCACCCAAGGTATGCATTTTAGAACGTATGTTTTCAAATGTTCAAATGTTGGTAACTCTATAGGACCAAACTACGTAGGTGATCAGTCCCTAGTCTTAGAAACTACTTAAACTATGTTGAACTAACATAAGGACAACACACACATCCATGCCCAAGGGGGGATTCGAACCTCCGACGCGGATGGCCTCGCGTTCCGTAACGTGGCGCTCCAGACCGCTCGGCTACTCATGTGCGTCTAGCGTATGTTTATTACGCATCTGTTTCTCGTTTTGCTGTAGTAAACCGTTCCTAAATATTGTCGGCATTTTGTGGAACACCGTGTAAAAGAGAAGTAACAGACATCAAAATGGCAGATTATGTCAGCACTGTAAACCACGTTGTAGCTCCTCTCGCTGTAATCGGCATAAGATCTTCACCGTGGAACATGTAGATCACTTACCAAAGCGTTAGTTCTAAAATCAAACAGCTTCAAGAGATAACGTGTAGCACTGATATATCCACGGGAGGACAGGAAACGGTAGTTATACAGCTTGTAAGGCAACACTGCAGTTTTAAGGTGACATGTAGATTACAGTAATAAGACACTCAGCCTTTAGAACGGCGTTATGTACAGACAGATATATGTCGATCCTACAAATGAAATCGAGAGGTAGATGATGATTAATCGCATTAAGCTTGTCACGTAATGCCATTAAACTTTTAACTATGGCTGCCTTCTGTAGAAGACCACCGTAATCTGTCCTTGCAGAGGTGGACTGCTTGGAAATCGACTGCGAAAGAGACATGCCTTCCTGTGGACTGCACCAGAGGGAACATCTTTCTTCCAGCTGGCTTTTGCAGCAGTCCACAGTGTGGAAGGCTCAGTTACAGAGTACGTCAGTAGAAGTCCATTGTAGTTAAACGGTTAGCAGTGAGAAATGTGGTAAAATTATACAAGAAAAACTTAATAGACAATAATTAATTTGAAGTATAGGTTACCCACAACTATAAGTTTAAGTGGTTCAAATTTTTGTGAAAAGGCAATAATTGTAAACTCTAATAGTACCATTGTTATCCGTGGAATAACTACAAATGAAATATTAGTTTCATAGCATTGTAATACTCTTTCTTATACTGTTAGTAGGCTCTATCTATCTTCACTGCTATTTACATTATCTGCAATGTTGTTGCTGTTATGGTCTTCAGTCCGGAGACTGGTTTGATGCAGCTCTCCACCCTGCTCTATCCTGAGCAAGCCTTTTCATTTCCTCATAAGAACCGCACCCCACATACATTTGAATCTGCTTACTATACATGTCTCTTGGTCTCGCTCTGCGATTTTTACCCCATACACTTCCCTCCAATGCTAAATTTACGATTCTTCGATGTCTAAGAATGTGTCCTACCAAGCGATCCCTCCTTTTAGTCAAGGTATGCCCAAAAATTCCATTTCTCGCCAATTCTGTTCAGTACCTCTTCATTTGTTATGCGATATACCCACCTAATCTTCAGCATTCTTCTGTAGCACCACATTTCAAAAGCCTCTATCCTCTTCCTGTCCGCACTGTTAATCGTCCATGTTTCCCTCCCGTACAAGGCAACACTCCACGCAAATGCCTTCAGAAAAGACTTCCTTGCACTTAAATTAATATTCGATGTTAGCAAATTTCTTTTGTTCAAAAATGCTTTTCTTCCCATTGCCATTCTGCACTTTATATCCTCGTACTCCGACCGTCATGTGTTATTTTACTATCCAAGTAACAAAACTCATCTACCACCTTCATTGTTTCGTTACCTAATCTAACTCCTTCAGCATCGCTTGATTTTCTAAGACTGCATTCCATTATCTTTGTTTTGCTCTTGTTAATGTTCATTTTATACGCTATCCTCAAAACACTGTCCATTCCATTCAACTTCTCTTCCAGGTCCTTTGCTGTCTTTGACAGTATTACAATGTCATCAGCAAAACGCAATGTTTTTATTTCTTCACCCTGAACTTTAATCCCTATTCCAAATTTTTCCTTGCTTTCCTTCACCGCCTGCTCGAAGTACAAATTGAATAACATCGGAGAAAGGGTAAAAACCTGTCTTACTCCCTTCCCAACTGATGCTTCCCTTCCATGCCCTTCGAGTCTAATAACTGCGGTCTGACTTTTGTACAAGTTGTAAATAACTCTCCTTTCCCTGTATTTTACCCCTGCTGACTTCAAAATTTGAAAGAGTGTGTTCCAGTGAACACTGTCAAAAGCTTTCTCCAAATCTACAAAAGCTAAAAATGTAGGTTTGCCTTTCCTTAATCTATCTTCTAACGTAAGTCGTAAAGTGAGTATTGCCTCCCGGGTTCCTATGTTCCTCCTTAATCCAAACTGATCTTCCCCGAGGTCAGTTTCTACCAGCTTGTCTCTTGTTTTCCTGTAGGCAGTATCTACTTTTCCCCTTCTTATACATTATCTGCAAAACAATGAAAAATTCACATGAAGACAAGAGATGTAAAATAAAAATAAATACTCTTAACGCCGAAATAGTGGGTGTAAATCAAAGTATTCATTGCCAACAACAACAAACATGCTGTTAATGCTGTTTTTCTGTGTTCTTTCAAGAGATATGTTGATTTCGTCTAGCTAATCATTTTAAATGTCTATTACAGCTTAATTAATAACGTTACTGAACATGTAAATAATTCCATCAATGCTTCTCGATCGCTTTAATGTAATGAATACTTTCAGAGATATAAATTACTAAATGATTTTACTACAATCAGTTGCAAATGTTTTACTACCTCCCTTCGTATTGGTACTGTACTTTCAGGTAGACTGGGTATGAATTTAGTTATGTTTCATTTGCCACCACGTACGGCACGGTTCACGCCGCATGCTAATACCCAGCGCCACACTGGCAGGCGTGCTGGAATTAGCCACACGCTGAGCACTCAGAACGTGGCAGCGCATCGACGTGCCGGCTGTAGCCGCCGAGCTCGCGGTACTGCCAAATCTCCGCTCACACACGGCCTGCATATTTCAAACGCAACGCGCAGTAACACGATGCGCATATATGACCTGTTTTACAAAGCCAGAAAATCCCTTTTCTACCTACAGGTGTCGCAATACACAGAACGATTAGTAGACTCCCACGGAAACAATGTAATACAGTATATTTCCCCTCCCTTCAACTCAGATAATTTGTATTTGTAATCTATATCTATAAATGTGAATGTCTGTTCGGTGTACGTTTATCACGTCTGAACCACAAGACATAAAGAGCTAAAATTTGTACAGTTACCAATGTCTACCCGGGGAAGGCTTTAGGTACGGTTTTATGGCGATCGGATACCAAATGTGAATGTCTGTTCGGTGTACGCTTATCACGTCCGAACGACAAGACGCAGAGACTTAAATATTTGTACAGAGGAAGGTTTTAGGCACGGATTTATAGCGATCTGATAGATATTTAGTAATTTGTAGAATATAACGCGAAATGCGTAACAATAATTACTCTTTGAAAATTATATTTACTCTTTGAAAATAGTTTAATAGGTTGCATTGTTGCTAGAGGGTTGAGAATGATAAAAGGGTGGAGTATATTGGGATGGAAAGTTATCGGTGTATATAAAATTCTACGTGTGTGTGTGTGTGTGTGTGTGTGTGTGTGTGTGTGTGTGTGTTAATATTTCGCTCTGCAGCGAAAACTACAGAACTCAAACGAATGGTCTGTGTGTAATTTTTGTCCGAAGTCTCCCGTTGTACACCATAGCAGTTCCATGCCGATAGCTATAAGGGGGTGGAAGATATGGTGCTTGAAAGTCGTCAAATTATAAAAAAAATTCGGGCTGAAGGGCAGCGAGGAGGTTACACACAGCGAAACGTAATGCCACAGACCATATCTTTGGTCTATGCGTGCTACAATGTCTTTAGCTCTTTCTCTGTAGAGATAAGCATACGAGTAAAGAAATATAAGAATAAATAAACAAAGCAGTAAAAAAGAAATTTCTTTTAATACATCTCTTTTTAAAAAAATCGAGTTGACGATTACATCAAGTGATCGATATGTGATATTATTACAATCATTATTGTTGAATTTCGTGACTGGATTCTTGGAAACGAGTGCATTTTCACGTGTGAGTTGATCTACACTACTAACTTTCCCGATAAACGGTAGCCGCTGTGGAGTAGCCGAGCGGTCTAAAGCGTCTCTCTGCGGAGCGCGCGGTTGCTCGCCGAGGAGGTTCGAGTCCTCCCTGGGGCATGGGTGTGTGTGTTTGTCCTTGGGTTAGTTTACCTAGGTTTAAGTAGTTTGTAAGCTACGGACTGATGACCACGCAGTTTGGTCCGATAGATTTACAAACATATGAACATTTTTTAATAAACGGTAAGTGCATAGACTTCTGCAATCTGATAGGAATATTTTTCAGTTCCTTCAAAACCGTCCTATAGCACACTACTGAAAGATAGCTTCTATCATAATCAACCAACACGCGAGCGGAGCCGCGGGCTGAAGCTAGTGTTATATATGATTTAGTTCTCGAAAAGCTCGTGTCTCTCGCATGCCATGCGAGTGTAGCATGTCTAACAGGGGGCTAATGGAGCTCACACCCCTACCCAGCACCTCCCAAAGATTTTTATTATTGCTTTATTGTGCAATAAAGCGGCTGGAGTGGATGAAATTAAGCCGGAACTCGTCAAATACAGTGGAATATCAGGTCTCAAACGGTTACACAGAATAACTGAAAAGGCGTGGGAATCGGGACAAGTTTCGTCTGACTGGACGAAAGCGGTAATCACGCCAATTTTCAAACATGGAAACAGAAGAGATTGCAACAACTATCGAGGTATCTCTTTAATTAGCGTTGTAGGCAAAATATTCTCAGGTATTGTTGAAAGGAGAGTGCGAATATTAATTGAGGACAAGTTAGATGAAAATCAGTGTGGGTTTAGGGCTCTTAGAGGCTGTCAGGGCCAGATCTTTAGCCTACGGCAGGTAATGGAGAAGTGTTATGAGTGGAACAGGAAATTGTATCTATGTTTCACAGATCTGGAAAAGGCTTATGACCGTGTTCCTAGGAGGAAGCTACTGTCAGTTCTTCAAGATTATGGTATAGGAGGCAAACTTCTGCAGGCAATTAAAGGGCTTTACGTAGACTGTCAGGCAGCAGTTAGAGTAGATGGCAAATTAAACTCATGGTTCAGGGTAGTTTCAGGGGTAAGACAAGGCTGTAACCTGTCATCACTGTTGTTCATACTATTAATGGATCATATGTTGAAAACAGTAGACTGGCAGGGCGGGATTAAAGTAGGTGAAAACAAAATAAGCAGTCTCGCATATGCGGATGACTTAGTTGTAATGGCCGATTCAATTGAAAGATTGCGAACTAATATTTCAGAGCTCGATGAGAGGTGCAACGAAAGTAATGTCTGTGGGAAAGAGATTCAAACAGATTGAGGAACAAAGTTAGAACAGGTAGACAGTTTAAAGTACCTGGGATGTATTTTCTCACAGGATGGCAACATAGTGAAAGAACTGGAATCGAGGTTCAGCAAAGCTAATGCAGTGAGTGCTCAGCTTAGATCTGCTGTCTTCTCCAAGAAGGAAGTCAGTACCAAGACTAAGTTAGCGGTGCACCACTCTATCTTTCGACCAACTTTGTTGTATGGGAGTGAAAGTTGGGTGGATACAGGTTACCTTATTCATAAAGTAGAGGTTACAGATGTGAAAGTAGCAAGAATGATTGCAGGTACTAATAGATGGGAACAATGGCAGGAGGGTGTCCATAATGTGGAAATCAAAGAAATACTGGGTTTGAACACCCTAGATGAAGCAGTTAGAGCGAAAAGACTGAGATGGTGGGGTCATGTTACACGCATGGGAGAATCAAGGTTACCTAACAGACTCATGAGCTCGTCAGCGGAGGGTAAGAGGAGTCGAGGTAGACCAAGAAGAAAGTACTTAGATTCGGTGAAGAATGATTTTGAAGTAAAAGGCATAACATCAGACGAGGCATCAATGTTAGCATTGAATAGGGGATCATGGAGGAATTTTATTAGAGGTACTATGCTCCAGACTGAACGCTGAAAGGCATAATCAGTCTCTAATGATGTTGATGATGATAATGTTTTATTGTTTTCATTTTTTATTTTTATTAAACAGGTTGGAACCAGAAGTTTGAAATATTACACATAACGTAGCTATAATTGGCAAAGCACAAGTGAACGTAACGCCGCCATTGAGAACGTGTGCTGCTGTCACTGTGAGTGGTTTTAACACTGCCTCTATTGTTACTGCTATGCTGAAGTTACGAGCCGATTGCTCATATACGGTGACATGCTGCTTAGCAGATCAGAAGCGCCACCTAGTGGAATCTTATGAACAACAATCGTGTTATTTTACTTCAATTTTTGCACTTAGAGTCTCATATTAATTAAAATGTAAAGACCTTTCTCTTTGGCTAGTAACATAGAAGCTGCTTAATTATTTTTACGAGCTGATTATCTATATCTACATGAGATACTCTGCAACTCACATTTAAGTGCCTCGCAAAGGGTTCGTCGAACCATCTTTAATCTATTCATCTCCATTCCATTCTCGAATAGCGCGCGGGAAGAAAGAACATCAGAATCTCTCCGTCCGAGCTCTAATTTCTCGTATTTTATTCTGATGATAATTTCTACTTATATAGGTGGAAGTCAACAATATACCGGGTGATCAAAAAGTCAGTATAAATTTGAAAACTTAATAAATCACGGAATAATGTAGAGAGAGAGGTAAAAATTGACAAACATGCTTGGAATGACATGGGGTTGTATTAGATCCAAAAAATAAAAATAAAAAGTTCACAAATGTCCAACAGATCTTCATCTGATCAAAAATATGTTCAATTGTTTGTATAGCTTATGGGACTTAACTACGGGATCATCAGTCCCTAAACTTACAAACTACTTATCAAAATATCCATGCCCGAGGGGGGATTCGAACCCCCGAACCGTAGTGGCCGTGCAGACTGTGACTGGCGCACCGCAGTCCCCTCGGCCACCGCGGCCGGCTTCATCTGATCAGAAAAGCAATAATTATCATAACAAATTAAGACAAAACAAAGATGATGTTCTTTACAGGAAATGCTCAATATGTTCGCCATCATTCCTCAGTTGCAGTCGTGGTATAAAATTATGAACAGCACTGTAAAGCACGTCTGGAGTTACGGTGACGCATTGGAGTCGGATGTTCCCCTTCAGCATCCCTTGGTCGATCACGATACACTTGTGACTTCAGGCACTCCAAAGCCAATAATCGCATGGACTGAGGTCTGGGGACCTGGGAGTCAAGTATGACGAAAGTGGCGGCTAAGCACACGATCATCACCACCCAGCCAAGAGATATTTCACGCGTCTGGCAATATGGGGTTAAGCGCCATCCTGCATAAAAATCGTACGTTTCAGTAGGTGTTTATCAGCCAGGTTGGAGTAATGCGAATCTGTAACATATCGGCGTACCTCTCACCCGTCACGGTAGCAATTACAAAACCAGAATCACGCAGTTCCTCGAAGAAAAAAGGCTCGATAACGGTAGATGTGGTAAATACAACCCATACCGTGATTTTCTCGTCGTGCAATGGAGTTTTCCCGATAGTTCTAGGATTTTCGGTAGCCCAAATTCTGCAGTTGTGGGCGTTGAAAGACCCTCGGAGCGTGAAATGGGCTTCGTCCGTCCACAACACGTTACTCAACCAATCGGCATCTTGCGCCATCTTTTGAAACACCAATACCACAAATACCCACCGCTTCACTAAATCGCCAGGTAACAGTTCATGATGCCGATGGATTTTGTAAGGATGGTATCGGAGGGTACGCCTAAGTGCCAACCAAACAGTAGGTATGGAATGCTGGTGCGACATGCGACTGCACGAGCGCTGACTTTTCCGTGCATAGACGAACCCGCTACAGTCTACATTTCTTCCTGAAGTATCTCAGCAGCATTACGCCTCGTGCTCGGTCGGCCACTACGGGGTCTATCGTCTAAACAACCCGTGGCTTCGAACTTCGAAATCATTCTCGCCACAGGTGCATTTGTCAACGGACCTTTACCCGTTCGAATCCCCTTCCTATGGCGATAGGCTCGTAACGCTAAACTAACACATTCCCCATTCTGATAATACAGCTTCACTAAAAGCGCCTTTTCAGGTAACGTCAACATGCTGCGACTGCTGGTGCATCTGATTCTCTCTCTCATTACAGCTCCTTTTATACCCGATTTCCATGCGCTGTCCAGCGCCATCTGTCGGACATTTTTTTAACTTTTTTTTTTCGGTTCTAATAAAACCCCATGTCATTCCAAGAATGGGTGTCAATTTTTACCTCTCTATCTACACTATTCGGTGATTTATTAAGTTTTTAAATTTATACTGAATTTTTTATCACACGGTATTTTCGCATTCGGAGGAGAATGTTGGCGTTTGGAGTTTCGTAAGTAGAGCGATAAACGCCGTTGTTGTAATGATTCCCATCCCAGATCCTGTATCATTTCCGTGACGCTATGTCCACTATATCGCGACAATACAAAACGGACTGCCCTTCTTTGGACTCTTTCGGTGAACTCCGTCAAATCAACATTGTAGGGATCCCACACTGGGCAGCAATACTCCAAATGAGGACGGACAAGCGTAGTGTATGCAGTCTCTTTAGTATTTATGTTGCATCTTTTAAGTGTTCTGCCAATAAAACGCAATCTCTGGTTCGCCATTCCTACGACAATATCTATGAGTTCTTTTCAGTTTAAGTCTGATGTAATAGTAATTTATAGGTATTTACTAGAGTTTACTGTCTTCACATTTGACTGATTTATCTTGTAAACAAAGTTTAACAGATTTCCTTTCGTACTCATGTGGACGAATTCACACTTCTCATTATTTAGAGTCAAATGCCAGTTTTTACACCATACTGATATCTTATTTAGATCGTTATGCAGTTGATTTTGATCTTCAGATGACTTTACTAGACGATAAATGACGGCGTCATGTGCAAACAACCTGATAGCTGCTCAGATTTTCTCCCAAATCATTTATGTAAATAAGGAACAGCAAATGACCAATAACACTACTCTGTGGAACGACGAATATCAACTCTGTTTTAGACAACGCCTTACCATCGATTACTACAAACTGTGTCCTCTCTGACAGGAAATTCCCTATCCAGTCACAAATATGGGGAGATATTCCATAACCACGCAATTTGATTAAAAGCCGTGTGTGAGGTACGGTGTCAAAATCCTTCTGTAAATCTAGAAATACGGAATCGATTTGAGATCCATTGTCAATAACACTCATCACTTCGTGTGAGTAAAGAGCTAGTTGGGTTTCATATGAACGATATTTTCTATATCCGTGTTGACCTAAACAATTTGTATTTGTAATGTTGTATATGATTTAGTTCTCCAAAAGCTCGTTTCTATCGCATGCCATAAGAGTGAAGCATGTCTTTCATTTGGCAGACTATCAGAAAAATCAGGGGAGCTGGAAAGAATATAGGACATATACGCGATTAAGGTAACCAAACAAATCAGCTGTCAACAAACACTGTCCCAAATACAAAAATGAAATACAATGAGATCAGTATGGTGGCGCAAATTACAAATTTTGGGACAGCACATTTGACGAGTTTATGGAGACAAAGTTCTCTCATGACATAATACGCAGGGAAAGACTGCAAATATCAAATATGGCTTTGGGTCTCGCATTCATTTTATTAAAATTTTGCCCGCCATCACATTTATCAGTGTTGGAAAATCGGAGAGTATTTCATTTCACGGAATATCAGTGTGAAGATTCGAGCTCAGCAACAATCTGGTTGTAGTCAGGGATGTGGATACGAATAATAGTAAAACTCACGGCACCCGAACAACACGGCTGGTTCGGTCGTCGAAATATTGAGCAGAAATGGAAACTATTTGGCAGAAAGAAGAAGGTCACTATTTTCCCGATATTTTTGTTTATTAACTCCGACAGTCTTCAACGAATGGTTTATCATTCACAGCCATTTAACAGTGTGAAAAAACAGTGGCCATGAATTGAACCTAACCAAATATGACCAAAGAAGTGTTTGACCACTTATCAGCGACAAACGGTTTTAAAGCTGGTAGTCAGTGACTGAACCCTTCTGAACTAAATTCCGAGCGAATATTGCGAATAAAACTAGTTGTAGTAATGATTTTGAGCTAAATATCTCGTAAAAGCCCATTGTTAACATCCGCGAATATTTGTCTAATGCGCTCAATCAAGTTCAAATGTTCATATGTTTGTTAAGCTTATGGGACTAAACTGCGGGGTCATCAGTCCCTAAACTAACAAACTACCTATAACCTAACTTATACTAAAGATGGCGCAAACATCCATGCCCGAAGGGGGATTCGCACGGCCTCGCGCATTGAAACATAGGGCCTCAATGCGCTCGGCTACTCCGCCGCGGCAATGAATCAAGTCTTCCCTCTATGGATATAGGGTAAGGTGGTACAAATTCGATTTAGGTACAATTCTGATCAACATAAGGTTTCGCCCCATTTGTCAGTTTTGTAGTGTTGGTACCACTTGCCTTTGTTTGGCGTTGTAGTGTAGCAGGTTTATGCAACTCCTCCTGTCTTGTCCAAGAATACACCACTTCGTGCTACAGAGATATAATTTTTTCCTGTTAATAGTTAAGTGCAGCTAATTAGTCTAACGCGCTCTTATAAATTTTCTAGTTAAGGGTGACTGGATTCGATGCGAAAAATGCAATGTTTGGTACTCCGAAGTATGCGTTGGTGTCCGAGGGAAAACGGTGATTTTTATGTGGAAGATGCCGGTGATCAAAATTGTACCAGGAAGTGATCACAATTGTATCCAGTATAGTACATTTTCGATCGATTTTTCTCGTTTCTGTAACCTTTTTGTTGTGTTTATACCGACATTTGTAATTGTCTAATATTTGTGTTACATATTCATTAAACATCCAAGAACAAGTACTATAGTTAAAATTATTTATTTTCTCAATATATTTCTAGTTACGAAATTATCGCAATTGTACCACCTCACTCTACTACAAACGATTGAATACACCGACTGTCGGAAGATGCGTTGAACCCATACTGTGTGGAAGTTGGAGCAAAGGCACAAGATGACTGTATACTGTAGTGAGCAACAAGGTGGTTGCAATGGGCCCCGTCGTTCGTCATTCCCTCCTGCATCTAGCTATTGCAGATCCGCATCACACTTGCTGGGTTGCGTCCGACGCGTTCAATGATCTCCCAGAGGGATAATCTTCAACTATTCTTGCTCTCCAAAACGTGCTCGAAAGTTACTCTCTGTCTTTACGAGGCATACTGAAACTGTATCAAATAATACATCAATGTCCAGAGACATATTTTGGCTCGATATGTATCAAAGATATTAAATTTTAATTCAGTACCTCTCCATTAGTTTAATACTGAAATTTCAAAAGAACCGCACGATTCAATAAATCTAGTGCATCCACTCAGTCGACAGCTTCTCTTCACATAGAGCTTAAATGTGGCACTGTGCTAACCATGCGCTGTAAATTTCGCATGATTTGGATACTTCCTTCAGGGGCTTGCATTTTAGGGGGTCAGCTGTGTAAGACAGAAATGTGTAAATCTAAAGCTTTTCTCCACTAATACAACTTACTTTCTGTAAACGTTACATATAGGTAACCTACCCTCATCAAGTAGCAAAATATTTAATTTATCGTAGTCTATGAATCATTATCCACAAAAATTTTGCAAGGGTACGGTAAAGAGGAAGTGAAAAGTAACGTTTGACCTTCACGAAAAAAATGGAATTCCCTTATGCTAATACATAAATCTATGTATTCACTGAGTATTATGCAATTCAGAAACTCATTGATATAACGAAGGATGCGAAAAAGAGTCTTTCCACACGGCGTCTGTAAAGTGAACATTTAGTGCTCAAAAAAATTCTTTCAGAGTTAATGACTTGTTTAGTTAGTAAATAAGTACCTTTATGCAGCTATACAACACGGGATGATTAATGAACCTTGTAGCAGTGAAGGCAGGATACATTTTTGACAGGATACATAAGAGGTGTTCCGGTATCACCGTAGAATATTAAAATAATGTCGAAGGGTAGGGGAGATAAATTTATTTTCGCCTAACTTAATTTATGATCATTTAATAGAGGCGCACAGTGAGACGCAGAAATGTACGGCCGTTGAACTCAAGTCCTTACATCCAAACGCAAAGCAGTGGGTTCATTCAATATTTGTCTTTGAATGCTTGAGCGCGCCTGGATTCGGGAAACTTTCCGCCCCCGAAGGAATATTGAATAATACGGAGCATATTCATATTCCGAAGTAAGGCGTTTACTCAGAGACAAGAAATCTAGATCTAGAAAGGATATCTGTCTGAAAGCTTTAAGATTATATTCGGTACATGGTCACGAAAATTACGTCTTCTGCTGTTAAATAGCGAACGGTAAAATATCATATTCTTCCCCTTCGATGTGATTCTATTTGTTGATTTTAACGGTTGAAATAAAAATTGTAGCTTTATACATTTACCGCCAGAGTGCTGTTCGTCTCAATGATTTCTCTTCAGATGAACTATCCAGTTCAAAAACCCCAAGAAATAATTGTTTACATCTTCAGTACTGCCAAATTCAAGAGAAAAGTGATGCTTTTTTATTGCTCGAAAACATCTGTTCAGTGACACTGATAATCTAATGCCACAATATTTTGAACGTGACACTATCACCACACCTGTTGTGACAGGCATTAAGTAGTTTAAACCTGTTTTAAACCTGTTTTTATTTTGTTTATAAATTTGTCGCGTACAACTTACATGTCAAAATTATTACATGAATAACAGCGGCCCAGTAAAAAAAACTACGCATTTAAGTATTACTGTTTCTCAAAAAATGAGTGTCGATTGTACGAACGCAGCGTACGAAATATGTCTCCGGTTGCCCTTCAGTACGTTGTCTTTACAAGAACTACGAGGTTGCTACCAATTACCTGAATTAAAATGAGTGTGAACAACCAATAGTGGATCGTTTCTTCTTCCTCCTCTCTCTCTCTCTCTCTCTCTCTCTCTCTCTCTCTCTCTCTCTTCTATCTAGACCGCTAATCCATTAATTCGGTTAACCGAAATATGTAAGTAATCATAATGAATTTCATGCTACAGTTTCATAACAACAGAGGACTTTAAAGAATGTAAACAACAACAGTCGTAAGACAAGTGATCCAATTTTAGTGAATATTATACAGTACCGCACCAAGAAAATCTGAGTATCAGTTCGGAATTATCAGTAAATCTTGGCTACTTTAAAAAATCAAACTCTCAAAGAGATGCAAACGTTTGAGTTCTATACAAATGACTGAATGTGTTGTATAGTTGACGTTAAGAGTGTAAGCGAGTAATTTTATAGAAAATAGATTTTAAATTATGCTCAAACTTTGTTCGAAGTTGCGTTACGCCATCGTTCTCAAATACTAGATTATTAAATTCCGGTTGTTTGTGTGCAAATACAGAATGTTCAAATGTTTGTAAACCTATTGGACCAAACTGCTTTGATCATCCATCCCTAGACTTACAAACTACTTCAACTAATTTACACTTACGACAACACAAACACCAATAGCCGAGGGAGGACTCGAACCTTCGACGGGAACGGCCGTCCCGTCCGTAGCATGATGCCTTCCACTGCTTGAGTTTGTATGCTCCCACTTCACTGCCTCGTACAGTTTCGTAATATAATACTCGTCTTCTTAACATTTCAGGAATTTCATAAGCAAATTAATTTAAATTTCGCGTACTACTGTAAAATTGGTTTCCTACTTTTACAATGGACACTGAATCAGGCCATTTTTAGAAATTTTGATTATTCGTTAAAGTATTTTTTTTTTAAATGTGGGACGTCCATGTCGCACTAACATCAAGAAAGAATAAATTTACAGAACCAGTTATTCTTACTATGTATTAAGACCTGTAAAAAGAAGAAAATAAGCACGACTATTATGTCAAACAAACTTTTCAAAAGAAGCTAAATACGTAACGGTACTTTGCTACAGCTACATATAAATTAGTCCTTAAGCCTTCTTTGTCTGTGCTGCATTGTCTGCGTCTCCTGCTTGTTGTGCTTCCTCGTAATAGTTTGCCATCTGCATACGAGTGCACATAATCAGGAACTCCACTAATTCCTGGTTTGTTTTTATGATGAATGCATACATTCCCATTCTCTTTACATTTTTGTCAGTTGAAACCTGCTTTGAAAGAGGATTCAAAAAGATGTTGCCCACATATTTTTTCTATTATTACATTTCCACACGATGAAATTGTTTTCTATTGTAACGGACAAAAGAGACAAAAAGATGACGTTCTGCGAAACAATACCTTTATCGCAGCTGGTCCAGTCGGTCTATAGCACTGAATCTAATATATAAAGCAGAGTTTCGGTATATTTGTACGTGTTGCATACAAATCTACAGTTTTGTTCCAATCGTCATGAAATTTTGTACACGTAAGCGTCAATCCATGAGGACGGTCGCCGTAAGTGTAAGAATCACATACGATATATAGTTCACGAGATATGACGTTATAAACAATGAAATGTGTCTAAAACTGCTGCATTTAGCGACAATGCTGCTCAATTTCTTCTAAACCACTGGACCGATTTCAACCAAATTTGGTACACATATTCCTTACGTGAGATAACAATTTCTGTACGAGTACGAACCACATACGACACATGGTCCAGGAGATATAACGTCGTAAACAATAGGAATCGCAGAAAACTGCCACAATGCGGCGAGACTTTATAAATACACTATATGAGAATAAGAGTACTTAACGACTTGCAACAAACTTTAAACATAATTTCAAACCTTTATTAAACTTTTTCTCGCTGACACGCATAGCAAAATGATGAAAGGAAAAAAGTTTCTCGCTTACTACTTTTCCACTGTTTATGGAGTAAACTACGGCTCTCGGTATGACGTTACAATTTATAATTTGTACACTACAAATTGTAGCCGCAGGAGATTTTACACACAGTATACACACATATAGTTGAATGTACGATCTAAATTGCATCACAGTACGACACATAATTCATGAGATCTGAGCACATAAATAGTAACGTTCTGCTATTCATGGACTAAAACTACGGCATTCGGATGACGTTACAATTTATAATTCATACATTATAAATTGTAGCCGCAGGAAATTTTATAGACAGAATACACGCATATGCTTGAGTGTACCTTCTAAATTGTATGACATTACGAGACGTAGTTCACGAGATATGAGCACATAAACAATAACGTTCATGGAAAACCGCCCCATCACGCACCAAGTTTTAATGTATTACTTCATTACTACTAATTGTATTCCCAAGAGATTTTACATGCAGACCTTATACAAATAAATATACACCCGAAAAATGGCAGGAATAAATAATAAATACCCGGGCAGCGCCGGGTTTTCAGCTAGTAAAATATATGTGTTAATTTTATCAACGAACAAATCACCACAAATAGCAATTCTCTACGCATATTGGCCCTACATCAGTAAGCATTAGAAAAATTTAAATGTATTCTATCAATAAATACCTGCGCAAGTTTGTATATTTTTACAAAACACTGTAAGAATGATAATATATTTACTGAGCTTCTCTACTGCAGACAGGAAAAGCGTACACACAACTGTCGAAGTACAAGGCATAAAATGCACAATTGAAACAATTAAGGATTACCCCGCGCAATGAATCTATTTGCTCCACACAGTTTATACACTCGTCAGTACTCCGTAAGATCTCACAGATTGCAGCGTTCACATCGCTGTGATCTCGAGGAAGTAACTTTGTATGTGGGACACAATGGTCACGAAAAGTTTAACATAATTTTGTACTACCTAATAAGTAGATTACTTCAGCGTTTTAAACTTTTTAATTCGGCCAACAAATACGCAAAATACTGAAAATCACTTGGTAGCCATAATATAGGATAACTTGCAACTTGTACCGCTTTCTGCGCCTCGGAACACTCGCTTAGTTACGTAGATTCCTGGCGTCCGCGGTATGTGCGGTCACGAGTATGCGGAAATTTTGTGCGGCGTAATAGGAACTATGGTAAGTTCAGAAAGCGGAGAATTGATGGCGTTAATTTGCGGAGCGCATTTTGGCGTAAAGCAAGCAAATGGCAGGGCGAGGCGATAGCGTCTAACGAGAAGATTCCACATTAGTTGTGGTGTCATTACTTATCCGGCGGGCTCACTCACACGGGACGCGAGGAAAGCCGAGGTGTGCACCGGATTTTGCTGCGGCTTTCCCGATCGGTAATTCCTTTGCATATATTTTACGCGTGGGCACGCATACTAATAGCTCGGATTCGCCGGCCGCTTTCTGTGGAGAGGGAAGAAGGTTGCAGCAGCCGTAACGAAAGCTAATTTGTAGCGCGGGCAGCGGGTAGCGGGCAGCGGGCAGCGGGCTGCGAGCCAACGCCGGCCTGACATTGATCGCGCTGCGCTCCGCCTCTTCAGGTCCCTTCTCACTATTTACAAGGGCCTGCCAGAAGGTAGCTAACAGCCAGCACCCAGTTTATCTGGGGCGCCACGGGGACAAATCTGCTTCTTCTCTGCATACACGCGCCGGCAAACTTCCCAATCTGTCCGGTCCGCGGAAGGTAGGAATATCTCGCGAAAACAGTGGGCTACGAACTGGATATGCATTACCTCTGTAAATGAGGAGCACCTTTTCGAAACGCATTATGTCCACTGGTGGACCAAATTGAGCTTGATATGGAATCCGGTATTTTATTACCCGCTCCACACACTCATGCAATTAGATTGTGTCAGAACGCATTTTAACACCTTCAAAAAGAGCGCTGAAAAATAGCAGATGCAACAAATAGCATTTCGTCATCTAGTGTGATTGAATCAAACTGCAATAAGTCCAAATGTTCAAATGTTTGTTAAGCTTATGGGACTTAACTACGGGGTTATCAGTCCCTAAACGTACAAACTACTTATCAACTAGCTTATCCTAAGGACGGCACAAATATCCATGCCCGAGGGGGGATTCGAACCCCCGAACGTAGTGGCCGTGCAGACCGTGACTGGAGCGCCTCAGTCCCCTCGGCCACCGCGGCCGGCTTGTACATTCCAGTACGGCACCATATGGTGCATGGAAGAAGTTACTTTTCAGTGGATTTCGGAATAGTTTGAGCCATATCAAGATACTTTGCAATTATTTGTAATTTCTCACAGATGGAGGAAGAGATACAGAAATGGAGGAGGAGGAGAAATTGAGAGAGAGGGAGGTATTAGGTCAGGAGAACAGACAGAGACGATGGAGGAGAAGATAAAATGACCACAGTAAGAAAACGGGGAGGGGGGGAGACGTAGCTGAACAGAGACTCTGAATTAGGCGCACCACCGTTTCAATAAGGTGTGAGGGAGTGGGAAATGCACACAGAGAGCAGTGAAGTGATAGGCTACCAGAATATTGGAACATATGAATACTCAGATCGACCGAATAAATATTACACGGAAATAAAATATCGTTTATCACCAAGCGTTGCGATGAGAGCATTCAAAACACGCGTAAATGATTGTCAAGACAATTAATTCCAATTTATTTCAAAAACGTACAAACTACTTATCAACTAGCTTATCCTAAGGACGGCACAAATATCCATGCCCGAGGGGGGATTCGAACCCCCGACCGTAGTGGCCGTGCAGACTGTGACTGGAGCGCCTCAGTCCCCTCAGCCACCGCGGCCGGCACAATAAGTCCAACAGTTGCCTTTATTTTATTTTATTAAGCTGTGTTGGCTGCAATGTAAGACTCGTGGACTAAAGCGAAACCATTTAACTGACCAACAATGATCAGTTAATATTCGTTTTCAGTATTACAGCATTGTTGTGTATAAACGTTTATCATTCTGTCTGTTAGGAAGCCAGGCGTAAAATCATTGTTGTGCTAAGATGGAGAGTATTACAGCGAGTAAATATGTGACTGTTGGAGAGGAAATGAAACGCGGAACGAGAAAACGAATGAAGAGAAAATCAAAAAGGGCAGATTGTGCAACAGAACCCAACAAAACGCACTTTGTCCATCACTAAAGTGCTCATAGCTTGCAAGTATAAAAAGCAATTTCATTGTATTAAACACATTTGGATCAAAAGCCCTACCTAAGTATGTGGTGTAAAATTCGGATTAATTAATCGAATATTTTTTGCGGTATACGTTTTTCGCTTCTCCTGAAAAATTCACTTTTTGGGACATAATGCGTTTTGAAAAGTAGCTCCTCAAATGACGTACGAACAGAATACAGTGGAAGTACTCTCTTTATTTGTATCACAGAATTGAACGAAAATAAAACAATAAATCCTGAAGTAACAGCGAGATTTAAATTTTTTAAATAGAACTGACGTTCCAGAAAATAACAGATACAAACAATAATAAATCCGTCTCATGGGGCTCCAAACTAGAAACATCATCGAATCCAAAAGTCGTCTTACTGTTTAGGCCGCAGGGGTTGGCAACACTTCGATCGCGGCCTACTGGTAGATTGCGATTGCTTATGTGGTAGAGTGCCTGAGTACTGCGAGTGCAGAAGAAACATTGTGGACGAAAACTAACAATCATTGTTTTTGTTGGCAGTGGAAATGCGCGCTCCTTTGATATAGGTTTGTTTTATTTATTGACAACTAGCTTTGCCCGGGTATTTATTTATTTATATATATTCCTGCCATTTTTCAGTTATATATTCATTTGTATAAGGGGTGTAAGTCTTTAAAGTCTCTTAGGAATACAGTTAGTATTAAAGAATTAATAGATTAAAACTTGATGAGGAAAGTGGCGGTTTTCCATGAACGTTACTGTTTACATGCTCATATCTCATGAACTACATGTCGTACTGTGATACAATTTAGAAGGTATACTAAACTATATGCATGTATACTGTCTGCAAAATTTACTGCGTCTACAATTAGTAGTGTAGAAATTATAAATTGTAACGTCATACCAAAAGCCGTAGTTTTAGTTCATGAACAGCGGAACGTTACTGTTTATGTGCTCATATCTCATGAACTATGTGTCATAGTGTGATACAATTTAGAAGGTACACTGAACTATATGTGTGTATACTGTCTGTAAAATTTCCTGTCTCTACAATTTGTAGTGCACAAATTATAAATTGTAACGTCATACCGAGAGCCGTAGTTTTACTCCATAAACAGCGGAAAAGTAGTAAGCGAGAAACTTTTTTCCTTTCATCATTTTACTATGGTTGCCAGCGAGAAAAAGTTTAATAAAGGTTTGAAATTATGTTTAAAGTTTCTTGCATGTACTGTCATTCTTATACAGTGTATTTCGAAAGTCTCGCCGCATTATATGGTATTTTTGCGATTTCTATTGGTTATGACGTAATATCTTTTGAACCATGTGCCGTATGTGATTCTTAACCATGCAGCAATTGTTACCTCACGGTAAGGAATTTGTGTACCAAATATGGTTGAAATCGGTCCAATGGTTTACGGGAAAATGAGCAGCATTGTCGCAAAATGCAGCAGGTTTTCGCGCATCTCATTGTTTATAACGTCATATCGTATGTCATTCTTACACTTGTGGCGACCGTCCTCATGGATTGAACCTTACGTGTACAAAATTTCATAAAGATTGGAACCAAACTGTAGATTTGTATGCAACACGTACAAATATACGGACACTCTGCTTTATATATTAGATCGTGCAGAAGTGGTAGCAACTCTGAACGTGTAAAACTGTGTTTCTGAAATTTGTTCAGTCAGTCGCTACCTTTGCGCCACTCGTTGATACACTATTTCATTCATCTTTCTTCAATCTCTAGTATTGTTTCGGCACCTGCTTGGAAAAGCAATGAGTTTCGTACCATTTAATAAGGTTAAAATCATTTATTTGGTACCGTTACGACGAACTTAGAACTTCTGCATTTTTATAGTTAGTGAACGGGATATTTTGTGACTATATTTTGTGACTAAGATATTCAACCACTCCCATGAACCACAGACATTGCCGAGGTGGGGTGGCTTGCGTGCCTCAACGATACAGATAGCCGTACCGTAGGTGCAACCACAGCGGAGGGGTATCTGTGGAGAGGCCAGACAAACGTGTGGTTCCTGAAGAGGGGCAGCAGCCTTTTCAGTAGTTACAGGGGCAACAGTCTGGATGACTGACTGAGCTGGCCTTGTAACACCAGCTAATGTGGCTTTGCCACACAGCTACTGCGAACGGCTGAAAGCAAGGGGAAACTACAGCCGTTATTTTTCCCGAGGACATGCAGCTCTACTGTATGAACATATGATGATGGCATCCTCTCGGGTAAAATATTCCGGAGGTAAAATAGTCCCCCATTCGGATCTCCGGGCGGGGACTACTCAGGAGGATGTGATCATCAGGAAAGACAATACTGGCATTCTACGGGTCGGAGCGTGGAATGTTAGATCCCTTAATCGAGTAGGAAAATTAGAAAATTTAAAAAGGGAAATGGATAGGTTGAAGTTAGATATAGTGGGGATTAGTGAAGTTCGGTGGCAGGATGAACAGGATTTCTGGTCAGGTAAGTACAGGATTATAAATACAAAATCAGTTGGGGGTATCACAGGAGTAGGATTGATAATGAATAAGAAAATAGGAATGCGGGTAAACTACTATGACCAGCACAGCGATCGAATTATCATTGTCAAGATAGGTACGAAGCCAACACCGACAACAGTAGTACAGGTTTATATGCCAACTAGCTCTGCCGATGATGAGGAGATCGAAGAAATATATGAGGAGCTAAAGGAAATTATTCAGACAATTAAGGGAGAGGAAAACTTGATTGTTATGGGAGACTGGAATTCGGTAGTAGGACAAGGAAGGGAAGGGAAGATAGTGGGTGAATATGGTCTGGGCAAAAGGAATGAAAGAGGAAGCCGCTTGGTAGAATTTTGCACGGAACATAATTTAGTTATAACAAACACCTGGTTTAAGAATCACAAAAGAAGGTTGTATACGTGGAAGAGACCAGGAGACACCGGGAGATACCAGATAGATTTTATAATGGTAAGACATAGATTTCGGAACCAAGTTTTGAAGTGTAGAACATACCCAGGGGCAGACATAGACTCTGACCATAACTTGTTGATTATGAACTGTAGGCTGAAACTGAAGAAACTACAGAAATGTAGGAAAATAAGGAGATGGGACCTAGAAAAATTGAAGGAACCCGAAGTTCTTAAGAATTTCAGAGGGAGCTTCAGGCAACAATTGATAGAAACAGGGGAAAATAAAACAGTTGAGGAGGAATGGGTAAAATTGAGAGATGAAATAGTGAAGGCAGCAGAGGACAAAATAGGCAGGAAGGCAAGACCTACAAAGAATCCTTGGATATCACAGGAGATACTAAATTTAATCGATTAAAGGAGAAAGTATAAAAATGCAGTAAATGAAACAGGCAAAATGGAGTACAGACGAGTAAGAAATGAGATTGTCAGGAAGTGCAAAATGGCTAAGCAGGAATGGCTAGAAGGCAAATGCAAGGATGTAGAAGAATGTATAAATAGGGGAAAAATAGATACAGCCTACCGGAAAATAAAAGAAACATTTGGCGATAAGAAAAACAGCTCTATGAATATCAAGGACACTGATGGAAAACCAGTTCTCAGCAAAGAAGGGAAAGCTGAAAGGTGGAAAGAGTATATAGAGAGGCTCTACAAAGGAAATGAACTTCGAGACATTATTGTAGGAAGGGAAGATGATGTAGATGATGATGAAATAGGAGATACTATACTGAGAGATGAATTTGACAGAGCACTGAAAGATCTAAGTCGAAACAAGGCCCCTGGAGTAGATGATATCCCGTCAGAGCTACTGAAGTTTCTGGGAGAACCAGCCATGACAAAATTGTTTCACATTGTGTGCAAGATGTATGAGACAGGTGAAGTACCCTCAGACTTTAAGAAAAATGTTATAATCCCCATTCCAAAGAAAGCCGGTGCAGACAGGTGTGAAAACTACAGAACCATCAGTGTAATAAGTCATGGTCGCAAAATATTAACACGAATTATATACAGAAGGATGGAAAAGCTGGTAGAAGCCGACCTCGGGGAAGATCAGTTTGGGTTCAGGAGAAATGTAGGAACACGGGAGGCAATACTCACTTTACGGCTTATCCTAGAAGATAGATTAAGAAAAGGCAAACCAACATTTCTAGCTTTTGTAGATTTGGAGAAGGCTTTTGACAACGTTGATTGGAATAAACACTTTAAAGTTCTGAAGTAAGCAGGAGTAAAATATAGGGAGCGTAAGGTTATTTACAACTTGTACAAAAACCAGACAGCGGTTGTCAGAGTTGAAGGGCATGAAAGGGATGCAGTGGTTGGAAAGGGAGTAAGACAGGGTTGTAGTTTTCCCCCAATGTTGTTCAATTTGTATATTGAGCAAGCTATAAAGGAAAGCAAGGAGAAATTTGGAGAAGGAATTAAAGTTCAGGGTGAAGAATTAAAAACATTGCGTTTTGCCGACGACATAGTAATTCTGTCAGATACAGCAAAGGACCTGGAAGAGCAATTGAACGGAATGGACAGTGTGCTGAAAGGTGCATATAAGATGAATATTAAACAAGAGCAAAACTAGGGTAATGGAGTGCAGTGTAAGAAAATCAGGTGATGCTGAAGGAATTAGATTAGGTAACGAAACAATAAAGGAGGTAGAGGACTTTTGTTACTTGGGCAGTAAAATAACAAATGATGGTCGCAGTACAGATGATATAAAATACAGAATGGCAATGGGTAGAAAGGCGTTTTTGAAAAAGAGAAATTTGTTAACATCGAATATTGATTTAAGCCTAAGGAAGTCCTTTCTAAAGGCATTTGTATGGAGTGTTGCCTTGTATGGGAGTGAAACATGGACGATAAGCAGTGTGGACAGAAAGAGGATAGAGGCTTTTGAAATATGGTGCTACAGAAGAATGCTGAAGATTAGGTGGGTGGATCGCGTAACTAATGAGGAGGTACTGAACCGAATTGGGGAGAAAAGAAATTTCTGGCATACCTTGACTAAAAGAAGGGATAGACTGGTAGGACACATTCTTAGACATCAAGGAATTGTGAATTTAGCGCTGGAGGGAAGTGTGTGGGGTAAAAATCGCAGAGGGAGACCAAGAGACGCGTATAGTAAGCAGATTCAAGTGGATGTGGGTTGTCGTTCTTATGAGGAGATGAAAAGGCTTGCTCAGGATAGAGTAGGGTGGAGAGCTGCATCAAACCAGTCTCTGGACTGAAGACCACAACAACAACAACAACAAGATATTCAAATTTGATCTTGTACACAGAACTTGAAATAATATCATTAAAAATTATTTTTCTCTCAAAAGTGTTACAGAACCCGAAACTGCTGGCCTCTAATCCCATTAGAGACATATCTTGTATTATTAATGTTGCAGTTAGAATAAAGGTCTTTTTTCTTCTTGTTAACTATGCGAATCATTGTTTTTAAATATGGATGCAATAAAAAATCAACATTAAACAAGGTAACTCTCGGAAAACTGGACTCCTGTATTCGAATAACTGTAGCAAGTTATTCAACAAAAGTCAAGAACAAAATTAAGAGAAAATCTACTCAAGTTTCACATTAAAGCTTAGATAATATTTGTAAAATATTATGTTGTTGTTGGTTTTTGGAAGGGACTAAACAGCGATGGTTATCAGTCCCTAAAATATTATGAAATAAATTTTTAATAGTTAGAACAAATAGTGATGATGTAAAAGTTTTCCTGTTAAATATAGTTGCTCTACTGTATTAAAAAAGTGGAAATGTAGGAATTACTGTATATTGTAAAGAAGTAGATCACATTGATACGATGGTATGAAATAGTAGATCGCCAAGGCTTTGTGGTTGCCTACCGCTGGTTTAAGGCATTGAAATAAATTCAACGGCAATTTTTATGTCGGACAAGGATTCGAATGTTTCGGGCCAGTGGTCGCCTTAACTAAGTACACTATCCAGGCACACTTTCCGTCCTTAGAATGTGAGCATATAGCACACTACGATAGTAGTGTCTGCTGCCCATTACTTCCTCTTGTACGCAGCCTAGCTGTAGTTCCACAACACAGCCTATAGCAAAAAATATCAACGGTAGACGAGCACGGCATCAATTATCACCATGAATAACAAAAACGCGTATGGAAATTTCCATATGGAAATACTTAGCATATAGCGCGGTCTTTCTTCGTTGGGGCATACATGAATTACTCAATATATATATATATATAATTACTTTTTGAATGTTTCGCATTCAAGATCTTAAGTAGAAATGTCCTCGCCGTCCTCATTATCAAAGTAACTTTCATATGTACTGACAATCATTCACAAAATACTGTGTATTTTTGTCATTTTTATTTTATTATATTGAAATATCGAATAGTTTGATAACGTTGTGAATCTAAGAGCGTTACGTGAACTTCGGTTATTCTGGTACTCAAGAATCGAGGACTACAGTCACTAACATTATTGTCCATGTTCTGTGTTACATGAGCTAATAGCTGACACTAATTAAAGCAGAAATGCTGCATTCAATCAGCGAACACAAGAAAGAAAAGTTTGTTTCATTTAGATAACTTTTCCTTAACAATTGTATATAATACTTTGCTTCGTTAATGAGGCATTTTTATATGCATCTTACATGAACAGAAAATTCGTTATTCGACCATATTATTTAAAGTGAGCTGCAGGCTACCATGAGAGGCATTGCTGTAATTGTAGTACATGCGTTTCTCGTAGTTGTTTAGAGATATTGTCTGTAGTTACGTGGTCATAAAGTGTACAGTCCGTGACAAATGTTTTTATATCAATCATTTTTCCTGAATTGTAAATTCAAGTATGGTAAATTTGTATGTAACATCGCACTGACGAACATCATGACGAACGAATTAGAAGTTCGAACATTAAAGGTACCCTTTTCAGTTAAATAAATCGCACATGCACCGTAAATTATTTAAGGAAATTCTATTTATCGTTACTATCGCGAAAGCAAATCCATTACTTAAATATTGTACTTCGCCACCTCTCTCGGTACTTCGTAAGTGGGGAAGAAAGTGTAATTGCTCAAACTAGTCCATTGGATCCAAAAAATAAATCATGGACTAGCACATAGTAACAAAAACCTTCGTTTTTTGTCTGTTTCTCAGTCCCATCGCGTATGCATTATATAGAACCAGACTTTGTTTTGTCATTCAAAAATTCTTGTTAGAAATTTGTAAAAGAATTGAGGTCTTTGTCCGCATTGGGTGGAAGGACGGGAGTATTACGATCAAACAGTGGCTGCTAGGAAAACATCGAGTCTTTTGTCGTAAAAAAGTTCAGAAACAATAGGAAGAGTCAATTCCAAGAGCCTGAGGTGCACCGTAAACCTCTACTTAATTCTCAACGTGTTCGGGCAGCTGCCTCTCGGTCGCTCGAAAGCAGCGAACTACGTGAAACGCGATTAACTGCTGATCGTGAGCACCATACCAAGGTGCACGCTTCGCAAACATTTTCTGAACGCGAAAGCAGGACTTACGTGAACTCTCAGAAAGTTCGTAGAGTTTCTTCTCGTTGGCGACAGGAATCAGGTAAGGAACGTTGCGATCACGCGTGCCAGAATCATAATATCGTCTAGGCTTACATTGTTCTACCTCATTTCTGTATTCCTTCGGTTGTCCCCATTTTTCAATATTACACAGTGAACTAAACATGTATGCTTTCCAGTTATTTAAAAAAATGGTTGTAATGGTAAGGGACCAAACTGCTGAGATCATCGGTCCACATATTTACAAAACACTTTAACTTATACTAAGGACAACACACACACACACACACACAAACACATGCCCGAAGGAGGATTCGCACCTCCGACGCGAGCGGCTGCGCGATCCGTAATATGGCAGCCCAGACTGCACGGTCATTCCCGAACGACCCAATTATTTCACTGCACATTCTGAGTCCGTCTAAAGCACATAACAAATTCCCAGTTAAGAAAGAGGTGGCTATATCCTCATTTCATTCGTCCGTAGATTATGTACGCAATGAATTTTTTATCTCAAAATAAATGAAATACGTCGTCTTTTTCTACACCTGAATGTTTACTTGTAGTTATTTTATCGCATTTCATTCTGTCCTTCAACTTGTGATACGTGGTTTGAAAAGAATACTAGTAGATGTACTATATCGAAATAACTCGATGCATGTAATACGCTTTGTTCATATAACAATGTACCACTTACAACACTGATTCATATGCACTGATAACATCAGAAATTCTGTAGAATCCCCCTTGCGTAAACCCGAGTGACGTGTTGCAGTGGTTAGTACGCTCGACTCGTATTCGGGAGGATGGCGGTTTAAATGCACCTCCGGCCAACCAGGCTGAGGTTTCCCTTCATTTCCCTAAATCGATCCAGGCAAATTCCTGAATGGTTCCAAATGTATTAATGTTTGTACTAATGTTTGTAAATCTATTGAACCTAACTTCTTTGGTTATTAGTCCCTAGGTTTACAAACTACTTAAACTACGTTAAACAAACCTAAGGACAACACACGCACCGAAGCCTGAGAGAGGACTCGAACCTCAGACAGAGAGCAGCCGCGCACTCCGCAGCAAGGCGCCTTAGAATGCACGGCCACTCCATCGCGGCAGGGTGGTTCCTTTGGAAGGGTACAACCTATTTCCTTCCCATCCTTATCGAAGCAGACCGATCTTGTGCTCCCGCCTTTAATGACTACGCTGTCGACAGGCCGTTTAATCTTTCTTCCTTCTTCCCACATGCGATCCACAAAATATATAATTCAGTATTTTGATACAGATCGACTTTCTCGTTTCGCTGATGCAAGTTGTGATGTTCTGCAGCTCTAGGGCTCCAAATTCTAGCGTACAACAAACTGTGGGTACCATATATAAATCATTGCATGAGAAACGGTGTGCTGTAATAGATGTTATAACAAAGGAAAACAATGGAAATACTCCAGCAATGCCCCACGTTAGCATGCGCAAGTGTAGTGTAGACAGTGTATTCAGTGAAACTGTTGCGTCTTCTAAGTATTCTTCCAATGAATCGTAACCTTCGCTTCGCCCTCGCTAGAATAATTTCTACGGGTTCTCTCCAATTAAAGTAATTCGAAATTTAAATTCCTAAGTATTTAATTGAATGAACGGCTTGTAGGTTTGAATGATCTATCATGTATATGAAGTTTAACGGATTTCTTTTAGTGCCTATATGGATGACATCACACTTTTCATTGCAAACTGCAAATCTTTGCACCATACAGATATATAATCGTTTTGCAGCTACTTTTGATCTTCGGGTGGCTTTTCTAACCGTTAAACGACAATATCATCCGCGATCAATCTTGGAGATTTGCTCAGATTGTCTCCTAAACCGTTTATAAACATAAGCAATAGTAGGTTTCCTGGGTAACGTCAGATATCACTTCTGTTTTTCTCGATGAATTTCCATCAATTACTACGTACTGTGTCCTTTTTGACAGGAAATAGAGAATCCAATCGCATAACTGTCGCGATATTCCATAAGCACGCAGATTGATTAAAATCCGCTAGCGAGGTACAGTGTTGAAAACCTTCTGGAATACTAGAAATATGGAATCGATTTGAGATCCCTTGTCGATAGCACTCATCACTTCATGTGAGTAAAGACAATCCGTGTTGACTATGGGTCAATACGTCGATCTCTTCGAGGCACTTCATAGTGTTTGAGGAAAGTATATGTTCTACAATACTGCAGCAAACCGACGTCGCCGATATACATCTTCTCTCCGTTTGCCTTTCTTGAATATTGTAGTGACCTGTGCAACATTCCAATCTTTGGGTACGGATCTTCCACTGAGAGAGCGGTTATATACGATAGGTGTGAAGCTATTGTATCAGCATATTCTGAAAGGAACGTAACTGTTATACAATTTGGACCAGGAGATTTGCTGTAAATAAGTGATTTAAGTTGCTTTATCACTCTAATGATATCTACTTATAAGTTACACATGACGGCAACTGTTCTTGACTCGATTTCTGGAGTTTTGCTACGTCTTCTTTAGTGAAAGAATTTCGGAAAGCTGTGTTTAGCAATACTGAAGTAGTGGGGCTGTCATCAATAGCATTACCATTGCTATCGCGTAGTGAAGGTATTGATTGTGTTTTGCCTCTAGTATACTTTACACATGATAGGAATTTCTTTGGATTTTCTACGAAATTGCTGTACATGGTTTCTTCGTGGAAACTATTGGAAGCTTTACGCACTGAAGTTCGCGATAAATTTCGAGTTTCTGGCAAGGATGGCCAATCAAGGAGATTTTGTTTTTTTGTTTTTTTGCTTTTAGAAGAGTCTTCTAAACTATTTTATGTACCACCTCTTCTGTTAATGTGATTGGTATAAATCTGCCAATTATTGTCGATATCATTTCTTTGAATGTAAGCCACATCTAATTTACAATCGCATTGTTAGTTTCTAAGGACTGGAGATTCTCATTCAGGAAAGCGTTAATCTGCCTTTTTGAATAGATATATTTTTTGTTTAATTTTGGTGGATTTTTGATTTACGATATTCAACTCGCTACAACAACTCTGAGTTCACTAATCCCTGTATCTGTTATGATTCTCTTTTTTAACTCCGGATTATTTGTTTTTAGGAGTTAAAGTATGTTTTCACAACCCTTCGAGTGGGCTCCTGAACAAATTGCTAGAGATAGTTTTCGACAAATGCATTCAGTACAATTTCTGGTGATGTTTTATGCTTGCCTCCGGATTTTAACATGTATTGTTGCTAAACATATCGAGGGTAAGTTAAATTCACCACCAGCTATGGTTGTATACACTATGTTTTTGAAATTTAAACCCAGCTTACTTTGAAAATTTCTGCAGTCGAATCACATGATCAAGTGGACAGTAAAAAAAATCAATTACTAATTTATTCCGCTTGTCAGTTATAACCTCTACCCATATCAACTTACAGGAAATACCTACGTTAATTTCGCTACAGGGTGAATCTCTTCTGACAGCAAAAAATAGGCCATCAGCTATTTTATTCAATCTATCCTTTCTGTACACCATTTGTCCTTATGAAAAATTTTCAGGTGAACTTATCTCAGGCTTTATCCACCTTTTACTTGCTGATTTGTTTTGTACTTTCTGTTAGTGTTTGGACCTCTGGTACTTACCGCAGACAGCTTCGACAATTTACAACTGTTAGAACAATGGTTCTTAAATTTGTTTTGCTTTTTTCGTTTTTACTGACCTGTACATCCTGAGTCTGAAACCCTTACTGACGGTTTCCAAGACTCTCCAACCTAAAAAAAAACGCCCAGTCAATGCCGCATAGTCCCCGCTGCTAGTGTAGCTGCTTCCTGCGTGTAGTGAACGCCTCACCTAATCAGCGGAACCGGGAACACTACCATCCGATGCCGTATTTCGACGAAACTGTAGCCTTCACGGTCGCGGAACCGTCTGAGCCTCTGATTCACACCCTACAGTCGGCTTTGTACCAGACATCCGCAATCGGTCCCGTCAACTATACTGCAGATTGTGAGCTCTACCTTCATCTTGCAAGGAAGACAGTCAGTCTTTACTAGTTCAGATACACGCTCAAAACCGGAAATTATCTCTCCCAACCGACACAAATAATTGGTACCGACTTGAGTCACCACTGTAGTTTGCTGCACCCTGTACTCTTCATAGTACCCGGAAGGACCCGTTACACATCTGGGATGACTCCACCCAGTATGCACACGGAATACACACTGGCCTTCTTCCCCTCCCTAGCAGCCTTATCCCTAAGGAGCTCCATTACCCGCCTAGCGTTGGACCTCCCAACTATAAGTAATATCGCCCAGATCTTGCAAGCTGAGAGGTAACCACAGGACAAGCGATACCACGCTGCTCAGGAAGATTGCCCGGCTCAGATAGCGCTTCTAATCAGTTGGTAAGACGTAAGATGAACTAGGGAGGCCTCTAGACAGGTCCCTCAAGGAATTCTTTCGCTATTCGCTACGCACTGGGGCGACCTACCACGAGACCCCGTGTCGGATGTCTGCCTCATTTCAAGCAATAACAGAGCCGGCCGCACCCGCGTGCCGATCGGTGGGCACATCGGACATCCTACAGTTCCCCACTATCGGCCCACAACAGCGGTGCTCCTGGATCGCAGCCTCCAGCTGTGCAACGGAAGTCAACACCGCTTTCAGCTGGGAGCTAAGCTTCACCAACTCAGCTCGCATCCTAAAAAGACGCGATATAGGATTCTACAGAAGATTAGTAATGTAAACGCGAGAACTGCAACAAGAAGTAAGACTATTACGCAGAAGTAAAAGAACTGAGCAATTATATTTGACAAGTGTGACTAAAACGACTGTTGCGGTAATGGAGGCGCAAATACACAGCTATAAAACTTGACGACTTGGAAAAGACGAGAGAGTAGGTCTAATAAATGCAAAAACAAGCAACGGAAGTAAGAATAAAAATGCAGAGCAGACTAGAAAATGAAAATAGCCTGCTGGTACTTAATTTATGTGAGCTGCCGGTGCTGCCTACTTGAGAGCCGCCGTCCAAGTGGATCGGCTGGTGCTAGTATATTAGTTAGCTAATGGTCATCCAGTGGCACGGCTCTATCAAAAGCAAAGGACCGACATGCAAGTCGCCAGAGTTGCATTATCAATTTATTCCATAGCTCACAGAACCTCATTTAAGATTTACACTCACACATCAACACAGTGGATCAGCGTCATCTATCTGTACTGGGACATCATCTGAGAAGACATCAGGCAATTGAAAAACTTTATAAAAGAACTTTTCACTCTATCCTGACGTGATAGAATACAACTATGCCCCACACGTGTTCTGCATTACTAGTACAAATATCGACAGGTGCACATAGGTAATGCTATAGAGTGAAAGGGGAAAGAAAATGGAAGGCAGAAACTGTAAAATTTTAAAAGTGTCGAAGAAGTCACATAGCACCCGACTCTTCATTCTACTACCCCAGTAAAGTCGTAGATTCAAATCCATCTCTGGCCACCCGTAGTTAGGCTTTCCGTCATTTCTCTAAATTACTCCAGGCAAATTCCGGGATGGTTTCTTTGAAAGGGCACGGACGATATCCGTGTCCATCCTTACCCAAAATGCGAACATGAGCCCTGTCTCTAATAACTACGCTATCGATAGGAAGTTAAACGTTTTCCTTCATTCCTTCTTTACTCTCCTTGTTCTATCTCTCACCTTTCGAAAACCTATGAGTTATGATAGCGGAATAACTTGCCCGAGCCACATCACTCGCTGCTACTCCTTCTGAACTTTGGCAATATGTACGAGAAGCATGGACTGCTCTACCCAACAAACACCAGAGCCTGTTTGATTCAGTGGCGAAGCCTGTAGTAGCGGTTTTAGCCCTCAATGAGGGCAACACTATATCCTGATTTCATCTGCCTCGCTTCCCATGGGGATGTATTTTCAATAACTTGATGTTTGTAGAACGTGCTGTGTCTCAAATACGTTTCGCTGTGATATCTTTGGTACTTCTTTGTGTTTTCCAGGTTCAGCAGTGTATTGGCAGTAGCACCCTTAGCAACGCTCTGGATAGTGCCTGTCTGAGACTATACGTATATGTAAATCAGTCAATATTTCATCAGCAACTGCACTTTGAAACGTTTTTGTGATTGTTCTCAAAAAAAAAAAAAAAAAAAAAAAAAAAAAAAAAAAAAAAACAGAAGAGGACAATTAGTCAAACATTTATTCCCCGTTGACAATACGTCAGTTCCTCTGAACCCCTGCAGTACTACAGAGTGGGAAAATGTTACAAATTCCGCAGCCTTTATACCGCTCAGAATTTTAATCGGAAAAATGTTGGCGCTGGGACACTCTTCAAACCGTGCGCCGTTTAGCATTCAGAATATACTCCCCGACACGCTCGCTCGCCTGGCTTTATGTCGGGCTGCCTCTATCCATTCTTCCGGGACACGGACCATAAATAAGCAAAATTTTATGTAAAACACCTACCGCTATCGGTTTTGAACTACAGTGTTCACACCTTCATCAAAATGCGTAGCCGTGTACTCTGTTTACAACGTAGCAGAAACTTATTTTCACTACTAATGACGTAATTTACTTTACGGTATATAAGAGTGCTCGTCGCAAAACACTTTAATAAGGGGATTTTTCTTACATACAGTTAAACAGTACACCACTTGAGTTATTTTAGCCTAGTTTCATTACACATTCAAACGTTTTTCATATCGCTTCTCAAGCTTCTAAATCGGTCGCTAGTCAATGAAGCCACTCACTGACGTTCTCGTTGCTGTGAGTTCAGAAATGGGGAAACGGTGATTGTATCCGACCACTTGATCCAATTAATCCACTTAGAAATGTCCATCACTCAGAAAAGTCTTTTGTGGACGTTAGTGCGTCCCATTTGTGTGTGTGTTGTCCTTAGCATAAGTTAGTTTATATAGTTTGTAAGTCTAGACACTAATGACCACTGCATTTTGGTCGCATAACCTAACGCTGAACAATTCAGCTTTTTTCTTTCTTCTTTTTTAATCACAGAAATTGTACTATTCCTGGTACATCACACTTCATGGGATCAAATGTTTGTAAACATAATGGGCCAAACCGCTGAGGTCATTGGTTCCTTGACTTAAGGTTTACTTAAACTACCAGGCGATCAAAAAGTCAGTATAAATTTGAAAACTTAATAGATCACGGAATAATTTAGATAGAGAGGTAAAAATTGACACACATGCTTGGAATGAAATAGGGTTCTATTAGAACAAAAAAGTTCAAACATGTCCAACGGGTGGCGCTTCATCTGATCAGAAAAGCAATAATTAGCATAACAAATTAAGACAAAGCAAAGATGATGTTCTTTAGAGGAAATGCTCAATGTGTTCACCATCAATCCTCAACACTAGATTTAGTCGAGGAATAATGTTGTGAACAGCACTGTAAAACATGTACGGGGTTATGGTCACGCATTGGCGTCGGATGTTATCTTTCAGCATCCCTAGAGACGTCGGACGATCACGATACACTTGTGACTTCAGGTAACCCCAAAGCCAATAATCGCACTGACTGAGGTCTGGGGACCTGGCAGGCCAAGCATGACGAAAGTGGCGGCTGAGCACACGATCATCTTCAAACGACGCGCACATGAGATCATTCACGCGTCTAGCAATATGGGTTGGAGCGCCATCCTGCATAAAAATCGTACGTTCCAGCAGGTGTTTATCAGCCAGGCTGGGGATGATGCGATTCTGTAACATATCGGCGTACCTCTCACCCGTCACGGTAGCAATTACTAAACCATAACCACGCAGTTCCTCGAAGAAAAAAGGCCCGATAACGGTAGATGTGATAAATCCAACCCATACCGTGACATTCTCGTCGTGCAATGGAGTTTCCTCGACAGTTCTAGGATTTTCGGTAGCCCAAATTCTGTGCTTGTGGGCGTTGGCAGACCCTCGGAGCGTGAAATGAGCTTCGTCGGTCCACAACACTTTACTCAACCTGTTGGCATCTTCCACCATCTTTTGAAACGCCCACAACGCAAATGCCCTCCGCTTCATTAAATCACCAAGTAACACTTCATGGTACCGATGGATTTTGTAAGGATAGCATTTGAGTGTACGGCTAAGTGCCAGCCAAACAGTAGTGTATGGAATGCCGGTGCGACGTGCGACTGCACGAGCGCTGACTTCCCCGTGCATAGAGGAACCCTCTACTGTCTCCATTTCATCATGAACCGTCTCAGCAGTACTACGCCTGGTGCTCGGTCGGCCGCTACGGGGTCTATCGTCTAAACAACTCGTGGCTTCGAACTTCGAAATCATTCTCGCCACAGCTGCATTTGTCAACGGACCTTTGCCCTTTCGAATCCCCTTCCTATGGCGATAGGATCGTAACCCTAAACTAGCACATTCCCCATTCTGATAATACAGCGTCACTAAAAGCGTCTTTTCATGTAACGTCAACATGCTGCGACTGCTGGTGCATCTGATGCTCTCTTTCATTACAGCTCCCATTATACCCGATTTTCATGCGCAGTCACTGGCGTTTTGCTGTTTCTTTTTTTTTTCTTGTTCTAATAAAACCTCATGTCATTCTAAGTATGTGTGTCAATTTTTACCTCTCTATCTACATTATTCCGTGATTTATTAAGTTTCAATTTTATACTGACTTTTTGCTCACCCGGTGACTTACACTAAGGAAAACACACACACACACAAACACAAACACACACACTCACGCACGCACGCACGAGAGAGGACTCGAACCTCCGACGGCATCAGTCAAACATTCCCTGAGATGGCACCTCAGACAGAGAGGCCTGTGAGTTGTGTGATACTGTATCGTTTCGGACATTTTAAACGATTATGTTGGTGACAGAAATGGCCGAATACAACCTCATACTGCCGGGAGCTTACTGAACGTTATACAACCAGAAAAAAGATTGGCAATGCTATCGATTCTCATCCGCGTGATGTAAGAGACCGAAACTTAATTTCCAAATCGGACTCATAGAAAGAATACTTCCTAATCGCAATTTATAAGGTGTGTTAAGGTATTTGTCTCGTCCTCGTTGCGTTGTTGAGAACAAAACTACAATACAATACGTTGTCTGCCCACATTACATTATTTAAGTTAATGATTTTGAAAGTTAATTAAGCGTTGCATGTTGTTTTGTCAGCGTCAAAAACTGTTACTCAACTAGTTTCGTCTCATACTTGCATGCTCTTGTGTATAAACGTTACGGACCTACCGTAGAAGTCACGGAGCGGTTAGCAGACTGAACTCGCGTTCGGGTGGACGGTGGTTCATATTCGCTTCCGGCAATCCATATGCAAATTTCCGCTCAAATTTCTGGATGATTCCCTTGAATGGGCACTTCCAATTACTTTTACCGTCCTTACTGAAACAATGCGAGCGTGAACGTCGTCTCTAACGACCACTCTGTTGACGGGACTTGAAAGCCTAATCTCCCTTCCTTCTTTCCGGTCCTGGTGAGCCCCCCAGAACCGGCCGGGCCACGCCGCGTCGTGCTTTTCGCAACGGCATCGTCCAGATTCTGTTCAATGTTCAAATGTTTGTTAAGCTTATGGGACTTAACTAAGGGGTCATCAGTCCCTAAACTTACAAACTACTTATGAACTACCTACAACTAAGGACGGCACAAATATCCATGCCCGAGGGGGGTTTCGAATCCCCGACCGTAGTGACCGTGCAGACCGTGACTGAAGCGCCTCAGTCCCCTCGGCCACCGCGGCCGGCCCATATTCTGTATAGAGGAACATGGGGTCAGTACAGTACTCTCGTTATCTTGAAGCTGATTATCATCACTCATGTAGCTAATCAATGGTCGCGATGAGGTTGAGTGCGCAGCGATAGATACCTCCCATGAAGATAAATCCGTATCAGTATCGGAAATTGAACCGAGACCATCCGTATAGCGGTCAGACATGTAGTTACAGAGGTGGATGTCTTTATACATCGCTGGCCATTGAATTACAGCGTTATGAAAATGCGAAGGAACAAACGTAAAATTTGCATGCTTTGGAGAGCGTTTGAACTGGAAAATGGTGTACCTACGAAACCACTACTTTCTCTTGTAGGTGTTTGAATCAAGTGGATTTTAGAACGTCGTGAAGGATTGCGCACTAGAAATCTGCATAAGAAGCTTCAGGTGCTTTTTACTATTTTTAAGAGTGTGCGTTTTGTGCCGCAGTTACTGACAAGGAGACCACAGGGGTATCGGACTTTAGATTTTTATTATATTTCTGGTACGTGAAGTCCAGAACTTAAATAACTATCAACCAAAGCCATTCGACGAAACTTTCAAAAATTATCTAGAATATCGACTTTCAGGTTTTGCAAGTACATCTAAGTACATGTAAGTACCAATAATTAAAACAGTTGTAGTATCTATTACTGTGGCTTAGGTGGTAGCGTTCTTACCTTACAACGCTGGGATATGTGCTTGGAATCCCATTGTGACCCTTTTTTATACCTTTATGTGTTGTGTTCCAATACTTACACAAGTAATTGGGGGTTGTGCGCGCGGCCGATACCCCCCCCCCCCCCCCCTCCCGTGTGCATGGGTGTTTATGTTGTCGTTAGGTTAGTTCACCTTAGTTTAAGTAGTTTGTAAGCTACGGACTAATTATCACGCAGTTGAGTCAGATAGATTTACAAAAATTTGATTTTGGAAATGCAGGTTTCCCATGACACACACCACTGATTTGTTTTAATAATAATAATAATAATTATTATTATTATTATTACAGAGTGTTATTGTAAGCATGGTTTCGTGCTGTTCCAAGCGTCGAAGCTCAAAGGTGTCTCATGAAAATATTAATTTACATGTAGACATGGAGTCTGGTACAGAGCGACCACATCAAAATTATTAATACAGGAAGAAACAGATTTGGTTGCATTGAAACCTTTATTTGAATTACAAATCGATTTCAGTCAGTGCCTGACCATATTCAGTGCTGTAATAAATCAAAAATACAAAATCAGTCTCTGTGGCTGTAATGTCATTACAATATTAAGAACGTAAGAGACTATATGCAGACGTATAAGTCTTCATAATATGAAGAAACAAAGTAGGAGAATATAGTAACGAATATAGGAACGAAACCCTGTGGGCCCACAAATACTAGCGGTTTGCATGTTAACATTATATAAGAACTGATTATAGTGGATGACAATGATATTCCTGATTTTTTAGCTTCACGCTCAGCTATGTGTGTGCAGATAGCACCCAGCACCACTACATAAATTATTACAAGTCAATATACGCCAACTTTATGACACTTTTGTGTTTGTACATACTGTATAACGTTATAGAGGGCAACACTGCACAATGTAAAATTTCATTATGGTTTTAGTTTTAGATTTTGTTTTACACACTCCTATGTGTAAATATTTTTGTTTCTCATATCGTGTATCCCAGATAAATTTGGTGTATACAAAATCTTCTTTAAAAAAATGGCTTATAGTAACTTGTAATAATTTATGTAGAGGGCGCTGGGTGCTATCTGCATACACGCAGCTGAGCGTGAAGCTAACAAAACAGTAATATGATTTACATCCACTGTAATCAGTTCTTGTATAATGTTAACATGCAAACCACAGGGTTTCGATTCTAGGTATGATACTATATTCTCCAATTTTGTTTCTTTATATTGTGAAGACTTATACGTCTGCATATAATTTTTTACGTTTTTAATATTGTAATGACATTACATCTAAAGAGGTTGATTTTGTATTTTTGATTTATTACAGCACTGAAAATGGCCAGACACTGACTGAATTCTAGTTGTTAATTCAAATAAAGGTTTTATTGCGACCAAAGCTGTTTATCCCTGTTTTAAGTAATAATTTTCTTGCTCTAAGAATGTCATTTAAAGTAGAATCTAAAGTGAAACCGAACTTTTCATAATAAATTTCGTCTCTGCACAATATTTTAGTGACGTAGGTTTCACGAGCAAAAGTGTTTTGCGTAAGGCGACTCATTACTGTCTCGACATCATTGGAAAACGGAAGACGTCCCACAAGTTACTCTGTAGTCCCACGGCGATCGCTACATACGTGAACAAGTCACGTTTCTCACTCCAAGCTCTTCCGACCCCTGGAAAGTTCATAGAAACTTTACGGCTACTGGAGTATTGCGTCTGTTGCTCCGAGAGGTTAATACTCTTCTTAATTGAAGTTTCCTTTGCGCGGCTTTTGTCCTGCAAGGTCTTACTACCTGAGATACTTGGCGGAAAGAAGCCCTAAGCATACCGAAATTCCCGAGAAGTAATTTACAGATTGCTTACTGAGAACAACAGAACGTGGCCGAACAAGCCTACACGGGATACAAATTCTGAGAAGGAAAACAAGATGAGACGCAGCTCCGAGGGACATTTCTTGGAAAAAAAAATTCTTGCAAAATTGCAATTGGCGCATGTTTTGGATCGCATGGTTTCAATACTGCATCACGCTTCTAAAAAATCTGTAGTGAATACTACATAATAACAACAGATTCACAAAAAGAAAAAGTGTAAGAAATCTAAGAAGAGAATTAAAAGTGCCTATATAGGCCAACTACGCTGCACTTTCCTATATGCTACGATTTGCACTGTCATAATAGCGACTACCGTGAGAGGAAAGGAATAATAAATCTTTATCCGGAGTTTCGTTTGCTGTGACGTTTGTAGGGCTCACAACGATAAACGTAGGACAAACTAAATAGCCGGAACGCAATTTCAGATATATTTTATAAAACGGATAACCTCGTCCTTCTGTTTAGAGAAGCAGTTCTCTCATTCCAAAAATATTGTCTTTCAGTTGACGTCAAATTCCTGGGAATGGTCACAACTTCTGAAAACAGGGTTGCATATTGCCTAAGCTAACTACAATTCTAGACAATGAGTAGGTTGTATCTTTATTTACGTTGCCGATTGTGGGTGATAAAAGGGGACAAACCCAAACTGCTCCACATTAGATTTCCTTCCAAAAGTGGGACGGATGTCAGAGTATATAACATGACTGTGTTTGTAGACGTTTTACAAATTGACTGACTAATCAATGAAACCTCTAGAAAAATTTAATCATATAGCTCCGTAAGAGTTAGCAACGTAATTGAGAGATAAGTACAGAAGTATCAGGAATCGTTTTATGTCTTTATTTTGTGAAGATGTGCAATGTCATGGGTATGACTTTTAATATTCGTATATGTTGCAAAGAAAGCAGGTGCTAGCAGGGGAAAAATTACTGAGATATCAGTCTAAAAATTATGGTTGCAAAATATTGCCACTAATTATTTGCAGAAGAATAGAAAGATCTGGTAGAAGCTGACCTTGGGAAGCTCAGTTTCAGGTACGTAGAAAATTTTGAACTCATGTGGTTATTGCAACCTACAACGTATCGCAGAATATAGTTTTAAAGAGGTAAATTGAATTTTATTTCATATGTAGACTAAAAGGAAGCGCGCCGCAATGTTTTCTGGGAACAAGTTGCAATTCTAAAGGCATCCTGAATGCAGAAACCAGGCGGTAGGGATACGCTTAAGGGCATGAAAGGGAAGAAGTAGTTGAGAAGGGATTGATGGATGGATGGATGCTTAGGGTTTAACGTCCCGTCGACAGCTTGGTCATTAGAGACGGAGCTAACGCTCGGAGTTTTTGGGTTAGGATGAGGAAGGAAATCGGCCGTGCCCTTTGATAGGAACCATCCCGGCATATGCCTGGAGTGATTTAGGGAAATCACGGAAAACCTAAATCTGGATGGCCGGAGGTGGATTTGAACCACCATCCTCCCGAATGCGAGTCCAGTGCGTTACCACTGCGCCACCTCGCTCGGTGAGAAGGGATTGAGACAAGATTGTAGCCTCTCAACGATCTCTATACGGGTCAAACAGTAAAGGAAGCTACAGGAAGTTTTGGAGAAGTAATTAAAATACAGCTACAAGAAATGAAAACTCTAAGGTTGGCAGAGACAGTTTAAATCTATAAGAAACAGCTAAAGGCTAGGAAATAAGATGGAAAAGAATTACCAAGTTATTGGAAACAGATTAACATTAACACAATCTAAACAACAGTATGAATGCAATGTTAAATAAGGGACACAGAGGAAATTAGATTAGGAATTGAGACATTAAAGTAGCTGTGGCGGAGCGGCCGAACGCATTGAGGCGCTATGTTCCGATGCGCGAGGCCGTTCCCCGTCGGGGGTTCTAATCCCCCTTCGGGCATGGATGTTTGTGCTGTCTTTAGTATAAGTTAGTTCACAAGAAGTTTGTAAGTTTAGAGACTGATGACCCCGCATTTAAGTCCCTTAAACTTAAAAAAAAAGTAATTTTGTGATTTTATGCTTGGGCAATAAAATAACTGGTGACTTCCTAAGTAGACATATTATAAAGATAATCGTTCAAACAAGAAATATGTTAACAGGAAATGTGTTAGAAATTCATTTATGAAGGCATTACCTGTAGTGTAGTCATGTACGGAATAAACGCCATTTTGTCGATTGACGCATTACTAAAATATTCACGTTTTTCGTCGTAGCTAATCTAAATAGCACGTGTACTTTTAGAGATTGCAAACCATCAACACAAATGAGCGGTGGAAACACAGGACATTCAATCTAAAACAATCCCATATTTGCAGTTGTACTTTAACAAGTGACCGAGTTCCCTAATCGATCCTGCATTATGAACGGTAATAAAAAGGGGGAAAGAAAGTAAACCAATTCAACTTTCTACAAACGTTTGCATCAATAGTGAAGGGAGAGTATCTCGTATTTGACGAAACAGACGGAAAAAATTGTCGTGGCGATTTCAGTGGAACAAGCCCGCCCTTAACATGAAATAGTTGTTTGCTTGCATTTATCGTGAATTTATTGCCCAGTGAAAAGTCGGCACCAAATAGAAAAAGGAAATCACACGTGACTTTTGTATGTAAGAAGAGTTAAATAACTGATCTGCGAAGTTACAAACCAATATCGTTGTCATCAGTTTGCTGCAGAACACACGTTGATACGGAAAAGCCTCTGTACACAAATCAGCATGGATTTAGAAAGCATTGCTTGTGGGAACTCAGCTTGATATCTTGCAAACAGTGGATGAAGAACAACAAACAGGCTCATAGTTTTCCGGAAAGCGTATGGCAAGGTGGCCAACTAGAGACTTAACGAAGGCAGGAGCATATGGAACAAATTCCTAAATGTGTAGTAGGACCCCGAATGACGTCCTCGACGGTAAGTGATCATCAGAGAAAACAGTATCAAGAGTGTCAAAGGAAAGTGTGATAGGACCTCACCCCATCCCTCCTCTTTTTTTGTGCTTTCTCTCCCTTTCACTGTCTGACGGACAGAGTAGCCAACAATTGGCAACTGTTTTGTGATGATGCTGTGGCGTTATCGTTGACTGACAGTCGGAAAACACATTATGACTTAGCCAAAACGTCTGTTGGCGTGATGGATGGAAGCATCCTCTAAATGTAGAAATATATACGTTAATTAAGATGAGTATGAAAAAATCTGTGCCAGCCGCAATCGCCGAGTGGTTTGCGGCGTGCCAGTCACAGTCTGCACGGCCGCTACGATCGGGGGCTCGAATCCCCATCGGGCATGGATGTTTGTGTCGTCTTTAGTATAAGGTAGTTCATAAGTATTTTGTAAGTTTAGGGACTGATGATCCCGTAGTTAAGTCCCTTAAGCTTAACAAATATTTGAACATATTGAAAAAAATCTGTCATGTTGCAATACATTAATTTTAGTGCGATGCTCGATAGGGTGACGTCGATTAACTATCTAAGCGTAATGTTGCAAAGCGATCTGGAATGAAACAATCATGTAAGGTGAATAATAGACTTCAGATTACTGGGAGAGTTTTAAAATGATATGATTCATAAAAATGTTCAAATGTTTGTAATCCTAAGGGACCAAACTGCTTAAGTCATAACTTCAACTAACTTAGGCTAATGACAACACGCACGCCCACGCCAGAGGGAGGACCCAAACCTCCAGCGGGAGCGGCCGCGCCTTAAACCGAACGGCCATTCCCGCGCGATGATATGGTTCATTCCTAATCAGACAGCGCGAATAGAACACTAGTGTGACTCATTCTTGAGTTTTTGGGACCCATAACATGTCGCATTAATGAAGGGTGGCGTAGCAATTCAGAGGCAAGCAGCTATATCTCTTTAGTGGTAGGTTCGATTAACACTTGAATATTACGGAGGTACTTAGTAAACTCAAATGGGAATCTCTGAAGGAAGGGCGACGTTCTTTTCGAGGAAGACTACCGAGAAACTAACAGCAAAAGTCGCGCGGGATGGTCGCGCCGCCTGGATCATCATGTTACGAACTGCGCGGCCGCTCCCGCCGGAGGTTCGAGTCCTGCGTTGGGAGTAGGTGTTCGTTGTCCTTAGCATAAGTTAGTTTAAGGTAGTTTAAGTAGTCTGGTGGGGATCGGCGATCTAAGTAGTTTTGTCCCATACGTTTACAAACATTTTTAACTGCAAAACGATTCTACTGTCATCAACGTGCATTTCAGAAGAATGAAGATAAGTGATATTACGACTCATACGGGGGAATACAGACAGTCGTTTATCCCTTTCTCTAATTTCTTGTGGGACAGGAAGGTGAATGACAGTGACACACGGTGTATTTTACAGCGGCTTGCGGAGTACGTATTTAAATGAAGGTCCTACATAGAACTTAGAACATGTTTGAGATACAATTTTATCTTCAGTACCAACAAAAATAAGGGAACAATGTCCGAGTAACTACGGAAAGTTGTTTAATGAGTTATTAGAATCCTGTTGCATAGAACGGAATATGGTAATGTAGACATTGACAGCTTCTTCACGAACTGGTAGGTGGAAAAGCCATCTTAAGGATAATGATGTCTCTTGCATAGTAACCAGACATAAAACATTATATGGTGCAACGAGATAAAAAAAGAGGGGAACGTTGATTACTAAATATACAACTTTAATTCGGTATGTTGGAAATATTCTTCAAAAATAGCCCTTAAAGTAGCGAAAAAGTGGTATATAAGTATAATATCCCATTCCACGGAGAAAAAGAAGTTAGTTTTCTTAGTTCGAGTAGCTTTTGTTGTGAATCTTGATACGATTCGCGGAATAATGTTGCCTATCAGTCTTAAAGTGTCGGAAAGAACAACCAACGCAAAACAAAACGGATGGGTTAAGCATCGACTGATAGAGTCAGAAATACAATGTCGTTCAGCATCGCTTGTCGTATGAAGGGCCATTCATGTTGTGCAATATTGTCTGTATATCCCTCAGGAGTAGAGAAAGTTTTAGCTGTACGGTTGGTAGCTGATGTAATAAATTTGCACCCCGGCTCCGTCTTTTATTCGTTCTCAAAGCGGACATCACATTGTAGCTGTGTCAGTCGATAAAGAGAAGACTTTTATAACGTCGAGCGACAACATGACAGTCTATTATACTGACGTGTTAGGTCTTTATAAAGGCAAGGACGTGTTATATATTATTTCTGACGCATAATATCAATATTGGTACTGAAATGTGTTGCGTCGCAGGTCTCAATGAACGATGTGAAAAAGAAAGCAAGTTTTCGATTCACTCAGGAGATACCGTTTCGGTTCGCAGTGAAATACTGGACACGTGTCGGCATCATTCGACTGTTTTCAGTAACTTAACAGATAAGTGCACAATTTTCAGGAACATGATTATTTCTTTGATTTCTTGTTTTTATACTAATGAAAGGAAAGGATAAGAGACGATGAATTTCAGTACTGAGACACAGCCGCTGCGTTATTTTAGAGCAAGAGTCTGTCTGTGCAATGCAAAGACACCGTAAGACGAACTCAGTCGTTAGGCGTGTTTCTCATATTACTTCACTCCATGCTGTATAGACGAGATAAAACAAATTTAGCACAATGCGCTGTGATACAGTGGGGAGCTTAATAACACCACATGGCCATTTCCTCCCCTCGGCATCAGTGATTTGGAACCACGTCTTGTCCCCTTAAATAAATGTGGTAGCAAAGGAGAATACGTCAATATTTTATTCTTGCACACACCGATTTAATTTTCTTTCACATTCACCGTATATAAGAGATATCATTGTACACAGAGCGAGGTGACGCAGTGGTGATACACTGGACTCGTATTCGGAAGAACAGTGGTTCAAATCCACCTCCAGCCATCCAGACTTAGGTTTTCCGTGATTTCCCTAAATCACTTCAGGCAAATGCCGGAATGGTTCCTTTCAATGGGCACGGCCGACTTCCTTACCCATCCTTACCCAAAAATCCGAGCGTGAGCCTCGTCTCTAATGACCACGTTGTCGACGGGACGTTAAACCCTAAGCTTCCTTCTTCCTTCTTTGCTATGGTGGTACCCAGATGACAATGTACCTCGGAACATACGATGTTTAACCCTTTATATAGTGTAGCTGATCAGCTACATATCTTATTTTTCCCATCATCTCTCAAACTAATGAAAATCTTACCACAAATTAATTTGTAGCTGCTTCTATACATAGTATTACATATGCTAGTAGCTCGTCCTAGAAATTATAAATTGCAGAGTGCTACTGAATCATTTCGACAGTTAGTAGCATTGAGTTACCCCTAACATGTGCGTTTGTTTACTTTAGTATTCCTCCTTTGCCATGTAAAAGTTCAAATGTTCAAATGTTTGTAAAGTCTATGGGACTTAACTACGGGGTCATCAGTCCCTAAACTTACAAACTATTTATGAACTAGCTAATCCTAAGGACGGCACAAATATACATGCCCGAGGGGGGATTCGAACCCCCGACCGTAGTGGCCGTGCAGATCGTGACTGGAGCGCCTCAGTCCCCTCGACCACCGCGGCCGGCCATGTAAAAGTAGTCAGTCATATACTACTGTTGCAATTGCGTGCTTATGGAATATCGCCCCAATTGTGCGATTGGATTCATGATTTCCAATCAGAAAGGCCACAGTTCGTAGTAATTGACGGTAAGTCGTCGAGTAAATCAGAAGTGATACCTGGCGCTCCCCAGGGAAGCGTTATAGATTCCCTACTCTTCCTTGTGTTTATAAACGATTTAGGAGACAATCTGAATAGCTCCCTTAGACTGTTCGCGGATGATGCTGTCGTTTATGGGTTAGTGAAGTCCACAGAGGATCAAAAGCCACTGCAAAGCGATTTAGACAAAATTTCTACATGGTGAGAAACTTGGCAATTAACACTAATTAATGAAAAGTGTGAAGTAATATACATGACTACTAAACGAAATCCGCTGAACTTCAATTACACGATAAATCAGTCAAACCGCAAGGTCGTAAATTCTACCAAATACTTTGGAGTTACAATTACGAACAACTTAGACTGGAGAAAACACACAGAAAATATTGTGGGGAAGGCAAACCAAAGGTTACATTTCATTGACAGAACGCTTGGAAGATGCAACAGCTCCACCAAAGAGACTGCCTACATTGCACTTGTGCGTCCTCTCCTGGAGTACTGTTGCCCAGTGTAGGACCCTTACCATGTGGTACTGACTGAAGACATTGAGAAGTTTCAGAGAAGGGCAGCTCGTTTTGTTTTATCACGTTACAGGGGGGAAAGCGTCATGGAAATGTTGCACGATTTGAGGTGGAAATCATTGAAAGTACGACGCTATTCGTTGCGGCGAGTTCTGTTTGCGAAATTTCAATCACCGACTTTTACTTCTGAATGTTAAAATATTTTGCTAGCACCCACCTACGTAGGGAGACATGAGCATAGCAATAAAATAAGAGAAATCTTATCGAAAACGGAACTATTTAGGCGTTCTTTCTTTCAGTGCGCTGTTCGAGAATGGAACGGTAGAGAAAGGTTATGAAAGTGGTTAATGAACCCTCTGCCAGGCACTTAAATGTGATTTGCAGATTATCCATGTAGATGTAGATGTAGACCCGCAGTTTTTTACGTAGTCAATATTCAAAGTAAGTCACTGACTAGTCAATGACAAAAAATCTTCATACCTTGTCTATAAGAAACTCCACCTGTGATTTAAACTAGTGGCATCACTACCAAAGTGACTTTATTTTTTCGTTTATATTTATTAAGTTTTGCAGGACAGAACTGAGGAGTGAAAGATATAGAAATTCTATGCATACGACAGGCCTAAACATACGTAAAAGGAACCAAAAATATAACAAAAATTTGGCTTAATTTTTTTTCTTTTTAATTACCAGGAACTCATCGACAAAATAGGAAACGAGAGCTATGAGGAAACACTTCAGCTTAGCCTTGAAAGTGAGTGCATCACAAATCAGCTTTTTACTTCTTGTGGCAGCTTATTAAAAATTGATGCGGCACATCTTTCTGCACAATGGAGCGAAATGCAGACTAGATTTCTGTCTAGATTTAACTTAGTGAACGCTGCTAACTCTTGGGAATAATCAAATACTATTAACATCAAACAGCATTTGAGAGGCAAATGTCAGAACTCCTATACTACTAAACAAGGGTCGACAACAGGTTCGCGATCGTACACTACATATTTATCTAACGTCCGTTTCTGTGCGATAAATACCCTTTTCTGAATGAGAGGAGTTACCCCAAAAATAGATCCGTACGTCATAAGAGAATAAAAATTGTGTTGAACTATCACTTATTTCAGTTACTTTTCTAATAGTAAAAAACGCAGCGTTTAGTTTTAGAAGAAGATTCTGAACATGGGATCTTTACGACTGCTTACTATTTATCTGAATGCCTAGACATTTAAACTGTTTAGACTCAGACATCATATGCCCACTCTGTGTAATTAAAATATCAGTTTTTATTGAATTTTGTGTTAGAAAATGTAAAAATTGAGTTCAAATGTGATTTATCGTCAATTTATTTTCTATAAGCCATAAACTTATATCTTTAACTGCTTTATTTGATGTGGCCAACAACATCTTTCTCTACCAAGCTGGCGTCGATAGCAAACTGAAATACCATAGAATTACCTGTTATTCTAGAAGGAATGTCATTTATAAAAATGAGAAACCTCAGAGCAGCCTCAGAACGGAGCCCTCGGGCACCCCCCCCCCCCCCTCCCCCGCGAATTTAACATTGCCATATTATGAGTGTATATAGCAGACATTTTCAACATTGCAGAGACTCAACTTCTGCTGTCTGTTATTAAAGTAAGAACTGAAGCAATTGTCAGCAACTCTGCTTACTCCACAATGTTTCAACTTCAGCAATAACATTTTAAGATTGACACAATCAAACGATTTTGTCAAATCAAAAAATACACCTAGTATTCGCAGCCTTTTATTTAATCCATCCAGTGCATCAAGAGAAAGTAAAATATAGTATTTTCGGTTGTTAAGCCACATTTGAAACCAAACAGCACATTTAACAGAAAATTATGGGAATTCAAATGATCAAATAACCATAAATATACAGCCTTCTCAATAACTTTTACAAAAACTGATGGCATAGAAATAGGTCTAAAGATGTATATATTATTCTTTTCTCCTTTTTTCTGAAGTAGTTTCACTACTTTCATTTGTCAGGAAACTGGTCAGTTCAAAGAAAAAATGACTAATGTGGCTAAGTACTGGACTAACAGAGGCGGAACAACATTTGAGTATTCTACTAGATACTTCATCATATCCATAGGAGTCCTTAGTCTTTAGTGATGTAACTACTGACTCATTTTCTTCCTTATTAATATCACGGAGGACTATTTCAGGTAACTATCGGAATTATATTTTCTAAGAAGTATATGATTACCTGTAGGAGATAAGGTTCTGTTTAATTCTGCTATATTCCGAAAGTTACTATTAAATACTGTACATATGAATTATTTATCAGGAATAGAAAAATTTCCATTACGCACTGATTTTATATCCTTATATTTTGTGAACATCTTACACCGTAACCCATTACTTACGAGCCTACAGCAGAGCCCACACTTCTTACTCACGGTAAACGTTTACACTTACTAAATAACAAACTAAATGTAAATGTTTTCTAATTACTGGTACTACATAAGAACGATTTTATAAACTAACTACAGCTGTGTAGCGAGGCATGTACTCCTTGCTGGGAGAACGTTACGTAATCATAAAACAACGGTTTTCAAGAATTTTATCTTTGATTTTCATCAGCAGTTCGTCAGTCTCAGGGCAATGCCTTGCGCTGTGGTTATAACGAACGGGGAATTTCTTGAAGTGGGGGTTGCAACGGTTTTTAATTAAGTTTAGAGTCCCACGTCATGACCTGCTAATCATGTTGTAAATTTAATAAAGGGATTCCACCTATACCTGCAACGTATAGGACCTAAATATTTGCCACGTTACGCTATATTGCAGACCCTAAACAAATGCCAATGTCAATTCTTTCAAGCTCACCGTATCCTGTGCCCTCTCCTACTCACTCATTCATCAACACAGATCTTGAATGCTCACCTGTTGTCTGTTTAATATGTCGCATTAGAAACTCTTCTCCTCAGGCCGCGGACTCTAACGATGTGCAGCTCACAATGTGTGTTGCTAGAATATGACACAACGAGGAAATAGTTCTTCCTAGTCGAAATAAAAGCACTTTTTGTTAATACTCTTCTTTATTTTTATCAGTGTAGCAGTTTAATATGAAGACAGAATATATTTACATCGCAATGTCACGTAATGAATCGTTCTGAGCACCTTTTCTACGTATCAAATCAAATTACGAAAATCAACTTCATTTCATATTTGTCCAGTCGGAAATTCTCGGACAATCGCCAATAAACAATTTACCAAAATCAGCGGAAGAATCCCACAGGCATAACGGACAATTAACCAGAGCTACTGCGGCTCACTGTTTATTCACCACAAAGCAATTCTGCCGCTTATCTTTTACACACTCGCGATCAATATGACCGCATTACATGGCACCTTCACAGAGGCCTACCAGCGACTGACACCTCGCACTAGAATTGTGGCGATTAGTGAATGATTCGTTCATTTGAACGAATTCAAATAAACAATCGTGAGAATCGAATCGTGTTCCGGACGAATCGTCGTTCAAAAGAACCATCTGCCTCGTGATTGCAAGATCCATCGATTTATGCTTGTAAGGCAACTAGCGAATCGTGCCAAATGATTGCGAAAGCCCGAAAGCAGGAGGAGAACGCGTGTGATCAAAGGAAGCACCAGTGGCGAACTACGGCTGTCGGAGGGCCGGGCGGTGGCAAAACAAAACGAGGCCCCAGTCCACTTGGAAATACTATGAAAGAGTAACTTGTGACGTTTGGAGGCCCCCCTCAGGACGGGAGGCACGGGACAGTCGAAAAAAAATTTCTTTAGAGATTTGGAGGCCCCAGAACGAGAGACGAGAGGATAAGGGCGCTAAAAATAAAATAAAAATAAAAAAGAATAAAAACACAAATAAAAAATAAATAAAAACGCTTTCGGGGTATTGTAGGCCCCCTAAGACGAGAGGCCTGGGGCGGTCCGCGCCCTCGCCCCCCCCCCCCCCCCTTCACCGCTACTAGTCCGCCACTGAAGCACAGAAAGAAGATCGTACGCCGTTAATCACGAACTACAGATGACAGAAACGAAACACAGCGAAATACACAGCTGCCAATACACACGATTAACATCAAGAAATCGAAGTATGATGGAAAAATTACGTAACACTTATGAGTTCCAGATGCAGCGAAACACACGCACGTCCTTCATACAGTTTACATGTAATCTATTTAAACGAGCAATTCTTGCACATTTGTATTTAGCGTATCCTGGAAACGGCTCTAGCGATTTGTATTATATTTTGTATTTAGAGAGGTTTTTGCTTTTTGAGTTCATCTACATAGTTGTATTTTTTTGTAAAAATTCAGTTTTACAAAAATATTCCTTTTATATAAAAACGTGGTTTTAAATGATTTTAACGCCATCTCGAGACTATTTTTTACTACTTAGGTTTTTATGTTTATCTTTCCTGAAAGAAACCGATTTTATACAAATAAAGATTTTTATATAAAAACACGAATTTCTTGTATCTCTAAAAATGGTATTTAGAGACGGATTTTGATTTTTAAAGTTTATTTATATAGACGTGTTTCCTGAAACTACGTTATTTCACATAATAAGTATTTTATAATCATTACGTATGTGTGATTACCATAATTGTAATGAAATTTATATTTAAATGACTGAAGTTACAGCACGATTTGAACTACGTAACCTCTGTTCACTAATTCGACAACCTACAACGCAACCAAATGAGCTACGTCGACAGCAGAAATAATTGGTAGCATAATATTTATTTATATCAACTTGCAAAACTACAAATACTATTTCCTCGAGAATTTTTGAGAGTTGAATCGAATGGCTTTGGCTAATTATTATTTTAAGTCTGAACTTCACGCACCATAAATATAAACAAAATACAAAAAATCCGATACCCATATTGTCTCCTTTTTGGCATTCTGTAAGAATCGTGCTGTCGCAGACCAGAAAGAATCGTAGGAATAAATTCACAAGGTTAGATTCTAACAGCCATAAGATAGACATGTATTGCCATCTACAAGTATGATGTAGAACGTTTTAGTATTCTGTAAGAACGTGCCGCTGCAGACTATAAGGAATCGTGAAATATTAGTGAACGAATCGTAGAAATCGATTCACAATGTGGTAGTGATCCGCAGGAATCGATTCCTGAAAAATAATCGTGTTGCCCAAATCTACCTCGCTCGCTATAACGTCTTGGTGCCTGACTTTAAGGAACCAACACGCCATTGGCTCAATCCCAATATCCAATAAGAATGTTTGTTGTATCAGTTAAAGTATTAGTCAATGTTGATTTTTAAATAATTGTAAAACTGAAACTTCCTGGCAGATTAAAATTGTGTACCGTAACCGGGACTCGAACCTGGGACCTTTGCCTTTCGCGGGCAAGCGCACTACCGACTGTGCTATCCCGACACGACTCACGATGCCGCCTTACAACTTTACTTCCGCCAGTACCTCGCCTCCTACTTTCCAAACTTCACAGAAGCTCTCCTGCGAACCATGCAAGACTAGCACTCCTTGAAGAAAGGATATGGTGGAGACAAGGCTTAGCCACAGCCTGAGGGATGTTTCCAGAATGAAACTTCACTCTGCAGTAAAGTAAAGTAGTAAGGCGGCGCCGGCCGCGGTGACCGAGGGGACTGAGGCGCTCCAGTTACGGTCTACACGGCCACTACGGTCGGGGGTTCGAATCCCCCCTCGGGAATGGATATTTGTGCCGTCCTTAGTCTTAGCTAGTTCATAAGTAGTTTGTAAGCTTAGGGACTGATGACCCCATAGTTAAGTCCCATAAGTTCTACAAACATTTGAACATTTGAGTAAGGCGGCATAGTGAGTCGTGTCGGGATAGCACAGTCGGTAGTGCGCTTGTGCGCGAAAGACAAAGGTCCCAGGTTCGAGTCCCGGTTCCGGCACACAATTTTAATCTGCCAGAAAATTTCATATCAGCGCACACTCCGCTGCAGAGTGAAAGTTTCATTCTGGAAACATCCCGTAGGCTGTGGCTAAGCCATGTCTCCAGCATATCCTTCCAGGAGTGCTAGTCTTGCATGGTTCGCAGGAGAGCGAAGTGAAGTTTGGAAAGTAGGAGACGAGGTACTGGCGGAAGTAAAGTTGTGAGGCGGCATCGTGAGTCGTGTCTGGATAGCACAGTCGGTAGTGCGCTTGCCCGCGAAAGGCAAAGGTCCCAGGTTCGAGTCCCGTTTCCGGCACACAATTTTAATCTGGCAGGAAGTTTCATATCAGCGCACACTCCGTTGCAGAGTGAAAGTTTCATTCTGGAATTGTAAAACTGTATATGACTTCTGCAACCATAAATATTATATAACGTAATGCTGCAGTTGTTAAATACATGCGTAAATAGTTAAAATTTGCGTATATACTGTGGCGGTTCCCACCATAAAATTCAAATGCTTGTACACTTATTGGACCAAACTGCTATCGTGATCAATCGCTGGACTAATAACCTACTTAAAGTAACTTACAAATTTACACTAAGGACGATACCCCCCCCCCCCCAAACACACACACGAGGACTCGCAACTCCGGCGGGAGCGGCCGCCCAGTCCGTAGCATTGTATAAGAGACCACGCGGATCTCCCACGCGGCCGTTGCCGCCATATGTTAGGCCGCCGCAGAGCTATCCAAACTGGGCGTAGCGACACCCTGGGGTGTTGCGTAGTAGTATCAAGGGTGTCGCGAGACTAACAAATTTAAACTCTAAACAAAAAAACTTGTCATAAAATAACACCAAATATCCTTCTCTTTGTACAACCCTGAAGACTCGCCTGCAGCTAATCACCCTTCTCTTCATTCAGTGCACCACAGATCACGTATTAAAGGAATAATTGGTGCACATTAAGTGCGTGCTCAGCCGCTAGGCGGCAGCTCTGATTCAGCAGCAGTAGACACTCAGGTTCGTTCAAGCAGCTGCCATTTGCCAGATTCCAGCAAACTGCGCATGCGCAAAGCTACTGCTGATACTTGATAACAGCTCTTCCCATGTGCAGTTTGCTGGACCTGGCAGCTGCTTCACTGTAGTCTGGTTTCCTTCTGAAAAAGCTGAACCTGAGCGTTTTTAATGGATTTATCAAAGCCACGTCAGCCTCGGTAGCGTTTCTTACAATTAAATGTCAATCAATGACAAGGTGGCTGTAAAAGCTGTCACAATTGTCAACTGACTAAAGCTATTCAGTAGCGATGTTTAGTATGGAGTATGACCAGGTGATTAACGAAGAGTAGTATTTTAAATGCAGTGATCGTTGGTTCGAAACCTGGTATGCGTTAATATTTTTTTCTTTCAGTTTCCTGTATGTAACAGATTCTGGGACCAGAAATGACATTCATATTCTTACTTGTCAGAAATATTTATCCATTTTTCCCGAATATGTCGGGACTTTCGAGGTCGTGGTGAAGCAAGAACCTAACAATAGAACTTAAATAATAATTCATCACTTGTCATAAATACATCTTTATTTCTGAAAATAATGTGATAATATTGGACTGAAAGAGAACAGCCACTGTGCTGTCTAAATCAGAAATACGAGCAGCTAATTTCCACATGCCGTTTTCAATCGATCCAGCAAAACCGTATCTGGCCCTGACATGTACACACGACAGCGAAAAACGGTTTCCGAAATTCAGTTTTCGTGTTTCGGAAGTTGAGTCGAATGTAGAAGAAGGAAGTATAACTGTGTGAGTTAGGAATTATTGTCTGCGGTGTTCTCTGTTGTACATCTCCGTAGTTCCTAATGTTTCCTTTTCTTGCTATGAGTGTACGTAATTGCTCCAAACAGGATCAACATTAAACATGTCAATGCGTACGAGGATTTCAGTTTCGTTTACGAACAACATTTAAGCGATACTTTATTTCCGCCCCCCCCCCCCCCCCCTGCTAGAACCATCTAAATTGTACCATATGTATTTATATTAGTGAAAGGGTGTCGCGCAAAACTGTAAGCTATAAAAGAGTGTCGCCATGAGAGAAAGTTTGAAAAGCATTGCGTTAGGCTAAGAGTGGCAGTCTTATCCCACAGTGTAACCGCCCAGCTGTAATCAACGCAACGGTCTATCACGTGCGTGCATACACCGCTGCCTGCCTTATCATGCTTTGGGCCGCTAGCGGCTGCCCATACAAAAAAATCAATCTAGAAAACCCGTAATAAATGTAACCAGAGATGTGGGGTAATGCCACACAGTCTTGATTGGGAACACTGGTACGGCGGATTTTAATTAATGCACCATTATCTCACTCAGCTTTCACTCATTACTCTTTTTCCGTACACATAATAAAAATCGATAAAAATATTAATTGGTTTGTAGCTGTGTGCCAACAAAATCCTAATCACAGAACGCATCTCACAATTGGCGAGATTTTTTATAGCCACACAAATACTAACACGTCACAGTAAGCAAAGAACGAAGAACATAGCTTACACAATACCACCGCTGGAAATTTAGTGAGTGAAGAATGTTATGGCATCGAGATGGAAGCTGCAGCCCCTCTCAAGACAGCTATAGACGAAGTAGTTTGTTACTTTCTTTATAGCTCTCGTAAATTTTCCCGTTATAGAGATTTACTGAATCGCAATCTCGTCATTATATATTAGAATAATTGTGAATATAAGGAACCAAACTATAATGGTCATCAGTCCCTAGACTCAAAAACTACTCAACCTGTCTTACGCTAAGAACACATCCAGCTGAAGGGAGGGATCGATACTCCAGCGGGAGTGGGCGCGCAGTTCATAGAGTGGCGCCTTAGAGCACGCGGCCGTTTCCGCGTGCTGATCATCACAACTACCAGTGATTTGATCCCCCAAGATGTCTTACTGCAGATCGTCGCATCTATTTTTACTTAGCTGCTGCAGTCCCGCAATGTGATTCCTGGATCCATGTACCACTCAATCGCCAGTATAAATTTCCTGCCACGTAATTTACTTTTCATTAGTCACATACGTATCTTAAAACCGAGTCTCTTTCCAGATCTCTCTGTTTCTGTCTCTGCAAGTCACTCCCATCCCGTCGCCTGAGTCTCTGATTCAGTTCCTTCACTCGGTTCTGTACCAGAGGTTCACAGTGGGTCAAGTCAACTATGCTGCAGACGGTGAGCTTTGTCTGCATCTTGCAAGTAAGACTAGCAGTCCTTACCACTTCAGATAGCCGTTCAAATCCCGTGAGAATCTCTTCTTTGGTTCGACATGAGGCTCCACCTGAAGTTGTCTGCACGTCGTGCTCTTGATGGCTTCCGAAAGGACTCCTTCCTTATGTTTAATGACTCCACCCGACATACACACGAAGTGCACGTTGGCCTTCTACCCCTTCCTAGTACCCATATCCCAAAAGGGCTCCATTACCCGCCTGACGTTGGAGCTCACAACTACAAGCAATGCGACCCTCTGCGATTGCCAGGATCTTGCAGGCTGAAAGGTAACCGGCTAAGGAACATTGTCCGGCACAGATAGCCCCTCGAATTTGTTGGTAAGACTAAACAGGGAGGTCTCTCGATCGGGACTCCGCGAAGTCTTTCGCTGCCTTTCACGCTCTGGGCTAACCTCCAACGCGACCGTGGATGAATTGTCTGCCCAATAGCGAACAGTAACAGAGATTACGGCAACTGCGTCAGATCTTTGGACACATTATATGAGCTGGAGTTCCACTGGTTTCCCACGACCGGCCTATAACAACGGCGTACCTGGTCCGCACCCTCCAGCTGTGCAACTGATGTTAACACCGCCTGAAGCTGCGAGCGAAGTGTTACCAAGTCAGCTTTCATCCGTACACAAGTCACAGTTCCTATGCTTGACTACAGTACTTAGAACAACAAACGACTAAAAAGCCTCGCTGTAAGCCTCTACAGTAGGTAATTACGTAAACCTGAGAACTGCTCCAAGAAGTTAGACAGAAGTCCAAAACTAGGGTATTAAATTACACAAGTGCGGCTAACTAAAACGATTTGGTGGTATAGGCGGCGCAAATACAGTCATCAACCCAAAGGGTTTTCGAAAACGCGAGAGTGGACATATTCCAAACGCAGCTACGGTAAAAACAAAGACAAACGACTGTCGCGATTTGCACACAGGAAGACAACACGGTTAATTAACGCGAATTTGAGTGCAATAAGCACGAGAGCAGAAAATAGATCTATAAACAGAAAGAAAAAAGCGCACAGAAAAATCAAATTACTGTACGTCAAGTCTGATCAGAAGCCGGTTACACTGACGATATATGATTGTGTGCTGTACTCTGTAAATGACGACGGCCAAACAGCTGAGTATTCGGTCCATAGTGTTTTCACCCACTCTGCCCAGCATTAAGGTCTGATGTTAGTTCGAGCCTGTCATGTTTTACCAGACTGCTACGTCCGTCGCGTACGATTTACTCACATTGATGATATATATTTCTCAGTCTACACACAAACAGGACAAGACATTGACAATTCACGCAGAGCAATACACAGCCTACTATATAAAAAAAAAATGCCGATTTTATAGATCTTGAAGCAATTCACGTAAAAATTTTAACTTTTTCAACCGGTGTAGAATACATTAAAAGAAACTTCCCATGTTTATAAGTGATATAAGTTTCATTTTCATAAAATTACAAATTTTATAATGAGATAAAAATCCGAAAATTAAAAAAAAAAGCCGTTCTAACACCCCTTAAGTGGAATTGGTGGTAAGGAAGTTAATATTTGGCAGATCGGTTGCACAGTAGGGTAAGGTGGTACAATTTCGACCATTTCGGACAAATGTTATTGTAACTGGAAATATATTAAGAAAAGATGTAATTTTAATTATAGCACTTATTTTTGGATGTTTCACTAATATGTAACACAAATATTAGACAATTACAAATGTCGGTATAGACACACAAAAAAGTTACAGAATTGAGAAAAATCGATCGAAAATTTACCACACTAGGTACAATTGTGATCACTTCCTAGTAGAATTTTGACTAAGGGCATTTTCCACATGAAAAGCACTTTTTCCGTCAGGCACCAACGCATACTTCCTTGTACCAAACATTGCATTTTGGGTAGAGACTCTAGTCACCCTTAAATAAGAAATTTATAAGAGCTCGTTAGACTAAGTAGCTTCACTTACCTCCTAAAGTGAAAAAATTTATCTCTCCTTAGCACGAAGTGGTATATTCTTGGAAAACACAGGAGGAACTGTAGAAACCTGCTATGCTACAATGCCGAACAACGAGACACTACGAGACTGACAAATGGCGCGAAAATTTATGTTGATCAGAATTGTACCTATATCGAATTTGTACCACCTTACCCTATTATTTTTTATGAATAAATGAATGTTACAGACTAAATATTAGTGCACCAGTAAAAATGAGCAAAGCGATACAGCGTTTCCAACACCACATACCTGTTTAGAAGAAAGGTTTATAAATTCTATCAAGTTATCCTTATTCCTGGTTTAGGTCACTGTCATAAACTAGTTAAGGGAGATCGGAAATGAATTCCTCAGCAAAGCGACCTTCTCCACCGTTTCCTGCTGAAAAATGTTCAGTTTTAAGGGTGTCTACGTATATGGGTTGTTCAAATTTAATTTTGTGTATGAACTATAAGTTTATTTTCGTTTAGTTTACCGGTTTTAGACTTAGAAAGGCATCATCAGACTTTAAAGTAAGCCAAAACCGGTTATATGAATTAAAATAAACTGGTTGAACGCAAACAAAATTGTGATTTTAATTCAATATGATGATGTTCTACCAAGAACCAACGAAAGAACCAGTGAATAGTTAGGGTTACACACTAACATCTGCATCTCTGTACTCAATAAAAGTAGGACACATGTTATATGGTATTAATATTGCCACTCTTCGTCTATACTAGCACCTTCTAAAATATTTACCATTCCTCCTGAAACATCCTGCATTACACTCCTCCAAAAGAAAACATGGAGTTGGCCGGGTATTTATTTATTCAAGCCTCGAGTTCTTACTTCTGCCAGCCCTTCTCTCTCTTTCCATCTCCTCTTTACTAAAAACATGTTATGTTTATGAGAGAATATATAAGAAATAAGGCCATCTTGCATAATGTACAAAATTACAAGAGCAGTATCCAAACAAAGAAAGGTAGTAATCAAACTACAAATGGTATGTAACATTCGTAATTTAGAGTAACAAACGTTTTAACCCACTTTAAGGTACCCTCCACCATGCAACGTACAGTGGCTTCCTAAAGGTAGCTCATGCGTTAATTCAAGGTACAAGCTATCTGCAATCTAAGTTTCATTCAAATCCATCCAGCTGTTTTCAGCGTGAAAAGAAATCATCATATTAACTCATTGTAAGGTACCCTCCGCCATGTACCATACTAAGTTAATTTTAGATGCCTATAACCTTCGAGTGAGTGCAGGCAATGTGTTGACAAAGTTTTATCGCAAATCGGATATACGGCATGGTCGTGCTTGAAACAAACAAACAAACATTAATTTTTATGTTTAGATGTATGCTATAAAAGTAGCAAATTGCGCAAAATAATGCATTAAATGTGGAAGACTACCTCTAGTGACTTAAATATGAAGAAACATTTTCGACTAATAATGTAATATTGGTCATATCATCCCAGGTAGCAATTGTTTTCGATGAGATTAAACGACATACAGATTCTGCTGAGCCGAGAACTTTTTCGGATTTTGTACGTTAAGGTAAAGGTAGTGTTAAGCTTAGATCAAATTTATAGCTACGGAGACTCTCACTTCTCTGAGTCATAAATCAAGACTCGGGTGAAAACAGTGCCGTTAATTTCAGGAAGTGATTCCATGCGAGAGGCATATACCGCAGACATAATAATTTGTAATTAAAAGGGGGAAAACAGCAGCTGAAATGACCAGAATTTATTACCACCGAAGTTCCTTCGAGTCGGCAGAGCAATTAGCCACAATGAGATGGTTTCCTCACAACTTGAGAAAACCAGTACTGCTCGCCGTTTTCAGTGCAAAAACATCTTCGAGGGCTGTTAAAACGGAAATGACGGGTCGGAGAAGCAGCAATTAATAAGCTGCGTACGGAAAGTCTCTGCATTAACGAGTTCCGGCACGTACAACAACACCTCTTTCCTCAGCAACACAAACTTTTTCTCATTCATCATATTTGAAAGAGAGATTTGTGCCATTTGTGTGGGAGGAAACCTTTAGAGTACGCACATAAAAGTCAAGGGCTGGAAAATGATTCACGGGATAGATTTACGACTGCGGCGGGCGGGTCGGGAGCAGGTTGTGAAGTTATTCCACGCTGGTGGCCAGAAGGGTCACTGCGCTGACCTATAGCCGCCCTCACTTCACACGCCGCGGTCGAGCTCGTCACGTCGCTGACACACATCTGCCGATTCGTCTCACAGCAGATTGACTTTTCGCATCACCTGGGGTATCATCATTCCAAATAAGAGGCACTTTGATCACAACTAAATGTGTTCCACAACATCCAATGAGCAGATTTCTGTTACAGAAATGTGGTTAAGCTCATCAGTAACAATTGCCATAAAATGTTGAAACGTGTCCATAAAAAATTTGTAAGAAAATGTCTAATATTCTGGCCGGCCGCGGTGGCCGAGGAGACTGAGGCGCTCCAATCACGGTCTGCACGGGCACTACGGTCGGGGGTTCGAATCCCCCCTCGGGCATGGATATTTGTGCCGTCCTTAGTATAAGGTAGTTGATAAGTAGTTTGTAAGTTTAGGGATTGATGACCCCGTAGTTAAGTCCCATAAGCTTAACAAACATTTGAACATTTTGATCTAATATTCTGCCTCCTGTTACGTGTCGAGTAACTTGCTTGCAAGAAAATGTATAATATTGATTCTACTGTGTGTATCGATATGTGTACTTAAGTCTGTGAAGTTTCATCTTTGGCAAGGATCATGTATCGCATAGCATTGTAGCTCGCACAGAGAGTAGGGACTAGTGGATTAGCTCCCTTGGAGAGCGGTTGAGTTGTGTTCAAAAATGTTCAAATGTCTGTAAATCTATCGGACCAAACTGCGTGGCCATCAGTCCGTAGCTTACAAACTACTTAAACTAACGCAAACTAACCTAAGGACAAACACACACACCCATAACCCAGGGAGGACTCGAACCTCCACGGCAGGCAACCGCGCGCTCCGCAGCGAGACGCTTTAGACCGCTCGGCTACTCCACCGCGGCGGTTGAGTTGTGTGCATGGCTCCGATGTAGAGCAGAGGCTGCTATGCCAGCAAGTTGATTTGATTGTATTTGGAATATATATTGTATTTTTATTACTATGAAAACGTTGTACCACCGCTGGAATGAAGGTAATTGCATTTCATGTCATTATAACAGGTTGTATTATGTAGGTAATGTTATGGTGATTATTAATAATAAGTAACAAAGTTGACCTTTATTTCCTGTTTCATTTACGTAGTTAGAAGATTAACCTACTTCCTTCATTTGAGGCACTTTGACCACAACTAAATGTGTTACACAACATCTAATGAGCAGATTTCTGTTACAGAAATGTGGTTAAGCTCATCAGTAACAATTTCCATAAAATGTTGAAACGTGTCCATAAAAAATTTGTAAGAAAATGTCTAATATTCTGCCTCCTGTTTTGTGTCGAGTAACTTGCTTGCAAGAAAATGTATAATATTGCTTCTACTGTGTGTATCGATATGTGTACTTAAGCCTGTGAAGTTTCATCTTTGGCAAGGATCATGTATCGCATAGCATTGTAGATCGCACAGAGAGAGTGGGGACTAGTGGTTTAGCTCGCTTAGAGAGCGGTTGAGTTGTGTGTATGGATCAGATGTAGAGCAGAGGCTGTTGTGCCAGCAAGTTGATTTGATTGTATTTGGAATATATATTGTATTTTTATTACTATGAAAACGTTGTACCACCGCTGGAATGAAGGTAATTGCATTTCATGTCATTATAACAGGTTGTATTATGTAGGTAATGTAATGGTGATTATTAATAATAAGTAACAAAGTTGACCTTTCTTTCCTGTTTCATTTACGTAGTTAGAAGATTAACCTACTTCCTTCATTTGATAATTAGTTATTTGTGGATTTAAAGTGCAGTATTGGTTTTTGGAATCTTGTTGAGCAGATTTCGTTATTGGTGCCATAGTAAATGATTGTTATGGAACACTGCAGTTAATTGATTATGATACTGAATTTTGATAATCAGGTACTGATCTGCATAAAATTCTCGCAGTCAAACATTAAGCAAGTGGTTTTTAATATCTTTCTCGCAGTCAAATTTTTTAGTATAGTCAGTGTCCGTTTCATATGGTGACTTGCCACAGTTGTTTTGTTAAAAGATCCGTTGCGCACATAATCAGTTTGATGCACTGTTTCTTATTTAACAGTATATACATCAATATCAGGGCCTTAAATAAACCAAATTACTGTGTTAATGAACAATTTGTTGTCTTATTTAACGATAGGTTCAACATTAAACAACACACACACAGCTTTTAATGTGAAAGATTAGTTACAAAATTATGAAGAGACTGATTACTACAATAGGAAAATTGTTTTTTGTAAAACAGAGTGAGGTTGGAAGCAGTCGTACTTGAATATAAAAATGTTCAAATGTTTGTAGAGGTTATGGGACTTAACTAGGGGGTCATCAGTCCCTAAACTTACAGACTACTTATGAAGTAGCTAATACTACGGATGTCACAAATATCCATGCCCGAGGGGGAATCCGAACCTTCGACCGTAGTAGCCGTGCAAACCGTGACTGGAGTGCCGCAGACCGCTCGGCCACCGCGGCCGGCTTGTTTAATTAAGTCATGGCAGAACTGCACACCCTTTACATCGTGACATATTTAGATTCAAAATGAGAACGATCTTTCACTTGCCTGTTAAATGTTTTATTTCACATATTAAATGTTAAGTAGTCTGACTGAGGAGTCCGTTGATTGTACCACTGCAAATCGCCCCCTCCCCCTCACCGAGGAGGGATTGAATAACAAAAAAGGGAAAAGACGGTCTTTCACACTCATATATTGCTCTAAAAATTGTAGGAACTTTGTAATCTTGCGTATAGGTTACAGTCTTTAAAAAGGGAATTGTATTGCAACTCAATCTGGAAATGCACAGGACCGCTTTCAACTGCAACGTCAAGAAGCCACTGACACGGTTCGAAAGGTGGCATGATCACAACGACGGTTATAAAGCTATTCTTGTAATTCATTAGAGGGCAATTTTTCAAAACTAGCGTTTTCTGTAGCGCCACTGACTCTGGAACTCGTTGATTTTCGTCTTATATTCTCTTACTATACACAGCGTGTACTAAAGTCCATTTAAAATGTGAGATCTGCAATTCATTTCCGATTTTCTTACTATCGGTCCTGCTCTCCTTTTTCCTTCATAAATTCAGCAATAGCGCTTTTTAAATGGAAAAATCGTTGCAGGCATGCCTCTTGACTGACGAACATTATATCTGGCAGTTTACATACTTTTCGTTGATTTCCAGCGAAAACTACTGCAAATGCAAATGTTATAACGCATATGGCATCGGAAAATTTACTATCACTCATCTTACCAATGGTGTTTCGTAGCAAATTTGGAATACATGTCGATAATAAGGCTGCATAATAGACACTAAACCGTTCTTGAACACCCATTCAATTTAAAAGGTTTATTACGACAGATGGCTAGAGTGCTTCCTTTTGATTAGTCAACCATTGTATCCTTCTTACCGCTAACAAACAGAGGTGGTTAAACAGTACTGGGTACTACTACTATTCAGCTGATCTGAAGCAAACTGTAATGATCGGAAAATAAAAACTGCATTACGAAATGAAATCAAGGAAATGGTAAATTGGAACATTAGCTGCCTGTGAGCACTGCATTACATCAATAGGGAAAGTTGTAAATTTGTGCGGAGCGGGATTCAAACACGGGTGTCCCGCTTACTAGGCTGATTGTCGCATTACTATCTTTGGAACCAGCACACTACGATATACATTTTATTCCATAATTTTGTTCATACAGGAGTAACAGAGGTATGACATAGGAGTGGAGTGAGACAGACAGCAAATAATACCGTGTCCTCCAATTCCCTGAGGCATTATGCCAGGAGATTGAAAAAAATAATCTGCTAGTTCACGATCAAAGACGTAGTGCGCCAAACCATCTAATTTCACTTATTAATCTTCAAAAAGGACTAGAAACAAGAACAAGTACATTTGTATGCTCTGCGGAAATACTTAGCATTTGAGCCACGTAGGCCTGTGGGTGCAACTTCAAAATCCATATTGCGGCGCAATATCATCTACTGATACGAAATGCTATGAACCAAAGATAATACATCTGTGTGACATGAACAGACGTGCATGGGCGATCCGTATCGTCAAATCAGTTAGTTTGAAAGAGGGCCCATTATTGGGATGAGGATACGTGATGCATTCATCCAGGAAATTGCTGCTCGCGTGGAACGGGGAGTCTGGCACTGCACTGGGTGTCTGCAGAATGGATCACGCAAGGAAGTAGATCTTGGGTCAGGCCGCACCATCCAGACCAACAACTCAGAAGATAGACACCTCACTCTAAAGGCATTTCAGGACAGATCTGGTTCCTTCTAGGCGCAAGTCTAACAGTGTAACACATCGTCCACTTCTCCATCTAACTGTTACTAAAATGCAGAAATATCCTAGACAGCCATGGGGCCAGGAATGGCATCAGATAGTTTCTTTCGGACGAATACAGGTTCTGGCCGCATTTGGGTTCGCCGCAGACAGGGGAAGCGGAATCACAATGACTGCATTCGCACAGAAACACAGCACCAACTCAGAGCGATATAGTGTGCGGTGATACTGGCTACAACTACAAAACTCAGTTGGTGCTATTCAGGTCACTGAAACCAGTTGACCTACGTGAATGACATTCCGGGAACCGTAGATATTCCCTTTCTGTACGACAACCCAGACGTCATTTTTCAGCAATAAAATGCACAACCACGTGTTGCCGCAGGAAACCCTGCTTCCTTGATGTCACAGGATACCAGACTTTTCCCCTGGCCAGCCAGATAAACAGATTTGTCGTCAATAAAAGGTGATTAAGAAATAGTGAAATGACGGATGTAGCGCTGTTATTCAAGGATCACCACCACAGATAAACTTTGGGACCATGTGAATGCAGCACGAATGGACATGCCACAGGACGGCATTCATGCCCGATACGTGTTGATGCGATCACGCATGAAGTAAAATACCAGGACCAATGGCGAACTCTGTACCTACGAGATAACAGGACACGAGATGAACCCAGGTGACTGAAATGCTAACGACTTCTTCAGAACATTCTAATAAACATGTCCTGTATATATGAACTTTCGACCTCATTCAGGGTGTTCTGTGTGTCCTGAACATGACTGTATAATTCAGACTGTATTTCATTTCAATATGAATAAGCTCTCAATAATGAGGTATGAAATGGTTTTCATAATTTTCAATTAATTGCTATGTATGCTGACAAAAGAGGGACGAAGCGCCCTAAAAAGTACAATTGGCGTAAAAATGGTCGAGTGATTCGGTCTACAGAGTTTGTCGAGCGGGCGAAATATTACGGAATATGTAGGCTAGCACGGGCAGTAGGACAGGACACTAGCATGTAGTCTAGCAGGCGCAGTCCAGCAGTACGGTACAAATGTATAAAACAGCGAATTAGTTTAAGACGAAAAACTGAATCTTGTGGAACCTCATTCGTGTGAATTTTCAGCCTCGCATGAAGAACAACAAGACCAACACCTGAGTGCAACGTCTGCGCTGGGAGAACATCTAAGCATCTCTGGATATTGAAAATTAACACAACTTTCAGTTTTCCACACTGAGGAGCTAGAAAACTACTAAGCCCCTAACACTTTCTGTATTTGTAGTACAAATACAATGGTCATTTTAAAAGTAAGAACCGATTTGTAATAGAGTAAGAGAAACTTTATTTATGAACGTGAATTGTCACAAATTACAATATGCACATTTTTACACTTGTCAACGTTAGAACCATGAACATTTAAACCTTTTGTGAGTCATGGCACCATCTTTTGGATCCCAGTATTAAAGAACTCTGCCCTCTGACCGTCAAACATTTTTTAATGATGTTTGATAGTAACAATGCGATAAACTACTGATCTTGAAACTTGTGGAAAGTTCTGCTGAAGCACGTCAATTGTAAAGCACCTGTTTTGATCTGGACGGCGTACCGTCGTGAATGAAGAATTGCCGCAAGAAGTGGAGGACGCAATTCTTAAAAACAGGCGCTTCACTATTGGCGAATTGCATCAGAAAGCTCCGCAAGTTTCAAGATCAGTTTTTTTATCATATTGATACCCACAAACTTCACCTCAAAAAATAAAAAATAAAAATTGGGACACTCAGGCAGCAGTCCTTAGATTCTGCGATACGAAAGCTGGTTCCAAGACTTGAAAGATGTTTAAATGTTCGTTGTGACTATGCTGAAGAGTGAAAAGAATATGCATAAGTGATTTAATTTACGTTCATAAATAAAGATTCTCTTACTCCATTACAAATTGTTTCTTACTTCAAACATGACCCTAGTAGAATTACGTACATGTCCTTTTCTTCGTAATACGAAGGAGGATAAAGAAAGGGGAAGACATGAAGAAATCAGGAGACCGTGAGGCACTTATACACAAATTAATATAACATGCGGAAGTTTGTTACGTATATCCAAACACCTGCAGCCGGCCGCGGTGGCCGTGCGGTCTGCGGCGTGCTAGTCGCGGTCTGCACGGCCGCTGCGGTCGGGGGTTCGAACCCCCCCCCCCCCCCTTGGGCATGGATGTTTGTGCGGTCTTTAGTATAAGCTAATTCATAAGTAGTTTCTAAGTTTAGGGACTGATACCCCGTAGTTAAGTCTCATAAGCTATATATATGCAAAAACCTGTGATCATCAATCTGCCCCACACTTCACGATCTCTCCTATCTGATTGTAATTCTCCCTCCGAATTCACTCCTAATTTTACATGTTCGCGCCTTAGGCTGCGGTGAGAATTACACTATCCAGACACACTAGCTACGAATTTTTATGAGGATGAATATTTTCTTAATCACTCTTGTCGAGTGTCACCTTGTCTAGTGTAGCTTTGTTTAGTTTGGCTTAACTAGTGTAACTTCGGGTAGGCTCCATATATAGTTGTAGGTGCTTAAACTTGTACCAGATTGCATTTTGTATGGATCACATAAGCAATCTTATATATTAAAAGACTTTACGAAAGCTAAAGTCAGTCGGGCAGAATCTACTTAAGTCTCTCCATTCGTTATTTTTATTCAAACGCGGTATCCTTCTGACCTTGCATTGAATATTTTAATCGGTTTGTTTTACGATATCTTCGGTTCTAATTAAGGTACGCAGTTCTTTTTGACCCACACTTAGCGCATCAAGCTCTTCTATTTGCATTGATTGATTCTGAAGAAAACTATGCGTGAACACTTAACATTACTTCTATTTTTTCCAAACATTTTTGTCATTCCACTAACGGTACGAAGTATTAGCACGGGTCCTCTAGTCAGTTATTATTTGAAGACTCTGCGTTTATATCAGCATACTGATAACTCAGAACTTCGTAAACTCACAGCTCACACAACAACTATAAGCACTTTATAGACTATATATTTACTGAGTTATGGATCGTCATTGTCTTCAGAACTACTGTTAAGTAGTTGTTTATTGGCTATAGATTAAAGCACCTGATACTCATGTATCAGTTGTTATATTCAACATTTGTTGAAGCCCCAAGGAGGACACGAATGTCTGGCGGGAACGGTCGCCCATTCTGTAGCATGACGCCTTAGGCTTCGAGGCCATTCCGTGCTGTTCACACGTAAAGTACGTGTATGCTGCTATTGGCACCGTACAATGTTAACCATTATGATTATTGATTCTCTCCATAAATGCCTCTCCAATTTCATTCTCTCCATAACTGCCTTTCCAATTTCATTGTTGTAGTCCTGGATTAGGAACGATCATAATACTATACATCGAAGGTGGTGATGTCCATTGTAAAACTACTCGCGGAGAGAGATATTAATGATTATACTTGCAGCTGATAAGTTACATGTTTTCCTATTCGGGGCAAAATTCGCTTTAATCGTAGACCACAAACTGTCGTTAGCGGTGTTTGGCCATGCTCCAATCTCCCAGAACGACTATCGCCTCCAAAGTTGCGCACTTTCCATGACCACAACTATGTAATTAGTAGCCTTGGAATCCCGCGTTGCTCTGGAATGTATTTATCTCATTTTTATGTAAGCCGTCTCCTACTACTCTCCCTGTTCATCACATTCTGCGGCACTCCGTGTATTTCACCTGCAATTATAAGGAATTTTGGCCTGTAGCTTCGTTCTCACAGAACGTAATTATTATGACGTCATATTTCATGAACTATGTGTCCTACAAAAATATAACTTCCAGGTAGGTCTAGAGTAATATTTGGAAAATGTTTGAGAAATCAGTTGTAAATAGAGATAACAGTAAAGACGTAATAAAGATAAAAACTGTATCCATGTTGCGAAGTCTTTTCATGGTGCTTGTTATAAATAACCTCATATCTCCTGAAGTGTGTGTTCTATTATTCTATAATTTAAAAGGTACAGTCAGAGGTATGTATGCATACTGTGTGTAAACTGTCTAGTGAATATAGTCAGTCCTGTAAAAGAAATAAATTGTAACGTCATGTGTAATGGCATTGTTGTACTGCATGATAAGCGAAAAAGAGATAACTGCCTTTCCTAGCAGCATTATGTTGGTATTGTCAGCGAGTAAAAGTGTGAAATAATGTGTAACGTTTGTTGCAAGTCGCTAACCGCTTTCATTGTAAAATACTGAATGAATGATGGCTCGTCATTCACGCGTCACACAATGCGGAAGTTTTTCACTCGTCTGATTGTACATGGCGCAATATCTCCTTAAGTATGTTTCGTAGGTGACTCGCCGTCTCGACGACATTTTTCTCACGGTAAGGAATATGTGTAACAAGTTTGGTGGAAATCGTTCCGGGAGTTCAGCAGGAGATGTAGATCACTGTCATATGTGCTGCAGTTTCTCGTACATTTCATTGTTTATAAAGTTATATCTCATGAAATACGTTTCGCAAATAGTTCTTACCTCACAGTGAAGGTCAAGTGTGCACAATTTCATCAAGATCGGAATAATTCTATATTTGTATGGATTACAAACAAACAAATTGAACTATTAATTTAAATACGCAGTTCTAAAAGCAAACAATTCAGTTTCCTGTTCCATTAAATCCAGCCTTTCATAAGAAGGAAATCTGAAGTTTCCACATAGGCGAATTAAGAAGTCAGACCTTAGACGTTTTTCTCATAATGGCTACATTAAACTGTGTAATCAGGTGTTGTGAACTAGCTTTATGAAAAGTCATGTGCTTTGTGCTCCATAGGTGTCCAGAGAGATAAAAAAAATAAAAAATGAACAACACAGGCCTGACGCCTTTTATATCACAGTTCATTAAAGATGTCCTCATTATAGCACTGAGCGAGGTTTATATTATGTTGTCATCCCAGCCGCCCTTTGCTCACAGATCTTTCAAATGCCTCATTGTGTGCCCTGCAGAATATCACAGATGTTCAAAAAATCAAATTTTTGTATAGCTTATGGGACTGAACTACGGGGTCATCAGTCCCTAAACTTACAAACTACTTATGAACTAACTAATTCTAAGGACGGCACAAATATCCATGCCCGAGGGGGGATTCGAACTCCCGACCGTAGTGGCTGTGCAGTCCGTGACTGGAGCGCCTCAGGCCCCTTGGCCATCGCGGCCTGCAATATCACAGATCAAAGCCCTAGCAGATGACACGTGGATTAGCCAGACTTAAACAAGAACACAGATGCCTCTACGCAAAGCTCCACAGATTGCGTCGAGCATCACTCACCATATTCCAAATTTTTTGCCCCTTGGTCCATTCATTATCAACCTTACTATCACATATTTAACCCATTTAATGGCCTTGACGATAAAAGTTATGGGCATCTACACCAATTACCCACACATGATAAGCATAGCATCCAACACAAGACAAACCTTACTAATGTGTTGAAATTGTAGTCTTAATACAGGCTATCACAACTACAGTACCGGTAACAGAAGGCAGTTCACGGCAAAGATCTTAATATAGTTCTGTACATCATAAGGTACGGAACACCGTTTTATTCCACCATTTTTCCAGTCCTTCAATGATAAAACAGAGAATTTAGTGTCAACGTTTAAGAAGAAAACATTGAAAACCGCGGGAACCACCAATACAACGGCATTTTCTCTACCGTTCCTTTGCACGTACAGGGCCACACCCAGTTAGGGAGCTTCCCTACGGGAAACAACTACTGCTCCATTTCCTTGCCCCAAAAGCACAGAAACCGAGAGTGCAATTTCCTGAAGAAACAGTAATGTGAGCACACTTAAATCGACAAATAGAGAAGTCGAGACTACCAACATTAGTTAACTCGCTTGGGCTGCATAGCAATCAATCGACACATCGAACGTTTTGCAGCGCCATGTTACAAACTCTATCCGCACCCACCAACTGCGCTATCGACAGCAACACCAGTGGTACACTTTGTATAGGAAAGCTCGCTATTTTCAGTACCATAACCTCGTAGATATAATTTACCTCCAAGAAATCCATCGCCAGTTTCATTCAACACAGAGAAGGAGACTTATACGCAAGCACCACAACCACAGCCATCAATGCTCACATCACCATAGTCCAGCACATTGCTGGGTACTCCCTGGTCTTCAAACTAGAAGGTGAAATTAAATGCTGTGACACCAGCCACATATTCGTTGTTTTCTTAGTTTATGTAATTACGTTGTTTAAATTTTGCAAAATCCACACATGCTGGATAAACAACTACTTTGTTTCAGAATCGTGCAATAACAAACCATAGACGTAGACATTACACCTACTTTCCATTAAGATAAAGTATATATATACTGCTCCGTCACCTCTCGCATCACACCTGCTGCACTCTTTTACCTATATCGTAATAACACAAAACTAACTTCCCTATTGTTATTTTTCGATACCTTTGATCTATCCTATGTCGTAGGAGTAGTTTTCACTTCTCTTGTGAATCGTTCTTATAGGGGGCTTGATTTTTTTTTTTTTTTTTTTTTTTTTTTTTTTTTTTTTTTTTTTTTAAATTGAGCTGCTTAAATGTATTCTTCTTCAGTTGACATACATAGATGGACCCACTTGTCATGGACAGAAACCGTCATTTATTTTCTTTTGTACAACAGGTACCATCAATTACGTTTGAGATGACAGTTCTTCTATTACACTGAAATATGTTTGCATACTATATTCAGAAAGTAACAAAGATTTATGTTACTCTGAATATAATCCGTAAATATATGTAATTGTAAAAGAAGACCTGTCACGGTTGTCGAAGGTAATTTATTGTACCTATTTTACAACAACAGAAGATCAATGACACGTAAAAATGTTAAAATGTTTGTTAAGCTTATGGGACTTAACTGCGGGGCTATCAGTCCCTAAACTACTTATAAACTAACTTATACTAAAGACAGCGCAGACATCCATATCCGAGGGAGGATTCAAACCCCCGACGGGGAACGGCCTCGCGCATCGAAACATAGCGCCTCAATGTGCTCGGCCACTCCGTGGTGGCGACAGGTAAAAGACACTGTCTGTCAATCAATATACACGTCACCCGACATTGGCAATTCTCGCTGGAACACTCTGTCTTGAGTTAATAACAATGACACTTCAGTAGAAAATCTGGACCATATCAATAATAATATTATTAGTTTGTCAAGATATTTGAAATGTTGACACATCTGTTCTTCTAGCACGCCGTTTTCCTACATGTGTAACAAGTTGATTTAGATACGTGCACCTGTCGATCAATTATTTTGTTTGGGAGTATTGCCTCTCTCATAGCTTCTGAGTTTACCATCGAAGGTCACAGTTCTTGCCTTGTTCATTATTGTCTGATTTAGTCTTTCTGCCTTTCCATGCATCTAATGGCTATAGTAATTCCATGGTCTAACATAGTTTCTTTTCGGTAACGCCGATTCTTGATCTCAGGTTTGTTGCATTCACTGCGTTTGTTAAATCTCGTTTTTGATATTTTGAAATTGAACTGATTTTCACTTTCTTTCTTATCAACCTCGCCATTTCTCATCTATATTTCAATATGCAAGTCGCAAAAAAAAAAGAAAAAAAATGAAATCATCTAAAACTGTCATCAAAATAAATCAAATGATCCTATGGTGATTTTCTGATAATAGAAAACGGTAATGTAGTTAACTTACCCTCACTCGAGTTTCTCATCATCTTTCTGCTGAGATGAAACTATCAGGAACTTTATGCATATTATCTTTGAAATACACCTTATGTCTAGATGAATAAACTTCGTACGCCATTTTTGGTTTTCTTCTTTTGTCAGTAGTGATTGCATTTCTAGGTTGATATCAAATGTAAGCCTATGGGATAAAGCTGCAATGATCATCGGTTCCTAGACATACAAACTACTTAACCTAACTTACGCGAAGGACAAGACACACAGACACCCACACACACAAACACACACACACACACACACACACACACACACACACACACATGACCGAAAGAGGTTTCAAACCTCCGACGGGGTTTACTCGCGCACTCCGCAGCAAGACGCTGCCTTTCGCGCGCGGCGGGTTAATATCCACTTCATACAATATATACTGTACGATCTATTTCACTAATTTATTCACAGAAATTATATTATCACTTGGAGAACATATTTATACTGTACGATCTATTTCAATAATATTATTCACAGACATAATATTATTACTCACTTGGAGAACGTGCATCACATCAGTGATCATAGAAATATCAACAATAATTCAGTTCCTTAAGACAAACATTGTCTCGTTATACCAAAGATATTAAATATAAGGAGAGGCATTGAATTAAAATTAGTGCAAGAGGTCCCGGGTTCTAATCCCCGCCACAGCACAAATTTTAATACAATGCGTTTCCTTATTAATACATTTGGTATAACGAGGCAATGTTTGTTTCAAGGAACTGAATTATTGTTGATATTCATATCACCTCTGCCTGAGGAAAAAGGCGGGATTGTTCCCATTCACGTACTTTACTGGGGTGCTATACCAATATAGGAGAGCCTTGACAATTTGATTCTATTTCACAGGGAACACTGAGACAGAATTAAAGTATGTGGTGTGGAGGGAGACGTGCTTGAAGACAATCCGTGTAGTCGCCTTGTCCGTAACGCTATGTTAGTTGAACATTTTCAAGCGTCTGCCCAGTATGCAGGAGGTCCCGGGTTCGAACCCGGCAATAATACAAAATTTAATTCAATTCCCCTCCTTATAATTAATACCAATTATAATACAATTTTCACCTTACATTTTTCCTGTTACCATCTCCATTCATTAACAACTTTCGCAACACTTGTTAAAGGAAAGGATGCTTGGAGTTTAACATCCCGTCGACAGCGTGGGCATTAGAGACGGAGCTTACGCTCGGAATTTTTAGGTAAGGATGTGGAAGGAAATCGACCGTGCCCTTTCAAAGGAACCATCCCGGCATTTCCCTGGAGTGATTTAGGGAAATCACGGAAAACCTAAATCTGGAAGGCCGATGGTGGATTTGAACCACCGTCCTTCCGAATGCGAGTCCAGTGTGTTACCACTGCGCCACCTCGCTCGGTGCAACACTTTATGGTCTTACATTTATTACCTTGTCCACATCATTAACATTTTGTCCTGCACAGACTGCAGAATAACGCGTTCCCTCGGAAAATTGCTAATCCCACATCAGGTAATGTCGGCACATACAGCCACTTAGCAGTTTGTTGCAGCACTATCACCCAATTAATGTACACATTGTGGTATAGCTGCAACATATCACACAAAAGAGATGTAGCACCTTGCAGCTGAGATACTGGAATTTGATGAAGATAGCGGAAAGAAGATTAAGAAGCAGAGGAGGACGAAGACAGAGTAATGTTACTGCTGACAGACACTTGACCGTCTCGGCAAATATTACCTTGAGAAAGGTACGAGTATGAAGTGCACGCGAGCCCAGAATACACACGACTGCACGAAGACGCGTGAAGCGGCACCTACATCCGTCAACTGGCGTGGCACATACTTCTCCAACTTGCAAGAATGCAGCTACATTATTAGGTGGAGCAGGAGACACGTCGCCGCCGCAGACAAGAAGAGGCAGCCGCACCGAGCAAGAAGAGGGATGGCCGCCCCCCCTCTCCCCCGCAGCCTCCCACGAGAGATAAGCGGGCTGACGGTGTGCAGGCCACGCCGCGTGCTGACATACGCGACGCCTTGTAGTAGTGAAGCTGCCGTGAAGGACGAGTTCCCTCTCCAGCTGCTGCTTCTAAGGCAGGAGCTCAGGATCGTCAGACGCCCGCTCCCACTGCTAGAATCCACTGAAAGGAGAGGCACTCCGTACTTGCACTCGTGCGAGAATCGGGGGAATTCCGCGAGTAGTGGTAAATATGGCAGGGGCAGTGTGGATAAGCTGAAAATTTGGGTCTGACGGGAGACGTGCTAGGGTACTCCGCACAGATGCAGTGCCCAATTTCTCTGGATGGCGTTGTGACCAAGGTCTCTCTCAATTATTCAGAACTCCCCATTCACGTAATTTCCGTGCCCAGTGGCAGCAATTCGTTTGTGTATTAGGTACTATTGCCGCCTAGGAGGAATGGAGCATCAAGGGAAGCAGGTGGTCAAAGATAATTTTTTGTTTGTATAGTTTATGGGACTTAACTACGGGGTCATCAGTCTCTAAACTTACATACTACTTATGAACTAAATAATGCCGGCCGCAGTGGCCGTGGGGACTGAGGCAGCTCCAGTCACGGTATGCACGGTCACTACTGTCGGGGGTTCGAATCCCCCCTCGGGCATGGATATTTGTGCCGTCCTTAGTATTAATTAGTTCAAATGTTTATATAGTTTATGGGACTTAACTACGGGTAGTTAAGTCCCATAAACTATATAAACATTTGAACTAATTAATACTAAGGACGGCACAAATATCCATGCCCGAGGGGGGATTCGAACCCCCGACAGTAGTGGCCGTACATACCGTGACTGGAGTGCCTCAGTCCCTTCGGCCACCGCGGCCGGCTCAAAGATAATGTTTACCTAGTTCACAGCCGTCATGGTGTCTTAGATTATCATCACGGGTTCCATGGAAACCTAAGCAAATGTTGCTGTAGCGAAATACTGCTACCACGGCCGGCGTATGTTGCGCAGGGCATGTTTCGAGAAGCAGATCATAGCGCATCTGGACACGACCATCGACCTGCTTTACATAGAAATGTCATTCGTCCATCGAACATGCGATTTACATTAACCTATGGTCGTATTTTGATAATCGTGGCCGGCCGTGGTGACCGAGCTTACTGCGGCGCGTCAGTCACAGTCTGCACGGTGCGAGGGTGAAGGTCGGGGTGAGAGTTTAAAATAGAGAAGGTTTAATTTTTAAATCTCACAACCACCAACTGTGAACCAAATTCCTAAACATGCAAAAACACTGGAACTGAGATTGCGACTGTTTGACTCGTTTTCTAGGGGATGATATCACACGTTCGCAGCTTTCCTTCCCTGCATATGATTAACAAAACAAATTCATAATGAAATCAAGTTCATGAGAGAAAAGGGTGTACTAACTACTATTTTTGAAAACACGTGAAAGTTCACTTTATGTTGTTTATTTCACAATATTTGAACCCTGTGGCTCATACGTCTGTACGTCGACACATTTATCAAATAAAGTTATAGCTCATGAGGCCCCAGACAAAATGAATATTTGTCGCGAATTGTTTTCACACCACGTGGCTGTCTCAAACACCGCTTATGTTCATGCCTATGCGACGACACGTGTTACATTAACAAATCACAGTCACTTTAATTCAGTGCGATGCACACCTTGTTCCACCAGCTAAATATTCACAAACACACAGTAGCACTCGATTCAACTTGGTGCAGTCTATGACGAGCACCCACACGTGGCGATTGCCACACACAAATCTATAACCTCCACCTCGAGGTCCACATGCCGACTGATGCAGAGCGACGCCGCCTAGCCAGCTCCCCACGTGCTCCGGAGTCGTCACTTCCTGCCCTCACTCGTGCGCGTGCCAAAAGCTCAACTGCCGGGGTTTTTTCCCCTACGTCATCAACTTCCCCATGTGAGCTGTTCTAACCGATTTGCCAACGTATAGCGCTCAGCCAATACATTTCTAAAACCTTACTTAAAATCAAAATAATTACACTACACATTAAATAAATGTCTTTTAGGTTTTTATACTGGTATAAAAATCCTTTGTAGTATTTAGCATAATCGTGCAATTTCTTATATCACAGATAAGTGACTTAACTGAATACTTCAAGATACAATACACAAGAGTAATTGAAAATAAAATGAGAAATTGTTAATACATTATTTTTATAAGCAACCATTGCCATGCTAGTTGTGTAACTGTCTTGTATTCATTGGTAATTTATTACTTTTCATTGTCAATTAAACCTATAACGCCTGATGTGACTATATCAGCTAATGTATTGTTCATTTATCAACAGGCTATTTTGTAATGAGGGCCTTAAAGGTTCCTAACTGCATCGTATTACTTCAAATGCCAGTAGTATTAAAATATTTTATCTCACACTGTGCACTGCACTCGCCATTGTCCCTCTCTCCCCTCACCGGAAATGAACTGGGAAATCCTAAGCTGGAACAAGCCACCAATGTCGGCTTGCTCGCTGGCCTCCCGTCAGCTACAAGCACACAGCAAATCTCAATGTGGAGAATTTCTACCTATGGCCTAACTATAAATGTTGTCACCCAACTGTGTACATACATTGCTACCATAATTAATAAGGTTAAAATTGAGTAAAATTTAGTGCATTGGCATGGTCAATGCTTTCAGTGAACTTCATACTGTTTAATTATCAAATGCTATTAATTACCAGTATTTTTATTGGGCGGTAATGTTACAATGGCCATTACGGTCGGGGGTTCGAATCCCCCCTCGGGCATGGATATTTGTGCCGTCCTTAGTATTAGTTAGTTCATAAGTAGTATGTAAGTTTAGGGACTGATGACCCCGTAGTTAAGTCCCATAAGCTATACAAACAAAAACATTATCTTTGACCACCTGCTTCCCTTGATGCTCCATTCCTCCTTGTCGTCAGGAGCCCACCCTGACAATTAATTGTGTCTCGATACCTCATGGTCTGTTCTCCCTGATGCGGGAATACAGTATTGTGGCTGCGAGCATCATAGAATAAATAGGCTGTGGTATAGGAAAGAGACAGCGTGGCGAAAAGAGATTGGTGTGTGGCGGGAGACGTGCATGGAAGAGTCCTCTGCAGTCGCACGACTGATCACTGTTTCCTCGGTGGCGGAGTGGTCAACGCGTCTGCCTAGTAAGCAGGAGATCTCGGGTTCGAATCCCGGACGAGCACAAATTTTCATTCGCCACAGTTTGGTATCTCATCTAAACCTAATACAGTGAAGCCATAACATCGCAAATTATGATTTATTTCATTCATTTGAACGCTGTAATTCGTCAAAAATATATATAATTAAATAAGCAATCAAAAAATAAAATAGCCTCACTTGTGGTAGTCATTACGGAACGTGAACAGAAGTAGACACGCAGATGGTATACGACACTTTGCGGAAAGTTTGCAAAAGGTCATAAATGACGCCGAGGGGACTGAGGCGCGTCAGTCACGGCCTGCACGGCCACTACGGTCGGGGGTTCGAATCCCCCCCTCGGGCATGGATATTTGTGCCGTCCTTAGTGTAAGCTAGTTCATAAGTAGTTTGTAAGTTTAGGGACTGATGACCCCGTAGTTCAAAATGTTCGACTGTCTGTAAATCTATCGGACCAAACTGCGTGGTCATCAGTCCGTAGCTTACAAACTACTTAGACCTAGGTAAACTAACCTACGGACAAACACACACACACATGCCCCAGGGAGGACTCGAACCTAGACGGCGAGCAACCGCGCGCTCCGTAGCGAGATGCTTTAGACCGCTCGGCTACTCCACCGCGGCACCCCGTAGCTAAGTCCCATAAGCTATACAAACATTTGATTTTTTCATAAATGACGGGAGTGATATGTTGTGTAATGTACTGTCAATCAAATCATCCGAGAGAGAAGTTATAGTTGTCATAACGTTTTATCCAGCCCTTGTAGGTAAGCAGGCCGACTTTTTCAATACTTCATGACAATTAGTGAAAAGCACCGCCTTTGTAAAAGCCCGGTAAAGGATACTGTCCATTTAGGACGAATTTAGAAAAAAAATGTTTGTTAAGCTTATGGGACTTAACTACGGGGTCATCAGTCCCTAAACTTACAAACTACTTATGAACTACTTACGAACTAGGACGGCACAAATATCCATGCCCGCGGGGGGATTCGAACCCCCGACCGTAGTGGCCGTGCAGACCGTGACTGGAGCGCCTCAGTCCCCTCGGCCACCGCGGCCGGCACGAATTTAGAAATAAGGCCTTTGTGCGGAAAGAGGAGTAGGGGTCTGCCGGCGGTGCTGTGACAGGAAAGGAATCGCCGAGAAGAAAGAGATTTATCCGGCTTCTCTTTATGGTAGTGATCTCGGCCGCCCGAGGGCAGCGGCGCACAAAGGCAGCCGGCCACTGACCTGTGCGTCGAGATGTCCCCGGTGACCTTGTCGATGGCGAAGCTGGGCGCGTCCCTGAGGGCGTAGGCGGGGCTGCGCGCGCGCTCCGAGGGGTCGAAGGCGCGCACGCCCGCCACCCACACGCCCGACGGCGCCGCCGCGTAGATGCGCGCCTCGTGCTCCGGCCGCGCGAACTGCAGCCCTGCGCACAACACACACTATGCTAATGCGCGTCTCACCGAGAGGAGGCGCAGTTTAATACACTGCACTCGCAGAAGAGTAGGCCGCGATCGCGTAACTGACTGGCTGGCAGCTGGGGCGCAGGCTCTGTCTCCTAGCGGCCAACCAGCTACGCGATGGTGGCCTACCCTTGAGTGACGTGACACGACAGATCTCACGCCTTTTCCTTAGGCGGTATAGTTCAAATCCGTCTCTGGCCATCCTGGTTTAAGTTTCCTGTGATTTCCCTCATCAGTTGTTGCCGAACTTTTTGTCGTGACCCACTGGGTCCCGTGATCTCTTCAAGTGAGTCGCCGGACGGCCTGTAAAATACCCAATATCTTATCGACTGATAATTTTTTGTGTGTCTTAGGGCCTTCAGCGTTATATGCGACTTTTAATGGCATTGTGCAATTGAATACCTCCCTGAAATAAGGATGTAACCCACAAATTTCCGAAAAGTGTGATTTCAGAGGAAATAGGATTTTTTATCTGTCACTTTCCACTTCTTTAACCTCTGGCAGTATTGTTCAAATGTTTGTAATTCTATCGGACCAAACTGCGTGGTCATCAGTCCGTAGCTTACAAACTACTTAAACTAAGGTAAACTAACCTAAGGACAAACACACACACCCATGCCCCAGGGAGGACTCGAACCTCCACGGCGAGCAACCGCGCGCTCCGCAGCGAGACGCTTTAGACCGCTCGGCTACTCCACCGCGGCTCTGGCAGTATTGCTCATGTGAAAAATACCGAGTAGCACCGTGGTTCGGAACCCACGTTAAACTGTAGGTCCCCCTATAACTGGCTGGGTAAGTCAGTTTGAAGGTCGAAGGAACGCAATGGCATACCACCTCCAAACAGGACCATGGCTAGTAAAGCACCGTGGTGTTCAAACCAATCTTCGGATTGTTGACTGCTTTACCTTTTTTTTAGAATGTATCTGCATGCCTCTATTCTGTGGTGTCATCTTGTGTCATATATTTGAACATCAAGCTGGTTTACAATCATCTGAACTTTTCCCTCCATGGAATACGGATGGAACATCAATCAAGATGGCGAATAGTGCTTGTGTTAGTTCATCACCAAGTGTAAAAAATCAATTAAATAAAGGCCGTAGGCGAAAATTAAATATAGATGAATGGAAAGATGCGAAAAAGAAGTGTCTAAAGCAGAGTGGAAAAGAATATACAACACGGAGAGGCACTGTAAAAATTACAAAGAAGGCAAAAACAGAGGTAAGTGGAATAAGGATGTAACATCTTCAAACTGTGTTTTAGAAGCTTTAGTTTTACCCCTGTAACACCCTAACGGGAATAACTATCTCTGCGAAAAGCAATATATATGTCGTGTACAAGTATTAATGTCTCTTGTCCAAAAGAATTCAAAATAACTGAGGCTATGTGGCTTAAAATTACAAAATATGATATATTTTCCGTTCACATGAAGAAATCACATGGTATTTTACAGCCATGATGTGTATATACTTTACGCCACAAGAAACAACGAGAAAAATCTACCTCTGCCTCCATAAGTATTATTCCTGAATCACTGGTGCCTTTATATGAGGATTCATTGTCAATTACGGATGAAAAGAAGAATGATCTTCTACACATATGCAACTACATCCCAGATGCTCAGCACCGTCAGTTCTACTTGAATTTGTAGACTTACAACTAGCAGTTCACAAACAGCAGTAGAGTTTAACAATATTTTTTTAATGCGGTTTCAGCATACCAATGCCACTTCAAAATAAGTTAAATAATGAAACCTGCAAACTATAATGACATTGCAAAATCATGCTTAAAATGAAGTTTCAAATCACATCTATATTTTGAAATATTTTGTTGTCATAGTATTTTGTTGACATCTTCATTCACATTGTTATTTTCTTTGTTATTCTAATATTACTTTCTTTAATGTGAGTACTAAGTGCCGTTCAATATGTCTCTTATGTTACATGTAAGAAATACTCCAAAATATGTTGCTGATCGTACATCCTTTTTCCATTGTATCACATCCAATTATTATGTTATTTGTAAAACCTTAAGTTGGAACAATAAATTATTGCATTTAACCGCTGAACACATTTGTACACTTGCATATGCAACGAGTTCCAATAGTGTATATCACGAAATAGGCCGCCCAAATAATTTTCGTCTCTCCTGAAAACTTACTTATTTGATGGTTACATCATTATTCCACGGAGGTATTCAATTACAGCTCTAAGGCTGCATCATATGCCAAGTGTTTTTTTATTACTATAGACGCCTACTTAGAGTAAATGCCATCTTTCCATCTTCAGGTTATGTCAGTTGCTTTTATCGTTCATATATATGGGTGGTTTTTTGTCACTGTCAAGTTACTTCTAACATATACCCCTTTGTTCTCATTGGATTAATACTGGTATTATTAGAAATTAAATTAGTCACTCTGTGTAACTGTCACTGGTCAATATAAAGGCAGAAAAGGTACTGAGAGTGTGATCTCAAGTTTACTCGGTCTTCAAAAGGGGGATAATCGAGAATAATATCTGGATATATAACATATACTTGATGTATGAACAGGTATATTAGTTCTGCCTCTTGAAATATATAATATACATATACAAGAACAAAAAACTCCTAGAAAGGTATAGGACGCTGTTCTCAGAATCGGAACGCGGTTCAGAAGACCTACAAAAGAACTCTACGGAAAGACAAACAAAATCACAGTTAAATTAAGGACAAGAGACCTACAGTTCTATGAACACGTATGTAGGATGGGTGGTAACAGACTTACGAAAGGAATTTTTAACATCGTTAACGCAAGAAAATTAAAGGACAACTCTATGAAAGAAATACAAAAAAAGTCTGTAACGACTGAAAATTTCAGAGGAAGAAATTATGGACAGGTAACAGTCCAGGAGCAAAATCATAAACAATAAAACTGAACACGGCCCAACGAATGGAAAAACAGGGAAAAAGTGAACATAACTCTCTCTCTCTCTCTCTCTCTCTCTCCCTCTCTCTCTCTCTTTCTCTCTCTCTATACTCTCGAAACGAACGCTATCGGAACGCACATAGATGCCTATACCATGATGCAGGAAGCCTCTCCGTGCAGCGTCTCCCACTAGAGTTCACGTGCCATCTCCTTGACACATTCGCGTTTACTTAATGAACGTGTAATGAAGCATGCTGCTCTCCTTGTGATTTTCTCTTTTTCCTCTGTCAATCTTATCTGGTAAGGTTCCAATAGTGTTGTAAGCTACTTCCATTGTTCAGGGATTACACTTTCCGGGGAATATTCCAATTATCCTGCATCTTACACCTGCCGTACCCACAATTAATGTTATGTGATCGTTCTGCTTCACATCGCTTCTTATGCCTACTCTCAAATATTTTACGGAAGTAATAAGTTATAGCGACTGTTCTACAGTTTTGACACCCCTATCTCTCACAGTTTTATTCAGCACATATTAGTCTAAAGCGTCATATACGATACTCTTGAACTGCGTTCATTTCTGCTCAACATATGAAACTTCCATGTTGAACTGTTAGGTACTTTCAAATCTATCTCTTGTCGCAGTGATTAAACACAAAGATCTTACAAAATTTGCTAATCTTCCTATTTACAGCTTTTTTTTTTCTTTTTTTATAGTTTATGGGACTTAACTAGGGGGTCATCAGTCCCTAAACTACAAACTACTTATGAACTACTTACGAACTAGGACGGCACAAATATCCATGCCCGAGGGGGGATTCGACCCCCCGACCGTAGTGGCCGTGCGGACCGTGACTGGAGCGCCTTAGTCCCCTCGGCCACCGCGGCCGGCTATTTACAGCTGTATTAAGTAATAGTGTAATAGTCTTATCATAACTGATTCACTATTCTTCACTAGCTGACTCGAAATTTCAGATAAAGCACTTAGAAACAATTTCACTCGAATCTCTGTCTTAATCACGCATCTTAAACAGATGAGTCTCCTAGTATTCGCCTAGTACTGTAAAATTACTACATATACATGTACATACATAATCTGCAATCTACAAAACAATGTGTAGCGGAGGATCCCTCATACCACTAGTAGACAATCTTTTTTTCTTCTTCTTTTTTTCTGTTCTCAGAACGACCCAAAGTTTCCTTCATCTTTGTAAACCATGACCGTGATACTCTCGGGTATTAATAAATTCTCTCAGAGTAACAAATCAGGCAGCCTGCCTATGAACTGTTTGTATGCCTTCCTTTATACCTAATACTAGAGCGGTACTCAACAATGGACCCCATTTACATTGTTTATGCCTTATGTTTTACAGAGGAACCCGTTCGTTCCAAAGTCTCTCAAAATACCTGAGTCGACCATCCGTCTTCTCCACAAGTATCCTTACAAGTTCGTTCCATTTCATATTACTCATCAAAGCGACTGCCTCACGCAGTATACTGCTGATACTGTCTTTGAACATTATTTCATTGTTTTTCCTTTCATCTGCATCGCCTTATGCTCATCTGCATAACAACCTGCCATTCATCACTCCAGGTATAAATTTTGTTTGCGCTATTATCTGCTACAGTCCTTCCCCCACCCCAATACAGCTTAATCAACGTCAGCAAATATACGCAAATTGTTACTCACCCTGTCCGTCAGATCATTGAAGAGGAAAGAAAATAATAATGGTCATATCACACTTCCTGACGATACTCTTTCCTCTGGTGAGGAAAGTGATGTAAAATATTTTCCAAGTTTTTCGTTAGATTGTCCACTCAGCGAGCAGGGTCCACCACTGCTGCTGCTGAGACAGTGGATGTATGAATCATCCAATAACCATGTTCGATCCACTTTTAACCTTCATATTTATCCAAATCACTGCAAATTCCGGATATGTACTAATTTCGCTAGATGCTATCGTATCTTCCATCACTATAAACACACTTCCAACTTTATTTTTCGCCCTATCTTTGCGATAAACGTTCCAGTCTAATTATTGTAGTTCACTGTTATTGACATCTGATGTTATCCAGTATTATGTGGGTATTCTGGCCGTGCATGACACATGTACTCCGCTAACCTACTAGTCGCTTCCTGTGTGTGGGTCACGCCTGACCTATTAAGGGGGACCCTACATTTCTCCTCCCGATAGCAGAAGTCGAGCAATTTGCATCCATAATCGCCACAGAATCGTTTGAGCCTCTGGATTAAGTCTGCCTCTGGGCTCCAAACCAGAAGACCGCGATCGTTCCTGGAAACGAATCTCCAAATCCATAGCTTTGCTTGCCCCCTCTGAGCGTGACTGTCTACATTAAATTAGCCAGCCGTCTATAGGAATCGAGGATGACCTCTGAACCCAGGCACTATTGGTGCTGACATAATCCATATTTTACTGCGCTGGAATGGCCGAGCGTTCCAAGGCGCCTTGCTGCGGAACGCGCCGCTGCTCGCCGTCGGAGGTTCGAGTCCACCCTCGGGCATGGGTGTATTTGTTGTCCTTAGCATACGTTAAAGTAGTTTTTAAGCCTAGTGACTGATGAGTAGAGGAGTTAAGTCCCTTAGATTTAGAAACAAACGTAACCCAGAATCTCAAACGGGTGAACCCAATGTTGTCATTCGCCGCCGGCAGAGCCTCCTCCACATCTCTGACGAGACCCCTGAAAGCCAACAGAGTCCACACTAGCTTTCTTTCGTGACCTGCCCGCTATTTCACTGAAGGGCTCCATCACCCGCCAAATTGCGTGCTCATACTCTGTGGTTGTCGAGATCTTTCAGGAAGTCGCCCACCGTCGTAGGCGAGGCATCCCTTGCTGGCTCAGATGTACTTTCAGCAGTTGGTTAATACTTCAAACCAGCTACAGACGCGTAAGGGTACAGCCTTACAAACGGCCCCCACTTTCGCGTTCCATCCTGAGATTCGTGACCTCGCCGCCGTTCGACAATAACAACAGGCAGCTGTCGCCCATCAGGGACGGAGTCGGACAAAAAACCAATAGGATAACAGTTAAGAAATGGAACAATCCAGCTTCGTAAATGCCCAATAAGAAATTTAGCCACCCAAAATACATACACAAATGACAAAAATCTCCGTACATGCACAGGCATCAAGCAGGAATTTTACGTTATTGCAGTAGCAAATCTCCCTATAGGCCACCAACATCAGTTAGTGTTTTTGATGTTTATCGTTGTTATTAGACCTGTGGGGCATATAAGTGACGTGAACTGCGCCAGATGATAATTGCGGACACGAACACTACGACACTGTTTTATTAACATCTGGAAAAGTTGGAATAGAAACTTATTTTGGGTCTCAGTATTACCAGCCATGATTTATGAATCGTATGGATGTGCTAGTGGGCCGAGGTCGGATTTTATCGGAACATAACGACAGATATACTCCATGCCAAGGTTTCTGTCGAGCACGTCTGTCCACCATAATGGAGTATAGCCACATTCCACAATTCTCATCGGTTCCCTTAACATCCACGCCTGACACCCGAGAGCAAGTGGTAAACTCCCAGCAACGTCCTTGTCATTCCAAACCTTTGGTCAGAAACTGGCAGAAATAACTGTAACGTTGGTAGCCTGTCATTAATACCATAACACAATAGATGCGTCTGGAGTGCTGCCGTTACCGGGAAGCATGGACAGCTGATAACTAGACCCCTATTGTCTTTAGCAATAAATCGCTGTTCTGTACTAACCTGCACATAGCATGGTGACGATCAAAAGACAAATCCCTGTGTTAAAATGTTTTAAGGCAGACAAACCATGTTACACCAGGCGTCACGATGTGGGGAGCCATTGAGCACTATCTTAGGTAACGGCTCGTAGCTGTTAAGAGAGCTCTGACCACACAACCGAAATCTCAGGTTTTCGTGTGTTACTTCTCACACGACGATACTAAGGTTCAATTAACCGCCAGGACAGTGCTTATATAGACGTTCCACATGTCTGTATGAACAGTCTGGCTGGTGCGAGGTAAGCTCGTAGTCACCAAATATCCCAGATCTGTCCGAGATAGAACAAGTGTGGAGTGAACTCAGTCTCACAATCAGAGAAAAAGGCAAAGACATTGTGACAACCTTACCAATAGGCTCAGGGCATATATTCAGGTCATATTGATGTAACGTAATATTTATAAGCGGCCTTATACTGTCAGGTTCTGCATAACTAGAATTCCGTGTTGTGATAAATGAAACAGCACAAAATCATTCAACCCGTATTGGCCCGTTTCTTTTTCCCCTTTCTGTTCGCTCTACTTTGTCAGGCAGTGTAGAACAGGAAACAATATTTTAACCTCACGAATAACCTTTCATGAGAAAGGTAATGGTGAAGCATTTTAATTCCACGTCAAATATCATTGGTTCGCAGATGTTCCTTGCTCTACCCACCAAAGTTTTAATGATGCCTTGTTTCTATTGTAAGCGGTGATCCGAATACTGGTGTAGCTAATGGTCTGTCTGCAGATGTACGGTAAACGTTATGACCTAAACCATTACCTATACTAAGAGTTGAACCACCACTCGTAACAGAAACAAGACAATGTAACAACGATGGTGTATATGACAATAATGAACACCTGTGAAACACAGCTGCTTGACGCACTGAAAAATTCTTGATTTAAAAAAAAAAAAAAAAGTGGTTGTGGCAATTACAGACTCAACGGAAACATACAGGATCAGTTAAAAATTGGCAAGGATTGTAATGAACCACTGGAAAAGCATTGCATGTGGCTGTAGGGAGGATGTAAGGTCTATCCACTCAGAAACGTTACCTTTTTATCCTCTATATTAGTAGCCTACTACTTCCTTCCCTGTGAATTTCCTCTGGGTCAGGAAAACACCATTCACAAGGCTACTGCGGTATACACCGAAGAAAAATGTTAATTTTTGGCCGCTAAGTTTCGCTCTTTGGCATAATGAAACTCATCATACCTAAACTAATCCAATCAAAAATTTTGAAATATAGAATGTTCAAATGTTTCTAAAGCTTGTGGGACTTAACTGAGGGGTCACCAGTCCCTAAACTTACAAACTACTTATGAACTAACTTACAGTAAGGACAACACAAACATCCAGGCCCGAGGGAGGATTCGAACCTCCGACGCGGGAGGCCGCGCGATCCGCACCATAGCGGTTCAGGGGTATAACGACGATCATATTATAATATTATACAACAATGAAACACTCCCGATGGAAGATTTCTAATTGTGTTTTATTATGGGCTTCGTTCAATGCAGACCATCTTCAGACAATGACCACTACAATACAACCCAGAAATTCAGAGGGTCATCAACAATATCAGTGAATATATTCTAGAGAGATCTCTAAAGTAGCAATAAAAATACAAAAGTTTATACCCATTATGGCAGCCGACGCCAGAAGGTGGAGCAGGCCTATCGCAATGCCCATCGAGACTTTATCTCCGTCACCATGAAAACTAGCGGAGTCCCAAAGCTTTTTATTTGCAACTAACCTAGTATACGAATTTTCTTTAAACATCCATATGGGGAATATCTGCATCTAAAGCCGATTTTAATGGTTATTTTTGTGTAAAGTTTCGTGTAATTCCTAAATGGTCTCAGCCAAATGCTTTATTTGACTGTTAATTATATGACGTTACGAAACTTTTAGTGTAATTTCTACCCACTGTATAACATATATTTTATTTTAATAAATACTTCATACTTACTGGGTTTCTCGTCGGTTAGAACTGATATTACGTGATGGGCGTTGGGCGGAGCATCCAGTACTTAACTCATAGCACCACAATCGTGACCAGCAGTTGAAGTTTCTGCGGTCTGCTTCAATCACCGCAACCATCTGCCGTCATGGGTATAAACTTTTCAAATTGTATTGCTATTTTATACATCCCTATAGAATATATTTACTGGTATTGTATATGTTGTTGTTATGGTCCGCAAACTGGTTTGATGCAACTCTCCACGCTGCCCTGCCCTGCAAAAGCCTCTTCATCTGAGAATAAGAACGACAAAATACATCTTTTTCAATCTGATTACTGTATTCGTTCCTTGGTCTCCATCTTCGATTTTTACCTCAAACACATCCTTCTAATGCCAAGTTCACGATTCTTTGCATGTGTCCCACCAACCTATCCCTTTTTTTAGTCAGGATATGCCAGATATTCCTTTTCTCCCCAATTCTGTTGAGCACCTCCTCATTAGTTACCTGATCTACCCATCTAATCTTTATCAAATTTCAAATGTTTGTAAATCTAAGGGACTTAACTACGTTGGTCATCGGGTCCTAGGCTTACAAACTACTTACACTAATTTAAAGGAACTTATGCTAAAGACAACACAAACATCCATGCCCGAGGGAGGACTCGAACTTCCTACGGCCAACGGCTGCGCGCCTCACAGCTGTGCGACTTAGTGCGCACTGCTATTCTGCCGCGGTTAATCTTTATCGTTCGTCTGGGGGCACCATATTTCAAAAGCTCCTACAATCTTTTTGTCTGAATTCCTTACTTCCATGTTTCACTCCCATACAATCCTACACTCCAGACAAATGCTTCCTCACATTTAAACTAATAGTTGATGTCAACAAATTTCGCTATTTCATAAACGCTTTTCTTCCACTAGCCATTCTGCTTTTTATATCTTCTTTACTTCGGTCAAAAGAAGATATTTGCTACCCAAATAACAAAACTCATCTACTACTTTTATTGTCTCATTACCTAATGTAATTCCTTCTGCATCGCCTGATTTTCTGACACTACATTTTATTACCCATTTTTTACTCTTGTTTATGTTCATCTTATACAATCTTTTCAATGCACTGTCCATTCATTTTAACTGCTCTACCAAGACCTTTGCTGTCTCTGCCAGAAATATTATATCATCAGAAAACCGCACGCTTTTTATTTCTTCTCCGTGAACTTTAATTCCTTCTCCAAATTTCTCCCGCATTCCTTTCCAGCTTCCTCAATGTACAGATTGAACAATATTGGGGAAAGACTACAACCCTGTCTTACTCCCTTCCCAATCATTGTGACAATTTCACGCCCTTCGACTCTAATAACTGCTGTCTGATGTTTGTACAAGTTGAATATAACTGTTCCATCGCTATATGTTACCCCTTCTACTTTCAGAATTTATATAGTGTTTTCCAGTCGATATTGGCAAAAGCTGTCTCCAGATCAAAAATGCTACAAATGGAAGGTTTCCCTATCTTTATTTTCTAAGATAAGTCGTAATGTATTGCCTCGCGTGTTCCTACATTTCTACTAAAGCCAAACTTATTTTCCCCAAGATCAATTCGGCCAGTTTTTCCATTCTGCTGTAAATAATTCGTGTTACTATTTTGCAACTATGACTTATTAAACTGATAGTTCTGTAATTTTTACGTTTGCCTGCGCTTCCTTTCTCAGGAATTGGGAATTACTATATTCTTCTTGAAGTCGCAAGGTGTTTCCTTTCTCTCATACACCTCGTATACCGAGTGGAACAATTTGTTCATGGCGATGGGGGTTGTTGTTGGAATAGGGAGACTAAACTGCTAAAGTTATCAGTACCCCAGTGGGGAGGGACAGGAGTGAGGATAGGAGAGGAGGGGAGGGGGAAAGGAAATGCAGTCCACGAAGTAAAGGTGGAAGGAAGAATGCATTAGTTCTGGACCCCGTGCTCGCCACGCACGTACTCACGAAAGAACCGTGAGCCCCCTGGAAGGAAGACTGCATTAGTTCTGGACCCCGTGCTCGCCACGCACGTACTCACGAAAGAACCGTGAGCCCCCTGGAAGGAAGACTGCATTAGTTCTGGACCCCGTGCTCGCCACGCACGTACTCACGAAAGAACCGTGAGCCCCCTGGAAGGAATTTGTTCATAACTGGCTCTCCTAACGAAATCAGAAGTTCAGACGAAAAATCATCTACTGCAGGGGCCTTGTTTCTATTCAAATCTTTTAGTGCTCTGTCATATTCTTGTCGCAGTATCGTATCTCATATCTCATCTCTCTCTGTTTTGTCTTCCATTTTTAGAATACTGCCTTTAAGTTCATTTCCTTTGTATAGGCCCTCTGTATATTCCTTCCACCTTTCAGCTTTCCGTTCTTAGCTTAGTTCTGATTTTCCATCTGAGTTCTTGATATTCATGTCGTTGCTTTTCTTTTCTCTTTTATTTTCCTGTAGGCGGCATCTATCTTTCCAGTAGTTATACATTCTTCTACGGTCGTGAATTTCTCCTCTGACCACTCCTGCTTATCAAATCTGGACTTCCTGTCAACCTTATTTGTCAAACCTGTGTACTCCCTATTGCCTGCTTCACGTGATGCATTTTTATATTTTCTCCTTCCATAAACTAAAGTTAGTATGTCTTGTGTAATCTAGGATTTCTATTAGGCCTTAGCCTTCTGCCTGATGATCCTCTGCGGCCCTCACTACACTATCTCTCAGAGCTACCCATTCTTCTTCTACTGTTTAACTTTCCCCGTTATTGTAGATATACCTTCAGATTTATTTGTTGTATTGCAGTGGTCATTGTCTGATGATGGTTTGTACTGACCGAATCGGGTAACAAAATAAAATTAGAAATTTGCGATCTGGACTCTTTAAATTTTAACTGTAACATTGCTAGTATTCCGCAGAAATGTCATTAAGCAAATAAGACTGTTACCGCGCTCTTTCGGCATCAAATCAAATCAATTTTCCCCAGCGCCTACTCTACCTCTATTACTTACGAACAAATTTCCATCGCCGGCCGCGGTGGCCGAGGGACTGAGGCGCTCCAGTCACGGTCTGCACGGCCACTATGGTCGGGGGTTCGAATCCCCCCTCGGGCATGGATATTTGTGCCGTCCTTAGTCTTAGCTAGATCATAAGTAGTTCGTAAGCTTAGGGACTAATGACCCCGTAGTTAAGTCCCATAAGTTCTACAAACATTTGAACAAATTTCCATCCAATCTGAGCTCTGCCCGCGAAAAACCGCGATGGTACTACAATTTCTGCTAACGTCCTCGTGTGTTCAGACAAGCAAAGTTAGTTTTGGCGTTTCCATTGGGTAAAACGTCTAGACTGGAACGTCCGAGGTAGAAAGGAAGAAAAAGACAAAAATACTTACGTCTCTAATCATGGGACCACAAGCCTGTTTAAAAGAATTCGATTCGCAGCCTACGTTTACGGTGGTCATCCGCAGATACATAGAGTGAGTGAGCGCGGCCACCTCTGGGGTCAACGGCACAGAGTGGCGGGCTTTGTCCCGAGTTGCGTGTGCGGACAATGTCTGCCTCGTGGCGGCGCCCGCCCACCTGTGTCCATTCGCGAGGAACACGCTCGCATTCACAGCAGGATCAATTCTGCGAAACACCCCCTGTCTTCGCACAGCCGCCTCTAGCCGACTCTTCTCCAAACTTCAACCAGCCACAATACTTTGCAGACAAACATTGCTCCTGTCCAGAAAAATACTATCCCGCTAAAATACGGTTCTTTAATTGCAATAAATCAAGTCACCTTCATATTGAAACGTACGGTAATTATACTTTTAATAAGAATCTAATAATAAATTTAAAATGAACTTAACCCTAGAACGGTCGGCCGAAAAATAGTTTCAGGAACGGTCGGGCTGGGTCTGAGGGACCCAACAATTAAAATTGTTATGACAAGTGCCAAAAAGTGTATTTACATCAAATGACGCGTTTTTACATTGTTTAGGTCCTACCAAATGCTGTAGAAACATTATTTCAACGTTCTGAATTTCACAATTGCTGTAAAATAAAAAAGTAGAAAATATACTTCTTTGTAGTAATAAATGTAACCACACTAGAAGTACAAGTAAATTGGATTGAAATACAAATATAAATGAGAATAATTTGTAGAACTGAGAAGCAGACTTGTTGAATTTATGTTATATAAATCGAAATTGTGCATATAATGAGTAGTTTGTGTCATATCGTCCTCTAAAATCGTCATTTTTCGTAACAGACGACACAAACCATTTCTGCATGCACCAAGCACAAGTATATTTTGCAAACTTTGCAGAAGTATTTAGTTTTGCTGTCCTTCCACGTTAGCATCTTCTCCTTCATCCCCACTTATTTCACTATTGCTATCATGATCATTGTTTATTTCGAAGTCTGGGTCCGCGTCAGAATCGTCAATTTCATTATCATCATCGTATAAAATGTTGCAAATTTCACAGTATGAAACACTTTCTCTTGAAATTTTATATTATAAATCATTGGCATCAGAAATAGTTCACAAAGTCATTTGAAACTCGATGAAACACCAAATACAAATACACCCGCACTGGTAGAAATCAATAACGTAAACGGTCGGGCTGAATCTGACAGCCCCTCCCGATTTTTAGAGAACTGCCGAACATTGTCTAAACAATTTGAAACCTTATTCAAGATTTTAACACTTTCTCTTCCATGTTTCAGGAAGCTAGCAGAGCGCTCGGGTGAGATCAGCGACTATAAGCATATAAATTCATTGAAATCGAAACTAGTTGGTCTAACAGACCCAACCTGACCGTTCTAGGGTTAATACTCGCTTTTTTATGTGTACGTGACTATTGCGAAGAGAACAGTAACTAAACACTAGAACAGAAGAAGGGCAACTGAAGAAGATGAAATACTCATATAACAGCTATTTTGGAACATGCTTTGCAGCTTTGATTTACACTACATGCGATCTAATATCATGCAATGGAATCTGTACATGCAGAGCCCAGATCGCAAGTTTCAAATTACTTTATTTAGACTTTTTTCGGCAATTCTAAGTTGCCATCTTCAAGTCTCTTAACATTTAAATATTACATGGTAATATTTCACCATATTTACGTTCTGTTCTTGGATATTTCGCAAATAAAACATGTTATGCGTCTATTATAAAATATGTTTTAATTTAGAGATATCCATACCCAAGAACAGAACGTAAATGTGATGAAATATTACCATATAATATATAAATATTAAGAGACTTGCCGGCCGCAGTGGCCGAGGGGACTGAGGCGCTCCAGTCACGGTCTGCACGGCCACTACGGTCAGGGGTTCGAATCCCCCCTCGGGCATCGATATTTGTCCCGTCCTTAGGATTAGCTAGTTCATAGGTAGTTTCTAAGGTTAGGGACTGATGACCCCGTAGTTAAGTCCCATAAGCTATACAAACATTTGAACATTAAGAGACTTGAAGATGGCAACTTAGAATTGCCGAAACTGGTCTGAATAAAGCAATTTGAAACTAGCGATCTGGGCTCCTGTGCTTATGCAGAGTCCATTAAAAGAATTTAGTTAAACTTCATTTACACGATAAATCAGTCAGATCTAAAGGGCGTATTTTCAACTAAATACTTAGGAATTGCAATTACGAACAACTGTAACTAGAGAGAACACATTGAAACTATCGTGGGAAAGGCGAAGCGAAGACTACGTCTCACTGGTAGAACACTTAAAAAATGTAACAGTTCTACTAAAAAAAAAAAATCCAAAATTACACTTGTCCGTCCTATTTTATTTTGAAGTATTGCAGCTCATTGTGGGATTTGCATCAGGTGGGACTGACGGAGGACGTAGAATATGTTCAGAGAATAGAAGCTGTTTTCATATTATCGCGATGCAAGGGGTGGGGGGACAGGAAAATGATGCTGGAGTTTGGGTAAAAATCATTAAAAGAAATGCGTTATTCATTGTGGCGAAATCAATTTGCCAAATTTATCTCATCAACTTTCTTCTCAGAGTGTGAACAGATTTTGTTAGCATCCACCTACATGGGGATACATGATCATTATAATAAAATAAGAGAAATACGATCGAAAATGGAAATAATTAAATGTTACTTTTTCCGTGTGCTACTATAGAATCTAAGGGCAGAAACATAATATGAATTCGGTTCTATGAACCTCCTGCCAGGCACACAAATGTGATTTGCAGAGTGATACGACTGAAGTACTGCCAGCCACAAACAGTTACCCAGAAGGGCTTAACAGAGATTGTCAAATATTCAAGAATTCGAATAGGAAGGAGGATAGCGAGAAAGTGAATGAGGGATGGATTCCAGCGTTGAGGTGTCGGCCTTCAACCTTGTGCTGATAGTAATGGCGGGCGACGGCAACGGTCAGTGGCCAGTTGAGCTCGCATATGCAAAGCAAGCAAAAACGGAATTCTGCTGCCGTCGTTAGCGAGCCAGGGATGAATTGGACCCTCACAGAAGATACGATCCCCCTTGAAAATGTCCTCCGCAGATGTGAATTAAACATTGCATTTTAATGTGGAATCTAACCAAGCACGGCATAGTAACTCGGAATATTTTATTAATTGCAAATCATACACGCACTTCCTTGTCACATGTTTTAAAAACATTTCGAAGGCCATTAAAATGTACATCTGTTATCAATACCGAGAGTTCTTCAACAACACAGTACTTTATAAGACATCGTCTTGTTGAAGGCTATATTTCTTTGCCTTTCTCCGAACTCTGAATTGATTTTATCGGCCAATTATAAGGAGATGTACCAATTAACGAGGACACGTGTTTTTTACATCAAAGGACATATTACTAAGTTAAAGGAAAGACAAACGGATGGGAAAATACTTGTTCTGCAAACAAGTATTTGCAGCTCGTAACAAGGGATTAGCGAACAGTGTCCATGGAAAGAGGTAAACTATGTGATAATTTGTATCTGGACACCTATGAGTGGACATTAATGTGGCGTGTGTCCACTCTTCGCCTATGCGACGACTTGAAATCCGTTAGAGACATTTTGAATGAGATGTCTGAATATCTGTAGATCAGTGTTTTTCAACCTTTCCGAATATGCGACCCCCTTGCAAGTAAAAGTATTCTGGCGATGCCCCCCTCCTCCGAACCCTAAGAAAACTACGTTATCTGAGAGGAAACAAATTTAATTTTCTTTCCTTTGCTACATCTTTCTTTTAAATTGCTGGTCGAAGTTCTTTCTGTGTATTTTTCGGAATGGAGCTCTTTAACCTAATTTTACAAGATTTCCGACAGATAAATATATTTTGCTTAACCGGTCTTTCGCATTTTAGACAAGACATAGACGGGCATTTTGCTCATTAAGAATCGTCATATTGTGTAGACGATTTTTAAAGAATTTTTTTTCGAATTTTTCAGAATTACTTAATGTATCATGTTCTTTTATCTATCGATTGTTTCCTGAAAACAGTATTCCTACTTTACACTTACTAATTAGTAACTCACTGTAGTATAAAACAATTTATAATCTATTTAATTCACAATCAGGTTTACACAAGGAACTCTGTAATTTTAACATTAAATAAATTTCACTTAGGCGTACGTTTTTGTATTAGTGAACTTTATAGTACAAGTAATTCCTGTTGTGGCGGAGACCCCCGAACAAAACTTTGCTCCCCTGAGGGTTGTGACACACAGGTTCAAAAACACTGCTGTAGAGGAATGACTACTCAATCTTCCGCAGTAGCCAAAAATCAGAGCATTTAGTAATGTTGGACGCTGGCGCCTGCAACTGTATCGTCATTTTTAATTACCGCCAAAGACTCATTAATCTGCAGTGTAGACTGTGGGCAGGCTATCCATTTCAGCAATGCTTTTTTCAACAAATTACTGACTCACAAAACCACCAGTAAAACGATCATATGACATCATTGATCACTTACACTACTGGTCGTTAAAAATGCTACTTCAAGAAGAAATTCAGATGATAAAGGGGTAGGCCTATTCATTGGACAAATATATTATACTAGAACAGACACGTGATTACATTCTCACGCAATTTGGGTGCATAGATCCTGAGTAATCAGTACCCAGAACAACCACCTCTGGCCGTAATAACGGCCTTGATACGCCTGGTAATTGAGTCAAACAGATCTTGGATGGCATGTACAGGTATAGATGCCCATGCAGCTTCAACACAATACCACAGTATATGAAGAGTAGTGACTGGCGTAATGTGACGAGCCAGTTCCACGGCCACCATTGACAACGTTTTCAATTGGAGAGAGATCTGGAGAATGTGCTGGCCAGGGCAGCAGTCGAACATTTTCCGTATCCAGAAAGGCCCATAAAGGACCAGCAACCTGAGGTCGCGCATTATCCTGCTGAAATGTAGGGTTTCGCTGGGATCGAATGAAGTGTAGAGCCACGGGTCGTAACACATCTGAAATGTAACGGCCACTTTTCAAGATGCCGTCGATGTGAACAAGAGGTGTCCGAGACGTGTAACCAATGGCACCCCAGACCATCACGCCGGGTGGTACGCCAGTATGACGACGACGAATACATACTTCCAATGTGAGTTCACCGCGATGACGACAAACACAGATGCGACCATCATGATGCTGTAAACAGAACATGGATTGATCCGAAAAAAAACGACGTTTTGCCATTCGTCCACCAAGGTTCGTCGTTGCGTCCACTATCGCAAGCACTCCTGTCTGTGATGCAGTGTCATGGGTAACCGCAGCCATGGTCTCCGCGCTGATAGTCCATGCTGCTACAAACGTCGTCGAACTGTTCGTGCAGATGGTTGTTGTCTTGCAAACGTCCCCATCTGTTGACTCAGGGATCGAGACGTGACTGCACGATCCGTTACAGCCTCGTGGATAAGATGCCTGTCATCTCGACTGCTGGCGAAACGAGGCCGTTGGGATCCAACACGGAGTCCCGTATTGTCCTCCTGAACCCACAGATTCCATATTCTGCTAACAGTCATTGGATCGCTACCAACGCGAGCAGCAATATTGCGATAAGATAAACGACAATCGCGATAGGCTACAATCCGATCTTTATCAAAGTCGGAAAAGTGATGTTACTCATTTCTCCTCCTTACACGAGGCATCAGAACAACGTTTCACCAGGCAACGCCGGTCAATTGCTGTTTGTGTATGAGAATTCAGTTGGAAACTTTCCTCATACCATCACGTTGTAGGTGTCGCCACCGGCGCCAACCTTGTTTGAATGCTCTGAAAAGAAAATCATTTGCGTATCACAGTATCTTCTTCTTGTCTGTTAAATTTCGAGTCTGTAGCACGTCATCTTCGTTGTGTAGCAATTTTAATGGCCTGGAGTGTACTTACTGCAAATCGTCTTATTTGACACCACTTTAGTCACCGGCGTCCGTTTATAATCATAGTGATAGTGGGACAACAAGAACACCCAACCCCAGATGGGCCGTAATATAACCGAGGAGCCAAGCTTAGAGGTAGCGACGCTAACCAGTATATCACGAGCTGTGGTATACGAGATGCACAGATGCAGATTGGGTGCATCATCATGTTGAAGCGACAACTACTGTACACAGTAAAATGTGTTCATAACCATTCGCATATAACGTTTTTTTTAAGCGCATTATAGTGAAGACACCTTACAACGCTTACAACTAACGTCATTTCGTTAGAACTTCATTGTTAGTGCTATACATGATGACAGCTAACTTTTCCAGCTGTTCGCCGCACGCAAACTATTCCATCGAATTAACAGAGGTTGTCCCGTGAGTCATCATACCAAATCAGTTGTTTCTAGTCATCTATTGTCCAGTGTCGCTCTTTGCACCACCACAAGCGCAGCTTATTATTAAATACCGAAATATGTGGCTATTCAGGAGCTGCTTGACCCGTTTTCTTTAACTCCCTATGCACAGTCATTGTGTTGGCTTGACTGGTAGTGAGACCTTGGAACTCACGAATGATCCTTCCCGCTGGTTTCATGGGATTTATTTATTTATTTTTACAAACATCTTTCGCAGTAATCGACGGTCCATATACCGAACCTGAGGTTAGTCTGGTCTTGGTTTGCCATTTTCACCATTTTTACTTCGATCAAATTGCCAATAGTGGACTTTGGCAGCATCATACGGGCTGAATGTCCCTGGTGTATTTGTTACTCAGGATTCACCCAATCACGAGTCGACGAATGACGTCCCTGAGGTATTTGATTGATTTATTCTGCTGCTACTGCTTTTCTTTGCCTCCTTTCATGTGCCGCTCGTAACATCTACTGGTTAGTTTTGCATAACACAGGGGTTTCCAGATAATTTCATCACATAGTTGATACTTCTTTTAGCGCGTAGTGATCTCGCATTCAAAAGAACAGTGGTTATAACCTGCCTCCGGCCATCCTGATGTAAGTTTTCGTGATTTTCCTAAACCATTCCACGCAAATGCCTGGATAGTTCCTTCCCAAGTGTAGGGTCTCTTTCTTTCCCCATGCTTGCCAAAAACTATCCGAGAGTGTGCTCCGTCTCTCATGAGCAACATGTCGCCGGGCCGTTAAATCCTAATCTTCCTTCCATTATCATAATGTTTTGGCGTCATTAATATAATAATAAAAACATTACTGTAGGAGGCCACATCTAAACTTGATAGGACTGCTACTATTTTCTATATATTTAAATGATCTCACAGACAGACAGAGTGAGTTACAATCTGGTGCAGTTTGCAGTGGTGTAAAAGAGGGTGTAGTCATTGAATGACTGTAGTAGGATGCAGGATGACTGACCAAGTTTCTAAGTGGTGTGAGGAAAGGAAACTAGCACTAAATGTAGAAAAATGTAAGGTGATGCAGATGAGTTGGAGAAACATTCCAGTAATGGTTGGATACAGTATTAGTAGTGCTCTGCTTGACACTTGTGTTCATTAAATACCTAGGCGTAACACTGCACAGTGATACGAATTGGAACGGGCACATGAGAACAGTCGTGGGGAAGGCAAATGGTCAGCTTCACTGTATTGGGAGAATTTTGGGAAGGTGTGATTCGTCTGTAAAGGAGACATGTCTTGAATATTGCTCAAGTGTTTGGATCCCCACCAGATCGGTTTAAAGGAGGACATAGAGGCAGTTCAGAGGTGGGTGGCCAGGTTTGTAACGGGCAGATTCGGTTAATGGACCTGTTAATGAAATGCTTTGGGAACTCAACTGGGAGTCGCTGGAAGGAAGGCGACGTACTTTTCAAGAAGCACTGTAGAAGAAATTTAGAGGGCCGGAATTTGAGGCAGACTGCAGAACGATTCTACTGCCGCCAACCTACATTTTGCGTAAAGACCACAGGGATAAGATCAGAAAGATTAGGGCGCGTATGGATGCATACAAGTATTTGTTTTTCCCTTGTTCTATATGGGAGTGGAACAGGAAAGTAAGTAACTAGCAATGGTACTGTGTACCCTCCACCAGGCACCTTTGGGTGGATTGAGGAGTATGTATGTAGATATAGATATAGATTATTTCGCTTTGTTGCGCTGAAAGGCGAGATGGAAATAACGAAAATTGCACTCCAGGATCTTAAGACAGAACGACATTATATAGTTCAGATTGAATGTGATTGCAACAAGTACCGTTTTGGAGAATTTGTTCAATCAAAAGCATCAAAAAGCCTTAAAGGTTCTGATATTTTTTATATTTACTGATTTCTGCAAAGCTACATTACCATAAGAAACCGTGTAACTTATACATAATGAAAAGCGGATAACACACGATAATAGCTGGACTTTATGTAGAAAAACAGCGAAAATTCTAATTTACGATGTATTTATATTTCATTGCGTACTGGAATGGCAAAGACATTTTTCAAAAAATACTAGGAAAGCCAGATTATGCACGAGGGATGGAAGACGTGGAGATATCACTGAAAGAATAACGACGGGGAAATGTGATAAACTAGAGTGACAGATGTGTTGCTTTATGGAAAGGAAACGTCGCGCAGACACAATCAGTATACAGTGGGGTATTTGGGAGGGAGCAGTGGAACAGTAGAGACAACTACGTGGGAGATGTGCCGTGACGACCACTTTAAACTTTGGGAGAAAACTTGTGGCCCGCGCAGCGCCAAGTTTACCTGTCGCCAGACAGCCTCCGTGAAATACGAGCGACCTGTTAGAGGGAAACATCGCTGCCTGCGGAGCTGTCGCAGCGCGCCTTGTCTGCCTGCAGAGCACGTTTACAATTAATGTTCTCGGCTCTCTTCAAAGACTCCCACCAATCGCGCCAATGCATAAAGTAAGTTAAATTACCAATTGCAGTTCCCTTCCACAGAAAATTACTTATCTTAAGTAGTTTCAGTGTTTCTGTTAGACTTTGCAATCCACCGTATGGAGTTCCATTCAGAATAATTAATAAAACTCATTTTATGTATTACCTGTTTAGTGCGCCTAATCTGCACATGATGAAAAAGTGTAAGAAATTTTATGAGGACGTCAGTACTTTTTCAGTTTCACCCTCATGGTCAATATGTATGTGATAGAAAACAATATTGATTATAATTGATTATAAGGGTAATCTGTCTTATGCTGACTGCAATTAAGAGATTTATTTTACACCAGACGCGTTTCGCTTTTTTATTTTAAAAGCATCTTCTGTGGTCTGTAAATGATACACAGGTCTGTACAGTTTGTTTTCGATAAATAGATTAAAAAAATGATTTTTTTTTAATTTGTACGTTAGGCCTAAATGTTTTTAACTTATGTTCGGTCTACTCACGGTGTTGGTGTCTCTTCTTTACATGTTACTACTGTTTTTCCGTCTTATTGGCTGGAGTTCTTTTGTTCCTGGTGTGTGTTTGTCGCCTGTGTGCAGCACTTTTCGTGTGTTTTTCTTTCGTTTTTTTTTTTTTTCCTTTTCATCCGAGCACATCACATCACTTCGCGTTTTGAAATGTATAAAGATTACATATCACCTGTTATAAGTGGAGTGCCTGTCTGTTTATTTATCATTTCACTACAGTGTGGCTATGTTTTCGTCTGTTCATTTGTTTTTCGTGAGATCTGTGAATGTTGCAAACGTTATAATTCATAAATATGACTTAATTCGACATGCGTGTGTGTGTGTGTGAGAGAGAGAGAGAGAGGGAGAGAGAGAGGCAATAGAGAGACAGGGAGAGAGAGAGAAAGAGAGAGAGAGAGAGAGAGAGAAAAATATTTAATTTCGTGAACAGGGTGTTAAGATGTTTCTTCAGATGAGTAAATGCAGGTTTAATTGGGTTGTAGTGGTGGGAGGGGGGGTGAGGGTATCACGATTTGTGTTTTTATGAAAGGGGGTTGGGTCTCATAATGTTTATATTTATGTTAAGGTGGTCAGTAAGCTTGAAAAGTGTGTTGTTTCGTAACTCTTCTTGGAACACTTGCATTCAGAATATTGACACTAAATCTCTGCTACACTTATGAAGTCTTTATGGAGTTTGAGGAACACTAAATTGTATTGAATAGGTACTGAAACAGATATGTAGACTTTAGACCATTCTGAATGGCAACTGAGCAGCCACGGAATAAAAGGCGTCATGGTTACAGCGCAACACAAACACCCATGTCCGAGGGAAGATTCGAACTTCCGACGCAGGAAGCCGCGCGATCCGCAACGTGGCGCTCTAGACAGCTTTTTTTTTCCGGATAGATCTATGGTTTACGGTCGTTGGTTGAATTCGTTCGTGGTTGTTCGCCGAATATTTAGCTCAGCTTTTTTTTATTACAGAGTGTGTTTGGCCCCCTGACCGGGAGCGATGAGCCACGGCGCCCGGCAACCGATCGGATACTCCCGCGCGGCTGTTTGAAGCTTCTTCTTCTTTTTATTAGAGTTCATTAGAGAGAGAGAGAGCCCAAAGAAAATGGAACATATTCCGTACACTTAAAATATCCAAATGATATGGAGAAAACACGGGAGACATTAACTTGTGTGGCGGGTTCGTCTCACAGTCCTCTAGAATGTGAGTACAGGACCTCGCAACATGACTTCGCTTGGTAGCAATAGATTAGCATTCTTACTGAACGCTGAAAGTGTCTGCTAGAATGAGTGAATGACGCATCTTTGCCTGCTAAATAGACAAAGTGGTAGTTAAAGGGTACTACGGTTCATGTACCTTTATAATAATAAAAAACAAAAATAAAAAAAAATAAAAAGAAGAAGAAGCTTCAAACAGCCGCGCGGGAGTATCCGAGCGGTTGCCGGGCGCCGTGGCTCATCGCTCCCGGTCAGGGGGCCAAACACACTCTGTAATAAAAAAAGCTGAGCTAAATATTCGGCGAACAACCACGAACGAATTCAACCAACGACCGTAAACCATAGATCTATCCGGAAAAAAAAAGCTGTCTAGAGCGCCACGTTGCGGATCGCGCGGCTTCCTGCGTCGGAAGTTCGAATCCTCCCTCGGACATGGGTGTTTGTGTTGTCTTTAGTATAATTTAGTTCATAAGTAGTTTGTAAGTTTAGGGACTGATGACCCCGCAGTTACGTCCCGTAAGCTTTATAAACATTTGTAATTTTGAGCTGCAAACAAACAAAGAACACAAATCTACAAACAACACATTTCAGTATACACAGTCTCAAACCCTAAATCAACACACAGAATACAAACATAATGAACAAACAATGGCCGGCCGCGGTGGCCGAGGTGACTGAGGCGCTCCAGTCACGGTCTGCACGGCCACTACGGTCGGGGGTTCGAATCACCCCTCGGGCATGGATATGTGTGCCGTCCTTAGTATTAGCTAGTTCATGAGTAGTTTGTAGTTAAGTCCCATAAAAAAAATGATAACACATGGCCCACAGAACAAGAAACTCTCTCCAATCACATTTTCAAACATTAATGAGCAAACTAGGCACATACGACTGTCCTGGTATATGCCAAAAATAATGATAAGTAAGAAAAGCAGCGTATTCGAGAATGACATGAAGTATGACAAAAGATATTCTAATTTTTCTTAACAACCATCCATGGCAGGGAAAGGTGGAGGTGGATACAAAAGGATCTTGAATAAGAGATGTTTTATATAATCCATGTTATCAGATTTCCATGTGTGCTTTTATGAGTTGTCTATAATTTATTACGTGCTGGAAATAGTATTTTGATGCATAGTGTTAGATATACTTCCTTTCCATGTATTTCTGTTCTTGTATATGGTAGTTGTACACTGGTGTAAGTTTTCTGTGGAAATTTGTTTACTACGAGGCTCTAGATATTAGATTCAATACTTTTTCGTCGGTGGAATCATTTGGAAAAGGGGAGTATGTACTATCACTTCTTAATTCTGTGATGTGCACAGAATATCTAGTTTTAAATTGCTCCATGTTTGGCCTTTGTAGACAGACTGACATGAACTACAAATTATATAACATATTTCAACTGTGGTACATTTGCCTGCAGAGCTAATATTACTGTTTCGATCTTTCTGTATTGGACTGTTTATGTCGACTGATATTTTTATGCGTTTCTCCAATATGTTTGTATCACCAACAAACATATTTTATGTTCAAAATGTTTGTAATGCTTATGGGACTTAACTGTGGGGTCATTAGCCCCCATACTTACAAACTACATATAAACTAACTTATACTAAAGACAACACAAACATCCGTGCCCGAGGGAGGATTGGAACCTCCGACAGGGAACGGCCTCGCGTCTTGGAGCATAGCGCGTCAATGCGCTCGGCCACTCCGCCGCGGCCATATTTAATGCATATACAGCCATATGTAATATAACGGTTGCTGAGGACACACACAGGAGCACATCCGTCATAGCCCAACCCAAGAGGGTGAGATTAAGTATGGCACCTGGCTACCAGGTAAGTGACGAGGAATGAGAAACAATGAACAGCTGTGGATTTCTCTGGGGTTTAGATAACGTCATATCCTCGCTCAGGAGAAAAATGCTGTCATGATGAAAATGTTCACTCAAATAAAATATGTCTACATAAGGGTCGTGGATACTTTGTATCAGCCGATCCAGTACGGCTAAATTAATTACTTAGTTAGCAAAATATGACCTGTCAACGCCATATTTTGAACACCATATAATTATAACGATACACGCAACGAACAATTTGTAGTCGGCTGCAGTGGCCGAGCGGTCTGCGTCGTCTTTAGTATAAGGTAGTTCATAAGTAGTTTGTAAGTTTAGGGACTGATGATCCCGCAGTAAAGTCCCTTAAGCTTAATAAACATTTGAACAATTTGTAGTTAAACAAGTGATATTACGCAATTCTCGAAACTACATGTATTATAAAGTCTGCAGTTCGTAGACACATTTACTGTATGTCCCCTGTCTTAGTGATTTCACAATATGCAGTATTTAATAGAGAGATTGCATTTACTTATATAGGTCATTAATAAAAGCTTCTGCACCGTGAGCATGGCATTAGAGCACTGGGAGTAAGTTTGGCAATCCGGTGTAAGCGGCAGCTTCATTCGTACATCATGTTAAGAAGCTATTTTCTTTGTCTAAACCAGGGTTTCACAAACTGTGTGTTGCGACCCACAAGCGGGCTGTATTCAATATAAATACCTCAGCGACTGAAAAAAATTCGAATTGACATTTCAGGTGCAAAGGTTTAAAATGTCATGTACAAAACCCGTTGTCAACAAGAAACCAATATTGTCAATAATGTCCTCAGGGTGACAGGAGAACAACGCAGCTGTAGCGTTCGTTCGTAATTGCGACTTGCAACATCCCGTCCTCGCCACTTGCAAGAGCCATATGGGTGACCTTCCACTGATTTATTCCTTCTCTGACTGTTGTTTAGCGTGTTTATAGCGGCAGGTTTGTTTTATTTTATATTATATTCATGTTTTATATTTACTTCTCTATGGGTGCTTCGATTATGACTGGATCGTCCATTCATCCATATCTTGTGGCGGGGAAAAATATGGAGTGTTTAGAAATATAGCACTGAAGGAATAAATGGGATCCACACATACTTGGTTATACCTACGTGCATTTTCAAGCTTAGAGAAAAAGAATGGAGTCGGAGAAACGAACTTCGCATAGTAAAAAATTTACGCATAAAACTGAGACGTTTCAATCCACACAAGTATTAATGACATCAAAGCAAACCATTCTCACATATCTCAATGAGTATACCATTTCATATATACGGGGTGGTCGGAAATTCCAGTTACAAATTTCTAGGATTTGTAGAGGGCAGTGAGTAAATAACATTTTGAATAGTAGCCCATGTACAGAACCCTATCGTTTCCGTTGTATGACAGTTTCAATTCAGATGTGTTACTCGTCAATGTACGAGTTCTGGCCGCTGTACAAGACATTGAAGAGAAACCAGGATGGATAGAGAGGGAGTACCAGAACATCCTTCGGAGGTATAATGTTTGTAACGACGTTGATTGTCGCCACATCGAGCCGCTGTTGTAATGCTTCAGAACGTAGCAGTTGGTGCCTTAGATGCTGGGTTTTCGTTGTTGTCGACTAATGTAGACCATACGGTGTAAATTGTAATGAAAATGCGTAACTAATAATGGAATGATTGAGTATCCTTTTCAAATTGATTGCAGTAATTGTACTGGATCACGCCTAATTATATTCCTCAAGTACGAGTGGTTGAGATAATCATCTGCTTTGAAAATGTCGTAGAACGGAAACGATACGTTTCCGGACGTGGGTTCCTACAGCCATGCGGATAAGATGCCTGTCATTTCGACTGCTTGTGATACGTGGCTGTTGGGATCTAGCACGGCGTTCCGTATTGCCCTCCTGAACCCACCGATTCCATATTCTGCTAACAGTCATTGGATCGCGACCAACGCGAGCAGCAATGTCGCGATACAATAAACCGCAATCCCGATAGGCTACAATCTGATCTTTATCAAAGTCGGGAACGTGATGGTACGTATTTCTCCTCCTTACACGAGACATCACAACAACGTTTCACCAGGCAAGGCCGGTCAACTGCTGTTTGTGTATGAGAAATCGGTTAGAAACTTTCCTCATGTCAGCACGTTGTAGGTGTCGCCACCGGCACCAACCTTGTATGAATGCTCTGAAAAGATAGTCATGATCATATCACAGCATCTTCTTCCTGTCGGTTAAATTTCGCATGTGTAGCACGTCACCTTCGTGGTGTAGCAGTTTTAATGGCCCGGAGTGTATAAGCAGCAATGTCTCAGTAAACATGTGTCCGCAAACGAGCCGTTTGCGAGATAATTACGAATGTAGGGTTCCAAGCCGCCACTGACGTCATTGTAAACATCGTCCCAGTTAGTACACATTAATGTGAAATTTAGACTTTAGTGTTAGATTTTACATCGCATTTAGTTTGCATTTCACGTGTGGGTTAGCTGTTAAACGAGGTGTGAGAAGTGTCTTCCTTGCAGCTGGATGCAATACCGTGCTCGTCTTTGGAAAACCCCTAGTTCGTTTACGAATTATTGACAAGCGAGTACAACTGTCGGCTCCATTTCTTCAACCGCGTTGACGAGTGTGCTGTACATGTTGCTTCTCAAGTATTTAGATCAGGCGCTCTTGGAGGCCAAGCTACAGGTCCGCCTCGACCTATCCATCTTTAGCCGCATCTGCGCGTTGCATTCCGTCTCACAACAGCAGCAAAATGTGCCGGAGCTCCTTCATGCGTATACCACATAGTCTGTCGTTGCTGAAGGGAAACATCCTTAAGCAATCCTGGTAGATAGTAAAGTCTAAGCCGGCCGCGGTGGCCGAGGGGATGGACATAGTATTTTTCCCAGATAAAACATATTACCCACGTCAGAAGACGAATGCGGTGGCGTGGGTAACGGGCATGACGGTTCATTACATATATCATTATACAAACACGAACAAACTGGATTATTGGTACTATTTACAGGATGGAGACACGAAGCAACGACGACTTGGTAAATACAAGGAAAGTTACGCAAATTTTTTAGAAGTAGTGTTTACTGACCTGCCACCTGGCTGGGGTGTACTGGGTACGAGAAGATGATAGTGACAGTTTGAACGGATCAGACTTAATAAATTAGAGAAGATCATCCAGGAACACCGACCCGATGGTGAACGCTAACAGAGGAGGTCCCAGTTTATTTTACGTTATATACCTTTAAGTTCGAAAATGCCTCGAATGATGCAGCATGCCGGAAGTGGCATCATTTATACAGTTTTTTTCCATTAAGGCGGGGCACATTATGCATTAGTTGACAAATTTCTTCCAGATAGGGCATTGGAAAAAAGGGAACTGAGGCGTTCCAGTCACGGTCTGCACGGCCACTACGGTCGGGAGTTCGAATCCCCCCTCGGGCATGGATATTTGTGCCGTCCTTGGTATTAGGTAGTTCATAAGTAGTTTGTAAGTTTAGGGACTGATAACCCCGTAGTTAAGTCCCATAAGCTTAACAAACATTTGAACATTTTTAGTAAAGTCTAAATTTTAAATTAATGTGTATTGAGTAGGACGATGTTTACAGTGACGTCATTGGCGGCTTGGAACCATACATTCGTAATTATCTTATTTACTGGGACATATTTGCTTCTATTGTGGTGTAATTTCAACCGTGTAAGTTTGAGCCATCCTTTTTGATACATCCTTTATTTTACATGGACTCGAGGGTTATGGAACTCATTACAAAAGTGTTGGAAGCTACTGTCTGAGCTAATGTTGCAAAAAGTTTGAATGTATATTTTTCAGTACCAGTGGAACTGACTGACGTATACTATATTTAGTAGGCGGCAAACAATCCCGAGAACTAGATGCATCGTTACACAACACATAATTAGTTTTAGTGTATTATCTGCAAAATTTGTTTGATGATCATAAAAGGATTTTTCGTTGTAACGATAAGACAATTGTGAGTAAACGACGTTTCATAAGTGAGACGCGGACGTGCTGCATGGTCCCGGCTATGTCTCGGTGATGCTAAAAAAAGAATTTATATTAGCCCTGCTCAATACATAAAATTTATCTATATGTGTTGTATTCTGTCTTAATTTGTCATTCGAGCTTGACAGATGTTCCCAAAAAAAAAGAGATTTCAATGATTGTTAAAGATTGAAGTTAGTTCTGTACTGTCACGGTGTGATACAGTGAACTAAAGCCTGTTAAAATTAATTTCTCGTAATGAAGTAGAAATAATATGAAATTATGTAGATATTATTGCACAGCCTTATTACAGAAATTTAGTGGTTATGGTGATATTCAATGAACTTTAATTCCAGATATTCACGAAGTTTGGACTTCCAAATTAAGCGCACTCGTGTGATGATTGCCTGGTACTCGAGTTGGCCGTGATCTACTACTGGCTTTATTACATGCAAATATGAAACTTGCTAATGAAATGTACACGTCAAAACTGCCTTTATTTATTTGTGGAGGTGTATTTCGGTCTATTGTAACTAAATTAAAGCGCTTTTTGTGCCATACGCGTTCCAGTGGCCTATAATACACGTTTATTTTTTGTGTATAATATTTCATTGCCGACAAGTTATAAATATTTTGATGTTTCACCTTTTATCAGTCTTTCCTATGTTACAATTTCTTAACTTCTAACCTACTAGGTTAGAAACAACTTCTGAAGCACAAATTTTTGCGAAGTATATTTAAGTTTTCAGTATTACTTACGCTTTTGGAGTTACTTCTTACGTATATGTCTGTCATGGAGCTGTGTATGTATCTCCAAATGGATGGATCTTTTGATTCTTAATAAACACATTTATTTCATCACTTCACTGTGTACTGGATTTCTGAGGGTTTGTTTTACAGGCGTCTGGGGACAGTTAAAAAAATGTTCAAATGTTTGTATAGCTTATGGGACTTAACTACGGGGTCATCAGTCCCTAAACTTACAAACTACTTATGAACTAGCTAACACTAAGGACGGCACAAATATCCATGCCCGAAGGGGGTTTCGAACTCCCGGCCGTTGTGGTCGTGCAGACCGTGACTGGAGCTCCTCAGTCCCCTCGGCCACCGCGGCCGGCCTGGGGACAGTAGTGCGTCGGACCCCAGTTACCCGTACGAACCGATAGATGTCTCTACCATGATGCTATGCGACTCCAGGGCTTCTATTTATCATTCCTGCTGTTTATCTTACGTAAATATTTCTACCTTCGTATTTTGACATTCGAAATATGAATCATTGTAAAACTTCAGTATTACTGTAATAGAAGTGTGTCTGTAATATTCCATGATATTTCTGTAACACTGCACTATTAAAATGACAAGTAAGACTTTTCAGCAGTCTAAAACTTGAAGTTCTAAACTAAAACTGTAAAAAGACGCAACAAACCGCTGAGGTTTCTTTGCTGATAAATAAAGCGGAAAGCAGAGCTGAGGTTGTACATGAACTTCTGGTTTTTGAGAATATTCACGTGTTGGTTTTCGATTGTCATTTGCATGAGAATGAATGGCACTGGTATATTAAATATTGTTATTATTTGACAGATTGTGACAGAAAAGTTCGGCTTTTAGAGGAAACTGTATGTATTCCTTTTTCGTTGACGGTAGCGCCTGAAGAATTGGCGATATTATGTCAATTTAGCTTACGGCGAAACTGGCGGTGGCACTAGATATTTTGTTTTGTAGGTTTATTTAGTAAATTTTTGGTGGTAATATAGCTGATAGGAGCCAACGCCTTAAGTGGCAGAGCTTAGGGGAAATATATATATTAAAAAGAAAAACGGATGTGTGTGTGTGTGTGTGTGTGGGGGGGTGGGGGGGGGCGGTGGTGCGTTTCTCGCTTCCTACAATATTTTTATTTTTCACCTTGACTCCCAAAAGTTTTCTGACACATTTATTAAATAGAATTTACGAGTTGTGATATTCCGACATATTTCCAAGTACAACAGCTGTTTCTTAAAAGTGCGTTTCTTCTATTTCGTGAACATGCCGTGAAATATGGTCCAACGAATTGTAAACAGTCTTGTAAACCACAGTACCTGCACATAAAGTGCGGACACATTGTTATAGTGAATGTTGCAAATGACATGGTGATACAAATAGTTTCATACATTTACTAGAAAATACAAAGCTCTTGAGATCAGTTAAATGGCTACAGTATTAGCGCAGTTACTCACAAACAATGCATATAGGACAGAAGAACGTGTATAACAGCTGTTGCAAAAAATAAAAAAAGGCAGTTCAGTCTCATTAAGAAACGACAGTTGCCACATAACTCTAGTACGTAATCTATATGTAAAATTATTTGAATCAGCATGACATTTAGAACATTAATTATTGTAGTATGTCTTCAGTTTATATACAGGTAGTTCACGAGACAATATTTACAATCCGTTGGCCCATATTTCACGGTATTTTCACCAAAGAGAACAATCGCACTTTGTAGAGAAAGCGCTGGTATATGTAAATATTTCGAAATATTGCAAATTGTAAATTCCTTTTAATTAACAACAGTGTAAGAAAAGTTTAAGGAGTCAAAGTAAAAAAGAAAAAAAAAGTTATCTGGGATGGGAAGCGAACCACTGCCCACGCTTATCAGCTCCTCAAGGAGATGCGTTTATCCGGTATGCTATATGAAGCACATATGTGAAATCTTTCTGTTCCACATTGTCATCAATATCAAGGGTTACTCGCCAATGTGGCATTTATTGACTGTAATTTACAACTAATTGTACTAAGAACGACATGATTTTGGTACCTCTTAAGTATGCCGTAACTTTGAGACAGCAACACACGAATTATAAGGAGAAAAGCATGAAAATACGAAATGGAAAATGGCGTCTTTGCAGGACATAGCTTGCGACCGTAGAGACATCTATCGGTTGGTACGGTAACTGTTCTCTGAGTAGATACGTGAGTGCTTGTGTACACACACAAGCGCGCGCCCGCGTGTGTGTGTTACTGTTTGTGTTCGTTTTTGTGAGTGTCTCACTGGGGGGAGGAGAAATACAGAGAGAAAAAAGGAGAGAGGCTATTTCATGTTTCATAATGGTTTTCTACTGTTTTTGTGACCAGTTTGATCAGTGAGTTGTTGCTTATGTTGCTCTCATCATTAATAACTTCACTGCCAGGGCTCTTTCTATATGAAAGTTTGCCTGTTGTGTCAGGAGATTTATGTCTCGATTTCATATCATTCGGTTGCAATAGAACGAGATACACCTCCAGAAATTAACTAAGCTACTAAGAAAGACGGAAAACGAAGAAAACGGATGCTTTTATTTAAACTCTTTTATTATCATGACACCATTTGCAAGAAAATCCAAATTAAATTAATGAGGTAAACTTCGTTCATTCAAAAAGTTATTTCATTAACTAATTATCAACTTCGAATTTGGCGAATGTTACAAGTCTCATCAGTTACTAGGGAACTTAGAAAAAATGTGACAATCAGCAGCTAAGTTATCAACAGTTATAAATCGAGTGATGTGTAAATATTCCTTTGATATGTATTATGGCATTATTTCGAAGTTTTACAGTTTTTGAACTTCTATTACTTTTCCAACACTTTTAACACTAATTTTATTAGTCAAGAAAGGAACTGGAACATTATAAACTGCACAACTACAGAACAGCTATTTACTACCAGGCTAAATAGTCAGTGACGCAGATTCATTCAAGTTTCAGATATATGCTACAAACACTTCATAGAACTCCACTAGACCAACACAACCATTACCGTGGAACTGAAGAAGAAAGTGAAGGAGAATAAATTATATGAACAAACCAAAGATAAAATACCGTCCATAATGAGGAGCCTAGAACACCAACACATGAAAAAAAAAACCACAGAATACAAGGAAACACGAATGTATTCAAAACAATTAGTGCGTGTCACATACTAACATACAGTAAGAGAAAGTACACCGAGTGAGCAACATGATGAAGAAACAAGTATAGAAACATCATTTTGCAGTTCAGCAAAAAACAGAAAAACCTTAAGTGTGATAATACCTCTGTATTAAAATTTACCCAAGCTGGAATCGATAACATAGGTTGTAATTCGTTTCAAATTGTACGTGTAGGCCAAACAAACAGAAAATTTAAAAGAGTACTCCTGAGCACTTCAGAGTCTTACGAAGAGAGAGTATATTTATTTGAAAATTATCAAAAAATGTTCAAATGTTTGTAAAGCTTATGGGACTTAACTGCGGTGCCATCAGTTCCTAACCTCACAAACTAGGTTATACTACAGACAGCACAAATATCCATGCCCGAGAGCGATTCGAACCCCCGACAGGGAATGGCCTCGTACATCGGAGCATAGCGCCTCAATGCGCTCTGCCACGCCGACGCGACTGAAACATCATCTCTTATACAAGAACCATGTTTGTACTAATAGTGAAACTTATTTCAAGATTCTTTGAGATAGCAATAGTCTTTATAAATAACTACAACGAAGGAGAAGTAACACGTACGGAAAACAATAATATAGGGACGAAAGTGTTTAAACAATGCATAACATTATGCAACAAATACTGTTTACAAAATTTACTCACTTATATAAAGTTATTTTCTAAAAGAAAACATGTCCAGAATCCAGATACAAGTGCTCTCAACCTCCCCCTTTTCCTTTCACTCTCGCTGCCCCCCTGCCCACACTCACTCACACTTACACACGCATACACACACACACACACACACACACACACACACACACACACACACACACAAAATCAAATAAGACCTCCCCCAGCAGATTCACCACAGAAAGCTTCATCTATTATTTAAAATTAGCGCCACACTCGGTGGAAACGAAACGTCGAACAAATGAGCGGCGACATCAGTGGAGAGTATCTCCTAAGGGTATGGCGACACAAGATTTTTTCCTTCAAATCTCGTTTCTTTATAGAAACAGTGTGAAAACAGGCAAGAATTCACTACCGAAACGAAATGCGTGACAACCGAAGAATGTAATTACAAAGAAAAGTAAGAAAACACCAGAGATGCACAGCCGGACAGAAACGTAGATACGGCACATGCAGAGCCATTGCTCTCAAAATTGTTAACGGTGTTAAGCAAATTATTCCGCCCATTTTGTGCATTACGTGCTGTCAAACAATAAAATGGCATGAATACATGTCGTATGATGGAAGCCCACTTTCACAGTTAAGATGAAAAACCTAATAAATTCTAAACAAAAGATGTCATAGTTTCAAGCATGAAATAGAAAAATTATCATGTTTCTAAATCTGAAACATAGCTGCAGTTCAGCAACGGTGGAACACGATCAAATAGTGAACAAAATTTCAGCCCATCAGTTGCGTAAAAATTGTTTATATACGTAAACCTTGACCCAGGTTTCAGCAAAAGTAATTCTGCCTTCTTCAGAAATTAAAATTAGCTCACATTGAAAGAGTTGTTAAATAAAATCAAGTGGCCACATGTGGCTGACTCCATGTCGTGGAATAAAATATAAAGTTTTCAAACTAATGTTAGCGAGATAAATATTGTGGGCCGTGGTGGAGTAGCCGAGCGGTCTAAAGCACCTCGCTGCGGAGCGCGCGGTTGCTCGCCGTGGAGGTTCGAGTCCTCCCTGGGGCATGGGTGTGTGTGTTTGTCCGTAGGTTAGTTCACCTAGGTTTAAGTAGTTTGTAACCTGCGGACTGATGACCACGCAGTTTGGTCCGATACATTTACAGACATTTGAACATTCTGAAAGATTGTGGAGAAACACCACACAAAGGTCGATTGAGCTCTGCGTGTTGGTAGACGCCTCTAACAGTATGCATTGCTCACTGGACCTGTGTGTGATGTTGCTCCATGATCTTTATCTTGCAGACATTAGTTTCAAAATTTTGTATTTTATTCCACGACACGGAGTCAGCCACATGTGGCCACTTGATTTTATTTAACAAGTACTTCAATGGGAGCTAAGTTTTACTTCTGAAGAAGGCAACATTACTTTTGTTGAAACCTGAGTCAAGGTTTACGTATATAAACCACTAGCTGAAAACCCGGCGCTGCCCAGGTATTTATTTATTATTCCTGCACCTCTTGGGAATAGAGTATTAGTAGTAAAGAAGTAATAGATGGGTTCTTTTCTATGAACTTTATTGTTTGTGATCATACCTCATGAACTATGTGTCGTACTGTGATGCAATTTAGATTGTACACTCAACTATATTCGTGTATTCTGTCCGTAAAATTTCATACAGCTACAATTTGTAGTGTAGAAATTATAAATTGTAACGTCATACTGAATTCCGTAGATTTAGTCCATGAACAACAGAAGGTTACTGTTTATGTGCTCATATCCCATGAACTACGTGTCGTACTGTGATACAATTTAGAAGGTACATTCAGCTATATGTGTGTATACTGTCTGTAAAATTTTTTGCTGCTAAAATTTGTAGTGTACAAATTATTAATTGTAACGTCATACCGAATGCCGTAGTTTTACTCCATAAACAGCGGAAAAGTAGTAAGCGAGAAACGTTTTTCCTTTCATCATTTTACTATGGTTGCTAGCGAGAAAAAGTTTAATAAAGGTTTGAAATTATGTTAAAAGTTTGTGGCAAGTCGCTAAGTACTGTCATTCTCATACAGTATATTTCGAAAGTCTCACCGCATTATATGGCATTTTTTGCGATTTCTATTGGTTATGACGTAATATCTTTTGAACCACGTGCTGCCGGCCGCGGTGGCCGAGGGGACTGAGGCGCTCCAGTCACGGTCTGCACGGCCACTACAGTCGGGGGTTCGAATCCCCCCTCGGGCATGTATATTTGTGCCGTCTTTAGTCTTAGCTAGATCATAAGTAGTTTGTAAGCTTAGGGACTGATGACCCCGTAGTTAAGTCCCATAAGTTTTACAAACATTTGAACCATGTGCCGTATATGATTTTTAACCATGCATCAATTGTTACCTCACGGTAAGGAATGTGTGTACGAAATTTGGTTGAAATCGGTCCAATGATTTAGGAGAAAATGAGAGCAGCATTGTGACAAAATGCAGCAGTTTTTTGCGCATCTCATTGTTTATGACGTCATATGTCGTGAACTATATATCGTGTGTGATTCTTACACTTACGGCGACCGTCCTCATGGATTGAACCTTACGTGAACAAAATTTCATAAAGATTGGAATAAAACTGTAGATTTGTATGTAATACGTACAAACATACGGACACTCTGCTTTATATATTAGATTGTTACGTAACTGGCTGGCTGAAATTTTGTGTACCATGTTTCTTCTATAACTTTTTTCAGAAACACATCGATACCGACTGAAGGTGACACATAGTTGTCGAAAATGTTTGGGTAAATAAAATAAGAAATACAATGTGTTTTGCAGAACTTGGAATTTAAAAACTGATTTTTATTTCGCAAACACCAAGAAAACGTGAACAGTAGCTTACTAACTCCACTAACATAATTACCTTCAACGCTTGTCGAAAATTTGGAACACTCTGAACAAACTGTGAAACAACGCTTTGGCTGTAGAACGAATGCAGCGTAGGAGGAAAACAGTATTTAAATGCCCGTATGTATCCCTGAGGCAGAAAAAGTATTTCATTTACTGTAGCGAATTTGTCTGACGCTTATAGTTCGCCGACTGTGAGGATTGTTTTCATGCAACTCGTCCTGCATAGCCGCATGCTGTACCTTTGCTCTCCCTCCCCCCCCCCCCCTCTCTCTCTCTCTCTCTCTCTCTCTCTCTCTCTCTCTCCCTTTCTCCTCTGAAGGTGAACTCGGGGATTCGGGCCCTCGCTCCGCCCAGCCACGCTTCTAGTCACCCGTGACTAACAGGCCTTGTACAAGTTTAACAGAAGGCACTGCTAAACAGCAGACCGCCGGTAAACAGCCGCAGGCGGACTTGGGCGTGTGATGAGAACAGCAGGCAGAGGCGCGATCCAGCGCTTGTGTGAAGGGACTGGTCATTAGGCGCCCGCGGCCGTGTGCTCCGCCCGAGTAGGAGTACAAGCCTGCCCTTATCACACAGGCTACAAACTGGCCGGGCCGCTCCCTACTCTCCCGTCCCACAATCACAGCCGAGCTTCATAGTAAACAACCTCTGTTCACAGTATTTCAAAACACACAGGGCCAAGCACGCAGCTTATAAGGTCTTTACGTGAAACATAGATACTGACTATTTATTAGTTTCTCCATCACTGGATGCTTGCTGTTGCCGCAACTGTGTTTCAAATTTTAATGAAAGTCCAGCTCCAGTTACATTTATTGGTGCTTTATTTAAGCCCGCACTACCGGTTTCGGCCTCTATGTTAGGCCATTTTCAAGTGTGACAGACCTGCATATAATTTGTAGCAATAAGTTTACAAAAAGTACATGGTTCAAGACAGAATGTTACATATGTAAAATGGTACTGTACAGAAGCAGAAGGAAACTTACGTTATGTTCAAATGTTTGTATAGTCTATGGGACTTAACTACGGGGTCATCAGTCCCTAAACTTACAAACTACTTATGAACTACTTACGAACTAGGACGGCACAAATATCCATGCCCGAGGGGGGAATCGAACCCCCGACCGTACTGGCCGTGCAGACCGTGACTGGAGCGCCTTAGTCCCCTCGGCCACCGCGGCCGGCCTTACGTTATGCCATAGAGAAACCAACGTCAAGTAATTAAAACAATAGGACTCAGATAATTTAAAACTTTTGGCGCCCAATGGCGACATGAGAAAAATGGGCGTGTCATATTTAACATTCCAAAACATTATAATCGACATGTTCTGATATAAACATTACATCATTGCATGCATAAAATTCTAAACATTAGTTGATAAAATGTAAAGTTCAATAGTAAAATATTATAAATGTCAGTTAGGATAAAAAACGTAACATATAGCGGCCAATGAGGCAATGTGAAAAGTGGGCGTGTCGTCAATTTAAAATTTTGATATAGGAAGTATAATAATTTAGCTTAAGGCCAATTGTATTCAATTTAGTTTACATTAAAGTTGGATGTATTGTTTAAACAAGGTACAAAAATTCTTAGGATGTAAAATTTTCTCGCTCGCTAGAGGCCGCCCCTCAACTATCGGCTTGGACGCCTCGTTTGTTACAATCATTTTACATTTTCCACCACACACCGTCTAAAGCATCTTGCTAAGAACTGGGCGGCCGTCCCCGCCGAAGTTTAGAGTGCTCCTTAGGGCATGGGTGAGTGTTGTCCACTGTGTAATAGTCTTGTGCAGTTCGCGAACGAACTACTTCGGAAGAGCGCTACCACAGGCGAACTACGCGAACTAGTTCGCAGATCCCTCGCCTCTTAGCTCGACCGCTCCTTTTCCGAAGGCTGACCTGTAACAGTGAGAGGACGCGAGAGCGCGCAGAATCGCGTGATTCTCTTCTGCCAGTTGCCGTCATTTCGAGCTGAGATGCAGCTCAGCTGTAGTTTTAGTAGCGGTAGCAAAAGCCAAAACGAGCGGACGAACTAAAAAGAGCGACCTACTACGCGGCCGAACTGCGAACTAAAAGGAGAGCTACCGGTCGCGAACTAACATATGCGCGATAGGTCGCGAACTAAAATATGCGTGATAAGTCGCGAACTAAAATATGCGCGATAGGTCGCGAACAGAATTAAAAATCACGTGTTTACCTTCTGCTGATGAGAGCCATTTCGAGGTTAGCGTCTGCCTGCTAGGATGTTCAGTGCTACAAAATTTCTGCTTTGAAGTATTTTGCACTCTGCAATATCTGACTAATAAATTCCATAATGCGAAGATATAGAGATAACTCTAAACTTAAACGCGAGAAATTATTTGCGTGATATCGTTAGCGGCTCAAACAGCAAGCGCATGAAGCAGCTAGGTGGGGGAACTTCTCCCTCCACCTGCATGCGCAGACCACGCTGCTCAGCCGTCACTGGGAGCGGACGAACTATAAGAACGAACTAGTTCGCTGCAGAGCGCTCCCAATCGCGAACTATTATGCGCAAGTCTGCTGTTTAAGTCAGTTTAACTAAGTCTAATTTAACTAAGTGGACTATAGCAGTTTTGTCCAATAGGTTTACAAAAATTTGAACCATGCATGGTACCTCTCATTGGCATCGTGCAGTGGAAATTTTGATTCGTCCGACCGTAGTGCTTTCTGCCATTGTTCTAATGTCCATCCCTGGTTGGTTAACTTACCTAACTTTATAAAGTTATATTTCGAATTTGTTTCCGGTGACAGAATGATGCTGCCTAACACGTTTAGAGTGTTAAATGAAACTTACTTTCTTCGCCTTTTTTCCTGGTCTACTCTTAACTCTTTCTAGTTCTGCTAAAACAATTATGCGAACTGATAAAGTGTGTGGAACGAATGGAAACGAGACGATATCTCTCCTGCGGTGGTTCTCACGCAATAATGGACACAGCACACGTGTCCTAGTGAAACATCACATGTGTGTTACATTAAAGAAAGAGTACCGAAACCAGCGGACTTGTGGAACGGAGTGACCGGACCGCAGTGGTATCTGGATCATACGGAAAAGCCACAAGTTGAGATAATCGGCGGACACTGATTCGAAGAAGAAATATTCGCACCTGGTGAAGGGGCGCATTGTTTGTGCCTCCGGTGGGTGACGTGTCGGCGGCAGCAGATAGCGGCCACAATGCCAGCCATTCAGCTGCTTATCTGCGCGGAAATTACGCGCCTCTGCGGCCGACACGGGCGAGATGTCATAAACTCCGCTCAGCCACTCGTTCACACCTCCTCAGAGCACCTGCACCGCGCTCCGCCGCTCGAGCATGCTGAAAATTTCATAAGGCCGTGTATTGTGTCCAATTGTCGGTGGGCGTAGATATACAGCTGCCTGCTTTGCACAGTTATGATCTTGCCGACTGTTATTTCTGAATCAGACAAGTCTACAATTTCAAGCTTGTATGCATATAGAGGCAAGGTATTTGCTTAGGAGTTTCGATACTGAATAACATTGCTACATCTCGAAGAACTGTGTAATACTTTTCTTAACGTAGGTGTTGTAAATTTGATAGCGGTTTCTCATTTGTTTTATTTATTTACTTATTGGCGTATTTATCGAGAGCGGTATACTAACCAGAATTCCTTTCTTCTGAAAGTGCTATTGAACGAAATGTGGATTACACACAAGCCAAGTCTTCAGAAATTGGAATGAATCTCAATACACATGCAGTTATGTATGGAACTCATTGTTCGTTGCAGTGATCTAGAATCAATTTATACAGCTTTCCAGTCAAGATCTCGTTTTATTTCTTAGGATGACCGGTTTAGACGTGTTTTAGACGTCATCTTATCATCTATTAACATAAAGTTTGTACAAAAGAACATATTTACCAAACATAATAACAAAAATGTTTTTGTATATACCCGTTCTGCTAGCCTTCATGGCGAGGACCTACACATAGTTGGTGTCTTATGACATTATAACCATCTTATATAATACATTTTATGGATAATAATATTACCATCGCCCTTCTACATATTAGTCTTGTATAGTTCGCGAACGAACTAGTTCGGAATTGCGCTCCCGCAGGCGAACTACGCGAACTAGTTCGCAGATCCCTCGCCTCTTAGTTCGTGCGCTCCTTTTCCGAAGACTGACGGGGAACACAGAGAGGACACGAGAGTCCACAGAATCGCGTGATTTCATTCTGCCAGTCACCGTCATTTGGAGCTGAGATGCAGCTCAGCTGTAGTATCATAGTTCACTGCCACAAATTTTCTTTTCTAAGATATTCAGCAATTTCATAACAAAAGATAGAGCTCTTTTAGTAGCGGTAGCAAAAGCCAAAAAGAGCGGACGAACTGAAAAGAGCGACCTACCTCGCGGCCGAACTGCGAACTAAAAGGAGAGCTACCGGTCGCGAACTAAAATATGCGCGATCGGTCTCGAACTAAAATATGTGCAATCGGTCGCGAACTAAAACATGCTTTACCGGGCGCGAACTATTATGCGAAACGTATCTCGCTTCTTAATTCGTTGGATTCTTTTCCGAAGACCGAAGGACAGTAGCGAGAGGCCACACAGCAGAATTAAAAATCACGTGTTTGCCTTCTGATGATGAGAGCCATTTCGAGGTGAGCGTTTGCCTGCTAGATTACATAGTTCAGTGCTACAAAATTTCTGTTTTGAAGTATTCTGCACTCTCCAATATCTGACTAATAAATGCCATAATGCCAAGATATAGGGACAACTCTAAACTTAAACGCGAGAAATTATCCACAAACTGTTTCTTTTGGTCTGTGTAATATCGTTAGCGGCTCAAGCAGCAAGTGCATGAAGCAGCTAGGTGGGAGAACTTCTCCCTCCACATGCATGCGCAGACCACGCCGCTCAGCCGTCACTGGAAGCGGATGAACCAAAAGAACGAACTATTGTGATATATATTATTCATTGTAAAGTACCTTGCACACCATGCTTATTCCAGTTACCTATAGGAGGAGTGTTACAATAGACTCTAGTTTATAGAACAATTTTTGGCAATGAGTATAAGTGAACCTTAGTCAGACGAGTGTGCCCCAACCATTTTTTAAATACTACATGATTTGTAATACACACACACTGACACATATTAGGTTATTAACTATATGCGACGGCTCAACAGGGCAAAGACTGTGGTTTTATCATGGGCTCAGCTGCACATATCATATCTCTGTCCTTGTACGTATTTGTCCATTATGTACCTTACACTTAGTGAGTCTTGTGCAGCCGTGGTCAAAATTTCTATAGTAAACCTAATGAAGTATACAACTTCACCATCAATACTTGTATTTCACATCTGTATAGATGCATACAACTGTAACTAGAAATTTGTAATGCGAGGCTATAGCTAAGACCTATATGAGATGTGACATTGAGAGGTTCAGGAGGTATGTACCCATAGGTTTTTTCGTATATAGAAACAATTTTATTATTATGTTTGGTAAATATGTTCTTTCGTACAAACTTTATGTCAATAGATCAGAAGATGACATCTTAGACACGTCGAAACCAGACATTGTAAGAAGAAAACGCGATCTTGGCTGGAAACCTGTATAAAAACGCATGTACTCGTTAGCATACAAAGTTATTAGGCACATTGCGTCACCATAGCTTCTACTCCTTTGATCGCTGCAGGCCTTCTCTGACTGTATTTGTAATATTCTTTCAGTACGATGTGAATGGGTTACTGGCCAGAAACCAGAAATACACCAAGTAAAAGATATCGAAAGGCTAACATTCCACATATTCACTCCAAGTGGCATCCAAACGCTGCGAAGAACAGAAATATCAGTTACTGAACACCATAAACTGTTCCACAAAAGGTACAGTCCTTTGGGAGATCTCCTCTTCCAAAGAATGTTTGACAGTGGTGCAGTTACAGCAAGCTTTCATCCTTCAATTCTTTCTTAATTTATCTTAATTTTTTTGTATCTATCACATCCCCAAACATTTCATTATTTAGTCCATATGCCTTAGTTATCGTCTTCCCTTTTCATTAGCGTTGTTCTCTATCTTCATGCCCAAGACAAGATGCAATCATGCTGCAATTAGATAACCAATATGCTGCACTCTTCTTTTGACAACTGATTTACACAGGTTTCTGTTTTTACCCAGTTATTTTAATGCTCTCTTAGTTTGTAGCTGTGAGTTACTTATCTTCCTCAGGGGTTTCACATTCATGACTTGACACATTCCAAAAATAAGCTTTGGGAACTTTTTCCCTGGTTCCAAAGCTGACGCTTTTCGAAGTTAAAATCTTCTTCTAGTAGATGGTAATTATTGGTCGAAGAATTCTACCTCTGACTACTATTTAGTTCTGTTCATCTATGTTATTTCCTAAATGAAGCGGATCGTTAACTAAGTAAATTTCGACTTCAGATTTCTCTTCTTTTATCACAAGATAATGTGCTGGGCTTATTCCTTTTCATACCAATATTTATCTTAAGTATATACATTTCATATAAGACAGTTCAAGACCTGCTCCACTTTGAGCTATGACGGATTTATAATGAACACATATTAACATATTTGTTCTTTGGCCGTATACGAAAGAGAAGAGTTTATCATCCTGCCGAAGGTGCTGTCATTAGACTCGGTACATTGGTTTGGAGTACGAAAGGATGGGAGAAGAAATCGACTGTGCCCTTTTCAATGGAAGCATCACGATAATTAGATGGAGAGTTTTAGAGATATCGCGATATAAGAACATCACCTGAATATGGATGACCAGATAGGAATTTCAACCGTCCACCTTCCTAATATGAGTCCAGTGTGGGGACCATTACGCCACTTGCTTGGTTTATTTTTTCGGCTTTATCATACCTGTCTCTGAGTCTTCTGGCTTATTTGTGTCTCGTCGAACAAGAGGTAGTGATTGATAATGCACTACCTCGTCAGACACCTTTTCGTATCTGTATTACGTCTTCGTTTGTTCTTCCAGCTATTACAACTGTTTTATTTCATAGAGGTTCCAAATCATTCTCCGAGTTTGATAGGCCTACATATTTTCTTTTTAAACTGAAATCAGTTTGACATTATCAAAGGCTTTTTCTATTTCTATGACACCTATGTTTGTAGTTCTTTCCAGTCGTTTCTCTTGAGGTAATTTTAAAACTATTATTGCTTCCCTGGCTTCTCTGCTTCACGGAAATCCATACTGATCTTCCGAGAGTGTAACTTCAACGATCCCTCTACGCGGTTTTGGACAAATATGATTGTTATATTAGATGCATTATAGAGATTACCACAGACAGGTAAACCGTCTCAAATAACTGGCATGGACGTCATCGTGCCAGTAGGCGAGAAACCAACAGGAAACCATTGATCATTTTTCTCACTTTAGTCCATGATAATCAACGTAAAGATGATGCAGAAACAGCAGTGAAAAACAATAATTTGTCAATGGATAATTAAGTTTTTAACACCTGTGACAGAGGTAACAAATTCCGGAACGCATGTCACATTTCAGAATTAAGTGTGACGATTACTATGCACCGAGGAACTGCAAATTAGAGCATCACCACTACGACTGGAATTCCATACTCCTTTATGTACAACACCATGGGAGTACTGGCTTGCATCCACATGTGGTTGTTTTCGGCCAATAGATGTGTATAAAACTCGTCCTGGAGAAACGTATCGCAAATTTGACTTTTTTCAAAATGTTTAAAAGTTATTTGCTATTGAGTTGAAATGATGAACGGCTAATATGGAAAAATCAATCCTTGGTACTGGTAGTCTGAAGGACGTGTTTACGAAAACAGTCTGTGTTCGGATTACATTTTTTTTACTCCTTGGCAAACCCAGCAATGAACAAGAACGTTACAGAGGATACCCGGCATCATTACTTGAAATACATACCTAATCTTTCTTTCTTTCTCATTGACCAAGTTCCCGCTCATGCAGGGTCGGCTTTGTTAATCCGGATTTGGTGTGTTCTTAGTTACGGGGTGGCCGGATGCCTTTCCTATGTACCCCAAATGTCTGCGTATAGTGTTATATGTGTGAAAGTGTAAAGTGTTACGAAATGTTTGCGAAGCGTGTAAATGAGGCGGGACTTAGGGACTAGCCCGGTATTCACCTAGGGGGATGTGGAAAATCGCCTAAAAACCACATGAAGGTTGGTCTGCACTCCGACTCGTTTCGTTAATCCGCCGAGAGGATTCGAACCGTGGCCGGTACACCTCCCCGTCTCGGAAAGCGGTGCGTTAGACCACACGGCTAACCAGCGGGTTGAAACACATACTTAATATCATCGAAAAATTAATTTACCAAAAAAATGTTCAAATGTTTGTTAAGCTTATGGGACTTAACTACGGGGTCATCAGTCCCTAAACTTACAAACTACTTATGAACTACTTACAAATTAGGACGGCACAAATATCCATGCCCGAGGGGGGATTCGAACCCCCGACCGTAGTGGCCGTGCTGACCGTGACTGGAGCGCCTCAGTCACCTCGGCCACCGATTAATTTACCTACACGGCATACAGTTAGAGATCTTACCCAATAAAAACCTGACTTACGTGAATAACAAATGTTCAAATGTTTGTAAATCTATAGGATTAAACGGCCTGGTCACATAAGTGAAATAATCGTATGAAAACACTCTTTGCAAACAATCACATCACAATGTTTTCAAAATGTTCACCATTGGCACTACAGAGGTGGCGCAAACGAAGAATGAAATTCGCCATCACATTTCGTAGTGTCTCAACCGAAATGGATTCACATGCCACAGAGATCGCCGATTCAAGCTCGTCCAGCGTGGCGGGATGCTTCGGGTAGACCATGTCTTTCACTGTGCTCCACAAAAAAAGTTTAATTCCGATCTCACTTGCTCACTTCACCTTCAAAAGTAAAGAAATATCGCTGTCTAAATAAGATTTCGTATAATGCACGGATGAGAGTGCATTACTCTAGAATTCGACGTCGTTTGACCTATCACCATGAAATTTGGGAGATATACAGGGTGTCCCATTTATCTTGACCACCAAAAATATCTCTGGAACAACAACAGCTATTTTAAAACGATTTTCAAGTGTATCAGTGTAAGGTAGGGGCTCATGAATGTAAATATTTTGAAACATTCTAAAGGGAAAACATATGTGTTTTTAACACAAACTTACGTGTTTTTAAATGGACACCCTATATTAATTCATCAGCAATCTATAGCATGATAAATCACACAAACAATGGATTTGATTGCATAGCAATACGCCAATTACCTCCCCAGATACTGCGAAGCGAAGTTGATGCTTGAAATACGCGAGAACCTCATACCGCTCAGGACATGCGCTAGCCGCACTTTTCATGTACTTCTACCGTCAACATCACTTTGCAATATCTCGTGATCTAATTGGCGTATTGTGATGCAATCAACGCCATTGTTTATGTGATTTGTCATGCTATAGATAGCTGATAAAATAATATAGGGTGCCCATTAAAAAAACATAAGTTTCTGTTAAAAACGCATATGCTTTCTATTTAGAATGTTCCAAAATATTTACATTCATGAGCCCCTGCCTGACGTTGATACTGGTGAAAGTAGAATTACAATAGCTGTTCTTGTTCCAGGGATATTTTGAGTGGTGACGATACATGGGACATCTTGTATATAATTTCCGATGTACGATGGGAGGCAGGAGATGGACATAGGAGGCCTAAGTAATGACAGAGACAGCGGCTTGGATGGAAGGATACAGTATGAGCAGGGAGGATGAGGAGGAGGAGGTGGAGGAGAAGCAGGAATAGGAGACAGAGATTGATAATGGGTGGAGGGGATGGGCAGAGAGGGGAGGGGGGAGGAGTTGGACAGATAGAGGAGCCAAAAAACATGGACTAACATATAAAATACCTGTGCAACTCAGGGTTTTCGGAGACGGCGCGACCCGTGCATACGAGTCTTGTGTCTCAACGAGCTACAGGCGTCCGCAGCACGCTCCAGTGACAATTGTCGGCGGCATTAGCTTCTGTAATCACATTCTTTACGAAATCAAAAGAGTGGAATTCCTGCTTTACCTACATTAAATCGCTTATTTCCGCGCTTGTGTATATGTTCGTTATGTTCTGTGATGTAGGCCTACATAACGTACAACAAAATATCTATGAACATAAGACTTATAAAAGTTGCATGTTATGTCAATAAGTACAGCGAATTATAAAAGTTTCATGACAAACTGTGCAATATAAAATTAGAATAGGCCTTCACATGAGGCAAACATTATTGCAACAGTCTCGCTTTTTAATAAAACTTAAAGATCATTCTTCCACGTTCAGTGTTCCTATTCAATAGAAGAATGTTAAGAACGTGTAAAATGCAATACGTTAAACAATAAAGTGCGTATTTTACTCGCCGTCCGCGGTGGCCGAGGAGACTGAGGCGCTCCAGTCACGGTCTGCACGGCCACTACGGTCGGGGGTTCGAATCCCCCCTCGGGCATGGATATTTGTGCCGTCCTTAGTATTAGCTAGTTCGTAAGTAGTTTGTAAATTTAGGGACTGATGGCCCCGTATTTAAGTCCCATTAGCTATACAAACATTTGATTTTGATTTATTTTACTCTAAGTAAGGAGCAAACTGTCCTACTCTTTAAATGAATCCCATAAACTAACTCCTCAGAGGATACACACTTGTGTTTACATTGCTTCGAACATTATGCAGTATACTTCTATGAAATTTACAGGAAAGTCTTTGGAGATCTTCAATTTTATAGTCCACGACTTTACTGCCTACGGTAACGAACACTAATATATCTGGATATCACTGACGAAGATATTAGTCGTGTTATATACACTACTGGTAGGTATGTCGGTTGCTTGCATGATGTAAAGAACAATTCGTGTTGGTAGATCATCAGTCCGCCCTGCCTTGAAACGGCAGATTACTGTTCTAAGGAAATTTTTAACCACATATAAGACGCTTCCAGTCATTTATTTCAACAAATATTACCTCTAATGAGCGGGTTTCGAGAGATTCTCCATTTACTCTGTTACTTTTAATTGCTTTGAAATGTCATACATTCATAAGACCTAAGTTATATACATAAAACCCATGAAATTCGACGGCTAAAATGGCGTCTTCATTTCTAGCGAAAAGAATTGCCCCCTCCACGGATAGCCACGTGGTGTGACGTCGGTGGCGTTCTCCCACCTTATGGTGATCGTTCAGACGCACGTTGAGAATATCTTGATACTGCCCCACACGTTAGAAAAGCCTCGCCAACATGCGGTTGGCACGTTGTGACGTCAGGAACTCGCTACGTTGGCCACGCTCGTTCAGATACACGCTCCGGCTTTAGGGCCAGCCCTATCGCTACCATCTGTGCCAGGGGTGGATTGCCGGCACTGCAGCCGTGGACACGATGTGAGCGCACCTCGCTGCCTCACTCCCGAACAGCGCCCAAGACAGCCAAAAACACATGTTATACAGCTGACGCCCGAGTTTATAGACACTCTCAAGTATTATTTGCACTTTCATAATTACTACAGTTTGAGAAGTCAATGAATACTTACGATGAAATATAACATTTCCATACAATTTGAGGAAGTGTTGCCGTAGAGATCAATCTTTGTTGTACAGAGATGCCATGGAGTGAACAAGTAATTGCAGCACATAACATTTCCATCAGACAGAAGCACAAGACTACGTCATAGTAATAAATAAAAATATTTTCTCAAATTAATGCACTGCATGGGTTGACAGCAGCTACGTTCATATCTGTAGTTCATGTAATTAGTGAGCAGGGGATGTGAGGGGGAATAATACGAATCAATAAAAGAGAAAAATCTATCATTCCTGTCGTCTTAATTTTCTGGTCACAAACACAACAAATGCATAAAATAAGAAACAAAGAACGCATTAATTTTTTTTTACAAAAGGATTATTGTTATTATTATAAATTGATTCTTCTGTCACTTCTTGCTGGAACAATTCCATATATCAGGTTGAAAACAACTTTCTACTAATTTTTGTTTCTTTGCGAACTAGTTTTCGGCTTATTAGGCCAATTTCAGGTAAACATGTTTACCTGTTCGTAAAGAAACGAAAGTTAGTAGAACAAAACCAGATTGTTTGTTTTCAACCTGAAAAAAATCAATTATTAAATTAATACAAATAACATTACTGAGTAGTGAAGTTCAGAATAGACCTAGTACTAATGGCTGCGGCGCGTCAGTCACGGTCTGCAGGGCCACTACGGTCGGGGGTTCGAATCCCCCCTCGGGCATGGATATTTGTGCCTTCCTTAGTAAAAGGTAGTTGATAAGTAGTTTGTAAGTTTAGGGACTGATGACCGAGTAGTTAAGTCCCATAAGCTATACAAAAATTTGAACATTTTGAACCTAGTACTTATGAAATAGAAATTAACTTGTTTTTGCATTACTCTCTAATTCTGTTTAGGAGTGTGATTACTGGTCATCAACCTCATTGATCCAGTCAGTTGAATGTCACTCAGATTACGCCTGACCGCCTATTGCGTTAATTAAATTTTATAAGGAAAAAATCACACAAATATTTAGTTCCGAACATACTGCAGACTCAAACATCTAGTTTAAACAGCTGTGGAAAATCTTCTCGAGGGAAGTTACTGTAACATATTTGAATATTTTTTTCTCTCACTAATTTTGTCTACTACGAACGCCGAGATGGCTTCGACACCGATGACACTATTCTAATGACGTGAAGTGAACAAAGTCCCGCCTTCGCACCAGCAATCGAGATGTATTAGCGGGTGGAGGGGGAACTGGCTGGCAGTGTCTGCTGTGTGAACGCTGGCGGTCGTCCGCGCTCGCATTATACATTTGTCCAGCCCTGCTATATGCGAAATCTGGTGAGCAGCCGCCGCTTAATAGTGGGAGCCAAGTCGTTAGTGTTTGCAACAAGATTGCCGCCCAGAACTGGCCTCGCGGTCTAAGGCGCCATCTCAAGCTTCCGTCGTAAGTTTGAGTAAAAAAAGAAAAAAAAATCAGATGTTTGTAAATCTATCGGTCTCAACTGCGTGGTCATTAGTCCCTAGCTTACAAACTACTTAAACTAAGTTAAACTAACCTAAGGACAATACATACACCCATGCCCGAGCGGGGAATCGAACCCCCGACGGCGAACGGCCGCGCGCACCGCAGTACGGCTCCCCCGTGTGCACGGCTGTTCCGCTGCGGCCAGTTTGAGTCCTCCCTCGGGGCATGTGTGTGTGTGTCTGTGTGTGTGTGTGTGTGTGTGTGTGTGTGTGTGTTTTGTCTTTATCATAGGTGAGTTTAAGTAGTTTGTCAGTCTTGGGACCGATGAAATAAGCGGATTGGTTCCTTAGGTTTACAAACATGAAGATTTTGCAACTAGTTTATAAAACAGCTTTCAGACCATACCACTGCTCGGTTTACAATGATATGACGTTTGAATTAAAGCCTTGTTGAGGTCTGTGAGACAAGTTTTAAAGCTGTAAGTTAAGATTTGGTGACGAAAAAATAAAGGTCGTAGACGAGTTTTGTTACTTGGTCAGTAAAATAATGTACGGTGGTCGCATTACAGACGATATAAAATGGAGAATGGTAATTGGAAGAAAATCTTTTCTGAAACAGAGAAATTTATCAACATCGAATATTGAGTGTTTGCAAGTCTTTGCTGAAGGTGTTTTTGTGAGTATTGCTTTGTACGGTAGTGAAACGTGAACGATAAATAGTTCAGACAGGAAGAGGACAGAGGCTTTCGAAATATGATGCTATAGAAGAACGATGAAGATTAAATGGATAGGTTGCGTAACTAACAGCAGGTACTGAACAGAATTTGGAAGAAATTACAAAGAAGTGATCTATTGGGAGGACACTTTCTCACATATCAAGGAATCGTGAATTTAGCATTGGAGGGAAGTGTGTGGGTAAAAAAATCGCAAAGGCAGACCGAGAGACAAATACAATTTGCAAGTTCAAATGAACGTGGGTTGCCGTTCTTACGAGGAGATAAAGAGGCTTGCTCAGGCTAGAGTAGAGTGGAGAGCTGCAAAAACTAGTCTCCGGACTGAATACCCCATCAACAACAACATGTGAAATATGCAGCAGATTGCCACCTTTGTTTCGTAAGAGGTCCAGAATTATTTCAATGTGGCAAAATTTAATGAGAAAAATATTAATATGTCACGTAGGCCAAGCATCGACAACTACACACACTCCTATATACTCTGACGGTTCTTCCAAAAGGTATGGTGTGGGTAGCGCTACCGACATGTGAGATGGGCGTGTCTTCTTGCGCAATACCTTACATAAATATAGCAGCCAGAATAAAGCATTACCCCTCTTGCGTCCTGTGAAATTACAAGTTACAACGTTTTACTGATAGTCTGCACTTTGTTGTTGTGTTGTTCTTATTCCCAATTTAGATTACTCTTTGGATGGAATTACCACCCTTTAAAAAAATTGTACATTTTTTCTGGTTGTCTATTTGTAATGCGATGTGTGTCGCCGCTGAGTAGTCTTACAGGTCCACCTGCTTCCATGTCATCGTCTGCCTGAAAGATTGATACCACCTCCAGAACAGAGTAAAAAGGTGGCGATCGTGATGGTTCTTATTGTGTAAATATCATATGGTGTTCCGAATGGGTTGAGAGTTTATGACGTTGTGAAAACAATTACTGAAACTATCATAGGAAAAACAGAAGATATTACAGCAGCAGGTATTGCTACTGCAATATCAATAGTAGCCTGCAGCAGTGTGGTTTTTTCCTCGGCTATTCGTTTGCTTTAACGGAACAAACAAAAGCTGCGCGGTCTACTTGCGTCACTTCACTCCTCACTGCAAATAAACTCAAAACACAACCGGAATCCTCTCTCACTGGCATTTTACAGCAAATTGTACGAAGCGGTGCAGTAATTAAGACCACCCTCGGATCCCATTACGTGGAGATTTTTGTACAATTTGCGATTTGCTGACCAATTTTTGTAGCCACATTTTTATGTGGCAGCAACGACATTACCTTTTATCAGTACGTCGAAGGATAGTAACCAGATGTACGCAGCATTGTCTGGGGCTTTCAAGATTTGCCTCCGGATTGTCTCCGACCAAATCACATTCTTCCAATGCTCTCTTTTTCAATTTTTATGGCTTCGTCACCACGATTTCCTATTATGAGCTTCTGATAAATGGCTTTGGAACTTCAGTTTTCCTGCAACTTCCTACGACAGAATCTTCCATGGTGTTGTTTTGGTAATGGCAGAATTGGCAAGTGTGATTTTTAGTTCTGCAGTGGCTTTTGCAGCTATCGTCATCTTATTTTCTGTCACTATCCTTAGCAATAAAAGCCCGCCACGATCACTCAACAGACAATTTCATTTGTCTTGTGTCTCACTAAGATACATTTCCCCGCTTTCCCTTTATGCGGCATAAATCTTCAATACTCTGCTTCTTGAAATACAGAAAACCTTTACAAAATTTTATACGAAGCATTCACTGTGCTGGCACCAGTAATTTTCCAGCGTTCGATTTCACTTAGTTCCAACGCAATGCACTCACGGCTAAAAAGAACACTGTTCTGATCACGAGGGACAATGGCAACGAATGCCGGGCATTGCGCAGGTCCCATTCTTGGTCAATTGTAAGAATAAGAAGAACCTTGGAGATTAACGTCCCATCGACAGCGTGGTCATTAGTGACGGAGCTTACGTTAGGAGTATTTGGGTAAGGGTGTGTAAGGAAATCGAACGTGCCCTTTCAAAGGAACCATTTCGGCATTTGCCTGGAGTGATTTCGGTAAATCACGGAAAACCTAAATCTGGATGTACGGAGGTGGATTTTAACCACCATCCTTCCGAATATCAGTCTAGTGTATTACCACTGCGCCACCTCGCTCGCTGGTCAACTGTAGGCCTGGCTGGTGTCTACCTTTATCTTCAAGCTTGCGTTTCGCATGACGTTTCCGCTTTTTTGTGCGAACCTTGCAATTTACTAGTTCCAAGAACATAAACGACAAACAGTCTGATTGTAAACCACGATTTGTACTTCATATTGGTTATATCCTCCCTCTCCTCATCTAAAAAATAAATGAGTTAATTTTTTGTACACAATAGCACACCAAAAAGCATTTCACCAGCGTAAAAAGAGTCTTAGAGTAGCCCTCTGTATCGCAATATTCACAACAGGCAAACATTTTACACGGTGTACTGGATCTACAGCCTTCGGCATTGTCGCATTACTATTCCAGCTGTAAGCCAGCAGCACCGAACCTCCTATCTGTTTGCGTCCTAAACATTACCTGCGGCTCAACACAACTCTCCGTATATTAAGAAAGCAATCACATCATGAAATTTTACATTTATCTGTACAACAGAGAGTCCCATCTGATCACTGATAATAAGCATCTCATTTCCTTTATTGTAACCTACACTAAGCTTCCTGATTAAGACTGCGCAGCGGTTGCAGTTGTGGACGCTGGCTATTAGTAATTACCATTACGAAATCCACTATCGGCTAGCCACGCAGTGTGCATATCGGAAAGCTCTTTCCCTCCTGCCTTGCAACCGAATGCAGAATTCGACAAACACAAAGCGCTGTGTTTTGCCAACCAAAAACACGCACTCTACGAAATCCCAATCACTGATCACGAAGTAACAATATAATCGGGCCGTGACTCACAAATTCACAGGGTTTTGTTTGGTGAACAGCGAGGTTGGCCAAAGGCTGTGACAACACTTTAATGAAACCTTTTGTGTCCTCTTTTTGCCAGCAGGTGACTCTAATTTGCTGGTAGTGATACTGTCCAGACTCCACGCTCCGTGTACACGATTCTCTATATATGTTGCACCGAAATTACGTGCTCTTAAATTAGCATGGAGTCTGTTTTCTGGCACAATATCAATTCCACGAACGAATTCAGCAAAGTGCGGAATTGTAGCCACAGCCATTAACACACAACTCTGCGAATTCCTGTTAGAATGTGATTGCTAATTGTCGATACTCATTGTCTCTTCAAATAAGTAACACTGATATTCACAGCAACATTTTCAGGAACAAAATCAAATGTTTGTAATCTTAAGGGTCAAAATTGATAAGTTCATTGGTCCCTAGTCTTACAAACTACTTTAACTTATACCAAGGAAAACGCACATAGTCATGCCCGAGGTAGGACTCGAACTTCCAGATGGAGCGGCCGCACAATCCCCGCAGTGTCGACCCAACCCGCATGGCCATTCTAACGCGGCTTTCAGCTGCCGTTAGCGGCCTGGTCCCTAATACAATAGTTTCCAACTATGGCCTTCAGTTAATGGCTTTCATCTTCAAATATTCTGCAAACATTACGAGCTTGAGCACCTGTCTATCGATCTACGCAATCCAGTGTCGAATATTAACGTTTAACAGCTGGCTAGTAAATGCAAAATGCAACTGAAGAATATTATGGCACCAGGTACTTCCGAGTAAGTACTAAATAGCTTCCTAGCAGTAGAGACATTATCCAGCCAAGGGTTTGCACGGCACACACTCTCTTCAGACTACTGCGCACAATCTACTGATGGCATCAACTGTGCACGCAGCCATATTATAACGCGAGCAGTGGCGTACCAACTATTTCTTTAGAGAGGGGGGGGCGCAATAAAACCTATTCACTGACTTCGTCTTGGCGATTTCAGGACTTTTGTCTGCGGGGAGAGGGCGATGATGATGATGATGATGATTGGAGTTTTAGGGCGCTCAACAGCGAGGTTATCAGCGCCCGTATGCTAACGTAAGGAGATGAGAAGAAAATGGGTCCAGTCGTATGGACATTTAACTTCAATTGTACATTAAAAATTTAAAAGACGGTTCAAAGGAAAGGACTGCATAAAAGGGATAAAAGTTTGATAGATGTATGGGGCCCGGTGACTACTTAAAGAGTGACCGAGCCACACTGTCACACATTAAAATCGAACACCCAATATTTTGGGAAGAAGTCCAGATGCTGCACAAAATCTTAGGACACAATCCACGGACGCTTCATCGTCTCCTAAAATAGATTTCAGGTCCTGTGAGAGACCTAAATTTGTCCTCACACCAGCGTATAAATAGCATTCTGTGAAAATATGTCGTATCGACAATTGTGTCCGACATCTGTTACACTCTGGCGGTTCCTCACGACGCAAAAGAAAGCCATGCGTTAGCGGGCAGTGTCCAATTCTAAGGCGAGTAAGGGCGACTTCCTCAGCTCTTCGAGAGCGGAAGGAAGTACGCCATGGACGTACTAAAGATTTTAGGGCGCGTAACTTGTTATCCGCCACATCCAACCACTGATCCTCCCACAAAAGCATGGCTTTCCTTGTCACATAAGAGGTAACAGCCTGCAGTGGGACAGAACAGCGTACAGCAGGGGGGAGGGAGCAAGCCTCCCTAGCCGCCACATCGGCAAGCTCGTTTCCCCGGATCCCAGTATGCCCAGGAACCCAACAGAAGATGATCTCCTTGTTTCGTTGTTGCAGTGCAAGGAGAGCGTCCTGTATATCCTGCACCATCCGATCTGATGGGTACATTTGGTCAATAGCCAGGAGGGCACTTTGGGAGTCTGAACAGATCATGAACTTCACTCCTTGATGTCTTCTTATCTGTTCTAGTGCCCTCAGGATAGCAAATAGTTCCGCGTAATAAACGGTAAACTGTTCTGGGAGCCCTATCCGAAGGACAACATCGGGGAACACGACAGAGCAACCAATATGATCACCTTGCTTGGACCCATCCGTGTAGACCGTGACAAAATCAGAATGGTGACTTAAAATTTCGAGAAATTTACTTTTATAAAAGGTATCTGAAGTAAAAGCCTTCCTGTAGAGAGTCAACTCTAAAAGCACCCTGGGCCTCTGAAGTAGCCAGGGACATCCCCTACTCCACCCCTGGCGTTGGACCTGAATGCCTTGCGCCTGTAGCAAAACGAGGCTGTCCCTTGCACGGAACCAAAAGGGCCTTGTTGCCTGCGGACGGTTACGGAACAAGCGTACCAATGATTGTTGATTAGCATTGGAAGTCGCTAGGGAATTTGGAGTTGACATAGATCGGTACGCTTGACGTGCAGTGAGTAGAAGGCGACGAATAGAAAGCGGAGGCTCACCAGCTTCTGCACAGAGACTAACAACCGGACTTGTGCGGTATGCACCCGTGGACAACCTGATACCTTCATGGTGTATGGAGTCCAGCATTTTCAAATAAGAGGGTCTCGTGGACCCATAAACTTGACACCCATAGTCGAGGCGGGGTCGCACAAATGACCTGTAAAATTGGAGGAGACGTGCCCTGTCAGCTCCCCAGGCCCGATGGCTAACACACTTAAGGAGATTTAAAGCCTTGATGCATCGTAATTTTAGTTCCTTAAGGTGTGGCAACCAAGTGAGCTTTTCATCAAAAGTGAGACCTAGGTATTTCACCTTCTCCTTAAAAGTGAGAGCAGTCCCCGCTAGTTTGAGAACTGGGTAATTAAAAAGGGAACGGGAGCGATTAAAATCAACACAAACGGTCTTCTCCAACGAAAATTTAAAACCTGTTCTGTTGGACCATTCCTCCAACCGCCTGATCGTCAGATGTAATTGACGAGCAGCAGTTGCGACGGAGGAGGACGCACAGAAAATGGAGAAATCGTCCACAAAGAGGGAACACTGTACTGGACTTCGTACAGTGGACGTAATACTATTGATAGCAATGGCGAAGGCCGTCACACTTAAAACACTTCCTTGGGGGATACCGTTCTCTTGATGAAAACGGTCAGACAATACGCTCCCGACCTTGTATCTAAAATACCGATCCGAAAGGAAAGACTGAATAAAAATGGGTAGACGACCACGAAAACCCCACTCATGGAGCTGCTGTAAAACATTACGCCTCCAGGTAGTATCGTAGGCATTTTCGAGATCAAAGAACACACCTATCAGGTGTTGCTTACGTAGGAAAGCTTGTTGGATTTCCCGGTCAAGCAAGATCAAGTTGTCAAGCGTTGAACGGTACCTTCTGAAGCCACATTGGGAGCGGCTGAGTAGGGACCTGCTTTCTAGGACCCAGACTAGGCGTCGGTTAACCATACGCTCCAATGTCTTTCCTACACAGCTGGTGAGACTTATGCTACGATAACTACCAGCGTCAGTCCGATCTTTCCCTGGTTTTAAAATAGGTATTAAAACAGACTCTTTCCACGAGCGTGGAAAGTTTCCCGTGAACCAGATTTGGTTAAAAAGCTGAAGGAGGACATGCTTCGATTGCGGTTCCATGTGTTTGAGCATGCTGTACGTTATGTCATCGACGCCAGGGGCAGTATCACAAGGTACTGTTAATGCAGTCTCCAGCTCCCACAGTGAGAACGGTTGGTTATATTCCTCAGCATTTGAGGACCGGAAATCAAAACCAACCCTCTCCTGTATAGCCCGGTGCGGCCGAAAGGCTGCATTCTGGCTAGAATCCGATGTAATGGTGTAAAATGATTCTGCCATTACCTGAGCAATGTCTCGTGGCGAAGTCAGGAGAAGTCCTTGCCCTTGTACAGCTGCTATTTGTGGTCGGGAATTCCGCCTCGAGATCCTCCTAATGGCTTCCCATACTCTGCTTGCTGATGTGAACCTATTGATAGAATTCAGGAACTCTTGCCAAGACCTCTCCTTGCTCTCTCGAATAATGCGTCTTGCCCGTGCCCTCGCCACGCGAAAGGTTGCAAGATTGTGATCAGTAGGGCGCCTGTGGAATCGTCGGAGAGCTGCCCTCCTGTTTTGGATTGCAGACCGACACTCCTCGTTCCACCAAGGAACAGGCTGCCTCTTAAAGTTGCCCTTCGATTTGGGGATCGACGCATCGGCAGCGGCGCGAATCACGGCTGTAGTGTGATCCACCCAGTTCTGAACGCCTTCATGCCTTTCCAAAACAGCCAACTGTTTAAAAAGCTGCCAATCAGCTTTCTTAATAAGCCATCTCGGCTGCCGTCGATCATGATCCATTCCATCTGGCAGAGTTACCCAGATAGGGTAGTGATCACTGCCATGGAGGTCGTCGTCTGCATCCCACTGGGCAATGTCTGCAAGAGCTGGCGAACAGAAGGAGAGGTCAATGGCGGAAGACGTACCTGTAGCAACGCTGAAGTGTGTGGCCTTACCCGTGTTCAGCAAAATCACCGATGTCGACTGTAACACACGCTCAACCATTCGACCCCTGGGGCAAGTGGTGTTAGATCCCCATAAAGCATTATGATCATTGAAATCTCCTAAAATGAGAAAAGGGCGAGGAAGGTCATCGAGAAGCTGTGTCAAGAGTACAACATCGAGAGGCTCTCCAGGTGGTAAATACAGAGAACACACTGTAAGCTCAGTGTGTGCCAACACACGGACTGCAACTGCCTGTAGCGTCGTAGTTAGTTGCACAGGCGTAGAATGGAATGTGTCCTTGATGAACACTGCCACACCGCCTTGCGCCCTATCGCCAGTCAGGTCGTCTTTTCTGTAGAGGTGATAGCCTCTAAGTACAGGTGCGTCACACTGCTTGAAATGTGTCTCCTGAAGGGAGACACAGAATGGTCTGTTCTGCAGAATAAGACGTAATTCGTCCAAACGAGCCCTGAATCCGTTCATGTTCCATTGGAGTATGGTTCCCATGTCAGCGGTGTGGTTGTAGTTTCCCCCTATCCTTGTGCCTAGACGGTGAGGCACTGTTTGATCGGGCAGCGGCATTAGGGCTGACTGATTCCGGTGATGAGGTATCCAGGTCCATTATGATATCCTCGTCATCGGTTAAGGCTGCCAGAACGACATTCGATGGTGCCTGGGGGAGGCTTTCGATCGAATGCCGAGGCGCCTTCTTTGGTTTCTTCTTCTCTGAAGAAGATGAAGGAAGGGCGTGTTGCTGAGCACTCTGCTTTCGGGAAGCACTCTGCTTCTGGGGGCCCACCTGCTTCTGGGCAGCTCCCTGCTGTTGAGGAACGCATTCTGTTGGAACGGCACGTTCCAGTGGGATGGTACTCTCCTTTTGAGGTGTCTTCTCAATTATTACTGCAGCTATCTCGTCCTTCACATTCATTGGGTCGGCCTGTATTCCGATATCTCGACTAATCAAAGTTTGGCATGTACAAATGCAGGTGCAAGTTTCGCTGGTGGAAATGGGGATGGTCTGTGTCGATGCATCAACAGTGGGCGTGGGTTTCTGGAGTAGTGAGGCATAGGAGGTCGGAAACACCGGAGGCTGTGTCGCCTTATATTCTTTTTTGGCCTCCACATATGGAATACGTTTGCGCACTTTTATCTCCTGTATTTTTTGTTCTTCAACAAAGACAGGGCAATCACGACTCCATACAGGGTGGCCTCCTGAGCAGTTTAGACACGTTGCTGGGGAAGGACAGTTGACCCCAGAGTCGTGAGCTGCCTGTCCACACCTCCCACAGGTTGGTTTGCCTCCACAATTCTGTGTGGTATGACCGAAACGCTGGCATGTGAAACACCTCATAGGGTTCAGTATAAAGGGCCTAACTTTCAGACGGAGAAACCCTGCCATAAGATGTTCTGGCAAAGATGGGGAATTGAAGGTAACAATGAAGGTAGGGGTTTTCTCTATCACTCCATTGTTCCTGCGGGTCCTTTGCTCAACGTCAATGATACCCTGTGACGCCCACTCCTGTTTTAATTCTGCCGTTTCGATGTCCACAATGTCACGGCATGTGACCACTCCTTTGCTGGAATTTAGCGTGTTGTGTAATTCTACATCAATGTCATATTCCCCTAGCTTTGCTGAATTCAGGAGGAGGTCCACCTGCTTTGCTCTGGCCGTCTCAACTAACAAAGCACCATTCCGCAGCCTCTTAATTGATTTCAAAGAACCTGCAAGTCCTTCCAGTCCCTTATTAATGTAGAAAGGGGAGACCTTTTCAAAGGTACCCTCTTTCTTCTTAATAACTACGAAAACATTATTATTAATGACTCCTTGAGCCCTGTTACTATGACTAGATTGTGTCTCAGGAGGACTGGCCTCCCTCAACCGCTTAGATGACTGGGTGCGAGTGCCCCCTGACGGTACACCCATCCCGCCGGGGTTAGAAACATGTGAGGACTCCATCTCGGTCCCACGAGCAGCTAGGGAAGGGACGGTCCACCCAGGCAGAGCCCCGCTTGCCTGGGTAAGCCTTTTACAACTGAGGTGCGGCAGGTTCCTCAGAGGTTGCTCGCTATCGACTGTTCAACCTCAACAGCCATGCATCCCATCAGCACGCAGCACACCTTAGGATTGAGGTTTTTTTTATAGAGGTTTTTTCCATCCTCACGATCCGGGCAATAAAGCCGAGATCCCCGCTCCCTGTAACACACAACATTCCACCGCTGCGCCATGCGGTGGTCGCTGAAGCATGTCCAGGGCTTACGGTCTGGAGGACTGGCGGCGCTTACCAGTCCTCAGCTCAGGACCCCGGGTTCGCCAAGCCCGTACTCAGCAAATTAATGGAGAGGGCGAGGTCATGGGACTTTCATTAGGTGAGGTGATCCAGTTACCGTTTTACAAAAATAAATAAATAAAGTACTCGTCAAGTTTATATGTAATAGTGACTCTGAGCGCCCAATCAGTACTGATGTTGTTAACTATTAGCAGTCACAGATTGAAAAATAGGACTAAAGGATAGACTGTAGTAGTTGTTACAAGATGCTTCAGTCAAAGACAAAAATGGCTGCTATTTTAAATACTGGGAGGTGGGAGGGGGGGGGGGCAAACAGAAACCGTGTCTTGCCCCTCCAAAGTTTCAGGTTGAGAGGGGACGACTGCTCCTCCTTCTTCCCCCCCCCCCCTCCCTCCCACGCGGTTGATACATCATTGAACGCGAGATTCAATGAATTAACCTGAGAGGTTTCAGAGTAACACCACATTTATTTTCTTGTGTATTTCGATGTCTGTTTGCTTTCATTTAATTCCTTACTGTATCTTGTGGCCAATGGGAAATATTCAATTATGCACAGACTTCGTGAGAGACAGTAGATCCGCGGCGGGATAGCCGTGCGCACTGGTGCGCCGTGCTGCAGTGTGCGCGGCCGTTCGCCGTCGGGGGTTCGATTTTCCCTCGGGCATGGGTGTATTTGTTGCCTTAGGTTAGTTTAATTTAGTTTAAGTAGTTTGTGAGCTAGGATTAATGAGCAATCAGTTAAGTCCCGCCGGCCGCGGTGGCCGACCAGTCTGCGGCGCGCCACCCAAGTTCTGCACGGCCACTACGGCCGGGGGTTCGAATCCCCCCTCGGGCATGGATATTTGTGCCGTCGTTAGTATTAGCTAGTTCATAAGAAGTTTGTAAGTTTAGGGAGTGATGACCCCGTAGTTAAGTCCCATAAGCTCTACAAACATTTGAACATGTTGGAGTTAAGTCCCATAGAGAAGAAAAAAGACACAATAGAATGTCAGAGCAGGTGGTCCTCCACCACTAGCACCCCATCGAACGACACAGGGGAGGGCGCCTAGTAAATTCTGGTAGGTTATAAAGGTTCTTGAACGCGTTACCTGACTTGGCGGCGTCCGTCGCGCATATAAGTGCATTGTCATATGCCTGCGGTACACAGTGGAGACAGTGGGCTGCCCCAGTTTCATTTTGGAATCACTGGGCTATTGTGTGTCCAGCTAACCTGGATAGTTTTTTAGTATTTTAGAAAGCCTGAGGCCATTAAGCGGGCGCCAACATAGTTCCGGTCCTCTGAACTGGTGTAGTGAGTTAAACTGCACAACTCTCCAGCGTTCCTCTCACAGATATTTTCGAGGTGAAACTACCAAAGAATATTGCAAGTAGGGCCCTTGTTGTAGTGCGTTTGGCGCCAAGCTGGTGGGTGAAATGAGGAAGAAGAGCTATTGGAATTTTGGTGTGTGCTCAAAATACCACCTAAGGGTCCGTATTTACGGCGTATTCCTCAGATCACCGTCCCTTCCGTAAGAACGTCGGACGTGAGGCGGCGCTCCGGCTGCTTCAACGCGGAAGTTTCACTGATTGGGTCTTTCTGAGCTATCTGACAGTTTTAGCAATCTACCTCCCAAGAGCGATCTGGCATTACTCTGACCTTGCTATCTAGAATTGGATTGGACTTTTCAGTTGGCGTGGCATTACTTGTACTTTAGGAGGAGAGGAGAGCGGTGATTTTATTTAGAGACTTTCGTTTGAGCAGAGGAACAGAGCGGGTGCTTCTAAGAGCAGTCGCCTGTCTTCTGCTCATACTTTTACTTACTTTCTTTCACTGTGAGTTAGAGTTTGGCCCAACTTTCGGACCTCATTCCAAAACTGGAATGTTTGCACTGTCTATTGCAGAGTCGAGAATTAGTCACACCGGTGCACTAACAAAGAACCTTGCAGTTCTGATGTCACCTGGGCCTTCATCAATCGCGTGTAGTAATACACGTTGGCTGAAGTAGCAACACATAGCCAAACTAGTGAGAACGTTGACACTGAACCCCACTGTGCTCGCAGTGGCTGATAGTAGTTGTGTATTACTTCTGAAATACGCCACAGAGTTGTTATTTTCCTTGGCAGCGATTTACAGTTGACGCTGCTTCTTTTATCCACCACAGTGGTTGGTAACGTGTCACCTTCACTCGATTTTCTACCACAGGATTCGTTGCTTTTTTTTTATTATTGGGGCGACGATTTATTTAGGGCAAGGTACTGGAATATGGCTCTCTACAGTACCCTTGTTTTTCAGTGAATTTGATTTTTTCATATTTTATTACGTTAGTAGCAAACGACTTGCCAGTCATTTACGATAGGAAAGAATAATTTCGATTTGTCAAGTTCTTAACTGCTTGATATTTGTTTAACTTAGTATGTTATATAATTTTTACCTTACACTCTGAAGTGCAAATAATTCATTACTAAATAAATGTTATTTGAATTAAAAATTTTGGCATTATTCAACTTAGTTATAGAATCCTTTATCATCATTTTTGGAAGTGTTTCACTTCTGAATTTAGGACAGTTTAATTGAGACTTTGAGTTCAATTAAATAGGTTGTGGAGGGTCAGTCACTCCTATCATCTCCTATCATTTGATATAAAGTGAAACCACATTATTTTCTCTTTTTCCACGTGTTTATCTAATCAATATTTACTTTTAATGGACCCATTTCCATTTCCTTTTGTTTCACATACACCTTAACTTTTTTTCGACCCCTTCCAGGCTTTCGCCTCTCCATTCCGGCCCACATCCCACATTTCATTTCTGCGAACCCTACCAGGATCCTTTGTTTACCTGCCCACCCCCTTCCCGCCCCCCACACACACCTTTACTTAACAAACCTCCATTTCGTACAATTAACTAGGCCACTCTCACAACCTTCGTACAAAAATAAAAGGCTTAAAACAAAAGGATAAAAAAATATGCCTGTCCCATCTCTGGACTAAAGAAAGCCTTGAGTCCAAGATTCTCAAATTTAAAATTATTACTACGTTCACCTTATCAGCTATAATGGCGTTACGATCTGTGCTTATATTGATAGCTGTCCTCTTGTCTGAGTATAAGGAATAACAATTTTAAATATGTGTTGGAGATTCGTACGTCACAAGCACCATTCCACCTAATAATATATAAACGTCTCTCTCAACAACGAGAGAATAGTAGGACACTGTTTATTCTGTCGTTTCTTGAACAGTCCCTGACTGTTATATCAACATACCCATTTTCCTTCATCATTTTATGTACCACTTTCCAGCAAAATACCAACTCTTTCTCATGCTGTTTCAGTAAGCGAGCAGCACTATACATATAGTTTCTTCTATTATGAAGAACCAGAAATCGTAAGGCCCTCGAAGCTTATACAGGAATTGTTCTTTGGTATCATCTCATCAGCTCCATTGCCTTTAGTCTCACGTACAACTCAATGTAATATTACGTAAACATACCTAGTAGGCAGTTCCTGAAGATACAGTCTGGTAACATTGATAAGCTGCATTGAGGTTGCTCCTGTTTACCTAACAGTAAGCCTATATAAAATTTTAAAGTTAAGGTGCACATATAAATATTACAAAATAAATATCTAAAAATCAAGTGTGGAATATTTTCTGTTTTAAAACAAGGTAAATTTAAAACAATACTAGGGCTTTTAAGTAGCCAAGGTGGTGATTCAGTCAACCAGTAACATAAAATATCATTTACCAGAATCTATTTGAACAGCTCCAATTTAGCTTTGTCCGTAGTGTAAAAAATTCTCTTGATGTATGAGAGAGCAGCGATGTGGAATGTAAATTTCATTAATACAGTATGTATTTTATATGCTTATTGCTCTCCCACTGTGGCGTGGAGTATGAGAATGGGGAAATTTATAACCGACCATATGGCCTACTTAATTCCTTCACATTGGGCTGTATGCATTACCATTATGTATGACGGTTAACAGACGTTGCCAAGGTGGGGCGACTTCCGCGCCTCAACGATACAGACCAGACAAACATGTGGTTCCTAAAAAGGAGTAGCAGCATTTTCAGCAGTTACAGGGACACCAGTCTAGATGACTGACTGAACTGGCCTTGTAACATCAGCTAACATGGCTTTGCCATGCAGTTACTGCGAACGGATGACATCAAGGGGAAACTACATTCGTTATTTTTCCACAACACTTATTCACCAAATTAGACTCATTACAGTATCTCAGTCAGCTACATTCGATACCCAAAAGGAAACATGTCACCTTAGCAACTTAATTTTATCTGTTGGAAAGCATCTCAGCTGCTTCCAGGAGACTTCTCTGTACACCAGACAATTTTGCGCTCCATCAACTAAACTAGAAACATTTACATGTAAACAACATTGTATTGGGATTTATTAAAACTTCTCCCAATATGCGATATTACTTTCAATCATTAAATCACGACTGCCTTGCAAATACAGTTAGCTCCCAGTAAGTAAATTTACTTTGCAACTACCGACTGGTTTCGGCATTTGCACCACTGTTAAGTGCACTCAGATTAGAACATCGACATCCCATAGGCGCGTCAAATATAAAATCCACTTGAAATTTTCTACAATGGCTGAAACATCAAAATTTATCTTTAGTGCACAACAAAAATATTTATTCCACATGACCTGTCGTCCTCGTAATTTACAGAATATGTGGCGCTCGACTACAAGAAATCAATGATTCTGTTGTAAAAGGCATACCCAGTTTATTGGGATAATTTATGGCAAAGGGTTATTTTAGATTGGAATCGTCAATTAGTCGTCATACAAATTGCTTCCGAACGTGAAGGGCTGCGTCATCTCTAGCATGGCAGTGTAGGCGTATGCAGTTGCAATCTGGTAGTATGTTGGCGCTTTCGTTCTCAGTGGTGGAATTGAGATACAAAATCAGTTTTTCCGTACAAGTTATCAGCAAGACACGATGTGATAGTGGTATTTTTCATGGACAATACTACTAACGAACGTAATAGTGTCTAACACTTAACAATGAGGGTGGCAGCAAAATCAATAATGTCTAGAATTTGTAGGAGTACTCACTACTAATAGTAGCCGAGCAGCGAAAAACTTATTACAGTATAAGAAGGAAATTTTCTCTTAAGTAAATTCTGGTAAAATAGCAAATAGATGTGGTGAAACCATTACGTGATGATCTTGTTTTAACCTGAATAATTTACTAGATAACTGATACTTGTCATACAAAAATTTGTACATTAATCAGTGACAACAAGTGACTTATCTCGAGCACTACTGACTGATGATACCTTTGATACATGGGTTGCATAAGCTGAGAAAAATAATGAAATGTGTTAATTAACATCTCATTAAATCAATAGTAACTTATAATGGAATCAGTAACTAATGTAACACCACGCATTAGGGTTAATAAATAATAGCAGTAATACAGATTTATACTTCGTTATTAAAATATATCGGTATCTTTTCTGGCACTGGAATCATTGTGATGCTAATTTCCTGTAACTGTGTGTAAGCTGAACTAGGTGAGTTAATTCTGAGTACACCATATGAAATGCAATAAAAATCATTTTAGAATATCGCACTTAATCCTAGTATTCTGGTAAATAAAAATAAGTTTCCATACGCTAAGTTAAAATTCGTAATTAGTAACTTACCTCGTAAGATAAAAATTATGTTACTAAAAATATATTAACTGGCAGACCTGTTTTATCATTTTACTGTGTTTTACCTGTACGTAGTAGACGCAAAACACATCAGAAGACAATGTAAAATGGGCGTCACTCATAGCACGTCCAAAAAACATCTCTATTAATATTGAGCAAAGTTGTTTCTGGTAGCAATTACTTTCTAATAACTTGATATTTAAATTAAGTTAAAGACAACTATTTTTATGGACTTCTAGATTCACTGGCGCAAACGCTGATACAGTACTTTTAGAAAGAAACCCTTATCGTCGAGAAATAAAAGAAAAAAATAGCAGACCTAAGTTTATGATTTCTATGGAATTACCAGACATACTAGAACTTACTTTACAGTTACTAGTTTGAGGCGATTCTCCTATTTGATGGAACACAGAGACTTTAAAGGCCCTGTCTTTCAACTTCTAGTCATAAAATGAAGTACCAAATCCCCATCATCTGAAATGACCGCACGCAATCCCCTTTCCACTCTTTTCTCGATTCAAGTGTAGACGACGGATAATCTCTAGGATGGCATTTTTATTACCTTTCTTCCGCCCTGGCGGGTATCGGAAATGGACAAGAGCATTGAACGCCTAACGCGTTTAGCCGCCGCTCACTTCGTTGCCCAATTCTTATACAGTAACTTCGGGCGGATGTGTTTTTCCTTCAAGTATTGTGAAACAAAAGTATCACTAGTAATGGGCCGTCTCGAATATCCGTTGTCGTTTATATTACAGTGATTGCAGAGTTTTGAAGCACGATCGACCAAGTAAAACCGGCTTTTTCTTTCACATGTAATCAAAGTAAAACATCTGTTATAAAGGAGAGCAAAGTTAATTGAAGATAAAAATGTTAAATATGTTATGTAGCATGAACATCAAACTCTTCGTGAAGCCGTCAGATATTTTAAACGCGATCTGTTGCAAATACCAACAAAGCTGCTGTTAAAATTGTTATTGTTGTTGTTGTTGTTGGGTGTTTAAAGGGGACTAAACTACTGGGTTATCAGTCACCTGTTCCCATCTAAGAGTTAACATCCATTGCTGTTAAAAAGATGCTAACGTGAATATATCTCATTGAAGGATTCTGGAGTTAATGGAACTCATATGCACTGTAAATGTGTTTTGGGTTTCCATGATATAATATTCAATGGGCTACTACGTATGTTATGTTACTTTGGGAATTACATTAGTTACTACAATTTTATGAATGATGAATCCTGGAAACTGCAATCAATTACATATATAACCTGTAAGTGATCACAAAGAGAATGAAATTTATACCTAAAGAAAGACATTCACCAACAAATTTACTAAACACTTTGGCACCTGTGAAAAAACAATTACATTACCATTTACATGAAAATTGCAATACAAAATTACTTTGCCATCATAATTACTTCTTACCAAAATGCTACAGGCAACATCTGTAGTTAATTGTAACTTTGTATTCCCAAATCTGCCTGCTAACGAATGACCTTACTGGAGATGTGAAATGTTGTCGGTACATTCAATTATCATTTCATTGGTTTTCAGTTTTCTACCGTTTTGAGTGTCAAGTTATTTTATAGCATGAATAATTTACCTTGCAGTTTTCCCTAGAAAGCAAATACTATTTCGTTTATCCTGTTCGTCACTCTTTTGTACTCATAAATTAGTATTGGTGTACAGAACTAAAGAATATTAATAAGGTTTGTTTGAAAGCTTTGTACAACCGATCTGCATTTGCTTCATTTTTAATTACTTTTTGTTCGTTCAACACTGACTATACAAGCAGCATTAATTACAATATGAAAGGGTTAACTTAATCACTTAAAATACTATGACTAAATGCGATCAGCAACGTGGATAGTAAAAGATACATGATGCTGAACGAAGTATTTCTTCGTGTTAAAATAAATAATAAAATAAAATAGAGAGGTTTCATAATTATGGTTACAAATGCTGCTTATAAATCTTGGGGAACGAGAGCTAACATGGGGCAACTTTCTTTAAATTAAAATTGCGAGTAAACTGGTAGTCATTCACTTATGGGAAATTACTAGGGCATATTTAAGTACTGGGCTTGCAAAAAATGTTCTGAATGTTTACTCCTTCAGTAGTATCATGGTTAATAAAACGTATGTGTTTTACAATTGGAAAAATTGATCGTAATTTCGAATTTTGCTAATATTGGTTTTAAAATAAACACTAAAACTTAATAAACCTTAACATATAGCCTTTATTAACGCCAAATACTTGTTTCAGAAGTACAGAGTTCTGCAAAGAAAACTGAAGAATGTGTTTATGTTATCAAAAATAAAATAAAATAGCTGTTGAGAACAAATCGTTCACAGCGCCGTCACCATACTCACAATGGGATACCAGAATGAGCTTCGCTACTAGTTGTCAGAACGAGCAATAAGCGAGACATTAAGCTATCTGGAATTAAGGGACCATTCCAAATACGTGCACTTTACCCTACAGATTGTATCGGTATGCATAAAAAGAGGAAAAAAATGATCAAATATTTGTAAATCTATGGGACTCAACAGCTTGGTTATTAGTACCTAGCTTACAAACTACTTAACCGAAGGTAAACTAAATTAAGAACAACACAAACATCTATGCCCGAGGGGGGAATCGAAACACCGGCGGCGGACGGCCGCGCGCACCGCAACACGGCGCTCCAGTACGCCCGGCTAATCCGCCGCTGCTAAAAAGAGGAAATTGCGCAGTCATATCACAATCTTTAAAAAAATGTTTTCTGTTAGAACAGAAAAGTGAAATTTAATATCACGTACGTAATGTTTTAACAAAAATGATTCCAGTTGCAACGTATATCGACAACTCAAGTTCGTCCAGCGCGGAGGGATTATCACAGTACACCATGTCTTTAAATGTGCCCAATAAAAACCAATAACACGCAGTCATATGGACAGAATATGGACGCCAATCTAAATGTGCACTAGTAAGTTTGAGATACTACAACGTAATGACTCTATTTCTGTTGTATTCATCAAGGAAATGAGATGTGTTCAGACCCCATCTTGTATGCACCATTCTTTGTCTCATCGAGCCTCTACCGCAAAGACAATCAGTCTATATACTAAACATTTTACCAAGTTTCAAAGAAGGAATTCATCAGAAGATATATTTTAGGAACGATTACACAAGATGTGTTACATTTGGACGATAAGTATTCTTGTCGCGTAACATAATAGAAGAATTGACAAGATATAAAATTCATTAATCCACTAGACAATGCTAGTTGATTACAAATTGTGTAAATCAGAAGGGGCATGTTACTAAGGGCTGCAACAAGTTAGATTAGGCCGTTGGTGGCATCGACTCCCGCCACTGGCCTTCCAGTATCCTAATCGGTTCATGAGTTACAGTTTTATGATATACATTTTAAAGTATTATGTCGTTGTCTGGGAGCCTGCGGTGATGGACTGGGCACGGCCGGTCGTGGCTAGACCGCAGCTCAACGCGCGACCCTTCACAAAGATTTCGCTACGCCTGTGATCACACTCATTTCAATTTTTTAAAAATAAATCTTACTATAGGGGCTGTACCGTCACAAAGTTTGTTTCGCGACAGTAAAATTGTTCTGCCATCATCTTCAAATGTTGGCCATTTAAATTTCTTGATTAATTTTCCTAAGAAATAACGTCATCTTTCCTTCAGAGATTTCTACTGAATTACCCGAACCACCTCCATAGCACTTGTATGTTCATCAAACCTACCAGTAACAATACGTTTCTTTCTATAAACAATCTGGTGGGTATGCCAAACACTTGAATCATACTCAGGAATAGACCGATTTAGAGTCTCGTACACGGACTTTTTTTTTACAGACGAACCACATCTCTCCAAAATGCAACTCAGCTACAACGCACCATCCGGGCAGCTAGAGGACGAGAAATATCAAACAGTCCGAAATCGCCTTCGGCAATGTGGCCTCTATGCACAGACATGTACGTTGTGTGTCCCATTAAAACCACGACGCCGGCCGCGGTGGCCGAGGGGACTGAGGCGCTTCAGTCACGGTCTGCACGGCCACTACGGTCGGGGTTTCGAATCACCCCTCGGGCATGGATATTTGTGCCGTCCTTAGTATTAGCTAGTTCATAAGTAGTTTGTAAGTTTAGGGACTGATAACCCCGTAGTTAAGTCCCATAAGCTTAACAAACATTTGAACAAAACCACGACACCGTTTAGCCAGCAAAACTGGATGGAGAAACATCAGGATTGGAGTCTTAACAAATGACTCCGGATTCTGTTCACAGATGAGTCAAGATTTTGTGTTCAGACGGACAATCGTCGTTCCCTGATCTGGAGGGAATGTGGAGCTCGGTACAATTCTGCTTATGTGCGTGAAACATCATCATATGGTGGAGGACGAATGGTATAGGCAGGCGTCAGTATTGACGGACCTCTGTGTCGCTCAGAATGGCGCTTTGACTGCTCAGAATTATAGAGACGAGATGAGTGTACCTTTTGTTGTGCCCTACGCTGGTACCATAGAAGATACTTTCCTTATGATTGACAACAGCGCTTGTGAAAAACATGCTAGAAGCTGGGTAACTGAATGAATGGAGTGGCCAGCTGGTTCACCGGACTTAAACCTGACTGAGCATGTCTGGGGTGCACTTAACATTCGTATTGCAGCCAGACCAACACCTCACAAAACGGTTGCTGAGCTGGATATTGCAGTCATGAAAGAAGGGCCAAATATCCTTCAACAACTGATTGATACCATTATATCGTCCGTGTCGCGCAGGATGGCAACTGTACTGGCCGTCCGAGATGTTCTCACACCATATTAGATGGCAACTAGAATGTTTTTTTTACTATTATTTTAGCCCCATGGTGCTTCGCTCTAAGGAAACGCTATGTAAACCTCAAAAGTAGACTCAAGACAGCAAAATATATAATACTGTACGGTATCACACAGAAATTACCATTGTAATTAATATCCGAATAAAATACGTTACCATATGTATGTTGTGTATGATATCTCACATGATCCCCTAATTGTTTTGAACAGTGTATATGAAGAATAGAAAATTACCCAAGACTGATCCGTGTGGGACCTTTTCTTGATAGTCCCTCAGTTTGACCAATCACTTAATTTTTGCGCTATATGTGAACCGTCTATTTCACATTTATGAACTCTCACATTTAAGTATGAACGATACCATTTCTGCACAAAACTTGAGCTGATCTAGAAGAATCATCGTCGGGGGTTCGAATTCTCCCTAGGACATGGATTTTTTTGCTCTCTTTGGTATAAGGTAGTCTATAAGTTTAGGGCCTAATGATCCCGCAGTTAAGTCCCATAAGCTTAATAAACATTTGAACAAACTTCCAGAAGAATTCCGTGACTTACACAGTCAAAAGTAGGCTGTGCAAAGTTGGCAACGGATTTTTCTATTCCCGCGTCTACTCGTAGCTACAGTGAAAATACGGCCAGATCGATCGCAGTCACCTTAGTACGTCATCTGCATTACATTAAATCAACTTTAAGAAAAATCAAAAATGAAGTAAGCTCAGTGGGTAAAAGTAAAGGAGCACATTCCCGTAGAGGTAGCAGAACCATATGTTTACTTTTAGTCCGTAACTGGCGTATAATACTTATTTCGTCTCATTTTCCCAATAAGCACTCCCGTCTGAGGAGAATGTGCTGCTGATAATTGGTGATAAAGCTTAGTAGCAATTCCGTACTTTAACGGCGACTTTTATACTTTTTGTACAAGTGTATATTTGTTTTCAGTCACTGCGTAGAACGTTTTCGGGGGCTCTGCAGAGTAAACGAAAAGATCACCTGCTTACTGATGTGCTACTGTTTTCATAATATCACGTAGAAAAAATGCGCATTCTCTAACGTAAATCAATATTTTTAAAAAGTTGGTAATATTTAAACGTGATACTGGTCTGGTAGTGAGTGTCGGAAATAAATGGAGCCCCTCATTTCCAGTAAAGCTTGTAGCGTCACCCAAAAGATCTGAATCATATCGGTATTAGGAAGCTTCCCGCACTACTAGTCGTCTCGTTTTACAACTTTACGTTGAGCTACCGTTAGGGCTGACTGAGTCATTGTGACCACAGATGTACCGCAGGACTAGCGCTCTGAGCTGCAGCGGTGGAGAATACCGGCAATATCTGTCTACTAACTCTTCACTGAAACATATCTCCAGCCTCCACAGAAAGAAAAAAATTACTTTGCTGCTCGAATCGATCGGTCGGAGATCCACTATGGCTAATTAACTCCCTATGACCTTTTGGCTTCATGCCTACTACGGAAACCTCACTTTTGTGGTTAGATTGTCGGACGTGGAGCCATTACGTTCGTTTCGGCTTTCACTATAACTGATAATGCGGTGGAAATAAAGTCTAATAAACAGAGGAACTAATGACAAATTGAGTCTTAGATCAAGTCTGAGGTGTTCTTGAATGTCAAAATTGATATCGTACCCCGTGAAAGGTGAGAAATATGATTCGAGCGCCGACCAGGAATTTATTTTCATTTCGTCACATCTATTTACAAAAGTCCTGTTTAGGATTCGAACAACAGACAAGTCCCTTTACGTGCGGTACGTACATATTGGCATAAATTAAATGGTCATTCTGCGAGATAAATGGCAAACGGCCTCGCGCATTGGAACATAGCGCCTCAATGCGCTCGTCCGCTCCGCCGCGGCAAAACAATTACAAGATCTTGATTTCGAAAAAGACAATTTTGTTTCAAAGGACTTTTTATATTTTATATACAGGATAATTTTGTGATGATTCAAGCTTTCGAGGATGATGGAGAAGGGTAAATGTATTAGTGTGATGAAAGAACTCTCGTCTATAAATGATACAGTCGGAATTTATGTCAGAGAAAATCGTTCTGACAGCTGTGGCAGTTAAATATGTGCACTGTACTGTTGCTACGATTTTAGAGTACGAATTTCCGACTAGGTTGCTGGAACATATTATAGATCAACATGTGTGGTTCCATCATGGTGGAGCCTAGTCTCATGTTTCCCTCAAGGTTCTTGAAAACCAGGATCAAAACGCCTAGAAACGTTTTTAGGAGGAAGAGGTGCTATCGCTTGGCCAGCACCTTCACCTGTAGGCAGTCAACATCATTTATTTTCATTGGACAATGGTAAAATTCATTTGTACTAGACGCCTCTGGATTCTGAAAGGGGATCTCCTTGCAGGAATTTTCGCTGATTGTGATTCTGTTCAAACAACACCGGAGACATTGCAATGGGTACGACAACTAGTGAAATTTGTGTAGGTAAATAGAAATCATCAGTACTGTGCCGTAGACAGAATTTCTGTCTGTGTAACATCAAGTTAGGAGAGCTGTTACTAATCCAGCAACAGGGGGAATTGTCTGAGGGTATTGCAGAGTTTTCAATGGGAATACTGAATGTCATGTCGGAGTTCTGAAGCGGGGGCCGTTAGTTTGAGTATTGTGCGAAGCTAAGAAGGTACCCGAGTAGATTTTCACTTATACTTATCTATACGATCATTTATGGGCCAAGGTTACTTACTTCGAATTGATTCACTTAACCTTCTCTATCGCCCCTGACAGTTTGTACCATCATTACGCAATCACCTTATTTTCCTGAACATTGCTGAAAACTATACTAGTACTATTACATATTATTTAACTCATGTGAAATAGTAAATTGGTAACGGATCTTTAAATAAGCAATACATTAAAAAAATGATCACTTTCGATACAACCCTGGTGAGCTTTACAGTTAAAGAGAGCGATTCTGAAAGTAAGTTCCGATATTTCTGCAGAAAACACCTAACTTTGGAGACTTTTATTCCATAACAGTGAACATAAAACCATTTCATCTCATTTTCAGCATAATTTCCATACATTTGCCACACTACTTCACAGGTTTCGGAAGCCCTGCCTCCTGTGAGTGAAGCCCGGTGACGAGCTACGACGTGTGGAAAATGCTTTCAGAGTTCCTAAATGGTCAAACGGCAATTCCGTCATCCACTTTTGGAACACGTTCATCGTTCACAACAGACGTCCTACCACTTCGTTCATCAATGTTGTTATTAGTATACTAGACACGAAATACGTGATACAAATGTCGAACAACACTGAAACTTATAATTGCCCGTACATTTCACTAACCACATGGTGAAATGCTGCCGGTGTCACTTCTATTGGCGGCAGAAATCGTACGTACTTACATTTGAAGGGATCCTCTATTGCACATCTGAAACGCCAACATTGATTAGAGAAATGGCGGGATAAAAACTGACAGTTTCACTGCCGGGATCGCAGTTAACGAAGCTACACAATAGAACAAACTCGGCGAAGCTAATCCCACCGGTTCAGGAGACGTAAAATGCCAAAACTTTTTTTCCGATTCGCTCACTTACGTTTAAGATAAAAATTTTCCTTTAAATTTTATAAATTATTGAGATGCTCTCCAGCACATAGACGCTAAACATACAGGCGACAGTTAAACCCGTGGCATGTTTTTGCAGGAATAACCGGAGTTACTGCTTTGCCGCGTCACAGTTCATCCAGTGTTGATGGGCGGCGTTATATACAAACATCCAGACAAAAATCGCATATCGTCAGGCGCACGGCTTGGAGCCCAATGGTGGAACTCGGGATCCTTACGCACCTACCGGGAAATCTATCGTTAAGGCTCTTACTGTTTAGGAATGCTCTTATATGCAGCTCTCAGACTCGTAGTGCTCTGTCACCTACAAAAATGACGTGGCCGTATACACGAATGGTTACTTTGTTATTCAAATACCATACTGTTTAAATTGTCGACTGGCTTACGAACAGCTAGAATTTATCCCTTAATTTCATTTTTGGACTCCGAAACCATTTCCACACAACCTACACGTACACCAAAAATTACGTCAGGCGTAATTTTATCTCAATTACATATGTCACAATATAAAACAAAGAAAAAAGTTTCAGCTCTCTACCAATCGCACTGTTTCTTTGTGCCTAAACTCTTGGCACAATTACTGATCTAAATATGCTAATTTCCTTGTGAGAACGTATATAAGTTTATTAATAAAATTTGAAAATCGGATTATCTCTCTCTCTCTCTCTCTCTCACTCTCTCTCTCTCTCTCTCTCTCATACACACAAATACACATACACACACACACAAACACACACACGAAATATCTGGGAGAGATGACAGTCGCCGGCCACGGTGGCCGAGGGGACTGAGGCGCTCCAGTCACGGTCTGCACGGCCACTACGATCGGGGGTTCGAATCCCCCCTCGGGCATGGATATTTGTGCCGTCCTTAGTCTTAGTTAGTTCATAAGTAGTTTGTAAGTTTAGGGACTGATGACCCCGTAGTTGAGTCCAGTAAGCTATACAAACATTTGAACATTTTTTTAGATGACAGTCAGCATTCGTAGTTTCCTGTCAGGAAGGACGCAGTAAGTGGTAATTGACGGAAAGTCATCGAGTAAAACAGAAGTGACAAATAATAAAATAATGTTTGTAAATGTCTGGGACGTAACTACTGATGCTGTCTTTCCATAACCTTTCAGACTACTTACAATAACTTAAAATAATCTAAGGAAAACACACACACCCATGCCCAAAGGAGGACTCAAACCTTCGACGGGTAGCAAACCAGCGCTGCGCAACAAGGCGCCTCAGACGCTCGGCCATTCCACAACGGCTGAAGTGATCTACATCTACATATATACACCGCAATCCACCGTAAAGTGCGTGGCGGAGGGTACACTGTACCACTATTAGGCATTTCCTTTCCTGTTCCACTCACAAATAGAATGAGGGGAAAAAAAGAATGTCTAAATGCCTCCATACGAGCCCTAATTTCTCTTGTCTTTGTTATCATTACGCGAAATGTAAGGTAGGTGGCAGAAAGATCGTTCTACAGTCAGCTTCAAATTTCGGCCTTCTAAATTTCCTCAAAAGAATTTCTCGAAAAGAACGTCGTCCTTCTTCCAGCGAACCCCATTTGAGTTCCCGGGGCATTTCCGTGACACTCGCGCGTTGGTCGAACCTACCAGCAACGAACCTAGCTGCTCGCCTCTGAACTGCTTCCTTTTCTTCCTTTAAAATTCAGATTCAAATGTTTGTAAATCTAAGGGACTTCACTACGCTGCTTATTAGTCTCTAGGCTTACAAACTACTTACACTAACTTATAGTAACTTACACTAAGGAGAACACAAACAATCATGCACAAAGGAGGACTCGAACCACCGGCGGCGAGCAACCGCACGCTCCGCAGTGAGGCGCCTTCGACCTCTCGTCTAGTCCATCGCGGCTCTTCTTTTAAACTGATCTGCTACGGGTCCCAAACACTTCAGCAATACTCAAGACGTGGTCGTACAAGCGTTTTACATGCGGTTTCCTTTACAGATGAAGTACATCTTCCCAAAATTCTCCCAACAAACCGAAGTCGGCTGCCCGCCTTACTCACAACTGTCCTTACATGTTCGTTCCATTTCATATCGCTCTGCAACGTTACGCCTAGATATTTGAACGACGCGACTGCTTCAAGAAGCTCACTACTAATGATGTATTCGAACATTATGGGAGTGTGTTACCTACTCATGCGCATCGCATTACATTTTTCTACGTGTAGAGCTAGTTGCCATTTTTCAAAACTCGAAATTTTGTCTAAGTCATCCTGTTTGTCTACATGTGACGTCTGTTCCGAAAGAACAGACGTTACTTCTGATCCTGTAGTTGTTATTTTTTCTTATTCACATAATATATGAGATGAACTGCGAAAGGGCAAAGATGAAAATGTATACCCAGACGGAATTCGAACCCGGGTCACTGGCTTTCTAGGCAGTTGTGCTGGCCACTACACCCACTACACCACTGGGGACACGGTGCTCACTGTACCTGTAAGGACTACCTAAGCACGCCTCCCGTCAGATACAGATTCCATGCTTCTGACAGAAGGCGTGCTTAGGTAGTCCTTGCAGGTGCGGTGATCACTGTTGTCCCCAGTGGTGCAGTGGTAAGCGCAACTGCCTCGAAAACAGGACACCAGGGCTCGAATCCCGGCTGGGTACACAGTTTCAGCTTTGCCCATTCGCAGTTGATGTCATATATTCTGCGAATATGAAAATCATCCTGTATACTATTACAGTCAAAGAAGGACGACACACTCCCATACACCACAGCATCGTCAGCAAACAGCCGCAAATTACAAGTTACTGTGTCCATCAGATCATTTATTTAGATAGAAAATAATAGCGATCCTATCACACTCCCCTGGGGCAAGCCTGACGATACAGTCGTCTCTGATTAACACTCGCCCTCGAGAACAACGTACTGCGTTCTATTAATTAGGAAGTCTTCCAGCCAGTCACAAATCTGTAAACCTATTCTATATGCTCGTATCTTCGTTAGCAGTCCGCAGTGTGGCACAGCGTCAAATGACTTTTTTATTACGAGAAAAACACAATTTGCTTGTTGCCCTTTATCCATGGCTCGCAAGATGTCATGTGAGAAAAGGGCAGCCTGAGTTTCACATGAACGATGTTTCCTAAACCCGTGTTGATTCATAGAAAGAAGCTTTTCCGTCTCAAGGAAATTTGCTACCGGATGATCAAAAAGTCAGAATAAATTTGAAAACTTAGTAAATCACGGAATAATGTAGATAGAGAGGTAAAAATTGACACACAAGCTTGTAATGACTTGGATTTTTATGAAAAAAAAATAGTTCAAAAATGTCCGATAGATGGCGCTGGACAGTAAAACGTCAGTGACTGCTACCGCGACGGGTGAGAGGTACATAATCGCATCATCCCCAGCCTGGCTGATGAAAACCAGCTGGATCGTACGTTTCTTATGCAGCATTTCCTGTAAAGAACATTGTCTTTGCTTTGTCTTAATTTGTTATACTAATTAGTGCTTTTCTGACCAGATGAAGCACCATCTGTCAGACATTTTTTGACCTTTTTCTTTGTTCTAATACAACCCCATGCCATTTCAAGCATGTGTGTCAATTTTTACCTCTCTATCTACATTATTCTGTGATTTATAAGTTTTCAAATTTATACTGACTTTTTGATCACCCGGTATATTCGAACTGAGAATATGCTCCAGAATTCTACAGGAAAGGGATGTCAATAATATTGGCTTGTAATTATGTGGGTCAGTTCTTTTACCTTTCTCATAAACGGGAGTCACCTGCGCTTACATGTTCGTTCCATTTCATATCGCTCTGCATTGTTACGCCTTGATATTTGTACGACTGCCATAAGGGCTCTTATTCCTCCTAGGTTTTATAAAGATTTAGGAGGCAACCTGAGCAGTTGTCTTACACTGTTCGCGTATGAAGCTGTCGTATATCGGTTAGTACAGTTACCATAAAATCAAAATGAACGGTAAAACGATTTATGTAATATATCTGCCTTGTGTGAAAGTTGTAATTCGTGACTAAATAACGAAAAATGTGAATTTTTCGATAGAGCACTAAAAGAAATCCACTGGATTTCATTTAAACGAAAAGTTAGATGGATCTAAATGCCGTAGATTCAAATAAATACCATGGAATTAAATTTACGAATAAGTTAAATCAGAAATAAGACATAGAAAGTATATTGGGGAAGGTGAACCAAAGTTTACGTTTCATTAGTAGAACACTTAGAAGAGGCAACAACTGCACTACAGAAACTGCCTACATTACACTTTTCCATCATTTTTTGGAGTGTTTCTGCACATTGTTGGACCCTCACGAGGTGGGACTGAAAAGGGCGCAGAAATAGTCTTAGAGAAGGGCAGCTAGTTTTGTATTATCTCAATACAGGGGAGAGAGTGTCACGGAAATGATGCGGTGGATATCATTAAAAGGAAGACGATAATCCTTGCGGCGAGATATATTTGCATTATTTCTTTCAGCGACTTTCTTCTCCGAATACGAACATCTTCTTCGGCGCCCACCTACATAGGGAGACACGATCTTCACAATAAAATATATCATCTCTAAACTGGAAGATATATGTGTTACTTTTCCCACGCGCTGTTCCAGAATGGAACGGTAGTAAATTGTCTTAAACAGTTCTATGAGCCCTCTACTAGGCATTTCAAATTGAATTGCAAAGTATTCCTGTAGATGTGAAGGAAATCGACATAAATTCATATTTAAGTCTACTTTCAGTGTCACCAAAAATGTCTGTGCCTGTGTCGCAGCCAGCTCACTTGTTTCCTCCATCCAATAGAGACAGCCGGCTGCCAACACAACAATGTAGTGAGGTTGCACTCGTACCGCACTGCCGCTATCGAACAGCGGGGCCTGCACTGCGCATTACGTGTGCCGGCGCAGGAGCGGGCCGAATCCCACTATACGTGCCAGCAATTACCTGACAAGCATAAGTACAACTGTAGGGAAGACTGTATCACCATCGTGGGAGCAAATTCGCAGGTCTCATAGGCCGATTGTTGCCACGGAAACTCGTCGCTGTTTATAATATAGTTCCTGTTGCCATGTCACGGCATAGTTGTAATTTTGTCCTCCACTTCAAGCTGAGACGAAACTACAGTATCAGACGATTAGACCAACATTCCCAAGTTTACTGGCATATGACGTAATGTTGTCCTGAACATCTTATCTATGCGAACTGAGTTTACATCTGTTGATGTTATGCTGGATCGAGCACTGCGGTCCTCATTGGTGACGCTGAGTCTATCAGCAGCAAACGTTCACCAACATTGTCACATGCTGTGAGAAACTAACCTCTCCGTAGACCCTCTACCACTGACGGCGAATTTTAAACGCTGCATAAACTGTCGCCCCTAGAACTCCAATAACTTAGCACATTCATGCACGTAACCAGCTTTAAAAACTGGCTGAAACACTACATAGATGCTAACCGCATACTAGGCTTCATTTATCATCACTCCTAATAGGAGGCAGAAACAATGTGAGTGTTGTAAGATGTAAATGGCCGATTAAAAGTTTTGGTGCGTCTCAAATAACGAAGTTATACTGTTTTAAATGTAGGCGTAGGTTTCCGCGGACATTGTCTCTTTCAATAAAGTTCTTTAGGATATTGGACTGCATCGTCATCGTGTAAAACCAACCGATGTATCGGCCACTATTGCAAGTCGCCTTCTTCAGGGTATTCGTCAATTAATGCAAAAACCAATAAAGAATGCCGAACGTCCCCCCTTCCTCTTCCTCAAAAGATATTTCACGTTATTATATAAGACGTAAGCTATCCCCCAATCAGCAGGCAGACGAATACCCTGTAAAAGGCGACTTGAAACAGTGGCCGAAACGTCGGTTGGGTTTACACGATGGAGATGCGATCTAATACCCTGAAGACGTTTATTGAAAATTATACTATTTTGTCAGCTGACGATTTACAAAACCAGTATTTCAGTTCTCTTTATTGATCATGCAATAAGAAATTGACAAGGTGTACGACAATAACCTAGACATTCTGAACATGTGTTCCAGATTGCACCTTACACCAGTACCCCTAATACCCGGTAACACGTCCTCTTGTACTCGTGCATGCTTGTATTCGACGTAGCATAATATCCAGTGGATCATTTGGGGACTGTTGGTTCATATTGTCACATTACTCAACGGCGATTCGACATGAATCTCTCCATGTTGGTAGGTCGTCTGGCTTAAACAACCCCTTTTCAATGTATCCCAGGTACGTTCGAGAGGGTTCACGTCCAGAGAACAAGCTTGCGATATCGTTATCATGAAGGAACATATTCAGAAGATTTGCACGATGAATGCGAGAATTGTTATCCATTAAGATGAATCCTTCATCCAAGTGCAAAAAATGTTCAAATGTTTGTAAAGCTTAAGGGACTTTACTGCGGGGTCATCAGTTCCAAAATTACAAACTATTTATGAACTATCTTATACTAAAGACGACACAAATATTGATGCCCGAAGGGGGATTCGAACCCCCGACGGGGAACGGCCTCGCGCATCGTAGCATAGCGCATCAATGCGCTCGGCCGCTCAGCCGCGGCTCATCCAAGTGCTGCTGATGTGGTTGCACTATACTTTCGAAGAGGTCATTCCTGTACCATATACCTGTTTGAATGCCTTCTATGAACACAAGTGGAGTACAATGGCCCCACATAATGCCACCCAAAAACATCAGAGAACCACCACAGTCCAACACCCGCTGGATGGTTTGTCTAAGACGTTCAGGCTGACCAGGATAACTCCAAAAACGTCTCCGACTATTGTCTGGATGAAGGCAGACACGAGTCTCGTCTATGAATAGTACTTGTTGCCAATTCTGACGAGTCCATTCGGAATGCTGTTGGGCCTATTTGTAGCGCACTACATGGTGTCTAGGTGTCAAAGCTGTAACTCCCCTTGGACGTCGGGAGTGACGTTGCGTCTCAGGCAGCCAATTACGTACAGTTTGAGTCTAAGCACGATGACCTGTGGCTGCACGAAAATCGTTATTCGGCTTGGTAGCGTTCCGCGCAGGGTCGCCGCGGTGGAGTAGCCGAGCGGTCTAAAGCGTCTCGCTGCGGAGCGCGCGGTTGCTAGCCGTGGAGGTTCGAGTCCTCCCTGGGGCATGGGTGTGTGTGTGTTTGTCCTTAGGTTAGTTTACCTAGGTTTAAGTGGTTTGTAAGCTACGGACTGATGACCACGCAGTTTGGTCCGATAGATTTACAAACATTTGAACATTTTTTTCGCACAGGGTTCCGCCGAGGTGAAATCCGTAAGTAGCGGTCATCAGCTGCTGTAGTAGCTTTTGGGAGGCCAGAGCGAGGATAGTTGTCGACAGTTCCTGCATCTCTGTACCTCTTTCAGGTAAGAACAAATCGCTTCCTTTCACTCCCAGACGTCTGAAACGCCCCTAGATTAGAGTCCCTTCTGATACAAAGTAACACTGCGGATAGAATCAAACATCAGAATTGACCTGCTAGGCATGGCAAAAGTATAGTCAACACAAGAAGTGTAGTTTCTTCCTTATGACTGAACAGAACCCACTCCGTCGCACTGACACTATACATGTGTGATTGTTTACATCTTCTTGTGTTTTGAGTGACATATATGTACAATCGAAGGAACTGCGTTCTTGATGCACTATACACATTCAACGTCATTGTTCAGGAGATCTTGGAACCCAGGTAATGGAAACTTTTTATGTGTCATCATTGTACATGATTTTTAGTGAATGATTAACATCAAACTTTAAATAGGGAAGAATTGTGGCGTAGTTAGGATTTTCAATTGCTAACTCCACATATAATCGTATATAGTTAATTTTATGCACTTTTGTGTAGATGAAAATTAACCTCAAATTATTATCTTATATGAAATCAATGGAGAAAAAGGAAATATTTGTTGATTTGCAGATTCATGCAATCAACTTTGACCTTTACTCTGTGAAAAATTTAGATATTATCACAATATGTAACGATCATACCCACTAATTTCGTAGTAAAAAGCCGCAAGAAGTATAATACACAATTTGTTGTATCTCATCTTGGTAATGTGTAGGCGAGCAGTAGCAGTGAAGAAAACACTCCCATGAACAGCATACTTGGCCAAATGACAAAGATGAAAATAGATGAAACGATTACTTGCAGCCGGCCGCGGTGGCCGAGGGGACTGAGGCGCTACAGTCACGGTCTGCACGGCCCCTACGGTCGGGGGTTCGAATCCCACCTCGGGCATGGATATTTGTGCCGTTCTTAGTCTTAGCTAGTTCATAAGTAGTTTGTAAGCTTAGGGACTGATGACCCCGTAGTTAAGTCCCATAAGTTCTACAAACATTTGAACATTTGATTTGATTACATGCAGTTCGTATAAAAATCACTCTCCTTCACTGCCAGAGTTACAAAGAACGGTCTCAGAATATAATATACACATAGAATTTCACACTTGGACAAACGCAAATGCGCGGAACGTATCGTGATTTGTGGAAGTTAAATAAATGAGAGGCGAAGACCATGCTTTGATAGAATGCTAATCAGTAGTGAGCTGCATGATTCACGATCTTCATATTCGACTGTAAGCCTCGGACAGATGTGATTCGGCGATTTTGCCTCCAGTGGTGTTTACTGGTGTTAGCTGCCACGACGCGGTATAGAGGTAGCTCGTAAGCATCAATCTCGCTGAAGCCCGCTGGCTCATACAGCTTCCCACACGATAATCGCAGCCAACTTACGCGGGATCAACTCCAATACATGTCATTACGTAGCCCACGAATTCCATTCGCTGACCTCCTCTCTTCCATTCTCCATTACGCTCACCACATGCAATGCCAGAGGATTTATCAATCCTCGGTGTTTATTGTGTCTTTTCCATTTCGTTTCTATACTTACCTTATTAGGACTACTACGTTTGCCATTCTCGTCATTGATCTGTCACTAGCTTATGCTTGTTTGACGGTGTTCTAATGAACTGTCGGTATTTCCCCATCCCTATTTTTGCCCCTCTCTCCCTTTCTTTCTCATGTTTGTAGCTTTCTGTATAAATGTGCATGAAAATATTGGGATGAATACATGGATTCTATGATCGAAATTCACCGGGCTCTCAGAATTTTTAACTATGAATTTTAACCTGTCCTCACCTCTCAACGATGATTCGGATTACACGAAAATCTGGATATCCCTTTTCCCACTTTGATAACTGGGGTAGGTTGAGTATATGTTAGACCCCGAATTGGCGTCCAATCGAAATACTTACACCAGGTCAATGAGCCACACGAAAGTATTACTATTTTCGATTCTGGACGTTTCTTTTGTGCAACAGTTTATTTCACATTACATATTTCTTCCAAATTTAGACAAGGGATAACCGTCCTTTTTTAAAATTCTTCCTGTATTTCATTTTATTCTAATTTTTCTGAGTATTATATATACATTTAAAAATCAACAGCTGTTCACGCCAGAGGATCGTGTCCTCCCTCAGGCACGGGTGTTTGTGTTATCTTTAGCATAAATCAGTTTAAGTAGTGTGTAATTTTAGGGACCAGGGACCTGAGTAGTTTGGTCCCTTAGTTACACAAACTCTCAATCGCTGTGCGTTTGTCTCTCTATAGCTGAGAAATGGCTTCACCGAATTGAATAATAGTTTGTCTTAATACAGGGATGGTTTAGAAAAAAAATCGCGAAAATCCGAGTGAAAAGCTGAAAAATTGAAAACATCGAAATTGATAATATTGTAAGGGGGCATCGCTACCTCCGATTAGATTCGTACTTTATGCGCTTCCATACCGTTCATCCGACTGCCATAACACTTCGCACACTTGACCTTCAAAACAAGAGAAACGTCAGTATCTACATAGTATTTCCAACGGTGATGGCCAAGTTTACCTTATTCCAGACTATCCAGTACTCGACAAGCCCAACGATATTTTTTCACTGTGTGTGATGTGTTCCAAATTAAAAGATAGAGTTGTTTGCATCTTCACAAATTATTTCAGTATTTCTTTTTGAAAATTAAATTTTCTGTAGATATGTCAGCGGGATTGGGCCATCTAGGGGCCAGCACGCGGAACTTAATCTTTACCTATCTAGGTTGGGTAAGCGTCCAATAGATGAATTTCACGTTACAAGTTTTCGAATTTTGTACACGACAGTACGTAGTTCATAAATTTTTTGTGTATTGAATTTTAATTCTACCTGAGCTGCATTTTATTTTCAGTAAACTGTGGCGAAAACATCTTACGTCCAGAATGCATGTGTCAAAAAGTCGCGACGCAAATGTGTTGAAAGAACTGTGTGTTTGTCACTGATCTTCTTCTAAACTGCTGGACTGATTTTGATCAAATTTTGTGTTAGTGTTTGGGTTGTTTCCTCGATGGTTTATATTTAAAATTGGATCCGGATAGTGGCGCTGAAAAATCGAAATAAATGAAATTGATAATTTAGGTATCTTGGGATTAGATACGTTCACCTAACTAAGAGAAAATGTTTCATACTTGACCTGAAAATAAGAGTAAAAGCAATGTCTACACAGATTTTACTGTGCATGGCGGGAAATACTCTATAGCATACTTGGACACCAATCACCAGTTTTATTCGTACCTCAACCGCGGCAGAATAGCCGTGTTCAGACGCTCAGCTGCGGTGCGCGCAGCCGTTCGCCGTCGGGGGTTCTAGTCCTCCCTAGGACATGGGTGTTTGTGCTGTCCTTAGCATAAGTTACTTTAAGTTAGTGTAAGTAGTTTGTAAGTTAGGGACTAATTACCACCGTAGTTAAGTCACATTTATAAACACATTCATTCCTATCTTGGTGAAATTTTGCACACTTCACCTTAAAAACAAATGAAACATCACGGTCTGCGAACGGCGGAGGATATATGGCGGAGAATACCATACAGCAGACTTCTACGCCTTGAAATTTGGCAGATATATCTGGGGGCATAGGAGCGTCCTCGACAAGTCGAGTTCGCACAGTCGTACCACCCTTTCTCGAAGACCTTTTCGGCACGTCCTAACCCCCCTCCCCACCCTACATGTTCGTTGTGAATAAAGCTAGAAGTTTCAATTTTTGGTGATCAAGAGTACCTATTATAAATAGCTCTATGTGAAAATTTTACTATCTACACCTTATAGTTTAAGAAATATTGACAGTCGAAAATTGCTACTTCTATCACTCACACACCGATCATCAAAATTCTGAGGTATTTCTAGCAGACAAATAAACGTCAAATTTCGCGTTTAGATATTTTTTAGCCTTAATGAAAGGAAAATTTGAAACAATCCTAAATATCAAGCCCGTTTTCGTACGCATCTTTGCATGGCGAAAGAGTATCAGCTATCTTGAGTCTTTACGCAACGTTTTGCTATTGGTCTCTGTACTTCCCCCACAGAGATCGCACGTTTGATAACCGGTGGATTAATTTTTTTTATTGTTACTTTTTATTTTAACGTAACAGTCACATTTGTGCGATTGGCGTCGTCAGAAATGACATGTGGTTCGAATAACTTAACTACGGGGACTTAACTACGGGGTCATCAGTTCCTAAACTTACAAACTACTTATGAACTAGATTATACTAAAGACGGCACAAACATCCATGCCCGAGGGGGAATTTGAACCCCCGACCGCAGCGGCCGTGTCTGCAATCGCTGGATATAGTCCACCTAGCCGTCCGGGCTTGTCAAACGTCTCTGAGAAGCCCACAAACTCTGTCATATTGCATTTAATAACGAATATTTAAATTGTGTTCTCACTAAACATGATCACAAAACAATAAATTATAATCCTGTAAGGAATAAACTACAGTGTGGACCTCCAAAATATGATCCCGAAGATGAATACTGATCAAAAGAGAGAGTTCGAGATGATCACAAACGCAATGGAAAACACTGATAATAACGCTGATGTACTACGTTGTTTTGTGAGTGGAACTCGTGGCACTGTAAAGGGCTATTCAATAGAAACGTTGAATGTCTGGGTTGAAACGCATTTAAATATAAAAGTGATCACCAGTGCTCCAACACGAATAACCGCATTCAATGTGAATGACTTGACAATACATAGATTTCTTCAGCTTCTCGCGGAGCATAAACAAACGTCCAAGTACAAGCCACTTCATGATGAAATACTTCAAATGCTGAGATCGGATATGAAATAAGTCGTGTTGTTCATCATAGATGAAGTGTCAGTGATGTTACTTTTACAGTCCCTTATATACATTTCCGTTTGTCCGAGATATTCGAAACCGGCGATGTTAAAATGAATCGTTTGGAAACAAAGATATTATAGTTTACGGCTATCTATTACAGCTTCCGCCGGTAAGAGGAAAGTTACCTTTTGAAATACTCTCGTCAGCTGAAACTAACAAGCTTTTTGGCACTAAGTATGTCTCATCTCTGAACTGAACTGTTTACTATGATGAATTTACCATAAACATGAAACAGCTCAATGATTTGGACTTTGTTGAAATACTAAACAGGATAAGATTATGTGTAACTACAAAAAGTATTTCAATGAAATCAATTTTCTAGAAACTACTAAATATCTTCCAAACTTTCTTGACAACACCTTTTTTATATTAACCTACAACAAACGTGTGCCAACAGTTAAACAATGCAGTGATTAAATGTCTTCCTTATATAGAAATAAAACTAAGAGCTGTAGATAACATAGATAGTCCAAAGTATCTCTGAAAAGGGCACACGAATGTATAGAACATTAGGAAGATGATACCTCCATGACAGCAGGGCTAGAAGAAAATATAGTTATTAAAATAGGAGCAAACGTTATGTTACGACGAAATAGTGACGCGAGTCTTGGTTCAATCAAAGATTCTATCACTATCGTACAAGCAGTAATGGTTGATCGTAAAAATACAATTAATAAATAAATGAAACAAATACCGTTTATTAATGAATATCTTTACGAGATACGTCCGCTCAAAACTAAATTTGAAGTTATTAATAGAGATTATGTTCATCGCAAAGAGTATCCAATATGTATAGGCTATGCTATTATCACAACCAAAGTTAGGGACTATGTCTAAACAATGTTTAATGGATATTGGTTCTTCACTTTCCATATGCAGAGAAGCGTACGTGGCGATTTCCTGAGTAAGAAGTCCGGCAGCATTACTACTTTTAATATAGATATATCAATGGTCAATGGTCGGCAATCGCAGAATACAACGGACTTAGAATCAGTTTCCGCCCAGAATTATCAATAATTGTTACAGCAAAGCCTCTTAGGAAAATCAGAAAAGGGATAGGGAGACGGCTTTAAGAAAATCAGTAGCTGACTTACAACAAATGTTACGGGAGAAGGAAAGGTGGAAGACTGCGTGCAAAAGCGAATTACATCCTAAAGCGCTACTTGAATGAACTACAAATGGTGTGTGATATTTACAATGTGGCCATTGAATTGACGAATGAGGATCTAAAGATAAGATCTGATTATGTTAATTCAAGGGAAGAATTAAGGTACAAGATAGAAAAAGCATTTAAAGTTAGAGAAACGAAAGACACATAAATGAAGAGGGAGAAATGTAGTAACAAAGGGTTCTGTGTCAAACATTCTTCAAAACACGGCCTTTAATGTAGATAATATGAGAAAGTACAACATTTCACATTCTGGTCTCCAAAATTGAGGTAATGCGCAATGGAAAGTATTTAGGCTTACAATAGCCAGCAATGTTTTGAAACAAATCACCAACTAATGTGGCATTACTTATACATATGCAGTGGACACCACGCAGACATGAATTAAAAAAATGTTCAAACGTTTGTAGAGTCTATGGGACTTAACTACGGGGTCATCAGTCCCTAAACTTACAAACTACTTATGAACTACTTACAACTAAGGACGGCACAAATATCCATGCCCGAGGGGGGATTCGAACCCCCGACCGTAGTGGCCGTGTAGACCGTGACTGGAGCGCCTCGGTCTCCTCGGCCACCGCGGCCGGCAGACATGAATTATGGGCATTGTTTTCTTCAAATCAGTTGATAACTTAATGCTGACCTACATATAGTTAGTTAGAAAATCAAATAAACCCCTACCGCTGATGCTGGTACTGATGTTAATCATGGAACTTGTAATGGATTTATGACTATTACAAAGACTGAAAGACATGTATCACGTACAGGTACAACAACTGTCCTGTCGACAGCGTGGTCATTGGAGACGGAGTTCATGCTCGGAATTTTGGTTAAGGGTAGATAAGGAAATCGGCCGTGCCCTTTCAAATGAACCATCCCGGCATTTGCCTGGAGTGACAGGAAAATTACGAAAAACCTAAAGCTGGATGACCGGAGGTGGATTTGAACCACTGTCCTCCCGAATGCGAGTCCAGTCCGTTACCACTGCGCAACCTCGCTCGGTTTGAAAAAGAATGACTCGCTTTATGGAGAATATTTATATGTCGGTGTAGTGAACTGTATTCCGCTATCCTTTCGATTAATTGTATCACAGATGACACAACGATTAGAGTCTTGTTAAATTACAATGATGGCTGGAGACTGTACAACTGGATGTGAATCAGAAGCACTTAGGTATAAGCTGAGATCACTACATACAGGGTGTTTCACTAAGTGTGTTTGCCTCTGTAACATATAAAATAATAGGTGACAGTAAATTTTAATGCGGTAGGTCAAGACAAGAAATGCTACACTTTCTGCAGAGCTATGAACATAATTTATTGTATCATTTTCCAAAGAGTTACAGCACAAAGATATAATTTTTAAATGGAACAATAGTTTTTTCTATCGTGTATTGGATTCGTTTAAACCAGCAGCGTCCAAATCAATTTAAACTACATTTCTATCATTGTTAGTTTGGGAGCTACAGCCCTTCAAAGTTCCGGCGGCAGAGGCTGCGATAGCATAGCTAACTGGCCGAGTGGCTATCCCCTGGGGCACGGCCCACTGTCTCATGACCACCAGCAGTCAGCTACGCTGTCGTAGCCTCGGCCCCCTAAACTTTGAAGGGTTGTAGCTCCCAAACTAACAGTGATAGGAATGTAGTTTAAATTGATTTGGACTCAGTTGGTTTCAAGGAATCCAATACACGATAGAAAAAACTATTGTTCAATTAAAAAAATATATATATCTTTGTGGTGTAAATCTTTGGAAAATGATACAATAAACTATGTTCATAGCTCCGCAGAAAGTGTAACATTTCTTGTGTTGACCTACTGCATTAAAATTTCCCGTCACCTATTATTTTCATAAGTTACAGAGGCAAACACACTTAGTGAAACACCCTGTATAAGCAAATAGCTTCTAAATTTAAGCCCTGTTCAAAGGTCAAATTATACACTCATTGGAAAGCTATTATACCATAGGAAGGATTGTGAGAAGCCCTAATACCGTGTGCGAGTTTCTGGGTCGTCATTGTTTAATTATTTATTCATTTATAATGTATCAAGGGACATTAAAGACAAAGCAACTTATTCATGACATGAGCTAATACATAGCTTACATAACCGTGATTGTAAATTGACAAACGATAGAAATGGGAAGGCATAAAACTTGTTGTGAGAAGGTATGCACACAAATTTTCGGATAAAAGTTCTCAAATAACGCGATTTACTGACGTAACGAACGAAATTAGTGAGCCCCAAGGAAAAGCTTGTATACCTTGGGGCTTATCATCAGTTTTTCAGTTCCAAATAATGGAATCTGCCAAATATTCCACACATTTATTTATAACACTTATGAAAATGTTATCCGAGTGTATATCGATTTGCTGTTACTGAAAAATGCTGCAATTTATTCTGAATGAGTCAATATTCTCAACTAGAGATCCCATGATGGACTATTGAGGCCGATTTAGGAGGAATGTCACATAATTTGTGAGGCCATACTACATGTGGAAGTATTCCGGAAAAGCTCTATGAACATGTGACCGGCTTTCGATCGTTACGGAAATGAAACGAGGTTAACACTACACACATACATGCATCATTATTAAGACGAATGTAATGTTGTTTAGGCGCTGCGGTGGGCGGACAGAATAATGGTAGGACGGTTCATACCACACACATCTCAAAGGTGAGTGGGCCGTGGCGGACCCATTAACTGCCTGCCAGATCACTCGACCTAACCCATTAGACTTCTGTTTAAGGGCCTGGCTATGGGGGTGTATGCGACACAAGGAAACACAAGTGAAGAACTCTGAACAACGTATCTCTCATCACTGAGGCCACTGCCCGCATGATGTTCACTGATAGATAGTGCGACGCACATTGGTATTCCATCTAAACCTAGTACAGTGATGCCATAAGTGATCGCAAATTGCTATTTATTTCATTAAAATGAACGCTGTAACGTCGTCAAAAATATATAATTGTATACAAGCCGAGGCTGGGCTCCTGACGACAATTAATTGTGTCTCGAAACCTCATGGTCTGTTCTTCCTGATGTGGGAATACAGTATTGTGGCTGCGAGCATTACAGAACACATAGGCTGTGGTAATAGGAAAGAGACAGCGTGGCGAATGGATAATTGGGTGTGGCGGGAGACGTGCAGGGAAGAGTCCTCTGCAGGGGGGATGGTCACTGTGTCCTCGGTGGCAGAGTGGTCAACGCGTCTGTGTAGTAAGCAAGAGATCCCGGGTTCGAATCCCGGCCGGGCACAAATTTTCATTCGCCGCACTTTGGTATTCCATCTAAACCTAGTACAGTGAAGCCATAACTGATCACAAATTGCGATTTATTTCATTACAAATTATGTGTCGTTCTTCCTGAATCACCCTGTATTTACGAGGAGGCATAGTTTGAATTGTGAGCCTACCAGGATGAGGGAATGTGAAGAGCAGAGGACTGTACCAACTCGGCAGTGATTTAAGGCCGCGGGCAGGGCAAGCTATCTCTGCTACACCGAATTTTCCTAAGTAAAGAATAACTCGTTTCTGTAAACGTGAAAATTAAACCAGTATAACAGATAAAAGGATGTTACATACAACTGCAATACACAAAACAATAACAAACCTCGTCGCGGCGGAGTGGCCAAGCGCACTGAGGCGCTATGCTACGATGCGCGAGGCCGTTTCCCGTCGGGGGTTCAAAAATGTTCAAATGTTTGTACAGCTTATGGGACTTAACTACGGGGTCATCAGTCCCTAAACTTACAAACTAGCTAATACTAAGGACGGCACAAATATCCATGCCTGAGGGGGGATTCGAACCCCCGACCGTAGTGGCCGTGCAGACCGTGACTGGAGCGCCTCAGTCCCCTCGGCCACCGCGGCCGGCCCGTCGGGGGTTCGAATCCCCCCACGGGTATGGATGTTTGTATCGTCTTTAGTATAAGGTAGTTCATAAGTGGTTTGTAAGTTTAGGGACTGATGCCCCTCAGTTAAATCCCTTAAGCTTGACAAACATTTGAATAACAAACCACAATATATATTCAGTAGCATGAAATACTTCTGGTAAACAAGAATGGTTTCAAAACCAAATTTTCGATATGTCTAAAATTAAATGTTTCCAATCAATGTGTATTACTAGTTATGATATAAGATATTGAAATATGAACTCTTATAACTATAATAAATGAAAAACTGATGGTTGTCCAGTAAGCAGCGGAAAAATACATTTTTAGAATAAGTGAGGAGAAACCAAAGAAAATGAATCGGAGAATACACTGTAACAGCACATTGTAAAGAGAATTAGGTGAATCAAGACAATCAAGATCAGACAAAGTAAGTATGGTGATGTTAACGCTTCATATTTTCTACTTAAGTGTATTGTATCTTAAGCACATAGCACAGAATGTTCATAGGACCAATTGATTTTGCCAGAAAATCCTGTTTTGCGATATTGTTCAACTCGCCCGACATAATGAACTGAGTATCGGATAGGTCCTGAAATCGTTGAGCCTTCATATACAATTTTGCACTCCATCGTTTTGTGGTACGATCGTATTGATAAGACTGATTCGCTTAACCTGTAACAATTTTTCTTAAATTACAGACAGATAAAATTAAAAAGGCTGTAAAATACTTGAACTTCTGGACAAAGTGTATCTTCAGAAATAGAAAACACACACATTCTCACAAGTACAACTCATACACATATGACCACGACTCCGGTAGGTAGACTCTGACTGCCTATATGCGCTTAAATATCTTAAACAATGCCTTCTTTCAATTGTAGGCAGTTGCCGCAATACACCAGGAAGTGCTTCGTAATTCACTTCGCAATAATGCAATAATTTATTTACAGCGCAACACATCACAGCCAAATTCACAGCCACTAGTGTGAAGTTTTCGGGCGGACAGTGCATATCTTTAGGTTATATGAAATAACGAAGTACGTTATCTGATTCCCATTGATAAGAAAATAACGATATAATGAAAGGTAGGTTGACAATATTACAATAAAAGAACAGTGTGTGTATCTAGAAGACCGCAATCTAGTAATAAAAAGAATGGAAGTCTTTAACACAGCTATAGATTTGAAAACGCCAACGATTATAATAATGATAATAATTATTATGTTGAAGAATTTTAATTCCGTTGCTCCATAAACAAGAACTGTACTCTGAGTGAGGCACCAGAAAACATTATAGCCAAAACATCTTTACTGTCTCAGTTCAGAAGGAGACTGATATAAAACCGTGGCACAACAATCAACACTACTTTGCACCCACTGATGGCTTTCTGGGATAGTAGTGCGATTCATTAATTTTATTGTTGCTTTTAATGTTCTAAGAATGATCGTATTTAAACATAAGTGTCTCTTCAGACAGTATATCGTGAGTAAAAATCGACAAAAATAAACGAAAATGGTATTTTTAATATTTTTTATTCTGATCGAATGGTACCTTCCATCATTGAAGCACACATTATTGAAAGTGTTTTGGCATTGGTACGAGGCTGCTAAAAGATATTTTCAGGTTGTAGACTCAAATGTTCAAATGTCTGTAAATCTATCGGACCAAACTGCGTGGTCATCAGTCCGTAGCTTACCAACTACTTAAAACTAGGTAAGCTAATCTTCGGAAAATCACACACACCCATGCCCCAGGGAGGACTCGAACCTCCACGGCGAGCAACCGCGCACTCCGCAGTGAGGTGCTTTAGACCGCTCGGCTACACCACCGCGGCGTAGGCTTTTCTTATACATCAGTACACCTTTAAAAAGTATGTTGTCATGGTAAATAAATAACAATTACTCAAAATTGGACTTTTTTTTCTTTAAGGAAGACACAAAGTAATCCCCCCCCCCTTTCCCTCGGCCACACTTTGTAATCTACGCTATGGAAAATACGTTGGTATTGCAATGGATAACGTTCCAACGCTCACTCTAGTTTAGTATAATCGGTTCTTCTTTTTGGCACAATTCGTTACCATTTTTAATCTCAGACTGAGTGAGGGATGTTAATATTTCATAACATATGGTTTTAAAACAAGCGATCGGAAATGTTTAAACAGATAAGAGGTACCCTTGGTGAGAGTCGTTTTAGGACTAAATGCTCTGGTCCTGTGTTTTGCTGCGTTTTGTTTTTGTTCTTTACAACCTTTTTTTACCGAAAAGAAACCAATGAATAGGTGAAAAAGTGCGAGCAAACAATGGTGGCCGCCTGACGGGCAAATGGAAATTCCTGGCTCAGTGCTGCCATCCAGCGCTTCGTGAGCACACCATAATTACGTTCCGCTAATAATTCAGAGCTCCATTCGCTGACCTGGGCTCCGCACTCGTAACATCCCATTTTCAACGCGTTAATAAATAAGCTCACGTGAATAAGTAACCGCTGGGAGCAGCAATGATTCGTCGAAATTCTCACCACTTGGGAAGTGATGCGAAAGGCTTTATATGCGGGAATGCACTGCCCGTGTCAGTAAATAGTATACGTTATCGTCACCAGCGTAAAAACTCACATTACTGGCATGCCAGTGAATCAGCGATTCTCAACAAAACAAGCCACACTTGCATTTGATGGTTCCATCATCCGGAAATATAAGTACAGAAATTAACGTTTTAGTGGCTATTACTGTGTTGGACTGCTACTAATTGTTTTAGTACACTGGTTAAAACTCTAAACACTGGAAGAAGAAAAACACGTGCAGCTAAGAGACGAATACTGGAATGGTTACTCAAACAAGATGACGGTATTTTCCTTTTTTTCGTTGCTTACACTTTGTCTTTAATGGTTTACATATGGAGATGACGCTATATCCTGCATTTCTTTCCTTTCCTCTTTGTTTTGAAACAAGCAGATCTGGGTGATAGTCTTCCCTAATCACTGCATTAATCGCCTTCTTTAGACCTTTCCCAGGACAGGTACCCTTATTGCACGTTAAATATTCATTGGGTTGAGGCTGGCGAACTTGTCTGGGAGCAAAAGGCATCCACTTACACTCTGCGGCCTGTCAGATGAGAATTTAAATGAAGGAAGAGAGGCGTAAGCTTCTTAAGCGGTCACAGTCTTCAAGAGCTCTTATTCAACGTCGTGAATACTTACACGAAGTGTCGCATATCTTTAAGGTAGCTCAAGACACCTGGTTCTCTCACTTTCAAACTGATAGTTACATTATCTTACCTGTCAAATATTATGGCTATCTTTTGTTTGTTTGTAGTTTTTCAAGGTAAAAGAGTCTTTTACTTACAATGTGAGAAAACGCACAAGAACAATTTTATGTTAAACAAATAACAATATTTGTCTCAATCCAAAATCCCAGTAATTTGATGGGAAAAAGTTTTTTGGCAAGTGAGGTAATAGTTCATCATTGTAGGATAATACAATAAATTCAAGTGAAATGAAACACAGTAAAGAAGGTCCAATCAGACACTTCGATATACAGAGTTCCACTCTCTGTAAGAAACACACGCATGTATTTTCGCATACAGGCGATGCTAACGCTGCCACAGAGTGTCGCAAGCATCTTGTGCCTTTAGTTGCAATTTAACAGCGGTTGTTCATACCCTGAAAAAAGAGTATGTCTGTCCCGTATAGAAGGTTTTTGTTACTTATATTTAAAAACCTCCGAAGCGACGTATATGACAGTGAGACAAGTAATTTTAAGAAAGACACATGGGGTCACAAATGTGGTGAAATATGCCGTAAGCGGAGGACAAATTTGAACAATAGACATCGCCAGTTGACCAGTGGCGGCTCGTACGAAATTTGACCAGTGTGCTACAACATTACAAAAATAAACAGGAAACAAAATATACCAAAATAAAAATTCAACCTTTGTATGATTGCCTTTAATTAAATATCAATTAATACTGTATTGACAGGAAGACCTTCAGGGGAATTTATAACAGCGCTGCCAACTGCATGTATTCACTGCAGGTAGTAAATATAACGGTTAAAATATTAATTTTATTTACAGAAACTAAAAATTTAGACTCAGAGGTATTTGAATACAAGCCTCACACAGGTAGGTTTGAGAGACAACGCACAAGACGCCTGAGTCAGCGCGCTATTTGACTCTGTAAGCCGCAATATTCGTCATATACTATTCTTTCGCAGCCGTTACACGTAGCGCAAAGAGAAATATTGATGTGGTGCTGCAGTCGGTCTCAGCACACATGAGTTGCCAGGCCTGACGTCACGTCTGCGCATGCGCACTAGCGACAGACGACTGCGCCGCGCCTCTGTGCACGTACCAGCGCGGCTGAATCCCACTTCAGCACACTGAGCTGGTTTGCAGCTATCGCGGCGAGAGCGCTCCAAAATGCGTTTTCATCCCTATTAATAGCATTCTAATACGCATTGGAAGGGAATTGGCAAAATTTTATTGTGATATCTGGCTCGTATTCCAAAAGAAAGGATGTAATTTTACAGCGATTGCATTCGAAGAGAAATGGCATAATTTTAGTAATATATTTACAGTGTGCTACAGCAAATTAGCACATTATCACCAGCCACAACTGCAGTTGACGTACTCGTCACTCGTGCAGCGGATGTTTGTCTGTCGTACCTAATCATAGGAAAATGCGGTGGAAAAATCACTTGCTGCAACGTTCAGAATTTCTTCAATACAATCACGTACAATTGTGGGTCGGTTACATGGCGTCATCTACATCTACTTATATATATTCTTTCCATTAAAATTCCATCTTTTTTTTAGAACATGAAGTCCTTGGATTGCGGGAAACGGTCTCCAAGTAAGCCGGCCGCGGGGACTGAAGCGCTCCAGTCACGGTCTGCACGGCCACTACGGTCGGGGGTTCGAATCCCCCCTCGGGCATGGATATTTGTGCCGTCCTTAGTATAAGGTAGTTCGTAAGTAGTGTGTAAGTTTAGGGACTGATGACCCCGCAGTTAGGTCCCATAAGCTTAACAAACATTTATATTTAAAAATATATATATATCTCCAAGTAACCAAATAAAGCAATTTTCAGTAAATGAAGGAATCATTTTGACCAGAGTACCTAACACACTGCAATATGAAGTCACTTTCAGCTTGAACGGTGGCATATTGCCCAGTGACTTCATGGGGTCTATGCCACACTCAGATAACTCTTACCAACTGAAATTTCGATTCATCTCACCAAGCCACGGCTTCCAATCTGTCCAACCGATATTGGCACGACACCAGGAGAGTTGTGCACGCGATGTCGTGGAGTTACAATGTTCTTGTTGTTGTGGTCTTCAGCCCGAATACTGGCTTGATGCAGTTCTCCAAAATACCAAAATGTTCCTATGTTTGTAGAGCTTACGTGACTTAACTACGGGGTCATCAGTCCCTAAACTTACAAACTACTAATGAAGTAGCAAATACTAAGGACGGCAAAAATATCCATGCCCGAGAGGGGATTCGAATCACCGACCGTAGTGGCCGTGCAGACCGTGACTGACGCGCCGCAGACCGCTCGGCCACCGCGGCCGGCTCCACAAAACCCTAACCTGAGCAAGCCTGTTCAACTCCACATAAGAACGGCAACCTACATCTGTCTGAATCTGCTTACTGTATCCATCTCTTGGTCTTCCTGTGCGGTTTTTACCCCACACACTTTCCTCCAGCGCTAAATTCACAATTCCTTGATGTCTAAGAATGTGTCCTATCAATGTATCCCTTCTTTTAGTCAAGGTATGCCAGAAATTCCTTTTCTCCCAAATTCTGTTCAGTACCTCCTCATTAGTTACGCGATCTACCCACATAACCTTCAACATTCTTCTGTAGCACCACATTTCAACAGCCTCTATCCTCTTCCTGTCCGCACTGTATATCGTTCATGTTTCACTCTCATACAACACAACACTCCTCACAAATGCCTTCAGAAAGGACTTCCTTATGCTTATATCACTATTCGATGTTAACAAATTTCTCTTTTTCAAGTACGCTTTTCTACCCGTTACCATTCTGCATTTTATATCCTCTGTACTGTGACCATCATTTCTTATTTTACTGCCCAAGTAACAAAACTCATCTACCTCCTTTATTGATTCGTTACCTTATCTAATTCCTTCAGCATCACCTGACTTTCTTACACTGCACTCCATTACCCTAGTTTTACTCTTGTTACTGTTCACCCTATATGCACCTTTCAGCACACTGGCTGTTCAACTGTTCTTCCGGGTCTTTTGCTGTCTCTGACAGAATTAAATAAATCATTGAACGCTGTATCGTCGTCAAAAATATATAAGTCTGACAGAATTACTATGTCGTCGGCAAAACGTAATGTTTTTAATTCTTCACCCGGAACTTTAATTCCTTCTCCAAATTTCTCCTTGCTTTCCTTTATAGCTTGCTCAATGTACAAATTGAATAACGTTGGAGAAAGGCTACAACCATGTCTTACTCCCTTCCCAACCACTGCATCCCTTTCATGCCCTTCAACTCTCACAACCGCTGTACAAGTTGTAAATACCCTTACGCCCCCTAAATTTTACTCCTGCTTGCTTCAGAACTTGAAAGAGTTTGTTCCAATCAACATTGTCAAAAGCCTTCTCCAAATCTACAAAAGCTAGATATGTAGATTTGCCTTTTCTTAATCTATCTTCTAGGATAAGCCGTAAAGTGAGTATTGCCTCCCGTCTTCCTACATTTTTCCTGAACCCAAACTGATCTTCCCCGAGGTCGGCCTCTACCAGCTTTTCCGTCCATCTGTAAATAATTCGTGTTAATATTTTGCAACCATGACTTATTAAACTGATGGTTTTGTAGTTTTCACACTTGTCTGCGTCTGCTTACTTTGGAATGGGGATTATAACATTTTTCCTGAAATCTGATGGTACTTCGCCTGTCTCATACATCTTACACACCAGGTGAAACAGTTTTGTCATGGCTGGTTATCCCAGAGACTTCAGTAGCTCTGAGGGAATGTCATCTACTCCAGGGGCCTTGTTTCGACTTAGGTCTTTCAGTGCTCTGCCAAATTCATCTCCCTGTATAGTATCTCCTATTTCATCCTCAACTACTTCTTCTCCCCTTCCTACAATATTGCCTCTAAGTTCATTTCCTTCGTAGAGCCTCTCTATATACTCTTCCCACCTTTCAGCTTTCCCTTCCTTGCTGAGAACTGGTTTTCTATCTGTGTTCTTGATATTCATAAAGCTGTTTTTCTCATCTCCAAATATCTCTTTTATTTTCCTGTAAGCTGTACTTACTTTTCCCCTATTTATACATTCTTCTACATCCTTGCATTTGCCTTCTAGCCACTCCTGCTTAGCAATTTTGCACTTCCTGTCAATCTAATTTCTTAGTCGTCTGTACTCCATTTTGCCTGTTTCATTTACTGCATTTTTATATTTTCTCCTTTCACTGATTAAATTTAGTATATCCTGTGATATCCAAGGATTTTTTGAAGGTCTTGCCTTCCTACCTATTTTGTCCTCTGCTGCCTTCTCTATTTCATCTCTCAATACTACCCATTCCTCCTCTACTGTTTTATATCCACAATTCAATTCAATTTTTGTCAATTGTTGCCTAGAGCTCCCTCTGAAATTCTCAAGAACTTCAGGTTCCTTCAGTTTATCCAGGTCCCATCTCCTTATTTTCCTACCTTCCTGCAGTTTTTTTCAGTTTCAGCCTACAATTCATGACCAATAAGTTATGGTCAGAGTCTATATCTGCCCCTGGGTATGTCTTACAGTTTAAAACCTGGTTTTGAAATCTATGACTTACCATTATAAAATCTATCTGGTTTCTCCCTGTGTCTCCTGGTCTCTTCCACGTACACAACCTTCTTTTGTTATTCTTAAAGTAGGTGTTTGTAATAACTAAATTATGTTCCGTGCAAAATTCTACCAGGCGGCTTCCTCTTTCATTCGTTTTGCCCAGACCATATTCACCCACTATCTTCCCTTCCCTTCCTTGTCCTACTACCGAATTCCAGTCTCCCATAACAATTAAGTTTTCCTCTCCCTTAATTGTCTGAGTAATTTCCTTCAGCTCCTCATATATTTATTCGATCTCCTCGTCATCGGCAAAGCTCGTTGGCATATAAACCTGTACTACTGTGGTCGGTGTTGGCTTCGTATCTATAATGCGATAACTGTTTTGCTCATAGTAGTTTACCCGCATTCCTATTTTCTTATTCATTATCAGACCTACTCCTGTAATATCCCAACTGATTTTGTATTTATAATCCTGTACGCACCTGACCAGAAATCCTGTTCCTCTTTCCACCGAACTTCACTAATCCCCACTATATCTAACTTAAATCTATCCATTTCTCTTTTTAAATTTTCAAGCTCTCCTACCCGATTAAGGGATCTAACATTCCACGCTCCGATCCGTACAATGTCAGTGTTGTCTTTCCTGATGTTGACATCCTCCTGAGTAGTCACCTCCCGGAGATCCGAATGGGGGACTGTTTTACCTCCGGAATATTTTACCCGAGAGGATGCCAACATCATATGTTCATACAGTAGAGCTGCATATCCTCGGGGAAAGTAACGGCTGTAGTTTCCCCTTGTTTTCAGCCGTTTCGCAGTAAATGTGTGGCAAAGCCACATTAGCTGATGTTACAAGGCCAGCTCAGTCAATCATCCAGACTGTTGCCCAGTTACAATGATCAGTTAAATAGTAACGAAAATATTATTTTTTATCTTATTTGACTTTATTGAAGGATACTTATAGTTAGGCGACTAAAGTACAGTGGCTCCTGTTGCTCATGATCTTTGGCCAAATGTATGGACGGCGTCGTTTACGATCTGCGCCTCTGGTTCTACTGATGTTACGTATTGACCGCCCTATGGCATGGATGTCATTTCTGGTGTTGTAATGGACTCTTCGTAGTGGTTCTTTCACTTTCACGGAGATATCACAATCGCAGGCACTCATGTCGGGAGTACGGTGAATCTTCTAGAATAGCGTTTTTTAACCTTATTGTACGCGCAACGCCCTTTCGGAGTAAAAATGTCCGGCGACCCCTTCCCTCCAGGCCCGTAATAAATGTATGTCAGTGATTGCAGAGGCAAAGTATTTAATTTTCTTTCTCAGATGTATCTAACATATGCGCAACCATTCACGTCTGGTAAAACCTAAAGTAACGGAAACGAATAAAATTGAAGACTTTATGACTACCCGTATTTGATGTATGGCTTTTGTATAATAAACAACATTGCGTAATTTAAGGTGACGTAATGTGTGTGTGTAACACCATTATAGCTTATGCAACACTGTTTTTATATTTCAAGGGTGATCATAAACATAGGAGTTCTTCGAAAGAATAATGAAAACTCTTGACTAGAAGCACAATACTATGATCCAAATAAAATGGTATTGATTTTAGTTGATTAAAAATAATACTGCACTGAAAACTTGTTACCAGCAGCATACTATGACCCAGTAATAAAAAGGTATTGTTATTTATTGACCAAAAATAATATGTTACTGATATTTTTCTGACAAATATATTTGAACATGTCACAAAGTCGTACAAGAAGATTGCGACCATTGTAAATAACTGTAGCACCACTGCACAAACGCTTTTAATTCGCTTAATAAACAATTCATCATAAAGTGGGAAAATGGCTTCATTGTTAGGCATTTCGGTCGGCCCAACATTAGAAATCAAAAGTGGCATAGCTACATCTTGTGTCTGTTACTCTTTCGATGTCTCATTGAGGGCCACCCATAAAGTGTCACAACAAAGGCAATTTTCCATCTACAGGTGACTTGTTAATTAAGCGACTTTTACAAAACCCTGTCACTTTCGTGTGCTTCTTTGCCACAGTAGTTGAACGTCACGAAACGTAGGTTTGCTATCGAACACGCTGCTAGTGCATCCTCCTGCGACCGCGACCCTCCGAGCAACACTTTGCGACACCTTGGAGGTCGCGACCCACAGGTTCAAAAACACGTATCCACGCCATAGGGCGGGCAATACGCGACGTCATCAAAAACAGACGCGCAGTTGGTATACAACGCCTTCCAGACATTCGGCAAAATGTCACAAAAAACGGGAGGGGGGATTATATTAAAAGCGTGTAACGGTAAGCACCTGTGTCAATAATCTCATCCCCGAGAAAAATAATAGTTGTCGTTACGTTTTCTCCAGCCAATGTATGAGTAAAAGATTAATTTCAGAACATGAGTTCATTATCACAATTTTAGCCTCTTGTAAAACCCCTAGGAACCGGAGATAGCGATTCTGAATTACCCAGAACATAGAACTATTTACTTTTCGCCCTGGCGTCTTAGAGGCTCCAACTCCAGCCTACTTCCTGCACGTATAGACTTACCATTCCCATTTTTCTTCTCACAAAATAGGAAACCCTCAGAGCCGGATGTAAATATAAACAGAAAGTTCCGTATATCGTAAGAAAGCCGCTTTCAAAAATTTCTATTTAACTGCAAATCTCTTATATATTCAAACCCCTGGTACAGTTTTCTGCACTGTTTCGAGATGTAGGGCTTTGTAAATCGTCGTGGAAAGAGAAGACAAGAGTATAACTCACCAGGTAGAGACTTGCATACTAAAGAGGCATTCAACACTGGATACTGACCTGGAACAGAAGAAAACGAAAATTAGGTTCATAATACGGGTATCTTTAAACCAGTCATTTAAAATACGTCCTCTAAAAATATCAGTTAAAACGAAACTGTCATCAGATCACATCCCCACACAATAACGACAACTTTTAAGCAGTTTTCGTCTGTAAACTGTGTAACATGAGCAGGACACAAATTCAATAATTTGACACATACCGTAGTCACAGCAAAGCAAGGCAAACGCGGTGCTCTGTACTGATTGTTTACGTGCCACATATTCACTGTTTATGGGGGTCACAGATTAATGGTTATGTTTCAGTTGTTTGTGTGTAAATGACGGTTAACGACAACTTGGGAAAATTATTGCTCTTTCCACTCATGAAGTGCAGGATGCAATTAGATTTTTATGTAAATATAAGGAGATGCCTCTGGCGATGGATCTTCCAATTAGAAATACTCTGGCAACCCCCCTGAACCCCCCTCTACGCGAACTCTAACAAAACTATATTCGTTATCTCAAAGGCGAAGAATGTAATGTTCTTTTTGTTGATACAGCTTTCTTCTAAATTGTTGGAGGCTGTTTTTAATGTGTATTTTTCGGGACGGAAGACGTTTTTACATGGTTTCCGACAGAAATTTACGATTTTCGGAACGATTGTTTCAAACTTAGGCTATATTTAGAACCGAATTATGCTGATTAAGAAGGCTCCCACTGTATAGACAATTTTTAAAGAAGTATATTTTTGTAATTTCTTGGAATTAATTATTGCATCTTGTACATTTATCTAAGGAATGGTTCCTGAAAACAGTTATCAGACTTTGCGCTTATTCGTCTATAACACATTGTAATGAAAGACAATATACGTTATATTCAATTTACAATTAATGTTAAACAAGGACCCACAGGTTGGAAAACACTGTTCTAGAATATCGCACTTCAAGCAGTGCAAGAAGTCCTGGACGGCAGCGGCAGTATGGCATTGTGCATTGTGATGCAGAATGATGTGTCCCGTTCCATGAAATATTATCGCTGGACGACTAGTGCAACGACGTTTAACGGAACAGCATACCATCATTCTGCATGACAATACACGCTGCTGTACAGAACCTCTTTCACTGCTTGCAACGGGAAGTTCTAGAGGATTTATATCGTAAATGAAATGTAGAATCAAGTGTGTTGGTTCTTCATTGCAGAAACTGGTATACTTGATAATTTTTTATTACCGCCCCATCTGCCTCAAATGGAAAGCATTGTTTTGAGTATACCATACGTAGTTTTTACTGTGTAATCTAAATATGCAATAAAAATGAGGGTTCTGACACTTGAAAATATGAAGCAGACCCTGCCCACAAAGAAGTGGTGGTTAAAAAGAGCTCATTTGTAGCACAGACATATGTCCCTCTAATTAATATCAACTCCTCACCTTTTTCCGTCCAATGCGTCTTTTTGAAGACTTTTAGCTGTATGAAGTTAAACAACTTCTATAAATTATCGAACGTTTCTGTTAACATTTGCAGAAAGTATCCCACATGCGGCAAAGAAAGAATGTAGTTGACATTTTCTTTGGTGAAGAATATACATCTCAGAATACTTTAAGAATTAATAATGTTGTTACCGGATCATTAGTGTTAGGGTTTATGTTACCGATTTCAACTTAGGGTACAGGCTACTTTTCCACTTCAGTCAAGGAATGCTTGTTAAATGATCCTTCGGTTTTAAAATCTACAGACGGCTTTTCTCCAAATAGTTATATGCAGAATTTTCTATTCATGTAATCGAAATGGACGCAGCACAGCAAATTTTCTGCAGGGTTTGCCACACAGAATGTTGTTGTTGTGGTCTTCAGTCCGCAGACTAGTTTGATGCAGGTCTCCACACTACCCTGTCCTTGTAAGTCTCTTCATCTGAAAATACGTTTCGCAACCGACATCCTTTTGAATCTGCTTACTGTATTTGTCCCTCGATCTCCCTCTACGATTTTAACCCCACACACTTCCTTCAAACACTAAGTTCACAATTACTACACTTCTCCTAAATCCAAACTGATCTTCCCCGAGGTTTGATTCCACAAGTTTTTCCATTCGTCTGTAAATAATTTGTGTCAGTATTTTGCAACTACGGCCTATTAAATTGAGAGTTCCGTAATTTTCACATTTGTCTGCACTTGCTTTCTTTGGAATTGGAATTACGATATTCTTCTTGAAATCGGAGGGTATTTCCCCTGTCTCATACATCTTGCATACCAGGCGGAACAATTTTTTCATGACTGGCTCTCCTAACGATATCAGCAATTCAGACGAAATATCATCTACTCCAGGGGCCTTGTTTCGTCTCAAATCCTTCAGCGCTCTGTCAAATTCTTCTCACAGTATCATATCACCTATTTCATCTTCCTCCACTTCGTGTTCCATTTCTAGAATACTGCCCTCAAATTTATTTCCTTTGTATAAGCCCTCTATATATTCCTTCCACCTTTTACCTTTCCCCTTTTTGCTTAGTACTGGTTTTCCGTCTGATAAAAATGTTCAAATGTTTATTAAGCTTATGGGAGTTAACTACGGGGTCATCATTCCCTAAATGTTCAAATGTTTGTATAGTCTATGGGACTTAACTACGGGGTCATCAGTCCCTAAACTTACAAAGTACTTATGAAATACTTACGAACTAGGACGGCACAAATATCCATGCCCGAGGGGTGATTCGAACCCCCGACCGTAGTGACCGTGCAGACCGTGACTGGAGCGCCTCAGTCCCCTCGGTCACCGCGGCCGGCTTCCGTCTGAGTTCCGCGATATTCATACAGCTGCTTTTCTTGTCTCCAAATATGTCTTTTATTTTCCTGTAGGTGGTATATATCTTTCCCCTAGTTATACATTCTTCAACGGTTCTACATTTGTCTTCTATCCACTCCTGCTTAGTCAGTCTCCACTTCCTGTCAATCTCATTTCTCAGAGGTTTTTACTCCCTTTTGCCTGCTTCACTTGCTGAATTTTTATAATTTCTCCACTCATTAATTAAGTTCAGTGTATCCTGTGTTATCCAGGGACTTCTATTAGGCCTTGTCCTTCTGCCTATATGGTACACTGAAGCTTTCACTACCCTATCTCTCAGAGATACCCATTCTTCTTCTACTGTATTACTTTCCCCCGTTTCAGCCAATCCTTGCCTAATGCTCCCTCTGAAACTCTCAACCACCTCTGGTTCCTTCGATCTGTCCAGGTTCCATCTCCTAACTTTTCTACCTTTCTTCAGTCTCTTAAATTTCAATCTGCAGTTCATAACTAATAAGTTATGACCAGAGTCAATATCTGCCACTGGATATGTCTTACAGTTTAAAACCTGTTTTCTAAATCTATTCCTTGCCATTATAAAGTACATCTGGTACCTTCCAGTGTCTCCTGGTCTCTTCCACGTATACAGCCTTCTTTTATGATGATTAAACCAACACAGAATGTATGTGGACCAAAATAACTGATGGGGGTGTCTTCTATATTTTATGATACGACCGAAGTAGAGTAAGAGTTAACACAAACTTCAGTTCCTATCTAATAATAGTAGTGGACTCTTGTGAGGGTAAATCTTACATACGTTTGTTATGTTCAGTGTATGGAATGAGTTTGAAGCTTCTTAAAAATTTCTTACTGAAAATTTTAAGTGTTCATGTGAGATATTTGCGTGACTTTTAGGAAAGAGTGCATTACGGTTGACGGTAAGTGGACCACATTTCACTTTACATAAATGACTTAGCAATTAGGTTAAGCACCATTATAACTTTTTTCGGTGATGTTATGTGGAGGAAATATCATCTTTGGACAATGGTAAGAAATTCTAGAAAACCGAAGACAATAACTATGGTGAGAATATAGAAAAATAGAACAGAATAGAGAAAGAATCTGATCGTGTATAGTTACATTATTAGTTGTTAACACTGCACATATATCTTGGGGCCATATTAAATGCCGCAGTAGATACACCGATTTCCGTCAGTTGAGGAGTTGAGCCCTGTCTGGCTTGACTTCACTTAGCTGGCTCACCGTCTGGCTCTCCCGTGCACTGTTGGCTAGCATGATGCACTTAGCTTTGTGAGGCCAGCTGAGGAGCTACTTGACTGAAAAGCGGCTCCAGTCACGAAAGCATCCGTATGCTGACCACATGCCTCTCCATAGCACTTTCGTCGCCTCGTTGGAGCTGAAGAAGACACTGCGGTAGGTCGAAACTGTTGACCTGCCGACACGTGATCCGACGGGGTTTACTACTGAATCGAACGTTCAGGTCAGTATTAGGGATGGTTCATGGATGTGTTATGGGATAAGGCAGTACATCAGTAAAGGTACTAGTGCCATCGATTCTGGAGAATTTTTCCAGTGTTGGATGTCAGTAAAGTCCACTAAAGTAGATGGAAGTGTTCCGGGAAACAATAATGTATACCATACAATAAGTTAGTGTCGTCATTTCTGGAGTATTTTTCAAGTTATGAGTATTTATCAAGAATTTCTGAGGTCACAAATCGTAATGAGAGACGATAAAGCCCCATATCTACATCTACATCTACATCGATACTCTGCAAGTCACATTTAAGTGCCTGGCAGAGGGTTCATTAACCACCTTCATAACTTTTCTCTACCGTTCCATTCTCTAATAGCGCGCGGGAAGAAAGAACACCTAAATCGTTCCGTTTTCGATCTGATTTCTCTTATTTTATTGGGATGGTCATGTCTCCCTAAGTAGGTGGGTGCTAGCAAAATATTTTCACATTCAGAACTAAAAGTCGGTGATTGAAACTTCGCAAACAGATCACGCCGCAATGAATAACGTCTTTCTTTTAATGATTTCCACCCCAATTCGTGCAACATTTCCGTGACGCTTTCCCCCCCGTAACGTGATAAAACAAAACGAGCTGCCCTTCTCTGAACCTTCTCAATATCTTCCGTCAGTCCCACCTGGTGAGGATCCCACAAGGGGCAACAGTACTCCATGAGAGGACGCACAAGTGTGATGTAGGCAGTCTCTTTGGTGGAGCTGGTGCATCGTCTAAGCGTTCTGCCAATGAAACGTAACCTTTGGTTCGCCTTCCCCACAATATTTTCTATGTGTTCTCTCCAGTCAAGGTTGTTCGTAATTGTAACTCCTAGGTATTTGGTAGAATTTACGACCTTAAGGTTTGACTGATTTATCTTGTAATTGAAGTTCAGCGGATTTCTTTTAGTGGTCATGTGTATTACTTCACACTTTTCTTTATTTAGTGTCAATTGCCAATTTTCGCACCAAGTAGAAATTTTGTCTAAATCGCTTTGCAGTTGCTTTTGATCCTCTGTTGACTTCACTAACCGATAAACGACAGCATCATCCGCGAACAGTCTAAGGGAGCTATTCAGATTATCTCCTAAATCGTTTATAAACACGAGGAAGAGTAGGGGACCAATAACGCTTCCCTGTGGAACGCCAGATATCACTTCTGTTTTACTCGATGACTTACCGTCAATTACAACGAACTGTGTCCTTTCTGATAGGAAATCGTGAATCCAATCGCACAATTGGGGAGATATTCCATAAGCACGCAATTTCATTAGAAGCCGCTTGTGGGGTACAGTATCAAAAGCCTTCCGGAAATCCAGAAATATGGAATCGATTTGAGATCCCTTGTCGATGGCACTTAACACTTCATGTGAATAAAGGGCAAGCTGTGTTTCGCAAGAGCGATACTTTCTGAATCCGTGCTGACTATTGGTTAATAGGTCGTTCTCTTCGAGGTAGTACATAATATTCGAACAAAGTATATGTTCCAAAATCCTACTGCAAATCGACGTCAATGAGATAGGCCTGTAATTTTGGGGATCACTCCTATTGCCTTTCTTGAATATTGGAGTAATTTGGGCAACTTTCCAGTCTTTGGGTACGGATCTTTCGCTGAGTGATCGGTTGTAAATTATAGCTAAGTACGGAGCTATTTCATCAGCATACTCTGAGAGGAATCTAGTTGGTATACAATCTGGCCCGGAAGATTTATTTTTGTTTAGTGACTTAAGTTGTTTTACTACTCCAGGAACATCTACTTCTAAGTTTCGCATGCTGGCAGCTGTTCTTGGGTTGAATACTGGAGTGTTCACTTCGTCTTCTTTGGTGAAAGAATTTCGGAAAGCTGTGTTTAGTAATTCTGCCTTAGCAGTACTGTCGTCGGTAGTATTACCATTGCTATCGCGTAGTGAAGGTATTGTTTGTGTTTTGCCGCTAGTGTACTTCGCATATGACCAGAATTTCTTTGGATTTTCTGCAAGATTACGAGACAGGATTTCGTTGTGGAAACAACTATAAGATTCTCGCATTGAAGTCCGCGCTAGGTTGCGAGTTTCAGTAAAAGACTGCCAGTCTTGCGGATTCTGTGTCTTTTTAAATTTTGCATGCGTTTTTCTTTGTTTCTGCAACAGTGATCTGACCTGTTTTGTGTACCATGGAGGGTCAGCCCCCTCTTTTATTAATTTATTTGGTATAAATCTCTCGATTGCTACTGATATTATGTCTTTGAATGTAAGCCACAACTGATCTACACTCGCATTTTTAGTTTTGAAGGACTGGAGACTATCACTCAGGAAAGCGTGAAGCGAATTTTTATCTGCTTTATTGAATAGATATATTTTTCGTTTATTTTTGGTGCATTTGGGAATTTCGATATTCAGTCTCGTTACTACAACTCGATGTTCGCTAATCCCTGTATCTGTTTTGATGCTCTTTACTATCTCGGGATTATTTGTTGCTAGGAGATCAAGAGTATTTTCGCAACCACGTACTATTCTAGTGGGTTCATGAACTAACTGTTCGAAGTAGTTCTCAGAAAAAGCATTCAGAACTAGTTCGGACGATGTTTTATATTTGCCCCCGGTTTTGAATACGTAATTATGCCAACATATCGAGGGTAAATTAAAGTCGCCACCGATTATAACAGTATGCTTCGGATACCTATTTGAAATATGATTCAAGCTTTCTTTGAACATTTCTGCAACCGCATCGTCTGAGTCAGGGGGCCGATAAAATGATCCAATTATTAATTTATTTCGGTGGTCAGGTATAACCTCTACCCAGACCAATTCACAGGAAGTATCTGCCTCAATTTCGTTGCAGGATAAACCGTTTGTAACAACAATAAACACGCCACCCCCTGTTTTATTTATTCTATCCTTTCTGAAGACCATTTGGCCCTTTGAAAAAATTTCGGCCGAATTTATCTCAGGCGTCAGCCAGCTTTCAGAACCTATAACGATTTGTGCCTCAGTACTTTCTATCAACGCTTGGAGCTCTGGAATTTTCCCAACACAGCTACGACAATTTACAACTGTTACACCAATGGTTTTTATGTCTACTTTCTTCCCGTGTCTGATCTGCCCCCTTTGAGACTGAAACCCATTTTGTGTATTCCCGAGGCCATCTAACCTAAAAAACCGCCCAGTCCACGCCACACAGCCCCCGCTACCCGTGTAGCCGCTTCCTGAGTGTAGTGGACTCCTGACCTATTTAGCGGAACCCGAAAACCCACCACCCTTTGGCGCAGGTCGAGGAATCTGCAGCCGACACGGTCGCAGAACCGTCTGAGCCTCTGATTCAGACCCTCCACTCGGCTCTGAACCAAAGGTCCGCAGTCAGTCCTGTCGACAATGCTGCAGATGGTGAGCTCCGCTTTCATCTTGCAAGCAAGACTGGCAGTCTTAACCACTTCTGATAGCCGCTCAAAACGAGAGAGGATTTCTTCCGATCCAAAGCGACACACATCATTGGTCCCAACATGAGCCACCACCTGCAGTTGGCTGCACCCTGTGCTCTTCATGGCATCCGGAAGGAGCCGTTCCACATCCGGAATGACTCCCCCCGGTATGCACACGGAGTGCACATTGGAATTCTTCCCCTCCCTAGTAGCCATTTTCCTAAGGGGCTCCATTACACGCCTAACGTTGGAGCTCCCAACTACCAACAAACCCACCCTCTGTGAGTGCCCGGATCTTGAAGGCAGAGGGGCGAGTACAGGACAAGCGACACCATCCGCATCAGGAACATCCCCTGCCACAGACAACGCCTCGAATCTGTTGGCAAGACTAACCGGGGAGGCCTCCACTTCGGTCCCCCGGGAAGTCTTACGCCGCCTGACACGCGCTGAGGGGACCTCCCAATCCACCACGGATTGGGGGGCTACCTCCTCGCGGGCAGTGAGCGGGCTGGCCACAGCCGCAGGCCGATCGGAGGGCACAACAGACGCACAGGGCGTCTGCTGTACCCCCGCGAGCGGCCCACAACAGCGGCGCCCACCCACCGCAGTCTCAAGCGTTGCCAGCGAAGCCAACGCCGCCTGAAGCTGCGAGCGAAGAGTCACCAACTCTGCCTCCATCCGTTCGCAGCAGTCACAGTTCCTAGCCATTCTAAAAACCTTTGTTTCTTCCAAGTAAGTACGTCAGAGGACTCAGTAGTTTGATAAACAACGAGCTTTGCAAGGTATAAACCTAACGCTGAACTGTTTATTAACGGCGAATCTGAAAAATATATACGCGAGCTAATAAATAAAAAATACAGAGACTGAGCTGACAAATAAACGCGATTCTTAATAAACAAACACGCGAGCACACTAAAGTATAAAGAGCTGCAAGAGAAAGTACACACGAAATGTAAATAAGTCGCTTCTATTAAGAAGCCGGTTACCGTACAATGTAGAGCTGCTGCTGGTCACGTGTGCACTGGCCGCCGGTCACTGAGCAACTGAGGTGTAGGATTACCAACCGCGAATACGATCAAAACAAAACAGAAGCAGTGAGTGGCGGATTTACACTGCGGATGAATACACTGAACTGACTAGTTGAACGCGAATCTAAGTAAATATACACAGCAGCAAGAGAAGTTTGATAAACAACGAGCTTTGCAAGGTATAAACCTAACGCTGAACTGTTTATTAACGGCGAATCTGAAAAATATATACGCGAGCTAATAAATAAAAAATACAGAGACTGAGCTGACAAATAAACGCGATTCTTAATAAACAAACACGCGAGCACACTAAAGTATAAAGAGCTGCAAGAGAAAGTACACACGAAATGTAAATAAGTCGCTTCTATTAAGAAGCCGGTTACCGTACAATGTAGAGCTGCTGCTGGTCACGTGTGCACTGGCCGCCGGTCACTGAGCAACTGAGGTGTAGGATTACCAACCGCGAATACGATCAAAACAAAACAGAAGCAGTGAGTGGCGGATTTACACTGCGGATGAATACACTGAACTGACTAGTTGAACGCGAATCTAAGTAAATATACACAGCAGCAAGAGAAGTTTGATAAACAACGAGCTTTGCAAGGTATAAACCTAACGCTGAACTGTTTATTAACGGCGAATCTGAAAAATATATACGCGAGCTAATAAATAAAAAATACAGAGACTGAGCTGACAAATAAACGCGATTCTTAATAAACAAACACGCGAGCACACTAAAGTATAAAGAGCTGCAAGAGAAAGTACACACGAAATGTAAATAAGTCGCTTCTATTAAGAAGCCGGTTACCGTACAATGTAGAGCTGCTGCTGGTCACGTGTGCACTGGCCGCCGGTCACTGAGCAACTGAAAAGTGTAACAGAAATGCTCGATGGAACTGCTTGAAAGTTCTCGTTAAGCTATGGATATCAGGATGGATGGATGGATAGGTGATGGATAAAACTAATATTTATGAATAAGTTCACAATATACAGTATAAAGCGTATTATACTACAAATCTATGATATTCACAGTTTTAGATCTGTATTGCCTTGTTATCGTATAGCAAAAAAGTTCAAATGTCTGTTAAGCTTATGGGACTTAACTACGGGGTCATCAGTCCCTAAACTTACAAACTACTTACGAACTAGGACGGCACAAATATCCATGCCCGAGGGGGGATTCGAACCCCCGAGCGCAGTGGCAGTGCTGACCGTGACTGGAGCGCCTCAGTCACCTCGGCCACTGCGGCCGGCATTGTATAGCATTACGTAGATAACTGTGTAAGCATCTCACTGGAAGAAATGATGAAAGCGAGCTCAATGGTAGAAATAAACGGACACTGGCAAGGCTTGTTTAGGTCTGTACTGAACAGTATATTTCAGATACTGCACGAACTTTGATATCAACTGATTTCTGTGCCATAATAAGCGCATTTTGTGCTAAAATCAACTTGTATAAAAAAAATTTCAGGATTTCTGATGTGATAGCGATCAGGTATTTCACATTTTAAGAAAATATGCCACTTCTTTGATATATACACACCACATTGAAATCATGTTTGATGTTATGTAATAAACTCGCATTTGCATTATATTAAATATACCAGCAGAATCTCACTTTATACCCACATCGTCCCGATAATAGTCCCTTGACTCGAAATTACTGTTACTCCCGTCGACTTTGTTGCTTTACATTTTATTTCAGTTGTTATTTTTCCCTATGTTGGAGTACTTTAACAAGTAATTTTACATAGAATGAGAAGCAGTATAAATTAGATGAGGGTGTACAAGCAATTCAGACATGTATTTATCTAAGGAACCATTAATCCTATCTCACAAATGTCTCATGGTAAACAATAATAGAAAACATAGTTTTCCCTTGTCTTTTAGTCATGAACGTCATGCTAATCTGACCATTTCTGTCCTTCTTTAAATAGTAAAAATACATCATCACTTAAAATTAATGGTAGATCCCAGGTCGATCAGTGAATATCGTTAAATGAGACTTAATAGACTGCAACTCTAAATATATCCGGGCTAATTAACTCAGTCGTAAACAACACTCTGAACAACAGTATGAGAAATAATGGTTGATGTAAATTACTGGCCTAAGGTGTGACTTTGTTCCTATTCCTCAAAACCAAAAGAACCGAAGACGAGGGATTTAGGTTCCATCGACCAAGAGAGAACTGACGATTACAACGTATTTGGATTTGTAAGTGATGAGGAAGTATTGCGAATAAAGTAGTCTACACAGGTTTCAACAAAACCTTTCTGGCATTTGTGTTATGTAATATAGGGAAGTAATGCAACAGATGAATGTAGTTTGTCTGTCTGGGCTTCAACGCCACTTGTACCAAATGCAATTTCAGTACCTTATTCACGATGACACTTCCTTCAGATATGGGAATTGGATCAAATCTATATAAACACTTATTTCCTCAGATTATGGTGTTTGTTGCATACGTCGGTGTCATCGTTAAATTATTTTAGGCTACGTATCAATTATTTAGGTAATCTATGTACTGAAATATGCTGTCACAATATAGAATGTTTCGAGCAGTGGAAGATGCAGACAGACAAAAATGTGATTACACTAGATAGAAGGTGTAGTGGGTCGGCAAATCTTAGTAAAGTATCATGCACAAAACAAACTCCTGCTCGAAAACTAGCTACGCTTAGCACCAAAGGACTTGCCGAAATGCGGTTTACACAGACTTTATTATACGAATGAAGTTAATGACTTCTCTCTTTTCTCCGTAAATATTTCAAGAAACTCTAGAAGATACTCGTTGCTGAGGTATATCATTCACGTTATCTTTCTGTTACTTTGGTAAGCATACACAAAGGGTAACATTAAAATTGTAATTATCTGAGAGAAATGTAGGAAAACTTTCCACTGTATGATGAGACGTACTTACTAAAAGTACTAACTTAAAATTGCTTCTGCGGAGCTTTTGCTAGCGACCGTCCCAGGCAGGCGATATTAAAACGCGAGCAGCAAACAACTTTCGGCCGTTGAAATTGTCCTGAATGAAGTCAAGAGAACACAACGTCCGGTTTTCTCGTCTCGAGTAGCAATTACCTGGCCTCTATGCGTCCGTGCCACCGTGAAATCTGGAAGCAACTGCCTAAGACAGGTTCCCGTACTTAATATGTATTACGCACAGAGGACTTACGTTTCCTTCGTACAACAGGGATAACTTCCAGTAAAATTTATTAATAGATCATCGATTATAGAAACAAAGGCTATCGAGAAAGCTTAATCTATTTTTTTTAAAGTAATTGTTTATACGTCGGTCTTTGAGGCACATCCTTTTTTCTGTTTGTAGTGGGATGCTGTTAAGCAGATTTTAGTAAGACGCCAAAATACAGTTCGAAATGAATTGGTGGTGGGGTAGATCTTGGGGATCTTCTATAATTTTAATTTCTGTGAATACTAGAAAAACGTATCCGCATGTTAACTCTAGGACCAGAAATCTGGAAATGACTGTAACAGCCGGCCGCGGTGGCCGAGGAGACTGAGGCGCTTCAGTCGCGGTCTGCACCGCCACTACGGTCGGGGGTTCGAAACCCCCCTCGGGCATGGATATTTGTGCCGTCTTTAGTATAAGGTAGTTCATAAGTAGTTTGTATGTTTAGGGACTGATGACCGCGTAGTTAAGTCCCATAAGCTTAACAAACATTTGAACATTTTTGACTGTAACATCTAACATCATCACATAATTAACAAAATCCGTAAGTTGGATTTGTGGCATCTTTTAATGGGGACCCGCCACTCAGCTCCTCGTCTCTCTGTCCAACTCCTCCTCTACCTCCTCAGTCCATTGCCTCTGTCATCTGTGAAAAATTTTATAACTATTAACTTTCATGGTGAACAGTAAGGTGGTATCCAGGTTTATTTCAAGATACCCTTCGCCTGAAATCTCAATGCACCGTATGAAATATTAGGCAGATGGTGATGTTCCTCTTGTTTTGAAGGTTGTGTGTGCAAAATTTCATCATGATCGGTATAAAATCGACGTTCCTAGGAAAAGTGCCCTTTACCATGCGCCATATAATTTCTCGTAGATAGAGACTTTCCTCTTGTTTTGAAGATGAAGTATACAAAATTCCATCGCATTCAGATGAATGGTACGATAGTGCATAAAATACGAACAGAAATGATGCGGCAGTTTCCCACGCGTTTCAGATAAGCGTTTCACATGGAGACCACATTGGTATCGGATTTTAGAATTTTTTGATATTTATGGTACGTAGAACTCAAATAGCAATCCACCAAAGCCATTTGACGCAAGTCTCAGAAATTCTCAGGAAAATTGACTTTGAAGTTTTGCAAGTAAGCGCAAGTACCAATTATTAAAGAATCTGCAGTAGCTGGCGGTGTAACTAAGGTGGTTACGTTCACAGTTTTTTTATCTTTCTTTCTTTGTATTCGTATACTTACACAATTTTAATGTCTAATGTTAATTTTTACGAAAAGTGCATGTATTTTTGTTTATTCTTAATTTTCTATATTTTATATTTTATATTCCATATTTTTATGATGGTTTCAATCAAAAAAGAAAAGATTGCCTTCACTATTAGTTGACGACGGTAGTCTTTGATTGTTCCGTTCGTGAAGAGCTACGGCAGTGTTTTTGGAAAGTCATCTCCATAGCTACTATTGGATTTCCAAGCAGCTAATCTACTAAACCATTGTTTTACGTGACGACAAGGTTTCCAGTTCGTCTACATACACATAAACAAAAACTGACACACCACGTGGAATTAGAGATCCAAAAATTTTTTATACGACTGAAAGAAAAAAGTCACAGTTGGATTCAAACCACCGACTGTATATGGTTGTGAGCCCAGAACGCTAATACCACTTTTTTATTTTTATATAAGGCAGATCGTTGCTTTGCAGTCGTTTGTTCATGTTCGTACTTGGTTGTCCGTTGACTATTTCGCTCAGCTTTTTTATTACAGAGAGTGTTCAGTCCTCTAACCGGGCCACGGCGACTGGCAAACATCTACACCAACAGATACTGCAGCTGTCTCAATTATGGGTACTTACGTGTACTTGTCGATTTTCTCGAGAATTTCTAAGAGTTGTGTCGAATGGCTTTGGCTGATTGTTATTTAAGTTCTGATCTTCACGTATCATAAATATAAAGAAATTCTAAAATCCGATACCCATGTAGTCTTCCTTGTCAGATAAGCGTGTAATGAAATAGATTTGTGGGTCTATTCTATTAAGAGGCTGCGGAATAGGCTCCCGGTCGGACACGGGTCATTCCATCTTCATTTCAATCTAGTCTTCACCTCTTAGTGGTGTGAGGAGTCGCTTGGAATAATAGATTCTACATTAAACTGTAGGTCCAATTCCAATTACTGGTGTACTTCTCGGATACGCAAGACATTGAAGTGGCGTCCAAATAGAATTACTTCCACTTGTACCTTAAGTCAGTCTGTATTTGTGGACTTCCTTCGTTGACAAATTATAGATGAATATTTATCAAGCGGAACAATTGTTTAAATGACCATTTGCTTGGTAATGTGAAAGCTAAATTTGCGTGGAAAGGCAGAAAGACATTGGTCTCCGATAAATTTCAGCTTTACTCACTGACGCCATAATTTTTAGTTACAACGATAAGCAAACCTAACAAAATATTTCTCTAGCTCTTCTACGCGGGTTGCTGATTAGTTATGTCACAAAACTCACTCGGACAAGGGGACAAACCTTTAATAATGAAGACTCTGATGCTTGTCCAGAAGATTTCACTATTCAACAAATGGAATATGGAGAAATAAATTCCAACATTAATGTTATCCAAAAGATGTGCTATCCATTGCGATTACGCTTATCTCTAATTGGCCCCCTGATGACTCCAAAACTATTAAAGAGTAATCTATAAAGGCTAAAGATGTAGGTTTCAATTAATGTGGCACATATCCTTATTACAAGTTCATATCCTGTTGCTGTTTGGAAAGTATTTCCGAAAACTATTGTCTTTTGTAAAATATAAAAATATCTGTTTCGACATCAGTACAGTGCAGTGCACTGCATTTGCTAAAGATCACAATTCATGATTTAGTTCACTATAGGTATTGCCAAGTAGAGTTGTTGTTTTGTGGTGTGGGACAGTTCATGCCATACTTTAAGTTACCTGGAATTCTATTACCAAATGAATCATTCATCCTTTTTGCATCCTGTGCAGGTGTGACGGTGGTACTAGGATGTTTCGAAGATTTACTGCTGTTCCATCTAGGGACGTATGCGCTTGGCTGAGCTGCCAACCTTCTGGCATCATTAAAACCCTCGTAGCTGTCGTTAAAACTACACAAATTGCATTGTCTTTAACCGAATAACGTGTCGTTACGAGAGAGCAATCGATAATCGATCCGGCAGTTTGTACGACATGGTGATAAATTCAGTGACACTCTTCTACGGGGAAGCTATTACGACAGTGTAATGAGCGTTGTCAGAAACAAGTGCCTCTCCACGTGTCAGTAATTTGTCTGTTCCGTTACCTGAAACGTCATTGCCAATAAAATGTTAATGATCTGGAGCAAATATATCAAATTTCTTCTTTTTGGTGGGCGCCGTTGCCTCTATAAATTGATAAAGAAAAAATCATTTCCGCCCGGCTGTTACGTTAAATGAGTACTTTATGAAGCGTTAGCATATGCACATTTTCAAGTGCACGTAAAATACAATCAAGTACCGTAATTGAAAGGATATAACCGGATGTAACGTTTTATTAGGAACATGGTCGCAGAAGAATACAATGTGAAGTATAACTGTTGGTGCGAAGAGTACAGAGATAATAAAAATATATCTAGTCGCACAAAGTGTGATGACTATCCAAAGAAAAAGTATCTGTACACCGAGCAGTCCAGCAATATGTATTCACCTCTACGTGGGGAAAATTATTATTGTCCAATAATGAAGTCAGAAAATCTTTACATTCGATACACAGTTCCAAAGTATATCATCAGTTGTATATAGAAAGACAAATTTAAAGAGAGAAGTGCATACATATTTTAAACTTGTACAAATATTAATGTGATATGATACCCCATCTTACACGTAGATTTACGAACGATGCACTTCGCAGTCGTATATAGATAGTACCCTAGGATATTTTAAATATGCACTATCTGGAAGACAGTTTTAAACTCTCCACGAATAGTTACAAAAATATATGTGTAGCTTGCAATCAGTTGGGTATCCATAGTTTTTGGTTACTTATTTCGAGGTTTTTCTGCTTGTTGTCTGTGGTTATATTTTTATTGCATAAAATTTACTACTGTTTTCACTCTTTCTGTGTATATTATAGTTTAGGTTGTTTTCATTAACAGTCAAGGCAAGTGATTTTTATATACTTACAAGGATTTATGTTACTGCGCTACATTAAAATTTTCTGTTATGTTTGTTTAAGTGCTCTTGAAAATTAGTATATACACGAAAGTTGCCAGAAACGCTTAAGTTCGCACTTAAAGTACAGCCTTCTGGGAATGTCGTTCATTAAATTTGCAAAATGTAACAAAAATTGCACGTAAAAATTAAAAACTAAAATATGGGATGTAATTTCTTTACGCTTTTCCAGTTTAAGTAGACATGTTATCAAAATTATCTTCTGTATATAATGGGGACTAGAAGTGAAACGATTTTGGAAGACTCGCATTTATTCTGTTACTTACAAAATCGATGAAGCTAACGGTATAAGACAAAACACGTAATATGGTCAACTACTGGCCAGATAAAATTTCAGTGAGTAAGTTTGCAGACAATTAGAAATATCGATCTCTGTTTCGGGGAGATTTTTAATTTTTAAAATTTGTTTGTTGCGTACTCTGGTTTCTCGAAACTAGGTCCGTTACGGCATCTGAAGCGAAATTATTTTATTGTCTGGTCTGGACGCTACGGGAAGACATTTAGTTTCGTCTTCAATAATGTTCAAATGTTTGTAAGGCTTAAGGGACTTAACTGCGGGGTCATTAGTCCCTAAACTTAAAAACTACTTATGAACTACCTTATACTATAGACAACACAAACATCCATGCCCGAGGGGGAATTCGAACCCCCGACGGCAAACTGCCGCGTGCTCCGCAATACGGCGCTTCAGCACGCGCGGCTAATTCGCCACGGCTAGTTTCGTCTTGGTGTCATTGTTTTGTAGCTACAGTTTATAACGCAGGCAAATCTAAATATTAAGGCCAACTCAGTGATTTAACGACTGATAATGTAACTCGTTCTCACGATTACGTATTCTTAAAAAGTCGCAATATTTTGCCAATGTTAAACTGTTAAACAATATTCCATGGAAACACAAAGACAAATTTTAAAAGACAAATAATCAAACGTGTCGATTATCACATGAAGGAATCACACAGCAATTGCCTACAGTTATATATATATATATATATATATATATATATATATATATGCAGAAGTACGATATTTGATCGTTGTAGCCAAATTTTAACTCTGCGTTACTCTGCAAAATATGTCTTTAATATGTTCCAGCTCACAAGGATTGCAACTGTTTTCCACGTCAGTGTTTTAGACGTTAAGATCAATCTCGCATAAATCACTTTACATAAATCGTTTCTTTACTGTTGTTTATCCTTTGTCCCCAGACTGTTAGGTCGGATTAGCCACAACAATACTGTAGCTATCAACAAAATTGCACTTTATTACCACACTGGAATAGCAGTGAACAACGACTGTATCAGGAATTACAGGACTCTATTCACCATCGGTTCCATTCCTATTGTTCACAAGCACTCCCGAAATTATTGCGAAGCTGAGTGCATACATCAATACTAATGACAAAATTTCCGGACCTACACACACATCCGTTTCAGTCCAGTGGCACAGTCCATGAAATTGTTCGCTGTTACAAAATAATTAATATTCACTGCTGCTTTCCGCGTGGTTGCAACCAACGACAATGCCATTGAAGCGCCAACTATGCTGCGGTTTACACAAGCAGAAGAGCGTAGCAACATTTGTCCTGCCTCAGCTATACCGGCAGCACGACAGCACACCCTTACTGCAATACATAATTCCTCACAGCGAAGGTGAAAATACAGTCTCTAGGCTGTGAATGCAGCAGTGCAATAAAGGCGCGGTTGTATAAAAATGAATGCTCGTTTTGAGACTTCTTGTTACATTAAAATGTGTGCTGAATCTAGAATCGAACTCGGGATTATTGCCTTTCGCTGGAAAGTGCTCTACCGACTAAGCATGACGCATGTCTCGTCCTCACAGCTATTTTTCCGCCAGTACCGCGTCACAAGAGCAGTTTTCCGCAAAATTAAAAATTCCCAAGTTCGATTCTCGTTGAGGTACACAGTTTTAATCTTACAATAAGTTGAAATCAGTGCTGACACCACTGCAAAGTGAGAATGGTGCTAGATGAAGCACCAGTTTGACAACTAACCATGTTTTAAACGCTTTCTGGTAGTGACAAGACAGCCAAATGTGCAGATCGCTAAGCGGTGGTACTGTCCGTTCTGTTCCTAACGCTTCCACTTTCCCCACCGTTTATAATCAGGCAGTTACTCTGGCGAAATACATCATATGAGGCTCTTCTGCAGTGATGGCGGAACTTAGAGCTGAAGACTGCTTCCCAGTTAGTGGATTGTTACACAGTAACGCAGACTGCCAGATTTATATTCAGTCCGTCGGGTATGTGGTAAGCACTGTACGGAAAGTTTAAGCTTACGCATTGGTAATCGCAATGCAGGGTTATTCAAAAAGAATACCACAACTATGAAAGTTGAGTACACTGTAAGGAAGAAGAGGGGAACTGAGCACATTCTCCACTTGATTTAAAAAAAGCTCTGAAATTTCGTTGTTAATGCACAGAAGGAAACTGTTCAACAAAAACTTTTGGTGTTATCGAGAACGGCTGAAGTGAATAGAAGACGGTTTTTCAACGTGGATTTCGAACCAAATATGGTGTTCAACCGTCTGATCGATGGTGTATCAAACGTTATTCTACATATTTTACACAAAAATTGTGTTTTTTCAACGCGAAAAGTTGCAGACGGACGCGTTTGGGTGAAGTAAATGTTTACCGAATTTGGGAAGCGTTTGTTCGCAGTCCAAGAAAATCGACTTGCCGAGCTAGCTGAGAGCTGCAAATTCTACAACCGACCATATGGAGAGTCCCAAGGAAAAGGTCAGTGATGAAACAATATCGTCTGAAATTGATCCGAACTTGATAATGTAAAAGGACACCAGTTCTACTACTTTGTCCTTGATCAAATGGAATCACTTGTTCACTTAGAAGGTAGAAGATGAGTGACGATAGGCATTTCGCACAATCGTAAACGTGAATCGACGTAGTGTCCGTATATGGGGTACTGAGAATCCGCGGGAAACAACCTAAGGTGAACGTTTTCATGCCATTAAACAGAAATAATATTTGGTCCTTTTATCTTCAAAGATGCAACTGTAACCAGGCACACCTATCGGGAAACGTTTCAGAACTAGCTGTTCTGTCAGCTCTCAGAAGAATTACATCAATTCAAATTCTATAACGATGGGGCACCATTTCATTGGCACTGATCTGTTCGTGCCTATTTGAACGAAAACTACACAAGGCAACAGATCTGCCGCTAGACAGCTCCTAACAGAGCCCTTCACCAGTGGCCTCTAAGAAGCACTGGCCTCAACTTAACTTATTTTGATGTTTGTAAAGCAATGGGACCAAACTACTGTGATCATCAGTCCTTAGAGTTACAAACTATTAACTTATGCTAAGGACAACACACACACACACACACACACACACACACACACACACACACACGCACACACACACAGCCGGCCGCGATGGCCGAGGAGACTAAGGCGCTCCAGTCACGGTCTGCACGGCCACTACGGTCGGGGGTTCGAATCCCCCCTCGGGCCGTCCTAGTTCGTAAGTAGTTCATAAGTAGTTTGTAAGTTTAGAGACTGATGACCCCGTAGTTAAGTCCCATAGACAATACAAACATTTGAACACACACACACACACACACACACACACACACACACACACACATCTCCGAGGGAGAACTCGAACCTCCGACGTGAGACAGACGCGCACTCAGCAGCATGGCGCCTTAGAGCGCCCGGTCATTCCGACGTGGCGCACTGACTTCACCCCATATCATCTTTCCTCTAAGGGTACGTCCCGTCTCTAATGACCACGCTGTCGACGGGACGTTAAACTCCAAGCTTCCTTCCTTCCTTCTTAGGGTACGTTAATGATATGGTGTTTCGATCACCTCTACCAGCTAACTAAATAGGAACTAGAAGAAGTAATAACTGCAGCTATTCGAGTATCTCGAGGGTGTACACTGAACATTTATGAATATCTTTTCGCTCTTCACATTGATTAATTACCCAAGGCTTCATCAGCTTTTTTAATGAAATACAGATTTGCAAATTTGTGATATTGTCGCGTTGAAATGGAAGCAGGCTTGACTTCGAAGGAAACTGAACACAGCAGTTATATAGAAAGCAGGTTTATTACGAACTTAACATACACGCAGCACTAACTGCCTCTCGGGCAGAGTGCTCTGCTATTTATACACCGACAGAATGTACCAGAAATTAGAAGAACAGTTAAAATATAAAGAAATAGAATTTACAAGTGAACGTAAGAAAGATGTAGAAAATTCTGGAATTGTCATTGCAAAGAAATAAAATTTTGCCGGTGGGGGATTGAACCGGCGACCTTCAGCATCGTAGGTGGTGACGCTATCTCCTGCGCCACGCCGGCAGTCAGCTTACGTGCTGTCTCGCGGCAATATTATTTATGAATCACCCTATATTTCGGTACTCTGAGAGCGTTCACGTGGATTCCAGTCAAGCAAAGACGACGTTGTGGGATACGTGCCATGTCTCATGCTCAGTAGTCTCATTGAACTGTCGCCAATACCTTCATAGTCTGCTGTCGTCGAATAGAAACCGTGGAAGAACCTGCACAGCCCACTAAATCTCTCGTTACGTTTTATTAGACATCCTGCACCGTGTTCACACTGAGTGCTGAGGCGCTCATATCCACTGGCTAGATACACGCATTGCATTTGTATCAGCTTGCCTAACATGGCGCGAAAGGTTTTGATATGGTAAACTCGAATACAAACGGACTAATCACCTGCATTTGAAATTAAACGTGGGATAAACCGGCATACTTTTACAGTAATAAAGAGTAATGTTCCTTGCGCCGGCCGCGGTGGGCGAGGGGACTGAGGCGCTCCAGCCACGGTCAGCACGGTCACTACTGTCGGGGGTTCGAATCTCCACTCGGGCATGGATATTTGTGCCGTCCTTAGTGTTAGCTAGTTCATAAGTAGTTTGTAAGTTTAGGGACTGATGACTCCGTAGTTAAGTCGCATAAGCTATACAAACATTTATTTAAACAATGTTCCTTCCTTTCACACTTCAGACGGTGACTCTTCCTTGGATGACTATGATGTAGCACTGACTATTCAAGTTGCAATAAAAAGAACGTTGATGCGCCTTAGTTCTTAAAATTGTTACATTGATGTAAGACGTAAGGGACCAAACTAGACAGGTTATTTGTATCTAACTTGCACACTACTTAAACTAACTTGCGGTAAGAACAACACACACCCATACCCGAGGAAGGACCCGAACATCCAACGGGAGAGGCCGCGCAATCCTAAACATAGCGTCGGCTAACACCGAGCGGCTGTGCCTAGGTGTAGATACACTACTTGTCAGGAGTCAATGCTGCTGGAATGTGATGTACACTCACTCTCAGTTTTTCTTTACTCTGACTACTCTTTCTGTGTCCATAGATGTGTATAAGTATGAAGATTGATGTTTAACGTTGTTGACCTTTGTTGCCGCGCTGGAATAGCCGAGCGGTCTGGAGCGCCATGTTGCAGATCGCTCGACCTCCCTCGGCGGAGGTTCGAATCCTCCCTCGGGCACGGATGTTTGTGTAGTCTTTAGTATAAGTTAGTTCATAAGTAGTTTGTAAATTTAGGGACTGATGACCCCGCAGTTAAGTCCCATAAGCTTTACCATCATTTTAACATTAGCCAGCGGTAAACGTTCTACGTGTGGTCATTACTTCTTTTACATGTTAACGTGTGCCATATAAACTATTTGTGGTTTTTAATAATAATTAAACCGTGAGGCTTAACGGCCTGATGCAAATCTTCGAAAAGGGCATCACGTCGCTGAGGTGCGCGTGCGTAACCTACTATAGCAATCATATGAGGAAAGGGGTCATGTGGTTTAAGGTGCAATATGAACAAATCGTCGTTCCTGGCGTATCCTGACATAATTGCGAGGTGAAGACCAGGTTAGAGGCAGACTAAAACATACCGGAGTCGGACCGGAATGCGGTTTCCTGGTATGCTTGCTACCACCAGGCTCAGAAATTAGTGGTTTAATACTGTCTTCCAAGAGTTATATAAGCCTAATTAATTTAATTTCTTGTTTGCAATATTTTAACAGCGTAATGCTACCTAAACAAATACATACCAAGTATAGTAATAAAAGATGGTAAAGAACATCCAGACATTGATGGCGCTATTCAGATATCGCTACAGTTTCGGTACAGAATGCAAGGAAACTTATACGACTAATTTAATTATAATCCATGTATCCGTAAGAAGTCTAGTAGATCAGACTTGCGTCGCATATAAGACAACAGTGAGGAGGAGGAAATACCAAACTAGACACATCGAATTCAATTCATAAATGAAGTTCTGCCAGCTCAAATTGACAAAAACTATAGATACCGAAATAAGCAGTACAAAATTGAGGTTGCTCATAGTGAAAAATATTTCAGGAATTTTACTTTGAAAATGCGCGGAATTACTACCTTTACCGCCTCGTATTTATGGAGAATGCCTCGCGCAACGAATAAGCCAACTTGACTGCAAAAGAACGCAGCTCGCCCTTCATTACAAAGAGGTAAAAGGAAGAATGTGTGGAATTTCAAATGAATATCGTTGAGCTCCGTCTGTTGCAAGATACTAGAGCATGTTTAAAGGTTGAACATTATTACATTCTTACAGAAATTTTTCATCTAGCAATAAAAACAGGTTGAGAAGAAACTACCTGTGTGAAACACTACATTTTTAAACAAAAGATGAAGATGAATAAGTAGGTTCCATCTTCATAGATTTCAAAATGGAATTCCACGGTATTATAGTGTATATAGGTGATATTCAAGGGCCGTATCGTAAGGTATCTTATCAGGAGCACTCTCCAAAAACATATATTTTGGGTGAAACTTCCTGGCGGTTTAAAATTGCGTGCCGGAAACGGGACTCGAACCTGGGACCTTTGCCTTTCGCGGGCAAGCGCACTACCGACTGTGCTATCCCGACACGACTCACGAGGCCGCCTCACAACTTTACTTCCGCCAGTACCTCGCCTCCTACTTTCCAAACTTCACAGAAGCTCTCCTGCAGACACGCAAGACTAGCACTCCTGGAAGAAAGGATATGGTGGAGACATGGCTTAGCCACAGCCTAAGGGATGTTTCCAGAATGAAACTTCACTCTGCAGCGGAGTGTGCGCTGATATGAAACTTCCTGGCAGATTAAAATTGTGTGCCGGAACCGGGACTCGAACCTGGGACCTTTGCCTTTCGAGGGCAAGCGCACTACCGACTGTGCTATCCCGACACGACTCACGATGCCGCCTCACAACTTTACTTCCGCCAGTACCTCGCCTCCTACTTTCCAAACTTCACAGAAGCTCTCCTGCAGACACGCAAGACTAGCACTCCTGGAAGAAAGGATATGGTGGAGACATGGCTTAGCCACAGCCTAAGGGATGTTTCCAGAATGAAACTTCACTCTGCAGCGGAGTGTGCGCTGATATGAAACTTCCTGGCAGATTAAAATTGTGTGCCGGAACCGGGACTCGAACCTGGGACCTTTGCCTTTCGCGGGCAAGCGCACTACCGACTGTGCTATCCCGACACGTCCACGATGCCGCCTCACAACTTTACTTCCGCCAGTACCTCGCCTCCTACTTTCCAAACTTCACAGAAGCTCTCCTGCAAACACGCAAGACTAGCACTCCTGGAAGAAAGGATATGGTGGAGACATGGCTTAGCCACAGCCTAAGGGATGTTTCCAGAATGAAACTTCACTCCGCTGCAGAGTGAAGTTTCAATCTGGATATATTTTGGGTGTTCAAAGAGGAATGGTAGAGGTTCATTGATATATCAGGAACTATCAATTGAAGAAAATAACTTCATATGAACGTAAGTTCTATTCAGAATGTTTTCCAAGACAGGTGACATATAATGTGCATTGCTAGTTATTTCCTGTATCCGCTTATCCGCGCGATTTAAGACCCCGGTTTTCGTGTAAGCCGATACATGCCGGCCAGTTTTGAATCCACCCGGAGGATTAATGATATGTGGTCGGAGTGACGGCGAGCCTAGATGACGTTTTTAGGTGATTTTCTACATCCCACTAGATGAATATTGAGCTGATACCAAAGTTCCGCATAAGGTGCAAGATTAAAAGGCATTTTAAAGAACTTTCATGCAGTTTCACAGGGATAAAACCACAAGCAGACGGTTTTGTTACACGTATCGCCCCATGAGGGTGGAGGGGAGGGATGGTAATAGTGTGGCCACAGAAAAGGTATCCAGCCACTTCTTAAATTATCCACGCTAAATCACATAGTTAACAACGCGATCCCGTGCACGGGGAAAGTTATGTTAACACATTGTTCGCTTTACCTGGGTTACCAAGGAATAAACAGAAAAACAGGCGTGGACATCACTGCCTCCCGTATATCAACTTGATAGTGAACCCATGCAGCCGCGGCGGAGCGGACGAGCGCATTGAGGCACTATGTTCCGATGCGCGAGGCCGTTCCCCGTCGGGGGTTCTAATCCCCACTCGTGCACGGCTGTTTGTGCTGTCTTTAATATGAGTTAGTTCATAAGTAGTGTGTAGGTTTAGGGACTGTTGACCCCGCAGTTAAGTACGATAATCTTTACAAACATTTGAATATTTTTTGAGCCCATGCGACACCGACTTGATTTTGCATGCGGTGAGCAGGAGTTAATTTAGCGATGAAGAATCAGTCAGCTCAGATGTGACGAAATGGATGCATCTCACAACGACGCCAACGAGTGGACTACTGTCTGCCTTAGAATGGAAGCTTTTTTAAGGTGCCCAACAAAGATACTCGGTTGTCACCGGGGGTATCTGCACAGCTCATACTCTTAAAGTTTTATTCACACGTGACAGAGTCTCGCAATACCCACCTCTCCCCGTGATCACGACACAGAGGAGCGAGAATTAAGAGGGCATAAAAACTTTTAGACTGTTCGGATAATATTGAAATCTAGTTGGATTTGTTTTAACGGTCACTAGTGACTGTATACCTAAGCAAAAATTGTGTTCGCACTACACTGCAAAGCGGTCAGGTCACAGTGAAAGTAGTTGGAGCATGACTGATGTTTATACAGAGAATCTGATTCGTCTGGTGGGTGTATACAGCATCAAGCGTTGTCAAAAACGTAGTCCTGTGATTCACAGCAATGCGAACTCTCTTTTTCGACTGTGAAATGTGTTGGAATCAAAGCCCCAAAGGGAAAAATGGGATTACATTGACGCTATTTATGCCACACCTAATCCCTTTCTGTGTCGAATAAGAGAGGCGGCGTGTCTGAAATCTTTTCTTCGGTCATAGATACGCAACCGAGTGTTTTCAGCGCTGTTCATCTTTGTTCTGATGTAGTATGTAGGGGAGTATGTGATGACACGTCCTCGGTGGCCCTGGGCTGAATTTTGGTGAAATTTGTTGCCTACGTGATATCATTAACCCTCATGAAAGTCGGATCTCTGTTTCTTTTTATTATTATTTTTCTTCGCAAAAGTTAACAAATGGCTGTTTCACCTGTCGCCGGGCTAAAGGGTGGCGTCACAAAGAGCGATGCATATGTATAATTACAGAGGAAGGTTGGCGGGACTTCGAACCAAATTTCATAATACTGCATCATAATGGGAGCAAGATACGAAGTATCTAAAAAGTGAGCCTTTAATTTTGTTGTGTTGTTCGTAGGTCTACACTGAAAAATTTGAAAAGTGTGCTGCTCTTCTTGCTCATTTTGCTGCCTTTCATCTTCAAAAGAAAAATGGAAAATTGGAAGAATACCTGTTTCACACTATCTGCATAAGCGTTGACGCTAATCGTCGACAGCATCGAGAACGGTAACAACGCAGAAGCTGTAAAAATATACCATTTATGCGTATTATTCATTATTACATAAATGTAGAATTTTAGGCTGCGCGTGTAGAAACACAGTGAACTAGTGCTTTTTCCTTATACACTGTCAATACTTCACACTATTGGACTTAAAACACCCCGCCGACAACTCCATGTTCAATAAGCTCGTTTAACGGCAAGAAGGCTTCTCGAGCAAAGACGCTGAAAGCATTGAGACAGACTGAATTATAATAAAACTTCAAAGAGATTTTGTGTCTAACATCATACTTAAACGCCACTAGTCAAAAGAAAATGTACGTTAAATTTATTTTAAATCGAACAGCATTCAGATTAGAACATACGTTCATATGAAGTTGTTTGCCTTATTTAAGCGTTCGTGTCATGTCACTGAATATTTCTCATTCTCCTGGGACATTCTATACAGTTTTGCAAAGTACGAAATAGGTAACGACTGTGCTTGTTGAGTGCCGACACAGGGAGAATTGCCTGCTGACCACAAACAATTAAAAGCTGTGTTGCTCACGACCGCCAGGCTACATGATGGTGTGCGGGCCTGCAGCAACATTGGCACAGCCGTGGAGCTGGGGAATACTAATGCACCTCTGGTGCCCCCGGCAACCTCGACGTGACTGCCTTAGTGCCCAATATCTGATTGTCCTCAAGCCAGGGTGACTACAAGGCAGTACTCTGGGCGGAGGCAAAAGTGAGAAGTGAGCAACAGCTGCAAGCTCTCCACTTATTCTTTAGCAGCAGGTGTGACATGCTGCCCGTGTTAAAGAAATACGTGTCTCAATACTGGATGCATCCTCCGTTTGGGGTAGTTCCTGTTTCGCTGCCGAGTTTGCCCAAGCAAAGGTGGTAGGTACCTTAGTTTTTGAATGCTGCAAAGTAAGACGGGAAGTGTATCCCAGATCGAGTAAGAGGGCCACTTATTGTGTTGATGAATCTGGACGACCTGCACTGACGACAAGCAAACATATCGGGCCGGCCGCGGTGGCCGAGGGGATTGTGGCGCGCCAGTCACAGTCTGCACGGCCACTACGGTCGGGGGTTCGAATCCCCCCTCGGGCATGGATATTTGTGCCGTCCTTAGTGTTACCTAGTTCGTAAGTAGTTTGTAGTTAAGGGACTGATGACCCCGTAGTTAAGTCCCATAAGCTATACAAACATTTGAATTAAACATATCGGTTGGAAACGAAACTTCATATAATCGAGAAAAACACAACCCCCGCTTCTTGAGTTCTAAGGCTATTCTCAGTCTCTACGACCATCTAAACACATTCAGGACCAAATAGTTTCTTTCCAACTTACAGCATTGGCCAGATATTTTGTACTGATGAGCATACAGCCCACACGGACCTTCAATTTCCTTTCGGTATCAACACCTTTATACTGCACTAACAACCCATTTCGACTTCGCACGGGTAGTATGAAACGTTCCAAAGACCACTCTGGAACTGTACGCCATGCGTGTCTCTCGCGGTTCAGCGGTAAACGAATTTCCCTCTACTCATAACTTATATTCCCTCGACTCAAACGTAGTCTCTAGAAATCTGCAAAACTTATGTATTTTATATCAGTATTACTCGATGGCATGTCTTAACCCTTGATACATCTGAATGACGAAACATTGAAGTATCGTATTATGAAATAATAAACGTATCTTCACATGTACGGTGAGGTTCGGAAATCACAGAATATAAAGCTTTTCCTAAGAGTATTTATTGCTCTATTTCGGGGACTTTTGCTGGCCACACCCACCCACTATAATGAATTATACAGTTCACTCTTCCTCATGAGTCACACGGCACATTGGTTAAAACCGTATATACAATCTGTTAAGTAGTTTATCAATTTATTGAGGACAGACAGATGTGGCGGGAAGACTTTGTTTTATATCTGTGTAAATCAATGTTTATGTGTGTTTTATTGGATGCTATGTTCTACATAATGTCATTAAACACAATCCATATCATATTTATACAATGCTTATCATGTTTAATTTATATTCAGATACGAATATCACAGTCTAGCGTGTTTATAAAAGTTGTATGACCCTTGGAACGACAGTAACGCCACTAGCGGAGAAAGAGTCACTGGAGCTACGCCATCACTTTTTTTTTTTTTTTTTTTTTTTTTTTCCAAATGTTTGTTAAGCTTATGGGACTTAACTACAGGGTCATCAGTCCCTAAACTTACAAACTACTTATGAACTACTTACGAACTATGACGGCACAAATATCCATGCCCGATGGAGGATTCGAACCCCCGACCGTAGTGGCCGTGCTGACCGTGACTGGAGCGCCTCAGTCACCTCGGCCACCGTGGCCGGCTACGCCATCACTCCAACCGGCAGCATTGCTGTTACATAAGAAACACTTGATACACGTGGTCTGGGATGCCATGTCGTGGATTGCGCGGCCGCTCCCGCCGCAGGTTTAAGTCCCACCCCCTCTCCAATGATGTATATGCGTTGTCCTTTACATATGTAAATATAAGTAATGTGTTAGTCTAGGGACCAATGACCTGAATAGTTTGGCCCGTTATTTACACAAACATTAAACTATGAACTTTGAATTGGTGAGCGTTAGTCTGGCTAAAAATCAGAAATGGTGAACTTTTTTGAATAATATTTTGCGTTATTCGCTTAAACAAATAGAGAAAATCCTAGTGAAAATCTGAAAAATAGAAATTTTTGTATGTGGGTATATCCACTTCGGATTAGATTCGTGTATTATGCACTGCCATACCGTTCATCCGACAGCGATAAAATTTTGCACACTCAACCTTCAAAACAATAAAAACGGCTATATAGACATAATATTTTGTACTCTGCATGGAGGAGGATACTTATATCATTCTTCGAGACCAGTTTACATTTTTATTTCTATCATGAAGAAATGTTGTCTACATCACCTAAAAAATCGAAGACGCATTACTGTCTGCATAAGATTTCATATAGTTCATTGATCACCATGAAATTTGCCAGATGTAGGTAATGTTCCATGTACAGAGAGGGAGTAGATAATCAGGACGAGATTGGCAGAGACGGGGGGATGAATGGGTGGATACAAGGGGAAGGAAGGGGAAGAGGAATAGGAGGAAAAGGAGAAAGAGGAGGAGCAGGAGGCAGCGGAGGACGAGGAGCAGGCAGAGGGTGAAGGAGGGTGTGGAGGGGTGGGCTCAGAGAGCAGGCAGAGGAAGACGGCCAAGAGAGGAGCGAAAAGCACACAGGCTAAAGCAATATTGGAATAAGTAAACGGATGTGAGAGAGGCCCAATAGAACAAAAGGAAAGATAAGAAACAGGTCTAGAGATATGGGAGGTGAAGGGGAAATAGATTAGTAGATATAGTGTAGGATCTATATTGAATTCCCGTCCATATTTAGGAATTGTGAAGCCTTGACGGGTTAGCTAGTACGACTATATACAGTGTCACAGTATTTTTAGGCTAGTTGTTGTGTTTTTGCATCTGCCGATAAAGTAAACTCATGTTCAGGAAAACAGGGACACCTCTAAAGACCTACAGGTAAGATGTGCCCGCGGCTATCGTTTCTGTAAGCCGAAGATAATAGATCAGTATCACGTACACAATGCGTCGCAGACGTATGCACGATCCGAAGCGTCAAATGAGTGAATTTGAAATAGGACGCATTATTGACGTGAGAGAATGTGATGCATCCATCCGGAGAATTGCGTCCACGCGATCTGTTACGTGGCGCGATAGATCACATGGCATTTCCCGCCCTATTAGCTGCCACAAGTAAGATCTTGCTTGTGGAAAACAGTCACTGTAGTGAACGATTTTGATGTTATTAAATCTTCTTTCTGACTTAAATATCTGCCTCCCCCCAACCGGCCTTCGCGCACAGCCAATAGGATGCAAGGGATGATCGCTGATGCATCAGTTTGTCTCAGTTCTGCAGTGCAAGCGCATCAAGAATCGAGTATGATTTGTTTCTCGACTGCCAAGGTTTCGGTACCATCGACAATGAAGTCATCCCAAAGGAAATAGTTTATCGAATGCTTGGTGGAGCCGAAAGTTCATTAGTAACTTCAGGTGTCTTCATCATACAGTGGACAAATCAATTATATGATATGGATGTACGTTCAACAAAATGGGTAATGGTAAATCACACAGTCACACCATGGGTTACCTGTGGAGACAGTTCTGAGCAGCAAAATGTTCAAATGTTTGTAAAGCTTATGGGACTTAACTGCGGGGTCATCAGTCCCTAAACTTACAAACTGCTCATGAACTAACTTATACCGAAGACGACACAAATATCCATGCTCGAGGGAGGATTCGAACCTCTGACGCGGGAGGCCGCGCGATCTGCAACGTGGCGCTCCAGACCTCTCGGTTACTCTGAGTATCCTATTCTTGGTTATCCCATATGCATTACGTGTTTTTGTGAAAGGACTGTAGAGAGTAAAGTGGATAAAGGACTTGCTGCCCGAGTATAGTGTACATAATATTGAGGACAAAGGTTGTCCATCACTTCCAGCACTGCAGGAAATAGGGGCATAGTGAAAGCGACCTGGTGACTGGTGAAGTAAACGTTGGGCTGTTGGAACAGTGGTGTCATGATATACATTTGCTTTACAGCAATGAGCGGAACGGACTGCGTTTTTAAAGAAAAGGACTATATCTTACAATGGGTTGTGTATTTCATATATGTGTGTAGAAACAAACGATTGTAAAAATATGCATTTCTCTCTCTCTTTCTCTCTCTCAAAGCTGCCAACCTTTTGAATTGGCTGTCAGTAATAATATGCAAGTCCAAAGAGGACGTTGGCTACGGCCTTGTCCCAAGAATATTTTAAAAATTTAAGCCTGACACTGCATTCATAAATATCTGCCACGCCACGTATAAAAAGTACTCTGTATCAAAAGTCTCAGGTTAGGTGGAAAAATCTAAAACATTTGTGTGAATACCGTGAGTGGCTTAGAAATATTTTTCTAATTTTCAAATAACTGTCTTTACGGAAAGTTAACAGTTATCGAAGGAACAGAAAAGGGTGAAATTCTTTGCATTTTTAAATATAAAATCCTTAGCAGCTAAGGATAAACAAAATTGTATATTTAATTCTAGCTGCACAACACTGCTATGAAAAAAGTACACGCGAGAAAAGCCAGTAAAAGTTTTTCTCTTCGAAACGAACTGGCTAACTTCCGCCACCCGGTAAAACACGTGGGCTGATAAGCTTGAACCAAAGACATTATACTCGTTATAGACCATAGAATTTACGTAGATCTTGGTGGGTGAGCCTGCATTTGGTAGGTATGGAGGGAGATTATAGGCGGAATTTGATCCAGATTTGTTCCATCGGAAATGCTAACTTTAACATTTCCTAGAGCTTTGCTACGTAATCAGCAATGAAATAAATTATTTATATAAAACTTTTATCAGCATTATGGTTACCGAAATGTAGATAGTACCTACTCCGAGTTTCGTAAAACACATCAGATCGTAAAATGTCTAGTTTCCGTAAATTTTCACGAACTTCCCGTAACTCCGTAAATATGACGATAAATCCGTAACAATTACGGACAATCCGTGATAGTTGGCAGCTATGCTCTCTTGAAATTAAATCAACTGTATACAAAAGAAAACCAGTAGTTACCAAAATTGTTGAGTAGAGTAAACAACCAGGTTTCGCAGTAACGGATTGATCCTATAGGGGCATTGGTAATCAAGCGAAAAAAATAAGAAATGTATCCCTGCTCCCCGAAAACATGGTAAGTGTACCAGTAATCGGCACTTTAATTGTACATTTAAAATAAGCGTTTAATTGCTAAATGGATTCGTCATCTATAAATAAAAATCTACATCCCATTGTCGTTAAATAGTACGACTGAGTGCCGATAGCAGGGTCTCGGCACATTTTGCAATGCCGATCACTAGCACGAAAGGTCCATCCTATAAAAGTAATTATTTTAAATTGAACTGCTTGTTATTACAAGGACTTGCGCACATCCATACGAAACCAAATGCATTTATGTGGCATATCATTATAAGTTACAACCAATATTTTAGTATTAAATGACTTTACACATGACATTTAATGTGAATCCTGTTAAGATGCTGATAACTATAACACTTATCCCATATGTTGGACCATTGCACTATAGGGAAACAAATCTTGTTTTGTCTCTGTTGACATACTCTGAGGGACTTCACTTTGAACACGTGTATATATAGTTTAAAAAGCACTTTTTCAACCAAAATACCAGGTGTTACAAGGAAATTCTAAACAATATTAGTGGTGCTAGCTACCAGACCTTTACTGGAAGCAGTGATATACCGCATGCTGAGAAGGTAAAAACAAACGGTATATTTATATTCGATGATGTTGCTGTGGAAAATCAGGATCAGATTCGCAAATAGTTTTTCTTTGGTCGTCATGTGAATTTTGATATTTTTTACTTAAGTAAGACATATTCCAGGATTCCAAATTAGTTAATAAATGATAATACTAATCTTAATATTGTTTTCATGGTGGATAACACTAATATAAAGTATCTTTACCAGGCATACGTAAGTTCTGACATGACATGTAATGAATTAATATCTGTATGTGGTGATTGCTGAAATCAGGCATCGTATGGTTTCTCGTCTACTGGCAGAAAGAGATAACTGAACAGTGGTCGATATATGGGCAACTTACAGGAAATTCTCGATCTTAATAAAGGCGGTGTATATAGTAATTGTGCCAGCATAAAATGGAAAGGTTTACGCGTATGACATGTAGTACTTGCAAAAACGTAACAAGCACAATTAGAGCACAAATAGATGTATTAGACAGTCCTACCGGAGATCTAGAATCACAGGAAGTAGACGCTCGTAGTAGGAACCTTGAGAAACGTGAAAAATAGGTTAGTGAAAAAATTGATGCATTTAACGCACGCTTAACTGAGTTCTCGAGCATACTAGAAGGTATGGCCACAAAAGTCGACGAATTGAGGAAGTGATGGCACTAGGTAGGACACAGGCAAAAACTTTGTGAGAGCTCCCAAAGCTATTCCGCGGAAATTACGCCTGGTAAAATTAGATCAACAGCAGCGAGAAGAAACGCTCTCAGAAACGTTTAAGCCGACAGCCAATGGTCTGCGTAGTCTCCAAAACATTAGGAACACCGAAAGAAGAGCCGGTCAAGGAAAACAGGATAAAAAAGAAGTAGTTGATGATGACGCAGCTATTACTGAATACATTAATCAGCGCGGAGTTGCACAAATAAACGAAATATGTGGAGTGTGTAGAGAACAAACGTACTCATGAAGAATGACACCAAAAAGGGGCGCATAAAAGCGTAAGGCCCTGATAAGTACATGAATATTATTAAGCATGTTTTAACCGGTAAATTCGACTATGGCAAAGGTATTGATATTCAGATTTAAAAAAAACTGAGCATTGTACTACTGCAGTATATATATTTCGTCTATCCGATCGACGTAATTGAACGTTAACGACTGCTTATGGATTTCATCAGCGGCAGGTTATACTGCCCCCACGAATGAAATCATATCAATCATTTCAGAACGTCAATAAATATCATTGAGTAACAGCATTGGAAATAGTTGTTGGAGAACTAAATAAGCCCGCATGCAGAACATTTCCACGAAGGCGTGTTATAATAATGGACTTCAGGTGAGTTATGACAAGCAGATGTCATGGATATGAGAAAGTATTCAAAATGTTCAAATGTTTGTTAAGCTTATGGGACTTAACTACGGGGTTATCAGTCCCTAAACTTACAAACTACTTATCAACTACCTTATACTAAAACGGCACAAATACCCATGCCCGAGGGGGAATTCGAACCCCCGACCGTAGTGGCCGTGTAGACCGTGACTGGAGCGCCTCAGTCTCCTCGGCCACCGCGGCCGGCGAAAGTATTCACATCACAGTAAAGGATTCAGGTACAGTCCAATGGTAACAGATAATGGGGCTTACCAGTGAAAGAAAAGACAGGAAAGGAAGTTGTATGTGTATTTGTACAACAGCTACAAATAGGCACAAATAGTTCTCCAGTCACTCTACAAACCGACCACGGTGATGAATTTTAACGACTCCCATTTCGCGGAAATAATGGAGCAATATGGGATTAATCATTATTCATCATTCAGCCAGGCGAAAGACAATATCATACAGCGATTGAACAGGACTATTAAACAATGTGGATTCAATTTACCCTACGTGGGTCATACAAGTGGAGTATTATTCTACCGATAATAATTGACCAATATAATCGAACTAAGCATCGCAATATAAAAATGCGTCCCCTCGCTATCAGAGACGATAGCCTTCTAAATACCGTTTACAGTCACATAAACATGGATGAACCACAAAAACATAAATTCAAAGAAGGTGAATTTGCACAAATTTCGAAATATGTCTGTGTTTGAGAAATCGTATATACTGAACTGGTCAACGGAGGTTTTCGCAATAATAGAATTTCAGTTATCGAATCATAGAACTTATACTTTGAAAAACAGTGATGGGCAAGAAACTGCGGGTGCTTTCTACATGGAAGAAGTGCAAAAATGTTCCGAACCGAGTTTGTTTCTCAAAGAAGAAATTCTAAAACGTCAAGGTAACCGTGCGTTTGTGAAACGGTACAGCTTTTCGTCGAAGCATATCAGTTGGTCAATGCACATAATGTAGTATATCATAGAGCATGCAAGTCTCAAACAAGGTAGTAGACTGTTATATCTGTTAGGAAACGTGCCAACAAAGAAGGAACAGTGAGAGAAATATGTCACATTGGAATTGGTCATCGAATCGCGGCGTTCCTTGTTGACAAGGCAATGTGTGAAGAACTTAAGCTCAGAGCCGGGGTGTCCTTTAAACGCGTTACGAACGCACCTTTAAACAATAATAAGAAAGCAGAAAATGGCGGGCAACATTGTATTCGTGCAGTAGTAGCTGCTGCTGAAAAAATTATGCAAAATGAAAGGGAAGAAAACAGTGTTACAGCCCCCAGAATTGTGAAAATACCTAATGTTTCTGATGGCATAATCAGAATGTTCAAATGTTTGTAACGCATATGGGACTTAACTGCGGGATCATCAGTCCCTAAACTTACAAATTACTTACGAACTAACTTGTAATTAAGACAGCACAAACATCCATGCCCGAGGGAGTATTCGAACCTCCGACGCGGGAGGCCGCGCGATCCGAAACGTGGCGCTCCAGACCGCTCGGCTATTCTCGCGCGGCGATGGTATCATCCTCTTTATAATTTCATTATCTGCAGGACCATCGGCCTGTCATTGGCTGGAGGAGCAAGAGCGATAACACAAGCCATGAAAAATGCAAAAAAAGTACAGAGAGACAGTTTCAGGAAGCTCGAAGACACAATATGACAATGTAGGCTATCGCTGTTGGAAAGGAAATTTATTTAAGACTGTAGAAAAATAAACTTGGATTAATCATAGAGGAGAAAAACCCGTAGCAATATTTCCTGACATGCCTTGGACGAATAGGTCTATGGATAATACCTTAACTCATTAGGAAATTGAAAATTCTGAATTTCCGCGGTATATTCATGAGAGGATTTTTATTTGTCAAAATGTTCAAATGTTTGTATAGCTTAAGGGACTTAACTACGGGGTTATCAGTCCCTAAACTTACAAACTACTTATGAACTAGCTAATCCTAAGGACGGCACAAATATCCATGCCGGAGGGGGGATTCGAACCCCCGACAGTAGTGGCCGTGCAGACCGTGACTGGAGTGCCTCAGTCCCCTCGGCCACCGCGGCCGGCTTATTTGTAACTTTCCACTTCTTTCACCTCTGGCAGTGTTGCTGATGTGAAAAATACCGAGTAGCGCCGTGGTTCGGAACCCACGTTAAACTGTAGGTCCTCCTATAACTGGCTGGGTAAGTCGGTTCGAAGGTCGGAGGAAGGCAGCAACATACCACCTCCAAACAGGACCATGCCTAGTAAAGCACTGTAGTGTTCAAACCAATCTACGGATTGTTGACTGTTTTTTTTTTTTTTAATTATTATTCATGAGAGATAGGTTACCATGTAAATTGTGGTCAGGCAGAGAGTGTAGGATCGTTACTCCTATTTTTATATAGGAATTATACCCATAGTGCATAGACTGAACATTGAACACTTTGGACGGCCAACGTGTAAAAATGTCAGAATATAATAATGTATTTCAATGGTTTCGGTGATCTCAAACCACCTGACGAATTACAATAGTATTTTACGAAAGTTTGTGATGTGCAATACAATTTTGCTTCCAGCATTTCAAAACATAAATCTGCAGACACCGGTGTTTAATGTTTGTTGTGCATAATATGAGGAGTTGGAAAGCAAAGAGAGCGGCTTTTTAAATGCAGCTTTGAGCGAGGGCACTGCACACACGCACACAGCTGGGAGATATCGTAATTACAGTGGAATGCATGCTCAGCGCGGCCGCAGTGGCAGCAGCAGCCAGATCGCCGCGCACTCGCCCTTACGTGTCGAAGGAACAAAAAATAAAATAAGCAAGCAAAAGTTATGTAAGTTATTTTTAATTCACTTCACATGACGTGATGTCTTATACATTAACTCTGAAAATTCATAACTCGTATGCTCTAAGAGCGAGTTTTTTTCCCACCAATTTCTTTATCAGGAAGTGACTGGAGCATTGCCAAGCTTATGGGACTTAACTGCGGGGTCAACAGCCCCTAAACTTACAAACTACTTACGAACTACCTTATACTAAAGACAGCACAAACATCCATTCCCGAGGGGGGATTCGAACCCCCGACGGGGAACGGCCTCGCGCATCGGAGCAGAGCGCCTCGGTGCGCTCGGCCGCACCGCCGCGGCTGGAGCATTGCGCTAGTGAATCTGGAAACATACGAAAGCATCCCAAACTTCACAGAGGCTCCCACCAAGATGCATTTAGGGAGTGGTGAAATTACAGCAATCACAACGGGATCCTACAACACTGTCGATATTTTTTCAATAATGAAATGAAATGATCGGATGGCATTTTTGGCCGGGAGATCCCATACTGGATTGTTCGACCGCTGAAGTCCAAGTCTTTTGAGCTGATGCCGCTTGGGTGACTTGCGTGCCGATGATAATGTGATAAGGATGATGACAGCACACAACACCCAGTCCCCTGCCGGGAATCGAACCCGGGCCCCTTGCATTGGTGGACATAAATTCTACCACTGAGCTACGGCGGACTTTTCAATAATAAAACGTCCAGAAAAAGGCACTGAGTTACGCGCTAACATCAACACATATAAAACGGAAATATTAGCAGTTGGAAACACCATCTATTCGAGCAATACTTGGTTAAAAAATTGATATTGGGGAAAAAAAAACGCCCAAAAGTTTTATGACTCTGATAGTGTTGTGAATGTTGAACCCATTAACGCTATATGTGTGGAGTTTAATGTGGTAACAAATTCATATTTACGATTTTTTCCCCAAATGTTACTGTGGGTTATAAAATAATCCAATACATCTACCCGTGATAGTGCAGTGAATGCACAATTGTAGATCAGTATGACGTACCGGTCGATTTACAGGGTGATAAAATTGTCATAATACTGAATCTGAGGAAGAACAAAATGTTGAGTCAAAGCCATTTCACGGGAGAAAGTCAGCGAATTAACATTAGAGAATCACGAATTTCTCATCTTAATGGGTTTAAAAACGAGATGTCATCACACCTAGAATTAACAACATCAGTTCACAACAAGGACAACGTTATTTGTGAGGAATATTGTTTCACGAAAAATTTGCGTCACACAACGTTTAACAACAGTGACAAAATATGAATTCTCATTCAAATTCAGGACACATTGACGTTACCATGCGAAATTTTCTGCACATAACTGGAGAATTTGTAAAGAAAGATGGTACACCAGCCTTATCATCACGACTTACTTGGAACGCATTTGCCTTTATTCTCCAATAAATTCGCTTCGATCTCAGTGCTGAGGAAATCTATAAAACTAGAACCATTTGCATCACCTCACCGCTCAAAATGTAAACAGGATAATAATTCCCATATAAAAATAGATGCAAGATAAGTTTGTGCTGCATAAAGTACTGTGGGATGTTCCTCATACTAGTGTATCCGAACGTCTGAAATTATTATGAGTGTTAAACTCATCTATCACCTTAAAGTTAAGTTTTTGCTTATGGAGCTACATAAGTTCCCACTTCTTCGACAATCTTCACGTAATAGCTGGTCAATTAAAACCTACATACAGTTAGAGACGCTACATTCATTATCTTGGCTCTGCAAAAAAGAAGGAAGCTTGGAGTTTAACGTCCCGTCGACAGCGTGGTCATTAGAGACGGAGCTTACGCTCGGACTGTTTGGGTAAGGATGCGGAAGGAAATCGGCCGTGCCCTTTCAAAGGAACCATCCCGGTATTTGCCTGGAGTGATCTAGGGAAATCACGAAAAACCTAAATCAGGATGGCCGGATGTGGATTTGAACCACCATCCTTGCGAACACGAATCCAGTGTGTTACCACTCGCCAACTCGCTCGGTTTTGCTCTGCAGACATATCGAAGAGGAAATCTACAAAATGATTATTATCCATATGACAATTTACAACTGGATTGAAAGAGTAACAACAAAAGTCTTCTGCCTGTTTTCGTACTTGTGACAACGATAGCGATGAAATGAACTGTATGATGAGCCCGCAAATGTTTAATGACCTTGCTCCCATCACTGTGATAAAGTGTGCTCACCAGAATGAAAGTGTGAAAACGGATTCTAACAACATCTGAAATGAATTTGAAACACCTGAAATTATGGCAGATTTCACAGCAGACCATGTGTAAAACACCATCTACTTGTAAACTATTCTCCAAAATGTTCAAATGTTTGGTAAGCTTATGGGACTTAACTACGGGGTCATCAGTCCCTAAACTTACAAACTACTTATGAACTACCTACGAACTAGGACAGCACAAATATCCATGCCCGAGGGGGGATTCGAACCCCCGACCGTAGTGGCCAAGCTGACCGTGACTGGAGCGCCTTAGTCACCTCGGCCACCGCGGCCGGCTAACTATTCTCCACTTACGAAAATTATGCAACGTGTGATATGAATATTGTTATATATTTAAGGAAAAAAATTGACTGAAAATTTATGCATTGAAATAAAATGTATTCAATCATTTGTATTCCCAATCAAAATTCAGCTCTCAGACTGATGCTTATTGGTGGATTTTCAATCATCACTGCCAGACTGTAGGTAAGTATTAAGACCCAGATGGACTATTTTATGTATTTCAGCTATTCGTCATTCAAACGTAATGAGATAAGTGGCTGCCTGTCGCCAAATTTTTCCATCGCGTGCATTTGTATGCTCAGTGGAGTTTCCCACAACGTAAACTGTCGGACGCATAGTTCACACAGCAGCTGGGCGTCGTGCTGTCATTCGAGTGGCCGCGCATGCTAGAGCCAGCTATCGTGGTGCATTTACCGATGGTAACGCTACCGCCTCCAGGGTACTGCAGATTCTCTATTTTTCTCGGAATTCCGTTCACAGCGGAAATTTAAGAGCATCTCTCTCTCTCTCTCTCTCTCTCTCTCTCTCTCTCTTTAAATGTCAGCGCACAATTTGACGATAATGCACAAGGCAGTCAGTGATGCCATTGCAGCCATGTGCTACATTGTTCTACTTCTAAGAACGAGGATTGAAACTTATATAATGGCAACTATTGATTCACAACCGATATAAAAGCGTTGCATGTCTGCACTGCTACTGTCCTGCAAAGTAGTCACCAGCGTTGTGAAGAACCCGTTACCAGTGATGTGGAAGGCGTAGTATACCATATGCAGAGCCTCTTTTGCTGATGTCGCGAATGGAGCGAACTGCTGCCTGTCAAATCTCTGCAACAGTTCTGAAGCGAATGCCACGAAGTGGTTCCTTCATCTTCGGAATCAAATCAAAGTCACAGCGACTTAAGTCCGGGGAGTATGGTGGATGGTATAGTACTTCCCAGTCCCACTTACTGAACAGAATAGCCACAGCTTACGCTGCATGGGCCCCCGCATTGTTGTGCAAAATGATGGGTGGGTTGCGCGGAAAGTACTGCCGTTTCTTTCGAAAAACTGGTCGCAGGTAATGTGCCCAAAATGTATGGTAATACTGTGAAATGACGGTCTGCCGAGGAGGAACGTAATGCGTTGAGATAACACCATCACATTCTCACCCTCCTTGCCAACGTGCCACTGTTCTGTACGGCAATGCCGATTCCCCACACGCCCTTTGAAGACCCTGATGACACTGTCGTGCTGTACGATCTCTGGCACATTCAATCTTGATCCAACTCCGTTGTTTCTGTTTCTGACACCGTTACGTTAGACCGCTCTCTCACAAGTGACTGTCTCCCCCGTTTGTTTGCACGCCGGTGACGTGGGACGGGCGACTCCATTTGATCGGAGGTAAGTGTTTATGTCATCAGCGTGTGCTATCAGCGACAACAATAGATTCCACAGTACAGTGTCTCAACAGCAGTGGTGTCACTATTTAAGTTCCACCAGTCGCACATACTCCCCAATACACCCAAATGTGCGCGGCGGAGGGTACTTAGTAGAACTACTAGTTACTTGCTTTTTTGTTCGACTCGCATATAGAGGGAAAAACGAAAACTTGTATACTTCTGTGTGAGCCCTAATCTCTCCGATCTCTTTCTTGAGGTTGCGACCTTCCTATCAGCTCTCACCAATAAGACTTGCGCAATTCATAACTCGGGTAGTAAAAGTTTATGGCTCGATGTCTCTGTACATAGGGGTGAGTTTTGTATGTCAGCTTCTATGCCCTAAACAGCTACCCAATCTGTTTAAACAAGATCAATACTTAATCTGTAGTTTAGCCAGTGTATTAATCTGCATATGATGACGTGAATATATATTTAAACAAACATAAATTAAACTTCTGAATAACCAACAAAATGGATTCTAAGATAAAGAAGTGATTCACTCACGAAGTAATTCTTTATAAATGGAGTTTACTACTCTTATTAGACATGAGGTGGTCCTCCTTTATACATAGGTAAATAACTAAATATTTCCCCAACTATTGTTCATGAGAGGCACAATAAGTATCACACGCACTCGAGAGTAAAAGTTCCAAATTATCACTCGTAAGTAGTCCATCGAACTTTGCAGTTCCAAGTTAATCCGCGATAATGTATTTGTTATAAAACACAGTTTGTCATCAAACGAGTACACGATTGCTGAATCAACACAATTCCACAGCCCTACTATCGTGCATAGTTTATCACTTTTCAAGCAGAGACTAAGTTCTGCCGTCACAGTCCCGTAAATTTTCTAAGTCCATACATGCCAATCTCTTCAAATCACAAGTTCGTAACGCGGCTTCAGACCGCACAGCGTCACAACCTTTCACCACCACGTCCAAGTTACGAGTCCCCTTCCAAGCGTTGGAAAGCGTGCTAACCTCTGCTCCCAAAATTGTATCCTTCCGCGCATCCTAACGCCTCATCTTTAAAATATAATTTCCTTTCCAAAATATTCTACATTTTAATATCACAGAATTAAATGCTTTGACCACCTCCAGACATATGTTATTTACATTTAACAAACAAATATAGCCGGCCGCGGTGGCCGAGGTGACTGAGGCGCTCCAGTCACGGTCAGCACAGCCACTACGGTCGGGGGTTCGAATCCCTCCTCGGGCATGGATATTTGTGCCGTATTTAGTCTTAGCTAGTTCATAAGTAGTTTGTAAGCTTAGGGACTGATGACCCCGTAGTTAAGTCTCATAAGCTGTACAAACATTTGAACATTTTTTTTGAAACAAATATATATTTAACAATACTAAAAACGGTTGACACTGAAGCTCTTTGCTATTAAGCGTAGCATCTCACTGTTCAAATATACTGTCACCGTCGAAATATATTTACATAATTAATATTTAATTTATCATGGCTTTTTATACAAATATATTCAGTTCTTGTCCACAAATACAAATAATTGTTTATATATACATTATCTGCTGCATATCTACTATTTTTAGTCGGCTATGAAATATTTAAGTGGCAGTCTACATTATAAAAATGAACGTTACTAAGAATAATATTAAATACAATAAAATACATATATAAATGTAATGTGATTCGCTGGGTTCATGTTTTGTGTTTCTATGGTGGAATCTATGTTCTGACACAAGAATATTACTACCTCAACGAAAAGCAGTACAAGAGTGTAAAACAAAGTTTATTGAAAGTATACGGGAATAAAATGTCAAAAAATGTTCAAATGTCTGTAAATCTATCTGACCAAACTGCGTGGTCATCAGTCCGCAGCTTACAAACTACTTAAACCTAGATAAACTAACCTAAGGCCAACACACACACCCATGCCCCAGGGAGGACTCGAACCTCCACGGCGAGCAACCGCGCGCTCCGCAGCGAGACGATTTAGACCGCTTTTTATTTATTTATTTATTTTGTTCTACGGTTAGTTCTCTCGTTGCGGACGCTGATCGTTTTTATTCGTTCTTGTTCAGTCTGTTGTTGGCTCAGCTTTTTTATTACAGAGAGCGTTGAGCCCTCTGACCGGGTGCGCTGAGCCACGGCGCCCGGGACCGCTCGGCTACTCCACTGCGGCTACGGAAATAACGTGGCATGTCTTTTAAGATAGGTAGCCTGGTGCAATGCTGTCCATTTGCTTCTTAAACTGTTACTGATAAACACTACGTATAAGTAATTGTAAATTTAAGTCTTATAATATTGTTATTATAGTACTGAAATTTATCGGCTTTTTATCTGTAAGGGATACTTAAATTACGGCACGTGATTCTCCCAAGTCTCCCGACTCCATTCATAAAATTATATTTGCCGTATGATAATTCCCTGATTTTATATGGATTTTTAGAATAATGTGTGTGGCTATTTTGTATTTCAGTTGCATTCTGGGTTAGCCGCCCTCGCTCATTCAAGAGCGTTGCTTCCGGTTTCCGACCACATCAGGAAAAACCTGACTACCTGCTGTATCTCATTCACTAGGTACAAACTGGTAGCCGGCCTGCTGGGGTACCCAACATCCTGGCGAAACCCGCCTTTCACATGGAAACAATCAGCTTCCCTCTGTATCTGTTATATCACAACGTCTTTACGTGAAATGCAAGTCGACGGCAGTAGAATCGTTCTACAGTCCGCTTCTAATTCCGGCCCTCTTAATTTCTTCAACAATGTTTCTGGAAAAGAACGTCACCTTTCCCCAGTGACTCCCATTTAAGTTCCCGAAGCGTCTCAGTAACACTCGAGCATTTATCGAATCTACCAGTAACAAATCTAGCTAGACACACACCTCTGAATTGCTTCTATGTTTTTCTTTAAAGTAACCTGGTAGGGATCCCAAATATTTGAGCAATACTTAAGTCAGGGACGCACAAGTGTTTTGTATGCGGTCAATCGCATCTTCCCTAAATGTTCCCAATAAACGAAAGTCGACAATCTGCTTTCCCCGTTTCCTTTCGCTATGCAGAGTTACGTCTAGATATTTAACTGATGCAGCTCTGTCAAGCAGCCTTATATCAGTACGAGCCAATCAGTCTATAAAACATTGTTTCTTATAATAAAACTTATATATACAATAGCTTCGTTGAAACATTAAAGACACAAGATAAAATCGATTACTTTATATTAATTAAAACAACCAACTGATTGACGGCGATTGTGGTGGGCGGAGCATCGTGTATATAAGTAGTTTTTCTGCCACTCCATTCAGCAGTACTTCCTTAATGTTAGCATGCCGACTGTTCCACCGACCACAGTCGCCGCCAACCAAAGATATAATTCCCCGTGTATTCTACTTATATTGCCTGTTGCTTAAATATTAGTTTCGAAACACCCTATAAATCTGTAATATTTTTCTACGGGCTGAAGATCGTCTGAAATAGACTGAAAACAGTTCCGAAATACTGAATGCGGTCAGTGACTGTTTATTATTCAAGATTAATAAATTTGAGACTGCTGTTTATTCTTAAAGAGAAATGTTCTCAAAAATTGCTAAATTAATAAATAATAAATGGATATTAACATCAGCGAATGGGAAAAATTACATAAATTGTATTGAAAGAATATTATTCACTGGGTACTAACCAATACAAAAATAATTAGAGCCGCGGTGGAGTGACCTAGCGTTTTAAGGCGCCTTGTTGCGGAGCTAGAGGTTGCTCGCCGTCGGAGGTTCGAGTCCTCCCTCGGGCATGTGTGTGTGTGTGTGTGTGTGTGTGTGTGTGTGTGTGTGTTGTCTTTAGGTTAGTTTAACTTAGTTTATGTATTTTGTAATCTTAGGGACTAATAACGAAAGAAGTTATGTCCCGCAGATTTACAAACATTTGAAATAATTAGATAGACCTTAGGTACCAAGTAAATGTGTGTTTCTTCTTTTTTAACTTTCTCAGCGTGCAGGGTGAGAAGGATACTGACGAAAATAATTCATGCGCGAACATCCAGATGGCAGTGTTTTAACGGACACAATATTTTTGCAAGCGACCACGTTGCCATAATCAGGTACGCTGACGAAGGTAATAATGTGCCTGCTGGCCACTGACCTCTGTCCGGACATCCATGAAATATGTCGTCGCGATCAGTTGCAGACTCACAAGAATGTCCCGTCCAGGTTAATTCCATTACAGAAATGGGGCTCAAGAAAGAGAAGGACAGGAGAACAAAAGGTCTCTGCCACGTATAGTGGACAATACCAGTATTTACCGTAATTTGTGATAACACTGTAATACCTGAAACTCGCACCGCCTCTACCCGTATGATTTTCGAAGAGGTGTGTCTACCTTTCACAGCATTTCGTATAATTTCTTCTAGGTTCTGATACTGATAACTTGGCACTGTCTAAAAAAATTACCCGAATGTCTGGTTTCTCTCTTGCTTCTTTCTTTGTAGTATTCTCTGAAAACTAGTACATAATGCCTTAGAAAGTGATATTTCCTTCTCCAAAAATTTTAGGTCATACTTCCATGCAATTATTCCAATTGGTATTACTTCACTAATACTGCGTGACGAATAAGACTGTGTCATCCAAGTATCTAGAGTTTCTTTCATTACTTATCTCATTTTTTTCTTCTGTTATCAGCACTGCCCTCTGATATAGTCCCACATTCTACTTCATTTCATTCCGCTGATACCGTCCCACATTCCACTTCATTTCATTTTTAAAATACTCTGGCGTATCAGGTGCTCGGAGTGCTCTCCGTCAGGACGAAAAAGTTATTGGTCTCCCTGACGTGCTTAGCCTAATTTCTGGTGCTTCACTTCCGTGACGAGCCTAGCGAGGCGCCACGCCAGGCGCTCCGGAATGGCCTGGACACACCCTTTTCCTCTTTGCTTTGTCTCAAGGTCTTCGCCCTCTCCCCTAGTGACGGCCGCTCACGCTCCAAGGGGCTTAGTGTGTCGGCAGGCTGGGCGTGGCACGCCACACTACCCACCCGTCCTGCTCCCAAGGGCACCGAGTCTATACAAAGCAACAGCGCAGGCGCATAATGTATACCTTGAATCAAGATCGCGAGTCAAGTAGGTTTCCGGAAACAGACGAGTGTCGCTAAGGCTCGTGGTATACCGGCATTATTTAAAGCACACATTGGAGTCTCTAGCTTTTAAGAAGTTACATCTCCTCTTCAGTCTGAAGTTCGTCTCCACTTAACTTTATCTACACGCTATAACGTAACGTAATGGTTACTTATTTCATAATGAAATACTTCTTTTATTTTGAATGACAAAGTGTTAATATATAATGCAGTTTTAGCTATGGGATACTTATTTATTACAGACGGTTCATTGAGCCAGATTTTATATACGAGGCGCGTCCGTCATCATCGTTGAAGTGTTATCCACCAAGGACAGATTTTAGGTGTAAGAAGAGGATTACTGTCAAAAGATTATTTTTTCACAATATTGCCTGACCTCACACATCGAATGTGACCAAACAATTCTTACGGAAATTTCAATGGGACGTGTTTGATCATACCCCATACAGCTCGGAATTCTCTCCTAGCGACTTTCATCTCTTCTTACACCTAAAATCTGTCCTTGGTGGTCAACACTTCAACGATGATAAAGAGCTGTTACCACATGGTTAAATACACAGGCGGCAACCTTCTGTGGAGGATGAATGCAAAAACATGTGACACGCTATGACAAGTGCCTACAAAATTTCGGCAGTTATGTGGAAAAGTAGTTTAAGAGTTGTAGAATTTTGCGCAATAAAATTTTCTTCTGCATCTGTGTACAATTTCATTTTATTACCAAACGTAACTTACTTTCTGGACGGGCCTCGTATAATCCTTGTAGACAAAAATAATAATAATAATAATAAATAAATAAATTACACGAAGCGAAATGCAGCGTGATGAGGGCTATGCGAGAGGCGTTCAACGAATTCGAAAGTAAAGTTCTGTGTACCGACTTGGCTGAAAATCCTAAGAAATTTTGGTCTTATGTCAAAGCGGTAGGTGGATCAAAACTAAATGTCCAGACACTATGTGACGAAAATGGCATTGAAACAGAAGATGACACTCTAAAGGCTGAATTACTAAATGTATTTTTTCAAAGCTGTTTCACAGAGGAAGATTGCACTGTAGTTCCTTCTCTAGATTGCCGCACAGATTACAAAGTGGCAGATTTCGAAATAATTAACACATGGATAGGAAAACAATTAAAATCGCTCAAAAGAGGAAAGGAAAGGCCGCAGGACGAGATGGGATACCAGTTCGTTTTTACACAGAGTACGCGAAGGAACTTGCTCTCTTTCTTGCAGTGGTGTACTGTAGGTCTCTATAAGAGCGTATAGTTCCAAAAGATTGGAAAATGACGCAGGTCATCCCCGTTTTCAAGAAGGGACGTCGAACAGATGTGCAGAACTATAGGCCTACATCTCTAACGTCGGACAGTTGTAGAATTTTGGAACATGTATTATGTTCGAGTATAATGACATTTCTGGAGACTAGAAATCTGCTCTGTAGGAATCAGTATGGGTTTCGTGAAAGGTGATCTTGTGAAACCCAGCTCGCGCTATTCGTCCACGAGACTCAGAGGGCCATAGACACGGGTTTTCAGGAAGATTCTATGTTTCTTGACTTCCGCAAGGCTTTTGATACTGTATCCCACAGACGTTTAATGAACAAATTAAGAGCATGTGGTCTATCAGACCAATTGTGTGATAGATTGAGGAGTTCCTAGATAACAAAATTCAAATGTTCAAATGTTTGTTAAGCTTATGGGACTTAACTACGGGGTCATCAGTCCCTAAACTTACAAACTACTTATGAACTAACTAATACTAAGGACGGCACAAATATCCATGCCCGAGGGGGGATTCGAACCCCCGACCCTAGTGGCCGCGCACACTGTGACTGGAGCACCTAAGTCCCCTCGGCCACCGCGGCCGTCCCTAGATAACAGAATGACAGAATGCAGCATGTCATGCTCAATGCAGATAAGTGCCGGCCGCGGTGGCCGAGGTGACTGAGGCGCTCCAGTCACGGTCAGCACGGCCACTACGGTCGGGGGTTCGAATCCCCCCTCGGGCATGGATATTTGTGCCGTCCTAGTTCGTAAGTAGTTCATAAGTAGTTTGTAAGTTTAGGGACTGATGACCCCGTAGTTAAGTCCCATAAGCTTAACAAACATTTGAACATTTTGCAGATAAGTCTTCCGAAGTAAGAGTCATGTCAGGTGTGCCACAGGGGAGTGCGGATAATATCGCAAGTTCACCGAGGCTTTTTGCGGATGATGCTGTAGTATATAGAGAGGTTGTAACAATGGAAAATTGTGTTCAAATGCAGGAAGATCTCCATCGAATTCACGCATGGTGCAGGGAATGGCAATTGAATCTCAATTTAGACAAGTGTAATGTGCTGCGAATATATAGAAAGATCCTTCATCATTTAGGTTGCCGCAGCTAATGGAAGCAAGACACTAAATGTCACGGGTTTGTTCAATAACATTAGAAACAAGTACACTGATATGGGTAATGACACTAAGAAGATTACGGTGAAAAAGAGGTTAGTCACTTTGACATATAAAGGACGTTTATCTGAGACAATTGCTACATACATTACGAAAAATGAGGCGTTGGAAAATTAAGGGCTAATGTAGCAAAGTTTAAGACATACCAGCCACAGAGACACGAAATAAAATTACCCTTGAGCAGTGGAGGATGTGGTACTGGCGGAGGGGCTCATTTTTTAAAATAAAGCCGACTGCAGAGGTGCCCCTCCACCTTGGCCAAGGACTCACCCACCCTCCCCCAAAACTGCGACCAACCCCCACCACCCCTCCTACCCGAAACCCTAGATATTAGGTCCTGGAGTACGAGTTTATTATCTGATAAAAATAGTTTTGCCATTTAACATTAAAATTAAATATCTTTCATTTCACGTTTTCTAAATTGTTTTATAAAGCCCTTTCCCAGGCTGGCCAAAAGTACTCATTTTTCAAACTCCCCCCCCCTCCCCAAACACACAAAAAATTCCAATGACGCAGTTTGCGTCATGACACCCCCCCCCTGTGGGGGTAAAGGGTTCTTATTATTCGCTATCGGAAATATAAAAAAAGCTCTCCGATGTTATAACCGTTTAATTAACATGTTACTCTATGAGTAAAAATTGAACTAAGGTAACACTATCGTTGTTTGTAGCTTTTGGCGACCTTCATAAGATTCCACTCGGTGGCGTCGCTGACCTGCTAAGCAGCGGGTCGCCGCATATGGACAATATACTCGTAATTTCAGCATAGCTGTATCAATAGCGGCAAAATCGAATCTGGTCTCGGCGGCATTAAAACCGCTCACAAAAACAGCTGCGACCCACTGTCACGTCAACTTGTGTTTGACAAATTATAGTTACGTTGTGATTTATTACATGTGTCCTATTTCAAATTTCAGTTCCAGCCTGTGTTTCTTTTTTTATTTTATTTTTTTAAATTAAATATCTTTGGGAGGTTCTGGAGGGGGGGGGAGTAGACTTCAGCCCCACCAGCCCCCCCCCCCCCCCGTAGCTGCTGCGTCACTGCCACTGGGATATACATGATCGACAGGCTAGTTGTGATAAATATTATATTTCTCAGAAGGAGACCACATGAGTATCGGATTTTTTTGCATTTTTGGTACGTGAAGTTCAGAATTCAAAAAATGTTCAAATGTTTGTTAAGCTTAAGGGACTTAACTACGGGGTCATCAGTCCCTAAACCTACAAACTACTTATGAACTACCATGCCCGAGGGGGGATTCGAACCCCCGACCGTAGTGGCCGTGCAGACCGTGACTGAAGTCCCCTCGGCCACCGCGGCCGGCAGTTCAGAATTGAAATAACAATCAGTCAAAGCCATTCGATGTAACTGTCAAAAATTCTCGAGAAAATCTATTGTGAAGTTTTGCAAGTAAGGGTAAGCACCAATCACTAAATGCCTTGAGGTATCTGTCGGCGTAGCCCAGGTATGCCGGGCGCCGTGGCTCAGCGCGCCCGGTCAGAGGGCTCAACGCTCTCTGTAATAAAAAAGCTGAGCCAACAACGCATCGAACAAGAACGAACAAAAAACGATCAGCGTCCACTACCCATAGAACAAAAAAAAAAAAAAAAGGGTAGCGTTCTGACCTTACAACCGTAGGGTCAGTGGTCCGAATCCTGTCGTGGCAGAATTTTTATTTGTTTAATTGTGTTAGACTTTCAGCCTAAAATAAACTTACATAATTTCAATATCTAATGATAATTTTTAGGAAAAGGGCTCGTATTTTCGTTTATTGGTAATTTTCTATATTTTATAGAACGTTTTTTTATTTTTATTTTTTATTTTTTCCAGAGAGCGTTGAATCCTCTGACCAGTCGCGATGTGCCATGGCGTCCGGCTTCACCTGAACTACACCGACAGATGCTGCCGCTGTCTTAATTATTGGTACGTACGGGTACTTTGCAAAACTTCAATTTCGATTTTCTCGAGAATTATTGCGAGTTGCGTCGAATGGCTATGGCTGATTGTTATTTAACTCCTGAATTTCACATACCAGAACTATCAAGAAATTCTAAAATCCGATACCCGTGTGGTCTCCTTGCCCAACTGGGAGCAATTTTGAAGTGTGATAAAAAGAACATTGTAGCAACAATAACAGGACAGCGGTTGGAGCGCATGTAAAGGATGGGAAACACGAGGGTAGAACTATAGGTAAGTGAATTGAGGTGCTACATAGTGCTCCGAAGAGTTTTCATCTAAACGTTCTTGAAAAATTTGAAATATTTGCACACGGGGAAAAACCCCAGACAAATTACAGAAAGAAATATTTAAAGAAATTCCGTAGTCATACTTATAATAGGGCGCGCTGGAAAACAACAGCTGCGGCGGCCGTCGACGTATGAGCGACGGTGAATGGGACTCGGCAGTAGGAGGAAACCTCGGCGTTACGATGCTTGCGATCTGACACACGCAAGCTACAGCCAGAGTCAGAAAGGAAGACGCAATATGCAAATGGAAAGAAACTTTTTCTCACAATTTGTTACAGGTACGCGTTAAGTATTTAAACAAATTAAAAAAACAAGTTATAAATTCTTAAAAACAAAATTTTTTTAAACTCGTGTCTTGCATCCTAGCTGTATGTGTTTTTAAAGGACTTTTAAATTCTTTTAAAAGTTACCTGATTTCATTTACATACATCAATTTCATACGTTGACTTTTATACATTGACTATACAACGGCCACTACGGTCGGGGGTTCGAATCCCCCCTCGGGCATGGATATTTGAGCCGTCTTTAGGATTAGGTAGTTCATAAGTAGTTTGTAAGTTTAGGGACTGATGACCCCGTAGGTAAGTCCCATAAGCTTTACAAACATTTTGACTATACAAGCTATTTTGATTATTAGACGTCCACCAAACAGACTAATGTATAAAGTAACATAAAAGTCCCAGGATGCTACTGTATTTACTTACGAGAGCGAACATCGTGTTCTGTAAGAGAGAAGTTACTAAGTAACTGCAAAAAATTTGCATGGTTTTATACATTTTTAATATTTTATAATTTGAATCCTATTATACAATCAGTTGTTTTTTAATTGTTGTTAAAATACATGAAGATGACCAGCTTTCTCGGAACCGATAATTTAAGAAATGTGAGGGATGTAATGACCGACACTGAAGTATTTAATTCATATCATAATCGCGGTAACTCTCTTAAAACACATGTTAAGTTTCGCTAAGCATTTCATAATTGTTTATACTGCAGAAAAGATTAATAAAAAGCTGTTTGCATCGCTAGACATCTTTTAAAGGTTGTCGGGCTATTGGATTTGTTGTAAATTTTACTTGGAGCTACATGTGAGAAGAGCCACCTCTTATTAATGGCCTCTGCGCAAATGGCGAGAGATTATAAACGCACTAAATTCTGAGGTTACAGCGAACGCCTACGGTATTTCTTGGCGGACAATGGCAGGAAATAACTTCGACATAAATAACGAAGCATTAAACGTCTCTGGGAGATTCAATAATTTACACGATACACATTTTCCTCTAAAAACTGTAAATTAAAAGAAAAACTAGCACCATGTCTTACAGTCCACCACAGACAGCTTAGGAATGTGTCAGAAATGCAGCACACAAGGCGTGCAGATGACACTTGAACTCTGATAATCATCTCACCTATATGCAACTGCATAACTACGTAATTCTGTGTGGAATGAAACACTTACGTACGTCATCTGGGTAAATGATTACAGCGCAAACGTGCTGAAATGTGCACAAATATATGATGTCTATGAATAGGAAAACACAAATCTGCTCTGGGACTTGTAGTTCCCTTTCAGAGTCTAAATGAATATTTCGCCACGCCGATCTTTTTCTTTCTACTTGACCAAAACACAATGGCGCAAACTTCCTAATCCATTAAAATACCAGTGGTTGGCACAAACATTTATTTTCCCTGCAGCTGGTGAAAACAAACTTGTCCAAAAAATCAATTGCAGTTCGCGATAATATCACAGTGCAGATGATTACTTTCTTTGTCCATTTACTACGCTCACATGACACAGACGTGTACTTTCTGGCAAAATCCGAGGTCGACCATAGTTTATACAAAAGTGATTGACAAACTGAATCGAATTGCGTAAAAACAACAGGTGACTCTTGTATACGATTTGGATCTTATCATAGCTTTCGACTTTGTATACATTGGTATTCTACTTGCCTAACTCACATGGTTACAGCTCTTCACGCTAACCTATCCTGTGCAAGCATTTTCATAAGAGCGCGAATTTATGTATTTTTGAAACAGTTTACTTTCCTTGACTATGTAGCACCACTTTTTAAAAGCTTCTATCATCATTTCGTCTGCACCCCTCATCGTCCACGTTTTCACTCCAGACAAATGCTTTCAGAAAGGACTTCGCAACAATTAAATGAATATTGCATGATAAAAAATTTCCCTGCTTTGGAAATGATTTTCTTCCCATGGATATTTTACAATTTTATATCTTCTTTACTTCGAGCATCAAAAGCTATTTTGGTACCCAACTAACAAAACTCGTCTACTACTTGTATTGTCTCGACACGTAATCCAATTCCTTTAGCATCACTCGATTTTCTTAGACTATTTTCCATTACCCTTGTATTGCTCTTGTTATTGTTTATGTCTGACAGAATTACGTCATCGGCAAAACGCATTTTTTATTTATTATGCCTAAATTTTAATTCGTTTTCCAAATTTCTCCCTGTTTTCTTTCACTGCTTGCTCAAGGTAAAGATTGAATAACATTGGGGAGAGGCTCCAACCCTGTATATCTCGCTTCCCAACTAATGCATCCCTTTCATGCCCTACGACTCTTATACCCGATGTCTGGTTTCTGTACTAGTTAAATCATTCACTATACTCTGCTGGCCATCCAAAACGAAACACCAAGAGGATGGGTGATTTCACAGTCAAATTTATTTAGGAGATAACACGTTGTAGATATCACATGACCTAAAGTACAGTCCCATGTGCCGAGAGGTCTAAAGCGTCTCGCTGCGGAGCGCGCGGTTGCTCGCCGTGGAGATTCGAGTCCTCCCTGGGGCATGGGTGTGTGTGTGTTTGTGCTTAGGTAAGTGTACCTTAGTTTAAGTAGTTTGTAAGCTACGGACTGATGGACACGCAGTTTGGTCCGATAATTTTACTAACATTTGAACAGTGCCATGTAAAATGAGGAAGATGATCGAATCAGTATTTTTTTCCACCGTGTGAGAGTAACTTTTTTCCGAGCATTGTGCTTGTCACAGATAGAGACGTTTTCACTTTTACTTATTCGATTATAAACTGAAAAGTGTGCATTGTGAATGTAAGTTTGTAAGGTGGCAGGAAATTTCACCACCTTACATGCAACCCATTTACGTATTAATAATTAATAACGTACATTTATTTATAATGTAATTACTGGTATCACTTTGATTATGGATAATCTGAATACAAAAATAGGCAGGAAGAGTGGAAATATTAATGTTAACTAGGTCACTGGGAAAACTGGTTGATGCTGGCAGGCAACATTTAATATTCACAATATTACCATGCAGTACTTTTCTTGCACTTGGAAACAAGAATACAGCCAAGTCAGTGAGAGCGGTGATTCAATTGGCGAATGATTTCAACGCCAAACAGTCGAAACGTTATAGAACTTTCTAGAAGCTTCTTTTTCGTGGGTCAGATGTTCGGAAGTAAGTGATGGTGGGGGGGGGGGGGAGATACGAAGCTATAGCTGTGATTCGCTCTTGAGAAAACGGTTTGGAGAGACTTGGGGCTTGCTGCAAGGTGAGTCGTGGACTAGGATTGCTGTGCTCGCGGTGCGAGGACGCAGGTTGGCAGTTGCTAGCAAAGCGTCCAGTGGCTTAGCTTACAAATAGCTACAAGTGCAAAAATTAAATGTTTGTAGAGCTTATGGGACTTAACTACGGGTTACAAACTACCTGTGAGCTAGATAAAACTAAGAACGGCACAAATATCCATGCCCGAGGGGGGATTCGAACTCCCGACTGTAGTGGCCGTGCAGAACGTGACTGGCGCGCCGCCGACTGCTCGGCCACCGCGGCCGGCAGTTTCAAGTGCATACTGCATTGCTTGAAGTATTCGTATTTGTTTCTCTGTGAACAGAGGAACAAAATTATTATTTCAATGCATTGTATTTGCGCTGCCGCGGAACGGCCGAGCGCATTGAGGCACTGTGCTGCGATGCGCGAGACGGTTTCGCGGCGGGGGTTCTAATCCCCTCCGGGCATGGATGTTTGTGCCGTCTTTAGTATAATGTAGGTTATAAGTAGTTTGTAAGTTTAGGGACTGATAACCCCGCAGTTAAGTCCCATAAGCTTTACAAACATTTGAACATTTTTTGCATTGTATTTGCATTTTTAAGCACTTATTTTGGAGCTTACAATTGAGCTTCTCTACTGCTCCTGGCCAGTGAGACAAACAGTTTGCGAGATCCTCTTGTTCACCTTTGATACTTGAGTGACTTCAACTTAGAAGTTTTTTGAACGAAGTAGTTCGTTCACCGTGCAGGCATTTTCTCAAAGCTTCCCCCATCCCCGATGGCCAGATGCCGTTCGTCTTATGAGACCAGTACAACGGATTAACTGGAAATTGGTGATGTAGCGCAGTTCAAGATAAATGTACCTTTCACTAGTTGGCTGTGTTCTTGAGCTTCCGGTTGTATTCTTTACCGAGTTGGATAGCGATTTTTAATTTCTCTTAAAACAATTAACACGTCCTCAGTATCAACCATTTTTATAATAGGTAGAGGTTGTGTCATCCTTGTTAGAGAGTCATTATTTTTGTATCATCATTCATTCCTCAATTTTGTGCACCGTCCATTCTTTTGATAATTCAAATGTTCAGATGTTTGTTAAGCTTAAGGGACTTAATAATTGGATCTTTTTATCGGCCCCCTGACTCAGACGATGCGGTTGCAGAAATGTTCAAAGAAAGCTTGAATCATATTTCAAATAGGTATCCGAAGCATACTGTTATAATCGGTGGCGACTTTAATTTACCCTCGATATGTTGGCATAATTACGTACTCAAAACCGGCGGCAAATATAAAACATCGTCCGAACTAGTTCTGAATGCTTTTTCTGAAAACTACTTCGAACAGTTAGTTCATGAACCCACTAGAATAGTAAGTGGTTGCGTAAATACCCTTGATCTCCTAGCAACAAATAATCCGGAGATAGTAAAGAGCATCAAAACAAATACAGGGATTAGCGAACATCGAGTTGTAGTAGCGAGACTAAATGTCGAAATTCCCAAATGCACAAAAAATAAACGAAAAATATATCTATTCAACAAAGCAGATAAAAATTCGCTTCACGCTTTCCTGGGTGATAATCTCCAGTCTTTCAAAACTAAAAATGCGAGTGTAGATCAGTTATGGCTTACTTTCAAAGACATAATATCAGTAGCAATCGAGAGATTTATACCAAATAAATTAATAAAAGATAGGGGTGACCCCCAGTGGTACACAAAACAGGTCAGATCACTGTTGCAGAAACAAAGAAAAACTCATGCAAAATTTAAAAAGACACAGAATCCACAAGACTGGCAATCTTTTACTGGAACTCGCAACCTAGCGCGGACATCAATGCGAGAAGCCTATAGTAGTTACCACAACGAAATCCTGTCTCGTAATCTTGCAGAAAATCCAAAGAAATTCTGGTCATATGTGAAGTACACTAGCGGCAAAACACAAACAATACCTTCACTACGCGATAGCAATGGTAATACTACCGACGACAGTACTGCTAAGGCAGAATTACTAAACACAGCTTTCCGAAATTCGTTCACCACAGAAGACGAAGTGAACACTCCAGTATTCAAACCAAGAACAGATGCCAACATGCGAAACTTAGAAGTAGATGTTCCTGGAGTAGTAAAACAACTTTAGTCACTAAACAAAAACAAATTATCCGTGCCAGATTGTATACCAACTAGATTCCTCTCAGAGTATGCTGATGCAATAGCTCCGTACTTAGCTATAATTTACAACTGATCACTCAGCGAAAGATCTGTACCCAAAGACTGTAAAGTTGCCCAAGTTACTCCAGTATTCAAGAAATAGGAGTGATCCCCATAATTACAGGCCTATTTCATTGACGTCGATTTGCAGTAGGATTTTGGAACATATACTTTGTTCTAATATTATGAACTACCTCGAAGAGAACGACCTATTAACCAATAGCCAACACGGATTCAGAAAGTATCGCTCTTGCGAAACACAGCTTGCCCTTTATTCACATGAAGTGTTAAGTGCCATCGACAAGGGATCTCAAATCGATTCCATATTTCTGGATTTCCGGAAGGCTTTTGATACTGTACCCCACAAGCGGCTTCTAATGAAATTGCGTGCTTATGGAATATCTCCCCAATTGTGCGATTGGATTCACGATTTCCTATCAGAAAGGACACAGTTCGTTGTAATTGACGGTAAGTCATCGAGTAAAACAGAAGTGATATCTGGCGTTCCACAGGGAAGCGTTATTGGTCCCCTACTCTTCCTCGTGTTTATAAACGATTTAGGAGATAATCTGAATAGCTCCCTTAGACTGTTCGCGGATGATGCTGTCGTTTATCGGTTAGTGAAGTCAACAGAGGATCAAAAGCAACTGCAAATCGATTTAGACAAAATTTCTACTTGGTGCGAAAATTGGCAATTGACACTAAATAAAGAAAAGTGTGAAGTAATACACATGACCACTAAAAGAAATCCGCTGAACTTCAATTACGCGATAAATCAGTCAAACCTTAAGGTCGTAAATTCTACCAAATACCTAGGAGTTACAATTACGAACACCTTTGACTGGAGAGAACACATAGAAAATATTGTGAGGAAGGCGAATCAAAGGTTACGTTTCATTGGCAGAACGCTTCGAAGATGCACCAGCTCCACCAAAGAGACTGCCTACATCACACTTGTGCGTCCTCTCCTGGAGTACTGTTGCCCCTTGTGCGACCCTCACCAGGTGGGACTGACGGAAGATTTTGAGAAGGTTCAGAGAAGGGCAGCTCGTTTTATCACGTTACGGGGGGGGGGGGGGAAAGCGTCACGGAAATGTTGCACTAATTGGTGTGGAAATCATTAAAAGAAAGACGTTATTCATTGCGGCGTGATCTGTTTGCGAAGTTTCAATCACCGACTTTTACTTCTAAATGTGAAAATATTTTGCTAGCACCCACCTACTTAGGGAGACATGACCATCCCAATAAAATAAGAGAAATCAGATCGTAAACGGAACGATTTAGGAGTTCTTTCTTTCCGCGCGCTATTAGAGTATGGAACGGCAGAGAAAAGTTATGAAAGTGATTGATGAACCCTCTGCCAGGCACTTAAATGTGATTTGCAGAGTATCTATGTAGATGTAGAGATCATCAGTCCTTAAACTTACAAACTACTTATGAACAACCGTATACTAAAGACGACACAAACATCCATGTCCGAGGTGGGATTCGAACCCCCGACCGCAGCGGCCGTGTAGATTGTGACTGGAGCGTCGCAGACCGCTCGGCCACTGCGGCAGGCTTTTGATAATTAAATTAGTATATAGAACATTGAATCCTCCGATTTCTTATTTACTAGGATTAGGAATCCTAGCTATCCCTAGTGATAAGAAACTGCCTAAGACTGAAACCAAGCGTTTTTTTTTTTTTTTTTTTTTTTTTTTTTTGTATCAAACTTTGGCCAGTTGGTAGGAATGATTCACATTTAATGTCATAATGATACCGTAATATTTGTGAACCACAAGAAAATTAGCGATCGGGCCGTTCATTCAATTTCAACAACTGCGGCAAAATCATTATAAGTTGTTAAACTGGCCTTTTCATATGGTAAACTCGATATTTTTTATTCACTAGTCGGTACCATCGATTTCCCGAAGAACCGGTGTGAAGACCTGCTGCATAATGCAGGAACCACAGAAAATGCAATATCGCGGGTGCCACCTAACCGACGAGTAGGCAGGCGCGCAAAACCTACTCCCTTACTTATTGCATTTGTTTCATGCCGGGAGACAGCCTAAATCCAGAAGGGAACGCTCGCTTCAACAGGTATTGCACAAGAAGTTAATTCCTTATTGGCACTGATATTTCACGGTTGGGTCTGCAAAACATATTGACACGGGACAACTACAACACAGAATGGATTACGTCAAGGAAAAACCCATTAGGAGTAATCTCACGATACATATGTCGCCAATTTAAAGTCCTTTATCTTTGTGTATCGTTTACGCTTCGTTCTTATATGTAAACATTCTTGTTTCTTTAATATTTCGGTTTCTATATTCTTAATAATCCTAGTTTTTAATAACTGATTCTCTTATTAAAATTTCTCTGAACCAATTCTATATGGAAATTACTTTTTGTTTTCTGTCTATTTTTACCGCTTATTATATAATTAGTCCCATTTGATTGTCTGCTGCAAAATAAGTTGGGTGAATATGATTGTTAAGGTTGGATGAAACATGGCCGTCGTCTCATAGGCTCTTGCGTCAGCAGCAGCAGCAATAGTAGCGGCGGAGCAGTTGTAAAATCTGAGAATATTCCAAACAAAATACCCGGTTTATTATGGTATTAGGTGGAGATTTCGGTTTGCCAGTTATAGCTAGAAACACTCAAAAGATTAGGATGTATTGTAGGAAACGTGAAAAATGTGAAATTGTTCTAAGCGTTTTAATCTAAAGTTACCATTATAATTAATCAGAGAACCAGTTCGTGAATCTACATCAATTCACATTTCAGTGCCTGTGAGGGGTTTCATCGAACTATTTTCAGAGTATTTACCCACCTTTCCACTTTCGAACACCTCATGGGAAAAAAACCAAAACCTCAATGTTTTCGTCTGGACACTAAAAAATAAAAAATAAACTGCCGGCCGCGGTGGCCGAGCAGACTGCGGCGCTCCAGTCACGTTCTGCACGACTACTACGGTCGGGGTTTCGAATCCCCTCTCGGGCATGGATATTTGTGCCGTCCTTAGTATTAGCTAGTTCATAAGTAGTTTGTAAGTTTAGGGACTGATGACCCCGTAGTTAAGTCCCATAAGCTCTACAAACATTTGAACATTTTTTTGAAAAATTAACTTCAGATGTTTCTTAAGTTTATGGGACTTAACTACGAGGTCACCAGTCCCTAAACTTATAAACTACATTATACTTAAGACAACACAAACATCCATGCCCTAGGGAGGATTCGAAAAAATGTTTCACATATTTGTATAGCTTATGGGACTTAACTACGGGGTCATCAGTCCCTAAACCTACAAACTACTTATGAACTATCTAATCCTAAGGACGGCACAAATATCCATGCCCGAGGGGGGATTCGAACCCCCGACGCAGAACAACGTCGCGCATCGGAGTATAGCAGCGCCTCAATGCGCTCGGCTACTCCGCCGCGGCTTTCGGACATATCCGAAAGAACGGTCGCTACATATACAGGGTGTTTCACTAAGTGTGTTTGACTCTGTAACTTATAAAATAATAGGTGAAGGGAAATTTTAATGCGGTAGGTCAACACAAGAAATGTTACACTTTCTGCGGAGCTATGAACAAAGTTTATTGTATCATTTTCCAAAGAGTTACAGCACATAGATATAATTTTTTAAATAGAACAATAGTTTTTTTTTCTATCGTGCATTGGCTTCGTTGAAACCAGCTGCGTCCAAATCAATTTGAACTACATTCCTATCACTTTTAGTTTGGGAGCTACAACCCTTCAAAGTTTCAAGGGCAGATACCACAAACGCTGCGCATAATGCAATGCGCCTTCTAAATGTGGTGCGACCGAGTTGTAACGTCGCCGGTGTCACGGAGCGAGAAGCTTCCACGATGCGCTGTTAGACTGCCGACAGTCGCCACACGGCCGTATACCCGACAGTTGGAGCCACACAAACAACCGGGGCTCAATATACCACAGTTACTGATATCGGATGACGATGGCGCACACGAACAACGAGTACGTTGACATGTTGCTGATGCTCGGCCGCACCACATTTAGAAGGCACATTGCATTATGCGCAGCGTTTGTGGTATCTGCCCCTGAAACTTTGAAGGGTTGTAGCTCCCAAACTAACAGTGATAGGAATGTAGTTCAAATTGATTTGGACGCAGCTGGTTTCAACGAAGCCAATGCACGATAGAAAAAACTATTGTTCCATTAAAAAAATTATATCTTTGTGCTGTAACTCTTTATGGTATCATTTTCCAAACTATGTTTCTTGTGTTGACCTACCGCATTAAAATTTCCCGTCACCTATTATTTTATAAGTTACAGAGGCAAACACACTTAGTGAAACACCCTGTATATAATTTATATTTTATATATTACTTCATCCCTCCCAAGAGTATCAACAGTTTTTGTCTGTTATCCATATTGACAGTGGTAAGATATCATCCTAGGAATTCCTAGATTTTAGTAAATGTTTAGATTTTTTGCATGATTTCGCATTCATCATTTTGTTCAAATGTTTGTAAATCTAAGGGACTTAACTACGTTGGTCATCAATCAAATGTTCAAATGTTTGTTAATCTTATGGGACTTAACTACGGGGTCATCAGTCCCTAAACTTACAAACTACTTATCAACTACCTTATGCTAAGGACGGCACAAATATCCATGCCCGAGGGGGGATTCGAACCCCCGACGTAGTGGCCGTGCAGACCGAGACTGGATCGCCTCAGTCCCCTCGGCCACCGCGGCCGGCAGTCATCAATCCCTAAGATTAAAATCTACTTACACTAACTTAAATAACTTATGGTAAGGGCAACATAAACACCCATGCACGAGGGGACTCGAACCCCCGACGGCGAACGGCCTCGCGCACCGCAGCTGGGTGCCTTAGTACGCACGGCTATCCTGCCGTGGCTCGTCATTTTGATGTTACATTAACTTGCTATTATAGTACCCAACTTCGGATGGATTGACTCAGACTGCTCGAGTCGCTGTGGCGATTACTAATATGAGAGAATTATCCGGATAAAGAAACAGTACTTCCGGCAAAACGGCTATTTTTGCTAGTATCCCAAGCAATGGATGTGAAGTCTTGCATTACTTTGTACTTGAACATTACATATGAATCACGTGTTGTGCCGATTTTCGGCAGATCTCTGTTGCGTTAACTTCAGTGAACCACGGAGTAGCGCCTTCGCGCGCGTGCGTGTGTGTGAGTGTGTGTTTGTGTGAGCGTATGGGTGTGTGTGTTGTGTGTGTTTGTGTGTGTGTGAGTTAGAGGGGCACTCGACAGCGAGGTTATCAGCGCCACCGCCCACGAGTGGCGGTTTCTGGGGCAGAACGGCAACGACTGGTTAGTGAGCTGTGAGCAGAGGATGTGAGCGAAACAGGGTAGTGGCACGGGACGCAGAAGTGAAACTATAAGAGCGGAGGGTGGGACTCGGTCTGCACGAGGTGCTAAGCTGCGGTGTTTGAATGTGCCGGCTAACACTGACGAAATTAACGCCCGCAGTTGCGACGTCGCTTCCCATTGCAGCAGGCTGCGATTAAACTTCCTTTGGGAAATTGTACTGGTGAAACCGACACTGGCGAGTTGGATTGTAGTACGTCTTCCTGTGTAATAGAAGTTTCTTCGTACTGGTATCCGTGATGTCCACGTAGTTACTGCGCACGCTGTAATATCTAGTAATTTTCAGATCGTTCACAGTGGGAGTAATCTGGCCGTGGCTGCCTCAGATATTTAGTTAGTCTTATGTTTTTCGTGATATGTGTCATTGCCCCCTATAAGCAGTGACTAACGTGGCGCAGCCATATACACAAATAACGTGATAGTAATCGGCATAATGAGTACTTTACCTGTCTCAAACACCAAAGTGAAAGGTTTCATGGTCTTGTAGAACGGCTATGCTAATACTGCGTAACTGGGTACTACTTTGGGCAAATACTTCTCTACACATACAGATTAAGAGATAAGCTGCAGAACACTGGCAAGATAAAATTTGGAAACGCGTTTATTGTTTTATCATTAACTGTGTATGTAGTGTGTCGGTATTTGACACCAATGGCAGTTAATTTTCAGATCACTAAGACACTATATGTAAGTAATCTGTATATAACTAACCACATGAGCTCTGGAAATGTTTTCAAGCCGCGGTGGAGTGGCCGAGCGTTCTAAGGCGCCTTGCTATGGAGTGCGCGGTCGCTCGCTGTCGGAGGTTCGAGTCCAAAAATGATCAAATATTTGTTTTTCTTATGGGACCAAACTACGTTAGTCATCAGTCCCTAGACTTACAAACTACTTAAACTAAAATGACCTAAGGACAACACACACATCCATGCCCGAGGGGGGTTTCGAACCCCTGACTCAGGAGGCCGTGCGATTAGTAACATGGCGCTCCAGACCGCTGTTTTTTTTAACCGCTCGGCTACTCCAGTGCTGCGGTTCGAGTCTTCCCTGGGGCATGGGTGTGTGTTGTCCTTGTTGTGTGTTATAGTCTTCAGTCCGGAGACTGGTTTGATGCAGCTCTCCACCCTACTCTATCCTGGGCAAGCCTTTTCATCTCCCCATAAGAACGGCAACCCACACCCATTTGAATCTGCTTACTATACGCGTCTCTTGGTCTCCCTCTGCGATTTTTACCCCACACACTTCCCTCCAATGCTAAATTTACGATTCCTCGATGTCTAAGAATGTATCCTACCAAGCGATCCCTTCTTTTAGTCAGGGTATGCCAAAAACTCCTTTTCTCACCAATTTTGTTTAGTACCTCTTCATTAGTTACGCGATCTACCCACCTAATCTTCAGCATTCTTCTGTAGCACCACATTTCAAAAGCTTCTATTCTCTTCCTGTCCACACTGCTTATCGTCCATGTTTCAAGGCAACACTCCACACAAATGCCTTCAGAAAAGACTTCCTTACACTTAAATTAATATTCGATGTTAGCAAATTTCTCTTTCTCAAAAATGCTTTTCTTCCTATTGCCATTCTGCATTTTATATCCTCTGTACTGCGACCATCGCATGTTATTTTACTACCCAAGTAACAAAACTCATCCACCACCTTCATTGTTTCGGTACCTAGTCTGATTCCTTCAGCGTCGCCAGATTTTCTAAGACCGCATTCCATTATTTTTGTTTTGCTCTTGTTAATGTTCATTTTATACGCTCTCTTCAACACACTGTCCATTCCATTCAACTGCTCTTCCAGGTCCTTTGCTGTCTCTGACAGAATTACAATCTCATCAGCAAAACGCAAAGTTTTTATTTCTTCCCCCTGAACTTTAATCCCTATTCCTAATTTTTCCTTGCTTGATGTACAAAATGAATGACATCAGAGAAAGGCTACAACCGTGTCTTACTCCCTTCCCAACGGATGCTTCCCTTTCATGCCCTTCGAGTCTAATAACTGCGGTCTGGCTTTTGTACAAGTTGTAAATAACTCTCCTTTCCCTATATTTTACCCCTGCTGACTTCAGAATTCGAAAGAGTGTATTCCAGTCAACATTGTCAAATGCTTTCTCCAAATTTACAAAAGCTAAAAATGTAGGTTTGCCTTTCCTTAAGCTATCTTCTAAGATAAGACGTAAAGTGAGTATTGCCTCCCTGGTTCCTATGTTCCTCCTGAATCCAAACTGATCTTTCCCGAGGTCAGCTTCTACCAGCTTTTCCAATCTCCTTAGGATAGTTTAAATTACTGTAAGTAGTTCGTGAGTCTTTGGACTGATGGCCACAGCACTTTTGGTCCAATAGGTTCACAGAGATTTGCTCGAATAGAAATAATATAGTTTACGAAGGAAAAGTAGGGGAAAATCATGTAGTCTCAGATTTTTGTACAGTGTTAGGGAAGATGGTCATGAACGACGTACTAAAAGTCCCGACCTCTGGGGTGTGAGCTTGAGAGTTGGTGAGCGTTTAAAGGACACTTTTCACGTTTTTCTTAAATAACTGGAAAATCGTGATATCTATCGAAAAAGGGAAACAGTACAAAAGTAAACTGCATAAAATTTACGGCAAAAAGCTGTTCCTCATAATTTCTCTACGATCAATATTTTTCGAGATACGGGAGAAACAAAATTAGCTAATACTGGACTGGAGTGTAGCCGAGCGCCTTCCTCTGTTGTGCGAATCTCCGCCTGCCAAGCAGACTCAACAGCCTGAAAGCGTTTCTGTGTCAGGTTCAGTTCTCTCCAGTGTCGGTTCTCTCTACTGAGCGTGCGCTTGAAGTTTATGCTGTTTGTGCTTACGCAATCAATTAATTTTGACTTTATTACTCGAGTACTTATTTCCGATTAGCGAGTGAGTTTTCTTGTTTAAGTCATCTGTAAACAGTGACTGAGAAGTGTTGTTTGTGAATGTGATGTTGTCAGTGACATTTTTGTAACATTTGGGGTAAAGGATTTAGTGGATTGGTTCGTGCAAGTAATTTAAGAAAATATGGGAAAGCTCAAGGTTTTCTGAACAAGGAACATCGTGTTGTACATTAATCTTGCAGGAGAGAGTGTACAAGACCACAATGAATTAAAATACTTAAGAGCGCTTGTCTTTCAGAGAAACAGCCTTCAACGTCTTGTGATTCCCCACATTTGCATTCAGCTGAAGTGAAATTTGACTTTATATCTGTTTTTTTTTTTTCTGTGTGGAAGTAATAGCGGAAGTGTGTTATAACAAGTAACAGAAAAAGACTATTGATTTGTGTCAGAAAGCTTACAATGTTCTACCCTTCACCTATGACAATTTAGTTACGATCTGTACACAGGAGATGAAAGATAAGTGGTGGCAGAGACCATCCTAAGTCGTATCCGATCAGTGATGGATCTGTATGTTGCATATACTTTGTATCATGAGAACTGCTATAAAAAGTTATTATAAAAAGTAAATTATGACTGCCAGTTCTCCTGGACGAGTTGTTGGAACAAGTGTCAAGAAGACCACCCCATATAAAGTAACGGAAGGAGAGAGTGATGGTAGGTATGGGGACCGAATAGTTTTCAGCACATTTACAAAAAGGAAAAATGGTGTATCATTTCGTAGAGTAGGTGAAAAAGTTTTGAATTATTTGTGGTGTTCTTCGAGATGCAAAGACGAACAGGTAGAATGGGAGAGAATAGTAAGAACAGCGGCTACAATAATCTCGTAAGATATTGAATCAGTGACATATGACAATTCTGCATGTCCATCTCGTGACGACTTCCGCACGGAAACTGAAGAATTGGTACCTTGTTCCTTCTTTGCGTTAATGGATTGCATTACAGGAAAAAAGGGGAATCAAAACATAATACTGAAAACGAGCTGACAACTACATCAGATGCTCTCATTGCTGACATTCGCCTTCCTGGTACTTGTTCCAATAACTCGTCCACGGAGAACTGGCAGCCCTTATTTACTTAGATGTAATTAAATATATCCTCTATTGCTGCATAAATATCCTCATCTTCTGGACCCCTTCTTTTTCTTGACCTAGGTCTAGAGGTCATAAATAATTTTTATAGCAGTCCTCATGACATACAGTATATGCAGGATGCAGATGGAACCCTGAATGGATACGTCTTAGGATGGTGTCTCCCCTCTGCTGTTCACAGTAACTGAAGTGTCGCAGGTGAAGGATTGAACAATGTACACTTTACGCCGCAAACCAATGGACTTTTTCTTTTGTTTGCTATAAAACTCTTCGTCCATAGCTTCTGAATAGAACAAACAGATTTACAATCTAATTTCACTTCTACTGAACTCAAATGTGGGGATCACAGAAATTCGAAGGCTCTTGCTTGCGTGAACCAATCCACTAATTCATTTTTCCCCAATGTTACAAATGTCACTGACATTCACAAATTAAATACTTCTCAGTCATTGTTCACACATGACTTACACAAGAAAAGTCACCCACTAATTGGAAACAAGTACTCATGTAACAAAGTCAAGTAAATAAAATAATAATAATGATAAATAAATAAATAAACACTCCAGACGTCCACCTGTCACCTCACGGCTCAGTCGTCCAGCATCTTCTCCTTGCCTTACACCACATCAAAAACGCACAATGTATTCGATCGCAAACTACTTCAATCCTGTTACATTTTAACTTTATACCATAAAAATTCTGTTTTTAAGTTTTTGCTACTTTTACTTCTTGCGTATCTGGCAAAATATTGATTCTACATCTACATGGGATACTCTGCAAATCACATTTAAGTGCCTGGCAGAGGGTTCATCGAACCACAATTATACTATTTATCTCCCATTCCATTCTCGAATAGCGCGCGGGAAGAAAGAACACCTGAATCTCTCTTTTCGAGCTCTGATTTCTCGTATTTTATTCTGATGATCATTTCTACCTATGTAAGTGGAAGTCAACAATACATTTTCGCATTCGGAGGAGAATGTTGGCGATTGGAGTTTCGCCAGTAACCCACGCCTCAGCGATAAGCGCCGTTGTTGTAATGATTCCCATCCCAGATCCTGTATCATTTCCGTAACGCTGTCTCCCCTGTATCGCGACAATACGAAACGAGCTGCCCTTCTTTGGACTCTTTCGATGTCCTCCGTCAAACCCACCTGATAAGGATCCCACACTGGGCTGCAATACTCCAAAAATGGACGAACAAGCGCAGTGTATGCAGTTTCTTTAGTAGTTCTGTTGCATCTTTTAAGGGTTTCTGCCAATAAAACGCAGTCTCTGGTTCGCCTTTCCCACGATATTATCTACTTGTTCTTTCCAGTTTAAGTCTGAAGTGATAGTGATTCCTAGGTATTTTGTGGAGTTTACGGCCTTCACATTTGATTGATTTATGTTGTAAACAAAGTTTAACGGATTTCTTTTCGTACTCATGTGGACGACTTCACACTTCTCATTATTTAGAGTCAATTGCCAATTTTTACACCATACTGATATCATATTCAGATCGTTCTGCAGTTGGTTTTGATCTTCAAATGATTTTACTAGACGGTAAATGACGGCGTCATCTGCAAACAACCTAAGAGAGCTACTTAGATTTTCCCCTAAATCGTTTATGTAAATAAGGAATAGCAGAGGACTAATAACACTACACTGTGGAACGCCCGATATCACCTCTGTTTTAGTCGATGCCTTACCATCGATTACTACGAACTGTGTCCTCTCTGACAAGAAATCCCCTATCCAATTGCAAATTTGGGGCGATATACCATAACCACGCAATTTGATTAAAAGCCGTTTGTGAGGTACGGTGTCAAAAGCTTTCTGGAAATCAAGAAATACGGAATCGATTTGCGAACCTTTGTCGATAGCACCCATCACTTCGTGTGAATATAGAGCTAGTTGTGTTTCGCATGAACGATATTTTCTAAATCCGTGTTGACCTTGGGTCAATAGATCGTTCTGTTCGAGATAATTCATAATATTTGAATACAGGATATGTTCCATAACCCTGCTGCAAATTGACGTCAATGAAATAGGCCTGTAGTTTAGTGGGTTACTCCTACTGCCTTTCTTGAATATAGGTGTGACCTGTGCAACTTTCCAATCTTTTGGTACAGATCCTTCTATGAGAGAGCGGTTGTATATGACTGTTAAGTAAGGAGCTATCGCTTCAGCATAAGCAGATAGAAATCTAATGGGTATCCAGTCCGGACCAGAAGACTTGTTCTTATTAAGTGATTTTAGTTGCTGCACTACTCCGATGATATCTACTTCTATGTTACTCATTACGGCATCTGTTCGTAATTCGAAATCTGGAATATTGGTTTCGTCTTCTTTGGTGAATGAGTTCCTAAAAGCTAAGTTTAGTAACTCTGCTTTAGTAGCGCTGTCATCGGCAGGATCGCCATTACTATCACGTAGTGAAGTTATTGTTTGTGACTTTCCCCGAGTATATTTAACATATGACCAAAATCTCTTTGGGTTTTCAGTCAAATTACGAGAAAGAGTTTCGTTGTGATAAATGTTGTAGGCATCTCGCATTGAAATCCTCGCTAAATTTCGAGCTTCTGAGTGCAATCGCAAATCCTGGGGATTTCGTGTTCGTTTAAATTTAGTATGCCTTTTCCTTTGCTTTTGCAACAGTGTCTTAACCTGTTTTGTGTACCAAGGGGGATCGCCTCCTTCTTTTATTAATTTATTAGGTATAAAACTTTCAATTGCTGTCGATACCACTTCTTTGAATTTGAGCCACATCTGGTCTACACCTACGTTTAGTGTTAGAAACGAGTGGAAGCTGTCTTTCAAGAAGCAATGTATTTTGTTTCTATCTGCTTTTCTGAACAAATATACTTTGCGTTTATTTTTGGTAACTTTGGGACTTTCGATATTCAATTTCGCTACTACAGCTCTGTGTTCACTAATACCTGTATCCGTTTTGATGCTCGTTATGAGCTCAGGATTATTTGTTGCTAAGAGATCAAGTGTGTTTTCACATCCATTTACAATTCTAGTTGGCTCATGAACTAATTGTTCGAAGTAATTCTCAGAGAATGCGTTGAGTACAATTTCACACGATGCTTTATGCGTACCTCCTGATTTGAAAATATAATTTCGTCAACAGATCGAGGGTAAATTAAAATCACCACCTACTATTATCGTGTGACTCGGGTACGTTTTTGTAATTACACTCAGGTTTTCTTTGAACCTTTCTGCTGTTGTATCGTCAGAGTCGGGAGGCCGGTAAAAGGAACCGATTATTAACTTCTTACGATTTTCTGGTACAACCTCTACCCATAATAGCTCGCACGAACTATCAACTTCAACTTCGCTACATGAAATACTACTTTTGACAGCGACAAACACGCCCCCACCTATTTTGTTTAATCTATCCTTTCTGAACACCGATAGATCTTTTGAAAATACTTCTACTGAACTTATTTCCGGCTTGAGCCAACTTTCGCTGCCTATAATGATGTGTGTTTCGGTGCTTTCTATTAACGCTTGCAGTTCTGGAACTTTCGCGACACAGCTATGACAATTTACAACTGTTATACCGATAGTTTCCGGATCTACATTTCTCCTGTGATCCACCTGAACCCTTTGAGATTGCCCATTTTCTATTTCCCCGAAGCTCTTTATCCTAAAAAACCGCCCAGTCCACGCCACACAGCCCCCGCTACCCGTGTAGCCGCTTCCTGCGTGTAGTGGACTCCTGACCTATTCAGCGGAACCCGGAAACCCGCCACCCGATGGCGCAAGTCAAGGAATCTGCAGCCTACACGGTCGCAGAACCGTCTGAGCCTCTGATTCAGACCCTCCACTCGGCTCTGTACCAGAGGTCCACAGTCGGTCCTGTCAACTATGCTGCAGATGGTGAGCTCTGCTTTCATCTTGCAAGCAAGACTGACAGTCTTTACCACTTCAGTTAGCCGCTCGAAACCTGAGAGGATCTCTTCAGATCCGAAACGACACACATCATTAGTACCGACGTGAGCCACCACCTGCAGTTTGCTGCACCCCGTACCCTTCATGGCATCCGGGAGGACCCATTCCACATCTGGAATGACTCCACCCGGTAGAGAAATTAGGAAGCAGAGTTCTTTTGTAGTACATTTTATGCAGTTTAATTTCGTGCTGTTGTACGTTTCCGATAGAGATCACAGTTTTCGAGTTAATTAAGAAAAACATGAAACGTGTACCTTTAAACGCCCACCCACGCTTGAGATCATACCGCAGAGGTCGGGACTTTTGTCTTCCTTAACACTGTACAAAAATTTTCGACCACATTATTTTTCCCTATTCACTATTTTACGGTCTTTGTTGACTGGACTTCAACGTTATCGTCGTGTTCTTAAGATACTTTGGAAGTAAAACAGATGTAGTGTTATCTGTTAATCACTATTGTTACATAGGGAACATGAGTATTCAGTTCAATGATCATAAAATGTTTAATAATGATTCTGCAGCCAAGATCGCATTTTTCATTTATTATGTGACCGGTTTCGGCGTACTCGACGCCATCTTCAGACCTGTCGTAAGTTACATAATTTCACGACATTTTTATATACCAGAAGAGTACATCCAGGTTGAGGCATCGTTAAACATAAAATTAGTAGTCACAAGTAAAAAATATATATCCATCTTCTAATGGTTTTGAAGTGAGATACTTCAAAGTCTAAGTACAATACTACTTGGAGTCCAGTATAACACTGTTATATACTGGACTCCAAGTAGTATTGTACTTAGACTTTGAAGTACCTCACTTCAAAACCATTTGACCATGGTGTCAAAAATAAGAGCAACAAGCCGCTATTTCGCCGTTCTATGACAAATTCACTATATAGCCATACGAACTATCACAGGTGTGCACATATTCGTGTGCCGTACGGAAGATACCATTGAGGTATCTTAAAACCATGCCACTGGTTATGTCAGGGCACCTACTGTATAAACGGGGTAGTGTTCGCTGGGTAGTCTCATATCCTCGATCGCCGGGTATACCTTCACACACGGTGCAAAATATCACAAAGAAATCGCCAACCATACTCTCTGCTACAGGTAGAATGGAAGCAGAAATGTGTCAAAAAGATGTCGTCCCATAGCTCAACTGGAATGGTTTTGAATTTTATAGGACGTGGTGACAGTAAAAGGGGCCAAAAGTACTCGAAGAGCACGGCAGTGCGGTCCATGTGTGACATGCGAAGGAGAGGACCTCATGAGGCTGAAGGGCGCGTCAGTACCGACGTAGTACTGTACGGCAGCTGGCATCTGACATCTCAGCAGGTACTGGAAGGGTTGTATGTGTAAAGGCGACTTCGGCAGTGGTCGCTATTGTCGGACATCAGCTGTATGAGTAGCCGTAACGCGTCTTAATAAAAGGAAACGTCTCGAGTGGTCGAAAACATGCTCGAACAGTGGACCAATGTCTTAACAGATGAGCCCCGATTTGGTCTGGAGACCATTCTTGACCTGGAGCGAACCTGGAACACAATGAGACTGATATCGAAGATGATTCGTAATGGTGTCGACAGGGATTATGTTGACCACTTGAATACTACTTCTACATCTACATACATACTCCGCAATCCACCGTAAGGTGCGTGGCGGAGGGTACACTGTATCACTACTAGGCATTTCCTTTCCTATTCCACTCCCAAATAGACCGAGGAAAAAAAGAACGCCTATATGCCTCGGTACGAGCCCTAATTTCTCTTATCTTGTCTCTGTCATCACTACGCGAAATTTAAGTAGACGGCAGCAAGCTCGTACTACATTCAGATTCAAATTCAGGCCCTCTAAATTTCCTCAACAGAAATTCACGAAAAGAACATCGTCTTTCCTCCAGCGATCCCCAATTGAGTTGCCGGAGCATTTCCGTGACACTAGCACATTGGTCGAAGCTACCAGTAACAAACCTAGCTGCTCGCCTCTGAACTCCTTCTATGTCTTCCTTTAAACTGATCTGCTGCGGGTCTCAAACACTTGAGCAATACTCAAGTCGTGGTCGTACAAGCGTTTTATAAGCGGTCTCCTTTACAGATGAAGTACATCTTCCCAAAATTCTCCCAATAAACGGAAGTCGGTTATCGGCCTTACTCGCAACTGTCCTTACATATTCGTTCCATTTCATATCGCTAGATATTTGAAGGACGTAACTGCATCAAGAAGCTCACTACTAATGCTATATTCGAACATTATTAGATTCTTTTTCCTACTCATGTGCATCACCTTACATTTTTCTACATTTAGAGCTAGCTGCCATTCTTCGCACCAACTAGAATATTTGTCTAAGTTATCCTGTATGCCATTATAGTCAGTTAAAGACGACACCCTCCCATACACCATAGCATAATCAGCAAACAGCCGCAAATTACAAGTTACTCTGTCCATCAGATCATTTATATAGATAGAAAATAATACCTGTCCTATCACACTCCCCTGAGGCACGCCTGACGATACACTTGTCTCTGATGAACACTCGCCGTCCAGAACAACGTACTGCGTTCTATTAGGAAGTCTTCCAGCCAGTCACAAATCTGTGAACCTATTCCATAAGCTCGTATCTTCGTTAGCAGTCTACAGTGTGGCAGTGTATTTGACAAGGAGCTTAATTTTATTACACTGTAAAATTGCCACAGATCTTACTATTTCCGTTAATTATTAATTTTATATGTTATCTCGTTCCTGAGGTAAATGTATTTGGCAAGTCGATCAGAAAATTAAATGACATAGTGATGTCATAAGTGAACTTTCTTTGTCGATTAAGATGCGGAACCATAAAAATTCGTCAAAATATTCGAATAGCGTAAAGAAATAACAAACTATCAATATATTTTATTGCATATGGATTATTGGAAAAATACTTATCATAATTTCTGACAATAATTAATAATGAATTTATGTTTATAAAATGTAATTAACAAATTAGTGATGCGTAGCTGTGCGATATCCATTTTACTGAAGATACTATTCTCCGAAGCTAAAGTACGCAAAATAATGTCAGATGCTCTCACCCCTTTCATTAATTTACCGTCACCAATAGTTGTCTGCTTGGTAGTAAACGTTAGATATTTGTTCATTGTGTAGTGTTTGATATAAGACATAAGAGATTTGTAAATTAATTGTATTCCATATCTATTATGCTTGTCAAATGACACCGTATTTTTACAAGTATAAAATGGTTGAAAATATATGTATGTAATTCAAGTAAATTGCAATGTTTACGCCAAGTACCGTAATGTCGATTTCAACATACAACATTTTTCCCTACGACATGCGTCCAATGCCGGGCGAGGTGGCGCAGTCGTAACACACTGCACTCGCATCTGGAAGGACTGTGGTTAAAATACATCTCTGACCATCCTGATTTACGTTTTCCGTGATTTTCCTAAATAATTCCAGGCAAACGCAGGGGAGGTTCCACTGAAAGGGCACAGCCGCTTTACTTCCCTATCCTTACTCATAGATCCGAGCGTAAGCACCGTCTCTAATGACTACACTGTCGACAGACGTTAAGTCCTAGGTTTCCTTTTTTGCCTCCAAAGTTTGGTACCTGCATAGGTGGGGCAGATAAAAGTATACCGGATGAGTGGATACGTTTCGTAAACATTTGTGGCAGCATTAGCGGAAGAGGAAAATACCTATAGTTACCTCCAACAACATGGAGCAACTGGCTATACAACCGCCCGAATCTTGGAACACATTTGCAATATCTTCACACCTGTCAGAGTTGATAACAGGGGTAGGGGTAAATCTGGTGGCGGCCTAACTCCCCGTCCACGTCACCTGATCTCACAGTGTGTGAGTTCTTTGTGAGGGGAGCCCTCAAGTCTGATGCGCATCGCAACAACTCTCATAGTTTTCAAGAACTGCAACAGAACATTCCTGATTAGCCGGCAGCAACTCCATGCAGCCGCTTGCTGAGAACGGTCCAAGTGCTAAGACATGAATGAAGGTCTCTTTAAACACCTGCTATACTCAGGTTACTACTGTATTTCCTTTCCTCTGTTGCGTTTCCTTGTATCCTAGAACTCTGTTCTGCGGACCACTTTTATTTTTTCCATCCTGTAGAACCTCCCGTAGACCGCCCTGGTCTAACTTAGCTCATACCGACAGGCAACATACAGGGTGATCAGTATAAATTTGAAAACTTAATAAATCACGGAATAATGTAGATAGAGAGGTAAAAATTAACCCACATGCTTGGAATGACATTGGGTTTTATTAGAACAAAAAAAGAAAAAAAAAGTGCAAAAAATGTCCGACAGATGGCGCTTCATCTGATCAGAAAAGCAATAATTAGCATAACAAATTAAGACAAAGCAAAGATGATGTTTTTTACAGGAAATGCTCAATATGTTCACTATCATTCAGTGTTTTGAACAGCACTGTAAATCATGTCCGGAGTTACGGTGAGGAATTGGCGTCGGATGTTCTCTTTTAGCATCCCAAGAGATGTCGGTCGATCACGATACACTTGCGACTTCACGTAACTCAACAGCCAATAATCGCACGGACTGAGGTCTGGGGACCGAGGTCTGGGGACCTGGGAGGCCAAGCATGACGAAAGTGGCGGCTGAGCACACGTTCATCACCAAACGAAGCGCGCAAGAGATCTTTTACGCGACTAGCTATACTTTTTTTTTTTGTTCTAATAAAAGCCCATGTCATTTCAAGCATCTGTGTCAATTTTTATCTACATTATTCCGTGATTTAGTAAGTTTTCAAATTTATACTGACTTTTTGATCACCCGGTGTTTTCAGAGCCCAGTATCGAAATATTCGTAATTGGTGATTTCACTGGGTCAAAGAGTGAAAACATAGCGCTCGTCTGCTCTGAATGTCGTGCTCTGAAAGACATGTGGTACATGGATAGGTATGTGACAAATCACAACCTATCGTGCATTACAGATGGGGGAAGCTCCGTATTTCCACAGTAAGTGATGAGACACAACAACACGTTGCCTTCTAGTGGTTTCCGTTCTTCATTTATTATCGATGGATCCTTACGACAATAGCGGAAGAATAACAAACCAGCTTCACCGTCTGCGAGATGCTGTCCCAAGTCTCGACAGTCTATCCTTTCTCTAAATTACTTATGTCAGGATTTTCGAATATATGCTATAATGATTTCCAGTAAGTCTTCGTTCCACTTGTACGCATTCCTTACCACTAAATGTGTCCACAACGCCACTAGGTAGCATTCAGTCTCCTAAAGGGCAGTGGTCATAATACATCCATTCCTGTGTACATTGCTCATAGGTACTGTTATTTTGACATTTTGTTGTGTGCATTATCCATATATCGTAGGCAAGAATCGTTGTGCTACAATTTGATTTACGTAACAGAGAAGGTTTCCAGAAAACTGAAACCTTTTGCTCTAGCTGTAGGAAATGAAAGAAGGGACCGCCTCATTTCACTGCTCTATTATATTTTTCACGAAGAAAGAAACATTCATTGGCAGCCAGGGAGAGATGGACTTTGTGTTACAGCCCTGCGTCTGGATTGTTACCTTGGGTAAAGTGCCAGAAGACGCCATACCAGCACCCTTGCTATAAATCTCGCTGCCCCCTCCGGGTCACATATCTCCTGCCCGCAACGTATTGTCAGCTTACAGGCGTGACCCGCAGAACGCATTCCCGTCACGCGAAGACTCTCTATTGCCCTCCGAATGTTGGGTGCAGCTTACCGTGAGAATAGTGGGACAATGTCCACCGACTTGCGGTTTATCTGGGAGAATGTTTCTCGCCGTCTTTTCACCTGGCGTTGACCTGTACCAGAGTAACTGTGTCACTATTGTAGAGAAACAAGAACTGTATACGCAGCTGCTAATATGACCAAGCATTAGCTATACAATTTGTTGGTGGCACATGAAAATTTGCCCTAACGGGCCTCTAACACTGATTTCCCGCTTTCCGAGAGCGGTTGCCTTAACTATTAGGCCACAATTGCTCAAATTTCACTAATACATTGGTTAAATAATAAAAACACGAACGCTGAACACTGTATTTGAAACCAAAGCAAGGCTTGCGACAGCAGCCAAATGTGTCCCACTGTGAGGGAAAAGAGAATCACTGATATTTTGCGAGCACTGTAGGATAAAGTAGACGATGTTTGGCACGTGGAAGTTTGAGTCGATTTGGGAGGTATGCAAGGATAGCCAATTTGTTGAGGTGAACGCTCACGAAAAACAGGAAATCCGGGTCGAGTCATGGCCCACCTCAAATTATCATGTGTAACGAACGAATTGTGCAGCTGATGTTTAGTCATATTCGCGACAGCGAATACATTTCTTGTATTCTTGACAACTGTAGTTGGCATAAATGACCGTTTCCTTCAGACATACGTATATGCCTAAAGGGCACTGCATTGGTGACATCGCTAAACACGGAAAGAGCACATTACATTGTAGAGAAATACTGACATGGTAGCAGCAGTATTTGGTGTGGGGGTGAATTCAAATGTTCAAATGTTTGTAAACCGATTGGACCAAACTGCTATGGTTATCATTCCCTAGACTTACGAACTACTGAGACTAACTTCTAATAAGGGCAACAAACAAACACACACCCATGACCGTGGGAGGACTCGAACCTCCTGTGGGAGTAGCCGGTTGGGCTTGTTTAGTTACAGTAGGCGTCCAAGGAGAAATAATGTAATATAATTTTTTAAGCCGACTCACAGTAGTGGAATGCTTTATTCATAACACATTGTAACATGTGGCATCTAAGATTTTTCTTAAAAAAACAAACGTGGAATGGTTGGCAGCTGTCAAAGTGCAGTGTTGTTGATTGATAAGTAGGTATAATGTGAACGGAGGTGGAGGTTAACTTCCAGGCAGGTAGCATGCCAGATTGAGAAAGACCAAGTAAAACTGATGGGTGAGGAGGATTTGAAGTTGTGAAGGAACGAGGATAGGATGTCCTGACCTTGAATCGAAATCAAAACAATGTCAGTGAACCTGAACTAGTGGTATGGGGTTTTGGGAGGCTAGAAAGGTTCCCTCTAGATAGCCAATAAATAGATTGGCATAAGATGGTGTCATATGGGTGCCCATGGCTTCCTACAAAGGAAAAGTAATTGTTTGTTAGGATGTAATTGGTAAGGGTTATAAGGAATGTGATATTGGGCTTCTGGTCTGATGCTGCGAAAGTTGTTAGAGAGCAGCAAGACCATGGGCATGTGGGATATTTGTGTATAAGGAGATGGCATCGACTGCAACAAGCAAGGATGAGTCGGTGAAGGAAGTGGATGCATCTTGGATGGGGCAGGCTAAGGATCAAACAATTGGTTGTAGGTGGTCACCAACAAGGGCTTAAATTCTTTCAGTGAGAGTACAGTCACCGGCCACAATTGGGCATCGAGGATTGTTAGTTTTATGGATTTTTGGAGGGGCTTGTAAAAGATAGGTGTGCGGGTTGTTGTTGGGGTGAGGAGGGACGTGGATTCGGGCGACAGGTCGTGGGAAGAGTCGTAAGATTTTAGCAGGTATTGTAGGTCATGTTGGACTTTTGGGATGGAATTGTATTGGCACAACTTGTAGGTGGAGAAATCAGACAATTGACATAGGGCCTGTGCCATTTGGAGGATATAGATCATGAACTGAAGCAATCAATTCTCATTATGTTAACTTAGGGCCATTTGTAATGGAAACCACTATCAGTAATTCAGAATAAATCAATAATGCTTTTAAACACAAACGTTTCGCCTCTTTCGTGCTCCGACATGGGCATTTCTCAGTTGGTATCTATATAACGAAATCACGTGTCTCGTAGACCGCACGAACCTTTTACTATGCACATCATCACCGTGGCTGATGTATCATGAGATCGAAGATCAAATAGCTTATTTTTCTCATTTTTACTATTCTACATATAAGACACTATTCACGGACAGCTGAAATGTGTCCAGGATGGTCCATTGATAGTGACTGGCCCAAATATTTGACAAAATAACCATCAAATAAAAAAAAAATACAAAGAACAAAAATTTTTTAGCTTGAAGGGGAAAAACAGATGGCGCTATGGTTGGCCCGCTAGATGGCGCTGTCATAGGTCAAACGGATATCAACTGCATTTCTTAAAACAGATACCCACATTTTTATTACATATTCGTCTAGAACGTAAATAAATATAAATGTTTTATTTGGAACACTTTTGTCGCTTTGTGATGGATGGAACTGTAATATTCACAAACATATTACTCCCAGTTTTAGACGAACAGTGGGTAACAAGTAGGCTTTTTAAATTAAATCACAGAACGTACGTACGTTTGAACTTTATGTGAGTCATGTACTTCAATAAATGCTCAAAATTATGTCCTTTCAACTTCAATGCATTTGGCAATACGCGTAAAGAAATTCCTCTCAACAGCGAGTAGTTGGTCTTCAGTAATGCTCTCACATGCACTGACATTGCTCTGACGCATGTTTTCAGGCGTTGTCGGTAAATCACGATAAAAAATAGCCAATTTTCCCCACAGAAAGAAATCCGGGGGTGTAAGATTCGGTGAACCTGCCGGCCATGGTATGGGTGGTGCTTCTACGACCAATCCATCTGTCATTAAATGTTCCATTTAAGACCGCTTCAACTGCACGCGAGCCATGAGCCAGACATCCATCATGTTGAAAGTACATCGCCATTCAGTCACTCAGTGAAACATCTTGTAGTAAAATCGGTAGAACATTACATAAGAAATCAGCATACATTGTACCATTTAGATTGCCATCGATAAAATGCGGGCCTCTCATACTGCCGTACTGTACATTAACCCTCCAAGGTCGCTGATGTTCCACTTGTCGCAGCCATCGTGGATTTTCCGTTGCCCAATAGTTCATATTATGCCGGTGTACGTAACCTCTGTTTGTGAATGACGCTTCGTCACTAAACAGAACGCGTGAAAAAAAAATCTGTTATCGTCCCGCAAATTAGTTTGTACCAAGTGGCAAAACTGTACACGTTCAACGTCTTCGCCATGCAAATCCTGGTGCATAGAAATGTGGTACGGGTGAAATTTATGTTGATGTAGAATTCTCAATACCGACGTTTTTGTGATTCCCGATTCTCGCTCAGTTTGTCTGCTACTGATGTGCGGATTAGCCGCAACTGCACCTAAAACACTTGCTTGAGCATCATCATTTGTTGCAGATCGTGGATGACATTTCACTTGTGGCTGAACACTTATTGTCTCTTTAAATAACGTAACTATCCTACTAAAGGTCCGGATACTTGGATGATGTCTTCCAGGATAACGATCACAATAGCCACACATAAATACCATATCGACCTTATCTGCAATAGGTAAACGGTGCATTTTAACAGGAGTAATATATCACAAAGCAAATACCGCCCGCACTGGGAAGTGTTACGCGATACCACGTTCTTAATTATACGTTGTGACTATTATAGCGCCATGTATCACAAAACGAAAAAAGTGTTCCAAATAAAACATTCATATTTATTGACGTACTTGACGAATATGTAATAATACATTTGGGTACCTATTTTAAAAAATGCAGTTGATATCCGTTTGACCTATGGCAACGCCATCTAGCTGGCCAACCATGTGTTTTCCCCCTTCAAGCTAGAAAAGTTTTGTTCTTTATAGTTTTTTCGTTTGATGCTTATTTCGTAAGATATTTGGCCGGGTCACTATCAATGGACCACCCTGTATAAGGACGTCACGAAATAGGTGTTAGAAATGTATGCAATTACGGTAAGAGTGGTATAAACCAAGTTTGGTTGGTTTATTTGTTCTTCCGTACGTTTGTTCATGCAATTAACAGAAATATAGTTGTATAGTTTAGACCAGTTCCATAAGCTGGTCCATAATGTCAGTATTTCTCTCTCGTACTTGTGTTAACTGAAATGATGTCCATAGAAGCAGGTATATTCACATTCATATCCATTTAATTAGTGAGTGTTGAAGGAGAGAAATGTTCTTCCACCAACTTCGTTTGCCATCTTCACAGTCATACTAGCTTTAGTGTCCGGTGTTGCCCGGTTGTATCTTTATTACTTCTTTGTCACTTATTTTACTCATTTCAGGGAGCTATCATATTGTATAAATAGAATGATAGATGCCAAGATCTAAATTTTCATCTTTTATTTATTCAAGATGACTGGTTTCGAGAATCTATGGTGTCATCATCTGGTCTCATTGACATTAAACTGATTATTATAGTACTTGACATAAAATCTGGTAGGTGTACTCGATGATATACATAAAATCATGTGCTGGTGGATAGTCAGATATAAAGTGGATGACTGGTCAAAATTAAAACAGTAAAATATACATAAAATAATAACCACCATAATGCACATGTCTAGTTGAGCACCTCCATATAACTCAACCAGACATGTGCACTATGGTGGTTATTATTTTATGTATATTCCCGCAAAATACTATGTCCTGTTGGGAGGAACTATTTACCTCCTCTCAAAATACAAGATAAAAGCTGCCACATTCTAAATCAGTGGCCCTAGCGCAAAGCAGATGTTACTTTACCACTCCTTAGCATCTGGTGAATCACTTGAAGCTGGTGAATCACGCCAAATGACGTACGCGTGTTGCAGACTGCAGATGAAAGCTGAGATATGCGAACCGAAAATGCGTAATTTTGTTCTGTGGAGCAGCAACGATTTCATTTATTCAAGCCAACTTCTGATGGTATCTCAAAAAAATGTTCAAATGTGTGTGAGGTCTTATGCGACCAAACTTCGTGGTTATCAGTCGCTAGACTTACACACTAATTACTTGGCTAACTTAAACTAACTTACTCTAAGGACAACACAAACACCCATGCCCGAGGGAGGATTGGAATCCCCGACCGTAGCGGCCCTGCAGACCGTGACTGGCGCGCCGCAGACCGCTCGGCCATTGCGGCCGGCCGCGCATGTCAGAGGAACAGTGTCTAGCACTCCGACGAAATCGGCTAGGACGTGATATAAAAATATATACTTCAGCGTGTACGACGCGAGTATGGTATCCAGGTGTCCCCAGACTGGTTGAATAATTGCCACTAGTGCTACGATGCACTAGGCAGACAACAGCTGATATCGCACGCTTTGTATCAAACTAGGAGACAAGTGCCGGTTATGAAACAAGTGTTCAAACCGCTCAAATATTCCACGTTCCAATAATTCGGAAGATCTAAATGTGTGTACAAATGTTCAAATATTTGTAAACCTTAAGGGACTTAACTGCGGGGTCATCAGTCCCTAAACATACAAACTACTTATGAAATACTTTATACAAAATACGACACAAACATCCATGCCCGAGGGGGGATTGGAACACCACCACCTAGATAGAAGGCCGCGGCGCTCTCGTGTGACGTCAGGCAGAGTAGGTTGCGCGCGCATAGCTGACTGGCTCGCTGCTTCGGCAAAGTGGGCCATGCCCCAGCGGCTACCCAGTCAGCTATGCGCGCGCAACCTACTCTGTCTGACGACACGCGGCCTTCTCTCTAGGTGGTGTTGATTGGAACCCCCGACGGGGAACGGCCTCGCGCATCGCAGCATAGCGCCTCAATGCGCTCGGCCGCTCCGCCGCGGCCATTGCAGTACTACACTCGACCAAAACGGATGTCCGCAAGTGAGCACTCAGCTCTAACTATCCGTCTGCTCTCGGCGGAATCAAAATAAAATTCTAAGTATGAAAAGCGGCTCCTCTCTGCAGACCACAAATATCAAAGAGCTAAAACCAATATTTCGCAAAATGGATAGCTAACTAGCCACGATCCGCTCCCCACACTTTTGTCACCTATCATTTTAAATAGCTTCTTTGAGCCCAAATGCACGTCCTCTCTCGAAAATACCGACACCTGCCGTGTATTGTTCACGCGTCTGTTTACGAAACATATTTACTGTACAACTGACGAAGAAAAAACATGTAAAAAGGTGCCAATCGGACCCGACCGCCCGCCATATCATCCTCTTCCAATGTCGTGAATGGATGAGGTACGAGGAGCATGTTGTCAGCCCATTTTCCCGGTCGTTGTACCAGTTGCATTCGTGAGATAAACTTCGCAGAGACCTCTTGAAAAGTTTGTATATATATATATATATATATATATATATATATATATATATATATATAAGAGACTTAACTACATTGGTCTTAAGTCAAATTCAAATGTTTGTAAAGCTTGTGGGACTTAACTGCGGGGTCATCAGTTCCTAAACGTACACACTACTTATGAACTAGCTTATACTAAAGACGACACAAACACCCATGCCCGAGGGGGATTCGAACCCCCGACGGGGAACGGCCTCGCGCATCCCTGCATAGCGCCTCAATATTCCCGGCCGCTCCGCCGCGGCCTACGGACTTTAGTTCCTAGGCGTACAAACCACATAAACTAACTTAAAGTAAGTTAACGTTCACTCCAGCGCGGCGCAGATACTTGAAGCCCTTGTTTCGGCATGTCCTATGTTTACTATGATTGTCAGTTTCGTCGTGAAATAGCGCTGCAGAATGTCACGCAGTCATTAATTAGCCGCCAAATTGATCGATTCTGCATTTTATGTCGATACCTTAATGAATCTAATTTTTTGGATTATTTTCCTAACTCCATGTTTTCTTCTTCATCTTTTTTCCCCTTACAGTGTGTATCTCCAAACAGTATGGTTGTCCGTATCAGAAGACTAAAATAGCTGTACAATTCATTAGGAAACTTGATAGTGAATTGATGTGAACGCCTTTTCCACTAAATCTCCACCTGATGGACGCTATGGGGCACCAACTCCGCTTCCATGTGGCATCGCCTCCTTATTTACATGAATTGTGTAATTTGTGAGAAACCTGCAGAAACCTACTAGGACTTTTCAAATCCATGTCACGCAGAATCCCTGCTGCACTGCCTTTCAAAACTGTACCAATACTCGATCTAGCAGGTCGTCATAAATGCTTGGCCAATGGTTTACTCAAGCGATAGCTTAGACCAGCGCTGGTCATACGCAATAATAACATGTAAAACAATCACATTTATTAACTCCTTGAGACCTGCCACGAAAAATGTGTGGGTGCGGCTTATTTGAATTGTAGCGTTGTACTGTTGCGTCATATAACTGACTGAGTGAGATGGTAATGCAGAAATCACTGCACTTAGTACAACTCTAAAGCAGATCTAAATTTTTGTTGCACATGTGAGACACTGTCTCTTCATTTCCATTATCGCTAGTCGGAAGCTTATGTGTCGAGGAAAGTTTTAATTGTGTCTTACTTATTGCATTTTAACATTAGAAAGAATGTATGTTTGAAAATAGGAAAGGTCTATAGAAGTAATTTTACATTAGTCTTTCGAAAAAATGTTGCGTAGGTACTTTCATAGGTACAGTGGCAAGACGAGTCGTCATATTCAGCCTGGTATCCTCCAGACAAAAGACCCAGACTGGGAGTTCAAAGACCAAGTAATACACCATGTACTGGTAAAAGGCTAGACAGATATTAGCATTGACCTACTGTCGATGATATGCAACACGATTATAGCTCGTGGCAAAAGAATTGCATGAAAGCGACAAAGAAAATACTTAAAGAAGAACAAAATATTTTAAAAGTCATGTTTATATTTGTATGTCAAACGACTTATTTCATGAAGATTATGATGATTCCAGTGCATCTACTGTAGTAATAAATTTTTGTGACAATATGACAATAAATAATTCTTAGCAGTTGATGTACCACTCAGTGGATATTTTTATAACAAAACCCACAGATTTTAAAGTTCTTACGTCTCCTTTAATCATAAATATTAAAGGCTTAAGAAACAAAGCCTGAAATGGAAGTGTAATTGAGATGGAGGCAAACATGTAGACGAAGCCAGAAAGAGGAATGCCTCGCAACCACTTCTCTTTTGATCTGATGCCGTCGTAGTAATTCACTGTTGCGCGCATTAAAAGCATAGCACCGTAACAATAACATGAAGTGTATCAGTACAACTATTTGCCTGGCAGGTTTCCTTTTGTTTTGAAAGTAGCGCCCACCCCCGCGCTGCCACTTGGCCCTTGGAACAGCTGTTTGCAGCTCCCTTTGTGTGCGTCTGCACACTACCTAATTAACGTGGGGGAAAATCTGTTGGCGAGTCGCCTCTCGCCTCCACTTCTCGCAAAGCTGAGGTGATAAAAGCTAAAACGTTCTCTTGTGCACACAGCGCTGTGGTGCTTGGTGAAAGTTGGCCCTCTGCATCAGATCCCCGTCTACTCCATTTGTACAGGGAGCTACCAGCAACACAGAATAAACACTCTTATTTTAACGCTTATGTGGTATGTGACAGTAAATCGCTTCTATGAAATCAAAAAGTTATCACAATTACTTCAATTTCCTCTGCTTCACCACCCTTATTAGATATCTGGTAGGGGAGAGCGGGGCAAGACGGGGTACTTAAGCACTTAACAATTTTTTGTAGGCTTACAAAATGCTCTAGTAAAATACCAGATATACCACCTTAAACTTCAGTATTTCTAGAGTTTATAAAAAAAGATACGACAAAAATTGTTGGTATTTAAAAAAATATTTTCCCAGCGTTTACCAAGTAACCCATCTTGCCCTACAGTGAGGGCAAGATAGGGTACGTAGGTGAGGCAAGATGGGTTACCTCAATACTGTATAAGGCAAAGGTAATTAAATTATTCAATAAACACAGGTTTACAAATTTATAAAAGAATCATTATAATATCTAATGAAAATGCATGAAGTAAACATTGCGTGATGTTAAAGTTCAGTTTATTGTTATTCAGTTATTATCGTCGTTTTGTAAGCAAAATTAACACACATGATGTATCTCGGCATCCTCGTCCTCTTCTCCCTCACATGAACAGTGAGCCCATTTTATGCAACAGACGCATGACACCTATCCTTCTGTTGATTGCGGGTAGAAATAGCCGCAATACAAGCATGCAGTGTCATCTCCTTCTAATGTGCTTTCTTCTTCAATTTTTATCTTCTTTGCCAAGTTCATCATTGCTTTTTTATTCTTCCCACTTTTTCCTTTACAAACAAAGAGGGATTGGATTTTTAACAGTCTTTTCAGGTGAATCTTTTCTTTTTGTTCCATCTTTTTTCCAGGCCTAAATTTACTTGCACTCTCCAGGAATTCTCTTCTGTAAGGGGAGTTAGTAATAACAACAGTTTTTCCTTTTTTGCGGTCTGGTTTTCGGTTGTTTTTCTTTCCGACATAAGGGATCGGGACAATCTGTTCAGGTGAAACAGCAGATGACCTTAATTGATTGGTGCTATTCTCCTAAGCTTGCTTGTTTGTAGTGTGGTAATTGGAGTTATCATTCCAAAATGAGCCCCTGGGCTTAGGCCTACAGCAAGCGCATCTTGCTTTTTAGTACCGGTTTGGTTGACAGGACCATCGCTTGTCTCTGACATAAACTGCTTAGAATGTCCATGTTTTCACTGTAACAAATTACACAGGATTTAAACGTAAAGGGTTTCCCCAATAATTATAATTTTTCCTGCTTAACAATCCAATGATATGGCCATATGTGCATTATATATTGATAGATTGTCTTCCATATTTCATCAAGTGTTTCTAAAAGTTAGGTTTTTCAGGATCCCACGTGAGCTTGTCTTGGGTTAGGAAGAGTGAAGGCATGCGTCTCAAGATAAGTATATAAAGACTGCTTATGGACCAGTAAGTCATCAAATGTCACGTACTGCATATGGTCTGGCAATAAATGGACTGTAAACCATCAGTTAAATTCAATTATCTCAGATTTCACAGAATGTACGATAAGAGTAGTGACTGATCAGTTCTAACAGCGATTTCCCACTGCACGCACACAACGTACACTTTTAACAGGTCAAGCGCATTACACTGGACTCGCATTCGGGAGGACAGCGGTTCAAACTCGCCTCACGCCATTCTGACATAGGTAAATGTTGCGATGGATCCTTTCAAAGGGCACGGCCGATTTCTTTCCCCCTTACTGACAGAAACTATCCGAGTTTGTCCTCCGTCTCTAATGACCACGATATCGATGGGGCGTTAAACCCTAATCATACTCTTCTCCTTCCTTCTTCAAGCGCAGTTTGTTCCACCTATGCTGTCGAGTAACAGTCGCTACACTCTTCATCACTCTTGTCAATAACGTTGCCATCACTATCAGATAAGTCTAATTTTATGTAATAACTAGCTGTAAGTCCGGCGTTGCCCGGGTGTTTATTTATCCTACGCTCTCGTAGTCCACATCCCCTTTCCTCACATCCACCTCTTTCTCTCCCATTTCTCTGTTCGTTTCCACCTTTCCCTCTCTCGGCAAAGTTTTCTGCAAGGTACCCTCTGTCATGCACCATACAAACATTTATGTACCCAGTGATCTTCCTGTTGGTTTAAAGATCATGTGTGCAAAATTCATAAAGATTGGTGCCAAATTATGCATTTTGTAAAATTACGTAAGTACCCTCCAACATGCACCGAACAAAATTCTATACAGACAGTGACATTGTCTTGTTTTTAAGGTCGAGTGTGCAAAATTTCATCAATATCGGAAGAAAACTATAGATTTCTATGCAATAGAAACGCTGGGTCACATTGAAAAACACACTTTGTTGTTCTCAAATATTCCAGTTTTATTTCATGCAAACTTTGTTATGAGAACAACGAAAAAAAAAAAAAAAAAAGAAAAAAAGAAAGAAAAAAACGGAACGGTGAAATCGGTCGAGCCGTTCTCAAGTTATGGCGCGACCAAGGTATTTAGGGATCCATTTTTACGTTGCAAGGTACCCTCCCCCATGCACCATATGAAACTTAAGTTAGACGGTGACCCTCTTGTTTTGAAGGCCAAGCACCTACCACAAAATACTGTTTTAGCCGACTTTTTCTGTCTATAAACTACATTCCTGCCAAATTTCAGCTTCATAGTTGAAGTAGTTTTCCAGATTTCCTGTTTAGGTCAGATGTTTGTAGAGGTTCTGGGACTTAACTTCGGAGTTATCAGTTCCTACACTTACAAACTACTTATGAAATAGCTTATACTAAAGATGGCAAAAACATCCATGCCCGAGGGGGTATTCGAACCCCCGACGGGGTCGTGTTTAGTCAGTGAATGAGTGTCCTTTCGCTTTCAGATAGAGATTTAAAAACAGATAGCTTAATTTTGGATGCCAGAGAATTAAGGGAGACTTGCAGACAAAAATAAATAGTTACATGCAAATCTTTAATGCTAAGTTTATTTGATACAAGGTCATGCCTGATGCAACCGGTTTACGGCATTTAAAGCGAAACAGTTGTGAGCAGTAGACTTCGTTTCATCATTTTGTGATAGGGGTGGGTCAGTTACAAAACACTTCATAAACGTCCGAAATTACATGCAAACGTTGTTGCAGGTCCCTAACTACTCCCATTTTCCAATAATTTACGCATAAATCGGGGTATTCTCACGCGGTGGCCTCTCATTATTTATGACGTCAATCTACTGAGCTATGTGTCGTGCTCTTTTGTTTTTGGGTCAGAAACCTTCGTGGGCGTACGCTGAACAGATCACCAAAGTTGCATTGCAATCGAATGAATGGTTTATGAACACAGAGGACATACAGACAAACATTCATTTATATATATATATATATATATATATCAGGTTTTTTTGTACCTTCTGAGAACATGTTAAACATTTTTAACGGAATTCAGCAGCTGGGACCCGAAAACAATATAAACGATAAGGTTTGTCACTTAATGCATCTTACGCAATTTTGTTATATAATATTTAATTATTGATCAGGTGTCTGTTTTTTCGTACATTTCCTAAAGAACAGACACCATATCAATAATTGTATGTATGCCCCCTACAGGAAATTCTCAGTTTCTGTCGGTATGCAGTAAGACGCTCGATCCATTGCGGGGAATGCATTTCGGCTGCGAGCAAGAGGAAGTAATGGGCATGAGGTACAACTGTCATATTGCGTGATAAAGTGAGAATTTGGGCAGTTTGGGGAGCGTTTCTGAATTTCTTAAATGGACGCCGGCGCGATAGCTCAGAGCGTTCGGTCTGAGGATAGGTCTGACGAGGATAGGAAAAACGCGATCCCCACTACCATAAAGGTCTGATCTACCCGAAGTATAAAACGGGGAAAGTGATTAAGACTACTGTTGGCCCAAAGCGGGTAATCCGGGTTCGAATCCCGGTCCAGCAGAAATTTTATTGTATTTATTTCAGTCCTCTGCAACGGTAGATATATGTGAATGTTTCGAATTCATAGTAGGCGCGCGTAAATGGCCATACTACGGATTGCGCGGCCGCTCCTCGTCGGAGGTTCCAGTCCACCATCGGCCATGAGTGTGTGTGCTGCAGTTACCTTTAGTAGTTTTTACGTCTAGGGACCGGTGACCTCAGTAGTTTGGTCTCTTAAGTTTACAAACATCTGAATTCAGAATATTTAATGCTGTTGGCCGTACGAAGTTTCTAATAAGGTGCTAACTGATCGATGTCATAATTATGAATGACAATAAAGTAAACAGTGTGGAAATAAAGGGGAGCAACGCAATATTAACGAGAATAAAATCTATAAAAACTATAAAACATATATTTCAAATACGCATTTGATACAAATATAGATACTATCTTTATTAGTTTAATTAAAAATCAAACAATGTGCGTTCACATTATGTAAAAGTCTTGACGATGCTTAGTCTTCGGTCTAGCGTCACATATGTAGTTTTTAAAGTACCCGACTGTTGGTACAGTGCTCTTGTGATAAGTAAAAAAAGTGCAGGTGGCTTATTTTCAGTGAGGTCACCGTAGCTCCAAGTAAATGTTTGTGGCGTTACCGACTGATCAGTTCAAACTACTCAACCGTCTGCAACATCCATCCTGTTACGGGTCACCTATATTGAAAAAGAATAAAAGAGCCTTCGGCAGCCTGAAACGACACACAGACTGGAGGCCGAAAACTTCGGCTGTAGGATGTTTCGACGGGGAGCATCTTACAGGTTGGTTTAGTAGGCGAAGTTACCAGCGGAAGACATCCCATGTTTTAGAGATAATCTAAGGTGAACACGGTCCGCTGCGAACTTTCTTACTGGAGAAATACCGCTTCTGGACGGGAGGGACCGACGAGTTCAGCCGATGGTCAATGTCGTAACTCGGAGAGCTTTTAGCCAGGCAGGTTGATGGTGGCCGTGCTACGAAGCGGTGCGCCGAACGAATGTCAAGGAACGCACCCGGCTGAGAACTCGTGGTTACATGCACTGGCTCAATGGGTGCAATTTCTAAATTCAGAAAATACCTGGTCTGGTAACTTAAGAATGTAAACTGCTGAACAGTTGTATAAATTGGCAGCAACATCGAGGAATAACCTTCAAAGAGTAAAAATTTTCGCTATGTGTGCCAAAGAAAGGAATTTTTTACTGTCAATAAAAACGTCGGTTGCCTCGAAATGATATCACATCACTTCGGCGGTGAATGTTTTACTAACGCTGCTTGTTTAGTCATACAGCTAGGAGATTCGACGAACCTCTTATGGAAGTGATCATCCGATAAAGATGAAGTAATCATCTAACATTACACACAGGACCCTCACTGCAAATATATAGTTTTCAGTTTACTCGTTCGCAGAATGAAAATCCGCAGTTTGCATCAGAGCCACTTTTACATTCACCTAAATGTACGAAATCCTCATTCCAGCAATTCGTTGCCGCATGTTATATTAAAGCCACTGAGCGATTTCCAGAGAAATAGGACTTTCCTGATATTTTTTAGCAAGATAGTTTTGGCTGTTATGCGTATTTGAGTACATTCCCGTACACGGAATTCGGAGGCCAGCTGAATACCGATGATGAGAAATTCTGGTAATTCTTTTTATCTTTGTTCTCTCTGGAATACGGAAAAACATATCATTTCCGAGCATAATAAAACTAAAAAACCGGATTCATAATATTACAAATGCACATAGCAATTACATTGTGGTATGTTTTAGCGTGTAATGTAGCAGAATGCCTAAAAAAAGCATACAGAAAACATCGTAAGAATTTACTTAACACGATTATGTCTTTCGAAAGCGGTTTCACACAGTACAAGACTACCAACAGATTGCAAACATTCTGTCTACTACAATTCGAAATCGATTTCTTCAACTATCAGTTATACAGTTGACAATGGAAAAGCAGTGCCGGCCGCGGTGGCCGAGGGGACTGAGGCGCTTCAGCCACGGTCTGCTCGGCCACTACGGTCGGGGGTTCGAATCCCCCTCGGTCATGGATATTTGTGCCGCCTTAGGATAAGCTAGTTGATAAGTAGTTTGTAAGTTTAGGGACTGATGACCCCGTAGTTACGTCCGTTGAAAAAAAAAAAAAAAAAAAAAAAAAAAGGCAGTGTTTAGCCTCACATTAATCTCCTTATGCATGACTTCATATGTTGCATATTGCATATATATTTCCAAAGTATGGTCTACCACTAACTGTTAGCAATATTTATTTTCAGTCGCAAGGAATGGCCGAGTGGTCTAAGACGTCATGCTACGAACTGGGCGGCTGTCCCCGCCGTAGGTTCAAGTTATCCCTCGGGTGCGCGGGCGCGTATGTTTGTCTGTGTGTGTGAGTGTGTGTGTGTGTGTGTGTGTGTGTGTGTGTTGTCCTTAGTGTTGTTAGTTTAAGCAGTTTGTAAGTCTAGAGACTGATGAGTATAACAAAAAAAAAAAAAATGTTTGTTAAGCTTATGGGACTTAACTACGGGGTCATCAGTCCCTAAACTTACAAACTACTTATGAACTACTTACGAACTAGGACGGCACAAATATCCATGCCCTAGGGGGGATTCGAACCCCCGACCGTAGTGGCCGTGCTGACCGTGACTGGAGCGCCTTAGTCACCTCGGCCACCGCAGACTGGTCCAATACCTTCATAAAATATAAACATTTTTAAAATTAATTTCTTTCACATTCACTACCATTATTTCGGCTATCAGCCATTCTCAAGTGCACCATAGAAATTCAAATATATCAGGCATGTCAGAAATTTGTAAGATTCTATGTGTTAGATGAGAATGGCTGCAGACTGAAATCATGATCGTGAATGTCAATTAAAATAATTATTGTAAACAGTCAAATGGCCAACATTGCATTTTTACATTTAAAATCCAAACCAAGTGAACAAAGTTGTAGGTGAAAATTTTATACTTGAAAATTTAGAGGGAGGTCGGTGTCCTCTGTATTAAATATCGAGGGGTAGTATTAAGTACCACCATACAAATTAATGAAAGCTGAAATTCATTTGTAAGAAGTACCAGAAGGTAACACAGACAATTATGCCAGAATTCCTTTCAATAAATTTTAATAATCGGCCTGAGATGTCTTTTAAAAGACATCTCAGGCGGGTAATGAAAGTTTATTGAAAGGAATTGTGGCATAATTGTCTGTGTTACCTTCTGGAATTTCTTAAAAATAATGTATTTCGGCTGTGGATGCTCAAATTATAAAATAGTTTGTTATTTGTGAGAACTACGAGTAAAAGACTTAATCGTGATACTTCAGGAACGTGTGATGTATCTGCATAGGATACCAAATTCAAGGGCGTATACAGCGGATCTTGAATAATGTTCGTCATTTATATCCATCACAGCTATCGATAATGTCAAGCGAGAATATGGTGGTCAGCTTTCAACGTTCCGATAGCTGACCGGGCAGACAGAGAACGCTGTATTAAGTGGAAGAGACTGAATTGTTATTTTGTATAATGAAAGAAGGAAGGTTAGCATTTACATTACATCGATAATGTGGTCATTAGAAATCATACACAGTCTCGGTTTGATTTTGTTAAGGATGGGGAAGGAAATCGGCCTTGCTCTTTTAAAGGAACTATCTAGGCATTTGATTATAGTGGTTAGATAGTTCCTGAATGTCGGTTGAGGGGTCTGAAACACCGTTCAAAAATGTTCAAATGTTTGTATAGTTTATGGGACTTACTACGGGGTCATCAGTCCCTAAACTTACAAACTACTTATCAACTAGCTTATCCTAAGGACGGCACAAATATCCATGCCCAAGGGGGTTTCGAACCCCCGACCGTAGTGGCCGTGCAGACCGTGACTGGAGCGCCTCAGTCCCCTCGGCCACCGCGGCCGTCCTCCACATGCAAGTCCAGTGGGCTAACCACCGTGCCACCTCTGTCGGTTATATACTGAATTCCTCTCAAACAGCTGCCGATGACTTTGGAGCGTGCTGGGACTCGACTTGTATGTAAGGACTCACATTTCCATTTATATTTCCCTTCACATTTGTGAACTATTTTTATGGATATAACTAGTGAACCCAGAAGTGCTTGGTAACTGTTAAATATGCACGGGGATTGTAGGTAGATCCTTTACTCCTTCCATTAATCCCTTTGCGCATGACATCATCTTTCTGCCCATTTCTTACCTTTCTCTTTGTCCTCTTAGTCTTCTCTGTATTAGCTAGCTGCAACCAGCATTACTTGGCTATTTATTTATTCAAATGTATTCAGCTAGTCTACACATTTCTGTCTCTCTTTCTCTACACCTTCTCCCCCAACCACCCCATCTTCCTCCTCCACCTCCTCCACCTAACCACCCACCGAGATAGATACGTATTCAGGAGGATGATGCTTCAAATCAACCTCTGGCCAAACAGTTTTAGATTTTCCGTGATTTCTGTAAATCTGTCCAGGTAAATGCAGGATGGTACCTTTGAAAGGGCACAGCCAATTTCCTTCCCTAACCTTACACAAACAACCTGAGCGTAAGCCCCACTTCTAATGGCCATACTGTAAACAGGGAGTATAACTTAAGCTGCCTTCCTTCCTAACGTTCCGCTCTATCCAGCCATCACTCCCCCTGCATTTATTGTTACCAACACTGTTCTATGCCAATACTCCCTTTCCTATACATGAAAATATATGTGTGCCAAATTTTATGATGATTGGTCAACCTGTGTCAAAGTCTAACATTCACCAAACTAAATCCTTTGTAGACTGTGCTGTTTTACTTGTTTTGAAGGTGAAGTGTGAAACATCAATAGTTCAATAAAATTGTAAATTGTTGTCGACATCTATTGAAGTACCCCTCACCATGCACTGTATGCATTCTTATGTACACAGTGCCATTTCTCTATAAGACGTCAAGCAATATCGAACTCCTTACATCCTATTTCTAAGTTCTCCGTCGTAACGTACGCCTTTATACGATTCATTTGATAACTACCATGTTATGTTTGAGATGGTAATTATCCATAGTAATTACTGCAATTGCAAGGACAATTGCGCTTCATGCGCAACCTGCATTGGAGGCTGGCGTAAGACGATCACATTAACACCTCCCGACACCAATTTAAAAAATTGCCTACAAACACCAGGGAGTTGATTTGAAAACAGTCGATGTAGAATGCGTCGAAAGCTAACGGCGGAGGAAGGGGGATCTTTTTAGCAACATTAGGTAAGTGTTGCAGCTACGAGGATATAATAGCCTTTCGACGACTCACAGCTGCATCCCGTAGATATTGTTATGTGTGAATACTACCCCCACCTCCTTTTTTCAACAAATCACTCCATTTTTAGAGCTGCCATAGCCTTTCTTAAAGGATTTATTTTATTGGTGTTGTGATAGTTTGGTTACTTCAAAATTTCTTACAGTGCCTCTAGTTAGCTACTGGAGCATTGTACGCAATGAGCACTTACCTGCGAGTGGGAACACTAAAACTTATATGCGACAAGTTTGACGTGTTCACATTTTTTTCTCGGCTGGCTGTGTTCCGGTGAGGAAACGCTCTGTCAAGCGAAACTGTGAATCTGTGCAGCTCTGAGACAGAGACATAGTATTTTGCAATGCCTATAGTTTGAGCTGCATTCGTCTATGCAGATATGGCTCTCAATGGAGCGGATGAGTGGGCATTGCTGAAAGTCCATAATCTATAGTTAACACCTGTGGGCGACAGTGAGCGACACACTAGTGGACTGATTGTAATCATTGTACCATACTAATTAGATTTTGACTGGGGAAAGAAAGCAAGTCTTGACTTCACTGAGAGAGATAGAAAACTGATGACTGATAAACCTCATTCTTGACCAATGTGTTAGGCGTAGCCTTATTAATATTTGTCAGAGGACGTAGGCCGCGGCGGATTAGGCGTGTGTACTGGAGCGCCGTGCCGTTCGCCGTCGGGCATTCGATTCGCCCTTCGGGCATGGGTGTTCGTGTTGTCCTTAGGTCAGTTTACCTTAGTTTAAGTAGTTTGTAAGCTACGGACTAATAACCACGCAGCTGAGTCCGATAGATGTACAAGCATTTGAACATTTGAAGACGACGCAGCCGTCTCATCAAATGGTAGAGTGCTTGTTTGTCATGCACAATAGCTCTTTTCAATTTAGCTTCCCCACATCGATTCAAGAAATGAATGTTTAAATCTTTGTAAAGGCATGGGACTTAACTATTCTGGTTTCAGTCCCTAGGCTTACAAACTAATTAAACTAACCTAACGCCAAACACACACACCAATGCCCAAGGGAGGACTCGATCCTCTGACTGTGAGCAACCGCGCGATCCACAGCAAGGCGCCTTAGTACGCTCGGCTACTCCATCGCGGCGCCCACATCAGTAGCACTAACAATACATAGGTTTTCTCGTTAATGCGGCAGCCTCTATTACGACCATAAATTCAAGTGTAGCTGCAGAACATCAGTCATCCGCCAGTTTTATAATAATAGATACTTTTTGGTAAATTATCTCTGACAGTAATTTAACATTAATGTGTTCGATTTTTCGTGTCAAAGTGACGCAAATTACAGGACTGAGTGTCATCCATAAATACTCAATATTTTCTTCGTCGAATTACATAAAAATATTTTCCATTCATAGCTTACATTTCAGTTTTAGTGTAATAAACTCATTGTTCAGTAGAAACAACTTTTACCGAAATACTGCTACATACCCCACTCCTGTACCCAGCGAGGTCCATTAACAGATTAAGCATTTTTATTATTGTGTCGTCAGACGGGTTGTGGTTTGGTTTAGCAGCAGCTAATTATCTCTTACTGCCATGAACTGAAACGTACTCTTCCTTCTTATGTCTAGCCTGATGTCTCAAGGTAGACCTTTCCACCTTCCAGAGCCGACTATTTTGGGTACAATTTAATGCATATCAATCCGCGCACATAATCCAAGGTAAGAAATATCACCTATGAAAGTGTATAAACACACCGACGGACCGTGACGGCTTAGACCTCTTGTTTTAAATGTGAAGTACCGGTATGGAAAATTTTACGGCAGTCGGATGAATAGTATGCCAACACATAGTGGTTATGTGTATACAGAATTACGAATTTAGATTTTTTTCCGATTTTTCAGCTTTTATTCGGGTTTGCCGCAATTTTTCTATTTTCTAAGGCACCCCTGTATTAATCCAAATAAAACGAAACAAACTGAAATCGCTTAAGTCATTTCTGAGTTTTAGCGATAATGTCACTGCGATTTATTTGTACATAAAGGGTGTTCATTTTATTGAAGATATTCAAATATCATGTCGGATCTAAAAAGGTACAATACTAATTTGTTTGTGTCAGAGGGGGACATCCAATGGTAGTACACTCGCCCACCTTCACCCAAGTACGTATGTGGGTGGTGGGGGGCATGTTTGAAATGTTCAATGGGAAAGCCCAGTTTTCATCGAAGATTACGATTTTACGGCAAAACTACAGAATATTAAAATTTGTACTGAGATGAGGGGAAACAGTCGCAGTATATTTTTAAAAAATGCATGTTTTCAACCATCAGCTGTTTATTACAGTTATAATCTGATCTGTTTCGTTTCTAAACCCTCTTCAGAATAGTCTGTTAAAACTGATAAAGGTGAATTACACACGAATTAAAATAAAATACATAATATAACCAAGTAGTTTCATCCAGAAAATACTTACAAACTAAACAGACTGATTAAGTTTATACAATATCTGCTACTTAGCCTATGCTTACATGCAAGTCAATCAATAAAAAATTTGTAACATGGCACCTGACTGCAAGTCTCGATGACAAATAAAAACAGTCCAGGATGTGTTATAGTGAACCAGTGTCAACGAATTCAAAGAGTAACCAACAAAAATATTAAGAACTACATTAGTTGATGTGATAACGTTAGAAGAAATCGAAGTATTCATCATGTCAAAATAATTTATCTTTGACACACATTACATAACATATCTTTGATAAGGTGTCATCACGACTCATACAGAAAATTGTATGTAAACATTATGTAAATAACAGTACGGAAAGTGAAAATAATTAATATGTGCCATAACAACCATTATCTATCAAAGTATAAAATTAGGTAAACCAAATATGCATTAAAAACGTAGTACTAGGGAATATAACAGACTGTTTTCCTGTAACAGAATCATATGGTACATATACATACATCTTTCAATTATCTAAAATTAACATATTATTTACAAGTCTAAGATAACAGTGCATAAAGTGTACCTGTAGACCTGAGGCTACGTAAACAGTCGGAAAGCCCAAGGTTTATAATATTATGCACACCCAGTTATAATACTATGCTTTATACTATCCATTACTCTATCTCTGCAAGTTGATTATAATTGTACGATTCTGTCATAACAGTCTGCTATATTCCCTAACATTACGTTTTTAATGCATATTTCGTTTACCTAAATTTATACTTTGAGAAATAATGGTTACTATGGCATAAATTTATTACTTATCAAGGTCCAAACTGTATTTTACAGAATGTTTATATACCACTCTCTGTATCAGTCGCCATGACACCAATCAAAGTTATATACTGTGATGGTTGACAAAGATAAATTATATTGACACAATGAATTCTTCGATTTCTGCTAACTTTATCACATCAACTGATGTTGTTCTTAATATTTTTGTTGGATCCTTTTTGAATTCTTTGACCCTGGTTTACTATAACACAGCTTGGGACTGTTTTTATTTGTCATCAATACTTGATGTCAAGTGCCATGTTAAGAACTTTTTATTGCGTGTAAGCATGGATAAGATAGCAGATAATGTATCAACTTAAACAGTCTGAGTAGTTTTTAAGTTCTTTCTGGATTAAACTATTTCGTTATATTATATATTTTATATTAATTTGTGTATAATACATGTTTGTTATTTTTATTTAACAGACTTTTCTGAAGATGGTTTACAACCGAAACCGGTCTAGTTATGACTGTAATAAACAGCTGATGGTTTATAATATGCGTTTCTTAAAAAAAAATACATACTTTTCGTCCTAAATATTCTTTCGTTTTCCCAGACATGGTGCTCCATTCAGCAGTCCACAACTGAAATATACATCATGCAGATCAATGCCCATTTAATATTCAATAGCACGGGTATTCATTGGACAAATACATTATGCTAGAACTGACATGTGATTACATTTTCACGCAGTTGGGGTGCATAGATCCTGAGAAATAAGTACCCAGAACAACCACCTCTGGCCGTAATAACGTCCTTGATTCGCCTGGGCCTTGAGTCAAACAGAACTTGGATGGCGTTTACAGGTACAGATGCCCATGCAGCTTCGACACGATACCACAGTTCATAAAGAGTAGTGACTGGCGCATTGTGACGAGCCAGTTGCTCGGCCACCATTGACCAGCCGTTTTCAATTGGTGACAAATTTGGAGAATTTGCTGGACAGCCAGCAGTCGAACATTTTCCGTATCCAGAAAGGCCCGTAAAGGACCTGCTACATGCGGTCATGCATTATCCTGCTGAAATGTATGGTTTCACAGGGACGCAATGAAGGGTAGAGCCCCACATCTGAAATGTAACGGCCATTGTTCAAAGTGCCGTCGATGCGAACAAGAGGTGACCGAGACGTGTAACCAATAGCACTCCATACCATCACGCCGGGTGATCACGAATACACGCTTGCAATGTGCGTTCACCGCGATGTCGCCAAACACGGATGTGATTATCATGATGCTGTAAACAGAACCTAGATTCATCCGAAAAATGACGTTTTGCTACCCAGGTTCGTCGTTGCGTAGACCATTGCAGGCGCTCGTGCCTCTGATGCAGCATCAACTTTAACAGCAGCCTTAGTCTCCGAGCTGATAGTCCATGCTGTTGCAAACGTCGTCGAACTGTTCGTCCAGATGGTTGTTGTCTTGCAAACGTCCCCATCTGTTGACTCAGGGATCTAGGCGTGGCTTCACGATCCGTTACAGCCATACGGATAAGATGCCTGTCATCTCGACTGCTAGAGATACGAGGCCGTTGTGATCCAGCACGGCGTTTCATATTGCTCTCCTGAACCCACCGATTCCATATTCTGCTAACAGCCATTCGATCGCGACCAACGCGAGCAGCAATGTCACGGTACAATAAACCGCAATCGCGATAGGCTACAATACGACTTTTATCAAAGTCTGAAACGTCATGTTACGCATTTCTCCTCCTTACCCGAGGCATCACAACAACGTTTCGCCAGGCAACGCCGGTCAACTGCTGTTTGTGTATAAGATAACGGTTGGAAACATTCCTCATGTCAGAACGTTGTAGGTGTCGCCACCGGCGCCAAACTTGTGTGAATGCTCTGAAAAGCTAATCATTTGCATATCACAGCATCTTCTTCCTGCCGGTTAAATTTCGCGTCTGTAGCACGTCGTCTTCGTGGTGTGTGTGTGTGTGTGTGTGTGTGTTTGTTTGTAAGTCAAGAGTCAGGTGACCATAGCAGTTGGGTCCAATTGGGGTAGATTCTAAAGTTGTTGGATTTATGGCCGCCAAATCAAATTTCAGGCGAATTTTTTTTTTTTTTTTTTTTTTTGTGATGTGTGTGATAACATTGCTGCAGGGTTCAGACAAAGCAATGTAGGTTCACTTTAGATGAGTGGTGCGTAGTTTCAACGCAAGGAAATGGCCTTTTAACGTAGTAGTGTACTAATTGTTTCGGTTTTCACTAAGTTTTAGTTATTTCCTTTGAGCGATGTGTTCTGAAATACCACGTGGACGAGCCACCCAGTAGAGCCCTGTTTCATGTTCATAATTATTAATTAGTGGGCAGCCCGTATTCCTCACTAATAGATTTGCTATTTTTCGAGAGTTTTATGGTATTCTGTGTTTTAATTAGATTTGTCCTTTTGGTGTTATATGATTTATGGAAAAATAATGTAGTGGAACATTAGGTCAAAAATGCGTAGTTACTATGCTGTTCAGTTCATTTTTCCTCGTACCTTACAAACATTATTGCTATTTTTCTCGAGACTTCATTCTGCTGTTAGCCCATCAGTGCATCATGTTGTGCCGTAATTTGAAAACATCGAAACACTAGTTATCACTATCAGTACCTTTATGCCGTATTTCGCGTGAGATTAATTTCTAGTTGCATGCTTTACTTGGTAGAGACTGTAGGAGATGTGCAAGCTTAAGTGCCGGCCGCGGTGGCCGAGGGGACTGAGGCGCTTCAGTCACGGTCTGCACGGCCACTAAGGTCGGGGGTTCGAATCCCCCCCTCGGCACAAATCCAGCGGCTGATAGTATCTTCTGTCACCTAGTACTGTCGTCAATCCGGAAACTACACTTCATGAATTAATTAGATTTTGTAATCTTAAAGAGATTGCGGAATATAACTGTTACGGCCGGCCGCAATGGCCGAGCGGTCTGCGGCGTGCCAGTCATGGTATGCACGTCCACTGCGGTCGGGGGTTCGAATCCCCCCTCGGGCATGGATGTTTTTGCCGTGTTTCGTATAAGGTAGTTCATAAGTAGTTTGTAAGTTTAGGGGCTGATGACCCCGTAGATAAGTCCCATAAGCTCTACAAGCATTTGAACATTTGATTTTCTAACAAGAGTCAAACATTTAGGAATACCCAAAAGAAAAGAAATGTACCGTCCATAATGAGGAGCCTAGAACACCAACACATGAAAAAAAAAAACACAGAATACAAAGAAACACGAACGTATTCAAAACAATTAGTGCGTGTCACATACTAACATACAGTAAGAGAAAGTACACCGAGTGAGCATCATGATGAAGAAACAAGTTCAAAATGTTCAAATGCTTGTAGAGCTTATGGGACTTATCTACGGGGTCATCAGCCCCTAAACTTACAAACTACTTATGAACTACCTTATACGAAACACGGCAAAAACATCCATGCCCGAGGGGGGATTCGAACCCCCGACCGCAGTGGACGTGCATACCATGACTGGCACGCCGCAGACCGCTCGGCCATTGCGGCCGGCCGTAACAGTTATATTCCGCAATCGCTTTAAGATTACAAAATCTGATTAATTCATGAAGTGTAGTTTCCGGATTGACGACAGTACTAGGTGACAGAAGATACTATCAGCCGCTGGATTTGAATTTCCATACATCTGGCTTTCCCAGTATTTGTCCTAGTATTGAGTGCATCCACGGGTTCCCAGTGTTGTGACTGGTAGGGGTTCTAACGACAGTTTAAAATAAGAACAGGCTTGTTTTGTTCTCGGAAAAATTTAATGGATTCCAAGCAAATACATTTTAAACGCTCTCTGCTAAAAACTGTTAAATGTGGAGTAGTACGCTGGAGTTTTGTTCAGTGCAAACAATATAAAATAAAACAGAGCACTACGTACACCAATTTTCCCTCCTTCTGTACAGATCACAATGCGAAGTCGCCAACAAACGAGGAAGCCACTCGGCATCGTCCCAACAACCATCCATTTGCCAGTATACGGGTACAACAAATGCATAATATGCCTATATGTGTGATCGGAAATATATTCGACCCAAATGTTCCAAGCTTTCGGAGTCTTTGTCCAGAGTCAGTAATTTAAGTACTTTTTTTCTCAGGTTTGCAAACTCGGTACGATATCTTCACGTCGTTGTGAATTGTTGCCAGTCCAACGACATCCTTCAAATGTTACCAGTTCTTCAGAGGCGTTTCTGTACACCAGCTTTCCTCTCAGTCTTAGATATTATACACCGCAGAGGCCCGTCACGTCATACACAGACCTCTACCCTGTAAAAAATTTTAAAGCTACAGTCAAGTGAACAGTTAATAACTATTTTTAAGTACTCTTATGTTTTGGCCATTTTCTTTGAATTGTTAAGATGACAATGTTAATGTGAAGTATAGTTTCAGAAGCTGCGCAGCCCTATAAAGGGATATATTTGTAAATTGAAAATCAGAAGCTAATATGAGAATAATTGTTTCTGCACTTATGTGTGTCCGCCATTAAGCAGCTACAGTGCGACGGTTCAGTGCAAACAATCGGGAGGAGCAAACGTTTAACAGTTGTAATTTGAGACGGTCACAGCTGCGTACAAAATTGTAGCTCAAATGAGGAGTAATTTCAGGGGCCGATATTTCGACAGTGTGCTCTTTTTCTCCTGAAATATAAGGCCACGTAAATAACGTTCCATTGTGACATTAAAAGCTCTCGCGTATATATATCTGACCTAGGGGCGAACATGCTGTGATTGGGAAATAAAATTTTACTGTATTCGAAATAAAACGAATTACAGCTATAGCGCTTTATTATCATATGAAACAGTGCTAGCTAATTCATGCACAGTTACATACCTAGAACCATCATGGTCGTCTATCGTTGAAATTTCGAAGATCATATTAAATACTAACTTAACCATATCTACATCTATATCTACATGGATACTATGCAAGTCATAATGAAGTGCATGATATTTCTCTATAGTTCCATTCTGTAATAGCTCGTAGGAAAAAGAAACACTTAAATCGTTCTGTTTTCGATCTGATTTCTTTTATTTTACTCTTCAAATGTTTGTAAATCCTATGGGACTTAACTACAGTGTCGTCAGTCCCTAAACTTACAAACTACTTATGAACTACTTACGAACTAGGACGGCACAAATATCCATGCCCGAGGGGGGATTCGAACCCCCGACCGTGGTGGCCGTGCAGACCGTGACTGAAGCGCCTCAGTCCCCTCGGCCACCGCGGCCGGCTATTTTACTGTGATGACCATGTCGTCCTATGTAGATGGTGCTAACAAAATATGTTCGCATTCGGAATAGAAATTTGGTGAACGAAATTTCGCAAGTAGATCTCGCAACTAATAACGCTTTACTTTTAATGATTTCCTCCCCAACTCGTGCATCATTCCTGTGACACTCTCTCCCCTATATCGCGATAGTACGAGCTGCCCTTCTCTGAACATTCTCTAAATCGTCTGTCAGTCCCACTTGGTAAGGATCCCACAATGCCCAACAATACTCTAAAATAGGACGCACAAGTGTAGAGCTGTTGCATCTTCTAAGTGTTCTGCCAACAAAACGTATTCTTTGGCTCGCTTTCCTTACAATATTTTCTATGTGTTCTTTCAAATATAAGTTGTTTGTAATTGTTACTTCTAGGTATTTAGTTGAATTTACGGCCTTTAGTTTTGACTGATTTATCGTGTAAATGAAGTTTAATGGGCTTCTTTTAGTGACCATATGGATGACTTCACACTTATCATTATTAAGGGTCAATTGCCAATTTTTGCACCATGCAGAGCTCTTATCCAAATAATTTTGCAGCTGTTTTTGCTTTTCCGGTGACTTCACTATCCGATAAGTGACAGCATCATCCGCGAACTGTCTAAGAGAACTACTCAGATTGTCTCCTAAATCGTTTATAAAAATAAGAAACAGTAGGGGCCCACAACACTTCCCTGGGGAACGTCAGTTATCACATTTGTTCTACTCGATGACTTACTGTCAATTACAACGTACTGTGTCCTTTCTGACAGGAAATTACGAATCCAATGGTGATTTTTCATAAGCATGGAATTTGATTAGAAGACGCTTGTGAGGTACAGTGTCAAAAGCCGTCCGGAAATCTAGAAATACGGAGCCTATTTGACATTACTTGTCGTTAGCATTCATCATGTTAAATGAGTAAAGCGCTAGCTGTGTTTCACTAAAACGATACTATCTGAATCCGTATTGACTACAGGTCGATAGGTCGTTCTCTTCGACGTAACCATATACTTTAGTGTTTCTCGTTCGTTCAGTCTGCAAATTTCACAATATCTATATAAAATTAAAGTTCATCTTCATAATATCTTCTACTTTAAAAATCAATTGAAGGAGACGCACGAGAATTTAACGATTGACCTCCAATTCCTAATTGTTGAATGTCAGCAACTTTCGAGACTTGTATCGACTGCCCTATTCACATCGCTGTTTCCAGCGCTAGGAATTCCAATATTTCTGCACGTCGAATTGTTGTTTTATTGTTTGTAGTTGCTTGAGTGAACAGATAGAGTCATTAAGAAGCCACCATTGTCATCGAAGTTACCTGCTAAGACACTATGATTAATTACTTATCTATAGTGAGACCAGAAACATAATTAGCGGCTCTATGCTGATGACGCTGTGGTATGCGGGAAGATGTCTCTGTTGATTGATTGTAGGAGGACACAAAATGGCAGACAAAAATTGTAGTTGGTGTGATTAGTATCAGCTTACTATAAATGTTAAAAAAAAAAAAAGTTAATACAGATGAATAGGAGAAATAATTATGTAATGTTTGGAAACAAAATTATCAGTATACTTCTTGGGAGTCACGGTGACTGCAGATGAGCGTGTAATTTAACAAAGAGTTAAGTAACGGAACCAGCACAAGTTCAGACTAATGAAACCCAGTCGTTGACTTCGGTTTGTTGAGAGAAATTTAGGAAAGTGTAGCTGATAGCTTATAGAGCCCGAGCGTGAAACATTCTTGAATACTCGTCGAATATCGGAGATTTGCAACAGGTGGGATTAAAGGAAGATATTGCAGCAGTTCATGGGCGTGCTGCTGGACTTGTTCCCTGTCATTTCAGTCAATGTTTGGATACAACGGAGATGCATCCAGAACTCAAATGAGAATTTCTGGATGGAAGAGATCATTCTTTTCGGGAAACACTATTCAGAAAATTTGTAAGACGACGTTTCAGGCTGACTGCAAAACGATTCTCTTTCCGCTAATGCACATTTCGCCCAAGGATAGTGATAACAAGACACGTCTGGAAAATTATCAATAAATAGCCGCGGAGGAATAGCTGTGCGCACTGAGGCACCCTGCTATGGTGCGCGCGGCCGTTTCACGTCGAGTGTTCGAGTCCTCCCTCGGGCATGGGTGTTTGTGTTGTTCTAAGGATAAGTTAGTTTAAGTAGTTTGTAAGTTTAGGGACCGATAATCACTGCAGTTACGTACCATAGCTTTACAAACATTTCATTATTTTTATCAATAAATATCCTACAATCTGTCACCCACAGCCACTACCATTTGACGCTCCTAAGGTGGATTAATGTGCTGTCTATGAGGTCCGTTTATCTCCTGTTATACAGCCGTTATTTTTCATGCTTCTTATTTTGATAGGCATGAAGTACACGTACGGATCTATATCACATGCTCCTAATATATTGCACTAGTTTACCTCAGATTGCGTGTAACAAATTGAAATATTGACCAGTCTCTGTAGTCAAGAGTAGAAACATTTTATAGATCATAAAAAAACATCAGAACCTTTTACAGTGTGGAACTACAGATTCTTGATAGTATTCTGTCATAGATTATAGACCAGAGGTCGGCAAGTAATCTTGGATGGGGTCCGGATTCTTTTGAAAATATGTATCGAGATCCTGAAGTAAAACTACATATTCCTTATCACTTTTATATTTTAAATTTTCGTCTCAAACTAATATGAAATACAAAAGATGCGAAATAAAAATGTATAATAATCCAGTGAAACTTATATTTTTTGCTATTTATTTGTTTTTATTTTCACTCACAAAAAATACGAAATAAAATGTGTAGTCAAACTACTATTGAAAACCAGTAATACGTCATACATTAAACTTATTATTTTTTGTTTAATTTTCACTAAAACAAGTAAGAAATACAATGAACTATTAGTAATTGTGTTAAAAAAATCGATGCAAAAAATTACAATTGCGGTCTGTAGCCAGTTTCTTAAAGTTAGGTTCACAAGAGGACCAACTTCTTCAAGGTGGGCGGCCGTTAATCTTGAACGATACTATTCTTAAAGAAATTAATTTTTAAAATGATATTTGACAAATATATGTGGAGTTATACATGGTAGCCGGGTAAATGGCTAGTGTTTTGCAATTTTCATATTTTTCCAGGACATGTTCACTCCAGAATTCGCCAGTGGATTCATTTTTATACGTTTGCAAGGAAATGTCGTCATGAAGTCTATTATCTTCATTTGAAGTAAAGGCTTTGATAGGTAGAACAACTTCGCAGCCACGTCCGGTCATTTTGCTGCTGGAGAAAACTGTAAATATGATTTTTAAGAGCACAGAAATGGTGTTTAAATGAATATTCCCTGACCGCTTAATTAGAGGTGTCAGAGACTGTATGCATATTTATAGAATTTCCTTGTTCATTAGATAAAGTAATTTGCTGCATTCGTGTGTACAGGACTTTCACGCGGATCACCGCCAGCTTGCTTCGTTTTGCCACCGCTCGTCAGCGTACTCTCCAGCGTTGCTCATCATGACAACGACTTATTGAACCTACCTATAATAATCATTAAGGGTTCTAATTATTCAGCACGTAATTGTAAAATTCTAGAAAAATCATAAGGGTGTCTCTTATACGAATTGTTATCTACAGAAAAAAGTATTAAGTGATTTGAATGTGTAACTTAAACATTCAAAATATTTTTGAAATCCAATTTTTGGCCTTCCGCGGTCCGGATATGGACCGCGGTCCGCCAGTTGCCGACCGCTGTTAGAGTATTTTCAATTTATGGAACATAATCTTAACTTCATATCCCATTCCATATGTTAAATTTCTAGCGTTACAACGAATTTGATGGAAACACCATGGAACACTGTTAGGCTCTTCGAAACGTGGAAAACATAGACGTTAACGGAGAGAAATTATCGTACCAAGTATGTGTTAACAGCAAATTGTTGCTTTGTTTCTGATGCTGCAGAGCCGAGATAAGGAGAAATTGGTGCCCTCCTGAGGAAAGTAGGTGATGTTCGCGCGACTCTGCCTGCGGTGCCGGGCGTGCTATTCCGTGCAGCAGCCATGGAGTAAACGCAATGCAGACGTGAATATTGTAACATACAAATGTGTGCTTTTTTATTTATTGTGCCTGATGTCAGAATGACTTCTAACGAATGGACGCGTTCATAATTGTATCAGATAATTATAAGTTGGAGTTGATGTGCAAGTATAATAGTGAAATGTAGTCTGCATGGCCGCTACGGTCGGGGTTCCAATGGATATTTGTGCAGTCCTTAGTATTAGCTAGTTCATAAGTAGTTTGTAAATGTTCAAATGTTTGTAAATCTATCGGAGCAAACTGCGTGGTCATCAATTCATAGCTTACAAACTTCTTAAACCTAGGTAAAGTAACCTAAGGACAACACACACACCCATGCCCCAGGGAGGACTCGAACCTCCACGGCGAGCAACCGCGCGCACCGCTTTAGACCGCTCGGCTACTCCACCGCGGCAGCGTAGTTTTGTAAGTTTAGGGACTGATGACCCCGTAGTTAAGTCTTATAAGCTCTACAAACATTTGAACATTTTAAGGGTCGAACTAATTTCGTAGATAGAGAAGAAGTTCACGCGCTCTTTCAGCTTTCCACAAAATCTGCGATAAAGAAGATCCGGTCACGGATAAGGAAAAATACTACTTGAAGTATCTTTGACGACAAGCTTCAAAAATAACTTAAAAGGTAAACAAATATTACTACTGGGTAGGACGATATGAGAATGCTTGAAGGTCCCAAGCAATATTAGCATCGCACTCCAAACATTCATACGCATAAAAGTTCAAAAATAAATTAAAAGTTACGTTAGGCACAACACATTATTAACCTGTCCATAGATATGCATACTACCGAAACAGTGCATCTTTTAAATGTATTCAGCAATATTACTATTAAATAGTCCTTCATCTAAGAAATCGTACACTCTTCGTACTGCCTTTCGCTAGTGGCTACGGCAAAGAGTGGAAAATTGGCCAGTCACAGAGCGAGGCAGCGGCGTGGTAACACAACCCCCGCCTGAAGCACGTCAACGATAATCAAGACAGATGCGACACGTCAGTGCCGAGTGGCCTGCTTCTGCTGCGCGTTTTTCCTTTGCTTTTTCACTGCAGGCTTTTTTCCTATCTGATGCCCATTCAAGCTACATCTGCAACGCTCAAAAATTGTCGATGGAACAAGATTAAGGATATGTATGCGATATGCTTGCCAGTGGAACGTTTTGGGATCTGGTTAAATGCCATTTAAATCTTACGTTGGTGTAAGACTTTTGTGATAATGTCTTCAAACTCTAAATAGATGCAGACAATTTCTTCTTCTCAAAATAAAACCATCTCTTTGATCGCTAGTGAAGAAAATCTGGAAGAAACGCATCCATTAAAATTTAAAAATCTTTCTGTCCTATCGACTGTCCTTTCATATGGATTCTGCTGTTACATCTTGGCAGTTATCTAATTTAAACTTTTTGACCAGATTCCCTTACGGTCATCGCTTGTATACCATTTTCGAGAATATAATATGAAGAAAACATTTTATCGTTTTGTGGTTTTAACACATAGCGTTTGACTTCATTCGGACGAAATTTAGTTAATTGTTGTACTCTGTAATTGTATTATAGCGCATTTCTGTGCCACTATCTGCAAGAATGGAATATGCACGTTATGACAATGAAAACGAGAATAAATGTAAGAAAATTACTTCGTGAAATATTTTAGCGTAATTTGAAAACGGTTAAAGAAAAGGTGATATTGCTGGCTCTTCGATCAATATTTTTATGCAGATGGCTTGCTATACGACCATTTAACAAGCTTTTTACAGATTTATATGATAAATTTTTACGTCTAAGATGGCCTAGAAACTGCAGTCTATACACTACTGGTTCACTGCTTGAATACCATTTCTTCCGCGCGGGAATGGCTGCGCTGTCTAAGGCGTCATGACTTCAAATGCGCAGCCGTTCCCGCCGGAGGTTCGATCCTCCCACGGGCATGGGTTTGTATGTTGTCCTTATCGTAAGTTAGTTTGTTTGTAATTAAAGGACCGATAACGTTAGCAGTTTAGTGCCTTAGGATTGGAAACATTTGAACCATTAGAACCATTTCCAGACGTTATAAATCCTCTAACGTCTTTATGAAGGTGTAACAGTACCAACTGAACATTATGGACAACATAAATTCTTACAAATTATGTCAATGAATACATCAAAATGTTTGTAAATCTATCGGACCAAACTGCGTGGTCATCAGTCCGTGGCTTACTAACTACTTAAACTAAGGTAAACTAACCTAAGGACAAGGCACTCATCTATGCCCCAGGCGCGCTCCGCAGCTAGGCGCCTTAGACCGCTCGGCTACTCCACAGCAGCCAATGAATACATCGAATCGTCTTCATGAATATAATATATTACGTTCAGAATGCTTAACTATAATTGATATGTCTTGACGGATCACATCTGAAGGTTGTAATGAGAAACTACCATGTGATAACAGTCAGGGTGATTTATCTTGGACGTAATAAAAAGTTACACTGCTGGAAAAAATTTCCACACCTGGAAAGGCGAAGTCGAATTTGATTCGATGATGGCAGAGGTCACCTGGGAGATAGTAGACGTATTGACCATGGTTTCAACGTCGTCCTACAACAGACAGCGTAGTCAGATAGGTGCCAGGGCAACATCTGGGTGAATCCTTAAATAGGGGATGTTTAAAGCCATAAAGCTAAAAAAGATCACTGTGATATCAACGAGTACAGCATTCAGTCGTCCAGTCACCATGAGGCACTCGTGCTTCCTACAGAAAAATGAACGAGTTTAACAGGGATGAAATTGTGGCTTTCCCGGGGGAGGGGTGGTCCTTTCGGAGAATTAGCACATAAATTGGACGTGCTGCGTTGGTTGCGCACAAGTGGTATCTCAATACCGCTTCAGCAATTGATCTGAAAATGTTACCATTTCATGTACTTCATATGCACTGTTTCATCAACAAATATTGAGTGCCGCGGCAGAATAGCGGTGCGCGGCCGTTCGCCGTCGGGGGCTCGAGTCCTCCACGGGGCATGGTGTTTTTGTTGTCCTTAGCATAAGTTACTTTAAGTTAGTGTAAGAAGTCTGTAAGCCTAGGGTCTAATGACCAACGTAGTGAAGTCCCTTAGATTTACAAACATTTTAACATTCTTTTGAGATCTTCAGTTTACTGGAAAACTCTATGCGGGTGTAGTAATTTTTATTTCCGTCAGTGTTCATAATTGCTGGGTGCGCAGTTGAGCTGACGTAAATGTGGTCCTGCTATGTAGAGAAATGGTAATTACAAAATATTGATGATACACGATTAAATGGCTGCCGGTCTCAAGGAACAAAATTGGCCACAAAAAAAGTTATTGACTTTGTCAAGTTATTTAATACCGTTAAACGCACAACGAAAGACAATAAGTAATTTGTAATTCCCAGCAGCTCAGAGTGTATAGTGTTTGTACGTCTAGCAATGTCAGCTGCCTCACGCATCTCCCTAGCTGTGTAAGCACAGCTCGTGATGTTCACACTTCACTTCCCCCTCCTCCCCCCCCCCCCCCCGCTAACCACTCCCCTTTTACCAATAACACACGTGAGGAGAACCGTCTTACTGAAGTACAACCCTAGTCCATCATTTTACAGGCCGATATTAATCACTTTCTGAAGTATCCTATGTTTTTCCTTGGAGTTAAAGCAGTCTCCATGCCAAATTTAATCGAAATCTATCTAGAAATCTGGTCGTCAAAACGTAATAGAGGTATTTTCGTATTGACGAAGATTTCTAGATAGGTTTTGATGACGTGATTAAATAACTTGACAAAGTCAATAACTTTTTTTTAGTGGCCAACTTCGTTGCTTGAGACCGGCAGCCATTTAATCGTGTATCATCAATATTATAATTACTCACCATTTCTCTACATAGCAGGCTTTAAAAGGTCGTATAGTACCGGTTTTTTTTCAATAGGTCCAGCTGTAAAAAATTCCCTTCTAAGATTAAAGTAATGGTTAAAAATTACATACAGTGCAGTTGAAAACTAGTTTACAAAATGGAATGGCATATCGGACATTCAATACGTATCAGTAATAAAATGGGAAGCGGGGATCTAAAAGGTCATCCCTGGCTGTTAAATGGCGTTGCAGTTATTTAGTCACATGTTACAATTGGACGCCCACTACAGGAAGTTCTCAAATATTTGTCTAGATCAGTGTATTTCAACCCGTGAATCGAGAAGCCAGGGGGGGATCGCAAAGACTTCTTCAGAGGGTCGCCGTCACAGGACGAAATTAAGTAGCTACACCATAAAACAACCAGACTAGTGCATGTCGAATACTAGCGGTTCCGTAATGCAAAAACAAATGCCTAAGAAAAGTGAAATGCTTTTAATATAAAATTACACGATTCGTTGGCCATCAGTCCTCGTTTGAATAGGAGAAAGATTGTTTTATAAGTAGTACACCTCCTTAGAAATGAATAAACGAAAGCCGGTAAACTGTTTTCATGTGCCAGGCGATAGCTAAATTTACAAGCTACAATAAGTAATTTTGAGAAATTCGATTGTTTACAAACAGACTATACAGTGGGACATTGTTCAACAAGCATAATTCGCTTCTGAGCTTTACGTGCAATGCGAAACCTCGTTACACGACATATATTTTCTGACGGAATTAATGTAAAATAGGATTTTTCCCATTCTGAAGAAAGGACTAAAATGCATCGTATAACGTACAATACTGTGCGTTTTTATTATTTTTGTATAAGCAAGTAATAGCAACAGAAGAAAATTAAACTGGTTGCCTTTTAAAGTGAAATTTAGTTGTGTTATGATTCAGGGATATTTTTAGTTGGAAGGGGGCCGCATTGTGAAAAATGTTGTGAAACACTGGTCTAGATAAGAAACTTCCTGGCAGATTAAAATTGTGTGCCGGAACCGGGACTCGAACCTGGAACCTTTGCCTTCCGCGGGCAAGCGGACTACCGACTGTGCTATCCCGCCACGAGTCACGATGCCGCCTCACAACTTTACTTCTGCCAGTACCTAACCTCCTACTTTACAAACTTCACAGAAGCTCTTTTGCGAACCATGCAAGACTAGCACTCCTGGAAGTAAGGATATGGTGGAGACATGGCTTAGCCACAGCCTAAGCGATGTTTCCAGAATGAAACTTTCACTCTGCAGCGGAGTGTGCGCTGATATGAAACTTCCTGGCAGATTAAAATTGTGTGCCGGAAGCGGGACTCGAACCTGGGACCTTTGATTAAGGCAAAGGTCCCAGGTTCGAGTCTCGGTTCCGGCACACAATTTTAATCTGCCAGGAAGTTTGCCTAAGGCAAAGGTCGCAGGTTCGAGTCCCGGTTCCGGCACACAATTTTAATCTGCCAGGAAGTTTCATATCAGCGCACACTCCGCTGCAGAGTGAAAGTTTCATACTGGTCTAGATACTTGGAGAATTGCCTGGATCTACACTACATTGAACGGCACACCCTCTTACAGATACCTGGTGTACCTGTTTGATACACAAGGCTCTTCAGGTACTCCCTCGGGATGTGCTGGACTGGTGACAGATGCGACTGGCCCACCGCGATCAATCCAACGGCAGGGAAAGGTTGCCTGCAGATGTGCCCTCACTTGTTTGCTCCATCGTAGTCAAATCGAATGCGGCGACGAATAGGCATGGGAACACCATTCAACAAGTCCGCCAGAACCTCTCGCGAGAATAGAAGATACGTGTGGCCATCAAGTTGGTCCGGGAGAATGTATGGCCCAATTAAACAGTCTCCGCCGGCGCCAGTGACCGTAGCGCTCTCTCATGGCGGTAGCGACGTAGGTTTCCTCTGTGAGTAATGATCCTTGTTTAGGCCCCATGTCAAATTGTCAACGTATCTTTTTACGCTTAATCCTTTATTTTCTTCTGTAATTACTTTGTAAGATATGTCATTTCTTTTCCCCGATGGAAATAAAAAATAATCAGGAAATGGTGGCACAAATGCACGGACACTTGCCTGTGCAATATTTGGGGAGGCAGTAAAGAAACGCCACTGCAGATACTGACAGAACAAATAAATCTGTCGAGGTGTAATTTTCGACATATTACAGTACAAGATTATTTTTTAGCCATTATAGTTACTCAATTATCACTTTGACTCCTTTTTGAGTAATACATTTCTCTATTGACAATGGAAAGAGCTTTCAAAGAAAACGTAAACGATATTGTGTGTTAATCGTAATTCAGCAGTAGCACGACATCAGTGCTGTCTGCCATCAGGAGAAGCGATTCCGGCAGGGTCTACTGCACTGCACAGTTGCAAGGAATCATGCAGCTACATCTACAATGTTATCTGGAAAGCCACTGTGTGGAGCAGATGTTACATTGTTTATTGTTAGCAATTCCAGCTTCTCCTCTTCCATTAGCGTATGGTTCGAGAGGCAATATGACTTCATTTATGCTTCCCTAAGTGCTATAAACTGTAATTTTGTTATTGTGTCTTAGAGAGATATATCCATATCTTCTAGAAATGTATGCTCTCACAGCTATGACAGAAGCCCATAATGTAGCGTCCGATACGCTTTAAAGCTTACTACGAGGGTTGGAACTTAAAGAGTGGCAACACTGCTTTGGAGACTCTATGCAATGCACTCTACTATTTTCGCTGATAGCACACGTTGTTGACATACCTATCGTACCTACGAGCAAATCGACGCCCGTCCCACGTCACAGCGTGTGTACAATTCATGGAAACACAGTCACTTGTGGGTGAGCGGTCTAACGTAACGGTGTCACTATGTTTTCTAAAAAGGAACAACGGAGTTGGATCAAGATTGAATGTGCCAGAGGTCGTACAGCACGACAGTGTCATCAAGGTCCTCAAGAGGAGTGCGGAAAATTGGCATTGCAAGTTATGGTGATACACGTGTACGGCTGCGGCGAACTTTGCGAAAGAAGTGGTAACACTTTTGCTTAACCCATCCATCATTTTGCACGACAATGCGAGGGCGCATACAGCGCAAGCTGTGGCTGCTCTGTTCGGTTCATTGGACTGGAAAATACTGTAGCATCCACCATACCCCCCGGACTTAAATCCTTGTGACTTTGATTTGATTCCGAATATGAAGGAACCACTTCGTAGCATTCGCTTCAGTACTGTTCCAGGGACACGACAGGCAGTAGACCGCTCCATTCGTACAATTAATAGAACAGGCTCTGGACGGACAGTAACAGGTGAAAACATGAAATGCTTTTGTATCGGTTGTGAATAAATAGATGCCACTCTTAAAATTCCAACCCTCAAAAAATTGACTTGTAACAAAGCGTGATGCTCTAACACTGATCTTCCCTATGTCCTCTGACAATCCTATCTGTTACGGATCCCACAATGATGAGTAATATTCGAGTTATGGTCGAACTCTAGAATTGTTCGGACGTTTGTACCAGAAGCCCATCCGTCTTTGATCTGCTGTTGAAGCAATCAGACAACTTGCTCGTGAAGCTACTCAGATTTTCACAACGTACCCTACAGTTAAGAAAGTGGATCTCCTGTTAGTTTATGTTGTACCGGGTGATCAAAAAATCAGTATAAATTTGAAAACTTCATAAATCACGGAATAATGTAGAAATAGAGGTAAAAATTGACACACATGCTTGGAATGACAGGGGGCTTTATTACAACCAGAAAATAAAAAATTAAAAATTAAAAAATGTGCGACAGATGGCGCTTCATCTGACTCAATATGTTCACAATCATTGTTCAAAAATAACTGTAGTCGAGGAATAATGTTGTGAACAGCACTGTAAAGGATGTCCGGAGTTAAGGTGAGGCATTGGCGTCGGATGTTGTCTATCAGCATCCCTAGAGATGTCGGTCGATCACGATAAACTTGCGACTTCAGGTAACCCCAAAGCCAATAATCGCACGGACTGTGGTTTGGGGGGGACCTGGGAGGCCAAGCATGACGAAAGTGGCGGCTGAGCACACGATCATCACCATACGACGTACTCAAGAGATCTTTTACGCGTCTAGCAATACTTTTTTTTGTTCTAATAAAACTCCATGTCATTCCAAGTATGTGTGTTAATTTTTACCTCTCTATCTACTTCATTCCGTGATTTATTAAGTTTTCAAATTTATACTGACTTTTTTATCAGCCGGTATATCGACAACTAGGGTGACCAGTGGTGTGGTAGTATTGTGAAACCTTTTCTGGTAGTGTCTTGCCCTCACTATCAGTCTTTGAAATATTATGAAACTTCAAAGAAGTGGAAGTATGAAGACTGAAGAATATCAACGAGAGATAACAGTGACTGATGAGAGAAAGTAAATAATAATTTTTTCCACTCACTAAGAAGCAAACGTAGTACGTCAGTGAGATCGTCAAAAATATATGTTCCAACACATTGAATCCTTTCCACCTTTCTGTCAATGCAATGGTAAATAAATGGTATAGTAATAACACACACCACAGCCACATCGTTGAGTCGCAACCGGGACGAAAGCCACCGTCAGCAGTCACGGCTAAGGGCCTGTCTTCTCAGCTACCCCAGCAGCAGTGAGACGTCTCTGTGTTAACTTTCAGGAGTCAACGGTCGAGCCAGGAACACTGACCAACTTTCGGGAAGCTTCTGCGGTTCGATCCGCTAAGTTGTGGCAACTGCCGGACCTTGGTTATCGGCGCCTGTTCTCGGCGCTTCGGCGCGCCTTAGAAACGTCGCATCTCCTGTGTGATCAGCATCCAACAGCTGTGCTTACACCTCCGGCTCATTTCAGTGAATAAGCGGCAAGTTCAAAAATGTTCAAATGTTTGTAGAGCTTATGGGATTTAACTACGACGTCATCAGTCCCTAAACTTACTTATGAACTAGCTTATACTAAAGACGGCACAAACAACAATGCCCGAGGGGGGATTCGAACCCCCGACCGCAGCGGCGGTGCAGACCGTAACTGGCACGCTGCAGACCGCTCGGCCAAAGCGGCACGTTACGGCCGTGCATGTCGGCAGAATTTGTCGCAGCTATCACCGGCCCCACCGGGCTGCGAACTGAAGACTAGCCGGTTCCGTACTACTGGAATCTGCGAGCAGCTTACTGCCTCTCTCCAGCCAGTGGTCCAGAGTGTGCCCGCCGCATGCCTGGGATGCCGACTGCCGTCCCCAGGAGACCGTGTAGGCCGCCAGCCTTCCAAGACTGCGCGTGCCATAGGTTACTTGCGACCCTGCTTCTCCAACGCTACAATATTACGAGGCAACGACAACCTGTCCCCTGAACGAGCGCACACGTAAATGCTTGTTCCAATCAAACATAAGCTTTTAGTTTCAAGCCGGTTGTCTCCTTGTGGCCAACCAGCACGATTTCTGGTCGCTGTCACCATCAACCAAACCCAGGACGTTATGGAAGAACGTGTATTCAATTTACTTTAACCATGTTTGTATCTTCACGTGTATTCAAAATACTTTAACCTTATTTCTAACTCCAAATGTTTCAGGCTGAAAATTGTCCACAATTATTGAACTGTGTCAGTTCTTACAACAATAGTTGTAAAATATGCCCCCAACAGTCAATTGACAATGTCACTGCGGACGCATTCTTACGCTAGATACCTTGAGGGAATCCGGTATAGACTGCGAGCAAGAGGAAGTAATAGGGAGGGAGCACTACCATCGTAGTGTGCTACAAGCTGGGAATTTGAGATAGAAGGGAAGTGTGCCTGGATAGTCTAATTGAAGAAGGAGAGAGCTGGCACGTAGCCAGGAATCAGGGTTCTAATCCCGCCGTTGAATTTATTTCAATGTGCACTCTCAGATTTTTTTCGTAAGGGTAGGAAAGGAAATCGGGCGTGCACTTTCGAAGAACCATCCCAACATTTTCCTTGACTGGATTAAGGAAATTATAGAAAACCTGAAACTGGACTGGCGGAGGTGGATTTGAACCACGGTCCTCCCGAATGCGAGACGAGTGTGTTACCACTGCGCTACCTAGCTCTGTGCGTCACTTGGAATTAGAAATTTCGTGATGTGGTAGGTTTTGCCTAATTAACACGAACGAATAGAAATATACGGAACTAGTAAAATTTTCTCTAATATTTATTATTTAACAAGCCAGATTTAAACTATTGCGTCATCATCAGGTAGAAGGATAAATATTTGTACTTAAATATTTTTCTTTGCACCTGGCGGCGTCCTAAAAGCCGAAAATCGGTTCTTAAAAAATTACATATTGGATAATATTATTACCCAATCACGGTGTGCTTTTTCATTCTTAATGTATAATCAATTGTACCAAAAAACGACGGAACAGTCATCCAATTACATAGTTATTTTTATAGTCCTCCCTCGGGCGTGTGTATGTGTGTGTATGTGTGTGTGTGTGTGTGTGTGTGTGTGTGTATTGTCCTTACCGTAAGTTGGTCTAAGTAGTTTGTAAGTCTAGGGACAACTGACCTAAGCAATTTGGTTCCTAAGGTTTACACACATTTGAATATTTTGAATGATTGCAGTGCCTGATTGACACTCTTTAATAGACACTACCTAATAGTAGGTTTCTCCTCTTCTCTCCAACTTTCTTTAAAATTAGTGGCTTTCTTGTGACAGCGTGCTGAGTCTTGACAAGATTTGTATCTTAAGTCTCTTCAAATGATCGAAATAGCAGAGCAAAACAATATCTTATGATAACATCCAAATTTTAATATTCTGACCTCTTTTTTATTGCTGAAATAACAAATAATCACTCTTGTTAGTATCTTAAATAATGAGTTACCTTACCAAAGTATGTAAACTGTACACAAAACTTTTTATTTTATATGTGTTCTTTTGCACGCAAAAATTGCAACTAATTTCGTCTTTCTTATCGGGAACATTCTATGAAGCAATACTAGAAAAATGAGGGAGCATTGAGAGTCATTGTTGTTGCTGTTATTATTATTTATTTTACATACCCCGTTAAATAGTAATATTATACGTTGTCGTTAGATCCATGAAAATCTCCTCGAACTGTAACACTGATTCGTTCCATGTTCCAATATTGCGGGACACCAATATTTTACCTCTTACCTGAGAGAGATATAGCCGCTGAGATTTATGAATGTGGCGAATAATTCATGTCAAAGCAATCCTACATGAAACGAGAGAAATGTTTACTTCGTTATCGATTATCAAAAACGCGATACGAATGTTAGAGTTTCCTCCAACCCTTCAGCGGTCTATTAAATCTAAAGAGATCAAAAGAACCAAATATTAAACATTTTTTTCCATTTTACGGCCAATAAACAACTCACCTCAAAAACTTCAAACATTCAGCCTGACACAAGGACCATAGCGGAAACTGAAATAAAATGTAACATAGGCCAATCTGGGCATCAGTACCCTATACAAAATCATCACGAACTTTTACACGTATCAGCTTTTCATGGTAAATACCATCCTCGATGGCAGATTACAAAATTAGTATTCTTTACGTCATAAACTACATAGGCACAGATTACAACTTTGCAGCTACTACGAGACACCCACGTTAAAACACGAATTGCTATCTAAAATACACTTATTAATGTGAGTGCCGAAACGTCAGATCTGACTAATACGCTCAACGTCCGATGTATGGCGATCACCTAGACTGCGATTGCTAACCTCTGATGACCTTAAGCTGGTAGAGTTGAAATTGTTCCATTCAGGAGAGGCAACCACGATCTATTTCATGGAATTATTGTATCAGATGTTAGTTATACTTGGCGGGTTATGGCATGAAGTATTAAATCACAGTGTTGGCAATAAAATGAGGTATAGTAGGGAGAAACTTGTTCCATTATGAAGTCTTACTTTTGAATCACGAGAAGTTTACCACAAACACCACAAACAAATACTGCAACATAATTCGTCAAGTGTAAGAGAACATTTCCTGTGGAAGCCTTACGCACTCTTCGATGTTAGAAGTGAGTGTAGATGCCCATTGAATGACTTTATTTGTGTGATTATGGAATCCAATTGAATTTATCCATCGCGAAACCAATGGTTTAGATACAACAGCGCAATTAATGCATTTAAAGGACTGCACTTCCCATCAGGAAGTACGAAAACTTATCGAGAGTGGTGTAACTTCCTTTACAGAATCGCAACTCGCCAACATGCGGAGGTAAGTGGTCAGCTGGATTGGTGATATCCTGTTAAATGCAGGTTCTGTTTCAGATTCTTAGATCTGGTGACTATTATTAATCGTTACGATTGTTAAATACTCATCTCTAGTTACACTAAAGTAAAAAATGGATTTGGCCTTGTACCTGAATCCATAAGTAATATGTTCGCTAGGCAGCTACTATAGGTTACGTTGCAAGGAAGTAAGAGAGGAATTTAACGCCCCGTAGACAGTTGTGTGGTGGGGTCATTACAATAGGCAAATGATGCGTCATGTAGAAACTCCGTCACCTGTAACCATTTTCACATTTGTAATTTTATTTAATGAAACAAATGCCCTATGTGATCGTAGAATATTTAAGCCATATTTTATTTCACCTTGAGATTTTAAACTGCATTGATTTAGGATTTGGATTCCAATTTGGCCCACCTTTTCGCGGGACTTGATCCAATCGTGACGTAACAGTTATATCAACCGTTGCTTGTTGAAGAATAGAAACTTCGTAACACCTCTATGAGTAGGGCGGGTCCGGTTTCAAATCCTTGCCTGGTACAAAACTCATCAGTGATTTTCAAGCTCTAACATTAACATCCCTAAATACTGGATAAAATAATTCTGTTTCTAACTATAAATAACTGACGCTTTGGTTTCCCAGTCAGACACAAAACTTATCAGCACATAATTTCAAGATCATACATGCTGTCCTACCAATTCCTGATAAATAATCAGATAGTTACTGGTTTTGCGATTTAGTAAACGTCGATATGTGCGTGGATTGATTACTTGTTAGCACTGGACTCTGATCATCCCATTTTAAGTTCGTTTATGCGAAATTTCACTCGTTGATAAATGACCTGTAATGAACGTCCTATTTCGTCATAAAATAACGTCATTTGTTGCCGGGTTGGAAGCCTCGAAAAGTAAAAATTATAAATTTTCCTCGTATTTTCACATTCAAACATCTCGATACTGCTAATAAAATTAGATATCTAACATTTGATTGCTTTTAGTTACCAATCCAATTAGATTCTGTCTTAGAATCTCTACTAAACACAAAACTTTAAGCCTCGGCTTTTAAAATATGTTACTTGAAAATAAAACAATATCTAATGTATTTACTGCTTATTTAACAGGGACAATAGCTTATTGATACGTAACCAGTAGGAATAAAAGTGTCGTCATATAATTTCAGCTCTTATTTTCTAACTGATATTAATCTACGTCTACATGGGCTACTCTGCAAATTACATTTAAGTGCCTGGCAGAGGGTTCATCGAATCACGTTTATACTATTTTCCTCCATTCTCGAATAGCGCGCGGGAAGAAAGAACAAATCTCTCCGTTCGAGCTCTGATTTCTCGTAGTTTATTCTGATGATCATTTCTACCTATGTAAGTGGGAGTCAACAATATATTTTCACATTCGGAGGAGAATGTCGGCGATTGGAGTTTCGTAAGTAGACCACGCCGCAGCGATATACGCCGTTGTTGTAATGATTCCCATCTCAGACCCTGTATCATTTCCGTGACGCTGTATCGTGACAATACAAAACGGGCGGCCCTTGTTTGGACTCTTTCGATGGCTTCCGTCAAACCCACTTGATAGGGATCCCACACTGGGCAGCAATACTCCAAATAAGGACGGAAAAGCGTGGTGTATACAATATCTTTAGTAGTTCTGTTGCATCTTTTGAGTGTTCTGCCAATAAAACGCAGTCTCTGATTCACCTTTCCTACGACATTATCTACGTGTTCTTTCTAGTTTAAGTCTGATGTAATAGTAATTCCTAGGTATTTAGTGGAGTTTACGGCCTTCACACTCGATTGATTTATCTTGTAAACAAAGTTTAATGGATTTCTTTTCGTACTCATGTGGACGACTTCACACTTCTCATTATTTAGACCACCAAACTGAAATCTTATTTGGATCATTCTGCAGTTGGTTTTGATCTTCAGATGACTTTACTGCACTATAAATGACGGAGTCATCTGCAAACAACCTAAGAGAGCTGCTTAGATTTTCTCCCAGATCGTTTATGTAGATAAGGAACAGGAGAGGACAAAGAACATTACCCTGTGGAACGCATGGCATCACCTCTGTTTTAATCGATCCCTTACCATCGATTGCTACAAACTGTGTCTTATCTGAAAGGAAATCCCCTATCCAATCACATATTTGGGGCGATATTCCATAACCACGGAATTTGATTAAAAGCTTTTTTTGAGGTACGGTCTCAAAAAAATCAAATGTTTGTATAGCTTATGGGACTTAACTACGGGGTTATCAGTCCCTAAACTTACAAACTACTTATGAAATAGCTAACACTAAGGACGGCACAAATATCCATGCCCGAGGGGGGATTCGAACTCCCGACCGTAGTGGCCGTGCAGACCGTGACTGGAGCGCCTCAGTCCCCTCGGCCCCGGTCTCAAAAGCCTTCCGGAAACCTAGAAATACGGAATCAATTTGAGCACTCATCACTTCGTGTGAGTAAAGAGCTAATTTTGTTTCACATGAAAGATCTTTCCTAAATCCGTATTTGCTAAAAATAAATTTCATCACTTCATTCGGGGTTGTGCTCTACTGTCTGTCAGGCTTAGTGCCTAATTAGTTTCCTTAGTTTGCATTTCCTGTATGTACGTGGTTTGTTATCTATACAAAATTTAAGAAAGTTTGTTATGCCGTTGAAATTTCAGAAGTATGCTCAACTAAATGTTCCGGAGTAACTCACAGGTTTATTGTCACCGTTTAATACATGACGATGGCGATAAGTAACTTTCCTGTTGCACATAGATCCATTTAGTGTAATGAATATTCAGCATGGCTACCTAACATACAACTGTGATTTAGAGTACGAGCGCGGTGTGACCTTTACTTTTCCAATAGGCTGCCACTTTATAAATACAATTGGTACTTTGTTCTTGGATAGCTCGTTAACTGCTTATGCGACAACACCCTCAATCGAAGAACCAGTAAACGGTGGCTGGAAAACCTTTTAAAGAGGCAGAGTACTTTGAACCATCATTGAATTTTGGACTTAAGATAATTTTAAAATACCGTTTTCTTGCAGAAAAATAAAAAATGTAACGATTTTTGAATATGTTACGTAGGTGAGTTACGGTACGTAGTTGCCTCAGGTACTTACAAGATAAGTTTTATTTTAGTTATGTGACTTACTGTAATGAATGTAAGTTCACATATGTTGTTTTAATGAGGCGCTTTGTGATATATTTTACTATTACATCTTCGGTTTTTGCGACAGAGAGCAGTGTTCTCTACTGATCAGTACAGGTAACACATCTGTATAGTAAAACGATGGACCGAATAGTTATTGAAGGATCTGCAAGAAATTTACGTTTTGTGAGTGCATAGATATCAAGCGGAACGAGGTTATTCTCTTTCGAATACTTTTGATCTGGATAGTGACATTTCAAAGATTCACCGTGAAACAGTGAGATAAAATTCTGTTATTCTGTTAATTAATTTACAGCGAGAATCTGCTGTACGCATAACTGAATCCGAATCAAAATTTTCTCGTGGGTCTGACTTCTGCCCATGGACTATTATCTCTTCCCGCACCCCAAGGAACTGAGGCGTGCCACAACAATTCGAAGAAGCTAAGAAGTTGAAAACTTCATTTAAAAAATTCATCTTCCAGACAGAAGAGATTTATTCTCGAAATGCTGGTTTCATGATATAAAGAGCGTCTGCGAAGTTATTCTTACTTTATTTACACTACATTACTTTTTAAACTGTTTTCTTGTTACCAACTGCATGTACTCTGCGCCTTAAATACTTCCGTTGTATAGGTGTATTGTAAAATTAATATCCAACAGTAATAGTAATCATACTGTGGGGTATAAAGATGTATATTTTATCTGGTTATGCTAGCCATATGTAGAAAACATGAACATAAGAGTGGTAATATTCCCTGCACGAAAGTGTATTCATAGTGTTCCCGTCGATGTCGTACAAGGTCTCTGTTTCGTATCCAGATTTATTTGTATGACAACGAATTTCCATTACAGTCTTTTTCTAACACTAGCAGCACCAAAATCAATGCATTTGTTGCATTACAAACGTAATGGTCAATGTGACAAATAAAAATACATATCCTGTAGGAACCAGAGACAATTCTGACTTGGGAGGAGTTGGGGAATTTCTACCCATGTCCATAAATTAAGTGATTTTGGAAATCCACGAAATCACATGATGCCCGACGACATTGTGTACACTAAACTAAGAGCTTTCAACAACCGACGCAATACAAGATACAGAAAAACATATTACGGGCTGTGGATGCCATTTATCATGTACCATTTCCCTCTTGCAGTGGTATGTAAAATGTTAGTACAGAATAGAAACTTCCTAATCGCAATGCAAGTTGCAATAATGTCTGCTAAATATTATCGGACCATCTAGGAAGACTTGTTCTAGAGGCAGGCGTTCATGAAACAATACCCTATGTAAATCCGCGAAATCTCTGGTGGTGGTTGTCAGTGCTTGCATCCATAAGGTAGGGACGCCCTGCACGTGTTTTATCAGTTCCCGGAAAAAACTGGGACTGTAAACGTTAACCCCTTAGTAAAGTAAGGTTTCATTCAAAAGAGCTCTTCGGCGAAGGAAATAGTAAAACAAATAAGTCTACAGAAAATTATGGACTTTGGCCTTGAACTACTACGAATGCTACTTCTATGGCTACACTCAGGACTGGTTATGGAGATACTGTTGTGAGGGGAGGGGGGCGAGATGGTAGGAGACATTTTCGTATATAAATGCAACTGGGTTATTACTACTCCATATGCAAATATATCACGTGACGCATGATCACCGGAAAAAGAAGCAATTTAGGGAATAGATTTATCAGCCCCAACACAGAAATTGTCAATTTCACATTGAGCAATAACCGAAACTTTTAGAATTTTTTTTTTCATTGGAGACATGATTTATTGTTAGTTCTCATATTATTCACAATTATCCTTCTTTCTATACTTAGCAGCTCTCTGGATATTTTTATGCCTTTAGATCAGTAATTGACCAAAACTGCTCTAGAGCCACTACGTTCTTGTCAGATCTCCTCCACCCTGTCACCTGCTCACTGATGTAGCAACGATGCAATGACGTCATCAGAATGAGGTAGCTTTCTGTTTCGGAACAAAATGGCCGCCTGGGAAAATACAGGGCCACGACCTCCGTCCTACCCTTCCCTATGACGTAATCCAAGATGGCGTCTACTGGGAACTTCGAATTTTACTCGCACGCAATTGGACATCAACCAGAATTTTTTACTTACCATTTTCACCATTAGATGGCAGCTTCACAACCATTACCCCTTCCCCTCTATCCCCACTGTGAATTTGGCGGGAAACCCCATCACTCTGCTCCAAGATACAGCTGAGAGACGACGTAGCCTTCAACAACAACAGCAGACCATGCTGGATGTAAATATTGTTTGTAAACACTTAGTGACAATTTTTAAACAATTATCACTGACATCACATTTTGGGAAGAACTGTGTAACGTTTGAATTAACTAATTCCAAAATAAAAATTTTGTTTTTCAGAAATCGTTTGTGACCTAGTTTTTTGTTTAATTGTTATTTTAATACAAACGTACAAAAACAATGGTAGGCCGGCAGAAGCCTCTTACACCGCTCTTCAGCCGTGCGGCTCGCAAAAATGAACATGAAGTAGTTAAAAACATTGACTGAAAGAAGTTTGTTGGAGATACAATAGAGAGCATGACGATAAAACACATGTAGTCTATTAACATTGTTGGGCCACAGTGACTTTAAAAAACACACATAGTGGGAAAACACAACAATGAACGGATGAGAATGCACTGAAGACACCGTTAAAAACTTACGACGGCGGCACTTCTTTGTATGATGGTAAACGTACTGTTTACCTGAATACGGAACACCTTGCTGAACGCGGAGGTAAGACTGATGGGATGGTATGATGAGGCCTGGGATGGGGGTTGTGACCTAGTCTCTCAGTAAGACAACATACTACAAGTTAGTACATTCAGAGGCACTGATACATTGGAGACACAAAACGTGAGACGAAGCACTAATTAAAACCGATGGCACTGAGGATGCTGCAGGGGAGGGGAGTGTGGTGTGGGGGTTAGAAGCGTGGTAGGATGGGCAGGAAGGGGGATGGGAATGTAGAGGGGGTGTAGGGACGCCAAATGATGGGTGAGTGGGAAAGGGTGGGGAGGGGGAGAGGGGGGAGAACATCAGGGCCGATATGAGGGATAGATTTCGGGAAGGAGAGTGTCATCTGGGAGGGGGAGGTGTCGGATGTTACCCTGGGAAAGGACGTGGAAAGTGTGGAGGTTAAGGGAGGGAGGGATACAGTGGTGAAGGCGTGGCCGAGGTCTGGGATGGGTAAGGAGGGAAATGTACAGGAGCCCGATATGTTCGAGAAACTGGAGGATGGAGCAACGTGATGAGGTCGTACAGGATCTGCATGGGGGAGGGCAGGTGGATGCGGTAGGTGAGGCGGAGGGCGTGGTGTTCGAGGATTTCAAGGGTTCTATAATAGGTAAGATGGGCGGAGACCCTGGCTGGATGGAAGCTGCATAGAATGGGATCTGTAGGTATATATGATAGTTGATGGGTTGGAGCGCCAACGTCCGGCCAGCGAGAAGTTTGAGGAAATTTAGACGGTACATTGCCTTCTGGCGACCATGTAGGGTAAGGTGGAAGTCGTGGAGGCGGAAGGAAGGGGTGGTATGACCTATGAAGATTGCCTGCAATTTATCGGGATTGACTGAGAGGAGTCACCAGTTGCACCATGCAGCAAACTCAGTGACTTTAGACTGGAGCAAGAGCTGGGAACAGGCGAGGAAGGGGGCGAGGGCCAGGAAGGCGGTGTCGTCAGCATATTGCAGGAGGTGGACGGGAGGCTGGGGTTGGGGCATGTCGGCGGAGTAGATAAGATAAAGGAGGGGGGAGAGGACAGAGGCTTGAGGCACCCTGGCGGAGGGGTAGAACAAATGGGTGTTGGAGATGCAGACAGTGACATAGGAGGGGCGGTGGATAAGGAAGGAAGCAATGAGGCGGACATAATTAACAGGAAGGGCGTAGAACAGGAGCTTGAAGAGAAGACCGGAATGCCATACACGGTCGTAGGCTTTCATGATATCCAGGGAGACGAAGATAGTGGAGCGACAGGATTTTAGCTGGAAAGAGAGGAGGTGAATGAGGCGAAGTAGCTGATCATCAGCAGAGAAGGAAGGTCGGAAGAGAAGGAACTGGTGTTGGCGGAGATGGGAATGGATGTGGCGAGAGAGGATGGTTTCCAAGACCTTTCTGACGTAGGTAAGACTGATGGGACGGTAGGATGAGGCCTGGGATGGGGGTTGTGACCTAGTCTCTCAATACGACAACATACTGTAAGTCAGTACATTCAGTTTAGGTAACGTATTACACTGAACCTTAATTACAGGTAGTATTGCAAACACAGCTGTATGTACATATAGGCGGGACATCAAGAAAGCTATATGTAGCCGAGCGCAGTGAGGCGCTATGCTGCGATGCGCGAGGCCGTTCCCCGGCGGGGGTTCGAATCCCCCCTCGGGCATGGATGTTTGTGCCGCCTTTAGTATAAGGTAGTTTATAAGTAGTTTGTAAGTTTAGGGACTGATGACCCCATAGTTAAGTCCCAAGAGCTTTACAAACATTTCAAAATTATTTGAGTTGTATGTAATGCCACTGGTATGTACTTTAATTTCGTTATTACTTATAGTGTTAATTACAATTACTCTCATGCACTCGATCTGAGAGCCATCTGGTGGATATACTACGATCTTGACCATCAGGTTTGCTACAACAGAGTTCTGCCATTTTCGTTATTTGAAATTCCTCCCTCAAAAACATCGATGAAGAATTCTTTGTCAGACATTGTTAGACTAATTTTTTTCTCCATGCAGTCTTACGTACACCATCACTTTCTTCCGATACACCCAACGCATGGATAGAATTCCGCTTTTGATGGGGTAATGTATACGCATTTGTAAGATAATGCAGATACGGTATTTTTCATCCACACCGAGTCATCGGTAGCCCACCCGCTCAGCACCTCCTAAGTCAGGTGCGCTCAGTTAGCAGTTACCGCGGCGGAGTGGCCGAGCGGATTGAGGCACTATGCTCCGATGCGGGAGGCCCCTCCCCGTTGGGGATTCGAATCCTCCCTCGGGCATGGATGTTTGTGTCGACTTTAGTATAAGTTAGTTTATAAGTAGTTTGTCTGCAGTTAAGTCCCATAAGCTTAACAAACATTTGAACATTTGAATCAGTTGACAGTTGGCCGCTAGCCTATCATCAAAATGTTCACACTACCTACCTCAGCCGTTCTCCAACACTCTTAGTAACGTGGTCCATAAATGTTTCCAACATCCCTGCACGCATTAAAAGGCTGTGCTGTGCCGTCGTAAACGCCATAAATTATCCAGTGAATATAATTTCACAAAACTGTGGCAGTGACGATACGTATTTCTGTTCAAGCATATTTATTATTATTATTTTATGGAACACTCTCTCTTATTTAAAAAAGAAAATCACATACAAAATTTCCAAAAAATAAATAAATTTTTTACATGTGGGTACAGTAACGTACAAGTAATCAGTTTTTCACCACCCTCTACACATGACGTCAATCCCATAATCACTACCAGCTGAAGCATGTTCACAGTATTCTTTGAAACTCATTACTCAACTCCACACTTGCAACTCGTTGGTCTCTAGTGACCAAACGATCGCCATTGAAACCCCTGTTTAAAAAAGCTCTCAACCTAGCACGTTTCGGAATAACCTTACATAGTACTCTCAGAAAATAATTATTGGACCCCACACACACTGTGAAATCATTAAGTAATAGAACAATAAGAGTACATAGCTGTGGCATTACATATAATTTTCTTTATGTACCATATATATGAACATACAGTTTTGTATGCAACATGACCTGTAATAAAGGGTCAGTGTATTACATTACCTAAATTAGGTGTACCGACTTGTAGTACTTAGTGCCCACAGTGGAGGTCACCAGCCGCGGGGGATTAGCCGTGCGCACTGGGGCGCCGTGCTGCGGTGCGCGCAGCCGTTCCCCGTCGGGGGTTCGAGTCCCTCCACGGGCATGGGTGTTTGTGTTGTTCTTAGATTGCCGCGGCGGAGTGTCCAAGCGCATTGAGGCGCTATGCTACGATGCCGGAGGCCGCTCCCCCTCGGGGCTTCGAATCCCCCCTCGGGCATGGATGTTTGTGCCGTCTTTAGTATAAGGTAGTTCGTAAGTAGTTTGTAAGTTTAGGGACTGATGACCCCGCAGTTAAGTCCCTTAAGCTTAACAAACATTTGAACATTTGTCTTTAGGTTAGTTTACATTAGTTTAAGTAGTTTGTAAGCTATGGACTAATAATCACGCAGTGGAATCCGATAGATTTACAAACATTTGACTTTTTGGAGGTCACAAACGATTTCTGAAAAACAAAATATTTAATGCAAACATAGTTCCTCCGGAAATTTGACGTCTGGGATAATTGTTTAAGAAATGATCATTAAATGTTTATAAACGTACTTACATCGAGTATGGCAGTGCTGATGATGACTATATCCTCACATGGCTATGACTTAGAGGAGAGCTTCTCGCCAAATTCACGGTGGTGGAGGGAGGGGAGATTGTTGGTTGTGGTTCTGACATCTAGTGGTGAAAATTATAAGCTATTCTCGCCAAAAGTCTTAGGTGTTGTCAATTTTGTTCAAGTAAAATTCAAAATTCATAGTTCCTAATAAACGCCATCTTGGATCCCGTCACACTGGAGGGGGGAGAGTGCAGCATGGTCCTCGATTATCCAGGCTGCCGTTTCGTGCCAGAACCAGTAACGATGCAAACTTGATGACGACGCTGTAACGTTGCCACGTAAGTACCCAGGTGGCCAACGACGGGGGGGGGGGGGGGGGGAGGAGACCTGGCAACATATCAGTAGCTCCAGAACGGCTTTGATCCAATACTGAGGTCTTTGGTACTTTCTAACTATGTATATGGAGATTTCTCTATAAAAGACTGAGTCAGTCAGTGAAGAGCATAATTATGGAAACTGCTCCATAACATGTGCAGAGAGTCCACGGTGAAGCTGAGAGCTGTCGGTGACATGCACTATATGTAAACTGCCACAAAAACAGGCCGGGAGGAACCGCCGAAAAGGGGCAAGCTGTCAGCAATATGCTCTGTGCGGTAACTGCCTCATAATCTGCACAGAACATCTACGGGGATGAGGACAGTTGTTAGGCACACATACTAGAAGGGAAGTGCCACATACGAAGCTGAGACAGTTGTCGGTGGAGTATCGAGCTGTGGATGACACGCACTATATGGTAACTCCGCCCTAACAGGCTGAAAGGGTCCTTGGTGAATCGTCAAACTGTCGGCAACATGCACTGTATGGTAACTGTACCATAACAGGCTAAAAGAGACCACTGACAAGGAAACCTACCCAAGTGTCACTCTCCGATTTTTATGAAATTTGGATATGTTATAATACATGAAAAACTATGGGACACGTATTTTGTCTTAGCGGCGAAAAACATATTTAAGGGGTGAAACGGTCCCTCCATAATTCGGGCTAAAATGGAAAAATCGTGTTAACTTAGAGATTAGTGAAGCGATTTTAATGATTCTTGGTATGAAAGTATCTTTTGATAAAAGACGAACATCGGCCTAGGTGTATGCAGGGCGAGTGACAATTAGGGAGGCAACTGCCCCTAAAGTGACCAGTTTTTTGTACTAAAAATTGCAGTTGCCTCCCTAATTGTCACTCGCCCTGCATACACCTAGGCCGATGTTCGTCTTTTATCAAAAGATACTTTCATACCAAAAATCATTAAACTCGCTTCACTAATCTCTAAGCTATCACGAATTATTCATTTTAGCCCCAATTTTGGAGGGACCGTTTCACCAATTAAATATGTTTTTCCGCCGCTAAAACAAATCACGTGTCCCATAGTTTTTCATGTATTATGACATATCTAAATTTCATAAAAATCAAATAGTGACACTAGTGTAGGTGTCCTTGTGAGATGTGGTGATATGCTGGCAGCACAAGTTATACAGGAACTTCCTCGTAACAGGCTGTCCTGTTACGAGACATGCGTCTAAGTGACATGCGTTATATGGGTACTGTCCCTCAGCAGGCTAAAGAGAGTCCACACTCATACTGCGAGTTGTCAGAGACATGCACATCTGAAGTGCCCTATCAAAGGTCGAGAGAGTCCGCGTTGTAGCAGCAAGCTGTCCGCATCATGAAGTATTTCATAACTGACCAATAATAAGCTGAGAGAGTCTGCAGAGACGTGGCGAGCTGCCGACGATGTGGCGAGCTGCCTGTGAGGCAAACTATACAGGAACTGCCATGAAACAGGCTGACAGCGTTCGTGGCGTGGCGGAGATAAACGGTGATATTTACTTTATGGTAACTGTCTTAGAACAGGCTGTGAAAGTCCAAAGTTAGGCTGATAGATATCGGCAACGTTTCCTAAATGAGAACTGCCCTGCAATACTCTGAGACAGTTGTGGTGAAGTGACAAGATGTCGGCGACTTGCACTAAACAGCATCTGCCCCATATCAGGTTACGATAGTCCTCGGTGAAGTAGCGAGATGTTGTCAACATGGACTGTATGGAAACTGTAGAGAGAGCACCTAGAAGTGGAGACTTGTTGGCAACATGCACTAATCAACATCTGCCGTGTATAACAGGATGAGGGAGTCCACAGTGAAATGACGAGCGTGCACAATACACGAACTATCCCAAAACAGGCAGAGATTGTCAGTGGTGTACCAGAGATTGGCGATGACATGCACTGAATGGACAGTGCCTCATAACAGGCTGAGCGATTTCGCAGTGAAGCGGCGAGCTGTAAGAGACACGCAAATTTCTAGAACAACTCTGTAACAGAATGAAACTTTCACTCTGCAGCGGAGTGAGCGCTGATATGAAACTTCCTGGCAGATTAAAATTGTGTGCCGAAACCGGGATTCGAACCTGGGACCTTTGCCTTTCGCGGGCAAGCGCTCTACCGACTGAGCTATCCCGACACGACTCACGATGCCGTCTCACAACTTTATTTCCGCCAGTTCCTCGACTCCTAGCCAAAGGTCCCAGGTTCGAATCCCGGTTCCGGCACACAATTTTAATCTGCCAGGAAGTTTCAACTCTGTAACAGGTTAAAAGTGTTTACGATGAAAATGAGACCCCTCGGCGACCCAACCTATATGGAAACTGTTCCATAACAGGCAGAGAGAGAGAGAGAGAGTCCTCGGTGAACTGGCGAGCTAATACAAAACAGATTGAGACTGTCCACAGTGAAGCGGTGCGGTATTATCGACATGCACTAAATGAGATCTGCTGCCTAACAGACTGAGAGCATCTGTGGTGAAGCGTGAATCTCTTTGCGACTTGCTTTATATGGGAAAAGCAACATAACAGGCTTAGAGAATCTGTAGCGAAGTGGCGAGCTAATAGCGTCACTCAGTGTACGGAAACAGCCCCATAACAAGCTTGTAGAGTACACATGAAAGCGGCGAGGTATCCGTGAATCAGACTATTCAGGAACTGCTCCAGAAAAGTCTGGGAGAGTCCGCGCTGAATCAGCGAGCTTTCGACGACATAAACAGTACTCTATGGAAACTAACACGTAACACGAATGAGCAAGTGAAAGAGTGAAAGAGCTTGCTGTTCGGGACAGGCACAATGCCGCAGCGGATTAGCCGCGCGCCGGCCGCGGTGGCCGATGGGACTGAGGCGCTCCAGTCACGGTCTGCACGGCCACTACGGTCGGGGATTCTAATACCCCCTCGGGCATGGATATTTCTGCCATCCTTAGGATTAGCTAGTTCATAAGTAGTTTGTAAGTTTAGGGACTGATGACCACGCAGTTAAGTCCCTTAACAAACATTTGAACTTTTTTGACAGGCACAATAGGGAAACTGCCCCATTTAAAAATGTTCAAATGTTTGTAAATCTATCGGACCAAACTGCGTGGTCATCAGTCCGTAGCTTACAAACTACTTAATCCTAGGTAAACTAACCTAAGGACAACAGACACACACCCATGCCCCAGGGAGGACTCGAACCTCCACAGCGAGCAACCCCGCGCTCCGCAGCGAGACGCTTTAGACCGCTCGACTACTCCACCGCGGCAACTGTCCCATTACTTCCTTTGACGCGAATTGCAACGCTCTGTCGCCTCATGGTTCCTAATTATTGTTTGTGAAATTGCGGTGTCTAACGTAACTAAGACGGTATGTGAGAAATCTTCAGAAAACTGAAAATAAGGATTCGAAAATTTCATCCCCACTTGGATCACGTCATCATTCAGCATGAAAAATGTTCAAATGTTTGTAAACTTATTGGACCAAACTGCTATGGTCATCAGTCCCTATACTATACAAACTACCTAAACTAACGTACACTAAGGACAACATACACACACACACACACACACACACACACACACACACACACACACGCACACGCACATGCCCGAGGAAAGACTCGAAACTCCGACGGCGAGCAATCGCGCGCTCCGCAGCAAGGAGCCTTAGAGCGCTCGGCCACTCCACTTCGGCTTTCAGCATGACAATGCTAGACCGCACACGAGCGCTGCGACATCTGCAACAATCCGGCGCCTTGGATTCTCTGTTAATGGCCATTGTCCAAATTGTCCTGACTTTACTTTATCCTATTTTCACCCGTTTCCAAACTGCAAAGGGCACATTTGAGGACTTCACTTTGATAATAATGAAGTGGTGCAAACAGAGGTGAGGTTGTGGACTCGTCATTGATGTGAAACAATCTACACTGTTGTTATCAACAAAGTGGACTCTCGTTGGGAGAAAGGTATTCGTTGGCAGGGTAAACATGTTGAGAAAGAAAGATGTTGACACGAAGACTAAAGATTCAGAATGTTAGTAAAAAATTAAAAACTTGCGAGGCTGCCTTTCGAGACTTTTGAATCTCACGGGTTCCTCTGTGGCACCCTGGCGTCTGTTTCCGCGACGTAAGGATTACTGCGTCTGGAGATGAGGTGTTTTCTCTCGTAACGGGCAGGAGCGGAGCTACCCAGCGTTACCGACGATCTGCTGCAGCTGCTGTGACACGTCACGAATGTCGTTGTAGATATATTGACATCATGTACACTACGGTCGGGGGTTCGAATCCCCCCTCGGGCATGGATATTTGTGCCGTCCTAGTTCGTAAGTAGTTCATAGGTAGTTTGTAAGTTTAGGGACTGATGACCCAATAGTTAAGTCCCATAAGCTTAACAAACATTTGAACATTTTTTTTTTACATCATGTACACCAGAGTCTAGTGACAAAATATTAAGTATTCTCATAAGAACCGGGAGTGCTTAGAGCATTTCTTAGCTGTCCAGTGGAGTGGTTACTTGCGAATTCGTTAGGCGTCACCAGCACTCAATTATTGGAGGAGTTGGGGAGGGGGACGGGGGTGGGGAGAGGGACGACTCTAAAGATGTGCTATATTTCTCAAGGAGGCCTAGCGCGAAGAAAGTCTTTTCCAAGACCTAAAAGTACTTTTCGAAACATTCTGCATGCAAACATCTACTACATTTACTGATCATTTCCTAATCTAACTCCCGTTGTATGGCCTGTTTTACGTCATCTACATCGAAGTATGATTATTGTTACAAAGAGGAACAGAAAATACTGTTGAACTCTTAAAAGATCATTTATACCAAGGACGCTTCTTTTTGAATAAATTATTTAATACATCAAGCCTGCTTCGGCGTGATCGCCATCGTCAAGTTAACTGTAAAATATATGGATAGGTACACTATTAAGTTTTTACTGGACAGTTGTAACTCATAAGTACAGTGATTATCCATACAACAGTTGGCCTTTTTTTTTCTATGTAATATCGTTGTCTCAGCTGCTGTAACGCTGTATATTCTGTTGCATTTGTTTGATCAACAGAATCGTAAGAAATGTCGTTGTTGTGATTCTTTATGAAGCTGTTCATTTATCAGTTTATTTGTTAATTTGACGTTGAGTGTCCGCCTAGTTTTTCATTTTTCTTGAGTCTCAAAAGCCTGTTACTCGTTTTTCTGGCACATTACAACGCACAAATAAAAGCTCGAAAAATGTAGGTGAAAAAATGCTTCGAAATTTTAGATCTAACTGACAGCAAAAGCATTGAGGAATGAAGTAGCGTTGCGAGTATCGAATGCAAAACCACGCTGCCTATCTCATTACGCTCTATCAAATTGTTTCCGGCGAACGGAAAAACGCATTTCTACTGACGAGTCTGAAATTACAGCCGCAGGGAAATATCGTGTTCATGTAGATACGTAGTTTGTGTTTCTTGTGTATGGTTTATGCCAGGCGCTTTTTTCGATGTACCGGCAGGAATAAGAGACGTTAAAACACTCGCAATTTCATTTGACGGCAAATTCTGCATATGATCGAGTCACAATTTTGCGTAATGCTCCCGTCATTAGCAACGCATTTACCCAGCAGCGTTTTCATTACTGCAGCCGCGGGAGGATCTGGCCATGTTGATAATTCCGACACAGGGACGATGAATATACAGCGAAATGTGGCGTGTAACAGTGGGCGAAAGAACTCGATAGACAGGCATGAAGCGAATTCTGCTAACACCCTCTCATAAATCGCAACGTCACTACTGGCTTATAAATCTAGTAAAAGAATGCTAATGTGTCATAAACAAATTCCAACTTTTATGCTACGTCTATCAGAAGAAAAATTAGTTAGTCACTTATCGTTTTCTGATTTGTGTATTGTTACCGTGGTATAAAACAGTACCAAAGACTTTTTGACGATATTAAAGAGCACATTTTTATGATATAAACTTGGTTTTTAGTATTTTGGCCCCACTCCCCTCCAAGATACAGAAACTAGTACCTCCACTACAATCACAACGGAAGGCTATCTTTGGATAGGTAAAAATACAGGGCGTAGTAGAAATTCATAGAATTTATTGGACTTACTTGATGAAATGATAAAGCGTAAAAATGCAACCAATCACAAAGGCAAAAGAAAATATATTCGTCTAAGAATGTGATTATCAGAAAGCGCCCACAGGAAAACGAAAAAGAGGCTTTTGGAGATAAGAAAAGCACCTTACTGAATATCAGGAGCTGAGATGGAAGAACAGTACTAAGCTAAAAGAAAAAGCTGGAAAGTGCCAGGAATATACATAGAAGATCTGTTCAAGGGAAAAGTACTTGAATACAGTATTGTAAAAAAGGTGGTGTGACGTTTAAACCTATTGGACCAAACTGCTATGGTTATCAGTCCCTGGACTTAAAAACTACTTAAATTAACTTTGACTAAGGACAAAACACACATCCATGCTCGAGGGAGGACTCGAACCTCCGGCGCGAACGGCCGCCCAGTCCGCACCACGACGCCTTAGACCACGCGGCCATTCCGTGCGGCTGTAGAAAAGGAAGTAGATGTAAATGAGATAGGGAATTTGACAGAACACCGAAAAATTTAATTCGAAACATCGCCCCAGAAGTAGGTAATATTCTCTCGAAACTATTGATGCTCTTGGAAGAACCAACTATGAGAAACATATTCCACCGGTAATATGTATGAGATAGGGGATATACCTTCACACATTAATAAGAATGTTGTAATTCCAATTTTTCATAAACTCAGTGCTGGAAGGCCTGAATATAACAGAACTATCAGTTTGAAATACTCGTGGTTGCAAAAGATTCACACGAATTGTTTCAGAAACTGGTAGAAGCCGACCCCAGAGAGGATCAGTTCGGGTCCCGGGAAAAAGCCGGAACACTCGAGTCAGTACCGACTCTACGACATTCGTGTGTGTGTGTGTGTGTCACCCTTAGCATAGTTAGTTTAATTAGTTTGTAAGTCTTGGGACCGATGACCATAGCAGTTTGTTCCCTTATGTTTAAAAAAAAAAAAATGAACATTTGAAATAAGAACTACTGTCTTTTCGTCCATTTTCAGCAGCACTGGAATTTACATTAGATTATTATTTATGTTATCCGATAAATTAAGTATGTTATATTTCTTTAAAAATGTGAAACTGTTTTGAAATTTCCTGTTTTCTCTTCCTTATCGAATCGTCTGAACATTTAGTGATTTCTTTCATACTCAACAGTCTTTCGCCACTAAAAGAGCTTCCTGTCATTTTACGAAACTGTTTTTCTGTGTGAATGTCGATAGGAGCTAGAGATGAAACGTAACATGCTCATAGCACAACGAAAGGCTTTTTATTCCAAAATCACTTTCTATTTGTATAATGATACATCTAAAACTGTTGTATAATCCACTGACAATACCATATAGGGGATCAGACTGCAAGCAGTAATACGATGAGCAGTGTTCGTGTTAACGATGCAATCAATGAAAATGTCCTTCACACATGCCTGCATATCAGAAGGAACGGACATGGCGGCGACTACAACTACCAGGAATACAAGACTAAACGTATTGGCCATTGAGAATAGAAATAAGCATCAGCTGTTAAATTAAATGGTAACGTATGAAAAGTCTTTCTGCACCGGGATTCGAACCTGCATTTGCGACTTTTCAGGAGCGTGCGCGTTAACTACTACGCTATACGCACACGTCTCCAGAACCGAACCTAAATTACATATGCCACACATTGCCTACTGCCTACGAGTGCTCAAATTTTTGTAAATCTATGGGACCAAACTGCATTGGCCATCGATCTCTTCACTTACGAGGTACTTTAACGTACGGTAAGTATACACATACACCCCCATGACCGATGGAGGACTCGAACCTCCGACAGAGAGCAGCCGCGCAATGCGCAGGAAGGAGCCTTAGAGCTTACGACCATACCAGCGCGGCGGTGCTCACACATTCAGTTTTCAAATCAAATGTTTGTATGGCTTATGGGACTTAACTACGGGTTCATCAGTCCCTAAACTTGCAAACTACTTACGAACTAGCTAACACTGAGGACGGCACAAATATCCATGCCCGAGGGGGGATTCGAACCCCCGACCGTAGTGGCCAGCCATTCAGTTTTGTTTGCCCCGCACAGGAAGAGACGTTTATTACAAATTTCGCAAGCCTTTCTTTGGCTTAAATTGGTCATTAGAAATACATGTCTACCATTCTCGGTAGCTGCAGATGCCGTAAGTGTCCATTTACTTTTACACTGATTACATCGGCAAATACGGCCACTGCCTGTGGCCTGTGCCAAAGCAAGGCATGTGACATTGCTCATAAACGTCTCTCGCTTTGCGGGACACTCATGGGTGACAGACAATGTGTGGCATAAGGAAGTTTTTTTTCGATACTGGGGACGTGCACCGATAGCGTAATGGTTAACGCGACCGCTGGAAGAAAGCGAAAAATCCACGTTCGAGTCTCTGTCTGGAAGAATGCCCTGCAGACGACATAATTACACCTAAGAAATAAAATTACATGAAAGGAAAATGATGCCCGTTCACGCTTGGCGATAACCACCTTTCTAACAGTTGTAGCTTCCTGTACAGTAGTGGCACAATAAAAAGTGTCCGATGGGTCCGTCGTTCGGTTTCGTCACTTGTCGAATTTGTCAGACATATTTCCCATAAATTGCCATGTTTTCTCATTGGTACCAACGTCAGCGACGTACCGATCGTAGTGACAAAATTGTGAAAATATTGATGAAGCTAAACATTTCAGTTTCTGTTCGTAAGCGCCGACCGTCGATTACGTCAGAAAGTCCCCTTACACTTCTACGTCCACCGCAGAGACCAATCGTATGAGACGGTCGCGGTGACCGAGGGGACTGAGGCGCGCCAGTCACGGTCTGCCCGGCCACTACGGTCGGGGGTTCGAATCTCCCCTCGGGCATGGATATTTGTGCCGTCTTAGTGTTAGCTAGTTCATAAGTACTTTGTAAGTTTAGGGACTGATGACCACGTTGTTAAGTCCCATAAGCTATACAAACATTTGAACGTTTGAAACAATCGTGTGATTTAGGTTTTTGATCATCATTTTCAGCATCTGTCTTTGAAGTATGCTGATGAGAGGAAATTACACAATAGACGAGAAAAAATAGTTTTTAACGCAACTGGAGTGCTATGTACTCACATCGGAACTCTTATTCGATTCACACCCCGACTCCCTCTAGTGCATTCGGACTCTTCGTTTTATGCCAATTGCTTCAGACAGTCAAGAGAAAGACTAGATGTGACGAAATCTCAAAAAGGCAGTAAGATTCCTTCACGCAGTGAAAGTAAAATTAAGTTCTACAACAATTTGATTTATTTACCGAAAATTGAGAAAATTTGTAACGTAAAAGAAAAACATCTACACTCGATTCCGAAATATCGGGGTGAAAATATCTCCGATATATATCGATATTTTATCAACAGCCCTGCCTGTTACACTGTTATGCTAACTCTGCTTACAAAGAACGACTGTAAAAATTCTCAAAATATAAAATCTGAACGTCGCGTCATACAAAACTTGATAGTAACTTAATATTACTCTTTTCAATCAGTTATCGACAGTAACTATGGTTAGAAGTTCATAAATGTTTCTGAATATTTTCTACGACTTAGGCACATCAGTTATAACAGTGCTCAGTGTTAAAACAGTATATAGATTATTCAAGTTTGTTTAAAAATTGTTTTCTACAATATTTTCTAAATAATAATATAATTTTGGAATAATCTTTGATATGAAGTTTTAATGTCAGAAATATTAAATTTTAGGAAAATAGAAAGATACATTGATACAAGTCGGTTACGATAATAAATTTACTAAAATATGGCAACTGTGACGTGAAGACTCATTTTATATGTATTCTTTATTATGACGTGATTTAAAACACTCGTAATCCATAAGCGGCATCATGTCGGAGAACAGAATTATGTCAGAGTAATTCGGTTAGCCGTGTGGTGTAACGCACCGTTTTCCAAGACGGTGTGGCGTACCGCCCCCGCTTCGAATCCACCCGGCGGATTAACGAAGGGGGTCGGAGTGCCGACCAGTGTGGATGTGGTTTTTAGGCGATTTTCCACATCCACCTAGGCGAATACCGGTCTGGTACGCAAGTCGCGCCTCCGTTACACGCTTCACAAACATTTCGTAACACTTTACACTTTCACACAGATAGCACTACATGCGGACATTTTGGGGACACATCTCATTCTGAGTGGATTGGGGTGGCGACAGGAAGGACATCCGGCCACCCCATACATATTAACACGCCAAATCCGGATTAATAAGACCGACCCCGCATGTGCGGGAACGTGGCCAAAGAGAAAGGGAAGATTGCGGTATTCAGTACGTCATGATCAGTGATCGGAAGTTGGGGTTCTGAACTTGAATGTTGGGCAAGGCTAAGAGGAACTTCAGTAAACTTTCTATTATCAATTTCTACTCGTGTTATAGAGCCAATTGGTGCACTGGTTCGCGCACTGGACTAGCAATCAAGGCTGCGTGGAAAGACCACGTGGTCTAAGGCGTCATGCTACGGACAGGGCGGCCATTCCAGTCGGAGGTTCGAAGGAGGAAGGAAGCTTAAGGTTTAACGCCCAGTCGACAGCTTGGTCATTAGAGACGGGGCTAACGCTCGGAGTTTTGGGTAAGGATGGAGAAGGAAATCGGCCGTGCCCTTTGAAAGGAACCATCGCGGCATGTGCCTAGAGTGATTTAGGGAAATCACGGAATACCTAAATCTGGATGGCCGAAGGTGTATTTGAACCACCATCCTCCCGAATGCGAGTGCAGTGTGTTACCACTGCGCCACATCTTTCGGTCGTAGTTTGTAAGTCTAGGAACTGATGACCACAGCAAAAATGTTCAAATGTTTGTAGAGCTTATAGGACTTCACTACGGGGTCATCAGTCCCTAAACTTACAAACTACTTATGAACTTGCTAATACTAAGGACGGCACAAATATCCATGCACGAGGGGGGGGGGGATTCGAACCCACGGCCGTAGTGGCCGTGCAGACTGTGACTGTCGCGCCGCAGACCGCTCGGCCACCGTGGCCGGCATGACCACAGCAGTTTGGTCCAATAGGTTTACAAACATTTGAACACTGATCGCATTCTGGAAAACGACAGTCCATCTCCATCCATCCATATCTCGTTTCTCTGTGATTTTCCTAAATAGTTCCATGAAAATGACGGGATATTTCCTTTGAAGGGACATGGCAATTGCTTTTCTCATAATTAAGGTGTATTCAATCTATAATGACCACATTATCGACTGGACGTTAAAACGTTATCTTTCTTCCTTTTTCGAAGCTTTCCTTTCTGGTCTAAGTTACTACAAATTTCATCATCCCTGGAGGTATATACCGTTATCCTAAAACCACCATCTATCTGTTGTAAAATGTTGTCCAGTATTTTTCGGCCATGGTGGAGTGGCAGAGCTCTCTAAGCCACTTTGCTGCGGAGCGCGCGGTTGCTCACCGTTGGAGATTCGGGTTCTCCTCCTGTGTTGTCCTTGGCATAAATTAGTTTAAGTAGTACGTAAACCTAGGGACTGATGACCGCATCAGTTAAGTCCCTTAGATTTGCAAACATTTGAAACAGTTGAAAAGTATTTCTCCTATCAACAAATGATACATAAATATATAGTATGACTCTTTTCGAGCAGCTAGTAGTATTTCAAAGAAAACCTCTTTACGGTGTCTAGCGGAAAAGTAATGAAAGGTTATATTGATAATCTTGTGAATGTTGTGAACTCCTTTACACTCTTTGTGAAGAGGACCTCATATTCTGATCTGTTAAACTGATCTGTTATAAAAATGCTGTAAAAATCTGATAAAGTACGCGTGCAAAACACAGATGTAAATTACTCGCAGTAGAAATTTTTACAAAGAACTACTAAACTGGCAACAGTCGTAAGTAATGCAAAGCACGTCCACGGACGCATGCATTCGTACAGACACTCCACCGCTACTAAATAACGAGCCCTTTGAGTAGCAGGTGTATCGGATGGATTTATAGCGCATCGCACGCATCACTGCAAACATACACTGATCAGCGAGAAAATTATGACCACCTGCCTACTATCGGTATAAACCCGTCCAGGCGATATCCGTGTCACCAGAATGACTGCTAGTCAGACACACACACAACGCATGCGATATCAGTGACCGTGCTGTCCGTGTCTGAGGCAGAATGTGATGCACTGGGAACTCGACCCCGAGCATGTCGGAAACTACACGACTTGTCGGGTGTTCAAGGAGTGCCGTGGCGAGTATCTTAATCATGGAGTGAAACCAAAATGAAACCACGTCCAAACGTCGAGGGTTTGGGAGGACACGGGTGTCTGACGTCTTAGGCTGGTCAGAGTAGTAAAACAGGCAAGGCGACGAAATGTGGCGGAAATAACATCAGGCTTTAATATTGGACACCGTACAAGTTTGAATACATAAATCAGCGAACACTCCTAATGATGGGCATCTGCAGACGATGAACCATGCGTCCACGAACATTCACTCAACGACCTCCGCAACTACGACTGAAATGGGCAGGTGACCATCGTCACTAAACGTTGACCAGTAACGTAACATGCATGGTCTGATGAATCCGGATACATCACGCCAATAGGAGGGTGCGACTACGTCGTCTGCCGGAGGAACAACTGTTGTTGTTGTTGGAATTTTGAAAGGGACTCAACTTCTTGGTCATCAGTCCCCTGAAGGAACAGTCTTTCGACGCCTGCACTGAGTGACAGAAACGAGAACTTTCATGTGGGAACCTAGTGGATCTCATTCAAGGCATCATGACATGCAAGAAGAATCACATTCCGAGTACGCCCTTTCACGACTGTAACGATTCCTCATTGCAGTGGCATATTTCACAAGATGATGCGTCATATAACAGGGCTTGAGGTCTGAAGGAGTGATTCGGGGAACAGGCTCGGCGTGTTGTAATTGATGTGCTGGTTCCCAAACCACCTGAACTGAACCTCATCGAACACGTGTGTACAGATATGGTGCCAACTTCCTCCAACGACCTAGCAGGGCCTCATTACTTCCACGCTAAGACTCGCCACCGTTGTGACAAAGGTAGACATACCGGGTATGGTCATAATCTTCTGGCTGATTAATGTATTTTACGTTCTGCAAGACTCAGGTTCTCCATATCATAGATGCGATGCATTTGTTTATAGATATTAGCCCCGTTAAATCACGTGATTGCTTCTTCAAGACCCGGTAAGGTGATAATTTCACAAGAATTGTAATGTGAATCATACTCTGAAGAGGCAAAGAAACTGGTACACCTTCTTAATATCGTGTAGGGTCCTCGCGAGCACGTAAAAGTGCCGCAACACGACGTGGACTCGACTAATGTCTAAAATAGTGATGGAGGGAACTGACACCATGCGTGCCGCAGGGTTGTCCATAAACCTTTAAGAGTGCGATGGGGTGGAGATTTCTTCTGAACGGCACGTTCCAAGACGTCCAAGATATGCTCATTAATTTTCACAGCTGAGGAAGTTGGCGGCCAGCGGAGGTGTTTAAACTCAGAAGAGTGTTCCTCGACCAACTTTGTAGCGCTTCTGGACGTGTGAGATTTCGCATTGTACTGCTAAAATTGCCCAAGTTCTCGGAATGCACAATGGACATGAATGGATTCAAGTGGTCAGCCAGAATGGGTACAAACGTAGCACCTGTCAGGGTCTTAACTAGACGTATCAGGGGTCCCATATCGCTCCAACTGCAAACGCCGCACACAGTTACATAGCCTCCACCAGCTTGAACAGTCTCCTGCTGACATACAGAGTCCATGGATTCATCATGGTTTCTCCATACCCGTACAGGCCCATCCGCTCGTAGTAATTGCAACAGAAACTTATCAGACCAGGCAACATGTTTCCAGTCACAGAGAGTCCAATGTCGATTTTGACCGGTCCAGGCGAGCTGTCAGGCCTTGTGTCGCCCAGTCAGAAACGGTACACGAGCGGGCCTTCGGCTCGGAAAGATCATATCGAATGTTTCTATGAATAGTTCAAGAGCTGTCACTTGTTGAAGGCCCAGAATCGAAATCCGCAACAGTTTGAAGAACATCACTATTGTCACGTCGAACGATTCTATACATTTACGTACGTACTCTGCAAATCACATTGAAGTGCGTATCAGAGAGTTCATCTTGCAGCTTTTATGACACCTCTTTACCCTTACACCCTCTAACATCGCGCGGGGAAAATTGAACACCTAAATCTTTCCGTTTTCAATCTGATTTCTCTTATTTTATTATGATGATCATGTCTCCCTATGTAGGTAGGTGCTAACGAAACATATTTGCATTCGAAAGAGAAAGCTGGTGAAAGAAATTTGGCAAATAAATCTCGCCACAAAGCATACGGGCTTTCTTTTAATGATTTTCACCCCAACTCGTGTATCATATCGGTGACACTCTCTCCCCTGTGTCGCGACAGTACAAAACGAGTTGTCCCTCTCTGAACTTTCTCTAAATCCTCCGTCAGTCCCACTTAGTGAGGATCCCACAATGCGCAGCAATACTCCAAAGTAGGGCGCGCAAGTGTAGTGTAGGCAATTTCTTTAGTAGCACGGTTGCCTCTTCTACGTGTTCTGCTAATGCAACGTACCCTTTGGGTCGCCTCCTCTACGATATTTTCTATGTGTTCTAGCCATTTTAACTTGTTCGTAATTGCTGTTCCGATATATTTAGTTCAGTCGTCGTTGGGTTCGTTCTTGCAGGATCTTTTCTGGCCGTAGTGATGCTGGAATTTTCATGCTTCACCGGATTCCCCATATTCATGGTACACTCGAGAAATAGTCGTACGGGAAAATCCCCACCTCATCGCTACCTCGGAGGTGCTGTGTCCCGTCTCTCGTGCGCCGTGGTCGAGGGGACTAAGGCGCTCCAGTCACGGTCTGCACGGCCACTGCGGTCTGGGGTTCGAATCCACCCTCGGGAATGGATATTTGTGCCGTCCTAGTTCGTAAGTAGTTCATAAGTAGTTTGTAAGTTTAGGGACTGATGACCCCGTAGTTAAGTCCCATAGACTATACAAACATTTCAACATTTTTTTCTCGTGCGCCGATTATAACAGCACTTTCAAACTCACTTAAGCCGTGATAACCTGCCATTGCAGCAGCAGTAACCGATGTAACGCCTGCGCCACGCACCTGTTGTCTTATACACGCGTTGTCCTCTGAGTGTTCACATATCTCTGTGTTTGCATACGCATGCCTGTACCAGTTTCTCGGCCCATCAGTGTACATATCACGTGATATTTATTGACAAGTGTTCAGCCTAGTCTCGAATATTTCAACTATTGATTCCACGTTAACTTTTATTTATAACGCGAAGCGAATGTAATTATTGAAGGAAAAAAGAACTAGCGTGAATTTTTAACCGTTTACTTTTGTTTACTGAAAAGACGTTGTCGATTTACAGTGTGAGACTCGATGATAAACTGTAGTGGACCATGCGATGAATATCTAGAGCAGGCTATAAAGATTTTGAATGCATAAAACATTTATTTTCACAACACTTCTTTAGTGAACGTATGCTTGGGATCTAATGACATTAAAATAACACATTTCAGTTGAATAATCCACAACCAACGATCTTATAGTACTATAAGATGTCAAATATTCTATTTCGCTCCTGTAATTTTTATTTTACCTGAGGGAACATGATACTCATCAGCAAAGATCAAACTCATTTAACTGGATAACGACATCGGCGTTCAATTCATAGACGCCGTCGACCAGTATATCTTTGAGCTCGTTGAATCAAACCAATATCAAATTATTTGGGCTCATTTTTAGTTCACAGAATTTTGAAGGCTTTAAAAACATGGTTACATAAAATAGAAATGCACAGTGCTTACAATCCATAAAACAACAGGAAGGCCTGGAGATATCACAGACAAATTTATTTGGGAGGTATCGCACTGTAAAAAAATCTTATGATTGGAAATACACCCCCATGAGACGTGAGGAAAATGACGATATCAGTATGGAGTGTTGCCGTCATTGCCGTATATAAACGCTATTACACTCTTCGGTGTTGTATAATAGGGGCTAGTGATGTGCTGTTGGAGTCTATTTGTCTTGCTGCTTTTATACAGGTCCTAAACGGTATAAGCCGCCAAAATTATAGAGATGGTATAACTCGGTGAGCTTTACAAAAAAGTCTAGTAATCGCATTTACAACGGAAGTAAAAAAAAAAAAAAAAAAAAAAAAACAGTTAGTCTCAGGATAATGTTTTGTGGAAAGTAGACACTTGGAAGTGTACGTACGTAAGCAATCGGTTCTTGTTACTGACATCGCGAGCGTGAATCTTAAACACGTAGGCAACTACGGCTTGATTGGCTGCGTCAGTTTTGTACGCCGAGCAACGACAGTCGTTCAAAAAATGTTCAAATGTCTGTAAATCTATTGGTCCAAACAGCGTGGTCATCAGTCCGTAACTTACAAACTACTTAAACCTAGGTAAACTAACCTACGGACAAACACACACACCCATGCCCCAGGGAGGACTCGAACCTCCACGGCGAGCAACCGCTCGCTCCGCAGCGAAGTGCTTTAGACCGCTCGGCTACTCCACGGCGGCACGCGATTATTATGCATTTACTTCTTAATAAGGTACAGTAGTTATCTGCACCTTTTTTAAATTTTCGTCTGTATGCGAAACGTATCTCTGTTCTGATGCGCTTTCCTTTTTTGTTACATCAGGACTCAATATTGACAACACAATACATGTTCAAATTGCTGGTTTCAGCAGTACCAAGCTGCCGTATCGCGTCGTTCCACACGTCCAACGTTTACATTTCTCGTGGCGTAGTGCATTCGCGCGCGTGGCCTTCTCGCACCCCCTGGCGCGTGCTGGCAGCGCGGATAGGCCACGCGGTTATATAGAGCTCTCTCTCTGATATCGTCAGTCGACAATGTAAACAGAAATACGACTATCACCAGTCCTATAAGTATTGGTTTCTACGAATACAAAAATAAAGTGCATGATACAACAATATTTCAATAGACTTTTTTCGTCAAGCACCCAGAGATGTACCATCTACATAATTTTGGCGGTTTATATCCTTTACTCCCTGTATATTGCCGTAGTTTATCTTTTGTATCAGTGGGCGACTTCAAATGTTCAAATGTTTGTTAAGCTTATGGGACTTAACTACGGGGTCAACAGTCCCTAAACTTACAAACTACTTATGAACTAGCTAACATTAAGGACAGCACAAATATCCATGCCCGAGGGGGGATTCGAAGCCCCGACCGTAGTAGCCGTGCAGACCGTGACTGGTGCGCCGCAGTCCCCTCGGCCACCGCGGCCGGCATTGGGTAATTACTAACGAGACATTTTCGACAGGCGACAGATCGGGAGAGCAGGGAGGCCAAGGCAGCAACGCCGTCTGATGGGCGAAGAAAAAGTCGCCTCTCATTCTCAAAATTGTTCAAATGTTTGTAAGTACAGCTATGGGACCTAACTGCGGTAGTCATCGGTCCAGAAACCTACAAACTACTTAAACTAACTTATCCTAAAAACAACACACACACACCCATTCCCGAGGGAGGACTCGAACCTCCGATGTGGAACGGCCGTGCGCACCGTAGCAAGACGCCTCAGCTTGCACGACTACACCGCCGCGGGCCTCTCATTCTCCTGTTGCAATTTAGCACATTCTAGATCTACATAAATATTCTGAAAATCACAGTTAAGTGCGTTGCAGAGGCTTTATCAAAATCAAATGTTTCAAATGTTTGTATAGCTTACGAGACTTAACTACGGGGTCATCAGTCCCTAAACTTACAAACTACTTATGAACTACCTTATACTAAGGACGGCACAAATATCCATGCCCGAGAGGGGATTCGAACCCCCGACCGTAGTGGCCGTGCAGACCGTGACTGTAGCGCCTCAGTCTCCTCGGCCACCGCGGCTGGCAGATGGTTTATCGATCTGCTTTTATGATATTTATCTATCGCTCCATTCTCTAATAGCGCGCGGTAAAAAAGGAACAGCTACATCATTCCGTTTTCGATCTGATTTCTCTTCCTATGATGATCACGTCTCCCTATGTGGGTGGGTGGTTACAAAATATGTTGGCATTCAGAGGAGAAAGTTGGTTAAAGAAATTTCGCAAATAGATCTCGCCGTAACAAGATCGACTTTCTTTTAATGATTTCCACCCCAACTCGTACATAATTTCCATGACACTCTCCTCTATATTGCGATAATACAAAACGAACTGCCTTTCTGTGAACTTCTTCTACGTCCTCCGTCAGTCCCACCTGGTGAGGATCCCATGATACGCCCCAATACTCTAAAATAGGTCGCGAAAGTGGAGTGTAGGCAGTATCTTTAGTAGAACTATTGCCTCTTCTGAATGTTCTGCCAATGAAACGTAACCTTTGGTTTGCCTTCCCCACGATATTTTCCGTGAGTTCTCTCCAATTAAAGTTGTTCGTAATTAATATTTCAAGTATTTAATTGAACTGAAGGCCTTTATATTTGACTGATCTATAGTGTAAATGCGGTGTTATGGATTTCTTTTAGTGCCCATATGGATGACTACAAACTTATCATCAAGTTATTGGACAAAATGCTCCAACACTTCAGAGACGTGACGTTGGTTGGTTAGTGTGCCGGCAATGAGTACCGGTGGTGGGGGGGGGGGGGAGGCAACAGTGGCTCACCAGTGTCTGCAGACTGTAATCCATCATTGATGTGGTGTAGGTAGTATCGGGATTGGAATGACTGTATTTACCGTCGAATCGAGATTCTACCTGCACTACCACGATGGTCCGTTTAGAGTCTGGATACACCGTGTTATTAGACTGTTGAACTGTTACCTTATGATCGCTAAACTGATCCTACATGCGGTATTTTGATTTGGCATGGTATTGGATTCAACTCCCGCACCCTCTAGTAAAACATTGCTGATACATTAACCAACCAGCATTTCGTGTTGGATCGTGTTGTCCTCTCATACATTCGGAGGTTGCCGAGGCCCAGATTACAACAATAGAATGCGACGCAATACTTCGCCACTTACCCCTTTTCTCCCAAACTCATACCTGTCGAAAACGTCTTATCGATGATAGATCGAGTAGCCGCGGAGGAGTGGCCGTGCGCTCTAAAGCGCCTTGGTGCGGAGCTCGTGGTAGCTCTCCGTCGGAAGTTCGAGTACTCCCTCCCGTGTGTGTGTGTGTGTGAGAGAGAGAGAGAGAGAGAGAGAGAAAGAGAGAGAGAGAGAGAGAGAGAGAGAGAGAGAGAGAGAGTGAGAGAGAGAGAGAGAGAGAGAGAGAGGGATGTGTGTGTGTGTGTGTGTGTGTGTGTGTGTGTGTATGCTGTCCTTCGGTTAATTTAAATAGTTTCTAAGCCTAGGGACTGATAACCTAAGTAGTTTAGTCCCATAAATGTACAATAATTTGAACGGATGTCTAGCCCGGGCTACACCGCCCGCTGCTACGCTTTGCAACATGTGGAAGCTACATATATGTACCCGAACAACACATCAAGGGCCTCATTAATTCAATGCCCCAGAGTGTAATTGTGCTATAGCCAGCAAAGGCATAAATATGCATACTGATATCATCTTCCTCACTTAAAATGGGGCGGTATTTTCAAATTTTAGTGTGATTTCTTCGATCCTTTTCGGTAATGCGTTTTAGACAGCCATCAGTATATGTGAATAGGCAGTCCACGTAAAACTGATGTCCGTTATGTAGTCTGAGTATTACGGATTGCAGCGGCGGAGTGGTCGTGCGTAATGAGGCGCTATGCTCCGATGCGCGATGCCGTTCCCCGTCGGGGTTTCAAATCCCCCTTCGGGCATGGATGTTTGTGTTGTCTTTAGTATAAGTCAGTTTATAATTAGGGACTGATGACCCCGCAGGTTAGTCCCAAAAGCTTAACAAACATTTGAACATTTTTTTTTTTATTACGGATTCATTTAAGACGAAGTTCAATGGAATAGGAACATGATTGGCATACAGAAGTGAGAGTACAAGAAAAGATCTCCTGTCAGGCTACCCTGCGGTGTTGCGATGAAGATGGTAGTGTCCTACCAGTGAAGCGTTGTGCGAGGCCTCGGTCAGATCCGTGCTGAGTAGGAAACGGATGGCGCTGGGTCAGGATCATGGACCATGGCTGTGATCGCTTCAAGCGACCCGCCATCGCTTCCGCAGACGACTTCACTTGTCAGAGGTAGTGAGTCGTGCAAAGTACTCTCGAGCGGAAAGATACAGGCGCGAACAATTTCCAGATACGTGACTTGCGGAAGAAACGGGCCCGCATTGGCAGCCGTTCGCAGAGGAAGCGCTTGTACCAGTGGTGCTCTGGATTTCCTCTGTTGACAAGCCGCGTTGTCTTTGACGACATTTCGGATTTGTCTTTCTGGCAATACTAGGTCAGCAGACCCCAAGTTGCGAACGTGGATGACACCAGCGGTTAGAACAACCCTCGAGGTGCAGACAAGCTGGGATTGTTGGACCCATTTACGCCGTGGCGGAATAGCCGTGCGAGGAGGTTCGAGTCCTCCTTCGTGCATGAGTCTGCGTTTCTTTTTCTAGGATAAGTTAATTTAAGTAGTTTGCTACTTTAGGAAGCTATGGCCACCATAGTTCTGATTCAAAAATTTACAAACATTTGAATATTTGATTTGGTAGCATTTACGTATGTGAAATATGCTGCATAAACATCAGTATCGCATGTGGCATGAGACAAAATCATCATCCCAAGTCACAGTTTTAACCACGTCAAACAACTGTTTTTACCTTGAGCCCTTCAAATATTCAAATGTTTGTTAAGCTTGTGGGACGTAACTGCGGCTTCATCAGTCCCTAAACGTACAAACTACTTGTAAAATAATTAATACTAAAGACAACACAAACATCCATTATCAAGGGAGGATTCAAACTCCCGACGGGGAACGGCCTCGCGCATCGTAGCTAGCGCCTCAATGGGCTCGGCTACTCTACCGCGGTGCCGATTAACTCTGACTGACAATGAGGATGGACGTGATGACTGATTGATGTCTCACTCGACAACGATATTTGTCCAATATGTTTCAACTACGTGTATTGTAAATATGACTAAGTAAACATTTTCTTAAGCATGTTGACTCTATAGTAATGAAGTTATTTAGACTCATAATTGTTGTATCTTTATGTGATGATTGTTAAAGGATTTAAGCAATTGTAACTAATAACCACTAAGTTCTATATTGCAATCATGATAAAATAAAGGTTGTAATAAAATCTGACATTTTCAAGTTCTAAGTTCGCTCTGGTCATAACGACTATTCCACATAATGCCATTACCTATCTTTTAAAAACGTGTGTAGTATTAAGCTCTGAGAATATTCCAATTTTAAATGCTGCATTGAACAGAAAATAATATCAGAAAAGAAATAGACAACTCTCTCAAAATGCTAAAGCAGTAAATAATGAAAGTAAAAAATAAACAAAAAATTGAAACTCACAAGAGGAAACGAAAAGAGAACATCAGTAGGACGGAGGATGTCAGACTATGAAAAGTACTTAATATATAGCCTCGGTGGAGTGGCCAAGCGCACTGAGGCGCTATGCTACGATGCGCGAGGCCGTTTCCCGTCGGAGGTTCGAATCCTCCCTCGGGCAAGGATGTTTGTGTTGTCTCTAGCATAAAGTAGTTTATAAGTAGTTTGTAAGTTTAGGGATTGATGACTCCGCAGTTAAGTCGCATAAGCTGAACAAACATTTGAAAATTTCGAATGGAGGAGCAAGTGAGGTGACAACTCTTTGCAATTTCATTCTCTTTCCCCCTTACACCTCCCCCCCCCCGCCCCCACGTACCTTGACCCGCCCATAGGCGGAACACATCAGATTTAGCTCTCTACTTTCTTGGCACTGTATGACCGACATATACAGATTGACAAAGAATAGATTTTCGAAAACTAACTACAGTACTACAGATGTACAACATGTTTGCATGATACAGTAAGCCGAATATCAGCATTATACTTTGTCCTAAGGGGTAGGGGTACAACAGAAGCAAAGTAGGCAGTAAATCGTTTTGAAGACTCCGACCTCGAACACATGGAAATTATTAATTATAATCGACAAACTGTCATTCATTTTCCACAACAATAGCAATTCTGTAAATACTTACTTTTTAGGAAGAGAGAAAATTTTCCACTCTTTCTACGATAAGCAGATCGACCATTCCTTTTATGTAGAGTTATAAAATTGTGTCTCTTTAATCGCTTTATCTCGATATATATGACACAGCACTCGTTTTAACTGATTGTGAACACGAATTCATAGCAGCTGCCGTTTAGGTAATGCTTATTTAACTCGAATTTGCCCTCCGAGAAGCAACGAATGCTTTAATCTCGACACGTGCGTTGCGGCGCCCCAAATGCTATTTCTAAACATCGCACAGCTGACGACGCGGGTCGGAAACGAAAGCAGAGAGAGAGGCGGGGGCGTTTGTGTCGGCGCTGTGTACGGAAAGGATAACAGAGCCTGCGTCAGTGCAGCTGCGGTCATCCGGAGAGCCAAACATTGGTGCAGCAGTGAGAACTTATTGCCACGGCAGTGGCAGCAAACTCAGCAGGCAAATATTGAGCAATAAGAGCGAGCGGCTGTGGCTGCAGCGCACGCCCATCGATCGGCGGTGAGATGTGCCCCGCCCAGGCGCCGCAGCCTTAGCTGCACAAATCTGGACCACCAACACTCACACTCCCTTTCACACGTTCCTTCCCCACCATCAACTCCACCCGTGCCTCTTCGTTGTCGTGCAATATCTCTACACTCTCTTCAAGCTGCTCCCGTATAAAACACGTGTCGCGCGTCACAGAAAAAAAAAAGAAAATTGATCTTACGTGATGACGATCATCATATTATTATTATTCACGAATTATAATTTGACTGTTACAGTACGTGTCGTGCAAGGAAAACATCGATCTTAAATGATGACGATCATATTATTATAATTCAAATATTTTAATTTGAGTGTATACAACGCGTATCGCGCGTCACAGAGATAACATTAATCTTAAATGATGACGAAAATCATCTGATTATTATTCACCTATTATAATTTGATTGTTACGTATTTCTTTCGACACTAGTCAAAACCCTTAACTCAGTGGGTCTCTGCATGATTCTTTATCGTATTAGATTGTATATGTTTAGTATTTCTCACAGTCTGACATCCTCCGTCCTAATGATGTTCTCTTTTCATTTCTGTGGTAATTATTCAGCAATCAGTCGTAAAAAATATAAATTTTTCATTTGTTTGCAAATCCGGATTTCGACCACTGTATGGTCATTATCAATGCTAAAATAAATACAAAAGGGCCAGTTAGAATAACATACATGTCACATTATAAGCCATTTGTACAAGTTTCAGTTATAGTCAATGATAAAAATACATACCTTAAAACCAATTAAAATACTTAAAATATCTCGACCTACATGTAGGAGGTTGCGTTTGTACTGACGCAGCTGTTACAATCCTTACACAGTTGACGTCAGCATGAGTCATTTGCGACTAAGGCGCCCTCTTTAAAGTTTCATATAAATAACAAAATTATATGGTGTATATTTATGGTAGAAAAAGTTACATTTTATTGTAATTTTAGTAGGCATTTTAACTTTAAACTGTTCTTTATTAATGAGTCTCGTTTACTGTTTATATATAATTGGTAGTAAAAATGTGTACTAATTGGTGTCTTACAATATATATATATATATATATATATATATATATATATATATATATATGTACAGCAACTCTTTTAAAATATTGTATGTAAAACTGATGACCTATTAATAATTTTGTTCACAGTCAAAATCATAAAATCAAATGATGTCAATTTTAAAAAGTAGCTGTAGTAGTAAGTACAGTTGTCAGATGGTGCTAACCATCTTTTCATTTCCTTTTGTGTGTTTCAATGTTTTGTTTACTTTTTATTTTCATTAATTATTTATTTAGCATTTCGAGAGGGTTGCTAATTTCTTTTTTGATCTTATTTTCTGTTCCGTGCTGCATGTCTGAGAAATATCATTTCTGCATCCTGGATAATTTTTATTGTTATCCGGGCTTAGCTTCCATCCAGTGTAATCAAGAGTCACAGAATTTTGTGAAATTTCAAAAGTGTTATTCCTGGGATTACGTTGTAAGTTTCATCTATTACCACCATTTATCAAGTTTTTTTCTCAGTCTCATGATGACAATAAGTTTCATCTTTATGTTATATTTGATCCAAATCAATTAAAATTTGTCACTTCATCTACTATTTTTTTCAGTTAATGACATTATCAGTCTTATAATACTATAAATAATGATGGTAGGATTTATTTCAAATTATTAAGAAATTAACAGAGATTCTCGGGAATTTCCAAGCTTCCCGTGTGTTCTGTGTAACTGAGGTGATTTTGGTCGTGCAGTACGACGAGCCGCGGTGGAGTGGCCGAACGTTCCAAGGCGCCAAGCTGCGGAGCGCGGCGCTGCTCACCGTCGGAGATTCGAGTCCTCCCTCGAGCATGGGTGTATTTGTTGTCCTTAGCATAAATTAAATTAGTCTGTAAGCCTAAGGACTGATGACCAGAGTAGTTAAGTCCCATAGATTTACAAGCACTGGAAAACTGAAGTACGACGAAAGTTCGACTGTGTGTTTTTGAGTGATCTGAATGAGGCGAAGCCCACGGTAGTAGTACTTGTAATGATGATACACTTTATTCTTGTCCATTGTTGTCAGTGATTCACTTTCATGTTGACAATCAGACGGAAACAGTATAACAGTAAGTCGTTTTTTGCCATGTTGCTAATAACAATAAACTTACGCTTAACTAGAAAGTGGTTTCGTTCATTATTGACGTACTGTTGGAAACTATTTATGAGAGGATAAGAAGAAAAATACATTCCGACGCGAGACACTTACTCGAACGAGGAGATATAAGACCCTTGACAATACAGGTTTCAGTGGTTCAAACTACACACAAAAACACACCAGGCAAATGATAATGTTCTGCCCGTACCAGTGTTTTGGCTTCACTTTGGCCGCACAGGAATGACCGCGTTGTCTGGGGCGCCTTGTTACGGACTGCGCAGCCGCTACGCCGGAGGCTTTAGTCCTTCCTCGTGCATTGGCGTGTATGTTGTCCTTAGGATGTATTAGTTTAACTAATTTGTAAGTCTAGAAATCGATGACTTCATTACTTAGATCCCTTAGGATTACAAACATTTGAACATTTGCTTCACTTTAGAGAGAGCAGTGAATGGAGCATCATCATTTAAAAGCCTCATAATTCTTATTACTACAGGCACGTCTCCCATCTTACAACAGGCAGGATTACCGACAGGAACTGCAGTCACTGTGAAAAGGCAACTTGTGGTAGTCACCAATAACGCCATCGAACCGGCTGTCACTATTCTATATGGAGTGCTCTCAGTGTACAGGTTGGTGTTGTGGAGTCTGACGAAAGAGTCCCTCTTAATGATATCTCATGTTTTTTAATTTAATGCATGGCAAATCCCAGAACCGGGTTGGCCCATTTGACGGACCAGGTACAAAGGTGTCGCCGCCGAGACAATTACAATGGTGCTACTATACCGTGCGGATTCTCCACAATGTACATATTTGTGTTGTCTGACGAAACTGTTCCTACCTCATGTTTGAATAGGATGGATGACAAATCATAGAACCATGATGACCCATTTGACGAACCAGTTTCTTTAGGGTCGCCAAAGGGACTAGACCATGGATAATAATGCCTGTAGTGTTGTAAAACAAACGAATAGTAGCAGTCTTCGTGGAGAATATTCCACACCGCCATTAGACTTACCCTATTTTGACGGTACATCTGTCTGATACTAATACAGTTGTATGTGATAAAGATCTTTTCTCTTCGCCTCAAGTAGTTTTAGCTCCATTCAGACGAATTTCCTGGCCTATATCTGCATGACTTTTTTCTTTGCTCCTTATCCTCCCAAGGATCATTTGCTGCAAGTTTTCACCATTTATAAAATTCACACTTTACTAAATTTATTTTATTCATTGTTCACATAACACATTTAATGCCAAACAGATTTAATCTGTTTAGAATTTATCAGAAGCCCACGTACACTTTTCTGCCGATGACAGGGTTAAAGCATGTTAGACGTCAACATTTCCATCAAACTCTTACTAGAGCAAATGTTTTTCTTTCCGCCCAGTTTAGCAACAACGTATCACAAATTCCTCATAGTAAGTGTCCTACAAGCCTGGATTTCATTAAATGTGTGTACCATTTACCCAGAGTCACCGACTAGATATTTTCGGTGTAAATAATAATAATTACTGTATTGCTTGTAATTGTTTACGTAAGCTTTAGAGCAAAATCACGTATATTGGTATGTGACGTGTAATATTACACAGAAACCGCAACGAAAAGTATAATTTGTACTGTAGGTCGCCATGTTTTGCTTATTTTGTCGCGGCTCACAAGTTGTAAATACTGCATCGATAATACCGTTCCGCACATTTGTTATTCCAGTCAAGTGACATGCTGGTAACAGCCAACATACAGACCATCGGAGCTCTCAGGACAGGCCTTTACTATAGAAAAACATATGTTTGCGACAAAACCTCTAAATATTGAGCGGTGAAATGAAAATTGTTTGAAGCATCCCAGTGATTTGAGGAACAGAGAACAAATTTAGAATCTAATGTGAATCTAGAGGAACAATTGGAAGAAAAAATTCCTGTTACTGAAACGTTAAGACATGGATGACAAAAGATGTACAGGAAACGAGGGGGGGGGGGGGGGGGGAGTATGAACCGCGCGGGAGTAGCCGCGTGGTCTAAGGCACCATGCTGCGGACTGGGCGACTGCTCCGACCGAAGGTTCAAGTCCTCCCTCGGGTATTGTTGTGTATGTTTTTCCCTAGTGTAAGTTAGTTTAAGTACCTTGTGAGTCTATGGACTTCTGACCATAGCAATTTGGTCCAATAGGTTGATAATGTTCAAATGTTTGTAAATCTATGGGACTCAACTGCTTGGTTATTAGTCCCTAGCTTACAAACTACTTATCTAAGGTAAACTAAACTAAGGACAACAGCCGGCCACGGTGGCCGAGGGGACTGAGGCGCTCCAGTCACGGTCTGCACGGCCACTACGGTCGGGGGTTCGAATCCACCCTCGGGCATGGATATTTGTGCCGTCTTTAGTATAAGGTAGTTAATAAATAGTTTGTAAGTTTAGGCACTGATGACCCCGTAGTTAAGTCCCATAAGCTATACAAACATCAATTAAGGACAACACAAACACCCATGCCCGAGAAGGGACTCGAACCCCCGACGGCGGACGGCCGCGCGAACGCAACACGGCGCTCCAGTACGGGCGGCCAATCTGCCGCGGACGCGGTGGAGTAGCCGAGCGGTCTAAGGCGCCTCGCTGCGGAACGCGCGGTTGCTCGCCGTCGGGGGTTCGAGTTCTCCCTAGGGCATGGGTGTGTGTGTTTTCCTTGGGTTAGTTTACCTTAGTTTAAGTAGTTTGTAAGATGCGGACTGATGACCACGCAGTTTGGTCCGATAGATTTACAAACATTTGATTTCAATCCGCCGCGGCTGATCCAACAGGTTTACAAACATTTGAAAATGTGTGATTTTTTCATATGGTACGTTCCATCAAGTACCTATACAGAAATCAACAACAAAAATACCTTTTTAATGTTTTAGTGAGGGGGAAAAGTTTATCTTCGAAATGTATTGATTAATCAGTTTTCTGTCACTTTCAACGTACATACGTTCGATACATTTAACTTAAATGTTAGCCAACATCCTCGTTTACCTATTGTTTTGAAAGAATGTAGTAACATTCTTTATATGCGCCATAACTGAATACCTTCGTGCCTCAGAGCCAGTTCTGCACACTACAGTGCCTCTGTAAGCCGCAGAAATGGAAATTTCACTAAATTACGTTTCCAAACTCGTTCCAGAACATCATAAGAAAATTATGGCATTTTTAAAATTTGCGATTGGCTGGTGCAAAATGTAGCAAACTCTACAAAGCCGACGCGAGTTATTCGAGTTTTAATTGCGTAGCACGTCAAGATGCAAGGAGGTGCGCTGCAGCCGGTATCGGCCACTGTAACGCAAGTTGTGGTAACGAGCCGCTCAAGTCGCCAAGCCTTGAGGGCAGGCGGCAGGAATGTTCCCGTAGCTCGGCGCAGGAATGCAGCTCTGAAGCACTAAAAGTAGGGCGCAATTTTTGTGGGGAAACGCCCCCTAGCAGCGGTGCTAGAACTCCTATCTGAAGGGTGGAAGAAGCAAAAGTAGTCGCACAAGAAAATACTTTTTACAGCAGGGAAAGAAATGTCTGCAGTAGGTTTCAGAGTGGCCGCGGCAGAATAACCGTGCGCGATAAGGCGCCCAGCTGCGGTGCACGTGCCGTTCGCCGTCGGGGGTTCGAGTACTCCCTTCGGTATGGGTGTTTGTGTTGTCCTTATCATACGTTACTTTTAGTGTAAGTAGTTTGTAGTCCTAGGGACTGTAGACCAAAGTAGTTAAGTCCTTTCGATTTGTAAACATTTGAATTTTATATATATATATATATATATATATATATATATATATATATATATGGTGTTTCACTAAGTGTGTTTGCCTCTGTAACATATAAAATAATAGGTGTCGGGAAATTTTAATGCGGTAGGTCAACACAAGGAATGTTACACTTTCTGCGGAGCCATGAACATAGTTCATTGTATCATTTTCCAAAGAGTTACAGCACAAAGATATAATTTTTTAAATCGAACAATAGTTTTTTCTATCGTGTATTGGATTCGTTTAAACCAGCTGCGTCCAAATCAATTTAAACTACATTCCTATCACTGTTAGTTTGGGAGCTACAACCCTTCAAAGTTCCGGGGGCGGAGGCTGCGATAGCGTATCTGACTGGCCGAGTGGCTATCCCCTGTGGCACGGCCCACTGTCTCATGACCACCAGCCAGTCAGATACGCTGTCGTAGCCTCCGCCCCCTGAACTTTGAAGGGTTGTAGCTCCCAAACTAATAGTGATAGGAATGTAGTTTAAATTGATTTGGACGCAGCTGGTTTTAACGAATCCAATGCACGATAGAAAAAACTAATGTTCCATTTAAAAAATCATATCTTTGTGGTGTAACTCTTTGGAAAATGATACAATAAACTATGTTCATAGCTCTGCAGAAAGTGTAACATTTCTTGTGTTGACCTACCGCATTAAAATTTCCTGTCACCTATTATTTTATTAGTTACAGAGGCAAACACACTTAGTGAAACACAGAGTGAGTTTACGAAAGAGCAACATTTCGTACTATCAGGACTGTGTTTAATAGGAAAAATGACGGGTCTGACGTTACAATGCCTAAAATGTAAATTAGTGTCAGAGCAGCTTGTTCGAGGTAGATCACCACTGCTGTTGATTGAGAACGAACCTGTAGCAGGTGACCTCTTACGCTGCGGTGGCCGAATAATCTATTCGGTAGTTCATCCCATGTTTACGGTAACAAAATATGAACAGTCGTGCAGGAAGTGGCTTTGATTAGAGTTATAATTTTTACTGTTACTACAGATTTTGGCGTGGTTAGCTAACATAAGCATAATCTGTTCAAATGTTCATATGTTTGTAAATCTATGTAACGTAACTGATTGGTTACTAGTCCCTAGTTTACAAACTACTTAAACTAAGTTAAACTAACCTAAGGTCAACACATACACTCTTGCCCGAGGGAGGACTCGAACCTCTGACGCCGAACGGCCGCGCGCACCTCAGCAAGGTGTCTCAGTGCGCACAGCTATTCTGCCGCTGTATTACGTCAGCTCTCACAAATATGGCAATACATCCTACTTTCCGCGTACTTTACTAAATGTTCAAATGTTTGTTAAGCTTATGGGACTTAACTACGGGGTCATCAGTCCCTAAACTTACAAACTACTTTATACTAAGGACGGCACAAATATCCATGGCCGAGGGGGGATTCGAACCCCCGACCGTAGTGGTCGTGCAGACCGTGGCTGGAGCGCCTCAGTCCCCGCGGCCACCGCGGCCGGCCGCGTACTTTACTACTGTGTTAGATAACAGCAAGTGACGTTTTGGTCGGCATTGACAGTATCAGTTTTAGCTTCCAAAATGCAAATGTCTGTAAATCTATCGGACCAAACTGCGTGGTCATGAGTCCGTAGCTTACAAACTACTTAAACCTAGGTAAATTAACCTACGGACAAACACACACACCCATGCCCCAGGGAGGACTCGAACCTCCACGGCGAGCAACCGCGCGCTCCGCAGCGAGGTGCTTTAGACCGCTCGGCTACTCCACCGCGGCTTTTATCTTCCGTGAATATTCCTTGTTCCGGTGCGAAGCACTTCCACAACTGGCTTTTGTTGCTTAAGCCCCGCGTGTCAGATTGGTGCCGCAAAAGAGACAAATTTACGGTAGAGTGGTATTGTCGGGAATTAGAGCCCTCAGTGCTGATTCCGTGAATTCTGGCGCGAGGCGCTTTTACATATCTACAACCTCTGACAATGAAGTTCGGGGAATAGTCTTGTAACTAGAGTTACTTTACTGTTCTTCGAAATATGCATCTCCCGTCCACCACTGAGCTCTGCGATACATTTCCTGAAAACTTTGCGCGCAGTCTTCCTTGGAAATTGTGTAAAAAGCCTCGTTATGTTTAATTGGATGTCAGAAATGTCGTCAAATCTCTTTCCTTTCAAAGAGAGTTTCAGTCGAGTTCATAAGAAATGTGGAGGGTTGAAATCCGCCGTGTATGTTCCACTTGCATCATCCTCTGTTTTCGCTAGGAACTGTTTGACGATATTAGCTGTGTGTGGGCTAGCATTGTCGTGAACACATGATCAGTGACATTGTGCCTAGTGCGGTTGTTTCTTTAGGTGTCTTGACAAGCTTAAAATAAAACTTTTAATTGATCATTTCCTGATTCGTTGTCCTGTTCTCAGTTCAGAACGAGCGCAATAAACAAGCACTTCACCCAACGGATCTAACACGGAACACACACGATACTCAACTACGGTGGGGCAGGTTGTCAACATCGGCCGCTACGTTGTGATTCGCCTGTGTTGCTTGACCTACCATTCCGACTTCATTCACTGAACTTTGTCATAGGTTGTGTTTGTGTTGTTTGTAATGTACACCACCGCAAAAGGACGTAGGAGCTTGAAATTACAGTGCTTCTCTAGCGGAATGGTGTTTTACTTATTTGATAATGCACAAACCTCGGCATAAGCTGGTTTTGTAATGCAAATAGTAGGTACGCAACCACACTTGCAGCAGATTATATGTTGACCACGTTACGCCAGGTAAATTTTAACGGGTGCAAGCAGAGTCGGTTGACAATGAATAACTAAACGAGCTGGTATCATTAAATGACACACGCCTGTTGTTTCGTCACTAATGGTAGATTGTACTTCGTTTTAAAAGACGTTAGAAGATCGCTTTCGTCGTATTTTTTCAATCATATCTAAATCGATGTACTGATTATTAATCGATATAGAGGACTGGCGATACACTCAATGCTACACATGGTGGTTTAGCCAAATGAAGGAAATACAACTCTTTCAGTCTTCGTTGCCGACGGGAGGAGAGATAATTTAAAATTCGCCTGCCGACCACAATGAAACGTTAAGGTAACCAAACTGTTGAAACAACTTCAGAACATGGAGAAATTCAAAAATTGAAATGTTGCAAATCTGTGGGACTTGACTACTTTGGTTATCTGTTCACAAACTTACAAGCTACTCAAACTAACTTAAGGAGAAGCACACACACCCATACCCGGGGGAGGACTCTAACCTCCAACGGCGAGCAACCGCGCGCTCCGCAGCGAGGCGCCTTGAAACGCTCTCTCACTACACCGCGGCTGCAGAAATTCCACTATGGCATATATTAAATAGAAATTACAGTGGTAAGGAAATGTAACGCAGCGAAAGAAAATATATTTAAGCATATCCAACAACACGAGTACATTTTCTTTCTTCGTGAATCTCTGCTAAACTCGTGAATGGCATAATGCAATTTAAGGTTTTTAATAATCTCGACAAATCAGTGCGACTCGTACTAAACGCTTCATAAGTCACATAGTATTCCTCATTACGAACCCTTTTGAACTATAACATTTTTTCGCAATTTCCTATTTGAAACTCCTAAGTCGACTTTATTCTCGGGGATTCCGAAAGAGATCAAAGGTCAAGTTTTACTAATTATTTTTTCGGTAGTGATTAAATACAAATGTATTTTACCTAAATAACTTGGAACGTACAGTTTTCTAGGAAATTCTATTCTGTATTTTCTCACGGACAACAACCACAGGGACTCAGAATCTTCAAAGATGAAAATTATGGAATTAGTAGAGGAGCGTACGTGAGAGAAACGAGGTGTGTGAAATCAATGTTTTGGGTTTTATTGGGCTAAGCCAACTTTTCTTTCAGAGATAATTTATATCCATTTAAGACGCCCGTCATTCCTGAAACATGCGTTATAAGTACGCGTAAGAGTTCTGTATCCACTTACGGCCATCCTGATTTAGGTTTTGCGTGATTTTCCTAAATCACTCCAGGAAAATGCCGGGATGGTTCCTTTGATCCGTGGCGGAATGGACAAGTGCTCTAAGGGGCCTTTTTGCGGAGCGAGCGGTTGCTCCCCGTCAGAGGTTCGAGTCCTCCCATGGGTATGGGTGTGGGTTGTCCTCAGATTAGTTTAAGCATTTTGTAAGCCTAGTAAATGATAACCCCAGTAGTGAAATCCCATAGATTTACAAAAATTTGAAAATTTGATTTGTCTCTTTTGAAAGGGCACGGCCGATTTCCTCCCCCATTATTACACAAACAATCTGACCGTGAGCGTCGCCTCTAATGTCCACGCTGACGACGGGAAGTTAAACCCTAATCTTTCTTTCTTCTCTCATATATCCTTGTTTTGTCTACAATATTGAGACTAGAAAACAGATCTTCACTAAACACTTCTTTTTAAGTTTCTCTTGAGATACCGCTGGCAAAGAACTCATAATTACATCACCTTAGGAGAAAATGCTCAGTGGAAGTATCACAGACAGTTAATGGCTGTGGCTAAGCCATGTCTCCACAATAACCTTTGTTCCTGCAAGTTTCGGAGGAGAACTTCTGTGAAGATTGGAAGGTAAGATCCGAGGTACTGTCAGCTGCAGGACACAGAGTAGCTTAGTCGGTAGAACACTTCCACGAGAAAGGCAAAGGTCCCGGTTACCAATCGCGATCCGGCACACAGTTTTTATTTGCCAAGAAATTTCTGTTAATATGTTGCAAGATCTGGTGATGATAGCTCAGGTATTCAATAAAGAGCTCTAGAAGCTCTGTTAGCAAACTTCATTCGTAGAAATATTGAAAAATTCAGGTCATCCCCAAAAAGCTGCCACGCTGTCAATAACATGCAGATTAACAGTGTCGTATGCGATTCGTTGATGTGGATGAGCTAGAATATCTTGCTATGAGACTTTTTTAAAAGGACTGTTCAACGTTATTAACAGTCTGTACAACATGTCACTTTCGATAGATGTCCTAGTATCAAATAGCACTGACAAAAACATCGAAGGAGTGTACAACATAGCAGTGTACGGCGGTCGTTTAAGATGTGAGAAAGTTTCTGGAAGATGGGTGTCAGGAAGAGAACGCTGCGACATTACGCAGGGAATGCTCTTCCCCCACTGCGTGGTCCGGTGTCTGTCACGCGGTTAGTGAGAGACTGCTGACGCACGTGGAGCTGACACAGCCGCGTAGCACTAGAGTTATGCGGCAGGAAGAGCGTGGCTTCCCCGTTGCGTTTTTCATATTTTCTCTTACTTTACACACAAACAAGTTACAGAATGTTAAGACATCCTGTATTGTAGAGCGTGAAGCTTTTATCAGTTTTACAGTGGATTGATCAGCGCTTCAAATTTTATTTTCAAATGTTTGTTAGTGTAAGGAACGAAACTGCTACACACACACGCACACACACACACACACACACACACACACACGCCCGACAAGGGTCTCTAAGCTTCGGCGGGAGCGGCCGCGCAGTACCTGACAAGGCCCCTAGAACCGGACGGCTCCAATTTTATAATACAAAATGTCACACTTACATCACGTATTAATTACTAAAAGGTCTAGCCATGCCGCTGGAGGGCAGATTGGTTGCCGTCACTGGCTAATATTCGCTGTTCTCTGGATCTGGGGGAAGGCTTGGCCCCACCAAATACGACTTAAAAAAAAAAAAAAAAAAAAAAAAAAAAAAAAAAAAAAGTTATCAAATGTTTGTAAGTCTATCGGACCAAGCTGCGTGGTCATCAGTCCGTAGCTTGCAAACTACTTGAACTAAGGTAAACTAACCTAAGGACAAATACATATATCCATGCCGCAGGGAGGACTCGTACCTCCGACGGCTAGCAACCGCGCGCTCCGCAGCGAGGCGCCTAAGACCGCTAGGCTACTCCACCGCGGCAAATACGACTTTAGGCATAGTATTAGAGAATAGATAGTAGTAGTAGTTTTTTTTTTAAATTCTTGGGGATTAATAGCTTTTGAGGGACTGCAGCGAAGTAGGAAGTCTTGGGCCGCCCAGTGCCAGGGGCACGCTCACTGGGATTAGCTTGATGAGCAGGCCATTTAAACATTCAGGTTTATCACCCCTGGCACAACTCTAACACTGCAGGAAGTAGTTTTCTTAAAATAATAATAAATATATGTAAGCGTAGTAATGACTAGTGGTAATCTAAATTAGTTAAATAGCTGTAATCTTTCAAGTTCAATAATACGACTCATTGTAATTATTAGATTTTGGGTTATATGTATCATGTTACAATAAAGATTTTTTTAAATTAAAAAAATACATTATCTGTCAGTGGAAAGTTCAGGTTGGAATTCAACTCTAACCTGCTTGTAACTCACCGCAAAGAGGTTCGAGCAGCAGACAGACACGTTAAAAGGCACTCTCTCTCTCTCTCTCTCTCTCTCACACACACACACACACCCACACACACACACACAACTTACAGCCTTCGCTCTCGGCCCTCATCAACATAGAATACCATCGGATTCATACAATCACAGAAACAACTGAATAACATAGAACCGTGCTACGTTAATTAAGAGATAATGGCCTAATAGTTACGAGTTAACAGTTCACTAATGAATGACGCAGCAATAATGAAGTTGCCAGCTTTAGGAACTCGTCGAGAAATCAGGAGATGGACACAACTTTAATAGAAATTAAATAGTGAATCGAGAATTGATGATTATTCACGCATTAAATTTAAAACTGACCTAATTCGAAATATAATTTAGCTGTACATAATCACAAATCAGATAGTGCTATCAGATTTTCAGATATCCATCTACATAGATACTCTGCAAATCACATTTAAGTGCCTGGCAGAGGGTTCATTAACCACTTTCATAACTTTTCTCTACTGCTCCATTCTCTAATAGCGCGCGGGATAAAAGAACACCTAAATCAATCCGTTTTCGATCTGATTTATCTTATTTAATTGGGATGGTCATGTGTCCATAAGTAGGTGGGTGCTAGCAAAATATTTTCACATTCAGAAGTAAAAGTCGGTGATTAAATCTACGCGAACAGATCAAGCCGCAATGAATAACGTCTTTCTTTTAATAATTTCCACCCCAATTCGTTCAACATTGCCGTGACGCTTTCCCCCCGGTAACGTAATAAAACAAAACGAGCTGCCCTTCTCTGAACCGTCTCAATATCTTCCGTCAGTCCCACCTGGTGAGGGTCCCACAATGAGCAACAGTACTCCAGGAGAGGACGCACAAGTGGGATGTAGCCAGTCTCTTTGGTGGAGCTGGTGCATCTTCGAAGCGTTTTGCCAATGAAACGTAATCTTTGGTTCGCCTTCCCCACAATATTTTCTATGTGTTCTCTCCAGTCTACGTTGTTCGTAATTGTAACTCCTAGGTTCAAAATGTTCAAATGTTTGTATAGCTTATGGGACTTAATTACGGGGTCATCAGTCCCTAAATTTACAAACAACTTATGAACTAGCTAACACTAAGGACGGTACAAATATCCATGCCCGAGGGGGGATTCGAACCCCCGACCGTAGTGGCCGTGCAGACCGTGCCTGGCGCGCCTCAGTCCCCTCGGCCACCGCGGCCGCCCAACTCCTAGGTATTTGGTAGAATTTCAACCTTAAGGTTTAACTGATTTATCGCGTAATTGAAGCTCAGCAGATTTCTTTTAGTGGTCATGTATATTACTTCACACTTTTCTTTATTTAGTGTCAATTGCCAATTTTCGCACCATGCAGAAATTTTGTCTAAATCGCTTTGCAGTTGCTTTTGATCCTCTGTTGACTACACTAACCGATAAACGACAGCATCATCCGCGAACAGTCTAAGCGAGCTACTCAGATTGTTTGTTTATAAACACAAAGAAGAGTAGGGGACCTATAACGCTTCCCTGGGGAACGCCAGATATCACTTCTGTTTTACTCGATGACTTACCGTCACTTACAACGAACTGTGTCCTTTCTGATAGGAAATCGTGAAATATTTATTCAATATATTTTGACAGTTAATGAGTTAATTGCAGCCTCTTAACATGTTCAGTACCGAAATCGGCAGTATTGCAAAATGTATTGAATCTGTGATGAAATCATTGGCAACACCGGAAAGAGAATTAAATTTGATAATGTGTCACAAAATAAAATATGATTTGAAGAACTATAAATTATTTAACTAAATTGTGTAATCGTTGAGATATAATTTTTTACTAATTATATATTAATTAACCTGACCGGACAAAAAATTGTCTCCGCAGTGTGAACGCTGATAATCTTTAAGCGTGACATATGGCGAAGAGATAGAGTTCGGTGCTCAACCAAGCGCCCACAGCTTCTATGTGAGCAGAAAGCGGTGACAATCAGTGATACATTTAAGCTTCAAGCAGTCTTTGTTTGTAAAGATGGGTACATATAAGATCATGACGAAAAGGCAGAAAGGGGATATCGGGTTGGGCCTATCCTATGGCTATATGACGTTGAAACTGGTAGATTCGTTTTTGTTTCGCAGCAGAACATGTTGATTAGTACGTTCATGTATGCCATCTCGCTTCAGCATGTCTTCTGTTGTCTAGTAGCCATGGCATGGGCCCTGATAACTTTTTCCATGCTGAAAGGCATATACGCGTATAAGGCGTGCATGGCGACCTGCGTTATAGCCATCCACGCTATATTCACCTGGTTTCAAGGTCTACCTGTGGTGATGATTTCGTGTGGCATTTTCGTCTGTTAGACCCAATCTGGGATCGTATTCGGCCTGCCTGGGGCAAGTCTTTTACGTGACGCCACTGGGGGGACTAGCATGTCGATGTTGATGAGGACGACACCCATCCACCGAGTGGAGAAAATCTCCAACCCGACCGGGAATCGAACACGGGCCCCCTGCGTAGCAATCTACCACGCTGTCCAGTAGACTATGGAGGCGGACCGCCGGCAGCGGTGTCCGAGGGGACTGAGGCCTTCCAGTCACGGTCTGCACGGCCACTACGGTCAGGGGTTCGAATCCCCCCTCGGGCATGGATATTTGTGCCATCCTTAGGCTTAGCTAGTTCATAAGTAATTTGTAAGCTTAGGGACTGATGACCCCGTAGTTAAGTCCCGTACGTTCTACAAACATTTGAACATTTGAGGCGGACTCCACGTTTGGTGGTTAGCAGTGGGTCACAGCACTGCACTTGCCGTTTCTCCATATCGCAGAAATTTTCGTCTGGTGACAGGTGTAGTGATCTGGTAGGCCAGGGCAAGAGTGACAACCTGCCAACACCAAGAAGGCGCGTGTTCGTGCAACAACCCGGTCTTACGGGGGCGTCTGGGGTGCCGCGCGGAAAGTGTGTGGCTACGGGTCTCAGGATGTTCTTCACGTAGGTCAGACTGGTCGTAGTGCCCTGGAAACGTGCAAACTATTACTTTTAGTAGTAACCAATAGCACCCCACACAATAAGGCCTTGAGTTGGCGCTACAAATGTGCGAATTCAGTCACTGTGATATTGTTCCCCCTGTCTGAGGCGAAGCAAAATGCAGATATCATTTACAACTAAAAACAACTTGGAATCGTCCAAGAATACTATATGATAACATTCCTGTACCCGGTGACGTTCCGTATACCATTTCAGCCTAGCATTCTTCTACTCATTAGTCAAATCAGGGCTGAGAGGTATGGTACTCGCACGTAACCCATACAGTAATAATCTACGGGCTGGTCCATCTCATCGGGCTGTACGGCCTTCTATGAACCATTTTGTAGACACCCATTGCACTGCCGAAACGTTTTGTCCCGTACGAGCAGCAATAATCTGGATGGAAACATCACACTCTCGTACCTACAATGTACCCTCTTTCAAACTCACTGATTTGATGATAAGGTTCCTGCATACATCTACGGAGCATCCTGCACGTCTGCTGAAGTCACACTAATCTATTACCTTCGGTTTACAGTTACCACGTTTACAGAATGGCAATGTGTAGAAAAGCGTTCTTGCAAAAGAGAAATTTGTTAACATCGAATAGTGATTTGAGCCTAAGGAAGTCCTTTCTGAAGGCATTTGTGTGGAGTGTTGCCTTGTATGTGAGTGAAACATGGACGATAAACAGTGCGGACAGGAAGAGGATAGAGGCTTTTGAAATGTGGTGCTACAGAAGAATGCTGAAGATTAGGTGGGTGGATCGCGTAACTAATGAGAGGTACCGAACAGAATTGGGGAGAAAAGGAATTTCCGGCATACCTTGACTAAAAGAAGGGATCGATCGGTAGGACACATTCTTAGACATCATGTAATCGTGAGTTTAGCATTGGAAGGGAGTGTTTGGGGTAAAAACCGCAGAGGAAGACCAAGAGATAGATACGGAAATGATACAGGATCTGGGATGGGAATCATTTCAACAACGGCGCTTATCGCCGCGGCGTGGGCTACTTACGAAACTCAAATCGCCAACATTCTCCTCCGAATGCGAAAATATATTGTTGACTCCCACGTACATAGGTAGAAATGATCATCAGAATTAAAAAAAAAATGTTCAAATGTTTGTATAGTTTATGGGACTTAACTACGGGGTCATCAGTCCCTAGACTTACAAACTACTTATGAACTAGCTAACTCTAAGGACGTCACAAATATCTATGCCCGAGGGGGTATTCGAACCCCCGACCGTAGTGGCCGTGCAGACCGTGACTGGAGCGCTTCAGTACCCTCGGCCACCGCGGCCGGCGTCAGAATAAAATACGAGAAATCAGTGCTTGAACGGAGAGATGCAGGTGTTCTTTCTTCCCGCACGCTATTCGAGAATGTAATGGTAGATAAATAGTATAATGGTGGTTCGATGAACCCTCTGCCAGGCACTTAAATGTGATTTGCAGAGTATCCCATATAGATGTAGATGTAGACAGTAAGCGGATTCAGACAGATGTAGGTTGCCGTTCTTAGGTGGAATTGAAGAGGCTTGCTCAGGATAGGGTATTGTGGAGAGCTGCATCAAACCAGTCTCCGGACTGTAAACCACAACAACAACAACAACAACAACAAAGTTTACATGTAATATCCCGGATGGATGCATCACACTCTCGTGTCTACAATGTGCCCTCTTTCAAACTCACTGATTTGATGATAAGGTTCCCCATACATCTAAGGAGCATCCTGCACGTCTGCTGAAGTCACACTGATACATTGCCTTCGGTGTACAGTTACTACGTTTATATGTAACACATCTTCCGGAAGACGAAAACCAAGTTTCGTAAACCGTTTTTCGCTGTCGTGATTACATGTTATAGCCTGAATCGGATTTCCTAGCCCACTTAATATGGCGGCTGGAAAAGAGCTGGGCCGAGCGGTCTGCAGCGCCACGTTGCGGATCGTGCGGCCTCCCGCGCCGGGGGTTCGAATCCTCCCTCGGGCACGGATGTTTGTATTGTCTTTAGTATACGTTAGTTCACGTCTTTAGTATAAGGTCGTTCATAAGTAGCTTGTAAGTTTAGGGGCTGATGACCCCGCAGTTAAGTCCCATAAGCTTCACAAACATTTGAACATTTTTGAAAAACAGCTGATTCAGTTCCTGATTTAAGTCAGCAAAATCCCTTTTTTCTGTACTTGAATACACAGACTCATTGCTCACTCTAACATTTATACTTCTCTTTCCCTGCATAAAATGTCATTTTGACCATGTGAGCTGAAAGTCTTAACAAGAAAACACAATTTGACAAGCCAAGCACGTCTCAAAAACGGTAGCGTTTACATGCGCACGTAAATCGATTGCGGAACTGGAAAACGGCTTTACAGAAGTGGATTTCCAGAATCTATTTTGGAGTGTTTACAATCAAAAGCGGATTTGGGAAATTGGTTTACGAAATCTGGTTTTGGGAGCCCAGGTGAACGGGGTGATTGACAACGAAAGCCGTAGGCACATTTCACCGGTAGGTGTTGTTACGCCGCGGGCCGACATCTGTCATTTATTTTGGCGGAACATATTAATGTTCATTTCATGCAAATTTTAACTGTTTCTAGCCTTTCAAATTGTTCTGCTTTTTTCTATAAACTGATTGATAGTGAAGATCGACAGGATTTCCAGAGCCAGAGAATGAAGCTTCATCCCAACCAGTTACAGGAAATTGCGACGCGAACTTCTAGCCTAAATCTGAGTCACGGAAACGTTATTAATACCCCCATATTTTTATTCTACAGCAGAATTCAAAGGCGTGGAAGAACAAGGTGACTGGTTTTCTGAACACGCCCACATCCTAGTAATTTTTATTGGCTTGAAAAATCGCCTGACTTGAACATCGTAGCAAATCTTTGAACATGTTTGAAAAGGAGGTAAATCGGCGATTTCACCTTCTCCGCAATCTTGCGGAATTGATATACTAAATTCTCAATGAGTAGCTGAATCTGAGCTCGATATACCTCCACAACCTTTTGCACGCTATCTAACAGAATCAAGGCGGTCATGAAGATAAGAGGTTTAATCACAAAATATTTATTGAAGCTTGTAATGGTTTATTTTGGAGTGAGTAATTTTTCGTCGGATGAGATGATTTCTTGTACAGCCTCCCGCAAAATCAAATTTTAATTTGCTTTCTTTTAGTTACCACCATATACGATTTGGAACAGTCTACTGCTGTATAGTTGGAGCCTATTTACTACTAATTATGAACTCCAGATTACAGCAGTCTGAAAAGGTCCCAGCACTGTAGACTATTTAAGGCGCCATGCTACACACTTGGCGACCGTTCGCGTCGGAGGTTCGAGCCCTCCCTCAGTCTCGTGTATGTGTGTGTGTGTGTGTGTGTGTGTGTGTGTGTTTGTGGTTCTTAGTGTAAGTTATTTTAAGTCGTTTGTCAGTATAGAGACTGATGACCTTAGCAGTTTAATAGGTTTACAAACATTTGAAAATTAAAAAATGTTCAAAAGTTTGTAAAGCTTATGGGACTCAGCTGCGAGGTCATCAGTCGCTAAACTTAACGAACTACTTATGAAGTAACTTACACTAAAGAGAACACAAACATCCACGCTCGAGGGAGGATTCGAACATCCGACGCGGGAGGCCGCGCGATCCACAACGTGGCCCTCCAGACCGCTCGGCTATTCCCGTGCGGCCATTTGAAAATTACTCATGTATATCAACGAATAAGTAGCAGAATATAAAAAATAAATGTGCCATCGCGATCGAAATCGGTAAGCGTTAACTCGAAAGGACAAATTTAAAAGGAAACACCATCGCCGCGCGGGAATGGCCGAATGGTCTGAGGCGCTATGCTACGAATTACGCGGCCTCACCCGCCGGAGGTTCAAATCCTCCCTCGTGCATGGATGTAAGTGTTGTCATTAGCGTAAATTAGTTTCAATAGTTTGCAAGTATATGGTCCGATGACCCTAACAATTTCGTCCCTTAGATATATAAACATTTGAAACACCTTCCGTCGTCTTTTTGAGGATGCCATTCCGACGTTTTCATCAGGTAATAGAAAGACAAAATAGATGTTAATAAAAAATAGTTAGTAACTGACGTAAACCACGAAACGAGCCCCGCACAGCAGTTCTGTCACATTGCATGGAGAAATACGTAGTGTACAAGGCTGAGTTGTAACCCGAATACCGTCTTTCTGAGATCTTTACCAAGTCAGACATACTGAAAACACGTAGGCTACAGGAGAAATCACTAATAAACTGAGAGTAAATGCAACCGTGTCTCGACAATCCGCATGCACTCTTACTGTGGGCGTTACGCAATAACCGTAACGTAAACGAAAAATGTTCAAATGTTTGTAAAGTCTAAGGGACTTAACTACGGGGTCACCAGTCCCTAAACTTACAAACTACTTATGAACTAGCTAATCCTAAGGACGGCACAAATATCCATGCCCGAGGGGGGATTCGAACCCCCGACCGTAGTGGCCGTGCAGACAGTGACTGGAGCGCCTCAGTCCCGTCGGCCACCGCGGCCAGCTAACGTAAACGAAGGAACCCGTTGCGCTTATGTCAGCGCCGAGGTAACCCATATCTGCTGCAGTATCCATTCGTAGATAACTAAGTGGTACAAATAACATTGCAACTTCATTCACACACCGGATGTTATGGCGTATTAACCGAACAAGTAGAATTCATATACAGCATACCTAGCATTAGATCAAAGAGATTTTAAACATTCGTATACTGTCGGCCCATTGCATCGTGTTGAAAGTAATCAAGAGAACGCCTTTTTCAGGATCGGAATGAAAATCAACTTCGCAGTGAGAGAACATTGCGTGTGAAAAATGTAAATGAAGCAGACCTCGCTCGTAATTAAACATTCCGCTAAAGATAAAACGAAGAGACTTGGCCAGCAGCTCGCTTCTCTTAGAAGGTGCTGCTTGCAGTGCGCAAAAATCCTGAATCCACATGAATACACACTTCACAGTGTCTGCTACTGAAAACTCCTATGGATCTCTCCACAGTATTCAGAAAAGAAATTTTATACTTCTACTCGTTATTTCATTTTGATTTTCATTTTATTTGCAAGGTAATGGTTTCTTTACCATACCTGAAAAAAGAAAAGAAAAAAAACACACACACAGTGTTGGCGATCTGTAGCTTCACGAAGTACTTCAGATGTATTCGTTAACTGCGAATTACTGGGTATAAGCTGTATTAGATATAAATACATTAGTTTCTATTGACATTAGAAAATGTTTATTGGCCTGGGTCTCGATGACGGAATTTCCGATTACCACAAGCGGTCATGTTAACAACATTTTTTTTTATTTTTATTTTTTATTTTCACCACTGTCCGTGCAATCAGTCCGGATTCCCGCAGTCCTTCATATATACGTCGTTGTACTATAGCCCACCATATTTATCACCAAATTCTCGCAAGATTAGTTTAAATGCCGCAGAAGGGAAATTGAGAATACAAGGAATCTAGACGATGTTCCCCAAGCATGCCCTCTTAGGCGTACCTGATGCGCTAATGCGAAGGAACGCTCAGTTAGCAAATAACTTTCGAAGGTGAGTTACTTTCTTTAAATAAATAATTAATCGTTTAAAAATATTACAACGTTTAGTATATCACACATGTGTTATATGTATTGGGAAAAAGATTTATGGATCGAAAACGGAGCGAGTACGAACGCTCTGTTGAGGCTTGCTTACTCTAGAAATCAAAGCTGAAATCGAAAGTTCAAATGTTTGTAAGGCTATGCGACCAAACTACAGTGGTCTTCAGTCCCTTGACTTATAAACTACGTAAATTATTAAGTTATGCTAAGGACAACAGACACACCCATTCCCGAGGGAGGACACAAACCTCCGACGGCGAGCAGACGCCTACTCCACAGCAAGGCGCCGTAGAGCGCGCGGTGAGAAATGACAGCGCGTACTGTTACGTCTCTGCTATAACTCTTACCTTCGTTCCCTCTGTAGTTGCGTGAGTACGACAAGGGTGGCACTGCAGTCGATTCATACTCGTGGTCTCGCTCTCTCTTACTGAAGCGTGCTTAGGTGTAACGCTATCCGTGCCTTCGCGCGGGAGTTTGACTGCAGAATCTTACTGTTCACAGGTAGCACGGACAATAATAACCTCCAACGAATCGGTGTTTAGTCGGACTGTGGAGGGTGTAAGACAAAACTTGAGTGTTTCTGTGTGTACAGTTTCAAATGTGCTGCTGAATTTCTAGAAGAGTGACTTATGAAAAAAGGACGATGTTCTAGTTCGCGCTTCATAAGATAAACATACAAAGTTCATTTAATAACTAATTACATAAATGGTGTTCTTAAAAATGATTATGTACAGTAATAAAGCCTTTTGTGTAAAATACTGTCAGGACAGGTTTATTCACTTCATGTTATAGAAGTGACAATCGATTAATTGTATGTACCAAGACAAAAAAGAAAACGGAATAAAACTATGGTACAACATTAAAAGTGTGAAAGGAATGCGATGAAAAGAGTCAAAAGTTACTAAAGGGCTTTATGCGACTCAAATATGATGATACTGAATTATTTTCTGGGCATATCAGTGCAGTTTCGGAGTTAATTTCCAATATATAAAGGAGAATCGAAAGAAAAATAATAGTGGCATTGTTTCTGATTACGAAATGATGGGTCCACAGTGCAACACAAATCAGCAATCAAGAGATAATAGCACCTTCAGCATCCACATCGCTGGTACAGCATTCCGTACCAGTTGAGGAGATTGTAAATAATGCACGAGTTTTTGCGTACTTCTCAATGTAAAATGTAATTTTTCTTCTTCAGGTATTGCATTTCTTAGGCACTCTGGTTTTATGTCATCGGAAATAGAACTCAGTTCGAAGTTGAACTGTCTTTTATTTAAACGACAATGGCTCCTGAATAAATCGTCACTAAACTTTTTTCTTTTAATTAACGGCCTGTAACTTCCTTCGGCAGCTGTACTTTTACATAAAGGCATTACCAGCGTTCGTGTTTTCTTAGTATGGAACAAAGCAGTGCCATCGTCTTCCCCCTCCAACGATAGCGCAACAACCGCGGCAGTCGGCAGACACCTCGGCGACCGCGCTGCTCGCCTGCCGCTGTGTTACGCAACGGATCGACACCAGGCAGAGGCGGCGCTGTCGTTGTCGGCAGTTGCGGCGGGTATATTCGTATTGGAGACTAAATATTAAAATAAATCTACATCCATCTTAGAAAAAAAAGTACACATACATAAGGTGCTCAGAAACAGTCTGAAAAGTTTATAAAGGTATTGAATGATGGGTTCTGCAGACGAGTAAATTTTAAGAAAAAAAAATTTGATACGTGCGCCGTTTCAGACTTAATTAGCACTGTTGTTAAAATAATTCGCAAATTGAAACGGTCTGCCAAAACTAAATAAATATGTCAAAATGTTAGTAAACCATTTGGACCAAATCACTATAGTCAACAGTTGTTGTTGTTGTGGTCTTCAGTCCGGAGACTGGTTTGATGCAACTCTCCACAATACCCTATCCTGAGCAAGCCTCTTCATCTCCACATAAGAACGGCAACCTACATCTGTCTGAATCTGCTTACTGTATCCATCTCTTGGTCTTCCTCTGCGATTTTTACCCCACACACTTCCCTCCAATGCTAAATTCACAATTCCTTGATGTCTAAGAATGTGTCCTACCAATCTATCCCTTCTTTTAGTGAAGGTATGCCAGAAATTCCTTTTCTCCCCAATTCTGTTCAGCACCTCCTCATTAGTTACGCGATCCACTCACCTAATCTTCAGCATTCTTCTGTAGCACCATATTTCAAAAGCCTCAATCCTCTTCTTGTCCGCACTGTTTATCGTCCACGTCTCGCTCCCATACAAGGCAACACTCCATACAAATGCCTTCAGAAAGGACTTCCTTAGGCTTAAATCAATATTCGATGTTAACAAATTTCTCTTTTTCAAGAACGCTTTTCTACCCATTGCCATTCTGCATTTTATATCCTCTGTGCTGCGACCATCATTTGTTATTTTACTGCCCAAGTAAGAAAACTCATCTACCTCCTTTATTGCTTCGTTTCCCAATCTAATTCCTTCAGCATCACCTGATTTTCTTACACTGCACTCCATTACCCTAGTTTTGCTCTCGTTGATGTTTATCTTATATGCACCTTTCAGCACACTGTCCATTCCGTTCAATTGCTCTTCCAGGTCCTTTGCTGTATCTGACAGAATTACTATGTCATCGGCAAAACGCAATGTTTTTAATTCTTCACCCTGAACTTTAATTCCTTCTCAAAATTTCTCCTTGCTTTCCTTTATAGCTTGCTCAGTGTACAAATTGAATAACAATGGAGAAAGACTACAACCCTGTCTTACTCCCTTTCCAACCACTGCATCCCTTTCATGCCCTTCAACTCTGACAACGGCTGTCTGGTTTTTGTACAAGTTGTAAATAACCCTACGCTCCCTATATTTTACTCCTGCTTGCTTCAGAACTTCAAAGAGTTTATTCCAATCGACATTGTCAAAAGCCTTCTCCAAATCTACAAAAGCTAGAAATGTAGGTTTGCCTTTTCTTAATCTATCTTCTAGGATAAGCCGTAAAGTGAGTATTGCCTCCCGTGTTCCTACATTTCTCCTGAACCCAAATTGATCTTCCCCGAGGTCGGCTTCTACCAGCTTTACCATCCTTCTAAACTAAATTACACTAAGGACGACACACACATCCTGCCCGAGGGAGGACTCTAACCTCCGGCAGGAACGTCCACCTGCTCTGCATTATAGGCCTCCCGCCGTAAGGCCGGTTCCCACTAGAACGGGTCAGCGGCTACGGCAAGCTTTATCAGCGTTGCCGAGAAGGTTCGCGGACGCTGGCGGTAGCCACGAGGTTGAGGTACGAATGGGGACCCAATGAAACGCTCTAAACGACTCCCACATGCATATCCGTCAATATATAAATTCTTACATTTTTGTCAGTGACTGTCCCAAGTTCGGCAGTATATGTGTTTAAGTGTACCATGAATCTATGTCAAAGAAGCACGAAGTTGGGTGAAGGCATACATTCTTTCGCATATTTCATTACTACTGTTTTCTTGTGGTTAGTTGACACTAAGGTACTTCTGTGGAGTATAGCCCTGAACGTAAGAAAAACGTGAACGAAAAGAAGATCAGTTAAGAAGGGTTTAGAAGCTTTAAAAATATGGCGCTATATATTAATGATTATATGGGTAGATCGTAAAACTAATTAAGAGTTACTGGAGTAGACTAGAGAGAGAAAATAAATAGTTGCACAACCTGATTAAAATAGATTTTTTAATAGGATATATTGTAAGACATCTGGCAATAGTCAAATTCGTAACGGAGACATGTATGGGTTTCAAGCTAGGAGACGAAGGCCAGCAACTGACGATAATAACAAACTAAATTGGATGTGGGTTACAGTAACTGGACAGAGATGAAAATGATACATCTTCATCTACATATTTACTCTCCAAATCACATTTAAGTGGATGGCACAGGGTTTATCGAAACTCTTTCATGAAATTTCTCGACCGTTTGATTTTCTAATAGTGTGTGGGAGAAAGGGACTTCAAAATCTTTTCAGTTTGTATCTCATTTATTTTATTTTAATGATCATGTGTCCCAATGGTGGTGGATGCTAACGAAATTTGTTTGCATTAGGAGAAAGTAGCTGAAAAAATGCAACTAGTAGATCTCACCGCAAAGTGATTTCCATCCCAGCTCGTGCATCATTTCCGTGACTTTTTCCTCTCTGAAAATCCAAAACTAGCTACTCTTCTCTGAACTTTCTTTGTATCCTCCGTCAGTTCTACCTGATGATGATCTCACGCTGTGCAGCAATACTCCAAAATAGTACGGACAAGTGTGATGTAGGCATTTTATTTAGTAGACCTATTGCTTCGTTGTATTAGATATAAGAGTGTGGAGAAATCCATCAGAATAATTTTCGATCGGAATACCACCAATAAACAGAAAGCTTTGTTGTACACTGAAATAACGGAAAAGTGTGGTTACAAAGCAATTACTACTTGTGAAACAACAGCAAACAGGATACGATTAAACATCTTTAGCAGACATAGAATATCGTAAACTTTAACGTGCGCTATTCCAGTGTATTCTTATTTATTTTATCAAACGCCATTAAAAACATAAAAGTAGATCGTTCCTTAGAAAATAAAAACTGCTTTTATAAGGATGCGAATAAAAACATTTGAAATATCAATAATATGAGAAAATACGTTATTGTTTATTTGTGCTGTCCTTTGCAAACACACTTTAGATAGCCTGACCTTTTATAAAGGGCGACGATTGCTACGACCACCAGACTTGTGATGCACAATTTGAACATTTGAACAGGGATCTACCAACACCACCGAAAGACAAGGCCGCTAAACGCTTGTGCCACGTCACGCAAAGCAGTTCACTATCGCCTACCTGATCGGCTGACCGCTAGGGACTAGTGGGTTGTGCCCCACCGACCAGCCACTTAGCTACGCTATAGGGAGCTGCTCCGAAGTCAACGAAAAAGACAGGCCGCGGCGAGCCTGTCAAATCACGTAAGCGAGGTAGGCCTGATCCGGCGCGATCGCTAGCTGAGTGGCCCACCACTATGAGGCAGTGGGCTGTGCCCCAGCGGCCGGCCAATCGGATAGCGATCGCGCCGGCTCAGGCCACCTAACACCCCCTAGAAGACAAGGCCTTACAACAGGCCGTGCCTACATCACACTTAGAGGCCGCGGCCGCCATCTGACTGGCCGGCCGCTGCGGGGCTGTGGGCATGCTCCAGCAGCCAGCCAGTGAGGTGGCGGACGCGGCCTCGAAGTTTGACGTAGGCACGGCCTGTTGGGCCACCACCACCTAGAGAGAAGGCTGCGGGGTTCTCGTGTGACGTCAGGCAGAGTAGGTTGCGCGCGCATAGCTGACTGGGTAGCCGCTGCAGAGAGCCAGTCAGCTATGCGCGCGGCCTTCTCTCTAGATGGTGGTGCTCAGGCCTAACTTGCTTACGTGATTTGACAGGCGCGCAGCGGCCTGTCTTTCTCGTTGGCCTCGGAGCTGCTCTGCGTGACGTGGCACGAGCGCGCCGAGGCCTTCTCTTTCGGTTGTGGGATACAAATACTAATATCTCGAAATTGTTTGTGTGGTGTCGCACAAGTCTAAAGTGCGCACCACGTACTTTCGCCTCGCGCCGCCATGCACGCACGGCGCGGCGTTCTTACGACGTCAGCCACGAGCGCCCTCTGCTGCAACTCCGCTCGTGGCCACCACTGAACTTGGGAATCAGATAGGCACCAGTTAAGACTTGGCTATCGGATAGGCACTAGGAGTAGGCAGGCCTCTATCTAAAATATGTATCAACATTCTACTAGTCTGCTGCTCTCCAAGATAAGTATTGTACCATATCTATGAAATATATATCTCGTTCTAATTTACTCTAGTGTTTCTAGTTTCTGCTGTCCCAATGGCTGGTCACCACCGTACCTGCACACACGTGCATCCTATTTCCCTGTGTCGGTCTCTCTCTACTCGGCCACCGACGCCCAGGACAACCGGCGGAAACGAGACACAAAAGTGGCGACGAGGATGGCATACAAAAGTTGGTTCGTTGGTATTTAGTTTAGGAAGGGACTAAACTACAAAGGTTCTCGAAAATGGAATGCGGTATCATTCTGCTCTGAACTTTACACAGTATTTCGATATGATTGCAACGATTAATTTGCATAATGTATGGCCTGTAACAAACCATACCCAACTCTACACAATGAGATTTTATGTCTGCAAATTATTTAAAATCTCATTAGGTTTACATTCATTTCATGAAGTACAATAAGTTTGACTATTAAATGTAATCCTTATCGAGCAAATATACCAAGCTATAGAAAATAATGAATTTCTCTCGATTTTCTTAAAATTGTGTGATAAATATGGCATCTCAGGTGCCAGCTACGCTACAGCTCTTCGCCAACAATGCACTCAGCGCTAGCCGCTGTGGGCACGGGCCCAAGTATTTCTCGTGAGCCCCTGTGGACGCTGCTTGCGTCACGCTAAGCACCTTCTGTCATTGGCTGGAGACTGCAGTGCGTTTCGCGGCAGCGGCAGTGGTTCGCCATGCACAAACCGCGCCCCGCCATAGAGAGCGTTCCAAAAAAATATTCAAATGTTTGCAAAGCTTAAGGGACTTAACTGCAGGGTCATCAGTCCCTAAACTTGCAAACTACTTATGAGCTACCTTATACTAAAGACGACACAAACATTAATGCCCGACGGGGGTACCACCACCGACGGCGGACGGCCGCGCGCACGGTAACAAGGCGCTCCAGCACGCGCGGCGTCGGCCGCGGTGGCCGAGTGGACTGAGGCGCGTCAGTCATGGTCTGCACGGCCACTACGGTCAGGGGTTCGAATCCCCCCTCGGGCATGGATATTTGTGTCGTCCTTAGTGTTAGCTAGTTCATAAGTAGTTTGAAATTTTAGGGACTGATGACCCCGTAGTTAAGTCCCATAAGCTGTACAAACATTTGAACATTTTTTAGTACGCGCGGCTAATCCGCCGCGGTGAGTGCGTTCCCATGACAACGCTGCCGCTGTCGCACTGGTTACCGCGTAATGAAGCAAGTATTAATGTGCACGCGTTGCCGCTAAGCGCCGCGAAGTGCGTGCCCAAGGCAACCGCGCCGCTACCGCGCGCTTCTCTACGCGGCAGTCCGTAGTGGCAACCTACACCACGCGGCCATTCCGCGCGAGCTGCCAGCGATGGTTTTGTAAAACGTGGCCTTTGTTTGTTTGCCTTTAACCAAACAAGAGAGATGTGCAAAAAGTGGCCGGTAGCAAGATTTGAACGCAAGCTAAAGGCCCAGATGTAACGTGTGCACCCTGTCTTTTCTTTGTTCGGTTTCATGTAACAAAATAAAGAATACACTTAGCAACTCCGACTGTTGCCGGCAGCTGAAATTTGCGCGCGCAACGACCTAATTGGCTAACTTCAGTCCCAATTAAATCGGGAACGTCGTCCTTTTCTGTTAACTACTCTTTCTCAGCACAAACAACCTGCAACACAAAGGCTTTTCAGACTCTTCATGACCATCCTCTACACACACACACACACACACACACACACACACACACACACACACAAATGTAAACATACTAGCCAAAAGACTTCTGCTGTCAGGTTATCTAATTTCTTCTGTCGTCTGTTACATTATCTCCTTCAGTCTCTCTCCCTGTGCCCTTGCTTCTGTTCTTATTTCTGCCCATCTCCTCCTCTATTTCTCTCTGTTATCTCTTCTCCATGAAAAATAGATACATGTTCCAACTCTCAAGGCGATCTATCAAACTGCGATGAAGTTAACTGTTAAGATACTCTCCTTCAAACACCGTACGATAACTGGTGAAAGGTAACCTATATAGTAATTCACAGTATATGCTATCTCTGTTCCCAATTTCAAACAAATCCGGCTAGACGTTTCAGGGCGAAGGAATACTAACGAGTAGACCCTAAATCTCTTTGCCGATCACTTCCTATTTGTATGTCTGTTTCTTAATTATTTGTCCTGTTCCCTAAAATCCCGCCGTTACTCGGGTATTAATTTATTGCAATATTCACTTAGCCGGCCGCGGTGGCCTAGGGGACTGAGGCGCTACAGTCACGGTCTGCATGGCCACTACGGTCGGAGGTTCGAATCCCCCCTCGGGCATGGATATCTGTGCCGTCCTTAGTCTTAGTTAGTTCATAAGTAGTTTGTAAGTTTAGGGACAGATGACCCCGTAGTTAAGTCCTATAAGCTATACAATCATTTGAACATTTTATTTACTTAGTCTATATGTTCCAACCTCCTTTCTCGGTCCATCTCCTCCTCCCTACCTGTACCCCTCCTCTTTCTACTCCTCCTTCGACCCATCCATCCCCCTGTCTCTGTCATTATCTCCCTTGGCCTCTGCCAATCTCCTCCTGTCGCTTCTCTCTATTTATCTCCTCCTTCCTTTGTACATGGGAAATTACATATACTTGCTAAATGTCATGGTGATCAATTAAGTGATGTAGAAGTCTACCGTAAGGTACCCTTCCCCATGCAGAATATGAAATCTGATGTAGACATTGATGTTTCTTTTGCTTTGAAGATGAATTGCTAAATTTCAATTGCGGAATGAAATTGTTGACTCGTGTCGAAGAATGTTATAAAGTATCCTCCGCCACGCATCGCACAAAATCATTTGTAGACAGACAACGCCGTTTTCCTAGTTTTCAAGGTGAAGTGAGAAAACATAATCGCACTCAGATGAACCGCATGGCTGAGTATAAAATACGATTGTAATTCGATGTTACCAAAATTACTAACTTCAATTGTGTTGAAAGAATGCAGACATGGCCGTGAAAATATTTTTTATTACTTATAACGTGTTTCACCATTTTGGGACATCAAATCAAATACACACACACAGAATGTAATCAAAATCTGACCAGCGGTATAGAAGGAGTTATGTGACATACGCAAAAGCGTCGTGTCATTCTATACACACATTGTTGAGATAAGATTTTTTGAGGGCATTTGACTGAAAATAATATACGAGACTATTATAATCTATAGCTATAAATGTGAATGTCTGTTCGGTGTACGTTTATCACGTCTGAACCACAAGACATAAAGAGCTAAAGATTTGTATAGTTACTAATTTATACCTGAGGAAGGTTTTAGGCACAGTTTTATAGCGATCTGATAGATATTTTGTAATTTTAAGAATATAACACGAAATGCAGAACAATAATTACTCTTTGAAAATTGTATTTGCTTTTTGAAAATGGTTTTATTGGTTGCATTGTTGCTTGAGGGTTGATAATGATAAAAGGATGGAGTATATTGGAATGGAAAGTTATCGGTGTATATAAAATTCTACGTGTGTGTGTTAATATTTCGCTCTGCAGCGAAAACTACAGAACGCAAACGAATGGTCTGTGTGTAGTAGTGTCCGAAGTCTCCCGATGTACACCATAGCAGTTCCATGCCGATAGCTCCAAGGGGGTCGAAGATATGGTGGATGTTAGACTGTGGTTAAAGTCGTCAAATTATAAAAAAATTTGGACTGAAGGTCAGCGATGTCGTTTGCGACTCTATAGCAAGGAGGTTACATACAGTGAAACGTGATGCCACAGACCATATCTTTGGGATATGCGTGCTACAGTGTCTTCAGCTCTTCCTCTGTAAGGATAAGGATACGAATAAGGAAATATAATGATAAATAAATAAAGCAGTAAAAATAAATTTCTTTTAATAGATACAAATTGTAACACAGGCTATAAGGAATAATGTATGTATTATTTATTGTAAATCATTAAGCACTTGACATACTTTTATTTTTTATTTGAATATTGTTTAAAAATGTTTCTAATAAAGGTAATGTACTTCATTTCATCCTTCAAAACGAGTCTCATAGCACACTACTGAAAGATAGCTTATCTGTCATAATCAACCAACACGTGAGCGGAGCCGCGGGTTTCAGCTAGTCACAATTAAATATACAAGAGTATGGTTACGTCGTATGTAAATTTGGAAAAATTAGTAAAGTGAAATAAATTGTAGCATCAGGGGAAGGTTTGAAATCGTAACGCGGCGACGGATATTGAATGCTTACCGAACCTACATAGATAAAGGTTAAGTTACGCGTTCTGGTTGTAGATGACAATCGCACCCGACTTGCCGCCACGACGTTTCATTAACAACAAAAATCTATTTAGATAATTAAAAACGGTTGTATCATTTAAGCTGGACTAAATTAAACACAGTTTGCCGAAATCATAAAGATCAATCCCGCATTTCTGAGTTCACCGCAAACACAGACGGCTCTCTCTGCAATTGCAACCCCTAACCGTATAGAGTGCCCCAATAACAGGTAGTCAAGGTGGGCTGCAGATCTCCTTTTCGTAGGCGCTCACATGTAATCACATAAACATAAACAGCGGCGAACAGCAGAAGAAACTGCGGTGTACGGGGGCACTACATTACGGTCCGCCATGTGACAGTGCCCAGCCAATGACAGCGCAATAACCGCTTGTAGCCCTCCGCCGACTGGAGTGTGGTGGGGAGTGCAGACTCAGGCACCGGCCGCGCCTACGCCGGATCCAGCTGCCGCCGCACTCAGCGTAGTTTGCTCTGTAGTGTTGTTGTTTGCCTTGGCCTAGCGCCACACGTAATAGTTTATTGTCTGTTTATTTGCTCCACTATTATACTTGTTTGTCCCTACATGACTATCTATTTTCTTGACGTTGTGTTGTTGTAGGCCCAGAAGGCTCTTTTTGTTTAATAAACCGTTGGCAATTTGAGTTGTTATTTTTCATACAGATCGCAGGACTTAAGTGTTTCAGAGGATATATCGGTCACCGGATCTCTCTAGACTGCCGAAGTAAAGCCCTGTAGAGATGGTCTAACAATTGGATGGGTAGTGTGGAGTGAGGAGGTTAAAATAAATGGAGACGGAGTTACCTATGTCGAGCATATACGTCAGTTGAAGCCTGTCTGCCATCTTTGTGAGTTGTGGATTGCTATTTCTCCGTTAAAACTATGCGTTAAGTCGACCGTTTTGCTGTTAATGCATTGAACTGACAGTCAGTGAAATGTATTTACTTTCAAACAATTTACTTTCTTCAATAAATGGTAATAAAACACGCCATGATATATTTAAAAACTTAATTATAACTACCTGTGGATCTTTTATTCCTCTTTTAAGTGACATGATATATGAGCTCCATAATACCAACATTTCTTCAAGACTTAGCAATATGACGAAAACAGGCTTCATTTTTTCGGCGTAAGGGCGTCTCCTTGTATTGTAAACTTCTCGGGCAGGCCTACCCTCCTCCATGCACCTAGTGAATTATTATGTAGTGCTGTTATATTGAAACGCAAGTGGGCAAAATTGTATCGCAGGCAGATGAACAGTATGGTAGCGCATGAAATACGAATCTAATACGAAGGGGCGAGGGCCCCCTTACAAAATTACCAATTTTGATATTTTTTATTTTTTTAACTGTTCTCTTGTGTTTCTCTAATTTTTTCAAAGTCATACATATAGTAAAGTAAGCAAAACAAAATATTATTCAAATCTATGGAGATATTTCTGATTTTTAGGGAGACTAACGCATAGCTATTGAACATTTGGTTAACTAAGGGACCGAACTGATCAGGTCATTGGTACCAAGACATACATACTTCTTAAATGAACAAACTAACTTATGGTAAGGACAACACACAACCCGATAACCGGGAAAGGGTTCGAACCTCCGGTGGGACAGGCCGTTGATTTCTATGACCAGAATAAGATGATATACGCGAGAAATGAAAAGGACGGTTATGCTTTTTGTAAAAATGTTTCACTGTCTGTAAATCTATCGGCCAAACTGCGTGGTCATCTGTCCGTAGCTTACAAACTACTTAAACCTAGGTAAAGTAATCTACGGACAAACACACACACCCATGCCCCAGGGAGGACTCGAACCTCCACGGCGAGCAACCGCGCGCTCCGCAGCGAGGTGCTTTAGACCGCTCGGCTACTCCTCCACCGCTGCTTTTTGTAAATATGGAAAAAAAGGGGATAGGTGAAATGAACTGCAGCATTAACGAATCGTCCTACATCTAATATAATTCCGTGTAGGTTGGTGAGTTGGTGCAAGTGTTTCGAATGGACGCTACTTCGCTGCCTAAAATATCCCTAACCTACGCCAGTTATCCAACCGGGAGAATGGGACCTACACTTAAGCGTGAAATCCGCACTACTTGTCGTTTCTAGCAACTCCTCACACTATTGAGAGGGGAGGGCTATGTTAAAATTCCATGGTACCAGCGTGTTTCGAACCCACGACATTTCGCTCTCCAACGGAGCACTTTGCCCTTATCCCAGACTTCAAGTTGAAGAACAGCCCCAATCATTAGATACGTACCCAAGCTAGATTAACATTTGATTTGCAATAAAAATAATATTTAATATTCACAGACTATATGACATCAACTGCGATTGGGAAAAGCTGAAAATGTGTACCCAGTCGGGATTCGAACCCGGGTCTCCTGCTTTCTAGGCAGTTGCGCTGACCCCTACACCAGCAGGGGACCCGGGTTCGAATCCCGGCTGGGTACACATTTTCAGCTTTGCCCAATCGCAGTTGATGTCATATATTCTGTGAATATTAAAGAATGAAAACTGCAGGATCAGAAGTGACGTCTGTTCTTTCGGAACAGACGCCACATGTATATCAAAATAATATTGATGTTATTAAACGAGATGAAAAAGATCAGTTTTTTAAGGTGGACCCAACCACACACACTGCAAAATGTTATTAAGAAAATTGAGTAGTTTCGGAGTTTATCACGTGGAAACGTCATATAAAAAGATGTATGTATAAAGAGCACAACATCGTAACCGATGAGTCATTGCGTTTCTATATAATAATCGTCATTTCCAACGGTGGTGTACGCAACGGCAATGCCGCGAGGCCTTGGTTGCACTCGCGGGCGCGTGTAGCTGCTCTCCTTTCTGCGGGCGTCGAGTCCATTTGTACCCGACAGCGGAACTCAAGCCTCAGTTTTACGACCAGCGGCGCAGACAAGCGAGTCGACTCGCCGAGCACACGGAGACCGACTTCTCAGATGACGTCAGAGAGCCTGCTGCAGATTTATTAGCCAGTATAAGGAGCTCGTTTCTGATCTCGAAATGGAACTCAACATTCAATCTCGCCTCATGAAAGCACTACCCTACTGCCATTTATCCCAGCTTAAAAGCTTTATTGGGAAACAGTGTTTTATGTATTAATCGAGGACAAAGAAAAGTGTTCCTCTGAAAATGTTATTCCTTAAGCACATACGTAAGCAGTCTAAACACGAGTAAGATTTTTGCCATACAGGACCATGTATGAAATTTCTGTCTTGATGCACAGTAGTCTGAAAATTGTTTAATTAAAGTTTTTAATGTACCTACGTTGCTTCAGGTACCACTGAAAAATTACATAAACGTGAGAAAAATGTATAATTAGGACACATCCATTTGATAGCCATTGAACTGAATTAAAGAAGCCAAAATTAACATATTCTTGCAGCACAAATCGATAATAAACTGGTTTTCAAACAAATTTTGCAGCTTGGCAACGTCATAGTAATTGTGTCAGAGTCAGCAGAGGACCTGGAAGAGCAGTGAACGGAAGGGATAGTGTCTTGGCCGGCCGCGGTGGCCTAGGGGACTGAGGCGCTCCAGTCACGGTCTGCACGGCCACTACCGTCGGAGGTTCGATTCCCCCTCGGGTATGGACATTTGTGACGTCCTTAGTATAAGGTAGTTCGTAAGTAGTTTATAAGTTTAGGGACTGATGACTCCGTAGTTAAGTCCCATAAGCTTAACAAACATTTGAACATTTTTTTTGACAGTGTCTTGAAAGGTAGTTATAAAATGAACATTAATAAGAGCAAATCAAGGGTAATGGAATGTAGACTAAGAAAATTAAGAGAGCTGAAGGAATTAGATTAGGTAACGAAACAATGAAGGGGGTAAATGAGTTTTTTTATTTAGTCAATAAAACAACATTTTATGATGTTTGCAGCACATATGATAAAATATGCACAATGACAATGGGAAAAAGCGTTTCTGAAAAGGAGAAGTTTAACATGGAATATTAACTTAAGTGTTAGAAAGCCTTTTATGAAGGCATTTTTGTGCACTGTTGCCTTGAACGGTAGTGAAACATGGGCTATGAATAGTTCAGACCGGAAGAGGATAGACGCTTTTGAAACATGGAGCTACAAACGAATGTTGAAAATTAGGTGGGCAGATTACGTTACGAATGGGGAGATACTGAACAGAATTGGGGAGAAAAGGAATTTCTTGCATACCTTGATAAAAGGAAAAGGGATCGATTGGTAGGACACATTCCTAGACATCGAAGAATTATTAATTTAGCATTGGAGGGAAATGTGTCGGTTAAAAAAGTCAGGGGAGATCAAGAGACGAATACTGTAAGTAGGTTCAAATATGTGTGGTTGCCATTTTTATGAAGAGATGAAGAAATTTGCTAAGGATAGGGTAGGGTGGACAGCTCCATCAAACCAGTCTCCGGACTGAAAAATGTTTGTTCAAATGTTTATAAATCTCAAATCAAATGTTTGTAAATCTATCGGACCAAACTGCGTGGTCATCAATCCGTAGCTTACAAACTACTTAAACCTAGGTAAACTAACCTAAGGACAAACACACACACCCATGTCCCAGGGAGGACTCGAACCTCCACGGCGAGCAACCGTTTGTAAATCTATCAGACCAAACTGCGTGGCCATCAGTCCGTATGTTACAAACTACTTAAGCTAAAGCAAACTAACCTAAGGACAACATACACACACACCCATGCCCCAGGGAGGACTCTAACCTCAGAGGGCGTTCAACCGCGCGCTCCGCAGCGAGGCGCCTTAGACCGCTCGGATACTCCACCGCGGCTCCGGACTGAAGACCTGAACAAGTTGTAACTTTTAGACTGCTAATTAAAAGTGTTTCGCTTTCGCCATGAATGGCGAGTTTACGTCTGGTACCGAGAGAGATATGTGTAGAAAATTCACCAAGAAAGCTTGTGCTTCCTGATGTGCGACTTTCATATGTGCAGCATGAATTACGACTATTAGTCATAACATTCTATGATGACCTACTGTTAAATTTTCGAAACTTATTGTATTGAATAAAAAAAGATATTAAGGAAGTTATCCTCCGGTCGGAGACTGGTTTGATGCAGCTCTCCGCCCTATCCTATCCTGAGCAAGGCTCTTCATCTCCATTTGCATCTGTTTACTGTATTCATCTCTCGGTCTCTCCCTCTAACTTTTACCTCACAAACTACCCTCCAACGCTAAATTCACAATTCCTTAATGTCTAAGAATGTGTTCTACCAATCGACCCCTTCTTGTAGTCAAGGTATGCAAGAAATTCCTTTTCTCCCCAATTATGTTCAGTACCTCCTCATTAAATACACGATTCATCAACCTAATCTTCAGCATTCTTCTGTAGCACCACATTTCAAAAGCCTCTATCTTCCTGTCCGAACAGGTTATCGTTCATGATTCACTCCCATACCAGGCTACACTCCACATAAATACCTTAAGAAAAGACTTCCTCACGCTTAAATTAATATTCGGTGTTTACACTCTTTTTCAAAAACGCTTTCCTTCCCACTGCCATTCTACATTTATATCCTCTGTACCGCTACCATCATATTTTTCTGCGCAAGAATCAAAACTCATCTACCATCTTTATTGTTTCGTTACCTAATGTAATTCCTTCACCATCGCCTGATTTTCTTAGACTGCATTCCATTACCCTTGTTTGGCTCTTGTTAATGTTCATCCTATACGCTCCTTTCAACACACTGTCCATTCCGATCAACTCCTCTTCCGGTCCTTTGCTGTCTCTGACAGAATTACAATGTCGTCGGCAAAACGCAATGTTTTTGTGGTAATTATTCAGCAATCAGTCGTCTTAAATATAAATTCTTTGTTTGTTGGCAAATCCGGATTTCGACCACTGTGTGGTCATTATCAGTGCTTAAAATAAATTAAAATACTTAAAATATCTCGACCTCCATGTAGGAGGTTGCGTTTGTACCTCCTACATGGAGGTCGAGATATTTTAAGTGTTTTAATTTATTTTAAGCATTGATAATGACAACACAGTGGTCGAAATCCGGATTTGCCAACAAATAAAGAATGTATATTTAAGACGACTGATTGCTGAATAATTACCACAAATCAAATACAGTCGTGGAGCACTCATTCCAATATGGAATCAAGCCTGGCAATGTTTTTATTTCTACGCCCTGAACTTTAACTTCCTTCTCCTAATCCCTCCTTGCTTTCTTTTTATAACGTGCTCAGTGTACAAATGAATAAAATTGGAGAAAGGCTACAACCTTGTCTTACTCCCTTCCCAACCACTGCATCCCTTTCATGCCCTTAAACTTTAATAACAGCTGTCAGGTTCTTGTACAAGTTGTAAATATCCTTCCGTTCCCTATATTTTACTCCTAACTGCCTGAGATTTTGAAAGAGGGTATTCCATTCAACACTGTCAAAAGCTTTCTACAAATATACGACAGCTAGAAATGTATGTTTGCCTTTCCTTAATCTATATTCCGAGATAAGTCGCAAAGTGAGTATCGCATCTCGTGTTCCTACATTTCTCTTGAATCCAAACTTATCTTCCCCGAGGTCGGCTTCTACCAGCTTTCCTAACCTTCTCTAAATAATTCATGTTAAAATTTTGCAACCATGACTTATTAAACTAATAGTTCTGTCTGCGCCTTGTTTCTACTTAGGTTTTCTACCGCTCTGTCAAATTCTTCTCTCAGTTTAGTATCTCCTATTTTATCATCTACTTCCGCTTCCCTTCCTACAATATTGCCTCTAAGTCCATTTCCTTTGTACAGCCCCTTTATATACTCTTTCTGACTTGCAGCTTTCCCTTCTTTGCTGAGAAATGGTTTTCCATCTGAATTCTTTCAATTCACATAGCTGCTTCGCTTCTCTCGAAATGTCTCTCATATTTTCGTGTATGAGGTATCTATTTTTCCTGTATTTGTAAATTGTCCTACAGATTTGCATTTGCTTTCTAGCCACTCGTGTTTAGCTACTGTGCACTTCCTGTCAATATGATTTCTTAGTCTTCTGTAGTCCATCTGCCTGTTACATTTACTGCATTTTTATATTTCCTCCTTTCAACAATAAAATTTAGTATTTCCTATTTCCTGTGATGTTGTTGTTGTGGTCTTCAGTCCGGAGACTGGTTTGATGCATCTCTCCACAATACCCTATCCTGAGCAAGCCTCTTCATCTCAACATAAGAACGGCAACCTACATCTGTCTGAATCTGCTTACTGTATCCATCTCTTGGTCTTCCTCTGCGATTTTTACCCCACACGCTTCCCTCCAACGCTAAATTCACAATTCCTTTATGTCTAAGAATGTGTCCTACCAATCTACCCCTTCTTTTAGTCAAGGTATGCCAGAAATGTCTTTTCTCCCCAATTCTGTTCAGTACCTCCTCATTAGTTACGCGATCCACCAACCTAATCTTCAGCATTCTTCTGTAGCACCTTATTTCAAAAGCCTCAATCCTCTTCCTGTCCGCACTGTTTATCGTCCATGTCTCACTCCCATACAAGGCAACACTCCACACAAATGCCCTCAGAAAGGACTTCCTTAGGGTTAAATCAATATTCGATGTTAACAAATTTCTCTTTTTCAAAAACGCTTTTCTACCCATTGCCATTCTGCATTTTATATCCTCTGTACTGCGACCATCATTTGTTATTTTACTGCCCAAGTAACAAAACTCATCTACCTCCTTTATTGCTTCGTTTCCCAATCTAATTCCTTCAGCATCACCTGATTTTCTTACACTGCACTCCATTACCCTAGTTTTGCTCTTGTTAATGTTCATCTTATATGCATCTTTCAGCACACTGTCCATTCCGTTCAATTGCTCTTCCAGGTCCTTTGCTGTATCTGACAGAATTACTATGTCATCTGCAAAACGCAATGTTTTTAATTCTTCACCCTGAACTTTAATTCCTTCTCAAAATTTCTCCTTGCTTTCCTTTATAGCTTGCTCAATGTACAAATTGAATAGCAATGCAGAAAGACTACAACCCTGTCTTACTCCTTTTCCAACCACTGCATCCCTTTCATGCCCTTCAACTCTGACAACCGCTGCCTGGTTTTTGTACAAGTTGTAAACAACGTTACGCTTCCTATATTTTACTCCTGCTTGCTTCAGAACTTGAAAGAGTTTATTCCAATCAACATTGTCAAAAGCATTCTCCAAATCTACAAAAGCTAGAAATGTAGGTTTGCCTTTTCTTAATCTATCTTCTAGGAAAAGCCGTAAAGTGAGTATTGCCTCCCGTGTTCCTACATTTCTCCTGAACCCAAACTGATCTTCCCCGAGGTCGGCTTCTGCCAGCTTTTCCATCCTTCTGTATATAATTCGTGTTAATATTTTGCAACCATGACTTATTAAACTGATGGTTCTGTAGTTTTCACACCTGTCTGCACCTGCTTTCTTTGGAATGGGGATTATAACATTTTTCTTAAAGTCTGAGGGTACTCGCCTGTCTCATACATCTTACACACCAGGTGAAACAGGTTTGTCATGGCTGGTTCTCCCAGAGACTTCAGTAGCTCTGAGGGTATGTCATCTACTCCAGGGGCCTTGTTTCGACTTAGGTCTTTCAGGGCTCTGTCAAATTCTTCTCTCAGTACAGTATCTCCTATTTCATCTTCATCTACATCCTCTTCCCTTCCTACAATATTGTCTCGAAGTTCATTTCCTTTGTAGAGCCCCTCTATATACTCTTTCCGTCTTTCAGCTTTCCCTTCTTTGCTGAGAACTGGTTTCCCATCAGTGTCCTTGATATTCATAGAGATGTGTTTCTTATCTCCAAACGTTTCTTTTATTTTCTTGTAGGCTGTATCTATTTTTCCCCTATTTATACATTCTTCTACATCCTTGCATTTGCCTTCTAGCCACTCCTGCTTAGCCATTTTGCACTTCCTGTCAATCTCATTTCTTAGTCGTCTGTGCATTTTTATATTTTCTCCTTCCATCGATTAAATTTAGTATCTCCTGTGATATCCAAGGATTTTTTGTAGGTCTTGCCTTCCTACCTATTTTTCCCTCTGCTACCTTAACTATTTCATCTCTCAATTTTACCCATTCTTCCTCTACTGTTTTGTTTTCCCCTGTTTCTGTCAATTGTTGCCTAAAGCTCCCTCTGAACCTCAGGTTCCTTTAATTTATCCAGGTCCCATCTCCTTATTTTCCCACCTTTTTGTAGTTTCTTCAGTTTCAGCCTACAGTTCATAACCAACAAGTTATGGTCAGAGTCTAAATCTGTCCCTGGGTATGTCTTACACTGTAAAACCTGGTTCCGAAATCTATGACTTACCATTATAAAATGTATCTGGTATCTCCCGATGTCTCCTGGTCTCTTCCACGTATACAACCTTCTATTGTGATTCTTGAACCAGGTGTTTGTTATAACTAAATTATGTTCTGTGCAAATTTCCACCAGGCGGCTTCCTCCTTCATTCCTTTTGTCCAGACTATATTCACCTACTATCTTCCCTTCCCTTCCGTTTCCTACTACCGAATTCCAGTCTCCCATAACAATTACGTTTTCCTCTCCCTTAATTGTCTGAATAATTTCCTTTAGCTCCTCATATATTTCTTCTATTTCCTCATCATCGGCAGAGCTAGTTGGCATATAAACCTGTACTAGTGTTGTCAGTGTTGGCTTCGTATCTCAGTCAATCAGTGGCTCAGTCAATCATCCAGACTGTTGCCCCTGTAACTACTGAAAAGGCTGCTGCCCCTCTTCAGGAACCACAGGTTTGTCTGGCCTCTCCACAGATACCCCTCCGCTGTGGTTGCACCTACGGTACGGCTATCTGTATCGTTGAGGCACGCAAGCCACCCCACCTCGGCAATGTCTGTGGTTCATGGGAGTGGTTCCTGTGATATCCCAGGATATTTTGTAGTTCTTGGCTTTCTGCCTATTTGGCCCTCTGCTGCCTTCACTATTTCATATATCAAAGCTTCCCATTCCTCTTCTCTTGTTTTAATTCCCCCCGTTTCTGTCAATTGTTGCATAAAACTCCCTCTGAAATTCTCAAGAACTTCTAATTCCTTCAATTTACCCAGGTCCCATCTCCTTATTTTCTTAACTTTTGTCAGTTTCAACCTACATTTCATGACTAATAAGGTGTGGCCCTGGATATGTCTTGCAGTTTACAACCTGGTTCCTAAATCTATGTCTTACCATTATAAAATCTATCTTGTACCTTCCGATGTCTCCTGGTCTTTTCAACGTATACAACCTTCTTTCGTTATTCTTAAACCAAGTGTTATGATTAAATTATGTTCCGTGAAAAATTCTACTATGCGGCTTCCTTTTTCGATTCTTGTCCCCAGTCCATATTCACCTATTATTTTTCCTTCCCTTCGTCTTCCTGCTACCGATTTCCTGTCTCCTGTCACAATTAAGTTTTCTTTTCCTTATCTGTGTGAATAATTGCCTTTATCTCCTCATACATTTCTTCGGTCTCATCAATGGCAAAGCTAGTTGACATATAAACCTATACTACTGTGGTCATTGTTGGCTTCGTATCTGTCTTGACTACGATAATGCGATCAACTGCGCTGCTCATAGTAGTTTACTCGCATTCCTATTTTCTTATTCATTGTCAGGCCTACTCTTATAATACCACCAAATGATTTCGTATTTATAATCCTTTACTCGACCAGAAATCTTGTTCCTCTTTCCACTTCACTAATCCCCACTACATCTAACTTCAATCTACCCATTTCTCTTTTTAAATTTTCTAATTTCCCTACCCGAATACGATATCTAACATTTCACGCTCCGACCTGTAGAATGCCAGTGTTGCCTTTCCTGATGACCACATGGTTTCTTATTTATATATTTTAATTGACTGTCTCAATTTTCAGTAATCTCAGGAATCAGGTTTACCAAGACTGCTTCTAAATCTTTTTATTTAAGACCGGTTTTGACAGACCAGACATTACGATTGATGTTACGTGGACTAGCATGCTAATCATCACAACATGACTTTCGTTTTATATTTGTGGCATTTTGTATTTGACACGTTTATTTTGCTGCCTACCTTTTACTGTAAAATGACGCAATGTCGTTATGTGACTTGCAAGATTAGGAATAGCACTTAAAATATTACAAGATCCGATAACGCCATCACAGGTCTGCCGAATTATTTCACAAGTGAAAATATTGAGAAACGATCTTGGTAAACCTGATTTTTTCAGATTATTCAAACAAATTAGCTTTCGCAACAACTGATGAACTATCAGGAATATATAAATCTCAGTTTTTACGTCACGAAGATACATTCTGCAGTCAACACAAATTTTTAAAAATCCATTTGAGTGAATAAAAATTTTACAGCAGCGAGCTTGAAAAAAGGTTAAAAATGAATATGTATATATTGAAGAAAAAAAAGCAAATTGTGTTTAATTATTTGTAGCATTAGTAACTGATTAATAAAGTGAAGTGAAAGAGCCCCTGGTTCGTTAGCTGGTGCGGGCTGCCGAGTAGGGGAACCAGTGCTCCCTCTGTAAACTCCTCGTAAACGGCCCGCTCTTTCAAAATCTTTGATTCTCGCCACGCTACGTTGTTTGCTCTGGGAACAAAGATGCTTCCATTCATTAAGAGTCTTCAGCCGGCGGCACCAAGATTGCAGCAGAAAAGCTCATGAACTGAGTCTACTCACTAACTATAGACAAGAATTGAATTTGTGCCATGAAAAGTTATTTTTTTAAGTATAAAGGTCTAGAGGATTCGGAGATTTTCATACAAGAATGATGATAAACGTAAACAAAATGATAATTATATGGAATTTTTCGCGCCATTTTGCTTCCATAGCGAAAATTTATATAACATTTTTTATTTTTCTCTTCAAATTACGCCAGAACAGGTACAAAATCACAAAGAGATATGAAAACTTTGCAATTTGAGCCCTTTTAAAATGAGTAGTTTTCAGCGACCGTCGGTTCACCCCCTCCCCTCCTCTACGCCCCTCCGTCACCACCGCATCACTCCAGCTGACATAATCCACACATTTGTTCATTTCACTTTTTTTACTCTTTTACTACTACTACTACTACTAAAACAGTAAACATATCCTAGTAGGTTTTCTTGAATATATAGATATTCAGTACAATAGTCTATGAAGTGCATCGCTGTAAAATGTTAATCACGTCAACGCCAACATTTGCTGTACGATCATCCGCTAAAAAAGATCAAGCTAATCAGAGAAATAGCCATTTATTCGAAAAATGTATATACCTCTATATATATACTCCGCAAATTACATTTGAGTGCAGAACCGCTTTTATAATATGTAATTACCGTTCCATTCTCTAATAGAGCGCGCGAAATAGGAACACCTAAATCTATCCGTTTTAGATGGCATTTTCCTTATCTTATTGTTATGACTGTGTCTTCTTATGTAGACGATTGCTAACAATATATGTCCGTGGTGGAGTGGCCGAGCATTCTACGGCGCCTTGCTGCGGAGCGCGCGGTTGCTCGCCTTTGGAGGTCGGGTCCTCCCTGGTGCATGAGTGCGTATGTGTTGTTGAGAGGGAACATTGTGGGAGCGGTGGGTAGTTGGTGGGTTAAGTTAAGTAAGCATAATCAGTTCATGTTCCATATATTATATTATATTACAATCAGAGGCTGAAGGCCCAACAAGACAGTCCAGATAAGTGATGCAAGGCAGAAGGCCAAGTTGAGAGACCCAATTTTTTTGATGAGTTAATATGGCTGGAAATTTACTAAAAAGAACTCTTTCAAAAGTACAATAACCGTCCCAATGAGCCCAACAATTTAAGCTAAAGTAGAAAGTCTTAGTTGCAAGCAACCCTTGTAAATACAATGTTATTTACAAATGCCATCTACCATTTAAATGAAAACAGCTCAACTTAGGATACTTATCAAAATCACACTAAAGTGGGGCTCCAACATTTAAATGAACATACCCCTTTAAAAATACAATTACGAAAACACACTAAAGACGAGCTCAAAAATTCAAGTAACGTATAAATTTTTTATAGAGGCTGTTAAAAGGAAACAGTGCTCAATGATATCAATAGGTTTGTTTTGTTTGTATAGCTTACGGGACTTAATTATGGGGTCATCAGTCCCTGAACTTACAAACTACTTATCAACTAGTTTATCCTAAGGACGGCACAAATATCCATGCCCGAGGGGGATTCGAACCCCCGACCGTAGTGGCCGTGCAGACCGTGACTGGAAGGCCTCAGTCCCCTCGGCCATCGCGGCCGGCTATCAATAGGCAGAAGGCCAATAAATCAACACAAAATAAAATTTACCAGTGAGCCCTACAATTTTAATGAAAACAGCCCAGCTTACTTATCAAAATCACACTGAGGTGGGGAGCTGGGAGCTGGCAACTCGTTAATATAATACACCCACACAAGTAAAACAGATGAGCTGACTCAAAACAGGACGGAGAGGAATAAGATGCCCTACAGTGAACAAGGACTACAGCTCTGACACGAAGGGTCTTATACAAACGGATAGAACGCCATATTACAACCGCGTGGTGGCGATGCCTCACGGAGGGAAAAATTTCTGCAGCAAGAAGATAAAAAAGAAAAACAAAACCATACAACTACCGCCCGTGCAGATGCGAGCCAGCAGAGGGGCACAAACCAGATAAATTCCCCAGTTACGTTAACCAAGTTAATGTATACAGAGTTCTTGCTACTCAGAACAAAGAGAAAAGAATAATTCAATTGAACCGCACTAAAGGTGCGGTATAACACATGAATAAACAACTAACGACGTAGACACAGGCAGCGACGGCCCCTAGGGAATGAAAGAGGAAGAGGACTGCATCAGTCTTTTTTTTTTTTTTTTTTTTTTTTTTTTTTTTTACTTCACAGTGCAGGCACCCTCGCGACGGTGTAGGACGAGGGTGTCAACCAACGCCCGGAAACATTTCATACATCTCAGATGCAAGGCGGCTGGAACGAAGCGAGGCGCAGCCGGGCTGAGTGCGGAGTACCAGTTGTTGACAGCTCCGACGCTTGGCTAGTGACGGACCAACACAAACTAGAGAGAAGGCCGCGGCGCTCTCGTGTGACGACAGAGTAGCCTGCTCGCGCATAGCTGACTGGGTAGCCACTGGGGCACGGCCGACTATACCGAAGCAGCAAAACAGTCAGCTATGCGCACGCAACCTACTCTGCCTGACGTCACACGAGAGCGCCGCGGCCTTCTCTCTAGGTGGTGGTGGACGGACGCGGGGTCGCATGCGACCACATAGCCGGGAGACGAAGTGAACAGCCCGCATAGAGGTGCTGCTATAACTTGACAGAAACGCCTCTCCGAACCAACCTCTTCAGCTCAAGGCACGCATAGCTCCGCACAGACTGACAGAGTGCTACCCAGAACAACTTCGATGCACACGCCGGGTCCGACCACAAATAGCCACTTAATCAAAATCATCGACCCTGGCGATGCCATGTATCGTATCAAACTCCACTTCATGATATCCTTTCTCGCCGCCGTGGAGTAGCCGAGCGGTCTAAAGCGTCTCGCTGCGGAGCGCGCGATTGCTCGCCGTGGAGGTTCGAGTCCTCCCTGTGGCATGGGTGTGTGTGTTGTCCTTATGTTAGTTTACCTAGGTTTAAGTAGTTTGTAAGCTACGGACTGATGACCAAGCAGTTTGGTCCGATAGATTTACAAACATTTGAACATTTGTCCTCTCTCCTATCCCCGCAGCGACTGACCCACTCGTCTCTCCAATGCCTGGGCCCGCCACCGTACTGCCACCAGCGGCAAGGAAAACACACCTCAGAAGATAATTGACGCGCGATAGATCAAACAGCGCCAGGAGCGGTGCAAGCACAGAGAGATCGATGGTACTTGCGCCAGAAATTAAATCAAGGACAGGGTCAATCGAAGTAACAAGAGCCGAGACGGCTGAGTTGTCCTTAGTGTAAGTTAGTTTAAGTAGTTTATAAGTATAGGGAGCGATGACCATAGCAATAGGTTTACAAACATTCGAAAATTTTTATGTTTGCATCCGGAGGAGAAAGTTAGTGAAAAAAATTTCGTTAAAAGATCTCTCCGCGAAGACTAACTCCTTTATTTAGATGTTTGCTGTGACTCTCCCTTGTATCGCGATAATAAGAAATGGGCTGACCTTAACTGAACTTTTTCTATGTCCTTCATCTTTTCCACATGGTGAGGATCTCATAATATGCACCAATACTCCAAAATAGGACAGAAAATTGTGGTGTAGGCAGTTTCTTTGGTAGAACTATCGCATCTTCCGAAAGCTCTACCAATGAAACGTACCTTTTGGTTCGCCTTCCCCACGATACTTTCTGTGTGTTTTCTCCAATTACATTTGTTCGGAATTTGCAATTCCTACATATTTAGTTGAATTTATGGCATTTATAAATTGATTTATCGTGTATATGCTGTTTAACGGATTTCTTTTAAAACTCATAGGGATGACCACAATTTTCATTTGTATTTTTTTTCCTCAAAGAGATTACTTTTCAAACTTTTTGTTTATTAAAGGAAAAGCGTTTTTTGCAACTTTCCGAAGTGTTTTGGGCGGATTCACGGTATTGGAAGGATTTATCTGTTCAAAATGCAATTATCTATGGGTTCATATTTTTTTCTTTCGGGTATTTACTTTTATAATCACTTCTCATCCTTCTTTGACTGTTTAGGTTAAGTGAATTAGGCAGCATTTGTAAATATATGTTACTTATATTTATGTGTGGCGAACTTTCACCGCTATTACCCACATCGCGTGCATAGCAAATGTTGATTACTTACGGTAGGCCGCAGTGGAGTGACCGAGCATTGTAAGGCGCATTGCTGCGGAGCGCGCAGTTGCTCGCCGTCGGAAGTTCCAGTCCTCCCACGGGCATCGGTATGTGTGTCGTCCTTATGTTAGTTTAAGTAGTTTGCAAGCCTAGGGACTAATAACCAAAGAAGTTAAGTCCCTTAGGTTTACAAACATTTCAATGTTTTTGATTTTACTTACCGTAACAAAGGCTTGCAATATCCTTACTACTTGTGTTAGGTTAATATAGTCTGACATAAGGTATTTGTAACAGTAATCCGCCAAATTTACAGACTTGCCTGTGTGTCTGAACACGCCACCACGATGAAATTTTCAGATTCATCTGAAATTAGTGCTTACTCTCATCAAAAAATGTAAATGCTTTATATAGACATATCCTTACAGCAAGTGGTGTACATTACCTATCCCACGACCCGAAAATTTTCCGAGAGAAGTAGTTACTGAGACTGTCAAAACACCTCCTTTAAGACCATACGATTCTCTGTCACAATACGTAAAAGTGCCTTCAACTACTGAAAGATTGTTGCGGTGTACCTTTCGAGGAAATAAAAAATAAAATAATAATAATAATAAACAGTAAGGAGAATTTGGGTATAAAGTCTGGTCGACAATGTGTTCATTAGAACACAAGATCGGATTGTGTTTTTCTACAGATAGGGTAGAAAATCGGCCGAGGGCTTTCAAAGGAACCATATCAACATTTGCCTGAAGCGATTAACGGTAATCAGATAAAACCCAAATATGGAGACGGGTTTCAACACCCGTTCTGCAGAATGCAAGTCCAGATGGTCACATTAATGTTACTTGTCGACGATGTGATATTATTTAAGACGATTATGGTTGCTGATCTGCCATAAGACAATGGAACGTACTATGATCTGAAACTACATTATAGAAACCGACAAAGGTGGCACAGTGGTTGGAACACTGGACTCGCATTCGGAAGGCGGCTCGGTTTATAATTTCCCTAAATATAAGATACTAGCTGAAAACCCGGCTTTGCCCGGGTATTTATTTATTTATTCCTGCTTTCAGTTAGTACTTCTCCTCTCCTTTCTTTGTCCATCTTTTTTTTTCTAAAACCATGCTGTATTTATCGGAGAATAAATAAGAAATAAGGCTATCTCGCATAATCCAAACAAAGAAAGTTAGTAGACAAAACACAAATGATATAGAAAATGCGTACGATCTCATATTTGTTGTATAATTTTGTAGGTATGTATTATTTGTAAAAGTGCTGTATGTCTGTATTAAAAGAAATTTCTTTTTTACTGCTTTATTTATTTATTCTTACATTTCCCTATTCGTATGCTTATCCGTACAGAGAAAGAGCTGAAGACATTGTAGCACGCATAGACCAAAGATATGGTCTGTGACATCACGTTTCGCTGTATGTAACCTCCTTGCTATAGAGTCGCAAACGTCATCGCTGGCCTTCAGTCCGAATTTTTTTATAATTTGACGACTTTCGACCACCATATCTTCCACCCCCTTATAGCTACGTCATGGAACTGCTATGGTGTACAACGGAAGACGTCGGACAACACACACAGACCATTCGTTTGTGTTCTGTAGTTTTCGCTGCAGAGCGAAATATTAACACACACACACACGTATAATTTTATATACACTGACAACTTTCCATCACAATATATTCCATCCTTTTATCATTACCAACCCTCAAGCCACAATGCAACCAATAAAACCATTTTCAAAGAGTAAACATAATTTTCAAAGAGTAATTATTGTTCCGTATTTCGCGTTATATTCTTCAAATTACTAAATATCTATCAGATCGCTATAAAACAGTGCCTAAAACACTCCTCAGGTATAAATTATTAACTGTACATATATTTAAGTCTCTGCGTCTTGTCATTCGTACGTGATAAGCGTACACCGAACAGACATTCACATTAATATATATATAGATAACTAGCTATCCGATCGCCATAAAACCGTGACTAAAACCTTCCCCGGGTAGACATTAGTAACTGTACAAATTTTTAGCTCTTTATGTCTTGCGGTTCAGACGTGATAAACGTACACCGAACATACATTCACATTTATAGATATAGATTTCCCTAAATATAAGATATCACCGAACTTGTCCTTCGTCGCTAATGACCACGTTGCTGACGAGACGTTGAAACCTCATTTTATTCCTTCCTTCTTACACTACAGAACTCTGAGACCCTCGGGCAGCTCTCGTGAAGACTAATATAGAACATTAATTTAAAACGACAGACATTACAATATATTCACTTTCAGTATGGAGTTCGTAATAAAAAGCAAATTAACGCTTTGTGTAACTCACGTCTTTCTGCTACAGTTACGTGACAATGTGCCACATTATTCTTGCTAGACTATAAAATCGTGTGCACGAACTTCATCTATTGGCAATAACATATTACTCATATATTGATAGACATGAACTGTTTAGATGCCCAGACATTAGGAGAGAGTGGAAAGTAGTTTTGCCGAATTTCAAGAATTGGTTTTCGTGAGGAATGTCTGAATATGTGACAGTTTCGTACTTCTGTAACAGGACAGTTGGTGTATCGGACGAAGTTTAATGTCCAATTACTTTCAGAAGTATACACTTAGGATTTTATTAGCCCATTTTATGAAATTTCGGGCTACAGCCATGATTGATATGGTCGTGAGTAAATATGAAACACGAATATCATGGGGCTTGAGTTATTTATGTGGGTAGCAGCGCAATCCAGATTAAGTAAATGAAGTTTCTTTCTAATGACCTATACGGCGGGCGCGCGGAGAAGAAAGGCGGACTCATTAAGGAGGGCGCGGCTGGCGCTAATACTTTGTGCGCTCGTTACAGTCTCGCCTTTCCTCACGGTTTTGTCTCCACTCCACGCGTTTCTCAGGCACCCTATTCGTCTCGCACATCATTCTCACGCAGACAGCGGAATAGGAAAATCACAGTTCTGGAATATTAGCCATTCTATTAGGAATTAATCGAACTCCTTCGACATTAATCAGCTTAAGCCTCAGGGTGTCATTCGAAAATTCTCTGAAAAGTAAAGAGTGCTTATCTAGGACACTATTACTTCTTAGATATTACTATCTGATCTCGAGTTTTAAGAAATGTCAAAATATAATAATAACTTTGTTTATAGGTGGACATAGCAGAGTAATTTTAAATATGTCAATTTATTATTCAATTCGGACTGTCCCAAAAGCTGTGTATGTTTATGTGTTAGTTTGTGTGTATGAGATAGATTGTTAGATAGATAGATTGAAGATTGATAGAGGGAGAGAGAGAGAGAGAGAGAGAGAGAGAGAGAGAGAGATAGTGTATTTGGTACTCCTGCAAGTTGCACGGGCTCGACAGATTTACGAGGCATGTCCACAAAGTAAGTTCCGTTTGGTTCTATAAACCAACCGTGAACAGATACAGAAGGAATATTTCTTGTATAAACAATCTGCAACTGTTCAACTACTTTTCTACATAACTTCCGAAATTTTCTAGGCACTTGTCATAGCGTGGGACACGTTTTTGTGTGCCTTCTTCATAGAAGGTTGCCGCCTGTGTATTCAACCATGTGGCAAATATGTTCTTTCAGCTCATCATCGTTGAAGTGTTGTCCACCAAGGACAGATTTTAGGTGTAAGAAGAGATGAAAGGAGTCTTCTTCTTCCTTTCACGTTGCCGCCCGACCTAACAAGGCGAATGTGACCAAACAACTCTTACGGGAATTTCACTGGGACGTGTTTGATCAACCTCCGTACAGTCTCGCTCCTAGCGACTTTTTTCTGACACCTAAAACCTGTCCATGGTGGTCAACACTTCAGCGATGATAACGACCTGAAAGAACATGTTACCACATGGTTGAATACACAGGCGGCAACCTTTTACGAAGACGGCATACAAAGACTTCTGCCACGCTTTGACAAATGCCTACAAAATTTCGGAAGCTATGTAGAAAAGTAGCTTAATAGTTGTATATTTTTGTACAATAAATATTTTTTCTGTATCTGTATACGTTTGTTTTATATTACCAAACTGAACTTACTATGTGGACATACCTCGTATATTTGAAAGGGGGTTTGCTTATTGAAAAATGTAAGCTTTTGAGGCTGGAAATATCGCAAGTACTAAACTATTCTCGGATAATACTTCTTTGTATGAATTTATTATTGTAACGCAACGTTTTGTTCCCATCTGCGGGATGAATATTCAAGCGCCGTTCACCGTTGTCGGTTGCTGTTGTCCGCTGTCGCTTCGCCCCATGGTGGAAGTTTGTTACATATCTTCCACAACACTAGAATCGAGATGTCGCTCAGTTTGATTAAATAATTTCAGTAGGAAGGAACGTGTAGTGTAACTGAACGACAACTGAATTTCGGTGCTGAAGAAGATGTGTAACAGTCTTCCGCAATGGGCAGATAGAAACAGCGAACCACAGCAACCGAACAGCGAATGGCACTCGAATATTCGAAACATGCCCTACGCGGAAAAACGGAATTTGGCTGCAGTCAGTTGAGAGTAAGAGCGTGATCCGGACCTTCAAAGTAGCCATGATCGGCACACACAAAGAAGCAGCGATCCCCCTCAAAATGTCCTCCGCAGATGTGGATGAAAAGTTAGGTGTCAGTTATAGATCCATCCAACTACGGCTAAATATCCCGGAATAGCATACTTGATTATCACGTAGGCTACCTGTCATAAGCTTCCGTACGCTGAATGTTCAAATGTCTGTAGAGCTTATGAGACTAAACTACGGGGTCATCAGTCCCTAAACTTACAAACTACTTATGAACTAGTTAATACTAAAGACGGCACAAATATCCACTGTGGTCGGCTACGCTGAATGGTGCAGGGTAGATTACAATGGACTTCGACACCGATGACGTTTTTCTCGGGTTTCAGCCGGATAACGCCGTCATCTTGGCACAATATTTCAGCAGACCAACTGGCTGTCATCTTAAGGTGAGTGAGCCAAATCCGCTGACTCGCCGGAAACTTAGTTTAGAACAGAAACGGTGGCTCCTTTATACATCGCAGACGGTCCAGCGTGCGTGCGCGAAAACAAAATAGATGCCCTATAGGCGCAATGGAACTAGTAGCGCACCGGCGGAGAAAATGGCCAAAAACAATGGGTCTAAACGGGTACTAATTAAAAAAAGATTCGTGTTTATTCCCCCGTCAACAGCGTGGTCATTAGAGGCGGAAGGGACTAGTTAAAAAGAAACTGCAGGTCGAAATGAAGACCACGTCATAAAATATCAGATACATTTGGGGAAATGTTCAGCTTAAAGGGAAACCTTGTTCCTACTAATAATATTATGGGACATACGAATTTCGATCAATTCTTTAAGAACATATTCCCAGTATCAGAAGGAAGGAGCAATTACTTGCGTATCATTTGGCAAAATGTTGCTTCCATTAAGACAATGTTCTGCAACAAACGACTTTTCTGATGAAAGGAAACGAGTATGACGATAATGTTCACACACAGTAGTGCGGATCGTTCTTAAAATGTGCAAATGTTTGTAAATTTATGGGAATTAACTACGCTGGTCATCAGTCCGTAGGCTTACAGACTACTTAAACTAACTTATGCTAACGAAAACAAATACACCCATGCCCTCAGGAAGATTCGAACCTCCGACGGCGAGCAGCGGTGCGCTCCGCAGCAAGGCGCCTTGGAACGCTCGGCCACTCCACCGCGGCGCGGTCGTAGGCCAATCCCTATCACGATGACATGGAATTCTGTATACACCGACATTCCTCAGTCCCAAATCATCCTTAAGTGGTCGAAGGCCGGCCCTAGTCTTCGCTGGTGGCATAAAGACACTTTTAATATCATATGATCTTAAGATTCTTGGAACATTTGAGGATACATTCCCAGCGAAAGGCAAAAGAGCAACATATTTATAGTTGACCTCTAATCTTTCACTTGGGATCTATTTTAATTTCGCGCACGCATGATGGGCTGTTAGCGGTGTATAAAGACCCCCCCCCCCTTTTTTTCTGTCCTGAATTCATCCATCTGCCTGGAAGCGCAGGATCCTATGCCGACCAGGAATCGGTTTAACAGCCTATTCGTGGATGTTGCAGGGCACCAACGTGACGCCAGCGCTCCAGCCGCCCGCAGTTCCTGCCGCCGCCAGCAGTTCCAACCACCTCCTTCAGCGGGTCCAGACGCCACTGTCCGCATTTCTGCAGCCGCCCGCAGCTCTGTAGACGCCCACCGCCTCCCAGCAGCACCCACCGACCGCAGCCATGCAGCAGCCGCCACAGTCATCGTTACCGCCGTAGTCACTGCCATCGTCATCTATTCATCTCCATCGTCGCCATTCGTCTTTCCCTTGCTACCTCTCTTTGCCCTTCATTCCTCCTCTTCACATAATGGACACCCCCTATTCGCCATGACATTGATCTTATACACAAACCGATCCCAAACCTCCACCACCACCACCACCACCACTTGGAGTTTTCCGCTGCAACCCTCCCTGGCCCTCGTCTGTTATTTTATCTGCCACCTCCTCTTCCCAGGTCGTCCTGTGTTCCCCTCCTGCTCCTCCTCAGCCTCTATTTGTGCTGCTCCTAAACCTCCTCCATAAATATCCCCCCACTTCACTGGCGCACATCTCCCACCGAAGTGCCATGGTGCAGAATCAGCTGCCAGGCCCAGTCTTCTGTCAGCCCTCACTCCATTCCATCCCTCAACCTCCGTCCACTCCTGCAGTCCTAAAGAAGTCATCTACTAACCACACCACTGCAGGTCCTGCCCACGTCACATTCAAGAAAGCTTCCCCCCAACACCACCACCCCTTCAGCAATGCTGACAGATTTCATGGACATGACCGAAAGTTCCTTGACAACTGCACTTTGTCCATCGAAATTAGCCCCCCTCTCAACTCATTCCTTGTAAGGTCTCTGTTCTTATATTGTCCACCAGCCTCATTTTCCAGACTGATCTCGTCTAATATCTCCCTCACATCCACTTCGGTCCCCACACTACCCTCAGTCCCTATTTGCCACCTCCTCTCTCCATCAACCACAACCTCCCTGCTGGCCTGCCCAATCTCACTGCTGTGATCAACAACCCAGTGATCACGGAGGCTGAGGTGTTGGAGCAGCTGAACTGACATCCTGATCTCTCCATCTCCTTTTCCAAGCACAGTCACAACGCCTCTGGCCCAGCCTACCTGTTGCAGGTTTCTACAGAATCCGCATCTTCCATCGGCTGCCACCTCATCAAAGGGACGCAGTTTTCTATCGCCGCTATAAGGTGTCTCCCTCCTGATCCACTCCCTGATACTAGTGTTGTGCTTGATGTCTCGAGTACCATGATTACTGTTATAGCCCCACCACCTGTGCCCACTGTAAATCTTCCCACTTCCGCAAAATCTGCCCCAGCCTCACCCCTCCTCCTACCTGCAACACCTTTCGCGAATCCCACGCTATCTTATCGTCCAAATGCAAAGCCTGCCCGCTCCTGTCTCTCCTGAACCTATCGTCCCTGTTTGCCCCATCGATCCCTCTTTCTCCTGCACCTTAAGGCAGATGTCCTACACATCATAGGCAGTGACCATACTCCCATCGTAATTACCATCGGCCCCCACTACTTCTCAGCACAAGCTACCTTCAAAACATGTTCACGATTACTCCTATGCTGACTGGGATGCCTACCGATCCCGAGATACCTCGGTCTCAAGTCACAGTATCCCCTCCACACCCCTTCTAACATAGACTATGCTTCCTCCTTCCTCTACCAGACTGTTACTTACGCTGTCCAGGCCCATATCCCCACCAAAGCCATTTTAATTTTACAATTTTTATTTTTTCATCTTCTTGTCAATGTCATTTATTCCCCTTTTAAACTGTAAATCATTCGTCTGTAGAGCGGAGTAAGATGCTGCTGCCAGCCTGCTCATTTCAGGCGTAGAAATTCAGTAAAGGAAAAGTCCTAAACTTAGTTTCCAGCGAGTTAGTGCATTCAGTTTACTCACGTTAAGATGGCAGTCATTTGGTATGCTGAAATATTGCGTCAAGATTACAACGTTATCTGGCTGCAGACCCCAGAAAAATATCGTCATTTATTATACTGGGAGAGTCTACACAATCACAGACTTCGACACTCTCTGACGAATCACTATGACAGTTGGGACTCACATGTTGTTATGGAGAACGTTTTTATATACCGCAAACCACTGTGATTGGAGAGAGGTTCATTGCAATAGATATTCGTACTCTTTAATCGATCACACAAAAGCTGACAGATATATGTAATTTTCATTTGTAAGTGGCAGCAGGAGAGACCTGAAACGGACAGAGGGAGTAGGAGGGGGAAGGAGGGAGCAGGAAGTTTCTGGTTAAACGTCCCGCCGACAACGAGCTCATTGGATACGAAGCACAAAGGGAAGGAAATTAAAATGTTCAAACGTTTATAAACAATAACTTATTATACATTGGGAGAACAGTGTTCTAAATGTCTTATATTGACATATTGTGAAAGGTTAGGCCAAAACACTGTAATGAATTATTTTATTTTTATATTACAAGATATCTTTCGGCGTTAAGTGTCATCGTCAGCTGATTGATATTTAGAGGCCTTAAGTGCTTCAACTGACTATTTATTAGGTTCTATATTTCATATACGTATTGTAGTCAGTTACTGCATCTGTAAAAAACGTATAGTATTCTGAGGCATTGATAGGTGCAGTAACTGACTACAATTCGTAAATGAAATATGAAACCTAATAAATAGTCAGTTGAAGCACTTAAGGACTCTAAATATCAATCACCTGACGATGGCACTTAACGCCGAAAGATATCTTGTGATATAAAAATAAAATAATTAATTACAGTGTTTTGGCCTAACCTTTCACAATGTGTTTATAAACATATTCAAATGTACAAATATTTGTAATCTATGGGGCTTAACTTCTTTGGTTATTAGTCCATAGGCTTACAACTATTTAAACTAAGTTAAACCAACGTAAGGACAACACACATACCCATGCCTGAGGGAGGACTCAAACGTCCGACAGCGAGCAGCCGCACGCTGCGCAGTAAGCCGCCTTCGAACGCTTGACCACTACACCGTGGCTGTTTGTACACCTAACGAACCAAACTGCTAAGGTCATCGGTCCCTAGACTTTTAAACTACTTAAACTAACTTATGTTTAGAAAACATACACACACGCCCGAGGGAGGACTCGAACCTCCTACGTGAGTGACCGCGTAACCCGTAACATGGCGCCTCAGACCGCGCGGTCGTTCCCACACGGAATTCTGTCGTGTCATTTCTAAAGAACCATCCCGACATTTGGCTTCAGTGATGTAAGGAAATGCTGGAAAACCTAAGTCTGTTTGGCCGGAGTTGGTTTTGAACCGAAGTCTCCCCGGTGCGAATGGAGTAGAAGAAGGGAGCGGGAAGGAGATGGGTCGGCAGAGGGGAGGGACATATGATCAGAGATAGAGGCAGGCAAAGATGGGCAAGTGGAAGATTTCAATAAATACGTAATATAGCAAATATTACTGTGAATTACTTGTACCATCGTTTTGTATAAAAAAAGGTGGTGACGAGGAAATGAAAGACAGAGAGTGTGGAATGGTCAGAGGACGAATAGGACATAGTGGAGGTAGATAAATGGGAAGGGGGAGATGAAGAGTGAGTCTCAACAAGTCCTGAAGTTATTTACTTCTTTTTCTGGCGCAAATTGTAATTCGCTACTCTGTCTCGTAAAAATGTTTTCAGTGAAGTCAACGAGTGAGTTGCGAGTGACATGAGTTCAGTTAGCTTTTCCCTTCGCCTCAAAAATTGGTAGTTCTCTGTCTCTCTCTCTTTCTCTTTCTCTCTCCCGACATCGTGCGGTTTGCAGGGCTGCAAGTGGGTCGCGCTGCGAGAGTTTCGGGAGATACCGTAATTTCTGAGATGGTGCAAACGCCTGCAAAGTGAGGTTTTTTAAATAAATAACTGTTTAGCTGTGGGTCGCTCCTTGGGGTAGCGCTAGCAGTAAATAAACGTCCTACCTCTTAACAAGTTTCGATAACCCTTAAGCGTAAAACTCTGCCGCCTGTGAGTGTAGCCACCCGTTGACGCTCTGCGATTTATGGAAAATGTGCTGAGAGTCTGAGAGAAACGTTGAAACGGCGATTCTGCCTGACCACTTCATCCAGTTTTGCAATAAGGCGTCATTGAGAACACATCGTCATGAGCATGCATCACGAAATGCAGGACACTATCCATTGTAGAACTCATAATGTTCCCTACACTTCAGTAAACTCAGGATGAACTGTTGCTGGTAATTTTTTTTTTTTTTTTTTTTTTTTTGGCCGTCTTAAGTTTGTTACTTCACGTACCTCGCTTTTGTTAAGTATCCTTAGTGCAGCACGCAATTTAAACACCTGTATTGATGACAGAAGTAGCCAGACGAATACAACCTTAAAACCTCATAGTTATACTGTAGGGACCGTACAGAACGAAGCTACACATCGGAACCAAGTTGGCGATACTGACATCACCTATTCACGTGACGCAAGCGCCACTAACCCTTGTATCTGCGGGTTTTCCGCCATTACATTTGTTATATTTCTCATTTAGGTATCAATATATTATTGTTTCATTCCAGTTGAATCCGATCTTTACAATAAAATACACAGGTTACTTACTTCGTTATGCATCTTAAGGAAAGGTATTTACAGATCCAAGAGAACAAAACTATCCGGTCACCTGGCTGAAAATGACTTCCATTTTCGTGGCACCATTCGTCGGCAATACTGTAATCCAATATGGTTTTGCCCACCCTTAGCCTTGATGACAGCTTCCACTCTCGCAGAGATATGTTCAGTCGGGTGTTGGATGGTTTCTTGGGGAATGGCTGCCTATTCTTCACGGAGTGCTAGACTGAGGAGAGGTATCCTTGAAGGTCGGTGAGCCCTGGCCCAAAGTCAGCGTTCCAAAACATCTCAAAGGTGTTCTATAGGATTGAATTCAGGACTCTGTGCAGGCCAGTACATTACAGGGATGTTATTGTCATACAACCACTCCGCCACTGGCAGTACATTATGAACAGGTGCTCAATCGTGTTGAAATATGCAATCACCATCCCCGAATTTCTCCTCAACAGTGGAAGCAGGATGGTGCTTATAATATCAATGTAGGCCTGTGCTGTCACAGTGCCACGCAAAACAAGGGATGCAAGCCCTCTCTATGAAAAACAAGAACGCACCATAACATCATCGCCTCCGAATTTTACTGTTGGCATTACACACGCTGGAAGATGATATTTAGCGGGCATTCGCCATACCCAAACCCTGCGATCGGATCGGCATATTGTGTACCGTGATTCGTCAACCCACTCAACATTTTTCCACTGTTCAGTCGTCCAATGTTTACGCTCCTTACCCCAATCGAGGCGTTGTTTTGAAGGGACCTGCGTGATGTGTGGATTGTGGGCAGCCGCTCGTCCATGAAATCCAAGTTTTCTAACCTCCCACCTAACTTCCATAGTACTTGGAGTGGATCCTGATGCTGTTTGGAATTCCTTTGTGATGCCTTGGATAGAAGTCTGCCTATTACGTTGTACGACCCTCTTTCGCGAAGTGCCCCATTCTGCTCTCTCTGAATGGGGGTCGCTGATATTGAGTACCTGGCAGCAGGTGGCAGCATAGTGCTCCTAATATGAAAGACGTACGTTTTGGGGGGTGTTCGGATACTTTTGATCACATAGTGTATAATGGGCCGTGGATTACATTCGTTTGGTCGTATCACCATGAGGAAGATTTGATATACGCCAAAGGTAAAGCATTATGCCATCTGGATTTCTAGCATTTATGATATATTCTAATAAAGCGACTGGCGTGAAACCAGGAAGCAAAATTAAAACCTGCCCCTATAATTTCATCCATATTACGCAAGCCGTCTTATGGTGTGTACCGGAGGGTACTTTGTAACTTCCACCTTACCCTATTCCAGTGGCGTATGGTTCGCAGAATGAAATATTGCAGATATGCTCCCGTACGTGCTGTAATCTCTTTAATTAATCCTCGCGGTCTTTTCACGAGATATAGATAGGAGGAAGTAATATGTTAGGTGACTCGTCAAGAAATGTATGCTCTCGGAATTATCATAGTAGCCCACACCGACCTGTAGATCGTTTCTCTTGCGCCGATTGCCACTGGATTTAGCCGATTATCTCCGTGACTCTTCTAATTAACATGCAGCTCTCATCTTGACCTTCTCCATATTATTTATCGAACCTATTTGGTACGAATCGCACACTGATGAGTAATATTCAAGTACCAACTACTGCCGAACTAGTGTTTTGTGGACTGCTTCCCTTGTTGATGGACTACACTTCCTGGGAATTTTTCCAACGAATCTCTGTCTGGCATCTGACCTACCCACGATTAATTTTATGTGGTCGTTCTCCATCAAACCACACGTTATGCCTACACCCAGATACAAAGTGATTCTGAAAAGTTTGGTGAATTGTCTCAGGAAATATAGAAAACAAGAGTTACAAACAAAATACCCTTACTGGCCTTCAAAGTAATCGCCATTCACTACAATACTCTTCTGACATCGGTTGTACAGATGTCGGAAAATGTGAGCAAAAGCTTCTTGTAGAATCGCTCGAAGCACTGAGGTTACGCGCTGTTGAATCTCCGAAAATGCTTAGTCTTTCTGTGCTGATCTGCACCTCGTCTGTTATCATTCTTAAAGACAGCCACCGATCATCCACCAGCATCCGTCGCACTCGTTCCATGTTGTGTGGGTCTGTGATTGTGGACGGTCAGTTCCAACATGGCTCATACTCTTCACCTTCCTTTCCGTCTCTAAAGCGCTTAAACCACTCAAAACACACTTTTTACTCACTGCTTCCACACCATACACTTGCAATAAAACCCCTTGGGTCTCCGTCGCCGTTTTGCCTAATTTGTAAAAAAACTTGATGTTCACGCGTCTCATTTTGCACTCCATGTTGCAATGTCACGATTTCTCACACTTACTCTGTTAGTTGGGGCGCAGCATGTACCACCACTTCACTGCAATGGTTTGCACGATAGGGGGCGCTTGTTGACATGTGCCTCAATGTGCGTGAACCCCTACCTTATCCTCGCCAGCGCGGTTTGTAAAATATGGGAGCATTCACCGAACTATTCAGACGGGCCTTGGATTTTATTAGAGCAACTGCTTCTAGTGATTGTTATGCAACTGAACAACCATGTAAAAATCTATCTTTCTATGTTTTCGCAGTAGGCTACCGTTGTTTATGTAAAAATCATTTGCCACTTCCTCAATTGAGCTTCGATAGGCTGCAGATACTAGCCTTGCGACCTCTCGATGCGTTACAGAATCATCCGCGAAAAGCCCGATTAAACCTCCGAGGTCATTTATATACACTGTGAAAATTAAAAAACAACACTCCCTTGGGGTACGTCAATAATCACTTTCACGCTGATAAACCTCTCTCCGTTGAAGGTGACATAATGTGAACTGTCAGTTGGAAACTCTGAAATACAGTCACAAAGTTGATCTAATATTCCGTACCCCCGTGTATTGTTCGTTAGGTGGCATGTGCGGGACCGTTTGGAAGGGCTTGCGAAAGTCAATAAACACGGAATTGGCTGGAATCTGTATCTACTGCTTTCTGAATCTTGTTGTACCGCGGAAGCTAGGTGTCTCATTATTTTTGTTTCGGAACACATCTTGATTCCTTCAGAGCAGCTTTGCTGTCTCCAGCACAGTCATCATATCGGAGCTCAAGTCATACCGAAAATTGTATAACACACCTATATCAGAGATATATGCCTATAAAGTAAATGTATTCGCAATTAGCTATTTCGTATCAGCATTAGCTGTACTACTGATTTTTAATGGTAACATGAAAATCTGTGTAGGACCGGGACCGATCTTGGATATCCCGCTTTTGATCCAAATGTAGGTTTGCTTTCTGTCTGGTACTGAGCGGCAGCTGCTAACTCTTGGGAACAGGTTGGTACTCAAAAATTTTCAAAAGTTGGTAAACCAAAGAGGCCGAGCTGCTGAAGTCAGCGGTCCGTAAACTCACAAACTAGTTACACTAATTGACCCTCAGGACAACGCACACACACCCATGCCCGAGGTACTCTAACCTCCGAAGCGAGCAGCAGCACGATCCGTAACATGGCGCTCGAGACCGCACGGCCATTCTCGCGCGGTATAAGTCGGTATTGTTAACAACAAATGACAGTAAAGGAAATATGTGTTGAATGGCCAATGCCAGAATTCCAGACTTCTTAACAGGTATTGATATGTGGTTCCCGACCTTACACCACATATTGCTCGAACTGCCCATTACTGAGCCAAAAATCTCTTTTTTGAATCAGAAGATATACCCCAAATAATTAAAGTAGACTGCATTTCGTGTTGAATTGTCACTTTCTTCAGATAATATTCGAATAGTAAATAGAGCAACATTTAGCTTTTGAACAATATTCTGAACGTGGGTCTTGCATAACACTTTGTTCTCTATCTGACGCCTAGGAATTGGATCTGTTCAGTCTCACTAATCATATTCCCATCTGTGTGATCAAAATGCCGTTTCTTTCGTTAACCCTTCCGTGACGCGAGGCCCGTATACGTGGCCCGACTGTCTCATCACACACCCAGCGCTGTATCTACGGACTGGTTTGGAGTATCGACACTGGCCGGACCGCATTCAGTTGATAGGGAACTCACTTGATACCTGCAGTCGTGTTTATGTTTGCACTTCAGTGATTTATTGTCTTCCGAATGAAGTGGTGATTTTTGTATTAGTGGCCACATAATTATCTAATAAAGACATTTAAAGTTTGCTGAATGACAGTAATGAAGAGTGGAATGTAGACGAAGATGATGGTGCGAGTGAGTGGTCAGGAAGTAGTGATGATGACGAAAAAGATGATGAATAGGAAAATGAAGAGGAAGAGGGAAATGAAGAAGACAATGAGCAAGAAAATGAAGAGGATTGTGGTGATTTGAATGAGGGCGGTGGCGCTAGTAGTGGTGCTCGACGGGGCGGTGATGTATGGACAGATATTACAGGAAAGGGGAAGCTTCCTAATGACATCAATTTTGTGCCACAAAGTGAAAAACTTTCTGAAGCAGTGGAAAATTTGTAGGATTTTCCTACATTTTTTCCAACTATATTTTTCTGACGAACTTCTGAGTGACATTGTGGCCGAGACAAACCGATACGCCTGCGATAAGATTGAAAAAATGAGGCCCCTGAAACCCCATTCGCAGTGGAAAGGTTGGCATGATGTGACTTTGACGGAAATGAAAGCTTTTCTTGGCACCAGTCTCAATGTGGCGATGAATGAAAAAAGTGACATAAAGGCCTGCTTTTATACGGACTGGACAACAAAGCAGGACTATTTTCCAGAAATATTTCGCCGTGATCGATTTTTCCCACATTACCGGGCCTTTCACATTTGTCCTCCGGCTCCTCGGGGCTCATCAAATTTATCTACTCGAGCTCAAAAAGTGAACACAGCAAGTGTCGAGAACACTTTTCTCCAGGAGAAAAATTTCAGTGGATCAGTCTACTGTCGGTTTCAAGGGAAGAATTGAGTTCAAGTGCTATAATCGTCAGAAACCGACGAAGTGGGGTCTACGAGTCTACGTCCTGGACGATTGCGAAACGCGATACATTTCGACGTTTGAGCCCTACTACGGGTCTCCTACGACGGAGTCCTTGGCGCGCCCTGAACTTCCCTTTACGTCGTGAATCGTCCTTCATTTGTTTGTTCGACTACAGCAAGATTTCCCGGCTCAGGAGAGGCACATGTACACCGACAAATGCTGTACAAGCTTACATTTGGCGGAGGAATTGAAGAAAGAATAAACTCATCTATCCGGGACAATAATGGAAAACCGAAAAGGTTTACCGGGGTAGGTAATTAGCTTATTTCTCTTGATATTTTGCAAAATACGATTGTACAAAATTTACCATGTATTGTTTTACGTGAAGGTAAGGGGAAAAAATCTGTCGAAACTGAAAAAGGTCGACGTGAAGGCGTTCGAAAACGGAGTGGCAGTTATTCTAGTGTAGAAAGACAAAAGGCCTGTAATCATGGGATCTACTTATCACAAAGAAGCTATGCAAGAAATCACCCGGAAAAAGCGGAGAGGCAGTGAAGAGGTGATCCAGAAGCCAGCAGTGATTTGTAACCACACGGCAAATATGGGAGGCTTAGACAGTGGCGTAGACGATCACTACTGCGCGTCGTAAGATTTTGCCAGAAAATCCATCAAATGGTCGAGGAAACTTTTCTTCTGGTTATTCCAGGTACGATATTCACTTTTCTAATAGGCCTTAGCCTACATACATTTTTTTTTGACTAAACGGTTATTGTTCTGGCTAATTTCAGGTGGGGATCGTCAACGCTTACTTGCTATATGTCATCATAGCAAAGGAAAGAGGAGAGACACCAGAGAGTCATTTGCAAATTACGAAGAGTCTCGTCAAGGAGCTTGTGGGCGACGTCAGGAGACAACCAACCCCGCCGAGGAAGAGGCCACGCTCTGAGCATGGTGATCCACACAGGATGGATGGCCTGAACCATGCTATCGCAAGAAAGGACACGGGAAACCAGGGTGACTGTGTCGTTTGCAGTGATCGCTACAAGCCAGGAGGGCGAACCCTGTCCCCCCACCCTCCTTTTTTTTCTTTTTTCTTTTTTTTTTCTTTTTTTTTGCGTACTTATCCTTCCAACCCTTCTCTCCATGTGCCTGAGTGCTTCAACAGATATCATAAAGTATCAAAGTATCGATATGTCAAAATATCGATATGTAAATATGGCGAAGTTGTAAAGTTTGTTGTAAGCAATACAGATGTCGTATTGTTTTATTGGGTAAAACACTACTTTAATTTAGGATTTAATTTATTTAAGCCGAAATAGCAATTGCATCACAAACATGTTTCATGACCAATGTTGTTGAACCAGAGCCGCGACTAACGGCATGTTAAATACCCATATAAACACAACGTTAACAGTCTCCAGATTTCTTTGTTTTACGAATTGAGTGTTAGAGGACACCAATATGTATGTTGTTTCTCTTGAATTACAGTTGCCGTGTTGACATGTATTCAATTGGGTTCAACTGCAGGTATCATTTGCTGTACATAGTGTATTTACGTAAGGGCTGTGTATATTACAGGTCTGTTCTGCTGCAGGATAAACAACGATCCATTCCTACTTGTAAAAACATCTAACAAGAGTGCTGTCCACTAGAACATACTATATTAAGCCGCGAAACAAGTCGTGGACGAAATAACTAAACTAATGACTGTGCATAGCTATCGTGATGAATTGTATACACACGTCGTCAATCCCTGAAATAGACCCCTGAGTTTTCATTGTTCTTGATTACAATTTTTCCTTAAGCAATGTGGATGAAAGGAAAAGTAAACTGTGAAAATAGCCTTGTTTGATAACATATATCGTGTTGGAACTCGTCTTCTTATTTAACAGCTATTTCTAGAAAATTCGAATGCGAGAACATGTTGCCAAGTGGGTTTATGTTCATAATTATTATAATCTAACCAGGTACTAAAATAACGTTTTTATGGACCAGCTCACTTTCTTTAATGGCACTCCCCCCGCCCACCTCAGCTTTTCAAACCTGGAGCACATAAAGTTTTAAGTGGCAAGCGAGATCGTCTGCGCCAGGGAGTTTGTCCTCCCGTTTCCACATAAAAATTGCATAAAAGGCACGACAAGAATGCTGTGCAGAGGTCGTTGGCACATTTTACAAATTTCTTGGTTATTCATGTCACAGTAATTTCTTTAAACTTTCGCAAAAGTCCCTTTAAGAGCTTTCGCAGGCGTTTAACACAGACTCGTTTTCTGAAGAGCGAGGCAAAAATCTCCGTTTCGTCTTCAAGTGAGGCGGTGCAGTGGTGATCATATTAGACACGCATTCTGGAGGACGGCGTTCGATTGAGGATTTCTGTCATTTCCCTAAACCTGTCCAGGCAAATGCCGGAATGGTTCCTTTGATAGGGCACACTAATTTCCAGCTCCATTCTTCTCAAAATACTCCTAGCTTGTGCTCCGTCTCTAAAGACCAAGCTGTCGACGAGGCATTAACTCCTATTCTTTCTTCCGTTTGGACATCGAAGTTTAAGTCTCCCGAGATCTCCCTATATAGCTTAAAGGGAATGCCTGGATGGTTTCTTTGAAAGCGCACATCAGATATATTTCCCCATTCGTCTTCACAGCTTATACTCCTCTAATGATGGGACATTAAAATCTATTAAACCCCTCTTTCTTTTCAAGCGCTATCGACTACCATTAGAAAGACAGTTACAGTTTCTGACATTTCTGTGAAGTATGAGTGCTGTCCACATTCTACGCGAAAGCTTCTATATATTATTCGGGTTAGACATTGCCTGTCGAAATCTAAAATGCCTGAATAAGTAACTGTCACTTAAAAGGAAAGTACTTGGGCTCGAACAAACACATATATAGCAAAATTGTATGAGAGATAATGTAAAGATCCCTTATTGTATTAGTGATACTCCTGCATCTGCAAAACTCTGCAGTCGTCCGTTAGAGCCCTCTGCGTGTGCCTTGCCACACTGCACTTTGACCTGTCATTCGCCAGTAGGGACGGTGCATTGTGCCTCCGAAGTTGCGTTTTGTGACGTTATTTGTGTGATGGGGCGGCGATTGGTAATCAACCCTGAGAATGTATTGGGATTGGTTGAGATGAAATTATGAAGAATCCTTCTTCGTGAAGATGGTATTAGTGTAGAAGATGAATCATTCGCATGCTTTCTCGTATCTGTTATAGTACAGAAATATGAGCATAAGTTAGATACTGTTGTAACACTAACACACAATGATGATGATAGGGATGATAATGACGAACAACTCATTGCGAGGGGAAGTGCTACGAAAAGTGCGGGGAAGAGGCGATGGAAGCAGTGGCAGTGAATACCAACAGTCTTCCGAGAAGAAGGTTAAAGTTGCAACTATCATCACGGCTTTTGATGACAATACGCTAGAGAACATGTACGAAGATTGTAAAATGTAAACTTTCACGGCCGGAATGGTCAAAATTACTAAACATTTCCGGGCTGTTATGCCGTGGTCTAGTGGATTTGTAATTAAAACCCAACGTTTCGTCCCCGACTGCGGAGGACATTCTCAAGGGCGATCGTGGCACTTTTGGATGTCCGATTCACACCCTGGCTCGCTACTGACTGAGCCAGGGTGTGAATCGGACATCCAAAAGTGCCACGATCCCCCTTGAGAATGTCCTCCGCAGTCAGGGACAAAACGTTGGGTTTTAATAATAAATCCACTAGACTACGGCATAACAGCCCGGAAATTTTTAGTAATTTTGATATACGACGATTATTACCTAAGTTATAGTTAAGATATCTGCATTACGTATGGCGTCTACAATTACATCTACAGTGCATGATTGCAGAGTTTTGCAGAAAAACGTCACCCACCAGCACATTTAGGTGTACGTAGAGATCCTGTAAGCAAACGTTCATACAGATATGTTTGTTGGAGCGGGATTTCAGGCTGTTGTAATTTATAATTTTTATACTATGAAACCTTCACACACACACACACACACACACATATATATATATATATATATATATATATATATATATATATATATATATATATATATATGTGTGTGTGTGTGTGTGTGTGTGTGTGTGTGTGTGTGTGGGTGTGTGGGTGTGTGTGTGCATGTGAACGTTTCATAGTATAAAAATTTCTACCAACGTTGTTAGAATATATATATATATATATATATAAGAACTGATGATAGACGTATTTATGTTTCCATCATCGACTGACGATACACGAGAGAGCCGTGTAACCGCGTGGCCTATCCGCGCTGCCAGCACGCGCCTGGGGATGAGAGAGCGAGCTCGCGAATGTACTACACGACGAGAAATGTGAACATCGCACGTGTACAACTACGCGGCACGGCGTATAGGTGCTGCTGAAACAAGCAATTTGAATAGCCTTTGGGTTGTTAAGAATGTATAATTAATTTTATATACAATAAATTAAGTACAACAAGGCTATTCTTTTTTACAGCACCATTATGAAGATCGTGGTAGTAAGGAAAAGATAATACGAAAGAAAATGTGTTTCCCTTAGTACAAAAGTTACTTGTTACCTAGTAATTGTGAATTACTTGCAATCAACCATTTACTCTTTTTATAACAGTTTTTCGCCCACTACTTTTCCGCTGTTTATAGAGCAAAACTACGGCATTCGATATGACGTTACAATTGATAATTTGTACACTACAGATTGTAGGCGCAGGTAATTTAGCAGACAGTATACACACATGTAGCCGGCCTCGGTGGCCGAGGGGACTAAGGCGCTCCAGTCATGGTCTGCACGGCCACTACGGTCGGGGGTTCGAATCCCCCCTCGGGCATGGATATTTGTGCCGTCCTAGTTCGTAAGTAGTTCATAAGTAGTTTGTAAGTTTAGGGAATGATGACCCCGTAGTTAAGTCCCACAGACTATACAAACATTTGAACAAACATTTGAACACACATGTAGTTGAATGTTCCTTCTAAATTTTATCACAGTACGAGACGTAGTTCATGAGATATGAGCACATAAACAGTATCTTTCATGGAAAACCGCCCATCATGCATCAAGTCTTAATCTATTACTTCTTTACTACTAATTGTATTCCCAAGAGATTTTACAGATATACAGCTCTTATACAAATGAATAAATACCTGAAAAATGGCAGGAAGAAATAAATAAATACCCGGGCAACGCCGGGTTTTCAGCTAGTCTCTTATAATGTGCGTCCCGCGAGAGGGAGAATCACAGTGTCATCACCCATAAACTTATCTTGGCACTGATATTATTACGAATTGTTTATTCCAAAGGAACAGACATTGGAGGTGATCGCAGAGGTGCAAATATTCACACACACACACACACACACACACACACACACGAATAAAAAACATACACCTTGGAGAGATTAGGAGACTGTCAAAAATAACTCCGAAAGTACGAGATACTTACAAGTTCTGTCAGTTTGCCCTCTTCAAACATTACGTTTGGATGCCTTTACCATTTCTTATTTGGGTGCGTTGAATATAGCTTATTACTGACAACAGCATCAATTATATTTTATATGAACGCACTGAATACCAGCGTGGAGCTTAATCGTCTAACTACATCCTATTATTTGTATGCCATTCAAGAATTCTCGCTGCTGTATATTACGTTCCATCGTTACTACGGCATTAAGAGATTCGCTTCATGTTAAGGCTAGAGTGTTAGCTGGCTGCTTCTTGTATCACCGGGAGCGCAATAAAAATGAGTTAATGAGTTGCTATAAAAGACTGTCGCTTTCCTCGGTAACTAAAAGAGAGACAGGAATGTGGCATCCCCTCGTCTCTGGAGAGACGCATTCAATTTGTTTACTTCCGCGTCATCACGCAGGCTATTAGTCTTCCACGCAATAACTGTGGTTATTTTACTTCGGTCTATATTCCATTATTGACCGCGACTTTAATTAGGACGTCACTATTCGTATTCCCTCGTGACAATATTTTATAGAGATGCATAGCATGTGAATACCATAGCTGCTGTAACTCTACCCGATTACAAAAATAAATAAATAAAAATAAAAAAAAATAAAAATAAAAAATAAAATAAAATAAAATCTGTGGCCTTTTGTATGTAATACCTAAAAATAAACCTCCATTTATACTTCTAAAATGAAGTTTTAGCACATTTGGTACATTTAGTTCTTTTACGGTCATGATATCCAAATTCAACGTTTTTAAGCTTTTTATTCCATGTTATGCAGCATGATCTCATTTTTCCAGTCTGTAATATTAGTTTTGAGAGCAAACTCATCAACAATAACTAACAGTTCTCTCTAAAATCAAATTAATTGAGCACACATGAAACTGTACATGGAGCTGAACAACTTGGCTCAGGAAATAGTACTCACATTTACACAAACATGGGATTTTCTAGTAAATTAGAATACTCTAGAAACAAGTATCCGATAACCTTTCAGAAATTTCAAATATCAAATAATTGCAGCAAATATTCTCCTCCAAATTGTGCTACTTTTTCAGTAGCAATAATTGTAGTGTGCATTGAACTTTTCATTTGTATGGGTTGCGGCTGTCTACACGTTAATTTATCGTGTATTTGACGTGAAAAATTTTGTTATGAGTAATATTCATTCCAGTCTTCGGACTTATCATCATCATGAATAACAAAAATAATAACAACATACATTTACGTGTATCTATCAGATTTCTTCATCGGGTTATACCTAGATTCTGCTGAAACGGAAAACAGACTCTGAATATGATCTATAATAAAAATAGATATGGCAAGGTGTTCTAAGATCAGAAGAGACATCGAGTTTTTAAATTAATGGTTGTATTCTCAGAATCCTGTATTTTGGGAAGTAAATAGGTTTTAACAATCTATACTGTTAACCATAGTCTCCTTACCATTTAAATAGGAATAAATCAACTTCTCTCTGTTTTCTGTCAATAGTTGTGTGACTGGTTTAATCGAGTCAACAGTCTCTGTACACAGCAGACTTGTAGTAAACAACCTAACGAACAAAATAAGTTACATACCAGGTGATGAAAAAGTCACTATAAATTTTAAAACTTAATAAATCACGGAATAATGCAGATAGAGAGGTAAAAATTGGCACACATGCTTGGAACGATATGGGGTTTTATTAGAACAAACAAAAATTTAAAAAAGTCCGACAGATGGCGCTTCATCTGATCAGAAAAGCAATAATTAGCGTAACAAATTAAGACAAATCCAAAGATGATGTTCTTTACAAGAAATTCTGAATATGTTCACCATCATTCCTCAACAACAGCTGTAGTCGAGGAATGATGTGAACAGCACTGTAAAGCATGTCCGAAGTAATGGTGAGGCACTGACGTCGGATGTTGTATTTCAGCATCCCTAAAGATGTCGGTCGATCACGATACACCTGTAACTTCAGGTAACCCCAAAGCCAATAATCGCACGGACTGAGGTCTGGGGACCTGGGAGGCCAAGCATGACGAAAGTGGTGGCTGAGAACATGATTATCAACAAACGACGCGCGCAAGAGCTCTTTCACGTGTCTAGAAATACTTTGTTGTTGTTGTTGTAATAAAACCCATGTCATTCCACGCATGTGTGTCAATTTTTACCTCTCTATCAACATTATTCCGTGATTTATTAAGTTTTCAAATTTATACTGACTTTTTGATCACCCGGTACATCGAATCGATATCCATATAATTTTTCAAAAGAAAAGTAACAAGGTAACAAGACAGAAATAACTCTAAAATATGAGGTATTTGATAGAAATGTTGGTTACGTTGTTACAACTCTGTAGTGCGGAACAACTGCCGGAGTGCATGGAGCGGGGTTGTGGGTTGGGAGGCAGTGCGTTCGATAGACCACACGTGCTCCTCGGGTCATCCTGAATACCGTGCATCTCACGCATCTCGGAAAATTTGGCTTGGTGTGCGTTCGGAATTCTTCTGTAACCAATATAGATCGATGAGCGTAGCCTTGCCTAACTACTCAGTACGTGTCAGTTAAAAACACTCTCAACCGTAAGGTGAGATAATATCCAATGGATTGGATGGCTGTTTATAAAAAACACAGGTTAGTGCCATACGAAGCATCTAGACTGTAGGGAATTATATGGGCAAACTGTTTCCCATTGCTTTTCTTTGCACTCGGACTGAGTCCATTCATAAAACGTAGTACTCTCCCGGTGGTTCAGGAGGCCATTGAATAACACTAACACTTACCAAATTACGAGTTTTAGAAGAACATGCGATGATAGCTCTCTGAACTAAAGGCAGGTCCCTCCATAAATTTAACAGGACACAGAAAATGCTGCACTCGACAATTAGAGGCACGGAACCTGGGATCGGAATAGCTGGCTTAAGGAGATACGGAAGTAAACCTATCTACCGCTTTGTGTTTATTTACAACTAACATGCGTACACGCTTAACGCCCTAGGCTGTTTATTTATTAAAGAGGTCGAGCCTCATTACTAGGAAGTTATTATGCAGGTTTGGTTTACCTTACTTGTCCGTCGGGTGGTTCTGTTGTATAGTGTCTACATTGTCCCAAGACAGAACGTGTTATGAATCAACAATAGGCCCACTCATAACGCAGTGTTCTTCAGAGAAGTACAGTTCAATACCATGGAGAGCTACCGGTACTGAAACTTCCTGGCAGATTAAAATTGTGAGCCGGAACCAGGACTCGAACCTTGAACCTTTGCCTTTCTCGGGCAAGCGCTCTACTGACTGAGCTACCCCGACACGACTCACGATGCCGCCTCACTACATTACTTCCGCCAGTACCTCGCCTCCAAAAGATGAGGCGGCATCGTGAGTCGTGTCAGGATAGCTCAGTCGGTAGAGCGCTTGCCCGCGAAAGGCAAAGGTCCCAGGTTTTTTTTGCCGGTTCCGGCAAACAATTTTAATCTGCCAGGAAGTTTCATATCAGCGCACACTCCGCTGCAGAGTGAAAGTTTCATCCTGCTACCGGTACTGTTTCGCAGAACTCACTGAAACGCACCTTGCCTGTTATATGGCCTGCGAAATCATTTGACCTGAATCCCCTTGACTGTTTCGTACGGGAATATTTAACGACATTTGTATGTGTGACCCTCGTGATACAGAAATGCAATTATTTGCCAGAATAGAAGCTGCTTGTTTTGCGATTCGAAACCCATCATGGGTATTCGTGAAGGTGATATTATGCTTGCATTGAGGTTCATTGCCGTCAGTTCCATTACATTATGTGAGATACAGTGCAAATGGTACGTTCATTTTTGTCGATGATGGCATTTGCTTAACTGTAACTGATGTAAAGAAAAAAGTACACAATAATGAGATCACGTTCTTATTATCGAATTAAACTGAACTCTGCAATCCCTTGTACTTCAAATTGTTCTCTGGAACATCCTTTACGTCCTGTTTAATTTTTGACGCTCTTACGGAAACACCCAGCTTATCAGATATTATACACAACGTGAGGCACTTAAAACTGTTTTTCGGAACATTTGGAAAAATACAAATCGAATTAAAGAAAGTTACAATACAATCATTTGAGGCTGCACCGCCTCTGGGGGTGGGACGGGACTGACTTTAAAATGTTTAATAGGAACCCCTATTTTTATTGCGTATTTAGACTTAACAGGGGAAAATGTCTCAAACAAATATACATCAGCTTAAGAAAATCGAAGTACAATTTTTGATATTTTTGATACTGCTACCATGTGACAACTCCCACTATGGAATGAAGCACGGACTGTAATCATGCTCTCTCTCCGTAGTCAGACTATTCAAGATACTTCAATAATTCGGACCGTACACATCTCTATACAATTTTTCCTCTGTGTTGACGATTTTAGAGAGAGTAGATATCATTGCCTCGTACTTTGAGGATCATAGAAATGTTCAAGAAGCTATTCAAAGGTATGGTAATCTGTTCCCTATTAGGGAATTGTAACAATTTCAACCCACTTCCTTTTTGGCAGATTACAGCGCAATCCATCATGAAACGAAATAGATATCTAATAAAAAAGTCACATATTTTTTCCTCGCAAATAAAAATCTGCAATAAAAAGAAGGGTTCTTATTTAAGATTTGAAAGTCACTCTCCCTCTCGCCACCGAGGGTGGTGGAGGAGGGGTCGAGCTGTATGTTGATGGATGTCCCCCTTGGAGGTGAACTTGTATGGTGTGGTGGTGAAAAAATGAAATGGATTGCAATGATTCCGGCTGGGGAAGGTTAATGTGGGTTAGTACAATAGGAAGACAGGAGAGGCTGACCCTGAATTAATTAGTGATATTTAACATCATATTAAATAATTTGCATGATTTGCCCTGTTTCAGTTCTAATTGTAATGAGACACTTCCACTTCCTGCAAGTGGCATAAAACATAATTAATAATTTGTCCCCACCAAAATTCTAACGAACTAACTGGGATATGACGACTAATAATGTTGAAAAAACATCTTTCAAATCCAACAATGTTTATTACACCTTTTTAAGCAGGATAAAACACACAATGATAAATCTAATACTAAAATCATAAACAACAAGAATACATTTATAACCAAATAAGAATGAACAATCTAATGCATATGAAGTTAGTCAAATTGTTACGAAACTGGAAATTAGTAACGACTGGCAAGTTAGAAACCTCTATCGTGAAATAATATAATGTTCTTAGCGGGATAATCGAGTCGGAATACCAGTGCAGGGTTGACTTTCCTAACTACACAATCCCCACTATAAGGCAGAACCTGATGTCTCGACTATATGTTGCTGGCGAGCGCTTTGCCATACATTACCAAACTGATGACTTGCGTGTGAAGGTACTGCGCTGCAGTGGCGTGGGGGTAGGGCGTCTGTGAGCTGAAAATTTGCGCGACCACGAAATAATAATACTAAAAAAAAAAACTCGCTCCGTAACTCGGAAGCTGTACTCCCTGCTATCAGCCTCTTTGCACTCGGCAGTACACAGTGCCTACGATCTCAAACAATTCTGCCATGTCAGAACCATTTCAGTTAACATAGACAAGTATGCACAAGTACTGAAGGTCTAAATGACTCCAGAAGTTGAGTATATCGCAACTAGTGCTTCGGTGCACTAGTATTGGCTGGCTGACCTTATTCAAACCAAAAACAAGAACAATCAGCTCAAGTATATATCTCAGAGTGTACCCTCGGACTTATACACGTTCACTCGTCCAAGTATCGGCTCAATAAGCAAAATCTCCAAGTCCGCACACTGAGAGGACAGGACGCTACCACACGCGTCCGTACTCCAGCACTACGAAACACGAAGTCCCCTTCTATCACCGCGTCTCCGCGCAAGACCCTACGAGAAACACCGTTTTTACGTAAAGCCAATCAGCGTCGAGTTCTCGAACTCCAGCCAGTAAAATCTCACAAGACAGCCGCTGATTTCGAAAAGCTGGCGCTTTGAACATCAGCCAATCAAATACGGCATCCCTTCCACATACACCTTTGGCGCGATTCTCACTAAACGGATCTAACGGTCGCCTGTGGGAGCGGCTGCCAAGCCTCCAGCAAACATTCCGTCGCTTTCCCTTTCGGACCCTCGGCCACAGCAGTGGGCCCTGCTATCTTCTTCTAAAAAGCGCAGACGATGCCTCTCCTTCACAGTTTGGGACACAAGGCTACATTTTTACGACCTACTGCCCTGCCAGTGTCACAGAGTAACATATTTGTCTGTGCCAGTGTGCCACCCAAGGCCAGGGCGCCCAGCCTCCTACAGCGCCGCAGGGCGCAGGTAGGAAGGAATTTCACTCGCCCCCTCAGGGCCAAGTCAGCTCTGCATCTCACCTTAGCAAAAATCTTCCCTGCATCGTATTTCCGACAGCAATAGAAAATTGTATGTACAGGACTCATTACGACAATACGTCAACAATAAACATCGATAATAAAGGTGAGAGATGGGCTGCCATCTCTTAAACTTTGATGTCAACTTTTTAAAAATGCGATTTGTATTGTTTCCAAATATTTCGAAAAACAGATTGAAATATCTCACCCGGTATATACTAGCAATCGCGGCATTGCTTCGCAAATTCCTAAATATGGATGGAAATTGGATATACATCTTGCACTCCATCACAGAAGCACTCTGCACATCACCTCCCCTTCCTCTATGCCTATTTCTTACTTTCGTCTTTGTCCTCTGAGGCCTTTTCCTGTATTAGATAGCTGAAAACACCGACATTCACATATATTTATTTGTTCCTTTATGTTTATGCATGTACTTCTCGCCCTCCCCCTCTACACCTCCTTCTACCTTCTCTCTCTGTCCATACCCTGCCCCCTCCTCCCTCTATCACTGTCTGCCTTCTCCTCAATCTCCGCTGCCTCCTCCTACTATTTCTTCATTTACTCATGTTCCTCCACCACCACTACCACCACCACTTCCTTCTCTTCCTCTCTCTAACACCTGTATCCACCCATCCATCCTCCTGTTCCTGTCATTATCTACCTTCGATATCTTCCAATCTCCTCCTATCCCCTCTCTCTATTTATCCCATCCTTACCGAAAACATAGAAAATTACATACATCTGCCAAATTTTTGCTTCTCTCTTCCATGCACTATATGAAATCTTATATACACAGTGATGTTTCTCTTATTTTCAAAGCGAAGTGTGTAAACTTTCATCAAGTTCGGAATAAAATTGTAGACAGGTGTTGAAGTATGTTCTAAAGTATCCTCCGTCATGAAGCATACACAATCTTGTGTAGACGGTGCAATTTCTCTTGTTTTGAAGGCCTAGATTAAAAATTTTATCACATTCAAATGAACGTATGGCGGCGCATAAAATACGAATCTAATCCTAAGTTACCAAATTTAACAATGTCCATTATTTCGAATTTTTAGCGCCACTGATTGGGCCGAATTGTGAATCTAATCCATCCAGGAATTAACTCAAACACACACACAAAATGTCTTTAAAACGGTCCAGTGGTTCAAAAGGAGTTCAGCGACATCGAAATAGACGTTGCTCCGTTTTATACACACATAGTTTAGGAAAGATTTTTTCAGGGTTTTCTACTGAAAATCATATATATGACAGTTTTTGTTAATACTATATATACAAAAAATTTATTAAGTATGGTTATCGTAAGTAAATTAAAAAAAACTTGTATATATCCAAATTTTTCATCGCATTTAATTCAGCTTTCACTGACATTATTGTAAACATCGTCTTTGTTAGTCTAGTTAGAAAAATTAATGTGAAATTTAAACTTTACTATAAAGTTTTACATCGCATTTAGTTCACATTTGGGTTTCCTGTTAAAGGTCGTCTTCTAAGAGCCTTCCTTCTATTTGGATGCAATATTGTGCTCGTCTCTGCAATGAATCTCTAATTCTTTCGATAAACCCTGGATCACTCCGGAATTCTTGACAAGCGTTTACAACTCTCCACTCCACTTTTTCAACCGTGTTAACAGGTTTGCTGTACACTTCGCTTTTGAGGTGACCCCAGACACAAAAATCCAAAGGATTTAGTTCAGGTGATCTAGGAAGCCAAGGTACAGATCCGACCTGACCTAGTTCATCTTTGAAACTTCCTGGCAGATTAAAATTGCGTACGGAAAGCGGGACTCGAACCTGGGATCTTTGCCTTTCGCGGGCAAGCGCTCACCGACTGAGCTATCCCGACACGACTCACGATGCCGCCTCACAACTTTACTTCCGCCAGTACCTCGCCTCCTACTTTCCAAACTTCACAGAGGCTTTCCTGCGAACCTTGCAAGACTAGGAGACGAGGTACTGGCGGAAGTAAAGTTGTGAGGCGGCATCGTGAGTCGTGTCGGGATAGCTCAGTCGGTAGAGAGTTTTCCCGCAAAAGGCAAAGGTCCCAGGTTTGAGTCACGGTTCCGGCACACCATTTTAATCTGCCAGGAAGTTTCATATCAGCGCACACTCCGCTGCAGAGTGAAAATTTCATTCTAGTTCATCTTTGGCCGTATATGAACGTTATATGATGTCTCACAGCAGCAGCAAAATGTGGCGGAGTTCCAGTATGCATGTACCTCATACTCCGACATTTAAAATTAATATGTACTAAGTAGGAAGATATTTACACTTATGTCAGTGGCTGGTTTGCGGACCCATGTTTACTGGGACATTTTGCTTCTATTATCATTTATTTTCAAATATATACAGGGTGTTACAAAAAGGTACGGCCAAACTTACATGAAACATTCCTCACACACAAAGAAAGAAAATATGTTATTTGGACATGTGTCCGGAAACGCTTAATTTCCATGTTAGAGCTCATTTAGTATTTCTCTTTAAATGTAAATTGAAATAATTCGTGCAGACAATTGTCAAAATACCCAATTGTTTCGTTAGTATGTACTGTACTTCCTCGATTCACGTCATCAACACAGATTTTCTGTGAACGTTTGGGCAGGAATTGTTGGTAATGTCTTGATTGGGCCTCATGTTCTTCCACCTCCGCTAACTGGAGCACGTTATCATGATTTCATACGGGATACTCTAGCTGTGCTGGTAGAACATGTGCCTTTACAAGTACGACACAACATGTGGTTCATGCACGATGGAGCTCCTGCACATTTCATTCGACGTGTTCGTACGCTTCTCAACAACAGATTCGGTGACCGATGAATTGGTAGAGGCGGACCAATTCCATGGCCTCCACGCTCACCTGACGTCAACCCTCTTGACTTTCATTTATGGGGGCATTTGAAATATTGTCTACGCAACGCCGGTACCAAATGTAGTGACTCTTCGTGCTCGTATTGTGGACGGCTGTGATACAATACGCCATTCTCCAGGGCTGCATAAGCGCATCCGGGATACCATGCGACGGAGGGTGAATGCATGTATCCTCGCTAATGGAGGACATTTTGAACATTTCCTGTAACAAAGCGTTTGAAGTCACGCTGGTACGTTCTGTTGCTGTGTGTTTCCATTCCATGATTAATATGAATTGAAGAGAAGTAATAAAATGAGCTCTAACATGGAAATTAAGCGTTTCCGGACACATGTCCACATAACATATTTTCTTTCATTGTGTGTGAGGAATGTTTCCTGAAAGTTCGGCCGTACCTTTTTGTAACACCCTGTACATACCTGTCCATTGCTTCTGTGGTACAACTAGATAAATAAAACAGCTTTTGAGAAACCGTCTCTTATTTGTTTTAAAATAGTTTACAGAGATAACTCTGAACTTTAAATTCTGTGTAGACATTCTTACTCTAGTTGTGGAAACGTCTACCGACTATCTCGTCATTAATCCTATCTAAAGCAAAGTGCTCAGAGAAAACCACTACCTCGGGTATAGGGAAGAAACAGAACAGTGGTATTGTGACATGGAGTCAGGTCGCTGTACTGACTTCACCTCGATGGCCGGGCCGCCCACCGTTGTATCCACTACCGCCGTTCTCGGCACTGATTTCGCTGCCGCCTCCGAGGGCTGTAACGCCATCAGCTGGGACTAGCAGTCCACGCCACAGCTCGCCATTCCATTATCTGGAAGTCTCCCGGTTGTCGGGTTATTTAGACACTTGGGGCCATCTTGTCCGTCCACACAACGGCCTCCCCTCCTCCTCCTCCTGACAGTGATAGATCTGTACCTTCACACGGACTCAGCAGGCTGCGCTCTTGACCACAAACTCCGCCACACATGTTCCGAAACAAGATAAAGCTTTCGGAGACGACTATATACGAACAACTCCTGTGTCGACAAAACGCTGCACGTATTATTTTTTCGACAAACAGTTACCGAAAATTATGATTGTATGTCTGCAGTCTCTGTTATTTCTTCCTTAATGTCGTGAAATTTCATCTGTTACAACAAAACGAAGTAAGCTTTCAACTAGAATTTGAAGAGTCCAGGGGGAAAACCTGATTAGTTATAATCCTAATTTATGTAGGGGATGAAATTTAAAGTTTCAAGACTCATAAAATTTTGTTTTTTCCAGTTATGATATTTATTTTTGGTTGAAAGTGATCATAAAGCTTTCAGTGAAAGAGTACTGCTGAAATTATACACATCTGATTAAGGTTTACAACAATAGGATCCATTTTTGTCAGTTCGTACAGATGAAAAATATGATAAGTTCACAACATATTGCATATTGTATTCAGTGTATTGTATTGTATTCAGAACTGTCTTGCCGTAATTTTTTCATTGTAATGGTCTAAATGCTTGCTTCCACACATCTATTTCTTAGACAATACGTTCAGGGGCGATACAAACACTGAATTCATAAGATGCTTCGCGAAACTGTACCTCCTGCTCTTCTTTTCTAGGACGCCTACCGTATAGGCCTAAGGGGAGTGCTGTCATACAACTTAAAGAGAGGTCTATTGCGTCATGACTTTCAAAACGGTTCATATTATTGATGACATTCATTTTATTTTCATCGAAGACAATATCGAAATAATTATTTTTGCTCTTACATGGTCCCCCTTTCTTAGTCGGCTTCTCCGATGTCTTTCTGTATTTTTCTTCGCGAATAGATGAGTCAGTCTTCTTTATTCATATTATGTTTACGTAACACAAAGCTAGATCGAACTTCCTCCACGAACTTCACAAAAGTAACTACAATCACATTCTAACACATACACAATGAGTGTGGCAACAATGATGACCCTACTGGAAACAGATCTACACAGACCAGGTATCATTACATCATAAAATTTTGTCGTTGCAATCCATGGTCTTGTCAGGATGTTCCCGTGTTTTGTATCGTATATTTTCCTATGTGCACGTTTACAAGATATCGCAATGTGTGTCGAATTGTCAGATTTCTGACCAGTTATGTAAATTCAGCTAAAACTACACTGTCTGAACTATTAAATTATGAAAAAACATAAAATCTGGAATTTTTGACTTATCAGGCTTTTCTCCTGGACATTTTATTTTTAACAGGGATAAACACTGGTGGATAGTAGATGTATAGATACTGGTTTAACAGTCGTCCAGCAACAGAAATCATAGTGATATAGCTGCCAGAACGCCATATGTGTCAACCATTCAACGGGGGATGTGTTTCGTACATCCACCTGAGCAATTTGGAAAGGGGTTAAATTCTGGGCTGGTGGGATGGTGGTTGGAAGTGCCACACACGCAGAATGTGCTGTGTCAGTTATACAGCTATGCTGGTCACAAGGGTATGCGATGTTCTGGACGTTCACACAGCAGCATCCTATTGTAAGGGAAATAGTTGCATATCGTACAACTACGACAGCACAGATAAGTGTTGTGAGCGCAGAAGGATCAACACAAACTGTTGCCAACTGGTTACTAGCAGTGTAAAAAGAGACACGCATACCTGCAGCAAGTATTCCACTAACGCTACAGTATCGACGTGCACGACTCGATTGGTGTCATTAGAGAATGACTTGGAAGATGGAATGGCAAGCCGTGGTGTTGAGTGATGAAAGCAGATTCTGTCTGCACGCTGGCAAGCGCTCGGTATATGGTGAATGTTGTAAAACCACTTTCTTTTGCTATTCTAGCAACAGGAAGGTGATGTTTTCTTACAGCAAGATAATGCTCGCCCACAAATTCCGCGTGAAACTCAACGTGTTCTACAAGATGTGCATCATTCCATTACGACAACAGAAGAGACTATGTCAGAATTTGAGAGAGAACATGTAGTTGGTTTAAAGAAGCAGACTGGAGTAATCGGTGACTCGCTTTCCATCTGACCAGGAGTTAACGCCATTATTCGACGATGTTAGCAGGAACAGGTAAACCACGATGAAAACAACATTAAGAAGGATGCTGCCAACCTAGAAAGGCGACAGAATGTGAAGATCGCACGGCCATCAGAGAGGCACATAGGTCCCCGGATTTATCGCTGATGGATCCGTCATGCAACTTGTTTTTCAACGACTCCACGGTTTGAAGTTGGGTGTCCTCATTCGTCTGCTAGTCAAACTATACAATTATGTATTATTCACGACGGGCCAAACAGGTACAGCAAATTAATACCGCATTTGATTGTTGGCCTTCCATTGTGCCCAAATTAATTTCATTCTTTCATAATGAAGTCCCTTTCTTTCATAATACCACGGTATTCCTATACTTTTCTGATTTCCCTCCGACCAACTTTCCAATCAAATATCTTGTCTCAATATTTTGTAACGTCTGATTGGGTTATATCGGCTACTTTAAGATTCTCCTTAATCGCCGCGATCCATTTAATGGGCTCAGTTTTGGCCTTTGTTTTCGTAGAAATCTACTATTCTTATTGCCTATCTAAACGGTGCCATTTTTTTAAAGTGCCCATAAATTTAAGTCTTCGTTTCCCCGTGTCACAATGTATTTCTGTGTATTCTTCTACTTCCTTTTTACATCTCAGTCTAAACGTTTCTCCATCAGTAACTATGGGTCTAATATTTTATCAGAACTCTTCCTTTCTTTTGAATTTCTTCAATATCCCTGTTTATATTTAAAATTAAAGTTTCTGCTACATAAGACATTCAGTGCTGTAATGCCTAATTTTATTGAATTAGAAGGAAATTTTTATTACACATATGTTTGCTAATCTGAATACAGTTGCCATTTTCTGACAGCGAACTGTTTGCACCATTATCCACATTTTTTCAAGTGTGAGCCCCCACTCGCAAGTATTTAAATTGAGAAACCGTTTTTATTTTTCGACATTTCGTTATCAAAACCTTTTGTGCTTGTTTGTTGCAGGTCATATATTTCGTTTTGTTTGTATGATATTTGTAGTCCTACTTTTTCCGCGACTTCTTTAAGATTTCAATTTGTTTTTGATCTGCAGGAATATGCCTACTTAAAATTGTCAGATCACCTGCAAAGGCGAGGCAGTCTACTCTAATATTGCTTCTACCTAATTTGAGGGAATAATATATATTTCTACTCGCCTTTTGCTCTCGCCATACTGTAAATACTCTTTTCCGAAACACGGTTATACATTACTGGGGATAGTCCATCTCCCTGTCTAACGCGAGTATTTACATAAAATGGTTCAAAAATTAGTCCCATTAGTTTAACTCTAGAGCTAGTGACGATTAACAGTTCCTTAATCCATGTTATAGTTTTACTATCTGGCCTTTGTTTCTTTAAAATTTGGAAAATAGATTCACTGAACAACTGAGTTGTATGCCTTTTTAAAATGCACAGATGCGTTACAATATTGTTCGTAGATATTGTTCCTAGAAATCCAATGTTGCCTAAGGATTAGTTTTAAATTTGTTCTGGACAGGATCTATTTGGTCTAAAGCCTGCTTGGTATTCACCAGTAATACATTCTAGTTGTTCGTGTCCTCAATCAGATAAACATTGCTAGGGAATTTTCTATGTGACCGGGAAAAAAGAGATTTCTTGGTAATGATTAACAACGATTCTACCCCCTTTTTCATGCAATGGAAGAATTAGGACAGTTTCCCAATCATCAGGTATTTTCTCAGTTTTCTATCTATAAAATATTTAAATATGATGGGCATTCTTTTTTTTTAACTTTTTTGTGGTTTTAGGACGCACAACTGCTGAGGTCATTAGCGCCCAACACTGCCCATAGAAAAACCGAACCGGGGTTAGAACTTAAATGGCTTTCGTCATATTTGCACGACGTATAAATAGTAAAACTCTGTCAGCAGAATGCGGAACATCAGCTAAAATATCAGACATTTCAAATGGTAAACATAGATCATGACGGAGACGATTAAAAAACGGACATTGCACTAAAAGGTGGTACACAGTAAAAGGTTCGTTACAGTGCTCACATAAGGGAGCAGGATCACCACGAAGAAAATACTGGTTGCTATAACGGCAGTGACCAATACGAATCCGGGCCAGGACAATCTCCTCTCGACGAGAGGGTCGAGATGACGTTGATCAAAGATCAGGCACAGGTTTAATGGCCCACAATTTGTTCCCTGACAGGGATGACCACTATAAAAACCAACGGGAGATGATACGCCGGGAGACGCCAGCGCGAATTTCATCAGAGCTAGTAGAAAAGGTAGAGAGCCGAGGAAGGAGAACTGCCTCCTTGGCAGCCGTATCCGCAGACTCATTCCCAAACACTCCCACGTGGCCAGGGACCCACAGAAACGTCACAGTAGTTCCGCTCGCTGAAATGATCGGCATTCGTATTATATAGTATACCCATGGTAGAATTTTTTCAATCGTGTGAGCAATCATGCCCGCCGCCAATTTTTATTTCAGGTATAGCTGATTACCATAATGCTCTTCAGGTACATCTTAAACTCTTCATATTAGCACGTTACACACAAAAACAAAAATGGCCTCCTGTAAAATTTTGTCGTCGCACACAAGGTTAGTAGTAGTTAACTGCCCGTAACACCACAACACAAACTGTTGCGTTAGGGGCGGCTGAAGAATGGTGACGCAGTGTGTTCAGTGATCAATCACAGTTCGACATAACATCAGAACAACGTCATCGCATTTGGCGATACCGACGACGGATCTCAGTCTTCATTTGTTTTGGAGAGGCACAGCGGCGTTACTTCTGGCGTCCATGTCTGGGGAGTCACCAGGTTTCACGTCAGGTCACAGCTGGCGGTGAATCAGAGAATTCTGACGGCACAACGATACGTCGAGGAAATCATGAATTATGATGTCTCATGCTACAGTATCGTGGTACTATTTTTGAACAGGTACACTCACGTGGCCAATTATTTCGCCAGATATGTACCCGATAGAACATATATGTAATCAGCTTGGGCGTCAAGTCTTTCCTTGTACTAGTGTAAATGACTACAAGGGCCAGATACACAATTATTGGCTAGGTTTCTTCAGGATCGGGTCACTTCATGCATCTACGAGGTGCATCGACATCCCGGACAGAGGACTCACACTGCAAAGTTATCAGCAAATCAGACTCGTTGTTGAGGTCACTGAAACACACTGTTGGTCATATAGAATGCAACACCGTGAAGGAGCAGAGATATAACAGGTAATTTGTTTGGGAGGTAACACGCTTTACAAACATCACATGACTGTAAATACAGCACCGTGTGGAAGATGATGAAATATGAAATCATAGTTGGCTATAAACGCTGCGACATGACTCACAATGGAATCATGAAAATCGTGGTTGTGGGTTTGGGGTGTAGGAGTCCATGTTGCTTCCAAATATTGCCGACGATAATCTGGTATAGCAGCTGGCGGTGTATTCCGGACCAGTTGTTCCGCAACTATTGAACATACATTTCCGATAGGCGAGATCAGGGACGTCAAGGCAGCAATGCAATCTGATGGATGACGAAGAAGTCTTGAACATTGATTGCCACGTGTGGTCTCGTGTTATCCTGTATCAACATATCCGCCGGTAAGATCCAAGGAATGAGAGGCCAGCAGGCTCCCGGCAACACATACTAAGGGGATGTGACCTTGGCATCCCACCCCACCCCATAATACTGGGTGAAGGATCAGAACGGCTATGCATAAGGCGACAGCTTCAACGCTTCAACAATCACCACAGTGTGCCCAGACTCTAATACGACCATCGTGGAGATGCACGCAAATTTAGCATTCCTTGAAAAAAAAAAATGTCGTTTCCTTTGGTTGTCTACGTCCGTCGTCATCTCAGCGTTATCAGCGCTAACACCTGTGGCGTTGACTAAGTGTTAAACGCAAAAAAAGACGCCTTTATGAAAATCCAGTTTACTGCAAATTACCTTAAATGGTACCGAATTTGATGTGATTTGATTCGCAATTTGCTAGAGCGATCCTTCATTGTCATGCGTAGTATACGCTTGTCACCGCGTGTAAGAGTGCAACGAGGCGGGTACAATCGGTCCTGCCGATCCGTCGTTCCCTCATGCATTCAGCTATTGCAGATTCGCATCACGTTTACTTGGTCACGTCCGACACGATTACTAGTCTTTTCTAAGGATAATACGCAATACCAATAGAAAAGTATTCTCCGTCGGTCGAGCTCCTAACATACTCGAAAGGCGCTCGCTTTCTTATGAGAATCATAAGCAAAACAACCTCACGAAAGAACAATTCCAATTAATCCACGTGGCCGTCTGTTGCCTTTTATATAACGCTTGCATCGGCGTTAGTTGCGGCCGTGATGTGCGTCTACAAAGGCTAATCATAAACATCGATCGTCGCCACAAACGTCTGGTGCTAATTTTACCTGATTCGGATTCTTCCTTCGGAGTGCAGAGATCGTGCTAATATTTTAAATTTAGGCAAGAGACAATGGTATGGTTGAACCAGTTTAAAAGAGACAACAGTACAAACGAAGAATATCTCATTTTGTTGTCGAAGAAAGAACAAGTTGAAAAAAAAAAAAAGTGTTAAACGAGATATCAATGTGAACCCGTACACACTATACGCATACCCACGAGTCTACGTGAGACTGATCCACACCTCGCACAGCGTGTCCAACGCTGTAATCAATATGCAATAAATTCTGTGGTAATTGAATCTTTGCCGTCCATTACACTGCAATTTCATTTCGGGCCAATCATGAGACTGTCCGTGCGTCCCTAGTTACCAACGACAATGAAGACGTATTGTGCTTACGGATGTGTGGAATGCCTCTAAAGATTGATAATTTCTCTAATAATGGAGGGAACAATAACAACATTCGATACCATATGCAAGGCTACACAGCAGAAATGAAAATTAAATGCGTTGAGTAATTAGTATCTGTCCCAAAAAAATTTGTCTAAAGGAATACCCATATTTACTGTTAAGCAAACAGGTCTACGAATGTCACGTTAAAATAGCTGTACCAACTTGAGATATTTGAAACTTAAACTTGCACTCTTTACTTACTGATGGCATAACAGTCGAAAACCGGTTTTTAAAATCAATAAATTTGCAGAATATCTCACAGTTATCTTGTGTGTTTCATTCATAATGTATTTTGAGGACATATTCAAATGCTGTCACTTAGATTAACGAAAGAAATAATGCTCTAAGTTGGTAGGTATTTCGGAATCAAGAAAAGAAATACAGAACAATAATACTGTTGAAATTAATATTCAGAAATTAGTATTTGTGTGTCGCTGCCTAACTAACAATTCTGTAAATCTACAAAGACAGAGAAAGAAAACAAATTTAGCATATAAGTGGGACTGTAAGCAAAATTATATAAAATAATGTTTGGCAAAACACCAAATTGAAAATGTATAATACAATGGCAGTGCCTCTGCTCTTTTATATGTTATTGAATTCAAGATTGAGGGACAAAGAGATGAAAATAATATTTATTCACCAATAATGAGATTTTTGAGAACTGTGAAAGGTTGCTCAAGGAGTGACCATATAAAAATTAGGATATCCTGGCAGAAATCGGAATTTACAGTTTAAATGAAAAGATTGAAAAATACAGATAAGAATGGAGACGACACCTTAAAAATGGACGCAGAGAGACTTAAAGTCTTAGTAAATCAGTAAAAGCCCTTGGAAAGAAGAGATGTTGCAAGACCAAGAAAAAGGTGGCTCTGTGTGAAGTCGGAATAGGCATATTGCCTAATTTCTGAAGTTAGGAAGAAGACGATGATTGTATGTTTGTATATTACAGGAACAGTGTACTACCACTTCCGCTTATAAGTGTTTAGGTTTGAAGAAATTTCGGTTTCGTATTTTACCATGAAATCTCAGAAAAATTTTACTATATTAACACAGTGCTACAATTAACTGATTTAACTCTATGTTCTAATTTTCTGTAAAACGAAAAATTCAAGTTTATAATCAACAGCATGTAGGATTAACCATACGATCCATTTCGTACTGTTATTTACTAAGTTAATTTGATAAAACAGTGTCTGCATGGTGGCCATTTGAGCAACGCCGTTTCGCAGTCTCGGCGAATTAATCAGCCAACTTGACCAGGTTCCTGGATTTCCTTTTTGTAGAACAGTATTTAACTAAAACAAAATTATCTGTTATAACTAAAATTAAATAAATGCATCCTTGAATACATTGCAGGTGCTAGCCTGCAGTTTGTATTTGACCATGTTCAGCCCCTCAGTGCCGTTCTTACCAAGTATTGGACGTAACAGTGTTTTGTGCATTATAACGGGGATAAGTCACTAAACAGACCAAAGTATCTACTGTGTTATCGTGAGGGATGGCCATTTCAGAGGGCAAATTAAAAGGGAGAGGTTGCAATGCCATAGTCACGAAAGAACACGAAAGGCGCTCCGCAAAAAGGGAATTACAGGGCGAGCTGGGATTCGTGAATCACTCAGTGATGAAGAGTCCATAACAATAATTTGTGGTGCTGAAACCAAGAATCCTGGACTATGAACCAAGAGAAGAAAGCCATTTGGTTAGATGAGTTTTACTTTACACTATTTCCAACTACCAGACAAATTTTATGTCCTAAGATTGAAAAATGGCGTGGCTTCTGCCATGATTTTTGGCAGATATATCATGGAATTCCATACATGCCATAAATAGTTTGCAAGATCGTAGTAATGCCAAGGACTGTATGGCCATTGTAGCTGATTTGATGCATCCCATATTGCTCCTCAATGGTGATAGAGTGTTACAAGATGATTAGGTCCCAGTTCACAAGGCTTGCATTTTGTGAGCATAAGGATCAGTTATCGCATTACCTCCACACAACACAGTCGCCAGTTCTGCATCTCTATCGTCGTTATTTGAACATGATACTACTTCACAAGAATGTTGTAGTATTCCCGTAATAAGCATAGAGGCCCTGCATTTATCCAGTTCCACACGAGTGGAAGCCATTTAGAATGCCAACCGTTTACTTGCAGCGTTTTGGTCATTGTAATGAGTTACGTATTTGGTTTTTCCATATATTTACAGATTTTATATTATACAGTGCTTAAAAACAGAAATTCGTAACATTTACAAACACTGCAGAACCAGTACCTCATGTTTACAGCTATAACCCACATAAGTCCTGTGTGTTTAAAATCGATTTATATTAAAATTTGAGTGACATTGAGCGATGTGGTGCGCTTAAAAGTCACTACACTGTTGAAAGTAATGGGTCAAAACATACAGTTTTTAAATAGGAGAGTAGAGTGAAGAACTGAATGCTTTTTGGTTTTCGTCTCCATCATTTGGTTGGTAAGGTTGATTTTAGTAGGGATGTGCGGCCAGAGACCAGCATGAAATTCAAGGTTTCTCAGCACATCTAAAAGTTTGGTCTTCAATCTGTGAGGGGCTTCTCAGTTATGAATATCTGTGGCTAAAGAATCTTATCCTGGTTATCAGTGAGTTAGCTTTCATGCCGTGATAAATTTAATGTGTATTGTTAGTTGCAGTTCAAATTTTTATTTATTTAATGCACGGCTTCATACTTCAGTTTCAACAGTCTTTGCTTCTAGCGAAATTCAAACTATCTGATTTTAACGAGTTATTTTATTCAGTAAGAATCTTTATGAGTTCACCACTAAAACACCTCTTCTGTAACATCAACAGATACAAGTTTGAGTTTTAACCTTTGGTTGCTTACCACATTATTTCGTACTGAATCTCATCCCCTTTACATCCTCGTGACCGATCCTTGTCTGTAAGTGCTTTAAGTGGCAATGCGTGAGTAAACTGTCGAGAAACACTGAGTATTAAGGCCGTGGACCCTCGCTGATAGCTAGCAATAAATTATCGCTGACGTCAGTTAATTTCTCATCTATAATTTAATATCCAGCCCGAGCAGCGTTGCAGAGTGACAAACTTTATAATGACAGAAAATGATGTATGATAATAATTACTCCTTTTAGAAGAATTTTGTGACCAATGAAACAGAAAAAAGCTTTTCATATTGGGCTATCATACTATCCATGCATGTAAAATGTAGTTACGTCTGGGCGCACACGAGTTGCTACCATTCCCATCATTACAATTCAGCATTACGAGTAAATGACATCGTTTTAAAATAGAATATTAACAGATTTTTTAAAAACATAAATTCGCAAGTAAATTAATAATTTGTATTCGTGTACAATGTTCTGTAGTTTTAAGTTATATAACAGACTGCGAGAGGCTTCCGCCGTATATTCGCATGCTAGTGCGTAGCGCAAAACAGGCGCCATATCTCCTTTTGTTGGCAGCGAAACCTGCAAGAAGTGGGCCTCCAAAGTTTGCGGTTCACGAAGATATATCGCGATGGTGGAGCCGCCGTCCTCCTACCCGCTTCACACCTTACGTAATAAGGAACAACCACAAACAACGCTCGAAAAGCATAATGTTAACTTACGCTCATCTAAATGGCGCCACTGAACGAATTGCATGTGTCCCAAGACAAGTTGTGCTACTTCTCTTTTCTACAAAGTTTATCCAGCAGCTGGACACAAATCGTGTCTCATAGTGGTTATGGTAACACATAATTCTTAATTTTAACAGTCACGCTAGAGAAATAGCCATTATATTGATTTGTTTGTAAACCTATTCGAACAAAAAATTGCTATGGTGTTCAGTCCCTAGACTAACAGACTACTTAAACTGACTTACACTAACGACAGCACACACACAGACGTACACACACACACACACACATACACATACACATACACACATGCCCGAGGGAGTACTCGAACCTCGGGGAAGGCCGCCCAGACCGTAGCATTAGGCCTTAGACCACACGGCCATTCCGCGCGGCATCCATTATAGTTTCTAACTTTTTGTGCTTAAAGACCGTGTGTCCATTGGAGTTTCGCAGTACTGTAGTCGTCCAATATGTGAATATGTGGATATTATCAGTAGTGAAAGATTTCCCTTTTATCGTACGAACAAGACAATTGTTATCCCATGATATTGAAATTTTAATCTCTGTTCCCGTGTTCGCAGAAAACTAATAATGAAGTTAAAGGTGGGTCCGCCTTTTTGGAGGTGCAATATTATTGTTTTGCTTTAATATACAAACATGTTTTACGGCGGTCGTGGCATCCTCTGCGGGTTTTCTTCGTTTATTTACCTTGCGTGTGTCATGTCGCTGACAACCGAGATCTCCCACAGGTCTAAATTAATACACCGTGTCATCATCGCTGTATTTTGCTTGTCCTGAAATGTGGTTGGTCTACCAAACGTGTTTTTGTTATTGTTTGTGAAGTCAGAATGACATTTCCGCCTGCTAATTTGTGGATTCTTTGTCCTGTTATGTTGTTCTGGCATGGACACACGTTTCACTGTACGATGGGTGCACCCGATCACAGTTATGCAGTTCAGAAACAATGGTTATCTACCAAAATATACTCTAACGCCTCTTTTAACGACAAATGGTTTCAAAATACGAAAGAGGTAACTGTCACTTCCTGGATACGGTGTTTCATGATAGATTAGCTCCAGTTCATCCACTAACAACTGACAACCGAACTTTATAACCTTTTTTCACTGTAAATTTTCCTTGATATAGTGTCATCTGCTTCCTAATTTGGTGCATTATCTGGCAACTGAAATTCAGGCCACAGCAAAAATTACAGATCTCTTTTATTGTGGGACTATTCAACTTTCATATTTGTGTGACCATTAAATTTTATCATTAAGATTATTTATTTCTCCCAGTCACCTCAAACTAATTAGTTTCGATGAACTGCATTCCGACACATGTGGAAAACTATTAGTATTTACAAGTACATGATTTGAGACAGACAAAAAAAAAAAAAGGAACACACGCTAAGAGTTTTTACTTATTTTAATTAACGCCACAAAGTGAGACACTAATAAAAAATTAAATATACTGACGGAATATATGAAAAATCATCAAGAACAAGATCATTTCATTAACACGTGAAGATCCGGTATTTCATCATATTAGATATTGTAGGTGTTGTCTTCAGTCCTGCGACTGGTTAGGTGCTGTTCTCCACGCTACCCTGTACTACGCAAGCCTCTTCATCTCTTAATAAGAACGGCAACGTACATCCTTTTGAAACTGTTTATGTATTCGCCTCACTCCGCGAATGTGTCCTACCAGCCAATCCTACCTCTTTGTCAAGATATGCCAGATATTTCTTTTCTCTCCAATTGTATTCAGTGCCTCCTCATTAGTTACGCGATCTACCCACCTTATCTTCATCATTCGTCTGTAGCACCCATTTCAAATTCTTCTGTCTGAACTCCCATTGTTCACGTTTCACTGTCGTACAATGCTACACTCTAGACAAATTCTTATAGGAAGGACGTCCTAACATTTAAATTAATTTTGGATGCCAAAAAATTTCCCTTCTTCAGAAGCTCGTTTCTTCCCATAGCCATTACACACATTTTATATCTCCTTTATTTAGGCCATCAGAAGTTATTTGGCTACACAAATCATAAAACTCTTCTACTACTGTTATTGTCTCATTATCTAACCTAATTTCTGCAGCATCGCCTGATTTTCGTACACTACAGTCCATTCTCTTACCATCCACTGCTGAACCCACGATTCCCTTGGGTAACCTTGCTTCTCCCATGCATGTAATATGACCCCACCATCTCTACCTGTTCGCTCTAACTGCTTCATCTATGATGTTAATTCCTATTTTTCTTTGATTTCCTCATTATGGACACCCTCCTGCCATTGTTCCCATCTGTTATTGCCTCCAATCATCTTAGTTACTTTCATATTTATAACCTGTATCCACCCAGCTTTCACCCCCATTCAACGAAGTTGGTCGAAAGATAGGGCGGTGCATTGCAAACTTGGTCTTGTTACTTCCACTTCCTTCTTGCAGAAGATAGTAGATAGTAGGTGTGTACTCACTACATTAGCATTGCTACACCTTGATTCCAATTCTTTCATTGAATAGGAGACCATGGAGGAATTTTATTAGGAGTACTATGCTCAAGACTGAACATTGAAAAGAATTACCAGTCTCTAAAAATTGTGATGGCGAATGTTCATCTAATACCCACCTTTTAATACACTGTCAATTCCGATAAATCGAATTTCCATGTCCTCTGCTGCCTCTGACAGAATTACAACGCCAGTGGCAAACCACAACGTTATTATTTCTTTTCCCTGAACTTTAATTCCTTCTCCAAATTTCTACTGACATTTCTACACAGCTTGCTCAATGTACAGATTAAATGACATTGGAGAAAGGCTTGAACCCTATCTTACTCCTTTCCCAACCACTGCATCCATTTCATGTCCTTCTACTCTTATAACTGTTGTCTGGTCCTTTTACAAATTATATATATCTTTTTGTTCCCTATATTTTACCACTCCTTCATTCAGAATTTGAAAGGGTGTTTTCCAGTCATCATTGGAAAAGCTACTACAAATCTAAAAGACCTAAAAACGTAGTTTGCCTCTCCTTAACCGATATTTCAAGTTAAACCGTAATGAATTGCTTCGTGTGTTCCTATATTTCCCCTAAATCCACACTGATCGTCCCGATGTCGGCTTCTATCAGCTTTTCCTTTCTTCTGTAAATATTCGTGTTAGACTTGTGCAACCATGACTTATTAAACTGTTAGTTCTCTAATTTTCACACTTGTCTGCACTTGCTTTCTTTGGAATTGTAATTATTATTCTCTTCATGAAGTATGATGTTTTTTCCATGGTCTAATAAATTTTGCACACAAAATGGAACATTTTCTCCGTGACTGGCTCTGGCAACCACGTCAGTAGCTTAGATGGAATATCTTTTACTCAGGGAGCCTTGTTTCGACTCAAATCTTTCAATGCACTGCCAAGTTTTTCTCGCAGTTTCGTATCTCTGTTTCACTGTCATCTACTTCGTCTTCGCTTTCTACAATACTTGCTTTAAGTTTATGTCCCTTGTATAGGCCCTTCATATTTTCTTTCCACCTTTCAGCTTTCTCTTCTTTGCTTACTCCTAGTTTTCCATCTGAGCTCTTGATAGTCACGCAGCTGCTTTTCTTGTCTCCAAACTCCTCCTTACTCAATCTGCATTTCCTATTAAGCTCATTATCCAGTCCTTCGTGGGAGTTTATGATTACAAACTGGCCGCGGTGGAGTTGCCGAGCGGTCTAAGGAGCCTTGCTGCGCAGCACGCTGCTGCTCGCCGTTGGAATGTCGATTCCTACCTTGGACATGGGTGTGTGTGTTGTCCTCAACGTAAGTTACGAAATCAAATGTTTATAAAGCTTGTGGGACTAATTGCGAGGTCATAAGTCCCTAAACTTACAAACTACTTATGAACTAACTTATACTAAAGACAACACAAACATCCATGATCGAGGGAGGATTCGAATCTCCGACGCGGGAGGCCGCGCGATCCGCAACAAACGTAAATTAGTTTAAGTAATTTGAAAGCTTAGGGACTGATAACTACAGTAGATATAGACAGATATAGACTATGAGCATAACTTATTGTTCATGAACTGACAAAACTGTAGAAAGATAGGAAAAGAAAGAGATGGGACATGGATAAATTGAAGGAACCTGAAGTTCTTAAGAATTTCAGAGGGAGCTTTAGGCAACAACTGACAGAAACGGGGAGAAATAAAACAGTAGAAGAGGAATAGGTAGCACTGAGAGGTGAAATAGTGATGGCAGCGGAGGACAAAATAGGTAGAAAGGCAAGACCTACAAAAAATCCATGGATATCACAGGAAATACTACAGTTAATTGATGAAAGGAGAAAATATAAAAATGCAGTAATTGAAACAAGCAAAATGGAGTATAGACGACTAAGAAATGAGATTGACAGGAATTGCAAAATGGCTAAGCAGGAGTGGCTAGAAGCCAAATGCAAATCTGTAGAAAAATGTATAACAAGGGGAAAAGTACGTACTGCCTACAGGAAAATAAAAGAGACATTTGGGGACAAGAATATCAAGAACTCAGATGGAAAACCAGTTCTCAGCAAAGAAGGGAAAGCTGAAAGGTGGAAAGAGTACATAAAGGAGATCCACAAAGGAAATTAACTTAGAGACAATGTTGTAGGAAGGGAAGAGGAAGTAGATGAAGATGAAATAGGAGATACTATACTGAGAGATGAATTTGACAGAGCCCTGAAAGACCTAGATCGAAAGAAGGCCCCGGGAGTAGATGACATTCCTTTAGAGCTGCTAAAGTCTCTGGGAGAGTCAGCCATGACAAAACTGTTTCACCTGGTGTGTAAGATGTATGAGAAAGGGGAAATACTCTCAGACTTTAAGAAAAATGTAATAATCCCCATTCCAAATAAATCAGGCGCAGACAGGTGTGATAATTACAGAACCATCAGTTTGATAAGTCATGGTTGCAAAATTTTAACACGAATTATCTACAGGAGAACGGAAAAGTTGGTAGAAGTTGACCTCGGAGAACATCAGTTTGGATTCACGAGGAACGTAGGAACACGAGAGGCAATACCCACTTTACGACTTATCTTAGAAGACAGATTAAGGAAAGGCGAACCTACATTTTCAGCTTTTGTAGATTTCAAGAAAGCTTTTGACAATGTTGATTGGAATACAGTCTTTCAAATTCTGAAGTCAGCAGGGGAAAATACAGGGAAAGGAGAGTTATTTACAACGTTTACAAAAGCCAGACCGCAGTTATTAGACTCCAAGGGCATGAAAAGGAAGCATTAGTAGGGAAGGGAGTAAGACAGGGTTTTAGCCTTTCTCCGATGTTATTCAATTTGTACATCGAGCAGGCAGTGAAGGAAAAATTGGGAGTAGGGATTAAAGTTCAGGGTGAAGATATAAAAACATTACGTTTTGCTGCTGACATTGCAATTCTGTCAGAGGCACCAAAGGACCTCGAGGACCAATTGAAGGGAATGGACAGTGTGTTGAAAGGAGAATGCAAGATGAACATTAACAAGAGGAAAACAAGGATAATGGAATGCAGTCTTAGAAAATCAGGAGATGATGAAGGACTTAGATTAGGTAACGAAACAATGAATGTGGTAGATGAGTTTTATTACTTGGGTAGTAAAATAACATATTACGGTCGCAGTACAGAGGATATAAAATGCAGAATGGCAATGGGAAGAAAAGCATTAACAAAAAAGAGAAATCTGCTAACATCGAATATTAATTTAAGTGTAAGCAAGTCTTTTCTGAAGGCATTTGTGTAGAGTGTTGCCTTGTACGGGAGTGAAACATGGACGATAAAAAGTGCGGACAGGAAGAGAATAGAGGCTTTTGAAATGTGGTGTTACAGAAGAATGCTGAAGATTTGGTGGGTAGATCGCGTAACTAATGAAGAGGTACTGAACAGAATTGGTGAGAAGAGGAATTTTTGGTATACCTTGACTAAAAGAAGGGATCGCTTGGTAGAACACATTCTTAGACATCGAGGAATCGTAAATCTAGTTGGAGGGAAGTGTGTGGGGGTAAAAATCGCAGAGGGAGACCAAGAGACGCATATAGTAAGGAGATTCAAATTGATGTGGGTTGCCGTTTTTATGAGGAGATGAGAAGACTTGCTCAGGATAGAGTAGGGTGGAGAGCTGCATCAAACCAATCTCCGGACTGAAGACCATAACAAAAACTATTTCCATTTGATACAAATGCATAAGATTTTAACTGAGAGTTTTTTTTCTATTTCACAATCATAGGTTTACTTATGTGATTTTCGTAACAACAAGATTAACAGACTAAAGAAAACAGACGACTTTCTCATGGAACACTTGACGTTTCATTGAACACTTAACTTTTCATTTAAACGAACATCATATACTTGCGAATACAGTTAACGCTAAGCTAGAAATTGTTCAGTAATGCTCACCACAAAATATGTTTGCAGTCCACTAGTAGTTCTTTCACCCCGACTGGTATTACTACGATGGCTAGTTTCCATTCAGTACTTAGTATGTGAACTGATGATTCAAAAGTGCAGCAATGCATGTACCTGGAAAAAAAACTGACATTAGAATCAACGTAATAGCATTCTTTCTTATTTGATAAGATATTGCAGGGCACTTAATTGTTCTATGTGCCAAAATGTAAAATAAACTAAACGTTTAATTTGAAACAAAGAATTATATTTCCACTGTTCATAAATTAGACTTATAAAGCTTTGTTTATATCACATTACTGACATGGGGAGAGAGAGAGAGAGAGAGAGCAAGAAAGTCGGCGGAATGAGGGATTCGAAGATTAAACTAGCATGAACACACTGAACCACTGTAATCTCACAGGACATCGGACATATATGTAGAGGGGTCAATATACAACATATAAGGCCCGCTTTATGACACATGGTAAAATAGCCTTCATATACATGGTACTACAAAACGACACCGAGAAACTTTCAAAAATTTTAAAATATTTGTATGCCTAAGGGATCAAACTGCTGAGTTCATCGTTCCCTAGACTTGCAAACTACTTAAACTAACTCATGCAAAGGACAAAACACACAGACACACACACACAAACACACGAATACACATGTGCCCGAGGGAGCGATGGAGAATTCTAACCTTTGATGGGAGCGTCCACTCAGTCCGTGACATGGCTGCGCTGGCATTCCAGTGCGGTCGAGAAAATTTGAACGGCTATAAACCGTTCCTGCATTTAAAAATTGAGTACTCGTCGAAGTTGCAGGCAGCAGACATGACCTTGTACGGTGAGAGGCTTCTGACGAAACGTCACGTAATCAACCTGTGTTGTTCGTTATTCAGCGAGTGCGCTTTATTGTCGAGTATCGTCGGTAGTGAAGATCGAGCTATGTGCTGCACAGACACTTTTTATGTCCTACAAATGAAATGCTTTGTTGTCTCGCTAAATGGCAGATTCGGACACAGGTTTCCATCCGCAGTTTATTTTCTCCCCGAAACCCTCTAAAATCTCCAGCGTTTTTCGGAATGGAGGATGCTACAGAAAAATACCGACAGCGTCGAAATTACAAGTGGTAACGTCTGCCTACGCAGCAGCTATCGACATTTACTCCCGCTGGAGTTTGCGACCATCAATTGCGTTTAGTGAATAACAGCGGAGCTTTCGCGAATTCTGTGCTTCCCCGCTAAGCCGAGCGGACTGCCGCATCGTCCTTTCCTCGAAGCCACTCACCGCACTTTCAACTCTCCTCTGTTTCGTTTTGGATAAAACTAGAAGCTATAACGAACGGGCAGCATTCTTGAAGTGGGGTTGAAACGTATTTTTCTAATTAATTAATTTTAGTGTTCAACGTCATGACCTGGTAATCGTGATATCAATTTAACAAAGGGATGCCACCTATACCTACAATGTATATGACCGAAATATTTGCCACGTTTCACTGCCTTGCGGACACACACGAAACAAACATCAATACCTTTCATCTCCCGTGGCGTGTGCCCTCTCCCACTCACTCAGTTATCAATACAGTTCAAGACTGCTTCCCTGTTGTCAATTTAATAAGTGCCACTGGAAACTCTTCTCCTCAGGTCACAGACTCTAATGATGTGCAGCCCACAGTGCGTGTTACCCACTAGGAATAACGGCAGTTTTTTGCTAACACTCTCCTTTATTTTTTATCACCGTGTCAAATAGTGACTTTTACTAAGCATCTTTCTTACGATTCAAATCAAATTATCAGAATCAACTTCCCTCTCAAATTTACGCAGTCAGAAATTCTAGGACAATCACTAATGAACAATAACTCACACAATTTACCAAAATTTGCGTAATATTTCCACAAGCAAAACATACAATTTACACGAGATCCTGAGCCATCAAAAAGCAATTCTTCCACTTATTATCATAACTTTGCACACTCGCGAGCAACATGACCGAGTCACATAGCACATCCACAATGGACCCTAAGAGACTGGTATCTCCCTCACTATATCGTCTCGGCGCCTGAATTTAAGGAGCGAACACGCCATTGTCTGAAACTCAGTGTCCAATAAGGCTATCATTTCTATTGAGTTAATGTTGTAGTTGGTGTTGCTTTTTAAAAATTGTAAAATTTGCGCGTGACTTCTGCAACCATGAGTATTATCCACAAGACTGCTAGAATCACTAAACATATACGTAAAGAGTTAAAATTTGCATATATACTGTGAAGGTTCCCGCCATACAGACAAAGTTAAATTCCGCTCTGAGTAGGCTACGCAGAGAACGCAACCTTTTCCCATGGTGTAACCAACCATTCGTCACCAACGCGACGTTCCAGCTCGTGTCTGCGTACACCCTTGCCTATCTCTGGACTGCCAAAATCTGCATATACTAAAAAAATCTAGTTGGAAAAGCCCGTAAGAAATGTAAGCAAAAATTTGGGGTAACGCCACAAAGCTTGAATTTTCAGTGAGCAAGACAACATACTGTGGCTATATTTCAACATCTCCTACCATTTATTCTTTACTTTTGCCACTGACATACGGCTTAGTTAATTGTTCTATTGGCATAGTACAAGAAGTAAGGATTGATCGCAAAAGTACAAAAATAAATAAATGAAACAAATTACATTTCATTCTGAATATCTTTACGAGCACAAAGAAATTAGAAATTAGTAACATAGTTTAAGTTCATATGTGGTGAAACGTACGTAGGGCTTTCGCTTTTCTGGGAGAATTACATCTAATTAACGTCGACTTAGGTATTATCAAAGCTCAGAAGTCTACAGTCACTCAATATAATATAATTAGAAGCAGTTATCGCCCAGACTTGTGAAAAATTGTTACGTTAAAGTCTCTGACAAATGATTCTTGAAGTTCTCCCGATGAAGTTTCGGGATTGCAGTCAGATAACTTCCTGCTCCTGGCACGATATTTCAGCTGCTACCCGTTCAGCAATCTTCAGGTGAGTGTCAGCCACTGGAATTGCTAGTTGTTTTTTCCTTTATCAATTTTTGAAGCCCGTATGGATAGGCTGGCAGCAGCTTACTGCTCTTTAGCTGACAGCATAACTCATAAAACACATGACACTAAGAAACGAACAGTCATTGAGATTCAATTTTTTTATTCCTAGTTCAAAGCGACGCCTGTACAGCGAAACTTTCTCGGAGACGCAAGCTCAAAAGCGGCCGTACTTCAGCGCCCTTTGTCGAATTTCGCGCCCTCTTCCTATACAGATCTAAATATTGCGCGCAGGCGAATGGGCAAAGGTGAAACAACATTTCCGACCACTGTTGGAACGCGCACTAAAACTCAGATGTCAAATCATTGAATATCTTTTTAACAATCGCTAGACATGTCTTTATGAATAAAATATTTTCTTTCTGAAGATATTAAAGAGATCACCGGATCCCAAGCATTGTCCAGCTGGAAATCACCGTCTCGAATAATAAGATCTTGTGCCAAGCGTATTTCCATAGATTCATTAATCAATGAATCCCTGGAAGATCATCGTAGCCAAGATTTCTGTGACATAATGATTTATATGCAAACGTAGGCTTCCGCAGCAGTTGTCACTATCAATAAAATTCTTCTGGGTATGATACCGCGTCGTCATTTTGTAAACTTTGTCGACGTTTCGGCCACTATTGCAGGCGGCCTTCATCAGGGTCTGTGTCTGACTGCTGACTGTACGATCGCTTGGTGTTTATATACCAGCGGATTAAGGAGAGGAAGGGGGAGTAGGTTATCCTTTATTGGTGGTTATATTATTGTACGCCATTGGTGGAAAGGGGCGTTGCTGATTGGTGTTTTAATGGCTGTTTTTTTCATATGATTGGATGTTGTAATCTTCTCCCTTATTGGTCAAAAAGGACGTTTCCTATTGGCTTTTGCATTAGAACTTGCTATTGGTGGAATGGACCTGGGAGAACGGACAGCGGTTGCGGCGTGCCGGTGTTGACGTCGCCTGGCGCAGACGGCGGCGGGCCGGTGCTCTGCGTGTTCGCGGCCGCTGTGGTCTCCGGGGCGCCTGCGCGAGTCATTCCGCGCGCGGTGCCGTCACGTAGCGTTGCAACTGCTGGCAGCCAAGAAGCCGGCAGCCTGTAGCCATCCTCCTTGTTCATATTGGCGGGACGCTTCGCTATTTCTATAGCCTCTCTAATCTTCCTCCTCGTTGAGAATGGTTGTTTTGCCAGCACCCGGGCCTCACCGAAAGATAACTGTTTTCCGCACTGATTGTGTTGCTCAGTAACCGCTGACTTTGTGTGCTGTCCAAGTCGTATGTACCTTTCATGTTCCGAAAGCCTCGTGCAGATTGCTCGCCCGGTTTCTCCTATGTAGACCAGCCCACACTCGCAGCTTATTTCATAAACGCCGGCATTACTCAGTTTGTCAACCGCGTCCTTAGTTGAACCTAAGAAATCCTTAGATTTATTGGTGCTGCGGAAGACTGGCTTGATGCCTGCCCGACGAAGAACCTTGCCCACACGTTCAGTGACTCCCTGCACATAAGGTAATAGGGCGATGCTTTGTGCTTCCTGCTGTTCCCCTCTATTGTTTTCACTTCTCCTGGACATTGTTTTATTTATTTCGCCCAGTCCATAGCCATTAGCCACAAAGGTGGATCTGAGGTGCCGTAGTTCCGCCTGTAGGTGATCGGCATCGCTGCTCCTGTGGGTCCTCCTTGTTAAAGTTTGAAGGGCGGACTTCTTCTGCATGGGGTGGTGGTGGGAGGAGGCGTGGAGGTACCTTCCTTTGCTGGTAGCCTTTCTGTACACCCTGTGGCCGAGTTTACCATCAGACTTTCGGTAGACTTCAACGTCGAGGAAAGGCAGCACTCCATTCTTCTCTACTTCTATAGTGAAATGTATTTTGCTGTGCTGCCGTCTGCGCCAGACGACGTCAACACCGGCACGCTGCAACCGCTGTCCGTTCTCCCAGGTCCATTCCACCAATAGCAAGTTCTAATGCAAAAACCAATAGGAAACGTCCTTTTTGACCAATAAGGGAGAAGAATACAACATCCAATCATATGAAAAAACCAGCCATTAAAACACCAATCAGCAACGCCCCTTTCTACCAATGGCGTGCAATTATATAACCACCAATAAAGGATAACCTACGCCCCCTTCCTCTCCTTCATCCGCTGGTATATAAACACCAAGCGATCGTACAGTCAGCAGTCAGACACAGACCCTGATGAAGGCCGCCTGCAATAGTGGCCGAAACGTCGGCAAAGTTTACAAAATGACGACGCGGTATCATACCCAGAAGAATTTTATTGATAATGATCTATAGTTTGTCCTGTGGAAATACAATGCTCGAGCTTGGCCAAGATACTGGGCTTGCTTGAATTTCGCACCTACGCTAAGATCTCTGCCTTTGACTGATTTCATTAGTGTTGTTGAAGAAGCTATCAGACCTCTTCCGAGTGAAACTGCAAAGGACATCAGACGTGTATCTTGTCGTGCACTAACAAAGGCTCCGCCTCAGAAGAGTAGTATATCAGCCACAGAAAGGGCCGCACTACGCATACTACGAGAAGATCCTCACACGGTAGTTCTACCAGCATATAATGGAAACGCTACTGCAATGTTGTCACAGGACATCGATAATCAGAAGATTTACAGATTATTGAGAGAACCAATGTATCGGATGATTGATAGATATCCTACATGGTGAATAGAAAGGAAAACGGAGTCGGTGTTGAGTTCTTCCTCTCTGCCGCAAGATGTGATGAAGAGATTAAGACCACACAGCTATGTACCAGCCAGGTTATATGGTCTTCCGAAGATTCACGAAGTAGAGGCACCTTTATGGCCGATTGCCAGCAATGTCGGTCGAATGTCAGTAATATCGGTGCCCCACATATAACTTGGCAGTACATCCTGCTTCATTACACGGAACACTCGTGGAGAAATGTTCAAAAATTATTCGCAACTCTGCTGAGTTTATCAAAAGACTGAAGTAACTTCATCTTTGTGAATCTGGAATATTAGGGCTTTGATATCTTCTCGATCTTCACTAAGGTTCCTTTCATGGAGTCATTGACACTCATTTGCATAAAGCTCACAGCCGTTGTAACAGCACTGTTTCATCATATCCTTTCCTCAGCCTACTTTTTCATCAATAATGAATATTTTGAGCAAATTGATGGTGTTTCCATGAGCAATACATTCTTCCCTGTGGTTGCAAACGTTTTTATGGAAGACTTCGAGGAAAAGCCTCTTGTTTCAGCATAAATTAAGCCAACAGTCATCTGGCGTTATGTATATGACACTTTTATAGTGTTGCCCGACGGGGGAAGAAGATTTGTTACGTTTCCTGAAACATCTGAATTCGATCTACGAGAATATCCAATTTACAATGTAACTAGAGAAGAGTGGTTGTTTACCCTTAATGGACGTCTTAGTTAGCACGAAAGTGGATGGGCCATTGGACCATTCCGTTTATCAGAAAGGCCACACATACGGACATATTCACAACCTACCGGCGTCCGCCGAACGTTCGTGCATCGGGCACATATTGTATCTGATGGAGATAGCCTCGCTGAGGAGTTGGAACATGTACAGTTCGAGTTCCAAGACAATTGATATTCTCCACGTCAGATTAGCACAGAATTAAGGAGGAATAATGCGACCACTCAAAGAATCAAGAAGGTAAGGAGTTTTCAGATCCATGGCGTTCCTTCCATACGACAGTAACCTCTAATCGATGTCTGGCAGGATCATAAGAAAACATCAAGTCAAAGTAATCTTCCAGCCACTTGCGAAAATTAGTGCTCTTCTGGGTTCAGTTAAAGACGATTTGGGATTGCAGAAGGCCGGGATCTACTGAGTATTTTGGGAGTATGGCAAAGCCTACATTGGTCATACGACGCACACAGACCATGAAAGGTGCGAGAGACACCCATTTTTCGCAGCCCAGTAAGCCGGACACAGCCGAACATTTTATTTCCACTCGATGCACTGGGGATTCAATATATTTAAACATTTTGAACGTTTTGGGCGTTGAAATAAATTCAACGGCGAAGTTGAAAAGTTGTGCTGAACCGGGATTCGAACCCGGATTTTCCGCTTCGGGCCAGCGGTCGCCTTAACCAATTAGGCTATCCAGGCACGCTTCTCTTCCAACCCAACTTCTCAACTTGTAGCCCCCTGCCAATTGATTCCTCTTGCTCGCAGCCTATATTGGCTTCCTGCAAGGGATCGAGCGTTTGAATACGTCCGCATTGAAATTGTTGGTTGCCTATTGGTAGCATATTTTACAGCTATTGATAATTGTACAAGTCTATGGATTATTCTGGTACAGAAACCCTGGCTACGATGAGATCCTTTTGAGATTCATTGATCGAAGAATCTGTGAAAATACGTTTGGCACAATATCTTAGTAATCCACACGGCGGTTCTCAACTGGACAAGGCTTGTCACCCAATGATCTCTTTAATATCTGCAGAAAGAAAACCTTTTATTTACAAAGACACATATAACGACTATTAAAAAGAAATTATGTGATTTTACATCTAAGTTTTGGTACGCGTTCCTACAGAGGGCGGTCGTGTAGTTTCACCTCTGCGCATGCACCTGCGTGCAATATTTAGATCTATATTCGAAGAGGGCGAAAAATTCGACAAAGAGCTCTAAAGTACGTCCGCTTTTGAATTTGCGTCTCCGCGCCAACTTCCGCTATACAGGTGTCGCCGTGAGCTAGCAATGTGCATTAGCTGACACTCATCTGAAGATGGCTGAACGATTTTCAGCCGAAACACCGTGCCAGTAGGTAGACGTTGTCCGGCTTCAATTCCGAAACTTCATGGAGTCCTCTGACAAATGTTTCGGCCAACATCAGATCCGTCGCGGATTGATCTCCCTACGAAAAGTTTAATATGGATATGGCCTTCGTTCTTACACGTATCTCTGAACGTCTTAAATTATGCAGAGAACGTATACGTCGCTTTGGTAAACGTTACGAATACAGTCGTCGGTCGGTGGCTGGAATGGGATGCGTCTTTCCATTGATTAGTATCATATCCGGGTAGTCTTCTTTGGAGTAAATTGTAGTAGTTACCTTTTTTACTGTGAGAACTGACTCAGCCTACTGACTCAGAAGGCCACGGGACCATATCAGATTGAAACGCACACAAATGGCGATACAACACAGACGAGGGTCGCTTGCACTTAAATGTGCGGGAAACATAAAGCTACAAACGACAGAGCGCGTAGGCCAATGGTTTATAATAGAAATTATGCCGTTGAAAGCACACGATAATAGAAGCAAATACGCAGCAGTAAACATGGAGACGCGATGAGCCGTTTGCGAGATAATTGCGAATTTATTATTCCAAGCCGCCTCTGCCGTTATTTTAAACAGCTCCCTATTTAGTAAACATCAATTGGAAATTTAGACTTTACTATTAAGGTTCTCATAACATTTAGTTGACATTTCACTGACTTTATTGTAAACATCGTTATAGTTAGATGGAGCGATGGATAGGTCGAAGTGGACCTGTACCTTGGCCTCCAAGATCACCTGATCAAAATCCTTTGGGTATTTGTGTCTGGGAAATCTCAAAAGCGATCTGTACAGTTCACTCGTTAACACGGTTGAAGAACAGGAGCAGGGAATTGTACACGCTTGTCAAGAAATCCGAAACAATCCAGGAATTTTCAAAAGAATTCGCAATTTATTGCAGGGACGAGCACATTATTGCATCTAGATCCAAGGAAGATACTTCTAACACGTTTAACAAGTAACCCACACGTGAAACGTGAACCAAATATGATGTACAACCTTATAGTAAAGTCTAAATTTCAAATTAATTTGTACTAACTAGGACGATGTTTAAAATTAAGTTAGTAAAATGTGAACTAAGTGCGATGTAAATCTTAATAGTAAAGTCCAAATTTCAAATTAATGTTTACTAACTAGGACAATGTTTACAATAACGTCAGTGGCGGCTTGGAGCCATACATTCGTAGTTCTATCGTAGCTAAATTTTTACTTTTGGCACAGTTTTCCTTTTATTATCGTGTACTTTCACTATCGTGTACTTTTCCTTCTATTATCGAGTACTTTCCTCTGTATATATATGTATGCTGGCCGCGGTGGCCGAGGGGACTGAGGCGCTCCAGTCACGGTCTGCACGGCCACTACGGTCGGGGGTTCGAATCCCCCTTCGGGCATGGATATTTGTGCCGTCCTTAGTATTAGTTAGTTCATAAGCAGTTTGTAAGTTTAGGGACTGATAACCCCGTAGTTAAGTCCCATAAGCTTAATAAACATTTGATATATATATATATATATATATATATATATATATATATATATATATATATATATATATATATCGTGTAACGATGATTCTCCGCGAAACTGCTCAACCAAGAAATTTTGCAGTGTTTTTTATTTGGTCCAATTGAAAAAATAGGATAGTTATTATCTCGATTAATAAACTGAATTTGCATTAAATGTTTTTGAACTTCGGTTGGGTAAGTATCCAATAATTGGGGCTGTTTTTCAGGTGGAAGTATGGGCTAGCGGCAATGTGATCGTCTGAAGAGTGAAAGGTCCCGGCCTCGAAACTCACTGACGTCACGAAATTTTCACTATCAGTTTTAATCTAGCCTTCACCTCTCAAAGATGTAACAAGTTTCCAGAAACGATATGTGGTACGGATTCAAAATGATACTGCAGGTCCCCTTTTTCGGATTGGATAACAGGGGTAGTTTAGGGACACATGAGCGCACGAAGTGGAGTCCTATCCAAAGAATTTTATCAGTTCATTGAGACATAGAGAAATATTATTAAAATGTTTGTGAATCTATGGGATATAAAACTACTGAGGTTATCAGTCCCCAGGCTTACAAACAACATAAACTAACCTAAGAACAACATACACACCCATGCCCGAAGGAGGACTTGAACGTCTAGGAGCAACAGAGTGCTCCGCAGCAAGGCGCCTTACAGCGCTCGGACAGTCCACCACGGCTTGTTATTATTATATTCGATTTAGGATGTTTCCTCGATGCTGCGATTTATTTCACAATATATATTCATCTCCAGTTTTACTTAATGGATACCAGTGCATTTACATTTTTCGTGTAATTCATTTTATTCTAATTTTACTGTGTGCTAATCTCGCTGAAACTCGGAAATGGCTTCAACGACTTCAATAATTTATTTATTTGTTCGCTTTAACGCCGAAGTGGTTTAAAATCATAAAAAACGGAAAACCCAAAGAAACAGCTGAAAAATCTGAATTGTTAATTTTCTAAATGGACCATCGCCACTTCGGATTAGATTCGTATTTTATGCGCTGCCATACCATTCATCCGATTGCCATAACATTTTGTACACTTGGGCTTCAAAACAAGAGAAACATCACGGTGTACATAAGATTGGCAGAGAGCGATTGAGGTAATGACAGATGTAGGGGGATGGATTTGTTGATAGAGGGGAGATAGAGGAGGAGGCGGACGGGCCAGAGTTCCCTAAACAGAGGCAGAGAGAGGGGGACGAGGAGATACACATAGCCGGAAGAAGAGACACCATGAGGTGCAATGATCCTTTCTTCATTGCGGTGTCACACCTTGGCCCTTACTCTTACGGGAATCAGTTCGAAAAACAGCGTGTTTGAGAAACAATGGGGTAGGGAAAGTTGAGAATTTGTTTTTGTCGGAGGTGGGGGAGTGCAAGCTATAGTAGTTCTTGGGATTGTGCTCATTGCAGTGTCCCCAGTGGTGTAGGATCAGGGACACTTCCTACTTTGCAGGAGACCCGGGTTCTAATCCCGGCTGGTTACAGATTTTCAACTTTACCCATTCGTAGTCAAAATTGTAAATTCGGTACACATTATTTCAACATTTGATTTGAAATTGTTAGTGAGAATATGTCGGTTTCATCCCACCCAAGTTATCCAAGATGTGTAAGATATTTGATCATTCAAGAGTCGCCGTATCGATAATTTAAAAAGTCAACAATCCGAAGATTGGTTTGAACACCAAAGTGCTTTACTAGGCATGGTCCTGTTTGGAGGTGGTATGCCGTTGCCTTCCTCCGACCTTCGAACTGACTTACCCAGCCAGTTATAGGGGAGCCTACAGTTTAACGTGGGTTCCGAACCACGGAGTTACTCGGTATTTTTCATATGAGCAATACTGCCAGAGGTGAAATAAGTGGAAAGTGACATAAAAATCCTAGGTCCTGGCGGGGATCGAACCCGCGACCTTTGGATTTGTAGTCTGGCACTCTACCACTGTACAACCGAGGCGCACATAGATAATTTATAAACACACATTATCGAATTGCTTGTATGTGTGTGTGGCGATCGTGGTGATCCTGCAGGTATTACCAGTTAACACACAAAGGAACATGCGACGTTAGCTGCCTGTGGCCAGGATTCTAACCCGGGTCCTCATGCTTACTATGCAGTTTCGCTAATAATCCCCCCTCCCCTTCATCTTTCGTTAATCGATTCCATTCGAACGTTGTAGCGTGCTTGTTTTGAAAAATGATTGTAAACCTATGGAACTTAACTACTGTGGTTATCAGTCCCTAGGCTTACAAACTACTTAAACACACACCTAAGGGCAAAACATACACACCTATGCCCAAAGAAGGACTTGAACCTCCGGCGGGGATAAACTACGAGTTCAATAACAATGCGCCTTACATCGCTCGATCATTTCACCGAAACACAGTTGTTCTACTTTTAATTTCCTGGTTCAGTTTTCATTTATTTATTTTATATTATTATTAGCGAGTTCATCCAGCCATTTCACCGCACGCAGTGAGCCACCGAGTCGGCATCAATGGCCGGCTGCGTTGGCCGAGCTGTCTGCGGCGCGCCAGTCACGGTCTGCACGGCCACTACGGTCGGGGGTTCGAATCCCCACTCGGGCATGGATATTTGTGTCGTCCTTAGTATTAGCTAGTTCATAAGTAGTTTGTAAGTTTAGGGACTGATGACCCCGTAGTTCAGTCCCATAAGCTCTACAAACATTTGATTTGAACAGCATCAATCTGAAAATTGAAAATTTGTTGCAAGGCGTGAATGTGACCCGGGTCCTCACACTTACTATGCGGTCGCGCTGACCACTACGCTACTGGGGACACAGTCATCACAGCTGCGCAGCGTATCCAAGCATGTCTCCCGTTATTCACAAATTGTCAACTTATCCACACACTATTAACATAGTGCCCCTTCCTATTCTCACTCATTACTCGATGTAGTCGCCGATTCCGTAATATTCTGGGCTAGTGGGCATCCTCACTGAAGAAAGGATCGATGGCCGTCTGTGGTTGAGTTACATATACGTGGTGTCTGTTATTTCGGAAATGTGTGACATGAGGCATGCTAGGGTAGTCATTGGGGCCGTGGAGAGCGCTGTGTCCCAGTGGCGTAGTGGTTAGCGTGACCGCCCTGTAATCATACGGATCCGGGTTCGAATCTCGCCTGGATACAAATTTATAACTTTCCACAATGGTTTACTTCAATGAAAACACGACGCGGACGAAAGTGTATGTTGAGTGATGATGACAGATGAAGAGGATGTGACGAGAAATAAGATTAACTACGAAACGTCTCTCACGCAAATCCTGTAACTACCATCTACACGAAAGTAGCTCCAGAAGCCGGGAAATTCAGAAAAACAAAACTTGGCATTGAAGAGATTAAACCTGCCAGATGTACGTTAATTACAGTCTTAAATGAATGATGATGTGGACAGCTATGTTGAGCTATTGCATGGGCGACATGCTTAATATGCATGTCATAATTGCAGCCAACGAAGGGGTCCATCCCATTATCCAATGTTTGTTCCCCAGTGGTGAAGTTGTGTTACAAGTCTACATGGCACCTGTTCACATCTTTCGCATCGTCTATGGTTGGCTTTGTGGGTACGAGGTTGAATTGCTGAAACTCTGATAGCCACTACAATCACCATATCTCAGTATTATTGTATTTTTTAGATCTAAATGGGAGTGACAGATTCATGGATCTCTCTCCAACTCCATCTTAGTTACCCGAACTTGTCACAATTTTGCAATAATAACTGTATAGGGGTGCCTTGATAACAATATAGGGCCTGTATTTATCCATTTCAAGACGATAGGAAGTTGTTTTGAATACAAATAGATTTCATGGACTGTATTAAGTATGGCTTTGTGTTAAGCTTTTGGTATTTTCACATTTTTGTTTATTCCTTGTAAGTTTATATAATCGTCTACTACATTTCAATAGTTCCAATAAACTACAACTCGCGATGATCCGTCACAAAACAAGTGACTGTTATCCTGTTACAAAACATCAATGTAGAACAAATTTAACCACTCAAGAAATATGCGTAGTGCTTAGCACACTGGACTCTCATTCTGAAAGAAGGCGGTTCACATCTGCATTGGGCCATCTAGATTCAGATTTTCCGTTCAAAAAATTGTTCAAATGTTTGTATAGTCTATGGGACATACCTACGGGGTCATCAGTCCCTAAACTTACAAACTACTTATGAACTAACTAAGACTAAGGACGGCCCAAATATCCATGCCCGAGGGGGGATTCGAACCCCCGACCGTAGTGGCCGTGCAGACCGTGACTGGAGCGCCTCAGTCTCCTCGGCCACCGCGGCCGGCCAGATTTTCCGTGATTTTCCTAAATGGTTACTGGCAAGTATCGATATATTTCCTTTAAAAGGGCCAATCGCATCGTAGGTTCGAGTCCTCCCTCGGACATTGGTGTGTGTATGCGTGTTATATTTAGTATAAATTGGTTTAAGTAGTTTTTAAGTCAAGGAATCAATGGCCGGAGTAGTTTGGTCCCATGGAATTCCTCTTTTTTATTTATTTATGTATGCATTTATTTATTTTTTACGTAGGGCACGACTGATTTCTCTCTCCTATCAAATGTTTGTAAATCCACTGGACAAACGTATTATCGTCGTCAGTCCCTAGTCTTACAAACTACTTATACTAACTTACACTAAGGACAACACACACACATCCATGACCGAGAGAGGACTCGAACCTCCGGCAGGAAAGACCGCCCAGTCCGCAGCATGCCTTAAACCACGCGGCTATTCCGCGCGGCCCTCTCCTACCCTTAGCAAAACGTTGTTAATGGGACGTTAAACTCTACCCTTCCTTCCATCTTTTTTATTCAAGTTTGTGTAGTGAATACTTAAGTACAGCAAACCTGATGCATAGTTACAATATGCATATACACAGTTACAATACCATATAGCCGCTATTTACGAAAGTGTCTCTAGAGTAATTTCGGAGCACGAAATAAATGTAAATAAGACAGTGACTTGTTACCCTTTCGTTCACACTAAAAGTAGTTGTAATAATGTAACATATAAATATGTTTGATTAGAGCGATTGACAGCCGCGGTGGAGTAGCCGAGCGGTCTAAAGCGTCTCGCTGTGGAGCGCGCGGTTGCTCGCCGTGGAGGTTCGAGTCCTCCCTGTGGCATGGGTGTGTGTGTTGTACTTAGGTTAGTTTTCCTCAGTTTAAGTAGTTTGTAAGCTACGGACTGATGACCATGCAGTTTGGTCCGATAGATTTATAAACATTTGAACATTTGATTGGCCCTTAGTGGAAAGAATTGTTCTCACAATCTAAGCACGCCAACTTCCATTTGACTCACGATGACCGCTTTTGATAAATGTTTGCCGTCATCAGGTGACCTACAATATACTGTTATAAGCATATTTGAACAAAATACAAGAACACTTTAATTCTTAAAATATAGTAAGAAAATTGACTTTTCTGCGATGAAACAAAATATAAGATATTTTTAGTGCCATATTCATATGGTCAGATGCACAAGCAATTTGTCAAAAGTAACATAATAACACACAAATGTTTCTATGCACTCTTCCAGTTCCAACAATGGTATTGGTGGGTTGCTAAGGTACTTTTGACTCCTTGCACATCAATGTACAGATGCGTCGCATATTTCCGAAGATCAGGTGATGAAAGCAATAAACTGTCGTAACCAGTCACATCTAGATCAACCTACACCGTAAGGTGTATGGCTAATGGTACACTGTACCACTATTAGGCATTTCCTTTCCTATCCCACTCCCAAATAGAACCATGGAAAAAAAGGATGTCTGTATGTCTCTGTACGAGCCCTAATTTCTCTTATCTTGCCTTTGTGATCTTTACGCGAAATGTAAGTAGGTGGCAGGAAGATCTTTCTACACTCAGCTTCATCTTCCGACCCTCCAAAGTTCCTCAACAGAATTTTTTTGAAAATAACGTCGTCTTTCCTCCAGCGATCTCCATTTGAGTTCAAATGTTTGTGAAGATTAAGGGACTTAACTGTGGGGTCATCAGTCCCTAAACTTACAAACTTACTTATGAACTACCTTACACTAAAGACGACACAAACATCCATACCCGCGGGGGGATTCGAATCCCCGACGGGGAGTGGCCTCGCGCATCGTAGCATAGCGCCTCAATGCGCTTGGCCACTCCGCCGCGGCCATCTGAGTTCCCGTATTATTTCCGTGACACTCGCGCATTGGTCGAACCTAACAGTAACAAACCTAGCTCTCGCCTCTGAAATGCTTCCATGTCTTCCTTTGAACTGATCTGCTGCGGGTCCCAAACACTTGAGTAATGCTCAAGACGTGGTCGTACAAGCGTTTTATACGCGGTCTCCTTTACAGATGAAGTACATCTTCCCAAAATTCTCCCAATAAACCGAAGTCGGCTGTGCACCTTATTCACAACTGTCCTTAGATGTTCGTACCGTTTCATATCGCTCTGCAGTATTACGCCTAGACATTTTAACGACGTGACTGCATCAAGAAGATCACTACTAATGTTGTATTCGAACATTATGGGAATTTTTTCCTACTCATGTGCATCACCTTACATTTTTCTACATATAGAGCTAACTGCTATTCTTCACACAGGCTATTAATTTTATTTAAGTCATCCTGTATGGTATGACAGTCTCTTACAGACGACACCGTCCCATACAACACGGAATCATTTGCAAACAGCCTCAAATTACAAGTAATTCTGTCAATCAGATCATTTATATAGATAAAAATAATAGCGGTCCTATCACACTCCCCTGGGGCACGCCTGACGTTACACTCGTCTCAGATGAACACTCGCCGTTGAGAACAACATACTGCGTTCTATTACGTAGGATGTCTTCCAGCCTGTCACAAATATGCGAATCTATTCCATATGCTCGTATCTTCGTTAGCAGTCTGCCGTGTGGCACCGCGTCAAATGCCTTTTTGAAATCGAGGAAAACACAATCTGCCTTTTGCACTTCATCCATGGCTGGCAAGATGTCATGTGAGATAAGGGCAAGTTGCGTTTCACACGAACGATGTTTCCTAAACCCGTGCTAACAAATAACGTCCTTTTTCGATCTGGGCATACGAAGACGTTCGTTTCAATAAAATAATAGCGAGAATAAAGCAAACATAAATTAAATAAATACTGTTGCATTGCATTGGTATGTAATAGCCATACACTGGCTTGTGTATCGCTTCGAATGTTGACCAGCTGCAGTGCAGTTAGTGCCGCCAACACACAATGCAGGATTGTTCGCAGAATTACGTCACCAGCATTGTGCTCCGTGATCAGCTAGCAGTACATTATTTTGCAGCGGTAGGGCTTCTTAGCTGGAAGACGTGTGCGCATGCGCGGCCTGTGCAGGGAATTTATCTGCGTGGGCGACGCAGGGTCGGCGGGTCATCTAAATCCGTCGGCGCGCTGGCGGCTGCATCTTTGATGCGCAGAGCCGGCGGGCGCTCTCGACCCGCTCGTTACGTGTCTTTGCCGCCGCCACCGCGCTACACTGCAGCTTACCTCCTCCCACCCTGCACCCTACAATTACTTACACGCTCCTACCTCGCTCAGTGGCGAATTATCGGAAAGGGTCTGTGGTTTATGCATCCACAATTAGAACTAAACATGCGACACGGCGCATCACAAACGGATCTAATATTTGGGAGGAACGGGGTACACATTCCCGTGTGGCAGATCTGACAATTACAGCATAAGACGTGTACTCCACAAATAATCTATTTCTCAGATTATTGATAAAGGAGAGGAAGGAAGAAGGATTAGGAAGGAAAGGATTGACAGTGGCTGCGTTAGGGCAATGAAATGAAACAATGGTGACAAGTGAAAATGTGTGCCGGGACGGGAGTCGAACCCGGGTCTCCCGCTTCGGGCCAGCGGTCGCCTTTACCACTTGGCTACCTGTGTTCACCCGCCGTCAGTCTGAAATTCCCATAAGTCGCACGCTATGGCTGTAGCGCCCCTATCCTTCATGCCCTCTTACACTAGCCATTAGGGATTCCGTGCGCCGCGGTGGAGTAGCTGAGATGTCTAAAGCGTCTCGCTGCGGAGCGCGCGGTTGCTCGCCGTGGAGGTTCGAATCCTCCTTGGGGCATGGGTGTGTGTGTTGTCCTTAGGTTAGTTTACCTAGGTTTAAGTAGTTTGTAAGCTACGGACTGATGACCACGAAGTCTGGTCCGACAGATTTACAAACATTTGATTTTTTTTTTTTTTTTTTTTTTTTTTTCATGCGAGGTTGAACGTATGACCGCATCTGCGGTGAAGTAATTGAAACTAACGCTGTCGTCGCGTGTAAATACTTATTATATTTGTGTGCTGTTTGTTCTTTCGGACATGTCCGAAGGAACAGACATCACGCCAATATAATAAACCTCTTTCTCTTTAGCTTTGTTCCCACACATGCAGGGTCGGCTTTGTTTATTTGGATTTGGCATGTTAATACTGACAGGGTGGCCGGATGACTATCCTGTCGCCACCCCCTGCCCCCCACCCCTCCCTGGAGGAAATATGTACGCCAAATGTCTGGGTATAGTGTTGTGTGAAAGTGTAGAGTGTTATGAAGTATTTGCAAATCGTGTAACTGAGGCCGGTCTTGAGGACAGCCCGTTATTCACCTAGGGCGATGTGGAAAACCGCCTAAAAACCACATCCAGGCTAGCCGGCACTCCGACCCCCTTTGTCAATCCGCCCGGCGGATTCGAACCGGAGCCGGTACGCCTCCCCGTCTCGGAAAGCGGTGCGTTACACCTCACGGCTAACCGAGCGGGTACTCTACAAATAATCAACGTAACTTAAAAATTAAATTATTTAAATGTTTGTAAATCTGTGGGACTTAACTGCTTGGTTATTAGTCCCTAGCTTACAAACTATATAAGTTAAACTAAGCTAAGGACAGCACATGCAAGCATGCCCGAGGGAGGACTCGAACCCCCGACGGCGAACGGCCGTGCGCACCGCAACACGGCGCCTTAGTGCGCACGACTTCTACGTAACTGCCATCCAAGGCTACGAGTCCTGTAGAAAACTGTTAACTCCTTCCAAAAATCCTCGCAAGACCCGACAGGTACCGACTTGCCGCCGTGTCACCCTCTGCCCGAAGGCGTCAATAGATGCTGTACGGAGGGAGACGTGCTGGGAGCCCCACACTCCCGGCCATTATGTCGGATTACGTGACCGTAGCTATGCCCATCGAAGTGCTTGCCAAGCCCGACGTATTCACAGCAGAACGGCCATTGGCACGAGTGCTGGAAGCACCTGCAAAATACCTATATTCTACTCCGTACTACTGATTCAAAAAGCGAAGCACATGGAAAACAAGGAAGAAACTTAACTTCACAAGTTGAAATGGTATGTGATGTTATTCCAGTGATTAGAAATTTGAGTCATATTTTCAAAGAACTGCACAATATGAGGCACATTATTAATAAGACAATACACCGTCACCAGCCTCTCTGCAACACGCACAGATTCAATTGGCAAGGTGTCAAAGCAGACGTAGTTTCTTTCGATATTTGATTGCCCACAACTGTTGCAAATGATTTTAATATCTTTAGTATTTAGACTGAGAAAGATTCACGTCAGAGTTGGTCCAAAGAGCGTTCTATTGAAACAGATCTGCTGAACTAGCTGGACATGGCAGTACATCATCATCACTCAGACAGTACCGGGTAATCAAAAAGTCAGTATAAATTTGAAAACTTCATAAATCGCGGAATAACGTAGATAGAGAGGTAAACATTGACACACATGCTTGGAATGACACGGGGTTTATTAGGGGAAGAAAATAAAAAAAATAAAAATAATGTTAAAAAACGTCCGACAGATGGCGGTGGACAGCAAAACGTCAGTGACTGCGCATTAAAATCGTGTCTAAAAGGAGCTGCAATGAGAGAGAGAATCAGATGCAACAACAGTCGCAGCATGTTGACATTACCTAAAAAGGCGCTTTTAGTGAAGCTGTATTATCAGAATTGGGAATGTGCTAATTCAGCGTTACGATCCTATCGCCATAGGAAGGGGATTCGAACGGGTAAAGGTCCGTTGACAAATGCATCTGTAGCGAGAATGATTTCGAAGTTCGAAGCCACGGGTTGTTTAGACGATAGACCCCGTAGTGTCCGACTGATCACAAGGCATAATGCTTCTGAGACAGTTTAGGAAGAAATGGAGACTGTAGCGGGTTCGTCTATGCACGGCGAAGTCAGCGCTCGTGCAGTCGCACGTCACACCGGCATTCCATACACTACTGTTTTGTTGGCACTTAGGCGTACCCTCCGATGCTAACCTTAAAAAATCCATCAGCATCACTAACTGTCACTTGGTGATGTAGTGAAGCGGAGGGCATTTGCGGTATGGGCTTTTGAAAAGATGGCGGAAGATGACGATTGGTTGAGTAACGTGTTGTGGACCGACGAAGCTCATTTCACGCTCCTATGGTCTGTCAACGCCCACAACTGCAGAATTTGGGCTACCGAAAATCCTAGAACTGTCGTGGAAACTCCATTGCACGACGAGGAAGTCACGGTATGGGTTGGATTTACCACATCTACCATTATCGGGCCTTTTTTCCTTCGAGGAACTGCGTGATTCTTGATTTGTAACTGCTACCGTGACGGGTGAGAGGTACGCCGATATGTTACAGAATTGCATCATCCCCAGCCTGGTTAATAAACACCTGCTGGAACGTACGACTTTTATGCAGAATGGCTTTCCACCCCTTATTGCTAGACGCGTGAAATATCACTTGCGCGGGTCGTTTGGTGATGATAATGTGCTCAGCCGCCACATTCGTCATGCTTGGCCTCCCAGGTCCCCAGACCTCAGTCCGTGCGGTTATTGGCTTTGGGGTTACTTGAAGTCGCAAGTTTATCGTGATGGACCGACATTTCTAGGGATGCTGAAAGACAACATCCGACGCCAATGCGTCACCATATCTCCGTACATGCTTTACAGTGCTGTTCACAACATTATTCCACGACTACAGCTATTGTTGAAGAATGATGGTGAACATATTGAGCATTTCTTGTAAATAACATCATCTTTGCTTTGTCTTAATTTGTTATGCTAATTATTGCTTTTCTGATCAAATGAAGCGCCATCTGTCGGAAATTTTTTGAACCTTTTTTTTCTCTTTTCTTTTCTTTTCTTTTCTTTTCTTTTCTTTTCTTTTCTTTTTTGTTCTAATAAAACCCCGTGTCATTTCAACCTTGTGCGTCAATTTTTACCTGTCTATCTACATTATTCCGTGATTTATGAATTTTTCAAGTTTATACTTACTTTTTTATCATCCGGTATATAGAGAAACATTCCATGTGTGATCGAGTATCGTTCTGCTGAAAAATGCCACTATCAGAATATTACATGAGGAAATACATCAGAACGCAGGATGTTCATGATGTATCGTTGTCCCTTCAGATTTCACTCAATCACCATCAACTGTGACCCGAATCCACACCCGGTGACTCCAATCATATTGACGCCAGGAGTAACACCGATGAGCGCCTCCTAATTACTGGAATAATCGGATCTCTCCTCATATCACTGTGACATTCGTCTATCATGTTTGTCCGACGTTGCGTCAAACATCGATTCACCGTTGCAAACAATAAGACACCATTCATCAGAAGCGTATGCTTTCCGGTCACTGTAACACTCCAAACGCAGCTGTTTGTGTTGTGCTGCAAACGGCAGCTACTACTTTCTGACCCATGGTGCCTAATGATACAGAATGTATGCATTACTTCTTCTCAAATACAAATATGGAAGGGCTGGTATGTGCTAGATACACAGTACGGCGATCTCCCTTGTAGTGGTCTGTAATTTGTAATCGTAACCTTGACGAACGGTATACGTGCTGACAAGTTCGTATGCGGTTAGACGTCGTATCACAGTCATATTCATATGCTTCAAAAATATGGATATCAAAGGATTCCATCAACCACGAGGCCCCTTGTTAACACAGTCAAGCGCTGATAACATGGGTACGTGGCACCTGCAAATCTTTCACAGTGATCGTTCATCGTGGGACTCTGCTTATCCCTCTTAATACCAGGCCTGGTAACAATATTGAACACGAACAGCACTAATGCACTCTGGTTGGCGTTCTACCAAGCACCGAAAATGAAAACCTTGATTATTACTGTTATTATTGTTGTTGGGGGTGTGGTGCATCTGTCTTACGACTGGGTGATGCGGCCCGTCACGAAGTCCTTTCCTCCACCAGCTTCTTCATTTCAGAGTAGAACTTGCACACTAAGTACTTGATTGTTAATTACATGCTGGATGTATTTCAGTCTTCGCTTTCCCCTACAGTTTTTAGCGTCTATAGACGCCTCTATTACAACGGACGTTCTTTCCTGATATCTTTACACATAAATGCTTTTGTCGCCGGTTCTGCGAAGGATCTCCACTCTCATTATCTTATCAGCCCACCTAATTCCCAAAACACCAACAGAGGTGGTGGAGTGGTAACAAAGAGAAGACGGTGGTTCAAATCCACCTCTAGACATCAAGATTTAAGTTTTCCGTGATTTCCCCCAATCACCCCAGGTAAATGGCAGGACTGTCTACGAAATGTTAAACTCAAAGCTTCCTTCTTCCTCTCTAATTTCCAACATTTTTCTTTAGTTCCATATCTCAATCGCTTCGATTGTCATCTCTTCCTGTTTTCCCGCTCTACATATGTCATTTGCATACCTATCTGTACTCCAACCGTACATTCTTAGAAATTTATTCCTCACATTAAGATCATTATTTGATAGCAGTAGTCTGCTATTGGCCATTAATGCACTCTTAGCCGTTGCTAGTGTACTTCTCATGTCTGCCCTACGTCCTCCTCTGCGGGTTCTTTTGCTTCCAAGATAACGGAATTCCGTAATTTCATTTACGTCGTGACCACTAATTATGACCTTAGGTGTCACGCTATTTTGATTTCTGTTCCTTCTCATTACTTTAGTTTTTGTGTGATTTTCTCTCAGTCTATATTCTGTACTCCTTGGACTATTCATTCTATACAAAATATCTCATAATTCTTCTTCACTTTACAATTATTGATATGGTGTCTGTTCTTTTCGGTGCACCATTGGTTGACATTAATAGACATATTTTTACGAATTCGAAATATTGAAACATTTCCACCGTTTCAGGGTACTGGACCGGGAATCGAACCCGGATACCCCGCTTCGGGCCAGCGGTAGCTTTAACGTGATTTTTTTATTATTTACTTTTATTTTTTAGGGTATATCGATGGTTTGCGGTCCTTTGTTCATGGTTGGTTCTGGTTTGTTCGTTGAGTATTTGGCCCAGTTTTTTTTATTACAGAGGGCGTTGAATCCTGTGAGCGAGCACGTTGATCCACCACGCCCGGCAACCAATTTGGCTATCCAGGCACGCTTCCCTTCCAACCAAAATTATCAACGTATTACACATTACGATGGTAGTGTCCACATTCCGGTCCAGCACAAATTTTCAACTTCACCGTTGAGTCTTCTTCACTGTCAGTGAGTATAGCGATGCCATCGGCGAATCTTCATGAATCATCGTGAATTTTTGTCCCACGCAGCAACCTTTTATTACTATCATTGTTTCTGCAATGTATATACATAACAGTTGGGGCGAAAGACTGTAGTTTTGTATTGCATCACTTTTAATCAGAACATTTCCTTATCAGTTTCGCAGTCTTACCATTCACGCCTGGTTCTCGTACATACTATATATTAGAAGTCTTTACCTACCTATAAGCTACTCTCAGAATTTCGACCATCTTGTACCATTTTACGTCGTGAAACGCTTTTTCTTGTTCTACAAATCCTATGAACGTCTCTTGATTTTTCTTTAGTCTTGCTGCCATTATCAGTCGCCAGTCTTGTACTGTTTTTCTTTTGCTTTTACTTTTCCAAAAGCGAAACTGATGGTCGGTTCCTTGTTCGGGACATGGGAGACCTAATTTCTAAGGTCATCACTCCCCCGATGCAGAGGGGAAGGAGTGAAGATAGGAAAGGAGGGGAACTGGAAGGAAATGCAGTCCAGGGAGGAAAGAAGGAAGAAAGACTGCATTAGCTCGGGGCTGCATGCTCGTCACACACTCTCTCACGAAAGAACCGTGAGCCCTCTGGGGAGAAAAGCCTAACTGATTGTTATCTAACAGATCATGAGTAAGAAATTTCATTGTCATCTTATAGGTGCTTTACTTCCTTTCTAATACTACGTAATAATCGGTGGTATTCAATATCTCTTTTTCTCGGTATGAATGATTAACAAAGTGCTTCTTGATGGGAAGTCTATTTTTTGTCTTTCATTTTATACCAAATATTTCGAGGATCGGAGCAGTGGTCTTTCCGTTTGCTGTTAGTTGTGCTGTCGTGTACCTCTTTTGCTGGACTCCAGCCAGACGGTGACCTTACTGTTGCTCTCGCGACGCTATTTATAGCTGAGTCCAGATCCAGACGCCCACAACGTCCTTTGATGTTCTTTTTCCGCCGTTCGCTTCAGCGTTAACTATTGCCGATTATCCTGTCCGCTAAACTCCGACTTCCTACTGCATGTTCCGTCGTACAGGCACAGTTGGTTTCATATTTTGACAATTTTTTTATATTTATGTTTCTATTTCCACTCTATTGTTGCATGCCATGCTTGTCTCCATAGTCGTGAATTAACCCAGAAGAGAGATGTGACTGGCACCTTTCAATGACTTGTGTAAACGCTATGCTGTGTGGGCGTTTCATTTGTTTTTGAACTGTACCTTTGAGTCGGAGATTTGGCATCACTCCAGTATTTGCCCAAAGGATGTCGAAAACCACATAAAAACCTCACTCAGGCGGTCAGGTGTAGTAAATCAACAGCGGACTCGGTCCATGTTCGATTCACCTCCCTGCTTCAGAAACCAACCCACTGCTCGGAAATATGTACAAACATGCCGTCAAAACCTATCTGCAAATCAAATTACATCTATTAATTAATAGTCCTAAAACATGCAATAATTTATAGGTTTAATGTCATTAAAATTAACAGGAAATTGTATGAAAAACTTTATTTTTCTACGCTTGTACGCTGTATGTTACACTTCGTGGGGACTTAACAATCTAAATACAAATTTCTCAGTAAACTTGACTCATCATATAGTTAAAATAGCATGGTTCGTTAATTTCGTTAGCTCTTCGTTAAGAAAGGAAGTTGTATTAAGAGCCGCGGTGGAGTAGCCGAGCGGTCTAAAGCGTCACGCTGCGGAGCGCGCGGTTGCTCGCCGTGGAGGTTCGAGTCCTCTCTGGGGCATGGGTGTGTGTGTTTGTCCTTAGGTTAGTTTACCTAGGTTTAAGTAGTTTGTAAGCTACGGACTGATGACCACGCAGTTTCATCCGATAGATTTACAAACATTTGAACATTTTGAATTTGTATTAAGAGACGGAGGAAATCCACAGATATTAATGTTGTAGTGACACTTTCTGCTTCAATAGATGATTATAGTGCGTTCATACTCCATCGCGTGTTTGTCGGAGAATCACGCGATGGAGTATGGACGCACTAGGATTCTGGTAGAGACGTCGACACAAAATTCTTATATAGTAAACATAAACACACTGCAATAAGCTTCCATAGCAAAGATTTCACTTATTCTTCATCTCTACCCCAGTCATTGCAGTATGGGCAACACATTGCTCCCTCGTCAATAAGTTCTTAAATTTCACCTTTCGTCTTATTCCTTCTACTTCAAACTTGAGATACGTTTTTACATAGTTGAGAGATGTTTTATATTTACATAGAAAATCTGTACCCAATATAACATCTATCACCAACCCACTTATCACAAAACATCTGATATTAAATTCGTAGGCACAACATTTAAATTCTAAACTTATCTCATGCCTGATGGGCTTACTCTTACCCCCTGTGGCTTTCTTAATTGTTACGCTATTTACTGGGAATATAGCTAAATGTTTGTTGTTTATTCTGGCCAGAAAACTTTCTGACACAGCTGATATGTTACTTCGCTAATCCAGAAGGGCATTTACTCTTGCTTTTCCAACATCTATCTCAACTATTGGTTGTGCAACAATCTGTTCTTCCCTATCTAACAGATCTTCATGTAACAAGTCATTCTCAATTTCCCTCCCCTTTTCTTCCATATCAATAGTACACAAAGCTTTAGTTCACCATTCAGTTTCGTTGTCCCCATAAAATAATTCCTTAAATACCCTGTATGCTCCTTTTTAACCCTTTTTTTCTTTCAAGTTCCTTTGCTATTTTAAACTTTTCTTTAACCCATAAGTGCGGTAACATTGACTTTAAAATTTTCCCATACCACCGCCAGTCTGTAACAGAAAATTCGCGTTCACTTTTGCCAAACCAATCAACGTTTACTCCTTCTCATAACTCACCATAACTGTCATTAATAAAGCTGTCACTTTCTCTTCCCGTCGCAAATTGATTCCACAAATTATATGTATTTAAATCCTCTGCATGTCTGTCCTTGTCGAACTCAAAACTGATTTCATGAATAGGAAAAGTAACTTTACTAGTTCCTTCATTAACATAATTTTTTTCAGAACATATATCATCTTCCCCAAATAAATCATCGTTCTTTCCAAATACATCACAATCACAAATAATATTATCGACTTCAGCCGGTGCACTTAAAACCTTTTTACATATATCATTTCCCTCCGCCGATTTATCATTGATCACAGAGTTATTAAAATCTAATTCCAAACAATCACAATGTATTACTTCGCTCCTAATTCAGATCTTTACTACACTCGTTATTTGACAATTCAGTTTCACATCTGCATCTGTAACTCACATCAAGTTTTCCTCCAAAATATTATCTGTTTCCCCAATATTAAACTTTCCTTCCTTCGCTACAGACAATGGTTCCTTTAACGTAGCATCAACACTTTCATCCATCACCTTCCATTCACAATTCATAATCCCATCAAGAGCTATTGGATCATCCTCATCAACAGAAATAAAGGCTCAAATTTCTTCCTCAGTAGCATCTATCAAAGTAGCTTCAAATTTACCACATGTCTCACTTACTTAATTTCCATTCAACAACAAGTCACCTATCGTGCCAGATACATAATATAATTCATCACCAGCCGACGTAACCAATGCTACGCCGTTTTTCCTATTAAATTTACTCACATCCGCCGATTTACCACTTAAATTGTTAGCAGCTAGCGTGCCCTTAGCTACGATGCCTTCACAAAATTCACCACTTACATCCGCCGCCTGAAATTCACAAAATTTAGTATACACATAGTTGCATTTATCGCTACTGGTCAATAACTTCTCGGAATTTTCTGCACACTTCATCTCCACCCAATTCAAATTTTGCTGATACCCTTTCTCAGACTTAGAACTATTTAGCATACATTCATTCACTCCATCACGCATTCTCTCTTCACAATATAGTTTTTGTAAGCCCATATCTTCATCTTGATTCAAATCATTACTCAAACCAATTTTCATTTCTGTGACGGTCACGCTGTTTTAAATTAGCAACTTTTACAGATTTATCTATCACAGATATTTCCACAACTTCCTTCTGCCTCCTATCACGTCTATTTCCCACAAAATTATCACAGTACGGTGTCCTACCTATCGCCAATTTGTTTCGCCATCCCCGCACATGGGACGCGGCGTTTCTCAGTTTCCCGACCGCATATCACTACGTTCACTGCCATGATTTCTCTCCTGATAATTTCCACTGCCTTGACCTATATAAAACTTATTCCCTTCATTAGCATTTTTATTGTGTTGATTACGGAAGTTACCGTTATTACTATGGTTCCCATAATTACCATTATTATTATTATGGTTCCAATTCCATTTCCTCTTCCGTTACCGTGATTTCGTTTAAACTTTAATACTCGTTCCAACTTTTCAACAAAATTTAAAAACTCATCAATCGATTGCGTCGGACTATGCACCAAATCCCTTTGCAAATCAGCTGATAATCGCTTCGTTAACATCGTGATTTCCGTCATAACTCCCAGCGACCGATTTTTATGTCCGCGCACAAAAAAATCGCACATTGAACCATTGCCATACTTGAAATTTGAACCGTTAAGAAATTCGTTTTGAACCCGCGTTTGCTTTGCTTCACTCCAGTACTTATTCAGGAAACAAATCTCAAACTTGTCATAGGGATGGAACAAATGATTATTTAAATTAGCCCACGACTGCGCACTACCCTCAAGTTGCCTTTTTATCAATTTAATTTGATCTTGCTCAGTCATCCCCCTAACAAATCCATCCTTACATGCGGCAATAAAATCTGCTGGGTGGTAATTGCCATCATTAGAAAAACACTTATTATTTCCAGCTGAAAACCACGGATTATTTACAAGTGGACTAACATTTGCATTACCTATTTCAGCTCGCACTTCCTCAATTTTTTGCTGTAGCTGCACCTTTTCCTGATCAATTCTCCCACTACATTATTTTATCTCCATTTCACAACCCGCCATCCTATCCGTAAATTATTTACTTCAACTGTAGTTGCCTTTTCAAAATTATCTTGTCATTGCACAATTTTCATTGCATTGCTGTTCAATTCGTACTGTACCTTTTCCATTTTATTGTCTAAATTTATCTCTAATGCACTGACTTTATTATTAACAGAATCAACGTCCTCCCTTATTTTTCCCACTTCTGCCATCACATCGTTTATTTTTAATTCTACGATTCCATCCACTTCTGATTTAAATTTTTCAAACTCAAATTTTACATTTTCAATATTGCTACTCAGTTCTGCCCTCATACTTTCTATGTTCGCTTGAATTTTGTTCAAACCCAAGCCCAAATCCTTCTTTACATTGCCTACTTCTGCTTTTACACTACCCACTTCTGATTTTACATTACACAAATCTGCTTTTAATTCTGATTTTACAAAAAAAAAAAAAAAAAAAAAAAAAAAAAAAAAAAAAAAAAAAAAAAAGTTCAAATGTTTGTATATCTTATGGGACTTAAGTACGGGTTTACCAGTCCGTAAACTTACAAACTACTTATGAACTAACTAAGACTAAAGACGGCACAAATATCCATGCCCGAGGGGGGATTCGAACCACCAACCGTAGTGACCGTGCAGACCGTGACTGGAGCGCCTCAGTCCCCTCGGCCACCGCGGCCGGCTCTCATTTTACATTACCCACTTCTAATTTAAATTACCCACTTCTGACTTTATACCACCCAAACCTTCTTTTAACCCCATTATCCACATGTAAAGTTTGCTTTCCAATGAATTTCCTACCCATCATCTTTATTCTCAGCAGCTGGACTACTAGCCTCACCATAGCACTCCCAATTTACATTTTCTCCCTCAGAACTTGGGCTAGCACATCCGCTAATATTTTCGGAGCCACACACGCTTGGTGACTCCTTAATTACCGGCATTTCGTTAACGTAAGATCCAGCCCCAGACTCACACACATTTACATCATCGACGTTGGTACTTAGTTTTTCCGCCATTGTACCTCTGCCGCTGCCGCCGGTGTATATTGACTGCCTCCTGGAACTGTCGCCGTGTAGTACTCCAAGCCGCTGGCCACTGTTGACTGTGTCTGAGTCCGCGATGTGAAGTTCTGCGCCGCCGTGTTTGTAACGCGCGCACCACGTTCTTCTCCGGTCCGAATACCGAGTCCTATACCTCTCCCATCTTCGTATTATAACAGGCACGAAACTGCTGCTGTACTATAAAGCTCTGAGCCCCCACACAAATCACTCAATACGCATTAGACTTGACTTCTAAATGGGTGTACTGCAAAATTTACAGTGACTATTCGAACAGAATTTTACTAAAACCGCACAAAAAAAATGTTTCTTTGTTTCTCATCCCGGAAAAACCCCATTTGCGACCTTCCTATCGGTACTCACCAATAAGAATTGGGCAATACATAACCATGGGTAGTAAAAGTTCATGGCTTGTTGTGTCTGTTCATAGGGATCAGTTATGTATGTCAGCTTCTATGCCCTAAACAGCTACCCAATCTATTTAAACAAGATCAATAATTAATCTATAGTTTAGCCAGTCTATTAATCTGCATATGATGACGTGAAACTATATTTAACAAACATAAATTAAACCTCTGAATGACCAACAAAATGGATTCTAAGATAAGTGATTCACTCACAAAGTAATTCTTTGTAAATGGAGGTTTATTACTCTTATCGGACATGAAATGTGGAGGTGGTCCTACTTTATACATCAGTAAATGACTGCATATTTCCCCAATTATTGTTCATGAGAGGCACTATAAGTATCACACGCACTCGATAGTAAAAGTTCCAAATTGTCACTCGCAAATTAGTGAAGTCCATCGAACATTATCACTTTTTTCGCCAAAGACTAATTTCTGCAGTCACAGTCCTGTAAATTTTCTAAGTCCATACATGCCTATATCTTCAAATCACAAGTTCGTAACGCGGCTTCAGACCGTCCAGCGTCATACCCTTTCACCCCCACGTCCAAGGTTTGAGTCCCTTCCCAAGCGTTCGAAAGCGTGTTCTCTCTTCTCCCAAAATTGTATCCTTCCGCGCATCCTAACGCCTCATCTTTAAAATATAATTTCCCTTCCAAGATATTATACATTTGAATATCACAGAATTAAATGCTTTGGCCACCACCCTACAAATGTTATTTACATTTAACAAACACATATATATTTAACAATACTAAAAAACGGTTGACACGGAAGCACTTTGCTCAGATAGCTATTAAGCGTGGCATCTCACTGTTCAAATATACTGCCGCCGTCGAAATATAGTTACATGATTAATATTTAATTATTCATGGCTTTTTATACAAATATATTCAGTTCTTGTCCACAAATACTTATAATCGTTTATATATAAATTATCTGCTGCATATCTACTAATTTTAGTCGGCCATGAAATATTTAAGTGGCAGTCTACAACATAAGAAACGAATGTGTGTGTGTGTGTGTGTGTGTGTGTGTGTGTGCGTAATGCGCTTTGCTGGGTTCATGTTTTGTGTTTCTGTGGTGGAATCTATGATCTGACATAAGAATATTATTACCTCAACGAAAACCAGAACAAGAGAGTAAAACAAAGTTTATTGAAAGAATACGGATATAACGTGGTACGTCTTTTAAGATAGGTAGCGTGGTGCAATGCTGCCCATTTGCTTCGTAATCTGTTACTGATAAACACTACATATCAATAATTGTAAATATAAGTCTTATAATATTATTATTATAGTACTGAAATTTGTCTTCTTTTTATTTGTAAGGGATATTGAAATTGTAATTACGGCGTTTGATTCTCACAAGTCTGCTGAATCCATTCATATAATTATATTTGCTGTATGATCATTATCTGACTTTATAGAGCTTTTTAGAATAATGTCTGTGGCTATATTGTATTTCAGTTGCAATCTGGGTTAGCCGCCCTCGCTCAGCCAAGAGCGTTTCCGGTTTCCGAGCACATTAGGGAAACTCTGACTACCTAGGTCTAAACTGTCAGCCGGCCAGCTGGGGAACCCAACATCCTGGCAAAACCCGCCTTTCACATGGAAACAATCAGCTTCCTCCTGTATCTGTAAGGTCACACTTATGTTATTTATTGTTCTTCCGTTATTGCTGGTAATTCTGGGGTCATAACGCCTTTTCAAGAAACCACCAGCGGCGATACCGAATAGCAACACACCTTGTCTGTTGACAGGAAACGTTTGATTGAAAATAAGGTTACGATCCCTAAGGCAGTAGCGCGCAGACAAGGTAAATACATGAAAGAAAAACAGCAGCGTGCAACGTGTATTTACAAATCAAATGCATATTTACCTGTTATCGATCCATATTCAGTTTAACAACATATATTCAACTGATAAGGGTGAATGTCTTTTTGCGAGGAACTAGAAAATCTCATAGATAAATATCAAAGAGTTCATTTTTTCTGACATGTTGTAAACTGGTCATTAGTAAACAGATATCTTTGAAAACCTAATTAAATTTACATTTGTCTGTAGTCTAGGTCTCAATTTCATATAAACGTCGTTGTCAGAATTTATTGGTATTTGTTAAAAGAAGATGGTATTTCCCTAAATTAAAAAACTGACTCATTTATAAGCATACAACAGTACTTTTAAGCACAAGAAAAATAATAATACAATGGTAATGCTGAAACTATGACAAATTGCGTAATTTTTAACTGTGTGCATTGTGACGTCTGTCGTAAAGAAATTATAAGGTGTTTTCTATTTGCATTGCTGGTTAAGTACGTATTATAGCGGTTTCTACATGTGGATGGAAAATACTCAATGGAAACTCTACAAATATTTGCAGCACTCGTTTAATTTCGTAATACAGGAAATGAACAGGACATTCGCTGTTATTACTATGATTTGCATCATTAGCTACGCAGTCCCCATACGTTACATTCTCTAGGTATACGTGGTCAGATTGGTCCTATACGTAAGTCATAGATGTGCCGTCTTTTCGATCATTTACTGTCCCCTGGAAGAACTTTCTTGGTCCGCCTACCATTCTGGAAAGTCTTCACAAATAAATTTTTTTGTTTTATTTTTTCTCCAAGTAGCCTTCATGATGTATGTATCCGCTGCTCGATGAGTAACTCTCAGTTCAGAATGTTTGTAAAATAAAGACCTGCTTCTCAATGACAGAGATTTCGTTTTCAGGCACTCTGATACCTCGGTTTAATTTAGCAAAAGCATTTCTAAATATTCTTATGCTTCATATTGCTAGTTTAGGTTTTGATCTAGTTTTCATCAGTTAGCCTTATTACAAAATGTCATCCATAAGTACTGTAACTTCATTTTTAAGTTTCACACTTTCCTTTCTCTGTGTTTATTGTACATCGGTTTAGTCGTATTACAGTTGACCTTTCAGACCTTTTCTGACTTTATCAAATCCTTACATTCATGGCAGAAGTTTATCTGCGATACAGGCAAACAGTAAAATTAAATCCATCAAATGAAACTAATTTGGGGATGTTCTATTAGCAAATATTCCTTTGTATGCTGCCGACCGCGGTGGCCAAGCGGTCTGCCGCGCGCCAGTCACCTTCTGCACGGCCACTACGGTCGGGGGTTCGAATCCCCCCTCGGGCATGGATATTTGTGCCGTCCTTAGTATTAGCTAGTTCATAAGTAGTGTAAGTTTAGGGACTGATGATCCCGTAGTTAAGTCCCATAAGCTCTACAAACATTTGACCATTTGAACCTTTGTATGCTGAAGTTATAATTGTGAAAACTTCCTCAAGGGACGCTAAGAATAACGTATGGCATATTACCTCAGTAGGATCCCATGGAAATAAAGGTCTTTATTTCGGTATACAAGCGAAGAACGATTCATATTTATCAATCAATTAGAGACCAAGGAGAACTTTGGATTTAGACATAGTTGGGATAAAAAACTAACCCTGGCGGTTTCAAAGAACCCATTCCGCCACTGAGCTTAAGCTATTTAATATCACATTTTTTTTAAACCACTTTTCCTTATCACTTGTCAGATGCTTTGAACGTAGCGCCTTCTCTGTTTCATTCCATTAGTCTAATGATTTCTACAACTGTTTTACTAAGGCGGAAACCCATTAACAAGGCGCCTCTGATGAACGCTTGTCACTTTCTTTCTTTGTGCCAGAGAAACGAATAAACAAACAATCAAACGGAATAATGTTACATCTTTGAAGTGTAGCGATATTGCAGCGTACTAATGTGACGTCTCTTTAGTTTAAGCATTGAAGTATTTTTTATCAACAAGCACGTGTTTGTAAATAGCGTAATAATATTATGAGGTAATTAAAGCAAAGCACAGCCACTGAAAAATCCAAGGGGAGCCTTATTCGAAAACGCTAAGATATTGTTTCATATAATGTCTATAAAAATTAATGCAGGGTTTATTATAGCATCACTTTTCCTTCGATACTTCATTGCAACGGTGTGTGAAACCCACTTATGTGTCTCATGTACGTTCATAAACAATAGTTAGTTGAAAGTGATTTATGGAGTCTTTATTTAGCGTCCGTACTCTAGCTAGGGAGACGTTTTAAATCAATCATTCATTCTTTTTTTTTGTAGATTTCAGTCTGTATAACGGCCGAAGCTGGTGTGAACAAATGAAAGTATGGTTGGCTTCACCACTCGAACCTTAGAGTTAAGTTCTACAACTTAAGAATCTGACGTAATTATCATTTACTTCGAAGCTTGATGCCGATTCCGTAGGTCAGATTTAGTCAGCTACAGTGCTTCGTAGTTTTTCCAGGTCGGAAACAACCACACCAACCTAAAGCAGAATTGAACTTTTTAAACGATTTTCATGACTAATAGTAGAAGAAGCTATTTTCGCATCAACTAAGAAACTTCAATGCAGCAGTACTTTCTTCATGATCATTATTAATTAACCTCTTTGTGTGGGACAACGCTACGACCATAGATAACTTTTAACAGTAGGCAATGCGGCTGAATTTGGTTCGTTTCTACATTCAGGTACAATTTTTTTTTCTTTTAAAATCACAACTATTTTTGTTTCTGAAATGGCTAGTAAAAATGTGGGAAATTGAGAAATGAACGTGACACTGTAAATAAATTACAATTTCATGTTCATTTGTTAATTTTGTATTTTATGTGTCAACACTGGATTGATAAATGTTACAACAACAATGAAAACAAAAAGTATTATGTCATTTTCCACAGTTTATGAAGGACGATCGTACAAATTTTTATCTTCTTCTACGCAGCAATCAGACAAATTCAGAATAATTGTTTGCACGTACATGTATTACGAGCTTACTGCATGTTCGCACTATAGTCAGAACTAGTACTGGAGTAATACAGAGCCATAAATTGTTAGACTGCAAATGTTAGCAAAGCCACAGTTTCCGAGAGGCGAGTGTCAGTAATCGTCGGACTCAGGGGCCATGCTTTCGTGTCTGTAGTCGATAATAATTAATAAAATAAGTAGACAATAAAACGAAGTAGACAATTTTATTTTAACGATTTATTTCACAGTCTGTTTTTGGCTTTAGTTTTTTCGAAATCATCAATAGGTGCCGGTAAATCTAGATTTTTCAGATGCCTTGTTTCGATTCCTATGAGTGCCAAATGTCGGGGGTCAAGCTCGACCCATACTATTACTTAAATACGTTTTGATGGTTTTTAATTAGCTGAATGATCTAGCGACTGTTGCAGAAGAGACAGGTATTTCATAATAATAAAATTGCGATAAACACTTCCATGTCACATTCTAGCATTGCGTGTTTAGTTACAATTTCCTTCCATAAACGGTTAACTGTTGCAATCAATGTGGGTAGGACAAGATGATAAGTATTAATAAACTACAGTAAGAACCAGGACCTATTATATGAGAATATTTACTTTGGAATTGATCACATTTTCGTAATAAAGTTACTTCGTTTAGAGTGAGTGAAACTAATGGTGTTATTAATTTAAATATTTGACAGACTGCACTCTTGCCAGTAAACCGTGTATTTAACTGAGCTATTACTGCGTCTAGTACAGTTTTGAAAATAGTCACTTTAAATATTGTTTCCTGTTTCGAAATCTGTAATCATAAGCTAGGTCATTAACATGTTTTCTGTCTTTGTTTGACCGTTTTCGTAAAAATCTGGGCCTATGTCATTTTTTTCTTGCAATTTTACTGGCTTTGACCTTGAATCATTCGAAATCATTTCTATAAACTTATGTTTTAATATCTGCTAAGTTCTACTTGCCTCATCAAAATCGATATCGCGTTTTTGTAAAATTTTGGAAGCAAAATGATGTCATTAAATATTTCGTGCATAAATTCACAAAGGAATACGAACTCGAACATTTCTTTTTCAAAACTTTCAGTTTCACTACGCTCATTTTTACCGGTACTCTTCAATACTAATTCTCATAATGTGTTGTTTATATAAAACCAAACGAAGTTTTATTGTAGACGCCGTACTAAGTCTACTAGATCATCTAGTCGGATTTAACTTTTAGAGTGGTATCTGATTCGACAATGATTTTCCACGGAGTCCAAACGGTTAACAGTAAAAAATTCTTGAATCAACTAACTTTTTTCGGCCGGCCGGGAACGGCCGCGCTGTCTAAGGCGCAATGCCACGGTTCACGAGGCCAATCCAGCAGGGGGTTCATATGTCACCCCCCTCCCTCCCCCAAAATGGTATGAATGTTGCGACCGTCTTTAGGTTCAGTTAGATGTAGTTCGTCACTAAATTACAATGGGATTTACACAGCAACGTAAGATGTACAGCATAAAAAATAAAACTTTTTCGGACATCGTTCGTGAAGGCTGAGGGGTCCCTGTAACGCTCCGCTTAGTCCTATGGAAGCTACGCCACTGCTTGAAATTAAATGCCGGGGAGAAAATAAAAAACCCACACAGCCATCCAAAGTCAGGTTGTCCATGATTTCCTCAAAATGATATGGTGAATGTCGGTTTGGCTCCTCCAATGAAACTGCGGCCTATTAGCACAACTGCTCTTTAATGAGTTCCATGTGTCAGATTATTAAAACGTGCCTAACTTATTATTGTAACATATAATAAGGTACTGTACTTTCGGTTCCATCCACGGATGGAGTATATATTATAATTTTCTCCTCTTTATAAATTTATATCATTTCACGTTTGACACAGGCCTATAGTAGTAATTGTGTTTGTTTGAATACGTTCAGTGTTTCCTGTTAGTCCATTGTAACATGAATTACGAACACCTGAGCTTATCAAATCAAACACAATGAAATGAGAACCAACAGTATCAATATATTTATTTATATTTTCCCATGTTGGACACGCGATGAGATATTATTCATTTTACTTTGACGAGAAAGCTCACGGAGATAGCAACAACGCATTAATATTTGCTAACAATGAAAATATATCTAAGAATTTTAAAAAATAAGACATAGACTAAGAATCACTCACCGCAACACTGAAACGGTTGACCAAAAATCTTAAATAAGGAAGAAGACCACAGCAGCTGAAAATACGAGACGCGTCCAGAAAGTAAGTTCCGTTTCAATTTATCTCCGCTGCAGCGCTGCGATTGCTGTTTCGCACATGCGCTGTAAACGGTGTGTATCAAGGAGAAGAACGTTCGCCATTTGGAGATCGCTGTCAGTTACGTACGCTTTCTTGTGCTTGTTTGAAATGTCGGCGTTGATTGAAAATCCCGGCGCCTGTGAAATCAGGTCGGTGATTCGAGGAAAGTGAAACCAAGTGAAATTTATGGGCAAATTTGCGATGTTTACGGACCAAATGCAATGAGTGATTCGATGATGAGAAGATGGGCCCGACAGTTCAATGGCGGGCGTAGTGATGTGCACGATGAAGAACGTAGTGGGCGTCCACCTTTGGTTACAGAAGAACTGGTTCACGCTATTGATGACAAGATCCAAGAAAACCGTAGGTTTACAATTAGTGCTCTCGCTATGGATTTCTACCAAATTTCACGATCACTGATGCATGAAATTGTTACTGGTTGAAGACACAGGCGGCCGATTTCTATGAAGAAGGTGTACAAAACCTGTTGCCACGCTATGACAAATGCCTGCAAAATTTCGGCAGTTATGTGGAAAAGTAGTTTACGAGTTGTAGAATTTTGTGCAATAAAAATTTCTTCTGTATCTGTGTACAATTTCATTTTATTACCAAACGGAACTTACTTTCTGAACTCGCCTCGTATTTATAATTTCAACATGAACCTACATTCATCGTTAGATCAGGTACTGGGCATGTCCTTACTTATATTTACGGCTTCCCTCTTATCCTAGTATAAAATACAGTCGATTAAAGTATGTCAAGTAGCAGAGGCATGCTAATAGAGAGTAGGGAATATGACGGCTAGGAGTTCGTCGCAGTTTCGTCACTTTATAGTGCGAAAGAAAATGTATTTATCGTAAGGACAGTGAGAGGTGTTGTGGTGGCTATTTCATTACAGTACATTCAGACATTTTCTTGACATTTGGCTCCACAATCATAACATGTTGTTTAAAGGAAATCATTGTCTTCTTCTAGACGTAAAATCTTTATTCTAATTTGACATCGACTGGCATGTCACATTCAACTTAGCGCCTTGTTATCAATTCCTCAAGGCGGCCTCGTATATTTCAAACGGGCTTGTTATCAGTACCGTGAGATAGGAAAATTTGTCTGAACCGTAAAAAAATTAAAATGTTTGTAGAGGTTGTGGGAGTTAACTACTGGGTCATCAGGCCGTAAACTTAAAAACTACTTATGAACTAGCTTACACTAAAGACGGCACAGACATCCATGCCTGATGGGGGATTCGACCCCCCGACGGGGAACGGCCTCACGCATCGTAGCATAGCGCCTCAATGCTTTCGGCCGCTCCACCGCGGCGAACCGTAAAAGAAAGAAAAGCAAACAGGAAGTCAGCTCCCGAAGAGTCTTGAGCATAGGTAGCAAATTACCAATTTGTTGTTGTTTGCCTGAATTCATGCAAAACGTTATTAATAAACTGCCTGGATTGTAATATCCGGACTCTGCTGCGATTCACAATACGCTTCAAGGAGTATAATATCTTCTTGGACATTTCCGCTCTTTAGCTCTTAAAGGAAGTTGATTCAAATATTAAGTTCGAGGAGAGTTTGTAAACAGTAAGTGTATAAAGCACAAAAGCAAACCTTTCGAGGAAAATACTCAAAGCAGATGCGCAACAAAGCAGATATTTCGATATTGCTGGTTTCCCGGGAGCAAAGTTGTAGAAATGAACACGAAATTTGTCACTTCATGATGGGGAAAAGAATGTAAAATGTTTACAGATGCCTGGCGCTATGTATATTAATATAATTTATTTATTACACTTAGTCACGGAGTCAGCATATAAAACATCGTCGTGCTTAAAGTGTTAATATGTTTGTTGGCGTCGAAGTGTACAAAATCAAAACCTCATAACTTTCAATCCGGCTGATTCATTGACATTTGGAATATGATTTGCCATATTGCGACATTTTTCTCCAGAAATCTAGTCGCAGCAAAGATTGCACGTGTATGAAACCTGTGTAGCACTAAGCTAGTTCACACAAGATGACAGTTATCTTGCCTGCATGCTCTACGGGCAGTAAAGTTTTATTCAAAATGTGGTATTGGCGCCGGTGGTCTACAACAATCTTCTTTTTGATGCAATAATGGCACGCAAGTCATTTTATACTTTTCAATTATTTAAATATAACGAGTGTGTCACATTAAAATGAACTCATACGGTTCAACAAAAGTTAGATATTTTCCTATTTCCAGAGACAACATGACACGTATTTGACGCTACCTTGGTGAAACGAATATGGAAGGCCTAAACTGTTGAGCAGCGGAGGGAACAAACGTGAAGTATAATTCTGGGGCGCCACTGGATACAACATGCATTCAGACTCATACATATTGATATCAATCTGAATAACAACAACTCCATCAGGGAGGCTTTAAAGTCCGATGTACTGTCCCTCCTTTGAGCAACTTTGCATTTCCATGCGTGCACACGTGTGGTGAGTAATCTGCAAGCGTACCGGGAAGAAGGGAACGACGACAGCTCCGCCTGCCAGATTGCCCTTCGAAACATTGTGGATACTGCTTGATTTATAAAATACAAGCGCACGAAATATCGCAATGACTGCGTGGTGATTGTTAAAAACAGGACGCAGAATGTCATTCTAAGCCGACACATACCTTCTGCACGATATAACTTCGGGACTGTCTCAGGAGAGTGTCACAGGACATTAAATTATACAATACATTCAGAAGGGCCATCCGGGAAGTATGTTCGGACTTTTTTTTAGAAATCGCTTCACCTGGGGAATTTTATTACATAGCAGTGATCAGCGCATCTCTTCAGTTTTTTCAACATTATTTCCATTGACATTCAATTTGTCACAATGTTTCAGAGGCTACGAAATTCCTTATCCGTAAAACTCTGCAGCTATAGATTTAATTGAGCTCCTCATGCTCTAAAATTTCAGAATTAGTTAAACGGCGATTCAGCCTCAAAATTAATCATTCACTTCACTTCTGCGTCCGTCACAAGCCTTCTTACCTGTGTTATGGCAGCTGTACGAACTGCCACTGCTACCATTACAATAGGATCGCTGGAGGGAAGACTACGTTCTTTTCGTGAATTTCTGTTGAGGAAATTTAGAGGGCCGGAATTTGAAACTGAGTGTAGTACGAGCATGCTGCCGCCTACTTACATTTTGCATAGTGATCACAAAGACAAGATAAGAGAAATTAGGGCTCGTACGGAGGCATATAGGCATTCATTTTTTCCTCGTTCAATTTGGGAGTGGAATAGGAATGGAAATGCCTAGTAGTGGTACAGTGTACCCTCTGCCACGCACCTTACGGTGGATTGCGGAGTATGTATGTAGAAGTAGATGTAGGACAATCTTAGTTGACGTCTGTGTAGCGTAGACGTCCAGACCTCGTATATGCCTGATATGAGAATGTTTACGTGACTATTGCAATCAGCAGCGTTACACAGCTGATACTGCAAGACCAACTTGGGGGGAAATTCTCCTGAAGGACAATCCCACCACTGGAAGACCACAATTTGACTCTTTTAATACTCTGTCAGTAGACTGTAGGAAACACCTGTGTGTCTCCATGGTATGGAATTTGTATCCTTCATACTCTGATATCATACTGGTCATTATGGCTGAGCGAGCGAGGTGGCGTAGTGGTAACACACTAGACACGCATTCGGGAGGACGCTGGTTCAGATCCGCCAAATCCAATTTAGGTTTTCTGTAGTTTTCCTAAATCACTCTAGGCAAAATTCGAAATGGTTCCTTTGAGAGGGCATGTGTGATTTTCTTCCCAGTTCCTACCCAAACAATCGAAGTGTGAGCTCCGCCTCGAATGACAACGATGTCGATGGGGCGTAAAGCCATAGTCATCCTTCCTAACGTCTGTAAACAGTTCCTATTAAAGACTACACACGGATGATGCTCAGGTAGCTATGTCACTATGCTGTCTGTTTGCGGACGACGTTGAGACCATAATAAGTACGACTACTCTCCTCCAGGTGGCATTTGTCATTATTAGATAATATGTCTACGTCGTCTTCTCCAGGTGTATTATACTGTTTCATATGTGTTAGAATATAACAATAGTAATTCCAGGAATGTTTTCGGGGTTGATGCTATGTAATAAAAGGAGTATTAGTACACCATTGCAGAACATCCATAGAATACTAAGATGTATGCGTGAGGAACTATTTAAAGTCGAACGATCATATGCCAAACAAAGATTCTTGAAATGACTGTTAAGAAATGTAATCCGTCAACAAAGGCCGTAGCATGCAAAACGTGCGACTAATACTTAAAAACGGTCCATCAGTCTGAGATATGATTGACAGAAGAAGTAGAGCAGATCCGAAGAAGAGCATCAAGTGTATATATATATATATATATATATATATATATGTCAGCGCGAAACTGTCAAGGAAATGGTCAACCAACTCTAATAGCTGACGCTGCGACAGAGGCGTTCTGTATTACGGTGTGTTCAACTGTTAGAATTCCCTAGAAGAATCAACTTCCATAAAACACTCCTGGCCATTAAAATTTCTACACCAAGAAGATGACGTGCTACAGACGCGAAATTTAACCGACAGGAAGAAGATGCAAATGATTAGCTTTTCAGAGCATTCACACAAGGATGGCGCCGGTGGTGACACCTTCAACGTGCTGACATGAGGAAAGTTTCCAACCGACTTCTCGTACACAAACAGCAGTTGACCGGCGTTGCCTGGTGAAACGTTGTTGTGATGCCTCGTGCAAGGAGGAGAAATGCTTACCATCACGTTTCCGACTTCGATAAAGGTCGGATAGTAGCCTATCGCGATTGAGGTTTATCGTATCGTGACATTGCTGCTCGCGTTGGTCGCAATCCAATGACTGTTAGCAAAATATGGAATCCGTGGATTCAGGAGGGCAATACGGAACGCCGTGCTGGATCTCAACGGCCTCGTATAACTAGCAGTCGAGATTACAGGCATCTTATCCGCATGGCTGTAACGGATCGTGCAGCCACGTCTCGATCCCTGAGTCAACAGATAGAGACAACAACCATCTGCACGTACAGTTCGACGACGACGACGACGACGACGTTTGCAGCAGCATGGACTATCATCTCGGAGACCATGGCTGCGGTTACCCTTGACGCTGCATCACAGACAGAAGCGCCTGCGTTGGTGTACGCAACAACGAACCTGGGTGCACGAATGGCAATCGTCATTTTTTCGGATGAATCCAGGTTCTGCTTACAGCATCATGATGGTCGCATCCGTGTTTGGCGACGTCGCGGTGAACGCACATTTGAAGCGTGTATTCGTCATCGCCATACTGGCGTATCACCTGGCGTGATGGTATGGGTTGCCATTGGTTACACGTCTCGGTCACCTCTCGTTCGCAACAACGGCACTTTGAACAGTGGCCATTATATTTCTGATGCGTTACGACCCGTGGCTCTACCCTTCATTCGATCCCTGCGAAACCGTACATTTTAGCTGGATAATCCACAACCGCATATTGCAGGTCCTGTACGGGCCTTTCTGGATACGGAAAATGTTCGACTGTTGCCCTGGCCAGCACATTCTCCAGATCTCTCACCAATTTAAAACGTCTGGTCAATGGTAGCCGAGCAACTGGCTCGTCACAAGACGCCAGTCACTACTCTTGATGAACTGTGGTATCGTGTTGAAGATGCATGGGCATCTGTACCTGTAGACGCCATCCAAGCTCTGTTGCCGGCCGCGGTGGCCGAGGGGACTAAGGCGCTCCAGTCACGGTCCGCATGGCCACTACGGTCGGGGGTTCGAATCCCCCCTCGGGCATGGATATTTGTGCCGTCCTAGTTCGTAAGTAGTTCATAAGTAGTTTGTAAGTTTAGGGACTGATGACCCCGTAGTTAAGTCCCATAGACTATACAAACATTTGAATTTTTGAACAAGCTATGTTTCACCTAATGCCCAGGCGTATCAAGGCCGTTATTACGGCCAGAGGTGGTTGTTCTGGGTACTGATTTCTCAGGATCTATGCACTCAAACTGCATGAAAATGTAATCACGTATCAGTTCTAGTATAATATGTTTGTATAATGTATACCCGTTTATCATTTGCATTTCTTCTTGGTGTAGCAATTTTAATGGTCAGAAGTGTACTTCCTGCCAGCACAATCCTGAAATTCTAACCAGTTGTACATTATTACGCACATGATGTGCAATATTTTAATTCACTTGTATATTCATTAGTTGGGCAACTGTCCCATAAAATGAAGAGTAAACGCAATTAGAAACCCTACAATTTACCGACAGAAGCTTACGGTACTGAGGCGCATTAATGGTTCTGGGCAGCTGTAATATCCCTAACATCCTGCCCAGACTTCGTACAGTTCTACGTGTATATCCTTTAAGCCACCTTAGTGTGTCTGGCGACGCGTTCGTTTCCTTATCAACATGCATTTCTCGATTCCCGTTTCATATGCGAATAATGCATAGAAAGAACCATAACTTACGTATGGGCTCTAATTCTTCTGATTTGACAGCCGTGACAATGTAGCAGAATGTGTGCAGAAAGAATAAAATGCTGACTGACGTCTCGTGACTGAAAGATTCCGAAATTTTTACAGTGTAACTCTATGATACATTACGCCTGTCCTTAAGTGTCTGACATTGTGACTCACATGTGCGTTCCCTTAATTCTCTCAGGCTTATTAACCACACCATTCATACGCAACACACCTCTTTTCCTAGAAGTAGTTTTAAGCGTTCATTCCATTTTATGGTACTGCAGGTGGTTAGTAATTGATATCTGAAAGCTGTAGCAGTTACTGCTGATTTACGGCCAGTAGCGTAAGCGAGCAGAGTTGATTCATTAAAGCGCTGTATGGTGTACGAGTATTTATTACGTTTACGGCCAGTTCGCAGACTGTATATGGCCACATCTACATCCACACTCAACATGACACATTCTTCTAATCCAGTTGCGTATGATACGTTGCTGGTACAGGGGTTGTTACATAATGACATAGAGGAAGGCGGAAGTGAAAGTCTAAGCAGACTGAATGAAGAAATGGGTACGCATCATCATAGACATACAGTACCTCAGTAATGCACTTGACTGTGGAAGAGATAAGAATGGCTATATGTCTTTGTAAGAAAAGGAAAGTTCCTCGGCCAAACTGCATAAAAACCGAACTACTTCAAGCACTGGAGAATGTGTCTGCTTCTTCTTGATGAGCGTATTTAACAAATGCTTGCTGCAAGAGAGAATGGCAAACTGCTGGAAGTTAGCGAAGTGTGTCAGCCTTTATATAGAGGATGAGAAGGATATTCTCTTGATCCATATACCTCTCACAAAACTTAGCAAAACGTTGATTTGCGAAAGACTAACGGAGCAACGAAAACTGAGGAGTAGCCCATTATGGCCATCAGAGAAGGCAATCCACGGTAGATGCCCTTCATTAAACATTGGAAAACGTAGTTTGGTAAACGCTTCACACATAGACGCCTGAGGCGGCCGCGGTGGCCGAGGGGACTAAGGAGCTTCAGTCACGGTCTGCACGGCCACTACGGTCGGGGGTTCGAATCCCCCCTCGGGCATGGATATTTGTGCCGTCCATAGTTGTAGCTAGTTCATAAGTAGTTTGTAAGTTTAGGGACTGATGACCCCGTAGTTAAGTCCCATAAGCTCTACAAACATTTGAACATAGACGCCTGTTAACCTACAAAACAGAACGATGATATTTTAGGACTTCCTTGGTTGATTTGAAAATGGACTAAAATGTTCTAAGCGAGTATTAAGAAAATTTCTGTTCAAATTCGATTGGTAATCATAGAAAATTTATTAGGCAAGTGTTGTATGATCACTGTACAAGTGAACTGGATTTAGTACTGTCGGAACTGAGATGGTCAGATTCTCGCTTCGGTGGGGAGAATTTCTGTGGCACTAGTCTAGATGGTCCTACTTAGTAGCCTCCCTGCACGATAATGAACAAGGTACAAAAATTTTAAATCTGACTGTGCCTATGAGACCATAGAGCAGATCAAGACTTGGAAAATACAAAGTAGAATATGTGACCAGAATCCTAAGAGGCGTGGTAGAAAAAACAGACATCTAGCCTCCGTGTGCTTTTACCTAGTTTTAAGTTAACGAAAATTCTCATTCATAGCAGCTTCTTACCAAAGAAGAGCCGAAGCTTTGAGACTGCGCAGCAATATATAACCGCAGAACACCAAGTAGATTTCGGGGTGAACAGTGGGTACAACGCCAAGATAAGCATGACCAGTACATTGCGGACAAAATTTGAATCCACGGGAAACGATATAAGCAGGAATAAATTCGGATAGTTTCTTACAGCAGGTGCACAGCCAGAATTACAGAATTGGTGCTATATCAAACGCAAACTTCATGACATAGAGCACGGATACAGTTACCGGTTCAACAAGGTTCATATTTAATTTGTATCACGAGGGAGAGCATAAATTACAACACAAGACCATGAGCCACGATGTTCTCTTTGACCCGTTAGATGCTGTATGACGTACCAACTGTAACTCGCAACAACCACAATGATAAGAACTAACGAATGAAAATCGCAAGGGACCCTAAAAGTTTAAATCATGGTTGATATTTAAAATATGATGACGTCAAATGGTGTATTTCTTAAGTATGCCAAAATTTGCATACAGCACAATTGTTCCTTTTGATGCTTTTGTGTATCAGCGCTGTCCAAATATCTCCTCGTGGTGACACCCTTCGAAAACATACATTTTCAAGATACACCCTTTCAAAGATATGAATAAAAGAGATTCTATTGTAGCAAATGGCATTTCTAAGAAATATTAATCTTTATATTTATATTTCATTTCAAAATACATCATAATTACTCATTAAACATTTTTTCACGGATACAAAACTTTTGATAATTTCCAGGATTCCGTGACTCACATGAGCTTGACAGGCATTACAAATGTCCTGGGTCATTACGTGTATCGCAATCCCACCCATACAGATCTTTATTTGCAGGTGTCCAGCTGGCACCATCCTTCGCAAACTATGAGTGTTCTGAAAACCTTGGTTCACAGGGCTCAAGTAGTGTCTGACCCTGACAGCCTACAGGATGAACTCCTTCACCTGGAGGCAGTTTTCAAGAAAAATGGCTGTTCGCAACATCAGATTAAGAAAGCCTTGCAAATAGAAACACCAGCAAAATCACTGCAGAAAGATGAAGAGGAAAGGGAAGTGAAATTTACAGCCTTTCTCCCATACGTAGATAATGTTCCTTCAAAAATATCCAGAATCATGAATAAACATAAAGAGAGTGTGATCTTCCGCCTACCAGCTAACACTTCAGCTCTTTTGGGAGTCTTCAAAGTTGATCTGTTATTGTGAAAAGTGGGGGTTTATGAAAACCCTTGTGAGTGTGGCAAACGTTACATAGGTCAAACCACGCGCACTGTACAAGAACGATGCATTGAACAACAGCGGTATACACGCCTTCTTCAGTCCATTTTTCTGCAGTAGCCGAACATTGCATTTCTACTGGCCATTCCATGGATTACAAAGAAGTAAAGATTTTAACCACAGCTTCTACTTTTTGGGAAGCTGTACACATTCAATTGGCGGACAACCTATTAAATCGTGACGAAGGATTTCATCTTGACAATGCATGGAAGCCACTTATATCACGCTTTCGTTCGAAAAGAATGATTAATTATTCATTTGTAAGCTCTGTGGATACGTAATAGCTTTGTTTATGTTTGCACTCACAGGTTTATCTTTAAAGTATATATTCATCTATGACTAGCGCAGCAGTTACGAATGTGATATCTTCGAGCATGCGCACTCTAATCCTCAGTAACTTTGCATCACGTGATTTACCGTATAAATAGGCACGCGCAGACGCCGAGAACTCAGTCTTGGACTCGCCTTGAAGATGGCTGTAAGGTTTGCAGCCGAAATATAGGACGAAGATTTGTCGCTGTCCCGGGCGCATTCCCGAAAGATGATGGAACAATATAACAGATATTCTGTACCCAAAGTGTCTTGCAGTCTTTATATAATTAATAAATAACATTATCATGCGTGTGTAATGATAAGACTGCTTGATTTTTATAGAATTCCTTTTAACATGCCGATTTCGAGCACATGCTCGTCGTCAGCGACCCTGTAAAGTTACATACCTGCTCCCTTATCATAGAGATTATAACATATATTTTGTATTATTTTTATGTCTCTTCTACAGGCCTGATAATGATGAGGAATACTCGAAAGCGGTGAGGTAAATTTACATAAAATGGGAGAAGTCTTGTCATTAGGCACGTGGTATTACGTCATTTATTAATGATACAAGAGAAACATACAAAGTTACTGAGGACAACCTGGAGTTATATGGTATATTTTTGTGCTACGGTTGATGAGAATGCTTATCCGTTTTCGGTATGTAAAAACGGAGTTATTACAACTTGAATCTTACTAGCGATCACAAACGAAATAAGAGCCAGAGATGGAATGTCACAGTTAAGCAGAGATACAGATTATTTTGCGACCGTTAGTTCAGGAAGAAGCGGACACGTGTAACGTACATGAAATTTACGTCAATGGAATCAGACAGGCGTTAAATATCGGATGTAACGTTGTTATCGCGTAGTTCGCTGCTGCATCATCGATAACAGAGCTACAGTAAATGGCACTCAGCTGAACTGACAGTTCCGAAATTAGGTAATCATTTCGTAATCGATTTAACGCCCTTTTTCGTTTTCCCGTTAGAACAACTCAAATACGCGCCATTCATAAAGCCTTTTCCAAAACTTTACAAACCATACGGGTCTCGATAAGAACAACACTCGTACAGTGTTTGTTAAACTGCTACACTTTCTCTAAATATGTCAGTATCATCAGTTACTTATAACTGGTAGGATGAATGATTAACGATAACTTCGTCTATTAGTCTAACTAGCCAGAGTGCCTGTCCACATAGTGTATGATGCTCCTTCCTCTTCCCACCATCAGATCATTTCATAAAAAAATTATTTCATTATAACCAATGTAGTATCTTCTTATTGTAAGTTTAAAATATGATGCGTGTTACAAAAATTTAATTGACGTTTAGAGCAATGTTACTTCAATGACGTTCAACCATAATTATTATCTAAGGAAATATATTTTTACGCCAGTCTAAATTATGAAATATATTTACGATATTTTGCATTTAATTTGTTAAGGAGCAGAACCACCAACACGAACCACAAACATTGTCGGAGTGGAGTAGCTAGCATCCCTCAGCAGGTATCCGTACCGTAGGTGCAACTATAGTGGCTGGAATCTGTCAGAGATTGTAAATTTGGAGAATCTTTTAACAATGGTGATTTAAATGCTCTCTTTCAAATTCTGAAGGTAGCAGGAGTAAAATATGGGGAACGAAAATTATTATAAAATCGTACAGACCACAAATAGCAGTAATATAGTCGAAAGGGACGCAGTTGTTGGGAAGAGAGTAAGAGAGAATTGTAGCTTTCCCCATATATTGTTCCATTTACACAATTAACAAGCTGTGAAGGATAGCAAAACAAATTTGAAAAGAGAATTAAAGTTCGGGGAGAAGAAATAAAACTTTACTGTTTGTCAGTTGTGTAGGCGACAACAAAGGACCTGGAAGAGCATTTGAAAGGAGTGGACAGTTTTTGGAAATGATGTTATAAAGTGATTATTAACAAAAGGGTAATTTAACGTAGATGAATGAAATCATTTGATTCTTAGCCATTTAGATTAGAAAACGGTACAATAAAAAATAATTTAAATATCGTCTTGATCACGGAAATAAATAAATTGGATGGAGAATTTTTTCAGTTAATTTTATTAGTTATTTACCAAAGATCGATGATTCTCCATAAATATTTGCAAAAACGGGACAATAAAAGTAGTTGTGAGTTTTGTTACTTTAGCAGTAAACTGACTTCTGATGGCTAGAGTGGAGCAGATGTAAACTTCACAATGGTAGAAAGAAAAAACTGTTTGATATCACGTATTAATGTGAAATCAATATTTTCTGAAGGCATTTCTCATGATTATAGCCTAGTATGGACGATAAGCAATTCAGACAAGAAGAGGATAGAAGCATCTGAAATATGTTACAGAAGAATGCTGAATATTACACAGCTATATCACATTATGGAAGTACGGAAAAGAATTTTGGAGAAGTTAAAATTCAAAATTGTGACCTAACTTCACTAAAACGTGCTCTCCAATTTTTACCCTTCACAGTTGCCCCCAATACTAAACTAACGATTCTGTCTCTGGCAAAACATGCCACAATGTACTGCCGGCAGCGGTGGAAGAGGTGAATGCGGCGCGACAGTTACGGTCTACACGGCCACTACGGTCGGGGGTTCGAATCCCCCCTCGGGCATGGATATTTGTGACGTCCTTAGTGTTAGCTAGTTGATAAGTAGTTTGTAAGTTTAGGGTCTGATGACCCCGTAGTTAAGTCCCATAAGCAATACAAACATTTGAACATTTGAATTTGAGAAATTTACTTTCTCCTCAATTCTGTTCAGTACCTCCTCATTGGTTGCGTGGTCTACTCACCTAATCCTCAGCATTATTCTGTAGCACCACATTTCAAAAGTGTTTTGCAGTCATGACTCATTAAACTGGTAGTTCAGTAAATACAAGCATGTTCCACATGTTCATGCGTATTTTAGGTCTAGTATTAATCACGAGCGTCTGATATGTCGTGAACATCTTTACTTTTCTGTTTCATTATTCTCTGACGGGATTTGTCAGGTAAATGACTGGAATGAGAGTACTCAGCTTTGTTAATTATTTTATAAATGATTTGATACTGTTTTCACCTACCATGTTTTGTTCACTATTCGATTGTACACTTTCAGCCTTAGGCTACTTTCAGAATTTGTATTGATAGCCCTACAAAAGGTAAGACGCCCGAGTTTTATGCTATCGTTAAGATAAGTAATTTAGATCATAATAAAACTTATTATCACGCCGATAGGTAATTAAATATACTTATTAATGTGTTCTTCAGACTTACCATTTAAGTTTTCTCTAGGTATTTCTCCAGCAAACATGAAAAGCACTGTTATAGCCGTAATTTTATTTCCATTTTGGCATAGTAACTTTAAATAATCTCATTTAATTGTTATTTACCCTTCTAAAAGTAAAGTTCAGCGTATCCATTGATATTTTTACCTCTTATTCAATAAATGTAGCGTAAATTTTAATTTGCTTACTGTGGAAACTTTGCCTATTTTTGTTTAGATGCAGTGATTTTAGGCCTAATTTTTCGTGTGTACAGATTTTACACTGTAACAAAATTTTAAGTGCATTTACGTTACTTTATTAACATAATATACATATGTTTGTGTGTTGAATAACTTAAATGTATCCCTTGATCTTCATTTTCAGATAAAGCTCGTAAGCAAGTTTGGTCCGATAGATATACAAACATTTGAACAGTTTTATATATACAGGGTGTTTCACTAAGTGTGTTTGCCTCTGTAACTTATAAAATAATAGGTGACGGGAAATTTTAATGCGGTAGGTCAACACAAGAAATGTTAAGTCCCATAGACTATACAAACATTTGAACATTTTGATTCACCCTATATATTAGTAACATTACAAAAAATAAAATAAAAAATAAAATTAATGTCTTGTAATATCAAGTAAACGCACCATTTATTAAATTGACACGTTGCACATCTACAAAATGTAGTCATGAGACATGTAAGAATGATATTATTCTCTAATCAAGTATGTGAACTGAGATGTTACATATTGAATGTATTAGTACCTAATCTGAAGGACAATTCTTATTCTAAGTTGTATATAAGGCAGAGTATGACTTATTTTGTAGTCATTTATTTTATTGCACGTCACCTACATATAATTAATTGAAAACATTAGTATTTCTCTGTTGTTTTTTTAATGGGCGTGTTATTTGTGAGCCCTTGGTACAAAGTTCTTACATATGAAAGCAACGTTTTTTATGTTCTTATGCTAGGAAGGTTATAATCATGTGGTGGATTTTTTATCTGTCTACTTGTGTATATTTTAAGTTTTCGTTAATCATTGGTGTAATTATGACTATTGTGGATATGTAAACTGTCCGACGCACTGGATGTTTTTAGAAAGCTACGCCATATTTTTCCTTGATACTGATGGAGAGTGATTATCCATTAATTTTCAGGGTGTGGGACGTAGTTTCGTTGACAGTTTATACACAACGTCAATCAGCCGCAGTAAATTAATTAATTATTTCATACGCTACTGGTTAATAGTTGTAACATACGTATTGACATCATAACTTTAACGCGATGTCAGATAGATACAGTGCCATAATCAATCTCAAAACGTTGTGAAATATTGGTTGATAGACACGGTATGAACAGCGTAAAATAAAACCACAGCTTACTTTCAGAGTTTCGATAATGAGTTTCCTAATACTTCAACTCAAATGAATAAGAGCTCACAGCACCGTCACGAATATCTTAAGACACAATTTGAAAAATTCTGGAACTTAACATTTATAGAACCATTATACCCTGCTTATGAAGTATTGCAATTTTCTTTGCAATGGAAAAGTACCTCTCAAGATATATGATACCAGATTTGACAGTTCTAGGGAAGGCACACAAAACTTAGAAAACTTACTTTAGAAAAGTAATAATAACACATTTATTTTTATTAAAAATTCGTTCAGTTGTGATTTTCGCTACAAATACGCGTGGCTGTTACAGGGCATTGGGATAAATTCAGTGGCGAAGTTGGAAATTTGAGCTGGCCAGGGATTCGAGTCCCGATTTCTTTAATTTTTTTTTAATTAGGGCCTTTTTCCTTTCCTACAAACCCTCCTCTCGCTCGTCGTAAGGGCGCCTTAATTGGCGCTTGCCAGTTGCTTTTATTCGGATATTTCCTTACGGATTTTGTCCAGAGGAGACGTCGTTTGCAGTACAAATGTAAAATCTACAAAACTTGAAAACTCTATATTGTAATTCTTCTTAAAAATAAGTAGTCGAAAAAATGCACTTTTCTCGCCCTCTAGAAAGGAAAGGAAATGCCTACTAGTGGTACAGTGTACCCTCCGCCGCGCAACTTACCGTGGATTGCGGAGTATATATGTAGATGTAGATGAACATGATACAGCCGCGGCGGAGCGGCCGAGTGCATTGAAGAGCTATGCTACGATGCGCAAAGCCGTTCCCTGTTGGGGGTTCGAATCCCCCCTCGGGCATGGATGTTTGTGTCGTCTTTAGTATAAGGTAGTTCATAAGCAGTTCGCAAGCTTAGGGACTGATGACGCCGCAGTTAAGTCCCTTAAGCTTAACAAACATTTGAACATTTTGATGATACAACACACACTTACAGGTTCTTACTGAAAGAGCAAAGCGTAAAAGCAATTAAATTTGTTACTGGTGTTTAACATAGTAATGTACATAAGAGCGCCATCCCGTCGGAAGAAATATAAATGGTAAATGCACACCAGACATATGGGGGTAGGTGCAAGCTGAATTCGAAGTCCCGACTTCTGTTTTACGGATACTTCTTTTCTAGCACTTTTCTATTTTTCTTCGTTATATTGGCTCATGATTCCTAAACAAGCACTCAAATTAAAATTATCTTCTCATACCCGTATCCAAGAAGCTGACACAGTATTATCGGTGTCTTGGCTATTGTGTATTTGAATAGTGATGTGATCTTGGAGCCACGGTGGAGTAGCCGTGCGGTCTAAGGCGCCTCGCTGCGGAGCGCTCGGTTGCTCCCCGTCGGAGGTTCGAGACCTCCCTGGCACATGGGTGTATGTGTTGTCCTTAGGTTAGTTTACCTTAGTTTAAGTAGTTTGTAAGCTACGGACTGATGACCACGCAGTTTGGTCCTATATATTTACAAACATTTGAACATTCGATCTTGGAGGAACTTCCAAAATTCAAGCAAGCTCTTATCTGGATCGTGAAACAGATAAGAGATCTATAGTCCTTTGATCCAAATCACTGGATAATTGTTCGGGCGTGGGGGAAAAGGTCTCGTCCGGAAACAGAACTGACAGCGGTTCAATAGCATGGTGACCTGTACAATGAAGAAAAGCAACTATTTTCTTTATCAACATTCACACGTCAGCAGAAGTTCCACACATCAGGCTATGTTGATCAGTGCTTAACACGTGACACTGAAAGAAATGTGAAGAATTTGTCATATTAACAGCACGTAGCCGAAATCACGTCATGCAATTTTTCTTTCACAACCAGATACCAGGTAGCATAAACGTCTGTATCGAGGAGGGCATGATGCACAGAACGCCATACCACGAACCATATGTGATTGTAGGATTGGCATCATATTAGGAGAGAATTACAGTGTTTCGAAAAAGTGATCCTTTGCTTTTTTTGCGTAGTGAGATGTAAAATTGCAGATCGTAGAAATAATATGTCTTCTCAGGCCTACAAGACGAATCGTGAATTAAGATAAAATTAAAACTGGTTTTTTATATTACAGTGTTTGTATGAGAGTTTACTTATTTAGTATAATGTGGGATACATATGTATTTAGTAACATTTATTTGGATTCCGAGATAATACATGACCCCTCCCAAAGACTAGTAACTAGTTCAAAAGCGTCAGCCTAGGTCGTGATGTTGCACTGAATCGCATGTTCTGTGCTATTGTTCCTCAAACTGTTCGTGGACTTTTGAGTCTAAGAACCACAGACCACCACGGTTTTGAGTTCCTGTTCGTATGACAGAGATGTAAGTGACAGCGTCTCTTTAAAACAAGTCTGTAGTGATTTGTATACGACCTACAGCAATCAGTACAGCTAAATGCGTCTGGTAAGAACAAATGTGTTTTCTTTTAGGTTGTGAGACTCTGATTAAATATTCTTCGAAGCCATTAACAATTGGAATACTGTACGGCTACTGGCTCTGATCGGACCTGAAGTTCCCGTAAGATTCAAGATGTCGGCGACGATAAACTGAAGAATATTATATTGTGCAGAAGTTGTACAGAAATTAAAGAAAAATGCAAGATTCTGCTGGTGTAAAAGATGAAAAAAGGGTATTATTGCCATATTATGATATTTAGATTAATGTTTATAGAAAAAATACGCTCAATTAATACGAAGAAATCAGCCACAGTACTGTATTTTCACGTTACACAGATACAAAAAAGTTGCTTGTGATGAAAAAATAGCATCCATTAAAATGAAATAACAATAGTGAAGCATTTTTTACCTAAAACTGAATGCTGAGTTGCCGTATATATTTCAACATATTCAAAAGTGAGAGAATTTTTGCTCTGTATTAAACAGTATAAAGTTATATTATAGCATTTCCATATCGAAAATATATGTAGCTTAATCTTAATTGGTTTCACATTCAAAAACATTGGGTCACTAATCCTCCATATTCTATGTATTGGGTTACTAAACCACATTACATAAAATAACATAACACACACACACGCACACACACACAAATTTTTTAATGAATATTTCAGTTCTTAAATACGTCAATTTTAATCGCATTTACGCTTTGCTCTTTCAGCAAAAGCCTGTGCTTATTGTATCATTTTATGCAGATTTATGCCGTATTTTTCAACCATTCTTACAATTTGTGTGATTAATAGTCAGACTCCTATTAAAAGACACTTGCTAATGTAATAAAAAATATAATTGATATAATGTATATTTTAAAAATATTTGTCACAATTTACATCAGTCTAGAACCACACATAATGTAATACTTCCACATACACACAAAATTATATTTAACGTTCTCTTATATAGTACAAAAAATTTTGTATTTTCATACGTACGTAATGAAATCAGACGTCATGTTACATATGGTAGTGACATCAATATGGAAGAATGGTACGTTTATCACCTAGCTTTTGCCCGATAACGTTAGAAAAACAAAGATAATGGCATGGACAGCATTCATGCATAAACAGCAGGCCGGAAATTGATATAATGGGAAGATAACACACTGTACAGAACGAAGATATTGAGTGTAAGTATGTATTGTAACTTGTATATTAACAGTAGGTTACTGTTAATTCAACTTTTGAGAATTCACCTACGACCCACACAACAATTATCAATTTTACATCTTCCTGAGCCGGAAAAAATACATGTAGTCCTACCTATGAATACTAGTGTATATGCACTAAAATGTACTACATTAAATATAGTAAAGAAGAAACACATAAAACTAGCGACACCCAGACAAAAGGAACTGCATCCATTGCAAAAACGAAATTTTAAAAAAGTATTATTTTTACCGACAGTTTAGTTGGTATTGAACTAATAAGACTGAATATAGTATTGAATTAGCCAACATCAGTAGAGATGGCTATTTTAGGCACATGAAAGACTTTCACTGCGGATTTACCCTAAAGGATAACGGTATAGGTATGTATACGTTGTTTGTTACTTCAAGTGGCCCTGTAAATAAAATAACCAAAGTACCCCTTTCATATAAAAACACCGCGGTGGAGTAGCCGAGCGGTCCAAGGCGCCTCGCGGCGGAGCGCGCGGTTGCTCGGAGGTTCGAGTCCTCCCTGGGGCATGGGTGTGTGTGTGTGTGTTGTCATAAGGTTACGGACTGATAACCACGCAGTTTGGTCCGATAGATATACAAACATTTGAACAGTTTTATATATACAGGGTGTTTCACTAAGTGTGTTTGCCTCTGTAACTTATAAAATAATAGGCGACGGGAAATTTTAATGCGGTCCTTTAGATATCCCCACAAAAAGAAATCCACTGGTGTTAAATCGGGCGACCTTGCGGGCTATGAATGAGGACCATGGCGCCCCAACCATCTTCCTGAAAACCTGTTGTTTAGTTCTTCCACAACAGCACACGCAGAATGGGCTGGGTGACCATCGTGCTGCATCCACATATGGACTCTCGTGTGTAGACACACATGTTCAAGGAGACCACCCAAACTGTCGGCTATAAAAGCGCGATATAACTCACCTGTCAGTGTACCTGGGAAGTAGTGTGGACCGATGATTTCATCCCCAAGGATTCCACACCACACGTTAACAGACCACCTACGTTGACGGTCGACAGGTCGTACCCACCGAGGATTGTCTGCGGCCCAGTAGTGCATGTTATGGCGATTCACTGCACCATAATTTGTGAACGTGGACTCATCAGAGAACATAAGACTTTGTAAAGACTCCAGCGTGAAATTACGCATGGCCCACTCACAGGATGTCACTCTTGCACGGAAATGGTTCCCATTCAGCTCCTGGGTCAGTGACAGGCAGTACGGGTGAAACCCGTGGCCGTGTACTATACGCCACACAGATGTGAGACTCACACCAGCGACTGCAGCAACGGCTCGTAAGCTGACATGAGGGTCGTGGTGTAGTGCAGCTAAAAAAACACCTCCATCTACTCACTTCTTGCAGGTCTTCGTCTGTTACTGCGGCGCATTACCAAGCTGCCTGTTTCCCGAAGTCGTTGTTCAGCACGTAAGAACGTAATGGCTGCCGGGGCTCTTCGCCTAGGATATCTCACGACATACGCCGCGGTTGCTTCAGTGGCATCGTGTCGGCACTTGCCGAGCATCAGCAACATGTCAACGTACTCACTGTTCGTGTATGCCATCGTCATCCGATGTCAGTAACTGTGGTATATTGAGCCCCGGTTGTTTGTGTGGCTCCAAATATCGGGTATACGGCCGTGTGCGGCGACAGTCTAACAGCGCATCGAGGAAGCTTTTCGCTCCGTGACACCGGCGACGTTACAACTCGGCCGCACCACATTTAGAAGGGGCATTGCATTATGCCCAGCGTTTGTGGTATCTGCCCCTGAAACTTTGAAGGGTTGTAGCTCCCAAACTAACAGTGATAGGAATGTAGTTTAAATTGATTTGGACACAGTTGGTTTCAACGAATCCAATACACGATAGAAAAAACTATTGTTCCATTTAAAAAATTATATCTTTGTACTGTAACTCTTTGGAAAATGATACAATAAACTATGTTCATAGCTCCGCAGAAAGTGTAACATTTCTTGTGTTGACCTACCACATTAAAATTTCCCGTCACCTATTATTTTATAAGCTACAGAGACAAACACACTTAGTGAAACACCCTGTATGTATTCCTGGCAACGAACGTGTGGATCAGCTGGCTAAGCAGGCTACTACCTCCAGTCCGTTGGAAATTGGTCTTCCAGAGAGCGATCTACGACTGGAGTTCCATCGGAAGATACTTGTCCTTTGGAATTCCGAGTGGGCTAACTGCTCGACCAAACAAGCTCCGCGCAGTGAAGCTATCTACAGCCACATGGAAGTCCTCAATGCGGTCATCTCGTAAAGAATCGGTTGTTCTTTGCCGCCTACGAATTGGCCACACGTGGCTGACACATGGCCACCTTCTTCGGAGGGAGGACGCGCCACAGTGTGGCTGTGGCGCCTCCTTGACAGTGGTGCACATTCTGGTGGACTGTCCACTTTTAGTTGACTTGCGACAATCTTTTAATCTGCCAGATGCGCTTTATTTTATGCTAGGAGATGATGCGGCTTTGGTTGACCGTGTTTTAGATTTTATTCGCGCAGCTGGTTTTTATCATGTGATTTAATGGTGGGTACCTAAGCCTGATCTTTCAGGCATTCGCCATTCAAACGGTTTTAAATCTGTCGTCACTTTCGTCCTGTCAGTCCTATTTTGTCCCACTTTAGGTTACGGTAGTAATATTAAAAGTGGACCTTTGCGATCGTCTTTTGACAGCTCGAAATTTAAATGAAAATAACGGCTTAACTATTCATCTGACACGAAAATTGAATAACCGAATTAGTAGAGGAGAAAAATCTCTACAACTTTGCTCTCTTGTTTTTTTCATATCTCGTATCGTTTCAGAGATATTTGCAAAAATAACGGCGATTTTGGGATGTCTGTCTGTCTGTCTGTCCGTAACGTGTTCCCTGTTTTTAAGACGAACCGTTCAACCGATCAGCACCAAATTTTACAGACGTAATTTTAGGCTGTCAGAGACCAGAACCTCCCTTTTTCAAATTTTGCGGCCAAAAAATACGATAGAAATACCTAAAAAAAGCCGTTTGTAATATAATTATAATTGCAAATAAATCGTTCATCTGACGCGAAAATTGAATAAACGAATTTGTAGAGGAGAAAATTCTCTACAACTTAGTTCCCTTGTGTTTTTTTTCATATATCGTATCGTTTGAGAGATATTTGCAAAAATAACGGAGTTTTGACACTCTCCATTGAATTAACGAAAACCAGCCGTTCGCAGAAGTCACGTGACATTCCTCGCTCAGAACTCTCTCTGGAATACGCCATCTTGCGTTGCGTATTTGATGATTTTCTTATTGTAACTTACACGTTGTCATTTTAAAGCAATTGCGCACTAAAGAATTAACAAAAACACGTCGTTCTTCGTGCGATAAATGATAATCTAGTGTCTAAAAATGCCATATTAGCATCAGTTAACAACGGCCATCAATAGTATAAAATTAAAGAACGCATTTTCTACCTGTTTCTGTAGCGTAATAGGCAATGCGTTGTACGGTGATGCTGAGGGTCAGTGGTTCGAAACCCACCACCACCTAAAAAAATTTTTTTTTTCCTAAAAGGGTTTTTTGCCGGCCGCGGTGGCCGCGGGGACTGAGGCGCTACAGTCACGGTCTGCACGGCCACTACGGTCGGGGGTTCGAATCCCCCCTCGGGCATGGATATTTGTGCCGTCCTTAGTATAAGGTAGTTCGTAAGTAGTTTGTAAGTTTAGGGACTGATGACCCTGTAGTTAAGTCCCATAAGCTTCACAAACATTTGAACATTTGAACTAAAAGGGTTTCAGACACTCTTATTAATTAATTTTCTTTATTTAGATTATTATCTTTGTCCAAAATGTTTACAAAAACTTATAAAACTACAAATCTAAAGTGGGCCGTAAAACACTTCAGTGCGATTTCTGACTGGTAGTTCTAGTATGTGCAGAATGGCTGGCTCATCCCTTATTATCCTTGCGATCAGACAGCCACAATATTCTGCTGTGCTATTTTAGTGCTGTTGTCTGTTTGGTCCATTACTTTAGTGGTTTTCCTTTAAATGTTGTCGTCTTAGCACTCATTGTCACTTTGACCGTCTCGTGCACTATATTTTGAGTACTTTTTTACCCGCTCATTAAATGATGTGCTCTCTTAGCTGGGAACAGGGTACTGATAACCTAGCCGTTTAGCCCCCTTTAAAAAAACCCAAAAACAACAACAATAAAAGCTGAATCCACACAAAACCATGGTAGACTAATGTCACTGACTGTAATAAGTTTCGTATAGAGCTCATCCATTATTTATAACAGCTACTTAACTGACAGTAGCATCCCTCTGAGACGGCACCGGTTTGCTAATGGAGTTGTTGCATTCTCCAATCTGTATAATCTCTATACTGCTCATGCGCCGACGACAGCAGCACCAATAATTTCATTTTATTAAAGTCTACCCAGCTTTATTAGTTAATTTTCCGTTTATTCCGGAAGTCAGAACTTTCAAAGTCTCCAAGCATGCCACATTTCGCTGACTCTACAAAAATGTATCCACGATTTCTCAGACATAAAACTCAGGATATATTGTAACTTTTTCAAGCATTCAAAATGCTTAAGCTCATGATTTCCGAAACAATAGGCATGAATTTCATTCTATACCAAGCTGAGAGTCAAATTCATTGGCGAATACGTGTGGGCTGCATAACCGAAACACTTTGTCAGACATCAGTTATATCATTAACCTACATTAACAATGTGATGGTTCATTGTGTTATATAATTTAAAGTTATTAAATCCTTGTACAGCTGAGTGTTTTCCCAGCCGAACACAAATGTGCCTGTGTGCCAACAAGTCCAGTCTTTATGACAAATGGAATGTACATTAATTAAGTAGTTACTAACTAACTGATTATGGATTAAAAGAGTACGCAAAATTACGACTCGGTTGATATGTCACAAGGCATGGCCCGATTAAAATTGTGAAAGTCGATAAAATATTTGAGGATTAAACCACACAAAAGAAATTTTCTCCGGCAATCGATTGTTACAGGATGCTTGCTTAACCAGAGGACCGTCACCTCGTGGGGGCTGAGTATTTTTCCGGGTCCCAAACTAATTATTATTATAAATTCCTAATATGGCGAACAGGCACAACGGCCGTTCCAAGCATTATTTTGAACGACTGGACGCGATTTGTTCGCCGCGGAGAGGCCCCGCTTGCCCACCTTTACTTCTGCCGTTTCCTGCCTCTGCGGGGCAGAAACCTAAGAAGTGTGAAACCGGACGGCGGTTACTCTGGGAAGGTTGGCTAAAAGTTCCTAATTTTCCGGCGGAAGAATGCTGTAGTTCCACTTACGATGAAACAAACCAACGAGAGAAGCCTTATCGTCCTCAGTGGCTTTCTAGTGCGGGAGTTGCCACGACTGTAGTAAATTTTGGTGGGCACTTACTGCAGCAGCCACCAAATTCGCCATCTCGACATGTACAGCCGTGCATAAAAGTATCTGAACGACCTGAATTGCATTTCGCCTGATTTACATGTAACGCAACCAATATACCTGTGTTGAGGGTACTCTACTCGTTCCTAGGTACAGTCGCTCGACTACTGAAAATGGTTCCAAAAAGTCACCACTAGAATACGCTGTTCTTTATCGCAATAACTCAAGATGTGAAGTAATACCACGATACTACAAATATCAGTGAACACCTTATCACAGATAAGTGTGTCCTTAAGGCTTGTAAGCTCACATTTATTCAAGAAATGATATAACTGAAATGTTACCACTCTCATTATTACGTCAGATAGGTAGTGGACGTAGTAAGTTTGTCGTATTCATGATTTCTTGTTCAAAGTAACATAGCGTACTTATTATTTAACACAAAATGACATTAAAATTTTCTCACGAGCAGCTAGTGGAGAATATGTATGAACTTCAAATGACACGACGAACCGTCTCGTTTTTCGTATGGATTCAAACCCAGGTCATGCAGACTGAGCAAATATTTCGTGACTGATGGAAACCAACAGTCATTCCTGACTGAGCATGCAGAGAGTGATATACCTTGATTTTAGACAGTATCAGTTAGCAAATATCAACTTTAACTTTCATAACGTAAACATTTTTAATGGACGGGAATTCCTACGCAGCATCTAGTGTCCCTGTTAACGAACTTCGAGAGATGTTAAATATTGCTTCTTTACAAGTAACATACTTGAAATGCCGTGAGGTAAAGCTTTGTGCTGGACAGGGGTTCGAACCCACAACCTAACGGGACTGTTATCTTCTCCTCTTCTTCTCTTTTAAAGAATGTCTGTATAGCTTATGGGACTTAACTACGGGGTCATCAGTCCTTAAACTTACAAACTACTCATGAACTAATACTAAGGACGGCACAAACATCCATACCCGAGGGGGGATTCGAACCCCCGACAATAGTGGCCGTGCAGACCGTGACTGGAGCGCGTCAGTCCCCTCGACCACCGCGGCCGGCGGACTGTTATCGAAGCACAATCAACTGTGGCATATAGGATTTTCTCGGCAGTAGCTACATCTTTTAACTGAAATGACGAGACGAAATATTATTTTTTTACCTTCCCAGGACTCCAATTTGGCACCTATCGCTGTTATATTCCAGAGAAAACGATAGTTAAATATGGGTTTGTTACACCAGCAGTGACATGTGAGCATGTTTGAACTAGAAATAATATGACGAAGAGTTTAGTGATGACTGGGAATCGAACCCCACACATATCGTTGTTGACTACACAAAAAGAGACGTCCACCAGCAGTTTGGAATAACATCCTTGAACTTACAGTGATTTCTCAAATAGATCTGAGAGTCACTGGGAGTCGAAAACGTCAGATATCGTTCGTGTTGGCAACGAATGAAAATACATTGAAAATCAAAATTATTATCCACCAGCAGATAGCTGTTCTCGTGCTAGAGCTTGATAATACATAATGAAAACTTTTGTGCCGCTCATCCTAGCGCCTCATCTTTGAAATACAATTTCCCTTCCAAAATATTATACATTTGAATATCACAGAATTAAATCCTTTGACCACCTCCCTACAAATATTTTTTTACATTTAACACACACACACACACACACACACAGACACACACACACATATATATATATATATATATATATATATATATATATATATATATATATATATATATATAACAATACTAAAAACGGTTGAGACTGGCTCAGGTAGCATCTCACTGTTCAAATATACTGCCGCCGTCGAAATAAAGTTACACAATTAATATTTAATTTATCATGGCTTTTTATGTAAATTGTTCAGTTCTTGTCCACAAATACATATAATTGTTTACATATAGAATTATCTGCTATATATCTACAATTTTTAGTCAGCCATGAAATATTTAAGTGACAGTCTACAACAAAAAACGCACGTTACTAAGAATAATATTAAATATAATAAGATACATATATAAATTAATGCACTTTGCTGAGTCGATGTTATGTGTTTCTGTGGTGGAGTATATGTTCTGACACAAGAATATTATTACCTCAACGAAAAGCAGAACAAGAGAGTAAAATAAAGTTTATTGAACGAATACAGAAATCACGTGGTACGTCTTTTAAGATAGGTAGCGTGGTGCAATGCTGCCAATTTGCTTCTTAATCTGTTACTAATAATCACTACGTATCAATAATTGTAAATATATGTCTTATTATTATTATTATAGTACTGAAGTTTGTCGGCTTTTTATTTGTAAGGGATATTGAAATTGTAATTACAGTGTTTGATTCTCCCAAGTCTCCTGAATCCATTCATGTTACTATATTTGCCGTATGATCATTCCCTGATTTTATATGGATTTTTAGGATAATGTGTGTGGTTATATTGTATTTCAGTTGCAATTTGGGATAGCCACTCTCGCCCATCCAAGACAGTCGCTTCCTGTTACGGAGAACATTGGGGAAACCCTGACTACCTGTATCCCACTCACTAGTTCCAAACTGTTAGCCGGCCGGCTGGGGAACCCAACACCCTGGCAAAACCCGCCTTTCACATGGAAACAATCAGCTTCCTCCTGTATCTGTAATGTCACAAGCTATATGCCTAAAGAAGTAGTCTCTACGTATTTTGCGGCGTGTGTACCCTGAACTGCTCTTGTTTGTCATCTTACATTTGAAACCTGACGCTTGTGTCTGGTTCAGCCTCTCACATTTAAGGCGAGTGTTGTCGATGTAGTTAAATACAAAATAAATAGAGAAATAGAAATAAAGAAATTCAAGAATATCTTATAAAATCACCCATTTATAAATATTTTACTGGAAGAAGCAACATTTCATTCTTTGTCACGATATGTCCCAGTTGGATGGGAATTTCATCGAAAAGTATACATTCCAAATACGTTTATACTACGTAACCATACTTCATATGAAGTCAAAACGTGTCCATAAAAAATTTGTAAGAAAATGTCTAATATTGTGCCTCCTGTTTTTTGTCGAGTAACTTGCTTGCAAAAAAAAAAAAAAAAAATAATAATAATAAATAAATAAATAAAAATAAAAAAGTATAATATTGCTTCTACTGTGTGTATCGATTTTTGTACTTAAGTCTGTGAAGTTTCATCTCTGGCAAAGATTATGCATTTCATAGCATTGTAGCCCACTCCCATGAACCACAGACATTGCCGAGGTGGGGTGGCTTGCGTGCCTCAACGATACAGATAGCCGTACCGTAGGTGCAACCACACCGGAGGGGTATCTGTGGAGAGGCCAGACAAACGTGTGGTTCCTGAAGGGGGGCAGCAGCCTTTTCAGTAGTTACAGGGGCAACAGTCTGGATGATTGACTGAGCTGGCCTTGTAACGTCAGCTAATGTGGCTTTGCCACACAGCTACTGCGAACGGCTGAAAGCAAGGGGAAACTACAGCCGTTACCTTTCCCGAGGACATGCAGCTCTATTGTATGAACATATGATGATGGCATCCTCTCGGGTAAAATATTCCGGAGGTAAAATAGTCCCCCATTCGGATCTCCGGGCGGGGACTACTCAGGAGGATGTGATCATCAGGAAAGACAATACTGGCATTCTACGGGTCGGAGCGTGGAATGTTAGATCCCTTAATCGAGTAGGAAAATTAGAAAATTTAAAAAGGGAAATGGATAGGTTGAATTTAGATATAGTGGGGATTAGTGAAGTTCGGTGGCAGGATGAACAGAATTTCTGGTCAGGTGAGTACAGGATTATAAATACAAAATCAATTGGGGGTATCACAGGAGTAGGATTGGTAATGAATAAGAAAATAGGAATGCGGGTAAACTACTATGACCAGCACAGTGATCGCATTATCATTGTCAAGATAGATACGAAGCCAACACCGACAACAGTAGTACAGGTTTATATGCCAACTAGCTCTGCCGACGAAGAAGAAATCGAAGAAATATATGAGGAGCTAAAGGAAATTATTCAGACAATTAAGGGAGAGGAAAACTTAATTGTTATGGGAGACTGGAATTCGGTTGTAGGACAAGGAAGGGAAGGGAGGATAGTAGGTGAATATGGTCTGGGCAAAAGGAATGAAAGAGGAAGCCGCCTGGTAGAATTTTGCACAGAACATAATTTAGTTATAACAAACACCTGGTTCAAGAATCACAAAAGAAGGTTGTATACGTGGAAGAGACCAGGAGACACCGGGAGATACCAGATAGATTTTATAATGGTAAGACATAGATTTCGGAACCAGGTTCTACAGTGTAAGACATACCCAGGGGCAGATATAGACTCTGACCATAACTTGTTGGTTATGAACTGTAGGCTGAAACTAAAGAAACTACAGAAAGGTAGGAAAATAAGGGGATGGGACCTGGATAAATTGAAGGAACCTGAGGTTCTTAAGAATTTCAGAGGGAGCTTTAGGCAACAATTGACAGAAACAGGGGAAAATAAAACAGTAGAGGAGGAATGGGTAAAATTGAGAGATGAAATAGTGAAGGTAGCAGAGGACAAAATAGGTAGGAAGGAAAGACCTACAAAAAACCCTTGGATATCACAGGAAATACTAAATTTAATCGATGAAAGGAGAAAATATAAAAATGCAGTAAATGAAACAGGCAAAATGGAGTACAGACGACTAAGAAATGAGATTGACAGGAAATGCAAAATGGCTAAGCAGGAGTGGCTGGAAGGCAAATGCAAGGATGTAGAAGAATGTATAAATAGGGGAAAAATAGATACAGCCTACAGGAAAATAAAAGAAACATTTGGAGATAAGAAAAACAGCTCTATGAATATCAAGGACACTGATGGAAAACCAGTTCTCAGCAAACAAGGGAAAGCTGAAAGGTGGCAAGAGTATATAGAGCGGCTCTACAAAGGAAATGAACTTGGAGACAATATTGTAGGAAGGGAAGAGGGAGTAGATGATGCTGAAATAGGAGATACTGTACTGAGAGAAGAATTTGACAGAGCCCTGAAAGACCTAAGTCGAAACAAGGCCCCTGGAGTAGATGATATTCCCTCAGAGCTACTGAAGTCTCTGGGAGAACCAGCCATGACAAAATTGTTTCACCTAGTGTGTAAGATGTATGAGACAGGTGAAGTACCATCAGACTTTAAGAAAAATGTTATAATCCCCATCCCTAAGAAAGCAGGTGCAGACAGGTGTGAAAACTACAGAACCATCAGTTTAATAAGTCATGGTTGCAAAATATTAACGCGAATTATATACAGAAGGATGGAAAAGGTGGTAGAAGCCGACCTCGGGGAAGATCAGTTTGGGTTCAGGAGAAATGTAGGTACACGGGAGGCAATACTCACTTTACGGCTTATCCTAGAAGATAGATTAAGAAAAGGCAAACCTACATTTTTAGCTTTTGTAGATTTGGAGAAGGCTTTTGACAATGTTAATTGGAATGAACTCTTTCAAGTTCTGAAGCAAGCAGGAGTAAAATATAGGGAAAGGAGAGTTATTTACAACTTGTACAAAAGCCAGACCGCAGTTATTAGACTCGAAGGGCATGAAAGGGAAGCATCAGTTGGGAAGGGAGTAAGACAGGGTTGTAGCCTTTCTCCAATGTTGTTCAATTTGTATATTGAGCAAGCTATAAAGGAAAGCAAGGAGAAATTTAGTGAAGGAATTAAAGTTCAGCGTGAAGAATTAAAAACATTGCGTTTTGCCGACGACATAGTAATTCTGTCAGATACAGCAAAGGACCTGGAAGAGCAATTGAACGGAATGGACAGTGTGCTGAGAGGTGCATATAAGATGAACATTAACAAGAGCAAAACTAGGGTAATGGAGTGCAGTGTAAGAAAATCAGGTGATGCTCAAGGAATTAGATTGGGAAACGAAGCAATAAAAGAGGTAGTTGAGTTTTGTTACTTGGGCAGTAAAATAACAAATGATGGTCGCAGTACAGAGGATATAAAATGCAGAATGGCAATGGGTAGAAAAGCGTTCTTGAAAAAGAGAAATTTGTTAACCTCGAATATTGATTTAAGCCTAAGGAAGTCCTTTCTGAGGGCATTTGTATGGAGTGTTGCCTTGTATGGGAGTGAGACATGGACGATAAACAGTGCGGACAGGAAGAGGATTGAGGCTTTTGAAATATGGTGCTACAGAAGAATGCTGAAGATTAGGTGGGTGGATCGCGTAACTAATGAGGAGGTACTGAACAAAATTGGGGAGAAAAGGAATTTCTGGCATACCTTGACTAAAAGAAGGGATAGATTGGTAGGACACATTCTTAGACATCAAGGAATTGTGAATTTAGCGTTGGAGGGAAGTGTATGGGGAAAAAATCGCAGGGGAAGACCAAGAGAGGGATACAGTAAGCAGATTCAGACAGATGTAGGTTGTCGTTCTTATGTGGAGATGAAGAGGCTTGCTCAGGATAGGGTATTGTGGAGAGCTGCATCAAACCAGTCTCCGGACTGAAGACCACAACAACAACAACAGCATTGTAGCTCGCGCAGAGAGAGAGTGGGACTTGTGGTTTAGCTCACTTAGAGAGCGGTTGAGTTGTGTGTATGGCTCGGATGTAGAGCAGAGGCTTCTGTGCCAGCAAGTTGATTTGATTGTATTTGGAATATTTATATTGTATTTTTTCTTACTATCAAAACGTTGTACCACCGCTGGAATGAAGGTAATTGCATTTGATGTCATTAGGATAAAGTTGTATTATGTAGGTAATGTAATGGTGATTATTAATAATAAGTAACGAAGTTGACCTTTCTTTCCTGTTTCATTTACGTAGTTAGAAGATTAACCTACTTCCTTCATTTGATAATTAGTTATTAGTGGATTTAAAGTGCAGTATTGATTTTGGTAATCTTGTTAAACAGATTTCGTTATTTGTGCTATAGTAAATGATTGTTATGCAACACTGCAGTTAATTGATTAGGATACTGAATTTTGATAATCAGGTACTGATCTGCATAAAATTCTCGCAGTCAAACATTAAGAAAGTGGTTTGTGGTTTTTTATCTTTCTCGCAGTCAAATTGTTTGAGTATAGTCAGTGTCTGTTTCATATTGTGACTTGCCACAGTTGTTTTGTTAAAAGATCCGTTGCGCACATAATCAGTTTAAGGCACTGTTTCTTATTTAACAGTATATACATCAATATCAGGGCCATAATTAAACCAAATTGCCGTGTTAATGAACAATTTGTTGTCTGATTTAACGATAGGTTCAACATCAAACTACACGTACACGGCTTTTTAAGTCAGCTTCACCTTTTTACCACGTATACAAAGTCGTCTCGCAAACGGATTATTTATAGTCCTTGGTTAATGGAGAAGTTTGTGTTTTACTATCCTATACTTTTATTCATGATATATTAATTAACGCGTCATTTGTGTATACATAAGGTGCATTTTTCGTTTACAAACGTGGTTACTAACATACAACTCTTGAATATGAAAACTGGTACCTCTGGCCATGATATCAACAAGCCATACCTCAGGTGGTATCGGTATTTTCAGAAGAATAACTTGTGACTGTGGATGCGAAAACGAGAATGGGAACAGTTACTTCATGTTCTTGAACAATTGTCTAGAGGAAAATGCAATGCGAATGGTTGTTCGTGAAATGTAGTGACCCAAAACTTAAATCAATGTAATGCATTGTACATAAATCAGTAGGAGGGTCCAAAACATTACTTATTACAAACAGTTGTCGGTAAAAAAAAATTGTACGAGTAAATTGATTGGCAACCAATGTGTAAGTTATTTAACAAGTTTAGCTCGTCATATGGAAAAAAACATGACTTACAGTCAGAAGAGATAAATGTGAGGGTTTTTCGCTTATATGTGAAAAGTGCCACAGCTCAGATGTCGCTATTAATTAATGAATTTGGACCAATGAGGTGCGTCAAATTTGTGATTTATCACATTCTGAAATGTTTCCGGGGATGAAATTCTCTCCCCCCTACTTTTTCCTACTGAAACCATCTTTTTAACCTACGATTATAGTTAAAATCTTATTCTACATAACGATTGTCGACATCGTTGGTACTAGGACAGAGTATCCCATACTAATTACTTTTAATTGTTATGATTTGATGCTGTTTATCAGAGGACACGACTTGCATTGTCACAGAAAATTATTTTATGGAGTTAAAATGCTTTGAATTATGTATAAATTCAACGCACTGAATGGTAACACAAGTAATCTGGGAGAATGAAATTTCGACATATCCGATTTTAAATTGTGTTTTATCTAAACAACCCACTACACTTTTTAAACAGTCTGTGAGAACGGTCCATTCATTTTTCAAATCATCTGTGTGAATTACTTTTCCAAAGCATGAGTAAACAATCAGTGAGGTTTATTTTATTTATTATTATTTTGAAAGATTTGTATGAACAACCAAACACTCTGTGGGAATGAGTCCATTCAAATATTTAAATGACCTACGCGAATCAACCGTTAAATTTTCAGTGGTCGACGTGTTTTATATGTTTTACCAATCATGGTACAATGATAATCTTCGGTTATCTTGCATAAACGTTGCGTGTGTTTGTGTTTGTGTGTGTATTTGCATAAAATTCTCATACATAATTGGAAACATTCACATATGGTAATGTTTCAGATGAACCTTACATTAGCGTTTATGTTTAAATATTCTTGTATAATTTTATATTTTTAGCATGAAGCATAACATGTATATGATTTTGGACATGGTGCACTATACAGAATGATTGGTAGTTTAGGTTCAGGCGAATAACATTGTTTGATTTTAGGGGATGCTCTTTTCTTTTTTTAAATTTCCCAACGGTGCCATGATTTTGTCGCGTTCATATTTGCTAAAAATATTCTAATGTGGTCGGTTGTTTCACTTTAATTAATGGAAACAGTTATTTAAATTTGTCACTCCAGCACAATCTTTCGTTTCTTGCATATCCCAACAGTGACATTTCGCATAATTTTCAATTTCCGTACCACGTCATCTTGGATTTTTAAAATTTAGCACCAACAACATTTTGAATTTTGAAACTTAAATAAGTTTAAAAAAAGAATAATGAAAAAACAGTGGCTCCTTCTAATTCAACATTACAACGCAAAGTACAGATTCAGAGCAAAGCTTTTCAACACCGTAATGGAAAATACATGAAGACATCAGTCTGTACCCTAGCGATATTCAGGCTCTAAGACATAAATTATTCGTATGGCAGAAGCTTGTTAGTTATGTATTATGAGTTAAGAAACCAATTGACAGATAAAATACTTTTTTATTCAGTTAGATAACTGTTATAGCAATAACGTCAACTAATTCTAAACACCCACAATGATAAGGGTCCGTGTGAACTAGTCCATTACAGTTGAACATAAAATTAAAGTTCTGACTCCAAAGTCATATGGCCGTATGTCGTTTATATGGCATTTATGAATGGAGATACTGCACACTGTATTCTTCGAGATGTGTTTTCTATGAGTCATCTGCGAAATTGTAGAAGGCTCTATATCCCTCCACAGCACAGCACACATTAAAATGCATCTCTGTGAGTTTCTGCAAGGAGTAATTCTCCATTAAGTCCCCACCTTCGACAACCAGTCACGTTCTGTAAACAGTGCTAAGCTTCACTGAGGGCACACAGACAACCGTGAATAATTCATGACGGCAGCCATATTAAAGCGGCATGAAACGGGGTTGTTTGTTATAAAAGCGTAAACAGTTAACAATCACGAGCCCCACGTTAACCACGTAACTCTTCTTACATTCGTTTTAGACGATTTCCTCGGTAAGGAAATACACTGGACTGTTGATATTCTGCCTTAACTTCAACGACATGTAACAGTCCGTATTACAGTAGAAAGTCTCGGGAAACTCAAAGAAATAGTCTGGCGACGAATTACACAAAAACAGTGATGCTAACGTAGTAAGGGTTGAACCAGATAATCCGAAAATATACACCAAAGATAGTCCAGAAACGACAGCGCTGCTACAAGATTTCACCTCACAGCTAGCAAAGGTAGTAAAGAGGGAACACGTAACAAGCAAGGAATAAAGTCTGTGAATTCCATTATGTGTATTGAGTTGGAGAGTAACTATACCACTTAGACAGGCGAGTGATCAGTAGACGCAGACGTCAGCATTTCAATGATGGCATGTAGTTGGCCTCAAAGAAGTCTGTCAGAGTAATCGGCGAATACCTCGAAAATTGAATAGGGGCGATACACTATTCCATGGCATTAGCACTAATGGATGAACCATAGCTGAACACATTGTCAAGAAGGAAAAGGTCGACGTAAAGGAAAGATATAACGTGAGGACCGATAAACGGTCAGAGAGGCACACAGTCATGCAAATTATGCTTCAGTGAGTACAACCATTAATAAATGATTCACAAAAAGGGGGCTGATTTCTTGGCACCCCTTACGCCGATTACCAGTGACCTTTACATCTACATCTACATGGGATACTCTGCAAATCACATTTAAGTGCCTGGCAGAGGGTTCATCGAACTATTATTCTATTTATCTCCCATTCCATTCCCGAATAGCGCGCGGGAAGAAAGAAAACCTGAATCTCTCTGTTCGAGCTCTGATTTCTCGTATTTTATTCTGATGATCATTTCTACCTCTGAACATAAACAAGAGCATCTGTAGTGGTGTCGAGCAAATTCAGCCAGGAATCCAATTGTGAAACATTTCTGAGCGATGAGTCTCACTTCGAACGGAGTTCTGATGACCAATGAAAACGTTTCTGAAGACGTGCCGTACGGTGATGGGAAACCAGCCTGACTGTCGCTCGTCATACAGCCAGATAGCCACAAGTGATGAAATGCCGTGCCATTTGATTTCTTAGCATAAACATTTCATGGGTATCCGCCGCAACCTTACCGCACAGTGAACATCAACCATTCTATGCCGCGTTTAGATGGCCTTCAGGGCAAACCTCTCTCGCCTTACATATCAGCAAGTTCATGCCCACCCGCATATGACGAGATTTTCTGTCGCTTGTCTTCGTGCTCGCCAAACACTACTTTAGTAAGCAAAGTCGCCGGATCTCTCCCAAACTGAAAATGTTTGTAGCATTACGGGTAGAGCCATCCATCGAGCTCGAAATATTGACGATCTAAGGCACCAGTTACAATTAGGCACGATATTCTCAAACAGCTCATTCAGCAGATTTTCCAAGCAATGCAAATCCGAATAACTGCTCGCATAAGAGTAAGAAGTGGACAAACGCGTTGTTCACTTGCTAATACACACATCACCAAAAGTGTTACATCATCATAATTATAGGGGTTCATGACCCTTTTCACTAGATGAGCAAGGAACTGTTGGTCCAAATTGTCGCACTCCTCGATACCAATTTGGAGCTGATCTTCAATGTATCCCAGCAATTTTCAATGTATCCGAGGCAGGTTCAATAGGGTTCATGTCTGGAGAACGTTCTGGCCACTCTAACCTTGCGATGTCGTTATCATGAAGGAAAGCATTCACAAGATGTGCACGATGAGCACCAGAATTATCGTCCATTAAAACGAATCCCTCACCAAAATGTTGACAACGTGGTTGCACTACACGTCGGAGGATGTCATACCTGTACCCTATACCCAATTTATTGCCTTTTACGACTACCAGTAGCGTACGGTAGCCCCACCCCAAAACATCAGGGAATCATTACCTTGTTGAACTCGCTGGACGGTGTGTCTAAGACGTTCAGTCTGTCCTGGCTGCCTCCATAAACGTCTCCGACTATTGCCTGGTTGAGGGTAGTTGCGAGCTTCATCTGTGAAAACTGCTGTACGCCAATTACGACAAGTCCATTCAGAATGCTATTGGGCCCATCTTTACCGCGCTGCATTGTGTCTAGGTATCAAAGCTGGGCCTCGGCATGGACGTCTGGGGTGAAGTTGCATGTCATTCCTCTGTTACGTACAGTATGAGTCGAAACACAACGTCCTGTGGCTGTACGAAAATCATTGTTTAGCATGGTGGCGCTCCTCTTAGGGATCCTCAGAGCTAAAATCCGTAAGTAGCGGTTATCAGCTCCTGTGGTAGGCTTTGGGCGTCCGGAGCGAGACAACGCATCGGTAGTTCCTGTATCTCGTACCTCCTCCAAGTCTGTAAACCATGGCTTTGTTTCATTCTAACACGTCTGGAAACTAACCCCGATAAGAAACCCTCCTCACACAAAGTAACAATGCCGATACGATCATTCTTCCGGATTGGCTTTCTAGGAATGGCATGACTAGTAGTGTCCATCGTTCCCGGTGTTGCGACTGGTACTAATCGGCCGTCATTCCGTCTCTGCCGCATTGGCATTGTTTACGTCTTTGTGTGGGTTGAGTGATATATATGGACAATCTAAGTAACTGTGTTCTTGATGCAGTATACACATTCAGCGTCATTGTTCAGGAGACTTTGGAACCGAGAATATGAAACTTTTTTGAGGTATGTAGTTAGGCGTACTAGTATTGTAGAAAAGCAAAAAGATTTTGATGAGGATACAAAGACTGAAGAAAGTTTCGATATACACTGAGGTGACTAAAGTCATGGAATACCTTCAACATCACGTGAGACCATCTTTAGCCCGGCTAAATGGAGCAACTCGGTGTGGAATGGGGACAACAATTCGTTGAAAGTCCGCTGCAGCAATATGGAGGTAGCAAGGCTGTCTATAATTGCGAAAGTTTTTTCTTCGCAGGATGAACTGAACTCGCGATTACGACCCACAAATGTGCAAAGAGATTCATTTCGTGCGCTCTGTTTGGCCCTGGAATGTCCAGAATGTTTCCCGAACAAATCGCGACAATTGCTACCTGGTGACATGGCACATTATCGTCCACAAAAATTCCACCGTTATTTGAGTGTATAAAGTTCATGAATTATTTCATATTTTCTCCAAATATCCAAAAATAATCATTTCCAGACAATAATCCATTCAGATTGAAACTTTCACGCTGCAACGGAGTGTGCGCTGATATGAAACTTCCTGGCAGATTAAAATTTTGTGCCGGAACCGGGATTCGAACCTGGAACCTTTGACTTTCGCGGGCAAGCGCTCTGCCGACTGAGCTATCCCGACACGACTCACGATGCCGCGTCACAACTCTACTTCCTCCAGTACCTCGCCTCCTACTTTCCAAACTTCGCAGAAGCTCTCCTGCGAAACTTGCAGGAGTGCTAGTCTTGCACGTGCTTAAAGGAAGGGTACTAGAGGCGGCCGTCTGCTGCTGCTGCCGGAGCCCATTAACGACAAATTGCACTGCATTACACTACCTGATACGCTTGTCGTACGTTCCACAATTATTTCTGCTGTTACTTGAGGCAGTATAGCTCCTCACAACCGCCTCTGCTCCCGGTCGTTAAGTGCAGGCAGCCGTCAACTGCGTTGTTCATAGTGACACGTAATGCCTGAAATTTGCTATTCTCGGTACGCTCTTGAGAATATGGGTCTCGAAATATTCAAAAATGTTCAAATGTTTGTAAAGTTAAGGGACCAAACTAATGGGGTCATCATCATACCACGATCACTCCCGTCTGAGATACGAGTCCTCCCTTGGGAATAGGTGTGTGTGTGTGTGTGTGTTGTCCTTAGGCTAATGCAGTTTAAGTAGTTTGTACGTCTAGGGAGCGATGACCTTAGCAGTTCGGTCCCTTAGTATTACCGGCATTTGTACAGTTTCGCTGAGGTAATCGATCCCTAGACTTACAAACTGCTTAAACTAACTTACGCTAAGGACAACACACACATACACACACACATACGCAGACACATGCACACACACACAGATACACGATCACACACCCACACAAACACACATGCCCCCGAGGGAGGACTCGAACCTGCGACCGGGAGACGCATACGCAGGAGCGGAGTAAGGCTGTCGGAGGCCCAGGGTGGCGGCAAAACACATGCATTACTATAAAAAAGTAACTCTTGAGATTTTGAAGGCCTGCAGGACGAGGGGCAGTGGAAAGTCTAAAAAAAAATCGCACTGACGTGTTTTACGGCCCACTTTAGATTTGTAGTAAAAAGTTTTTGCAAACATTTTGGACCAAAATAATAATCTAAATAATAAAAAATTACTTAATAAGAGTGTCTGAAACACTTCTAGGAAAAAAAATATTTAGGTAGTGGTGGGATTCGAAATACCGACCTTTCGCGTCACAGTCAAGCACCTTGCCCACTACGCTACGGCTATAAAGCAAAAGGGGAAATCTTTAATCTCATACTATTCATGGCCGTTGTTAAGTGATGTTAATATGGCATTTGTAGACATTATATTATCATTTATCGTACGAAGAACGATGTGTTTTTGTTAATTCCTTAGTGTGACGTTGCTTTGAAATGACAACGTGTAAGTTACAATAAGAGAATCATCAAATACGCGAGGAATGTCACGTGACATCTCCGAACGGCTGGTTTTCGTTAATTCAATGGAGGGTGTAAAATTTCCGTTATTTTTGCAAATATGTCTCAAACGATGCGAGATATGAAAACAACATAAGGGAGCTAAGTTGTAGAGAATTTTCTCCTCTACCAATTAGGTTATTTAATTTTCGTGTCAGATGAACGGTTCGTTTGCAATTAAAATTATATTACAAACGGCTTTTTTGTTTTGTTTTACTACCGTATTTTTTGTCCGAAAAATTTGAAAAAGGGAGGTTCTGGTCTCTGGCGGCCTACAATCATGGCAGTAAAATTTTGTGCTGATCGGTTGAACGGTTCGTCTTAAAAACAGGGAACACGTTACGGACAGACAGACGGACAGACATACATCCCAAAATCGCCGTTATTTTTGCAAATATCTTTCAAACGCTACGAGATATGAAAAAAACGTAAGAGAGCAAAGTTGTAGAGAATTTTCTCCTCTACAAATTTGGTTATTCAATTTTCGTGTCAGATGAATAGTTAAGCCGTTATTTTCATTTAAATTTCGAGATGTCAAAAGACGGTCGCAAAGGCCCACTTTTAGTGTTACTACCGTAACCTAAAGTGGGCCAATAGCTTTCAAGATTTGGAAGCCCCAGGACGAGAGCCCAAGAGCGCCCAAAAAATTAAAAAAATAATAAAAAATAAAAATAAAAAAAATAAAATAAGGTAATTTAAAGGTATTTCGAGGCCCCCAAGCCGACAGGCCCGGGACTGTCCGTCTCCTCCGCTCCCCCCCCCCCCCCTTTTTAGTTCGCCACTGCGCATACGCAATCCGTGGCAAGGCGCCTGAGACCGCACGACCATTCACGAACGACTCAGACTATTTAATTCTCTAAAACAAATTCCGGAATGGAATCTCTCATGCGTCTAGCTGCCTCTGCCATTCCGTGTTAAGTCTATTAATTCCCTTGGTTCGGCTACAGTGTCGTTTTCCGCCTTTTCACAAAAATAATCGAAGTAGAAATAATATCTCTACCAATGCGCTGCCTTTTAACACAATTTATACGCGATACTGGCGACAAATATATCTGCTGTGCATTACGCTATTCTTTGATTTTTCTCACCTCAGAGTGTTATGAATGGACTATTTATACCGCCAAAATTTAACCTACTCATCCATATGGAACTAGTACTCGCAAATTAGCCTGTTTGAAGCGGTAGTACGAAGTGGAAAGGCTCTAACCGCAGCGCTTAAAGCTTCGCAGAACACTGGATCCGAGTACGTAAAATCGTTTTATTTCAGAATAAATGTACTCATTTCTATCTGCCGCCACGGGTTATGCATCTGTGCACTAATTTGCGTTCATTTGTAATGACGTTCTCATTTACAATGACCTATTTATACTGTTGCTGTTTTTGAAAATAGTGCAGTAAACTTTTGTGTTCAGCACGGATCTATAATTTCTTTTGCGCCGAGTGCTCATAGCTGCATTCAAATGTTGAGCGTGGAGTTTTTATAGAACTTAGCCTCATCATTACATTTAAATCACACATATTCTGGTTACTAAATCGTTGTGTTATTGGGCACGGATTTTCTTTTGTATGATAAAAATCCAGTTCCACAGCAAGAGGTGTGGACGCCCATGTTCATATGTCTAGACTTTCTGTGTGGGACGAATGCATAGATTTTGTACCTGTCACGTTGCAAAATCACGAAAGTTCCGTCAAGGTAACGGAAGAAGAAGGAAAATTTGGGTATATTGTCTAGCCGCCGGTGAGGTTTTCGGGACTAAAGCACAAAAATCAGCTAGATAAAAATCAGGAAGAAAATGGACAGTGTGCCTCTCTAAGATAAGACCCACTTACTTTTGCATATGTATTTTGGAAACCATAGAAATCTGGTGGTTTTCCTAGCACAGCAATGTGGTGTTCAAACCATTTTTCGGGTTGTTGACTAATTTACTAGATATAACCATAATAATAAAACTAAAAAAAGTTAAATATTTCGATATAAAATTGTTTTGAACATAACTGCCATATAGTTGCAGAAGAAAAACTGTCAGAGGACCTATACATAAAATGTATAAAAACTGTGACCACTTTAGCATGTAAAACGATGTATATATACGGATATAAAATTATAGTATAAATTTCTAATTAACAATGCAAACTGAAATATTTCTGTCGTTCAGTTTGAAAGGCAGAAAAATACCCACTGTAGCGAAACAATATGGGTATGAGTATAAAAACCAGTGTTTTGCTCATAGAGAAGTATCGAAATACTTATAAAACAAACGTGGATCAAAAGGTCTTCAACATTATGATGATTTTTATCATTATTTTCGATGGGGAGTCAAATCTTGTGGCAATAAATTTGCACACATTTCTCAGTTATTCAAAACATTTGTGAGAATGTGTTGAATAGTTGGTTTACAAAGGGTGGCCTATTGTGATTTGTGACACAACAGCATTGGTACACTAGGGACCACAGCCACTATTCAACAATGTCCACTTACAAAAATGTTCAAATGTTTGTTAAGCTTAAGTGACTTAACTGCGGGGTCATCATTCCCTAAACTTACAAACCACTTACGAACTACCTTACACTAAAGACGACACAAACATTCATGCCCGAGGGGCAATTCGAACCCCCGACCGTAGCGGCCGTGCAGACTATGACTGGCGCGCCGCAGACCGCTCGGCCACTGCGGCCGGCGTCGACTTACAACTAACGTGTCGAATGCGTATTTGTTTACATTTGTCATTTGAAGTCAAGCTCCATTGTTATTTTTACGCCAGGAGTAAAATCTTCGAACTGTTTGGTGGGACCGTGTGAATTCTGTGCTATAATAGGATACGCCGCTACGACAGTGGAACCACTGGGTAGATGAAATAATGACACAAGCGATATGATTATTCTGTTCGTTTCATTCACAAAGACGACTCAACCCTGGATCTCTACAACGACAGGAAATCCCCTCCATCTACGTTTCGCCGCCGTCTGGTACCAGCCTAAACAGGTGGCTAGATTATCACTTCGTCGCCCTCCGCTTTCCATGGCGCGGACGGCAATGTATATCTGGAAACGTCGATTGCGTGCTGGCAGAATTTATTTTTTGGCGGCACTGCTACAGACTTGTGTGGCACTATGTTTAATTACTTTGATTTACATATAAATTGCCACATGTAATTACAATGTTCACTTGCACCGAAATATTTTGTAGTAGTTCTGGTTTTTATTTAGTTATACGTCTATAGCCATTTGAATTTCATTTGTGAATTTATTTTTCCCATCAGCGGAGATAACATAATCCCTATGTATGGTATTACGTAGATAGAGATTTTCGTACAAGTAATTACCATCGTCGATTAAACCGCTATTTAAATAAAACAGATGTCAACTGTTAAAATGCCCACTTCATTGGAAATGTCTTCTTCACATTCGAGATTACTTGGCTGAAAAATCAAAACAGGCTTGTAACTACTCTAAAATCACTGTAAGCCTCTGACGCTCCATTTTTTTTCATCAAGCATAAAGTTCTGCAGGAACGACTGAGATAATGACACTAAACTCATATCGCAGCCGTGGAAAGCCCTATCTGTAAGAGATAGACGTAAATGTCTCTCTCGCAGTGTTAACTGATTTTACTCGGAAGTAAGCCGTCACAGCGAACCTTTGTCATCATCTTATGGGCTGCAACATATGTATCATTTCAAGCGGAAGTAACTGTTAGCCAAGACTGGTCACAGCCTCGCGAATTAATTCTGTGTTTACACTACGCTGACAAAACTCATGGGATACCTCCTAATATGGTGTCGAAACTCCTTTTATCCGGCGAAGTGCAGCAGACTGACGTGGCATCAACTCGTCGTTGTAAGTCTCCTGCAGGAATAGTGAAACATGCTGCGTCTATAATTGCGAAAGTGTTGCAGGTACAGGATTTTGTGTGCTATATCTCGCCTCAGAAAATAATAACTGAAAGACACTTTCTGATACGGAAATTGTGTTTTTTGACAACACAAACTAATCATCTTTGGGAAACAAAACAAACTAACAAACTTCTGGAACTAAGGCAAAAACAACAAACATCAACTAAAAGTTTTCTTCTTCACCAATTAGGTACAAGGCAGGGAGATAACGATAGCCTTGAGAGAACGGCCAGGGAGACGGAGCCGGACGACGTATTCCATTGCGGGAAGTCCTGGTGGCACGACGTCGCTGGCAGGGACTCTTCCTCGGAGGCGTCGGTCGCGATCCCTCAGTTATGGTTCTCGTATGCGGTCGGCGGAGAACTACCGTCGTGTTGCACTGCGCCCCCCCCCCCCCTAAACAGTCGGCGCGCAGTGATACGGGGTAGTCTCGAGCTGGTCTCACGTGACTGTGCGGAGGAAAATAGTTCCGGTTTAGTGCGCTCTTTGTTGGTGCTCGTCGCGTCCTCTGGTGACTCTGGAACCGCCGTTGTGGGACGCCTCAGTGGTAGGCATCCATGCGCTTGTACCCTGCATTGAGGGTTGTCCGCTCGTCAGGCGAACCACCGGTTATGACAAAAAAATCAAATGTTTGTATAGTCTATGGGACTTAACTACGGGGTCATCAGTCCCTAAACTTACAAACTACTTATGAACTACCTTACACTAAGGACGGCACAAATATCCATGCCCGAGGGGGGATTCGAACCCCCGACCGTGGTGGCCGGTTATGACATTATGCATATACTGACCTCTTCATTATGTCCCCTATGCATTCGATGTGATTTATATCACGTGATCCGGGTGGGCAAATCGCGGAAATTCTCCATAATGTTCCTCATATCACTAGTGAATAATTCTGGCCCAGTGACATGGCACATTGTCATCGATAAACGATAAAATTACATCATTAATTGAGAATATGAAGTCCATGAACGGCTGAAAATGGTTTCTTACATTCACATTAGAATCATTTCCAAACAGTGGACCAGAGGACCCAGTCCATTCCATGTAAAAGTATCTCATACCATTATGAGCCACCATCAGCTTATACACCGTCTTGTTGTTATCTTGGTCACAGTAAACAACATCATAGTAAGCACAGTGCGCCGGCCTGTAAAGTTGCACAGTATAGCGGATGTACGACAAATATGATAATATTTAGTCTCTAAAGGGCGTGGCTCAGTGGCGTAGTGGTAGAGTACCAATACGATTAATGCAGGGTGTTTATACATGAATATCGGGGTTTTTACATTTTATAATATTTATTATTTAAACGTACAGTTATAAATGATGTGTCAAATGTAAGAGCAACTCAAACAGTTTTGTTTGGCACCAATGCACATACGCAGTGCGCAATGTTTCCGCCGCAATCCGCTAGACATCGGTAGTAGCAAAGATAGTGAACAGAAAGCGTTTTGTGCTTTGCAGTTTGCATAGACCGAATCTGTTGTTACTGTGCAACGTGCGTTCCGGCTGAAGTTCGGTTCTGATCCTCCAAGTTATAATAACATTCGTAGATGGTATCATCAGTTTCAAGATACCCCCTGCCTTTGTAAATGGAAGAGCACGGGACGACCAAGAGTTAGTGAAGTGACTGTTGAGCGGGCCGGCCGCGGTGGCCGAGGAGACTGAGGCGCTCCAGTCACGGTCTGCACAGCCACTACGGTCGGGAGTTCGAATCCCCCCTCGGGCATGGATATTTGTGCCGTCCTAGTTTATAAGTAGTTTGTAAGTTTAGGGACTGATGACCCCGTAGTTAAGTCCCATAGACTATACAAACATTTGAACATTTTTGAACTGTTGAGCAAGTGAGAGAGTCGTTCTCTCGAAGCCCAAAGAAATCAGTTCGGAAAGCTAGTCGTGATTTACAAGTTCCTTTGTCGACTGTTTGGAAAGTTTTAAGAAAACGCGTACAACTACGTCTTTACCGTTTACAGTTATTACAAGCTATAAAGCGGACAGACCACGGATTTCATGCCAACTACACAGACGACATGTTGTTTCATGACGATCTGGATCATGTTGTCTTCCGTGATGAATCGACCTTTCACCTTAGTGGATATGTTAACACTCACAATGTGCGCATCTGGGGCTCAGGAAATTCTCATTAGATGGTACAAATGGAACGAGATACCCCTAAAGTGGCTGTTTTTTGTGCCGTATCCCGGGGGATAGTTTATGTGCCTTTCTTTTTTGGTGAACCTACTGTAACTGGCACTTCTTACTTTGATACACTAGAGCAATGGCTCTTCAAATCTTCAAATTCAAATGTTTGTATAGTCTATGGGACTTAACTATGGGGTCATCAGTCCCTAAACTTACAAACTACTTACGAACTAGGACGGCACAAATATCCATGCCCGAGGGGGGATTCGAACCCCCTACCGTAGTGGCCGCGCTGACGTGACTGGAGCGCCTTAGTCCCCTCGGCCACCGCGGCCGGCAATGGCTCTTCCCTCAGTTGGAAGAAGATGAGCCAGATAACTTAATTTTCCAGGAAGATGGTGCACCACCTCACTGGCATAGTGAAGTATGCGATTGGTTGAAGCTCTGGTTCGGCCGCAAGGGGCCCAGTGACAGGCCTTCCTTTGCACGGCCTCCACGTTCAGCCGACCAAACGCCATGCGATTTCTTCCTTTGGGGCTTTATCAAGGATCGTGTGTACGTGCCTCCGCTACCAGCTGACCTCCCTGAATAAAGAAACCTGATTGAAGCAGCTGTTGCTACAATCACTGAAGACACACTTATCAACGTTTGGGAAGAACTCGGCTACAGACTTGATTTGGTGCCGCGTGACAAATGGTTCTCACATTGAACATTTATAAGGTTCTTGGTAAAACTGTTTAAGTTGCTCTGTCATTTGACATATCATTTATAACTGTATATTTAATATAATAAATGATATAAAACGTTGAAACCCCGATATTCATTTGTAAACACCCTGTATTCCTAACTTATGGAGTTATAAGAGCTCGATGTTCTGTACTCCTTAGAAGCAACGCCATGAGCCTTATTTCAACTGAAATCTTCCGGCTGCATGTAGGGAAAATTGCGCATGCCTTCATAGAAGAATCACTCTTGGGTAAGTCAGCAAAAATTATAAGATTCGGAAGAAAGAACTGTCAGCTTAAAAATAAAAATTTACATTCATAAATCTGTGCCGCGGTGGAGCGGCCGAGCGATCTAAAGCGCAATGCTGCGGAGCGCGTGGTGGCTCGCCGTCGGAGGTTCGAGTCCTCCCTCGGGCATGGGTGTGTGTGTTGTCTTTAGATTTCAGTTAGTTTAAGTAGTTTGTAAGATTAGGGACTGATAACCACAGACGTTAAGTCCAATAAGATTTACAAACATTTAAACAGAAATTGGTATCTGTATTAATGTGAGGTTCAAACATTTAGTGTAGGAGTTTAGCAAATAATAGAGAAAAACTGTAGAAAATGTTTGAAATCGCTATTGACGGGCTAATCAAGTTATGAAAAGAAGTCTTAACTTCGCCGACACGATGAAGACCACAAAGGCCAATTAGGCTTGGTAAGTAGTAGAATGAATCACTGTATACGTCATTCTCCAAAATGAAGCTCATCGCTTAGGCTGTTAAGGCCCAATCCTCTGAGTTGTGGCGTCATTTGGATTCGGTATGAGAAAGAAGGAAGGGAGCTTAGGGTTTAACCATCCGGTCAACAGCGTGGTCATTGGAGGCGGTGCTAACGCTTGGATTTTTGGGTAAGAATGTGCCCTTGCAAAGGAATCAATCCTACATTTGCTTGATGTGACTTAGGGTCATCACCGAAAAACTGAATCCGGATGCTCGATGTCTACCTTCCTCCCGAATGCCAGTCCCGAGTATTACCGCTGCGCCACCTCGCTTGGTGGATACGGTATGGAAACGAATGTGGTCAGCACATCGCTTTCTCTATCGTTTTACCGACATACCGTTTTACAGACCATAGATACGGACCTCCTGAGTCAAGCAGCTCCTCAATTGCCACTACTACGCTGAATGCACCCTGTACCAGGAACAGAACAGGATCTTCCGCATGGTAGTCATACACTGTGAACAATCAGCTACGGAAGACAGTTGCGCCACGTTACGGATCGCGCGGACTCCCGCGTCGGAAGTTCGAATCCCCCCTCGGGCATGGATGTGTGTGTTGTCCTTAGGTTAGTTTAACTCAGTTTGAGTAATTTGTAAGACTAAAGACTGATGACCAACGTAGTTTTGTCCCATAGAATTACAAACATTAGAACATTAGGAAGACAATTATCCAGACTACCTAATGCAAATATATCATCTGCTATATGACATAGTGCCTAACTTTTTGTAGATGAATTTTTACTTGCTTAGTGCTGCATCAGAAAATCATTATGATAACCAGTAATGAAGCTCATTCTGAAATGCCATTGTGTGTGTTCGGTGGTGGTGCAATGAACGTTTCATTCACAACAGCTATTTTTGTATTGAGATGTTTAAATGTTTGTAAATCTATGGAACTTAACTACGAACGTTATTAGTCCCTACGCTTACAAACTACTTACAGTAGTTAAACTGACCTAAGGACAAACACACACACCCATGCTCGAGGGAGGACTCGAATCCCCGACAGCTAGGAACCGCGCTCTTCTCAGCGAGGCGCCTAAGAACACTCGACCATTCCACCGCGGCTTTGTATTGTGGTTAACAAGAAAATTGCTATGCAAAACTCTGTACTTATGAAACAAACATATAGTACGAATATACGCTATATTACTAATTCACTAAATTTTAGTTTTTATTTTCAATCCGTAATCAGGAAGTCGTAATGAACTTCTTTGCTCGATGTCTACAAACTCCTAGTTGTTAAACTCTTTCTTGATATCGCAATTGATTACGAGCTCTTAAATACGACAAGTAATTTGTTGGCGAGAGAAATTAGATTTTGATCTCACTGTGACTCCCGATGTACAATTGTCTTTCGCGCAAATATAGCGCTCACGTAACATTGTAACCGTACTCTTTCACTCTCACATTCATTCTTATTAATTTTACTTATTTATTCTAATACTGTATTTAAAGATGGCAAAAAAATGTTAAAATGTTTGTAAATCTATCGGACTCAATTGCGTGGTCATCAGTCCGTAACTTACAAACTACTTAAACTAAGGTAAACTAACCTAAGGACAGACACACACACACACCCATGCCCCAGGGAGGACTCGAACCTCCGACGGCGAGCAACCGCGCGCTCCGCTGCAAGTCACCTTAGACCGCTCGGCTACTCCACCGCGGCTTAACGATCGCCATATTGGACATTTCATACATCTGAAGTGTCTTATAAGCTCGTATCCGTATTTAGTAAGAATTCGGCAAGCTAATTTTTATTGGAGTACAATTAATATCGCGTGATACAACTAATGTTTACGGTATGTGAATAATGAGTAGGTAAGCAATAACTAACAAATAGGGAGATTACAGATCTTGCACCCTCCAGTAAATTGTACGATCTCTTTCAGTGAGCAACACTGGCATATACCTGAACAAGATACCTAATCGAGAGTGGGTTGTCTTCGGGCCACGTATTCGTGTTGTTCGCTCTGACTACTGGACTGCGTGCCAACAGATCGCGTGTGATAATTTCGCATCTACAGCAGCTGCTCATCGAGTGCCACCACAACGAGACCCTTTACATGCAAATGTAAGCACAGCATCCGAGGATGAGGACTCAGAGGCCGTCGGCGATCGGGCCAGGAGGCAGGCAGCCGCGGTCCCTTATCGATTTTGGCGGCGGGCGCGTTAAAAACAGAGGCTGCCAGCCGTGGTCAAGCCGTGTCCGCCCACCACACTTCAGCGCAAACACTAATACGCAACCCGTGTTGCGGTTGACAATCTCGCTGCAAAAAACAAGCCACCTCCTATCTATAACCGTTTTCAGCACTTTCGACTAACATATTTTTAAGCAATTCTCACTGCTCTGTTTTGCTGTAGCCGTAGATCCGAAGACAAAAGGCCACTGCAACGTTGGCCGAAACGTCGGTTATTTAAGATAGAGCCTTCTTACATCAGCATAATACGAGGTACGTCCAGAAAGTAAGTTCCGTTTGGTTATATAAAACAAACCTGTACAGATACAGAAAAAATATTTATTGTACAATAATCTACAGCTGTTAAACTGCTTTTCTACATAGCTGCCGAAATTTTGTTGCCACTTGTCATAGCGTGGCACAAGTTTATGTATGCCTTCTTTATAGAAGGTTGCCGCCTGTGTATTCATCCATGTGGTAGCATGTTCTTTCAGCTCGTCATCGTTGAAGTGTTGCCAGGACAAATTTTAGGTGTAAGAAGAGGATTTCGACAAAAGGTGGTGTTTGTTTCCACGATAGTACCCGATCTTATGTGGCGGATGTGACCAAACAACTCTTACGGGAATTTCACTGGAACGTGTTTGATCATCATCCGTACAGCCCGGGCCTCGCTCCTAGCCACTTTCACCTCTTCTTAAACCTAAAACTCTGTCCTTGGTGGTCAACATTTCAACGATTATGACGAGCTGAAAGAACATGCTACCACATGGCTGAATACACAGGCGGCAACCTTCTATGAACAAGGCATACAGAAACTTGTGCCACGCTATGACAAGTGCCTACAAAATTTCGGCAGCTATGTAGAAAAGTAGTTTGACAGTTGTAGATTTTTGTACAATAAATATTTTTTCTGTATCTGTACACGTTTGTTTTATATAACCAAACTGAACTTACTTTCTGGACATACCTCGTACATGGCTCCTAACGATTTTTTTCCGTGGCTGTAGACACTAAATCACCGTTGTTGAAAACCCAGATAGGGCTGATGTCCTTCCAGAAGGACGAGTACAGAAACTTACTTTCTACAATCTTTGGTTGTGTGGCCATATTCCGCAGCACCTGTTAAAATGGATTATAAGACACCAGATATAAAGAGCATGTACGAGCCTCGAAGTATGAAGCAAGTCACTCAACATTTGCAGAACGCTTACATCAAAACCAACATAAAATCACCACCAGAGGCACATACATGGAAATGTTAAGAATAAACAATAACAAAAAACACCTGCTCACCCTTCAAGAAAACTATCATATCCAAAAAACAATAACAGAAAAAAAAACATCACATAAGTGACCAAACCAATCTAGCAAACAACACACTTTTCAAGCTAATTGACCACCTAACATAAATATAAACATTATGAGAGTCAACCCCCCTTTCATAAAAACACAAATCGCGATACCCTCACCCCCCCACCCCCCGCACCTACAACCCAATTAAACCTGCATTTACTCATCTGAAGAACCACCTTAACACCCTGTTCACGAAATTAAATATTTCTCTCTCTCTCTCTATCTATCTATCTGTCTCTCTCTCTCTCCCCCCCCTCTCTCTCAATCACACACACACACACACACACACACACACACACACTCATGTTGAATTAAGTCGTATTTATGTACTATAAATATATAACGTTGGCAACACTCACAGACCACACGAAAAACAAATGAACAGACGAAAACATAGCCACACTGTAGTGAAATGATAAATAAACAGACAGGCATTCCACTTATAATAGGTGATATGTAATCTCTATACATTTCAATAAGTGAAGTGATGTGATGTGCTGGAATGAAAAGGAAGAAACGAAACAAAAACACACGAAAAGTGCTGTACACAGCCGACAAACACACGCCAGGAACAAACGAAATCCAGCCAACAAGACGGAGAAACAGTAGTAACATGTAAAGAAGAGACATCAACACCGTGAGTAGACCGAATATTCTCTCTTCCACAGAGTGATGGTTCAGAAAAATCAGATTATGACAGTGTGTTCTCGTCACAAAAAGCCCATCACAATGACAGTGGAAAAATCGTATATTTATAAACCTAATGGATCAAACTGCTTGAGTCATCGGTCCCTACTTAAACTAACATACGCTGAGGACCACATACACGCCCATGACTGAGGGAGAACGAGAACCTCCGACCGGAAAGACCACACAATCCATGGAATGGCGTCTTAGATCACGCAGCTATTCCCGCACGGCTCAGCGAAACAGTTGTACGTAATTTGTATTCTACTACAACCTGAGTAATATTAACATAAGCAATAATAGTTTAAATAGTTGCATAGGTGCTTAGGGACGTTTGCGAAAAACATCGTACTGAAACATCAAATAAAACTGACAATGTACGTACATAAGCGAATGGTATTTATGTAGTCACAACAATTAAGTAGATAGCTTTTGTTACCTAGGCGGGTTTCAAAAACTAAATATTTTTAAAATTGTCAATGTACAGCCAGTAGCTCTATCAACTTCTCGAGGTCTTTTGAAAGAGACACACGCATGAACACCTTCGAAAGCTTCTCTCGCCGTTGTAGAATTCGCCGCCCCGTTTATCTTCCACCGAGGCCTTCTTGATATCATTCAATGGTCTGGAACAATCCTCCCCGCTAGAGACTGTTAGCGGCGGGAGAACTGTTCCTTGTGCTTGTCTGCCCACTGCCCAGTGCAGCAGTGATACAAGGAAGGAAGCGAGCTTACGGTTTAACGTCACCAGTGATAGAGAAGGCTCTGTATGTCCGAGGTTCCAGGGAGTGTCAGCAGTAAATATTCTCTGACACTGTTAAATGTATTTGGCAGCATTCGTACCCTCATTTCTTTCTCTAATTCAAACGTCAGAAATCTATGTTTTACTACGCAGTTTCTTTTCCTATTTTTTGTTTTATCAGAGCGCATTTTGAAGACACGAATTACATTACGGAAACACACTGGTATCCAAGCTTAAAACAACATAGCTCCTGTTCCTCGGCCACCGCCTCCTCTTCCTCCCCGTCAGCGCTTACCCCCACTCTCTGCCGATCTCGTCCTACCACTTCTCTCTATTCATCTCTTTTCCGCCTCCCTTGTACATGGAAAATTACATATATCTGCCAAATATAATTGTAATCGGTCAGAGAGTGTCAAAGTCTAGAGAACGGTACTGTCCACCATGTACGATACGAAATCTTGTGTATTAAGTGATGTTTCACTTCTGTTGAAGGTGAAGTTTGCAAAATTTCATCAATATACGAATAAAACTGTATACTGGGGTCGAAATCTTTTGTCAAGTAACTTCAAACATGCATAGTACAAAATCTTACGTAGACAGAGTCGTTTCTCTTGGTTTGAAGGTCAAATATTTTTATTGCAGAGTCCAAAGAAGGGCAGCTCGTTTCGTATTGTTACGATACAGGGGAGACAGCGTTACGGAAATGATACAGGATTTGGGATGGGAATCATTACAATAACGGCGCTTAGTCGCTGTGGCGTGGGCTACTTATGAAACTCCAATCGCCAACATTCTCCTCCGAATGCGACAATATATTGTTGACTTCCACTTACATAGGTGGAAATGACCATCAGAATAAAATACGATAAATCAGAGCTCGAACGGAGGGATTCAGGTGTTCTTTCTTCCCGCGCGCTATTCGAGAGTGGAATGGGAGATAAATAGTATAATGGTGGTTCGATGAACCCTCTGCCAGGCACTTAAATGTGATTTGCAGAATATCCCATGTAGATGTGTAGATGTAGGTCAGTGAACGCTTGGCAAGGCATAAAAACACGAATATAATTCCAAGTTATTAAAATTGCTAGTTTTAATTATTTCAATTTTTCAGCGCCACCAGCCAGGTCCAGTCGTGAATCTAAACATACAGGGACCCATTCAAACACACACAAAATTTCATCGGAATCGATACAGACGATTAGAAGGAGTTCAGTGTCATACACAGGTTTCTCGCAATACATTTACGCCGTGCCTTTTTACTTCACGCGCTGATGAGGTTAGTTTTTTTTTTCATGGCATTTTATTGTGTCATACAGCACAATTAGAATTAAAATAAAAAAAACTCGAAAAATTTATAAACCACGGTTATTTCGTATGCAAATTTGGACAACCCATATTATGTGAAATAAATTGTAGCATCAAGCAAGCATTTGAAATCCATTGTGATAATTTCGTGTAGACCTCGGATCTGGTGCAAATCTTTCAACTGGAGGCCACTTGGGCGACTTGCATGTCCCTAACCGAACCCCGTTATCCAACCGGGAAGAGGAGATCTACAGTTTAACATGGACTCCAACGGCGAATCTTTTTGAGAAGTGAAGGCTAGATTAAAACGCACAATGAAAAAATTCATGAACCTAGGGAGTTTCGAACCCTTTACCGTTCGCTTCGCCGTCGAGTGCTTTACCGCAAGCAGAGACTTGAAGTCGAAACATCGCCCTTTTTATCGGATTCTTACCGAACGTAGATAACAATATTTAATTTTCAATAAAATATATTGAGGTCATTAATCGAGATAAAATGTATCCTATCATTTAAGTTGGACCAAATCACACACAAGGCGCAAAATTTCATTAGTAAACTGTTTTTAATCATCATTCAAATGAAAAATAAAAGTATGATAAGTGCTTAATGATTTATAATAAATAATACATAAAATATTCCTGACATATTGTGTTTCATTATCTCAATACGTACGCTGAGGGTAATGTCCAAATTGATTTTCATTGCATTTCAAGGCATTCTCGTAAACTGTGTTATTTGTTGTATTGTTTGGAGCATAAATGTATAGATTTTTGTGGGTTGCCGACCCTTGAGCAAGCGATGTATAATTGACCACGTCAAAAATATGAGTGCTGTGAATAAATTCCTGCGACGTTTAATTATTGTCCTTGTGCTTTGTTGCAAAAGCTAGACGAACTGCAAACTGAAGCATATTGAATTCAAACGACATATCGGAATGGATTACAGAAATGCGAGGTATAAAACATCTTTTCCGGCAGATGTTCCAGGTAAAATTGTTCCCTCAGTGAGATTAGAATGTTAATTTTTGACGATCTGTTAAGTCCAACTGCACAGTTGTGGAGGCCTCAAATTTCTCAGCATCATGATCGGTGATCCTACTTTCAAAAGTAATCGAAGAGATGGCATATCTGACGGTTCCAACGAATTTAGGAACTACGCAGGATAGTTCACAGTTTGATCGTGATCAACAACTGTGACAATCGACTTGTAGATTGTAATATTTTTCGGTAACTTGTTCTGAGTAGCTGTGTTTAGGAGGGCAACTCGGTCATTATGTGGTGCTAAAATCGCTCTCTCCCGCAGCCACTCATGATTTTTGTAATTGACTTCTACGTTATGGAAGGCACTGCTATCTTTGTCATCAATCTATTCAGTCAAGTTGCAGTATATATCTGGAAATGTTATTGAAAAATTGACTGGGGCTTTGATGAATATTCCTTGCCTAATTTGTAGAAGCTGCTGAGAAAATTCTCGCGATGCCTCATCGCCTTCCAGAAGCACACGCATATGTAGTATTATTAAAGTAACGCAATGAACATTTATCTAGGAAGGAACACTGTAGTTTAACGTCCCGTCGACATCGTTGTCATCAGAGACGGAGCACGTGCTCAGATAGTTTTCGTCAGGGATGGAAATAAAATCGGACGTCCCCTTTGAAAAGAACTATCCCAGAACTTGCCTGAACTGATTTAGGAAAATCACGAAAAACCTAAATCAGGATGGCCGGAGGTGGATTTGAACCGTCGTCCTCCCGCATGGGAGTCATCTTGGGTGAGAAGACATTCACACAAATATACGTAATTAATGGGTTGTAGAAGTGAAATTCGGTAAATATGTTTAGGTTATTTATATTCAAATCCTGACGAATCTTCTATATCGTGTAGATAGATTTCCATGGTTTCTAGTGTAGAAAAATAAATAATAGCACTAGCATTCTGGGAACAGAATGGACAATAAGGACGGACCAACCGCGAAGTCATCCTCTTCAAGTGACGTCATTAGGATGTGGTATGGAGGAGCGACCGGCACAGCACTCTGCGAGCCATTGTGGGTTCAGCTGAGCCGATGGCACAAGCAGGCGCTCAAGTACCTCCGCAATCGGCATCACCAGGATGAGTGCACGCTCCTCCAGTCCGCCCTCCAGGGAAATGTCAGCTACGGAAGCGGGCAGATAAATGAAATGCGCACTTCATACCACATTCACAGGAAATAAAAAGAAAGAATGGTTGCAATATGTAATGATGAAGCAATGCTTTCAATTATTGTACATACACTTGATAGAAGATTAGAGACCTACACTATCTATGGATTTTTTGTACTGGCCCTTCTTTTAGTAGTGGGGAGTCACTGTAATTTGTACCGATTTAACGAATATTGCATTGTCCGTTCCCAGAATGTTCTTCATTGAAAGTTTATTAAAGAAACATCTAATATATAAAGCAGTGTGTCCGAATGTTTGTACGTGTTACATACAAATCTACACTTTTGTTCCAATCTTTATGAATTTTGTACACATAAGCTTCAATCCATGATGACGGTCGCCGTAAGTGTAAGAATCACATACAATATATACTTCACGAGATACGTCATACACAATAAGATGCGCGAAAAACTGCTGCATTTTGCGACAATGCTGCTCATTTGCTTCTAAACCATTGGACCGATTTCAACCAAATTTGGTACACATTCCTTACCGTGAGGTAACAATTGCTGCATGGTTAAGAATCACATATGGCACATGGTTCAAAAGATATTACGTCATAATCAATAGAAATCGCAAAAAATGCCATATAATGCTGCGAGAATTTCGAAATACACTGTATGAGAATGAGAGTACTTAGCGACTTGCAACAAACTTTAAACATAATTTCAAACCTTTATTAAACTTTTTCTCGCTGGCAACCACAGTAAAATGACGAAAGGAAAAAAGTTTCTCGCTTACTACTTTTCCGCTGTTAATGGAGTAAAACTTCGTCTCTCGGTATGACGTTACAATTTATAATTTGAACATTACAAATTGTGGCGACAGGAAATTTTACAGACAGTATACACGCATTTACTTGAGTGTACCTTCTACATTGCATCACAGTACGACACATAGTTCACGAGATATGGGCACATAAACAGTAGCGTTCATTGAAAACCGCCACATCACACTACAAATTTTAATTTATTACTTCTTTACTACTTATTGTATTCCCAAGAGATTTTACAGACAAACAGCCCTTACACAAATAAATATATACCTGAATAATGTCAGGAATAAATAAACAAATGCCGGCCGCGGTGGCCGAGGAGACTGAGGCGCTTCAGTCACGGACTGCACGGCCACTACGGTCGGGGGTTCGAATCCCCCCTCGGGCATGGATATTTGTGCCGTCCTAGTTCGTAAGTAGTTTGTAAGTTTAGGGACTGATGACCCTGTAGTTAAGTCCCATAAGATTTATAAACATTTGAACATTTGATTTATTTATTTTTTTGAAATAAACAAATACTCGGGCAACGTCGGGTTTTCAGCTAGTGAAATTATAAAAATAAACTGTGGACTCCGGTATTTATGTTTGAATCAAGTCATTTTGAATGTTACGTGTCAATTGACACATTCTAGATATCTATAAAATTGCTTGTCTTTTGGCGCCAAGAACTTGACCCACCTAATGCATCTCGTTTTAGTGTTTTTCTTTTTCCTTTTCTTTCGTGATCTTGAATGGATGTGTGTACAGCAGATTTCTTCTTGATGACTGGCTTATTTTCTTCTCTGAACTTCATGACGTATAGAGGGTGTTAATCATAAGTCGGGTCATAATTTCCCCAGTACACTTATAATACGACTTCCAAGGTTACATCTTTAAATTAAACTTTAAAAGAGTTACAAAGATTCCAGATTCCATCTGAAATAAGATATCCAACAAGTTTAGATATGAATATAAGTAATTTTGTTAATATAGAAGTCTACTCTTTCTTATAGTCTTTGTGAAAAGTAAACATTCAATTGATGAAGCTCGTTTGATTATATTTCGCTATTATGGTTATGTTTGAGCTATTAGCTTACATGACGATACTTAATAGACAGGCTGCATTTATTAGAATGCATGCAACATTATTTTTTTGCGTTAAGGAAATTGCTCATACAGAGTTATGGGATTGTTGTATCCCCGTAAAATTCCCCTTTCTTTATATAGACGCCAAACTTCCGCCGCAAAGTCTTTTATCCCTGATGCCTTTTCACTACACAATGCCAATTTTTTTCTTTGTTATTAGTTGTTCACTTCTTCTCTGTTACTAGGTATGACGTGTTTGCAACACACAACTTTGTTACAGAGATAAAGTGAACAGTACCTGACAGCGATCGTTTGCAACTCCGACGCGGGAATATACAACGAGAACTGTTATCATTAGCGTAAATCAATGTAATTATTCAGCCAGAAACTTGACGTCCGAAAAATGCACCATATGATGTTATTCACCTGCACGTTTCAAATGTGAAGCTGCGGACGAAACGTAATAAATATAAATGCCGATGAGTAAAATACTGCCGAGTCACAAATGCAATCAATCAAAGCGTAGAAATACCTGAAAATGATAATGAATCTGCACATAAAGTGCTACAACTACCTACCCTTCTTGGTCGGTAATGGAAAATACATACATTTATTCAGTCAGAGTATATTGGGAAACGCCATTTCATATGGAAAACATTCAACATTTTAGCAAAGTCTTAACCACTGAGTTTACTTTATTCACCTTACGCGATTCGGTATTACCCCATTTCAAAAAAAAAAAAAAAAAAAAAAAAAAAAAAAAAAAAAAAAAAAAAAAAAAAAAAAAAAATAAATAAATAAAAAAAAAAATAAATAAATAAAAAAAAAATGCAGATATCAGTGAAGAGACGTGAAAACTTTAAAATAGTTTTCTTTGCCGTCTCCATTCGCCCAGGTGGATGGGAGTAGTGAGGGAGAGTGGATGCATGTGGGTGACCGGATGAGATACAATGATCCCGCTCTTCAACCATTTGACGTCTCCATAAATTAGAAGAAAAGCACAGAATTAGGAGACATATTTCTACATCATAACCTACACTCGTCATGCTACTTCATGGTGTGTGGAGGATAAGAAATTAGATAAATTTACTTTCTTAATTTATTGTTCAAAATAATGATAAGAAACAACAGACAACAATAGTTCGAAAAACATTTTAATAAAACTGGAACACGACAGAATGGATACTCATCTTAAAACGGAATACTTTCATTAATACTGGAAATACCTGCCCTGGGATAGTGAAATAATGATGAAGGGAAAGGTGGTGTTGGAGGAAGATAGTAGAATAGTGTTGACGACAATAGGAGAGCTGGTACATGTTGTTGACGAGATAAGAGTGACTGCTGAAGGACAACAAGAGAGAAGTGTGAAAAGGAAAAAGAATAAGTGTGATTTAGGGAGATGACAGAGAAGGAAACCTTGCGAAAGGTGAGGGGGAGTAGGTTTTAATCGATTCAGAGTGGTAGGGTGAATATATTTCGAGGAAGAGTTTATGGTCCAGAGACGGAGACGGTTGATATTCTTTGAAAGAAAATGGTGAGGGTGTGCAGACGGAGGGTTGCTGTGCTATGTAGTTAGAGGCATGGCAGAACACTAGGATTGGAAGTAATGGTGAAGTTTGTTGGAGTCAAGTTGCCGGATGCTGTTGACCATTACATTTTGCCGGCCGCGGTGGCCGAGGAGACTAAGGCGCTTCAGTCACGGTCTGCACGGTCACTACGGTCGGGGGCTCGAATCCCCCCTCGGGCATGGATATTTGTGCCGTCCTTAGTTGTAGGTAGTTCATAAGTAGTTTGTAAGTTTAGGGACTGATGACCCCGTAGTTAAGTCCCTTAAGCTTAACAAACATTTGAACATTTTTTGAACATTACATTTTATTTCTTCATTGTCATTTTATTCCCATCGCCCCATATGGACAAGGGGTGGGCTATTACTCGATACAGTTTGCTGCTCTTCGGTCAAGATATTTTACAGAACTGAGAATATATTGCAAAATTTTGGCGTGGTGATAAAAAATTTAGGTTTCAAACAATGCGCAGCATACTCTGTCTCTTTCAGAGCTGTATTGCTGCCGGAGGTGGTAACACACAACACTGATCACATCAGCCATTTGTCGGAATGTTCTCGCATTCGGAAGGATGGTGGTTCAAATCCACCTACGGCCATACTGATTTAGGTATTCCGTGATTTCCTTAAATCACTCCAGGCAAATGCCGGGATGGTTCCTTTCAAAGGGCACGGCCGATTTCCTTCCGTATCCTTACCCAAACATTCCGAGCGTAAGCTCCGTCTCTAATAACCACACTGTCGTCGGGACGCTAAACTCCAAGCTTCCTTCCTTCCTTCGTAATGTTCGTTTACTCGGAAGAAACGAAGAAAACACTTTTGTCCACCTTTATGAATGTTGCAGTTGTTTCCAATCTGTATTCTTTACATTGTATCTACTTTACTAATACCTGTTTATACTGTTTTATAGCGAAATAAACGCAACATTCGAAATTTACATTTGTTACTTTAATTGTACACACTGTTGTGTATACACAGATAAAAGGGGACGAATGTTATATGTACTCTTAAAATATAATACCGATTATCAGTTGTGTAAATTAGAAGGTATAAAAGTTGATTTGGTGAGTGATTACTTTATGAATTGTTTACAAAAAATGAGTGCTTGAATAAATATTTTGTTTATTACATATATTTTCACAGATAGGTGTGCTAGTTGAATTAATGCCAGAGGTGAGGAAAACTTGGAAGTATAGTATTTAGGGTCGTCCAAGGGAGGGTGTTAGTGCGGGCGGAAGTGAGTCTGCGGTATGGAGAACACACCTGAGAGGTGAAACGAGAGATTCTTTGGAAGATATGGGTTTCAGTATAGTCTATGGTAACATAAAATGGTCGGTTGGAGAGCAGAAATGTGGGTGAGGAGATCGTACGGGCAATCATAAATTGTGAGACAGGTAATAATAATGATTTTGAAGATGAGAGGGAGTGTTAGGTAGGAGTGTTGTAAAGTGCTTGTGGTCGAATATACCTGTTCTTTTGATGTTAAATAGCAAGTCCACCTCTAACCATGAAGATGGGGTAATCTTTGTGGTTGAGAGTGTATGGAGAAGTTCGCATAGAGTGGTAGGAATGGCGGAAAGTTTCATTAAGACAAATGTGTCTGTATGGTCTTGAGATACATTGTGCTTGAAGAGGGTTTTATCGCGTGGTAAAAACGGATATTGTGAATGAGGATATAATACATTTGTCAGACTGTGATTTGGGAAGAAAAGGCTAGTGTGGATGGATGGAGGGATTGGATTTAAGCCCGAGCATCGAAATGGGTAAAAAAAAAAGTGGGCCTCGTTGGAGTATTAGATGTCTACTATTTTGAGGTTGAACACAAACCAAGCTGAAAAACGTATATGTTGGACGGTATGAGGACTCTGGAAACAGTGTATGGCTTGAAGGAGTATGGTAATAAACCAGAGTATGTAGAAGGTGAGCGGAGGGAGTGATTGTGATGGATGAGATATGTGTAGATTTTATGGGAACAGTCATCTGTAGTTTGGAGAGCGGAGGTTCGGTGTACCTGATTGTAGACATTATGTGTCAGAGGAAGTGCGATTATGACATTGTTTAAGGAAATTGTTGAATTTACAATGGGAGCAGGTAGGATGGTTTTTGCAGAGGAGAGGTGATCATTGTAGTAGCTATGGCACCTTGGCAGCGTTAGAGCTAATGACGTTATCTGAAGTGTTCTATAGCGTTCTATAGTACTCATTTTGGATTCCACCTCCTTCCACTCATTATGGGATTTTGGTCAACCCCCGAGATCGCCATGGTGAATGTTGGGGGACAGCAGCGAGGTTGTGACTGCTTGATAGAGATGGTAGTTGTGAAAGGGGAGAAATTTACATGAGATCAAAAAATGACATGTTGGGTGTTGGAGACGAACTTGGATTCGTGGATTTGACCAGAATTAAATAGTTTCTAGAGATAATGTAAGTGATACGTAGGGAAGATACATATTTACTGATTTCGAGGTGGAGTGGTTTGTACCATACGAAGTTTGGGTTTGGAGCGGAGATGTGGCGGGTATGGGATTCTGAGGCCCTTACTGGATAGAATTACATACTAGGTAAGGCGATGCAGTAATATGGTGACAGACGCATAATGTAATAGTTTTTCTGTTAACTACTGGCTGAGAGAAAAACTTCTATCTAAAGGCATGAGTGAAAGACATACATATGATTGGCAGAAAGACACGATAAACACAGTCGTTACCAAGTGTCCTATAAAGGCATGAATTGAATGCGATCCTCTAATTGGACGACAGGTTTCGAGCTAAGAGAATCGTGTAACACAGTTCGGCAATTTGCTTTAACTAAAGCCACGGGACGCGATCGTCTTAGCGTGGTATTTAGTATTTCTTAGCAGACATTAAGCAAAGTACTGTTAAAACACTGAATATACACTACCCTGTCTAATGTGCTTACATAAGTGCGTTACATGTGGTTTTACGGTTTATGTACATAATTACAGACAGTTTTTGGATGTGTCAGTGTATAAAATTAAAATAAACGCGTCCTTAAAATTATACAATAATTGTGTTTTTACCACAAGGCAGGAGTAGGCCCATTTATCAGAATTGCAGCCTTGACCACCAATCACTAGCCATCGACCATTGCATCCACTGTAGCAAATTGGGGCATATATTTAAAGATCCAAGGTAATGGCTTTCATAAACTGCTGGGAGATGTGACGTATTTCCAAATGTCCAATGACGAACTCATGTACTCACTTGCTCTCTCACAAACTGAGGCTAAGCCACGTTTTCCTAACACAGGGATAGTATTTTAAGTCGCTTCCTATGGAATGGTTTTGTATCCCATAATTTCTCTCCTTTCTGTTAATTTGAACTTTTGGGATCAGCGATGGGAATACTTTTAACAATGAGGCGGTTTGACGTTTTCTTTAAGTCTATTGGCATGGAAGTATTGGTGGGATCATTTAGGATAAGTGGTGACTATGTTGGTTGGATTTGGACGATAAGGAGATCAAAGTCCAGGACTATTATTCATCTCTCAAAAAATGTTTGTATAGTCTATGGGACTTAACTACGGGGTCATCAGTCCCTAAACTTACAAACTACTTATGAACTACTTACTTACAAATATCCATGCCCGAGGGGGGATTCGAACCCCCGACCGTAGTGGCCGTGCAGACCGTGACTGGAGCGCCTTAGTCTCCGCGGCCACCGCGGCCGGCTATTCATCTCTCTCAGGTGGTGGAGATTACCTATGTAGTTCAGTATATATTGGCAATATGAGTGTTGGTATTGCTGTTGGTGATGCTGGTCCTCGTAATGGAGGTGCTGGATCTGAAGGAGGTGCACTTCTTGAATGTAGTGAACCAGGAGAGGGGAAGAATAGAAGAGAGGAGGGGTGTAACTGGTAAAATGTGGAGATGACAGATGGAGACAGGTATAGACAAAAGGGGTGCTCATGGCAGAAGGCATAAAGATGAAAAGTTTATGGCGGCGTCGGTAGCGGCGCAAGCAGCGGTGACTGCTGTGGTGGTGACTGTGGCAGTTACGTCGACAGCAACACCTGGGACGATGTCGGCGCTGGAGTGGTGGCGGTGACTTCTGTGACGGCGTCGGCGACGATTGATGTATGACTGTCATCACTTCACTCTTTGTCCCACCGTAACCATCTCCATCTCCGCCATTGATGCCGAGGATCAAGATGATTATAGAGGGGCGAAGTGTGAGGTGATGACAGGCACACACACAACGAGGAGATGCCCTCGAGGCGTACAACACACATGCACAAATGGGTACTTCTTCAAAGCGTAGACTGTGTGTGCAGCGAGGACAGGTAGGAATTCAGCAGAATATGAATGTATAAGCGAGTTCGCTTGCCGATCTAATTGGTTGTGATAAATGAGGATGCCTATCGCATAATTTTCTTTTTCTCTTTAGTGTTATTTCACCACACTCGCCACATATGCGTGGGAGATCAGGCTGCCAGCAGATAAATTTGCCTTTAGCCGAACGTTTTACTAAAACCTATAAACAATTTGGCATGATGGTAAAAAAGTGGTTATTTTTTACACTATCAAACAACAGATAGTGAGTGTCATTGTTTAAAGATAAAATAGGCTCGTTTTTGAGTGATTAAAATATATTGATAGACGAATGAGCAATGAAGGTTGCAAATAATGTAAAATACAATAAGCAGTTTTAAAAGAAATATTATTTAATTCATTGATGGATTAAAATATGTACATAGTAGTTTGAAAAACGTGATTTCTGTTGATATTTTAGGTTTGCTTAAATATTTGGATAGTCATCGGTGAGCTGGTGAAGTTGAAGTCTATCAGGACAGATGATATCATAGGTTTATAATATTTGGGGCATGTGAAGAATGCAGCCTTCCAATTGAACGAAGGGTTTCCACATCAACTACAGCGATTAGGAAACATCTATGAAGAGACCAAGTAAGCGGATTCGAGATATAACCGCGAGAAGTTACGTACTTGCTCATCTCCAACGACGAGCTCAAGTGTATAGTTGCTCCATCACAATCAAAGGAGAGTGCTGTATGTCGTTTCATATGGAATAGTTTTGTAGTCCATAATAGCTGAGCGTTCTTTAGGATTGAGTTTTTTTTAGGTCAGGTGTGGGAGCAACATTAGTACTCAAGCAATTTGAGGTTTATATATATTGGAATGGAGGTGTTGGTGGATTTAATTGGGAGTAACTGGTAACAATTTTGCTTGTATGTAGATCATGACGAAACCAAAGTCCACAGGCCTTATTGATACGACTCAGATGGTGGAGATGGCGTAGGTGTTTCAGCACACTGTGGTAATGTGGGTGTTAATGCTGCTGTTGTTGACGTTGATGTTTATAAGGGAGGTGCTGGCTGGGTGTGAAGGAGGAGCAATTGACGGTGCTGTGACACTACAGATAAAGACTAGAAGAGGAAGTATGATCAATGGAATGTCGAGGAGCTCCTGTGATGATTGTAACGGGTTTGCTAGGGATAGGTGAAGATAGTGGTGGTGATGGTGGTGCATAAGTGATGGTGGTGAGTGGTCGATGGCGCTGGAAGCGGCGGCGGCTGCGGTGCTGGTTGCGGCGTTGGCGGCGGCGGTGGCTCCTCCTGAGGCGGCGGCAGCGACTTCTGCGTCTGCGTCGACGTCGACCGCTGCGTGTCTACCATCACCTCACTCTGTGCCGATAATGTTGATGATGAATATGGGGCAAAGACTGAGGCGATGACAGACACGCAAACACATACGGAGAGACACTCGAGGATTCGCCGCATTACAGCAGGTATTTCTGGAAAGCTTAGAGATCGACCTCCACCAGTCTGTGCAAGAAGGGCAGATACGAATATGACAGCAAATGAATTAGTACAATGCACTACCCTTGCCGAGCTAACTGATCGTGCTGCAGTAAGATTACTGTACCAGAATTTTTTCTCTTTGTTGTTATTTAATCACACTCGCCTTATATAGATTGGGGGGGGGGGGGGGTTAAGGGGGTGAGCTGCCAGGGGTTACATTTCTAAAAAATGTTTTACAAATTTATGAAATATATTAAAATTGGACGTGATGATGCAAAAATTGGCTTTTCTTGTTCAAAAATGTTCAAATGTCTGTAAATCTTACAAACTACTTAAACCTACGTAAACTAACCTAAGGACAACACACACACCCATGCCCCAGGGAGGACTCCAACCTCCACGGCGATCAACCGCACAATATTGCCGGCTGCATTGGCCGACGGGACTAAGGCGCTTCAGTCACGGTCCGCACGGCTACTACGGTCGGGGGTTCGAATCCCCCCTCGGGCATGGATATTTGTGCCGCCCTAGTTCGTAAGTAGTTCATAAGTAGTTTGTAAGTTTAGGGACTGATGACCCCGTAGTTAAGTCCCATAGACCATACAAACATCTGAACATTTTCGAGCAACCGCGCGCTCCGCAGCGAGGGCTTTTCTTGTACAATATGAAACATCAGATATCGATTTGCATAGTATAAACATATAAAAAGTTGATGTGTAAGAGATTAAAATATATACACAACTAAATTACACATGAGAGTTATACGCAATATAAAAAAGATGATATTTTAATCAAGTTAAAATGAAGTACAATCGCATTTCGTTATGTATTAAAATATGCACGTAGTTGATACAAAATCGAGGCTTTTCTTTAAAATCTTGGTTCACTGAAACATACGCACAATGTTCGGTGGGAAACTGAAGTTAAATGGAGAGTACCAGACGTGAGGGAAGTATGGAAGTGTAGTACTTGCGCTGGTGTGAGGAAGTGGATTTGTGTGGCCAGATGTGTTGGTGGTGATATTTTGGAGTGTAAGGATGGATAGGGTCCATAACCAAGCATTACGATGTGCAGGAAAGGGATTTGTGAGGATAAAACGGAGACCTGGCAAGAGTAGGAGTGGTAGTTTCTTTTTTAGACCTGGAATGATGGTTACATGTCGGGAGAGGTCTCAGAATCCAGCAATGGGAGGCCGTTAAAGATACAGCAATGGGAGGCCGTTAAAGATACGTTAGGGGACGATGTACAGAGTGTAGGGGATTGGTGAGAGTGAAATGTGCTGACAAAGGAGTGGCAGAGTACACTGAGAAAAGAGCAAAGGGAAGATGAGAACGTGGTTAGTGTCAAGATTTCGGTTAGTGTAGGATATTTGGAGTCTTTTAGTGTGGAACAGCAGGGAAGGGATCTTCATGGGCTGGTAAAGTATTTGGGTAGAGGAGGGTAAGCGGGTGAAATGTTCAAATGCTTGTAATCCTATTGGACCAAAGTTAGTGATTAGTGATTAGACTTACAAACTACTGAAACTAAATTATGCTAAGGACAACTCACACACACCCATGCCAAAGGGAGGACACGAATCTCCGGCGGGAATGGTTGTACAGTCCGCAGCATGACACCGTAGACTAAGCGGCCATTCCGCGTGGCTAAGCGGATCCCGAATGCTACCCGGGGGGAACATAGGGTCTGACGATCTATAATATACGATATAAAGAGGGAAGAGTGGAGATCCATCCTATGTTCGCATAGCAAATAATCGTGGAAGGGTGTAATCCAAATGTTCGGTCACGTCAGTATGTGGCCTCAGTAATTAGAATACTTCGTTGTTCATTCTCTTGAACGATTCCATTTGGAATTTTGATTTCTTGAAGGTGAGCGGGGAGAGTTGTGGATGGAATTACAAAAGGTTTGATAAGTACTGTCAACTTTGGTTTGGAAGGTGAAGTTTGTGCTATCCACTTTTAAGATTAGGTTGGAAGGGGCTATGGTTGAATTTACAGTGGGGGATAAGTCATGGATTACGTGATTATTATACATGAAGCACCTTATGCGAGAGCAGGACTGAGAACAGGATCTAGATGGTTCTATGATATGTTCTCCGTTGTTGATGAGGTGGTCGATTGTTGAAGTGGAGTCACGAAGATTACAATTGTAAAGGTATGGACAGAGTTGTCAAGGACACTTCGGGACTAGCAGACTTTGAGGTCAGGATGAGCACTGAGTTCGTATTCCACTTCCTTCACTTTGTTCACCACAGGGAATGTTGTTGGATAGCAGTTCTCGTTGCTCTGTCCAGTTGGTAGTGAGGAAAGAGGTTGACATGAGGAACAAAAGTGACGTGATATGTAAAGAGGTGGAGAATGATGTGGAAATCTGGGTCAGGGGACTTCATCAGGATGGAATCTTTTCTGGGATTAACCTGAGTCATCGTTTGGGATAAGACATATTTATAGATTTCGAGGAGGAATATTTTGGACTTAATGAAGTTCGTGTTTAGATGGGAGAGGGAGGACTTATGGTAGTCCATAAATTCTCCACTTTTATTGAGGTTTTGTGGGGGACAGGAGTTTTGGCAGTGTCTGTACTATTCTGATGTTTTCTTACAAATGGGTATAGTAGTGGTGGTGGGTACATTATTCTTATTTTTTTGAGTTTGGAAGAAGAGAGAATCAAAGCCTGGAGTTCGATTTTTCTGTCTCAGGTGGATGAGATGACGTAAGTGGTTGAACATAGTGTCAAATGTCAGTTGGTCTGCTGTTGTTGTTTGTGGTCCTTGTGTTTCAGGTGCTGGCCCTGAAGGCGGTGCAGTTGGTGGTGGTATGCCCGGAGAGGATAAGAATGGAGGAGGGGATACGACTGTTTACATGTAGAGGAGTTCCAAGTGACGATTGAAGGGATTGTGAGGAATAGAAGCAAACCTTACACCTTGCCGGCTAAATTTAAATTCAGTAGTTCAGCTAACGGAGAACATAGTTCTACTTCCCCAGAATTTTTATGTAAAAAGACTCAGTTTTCTATATCTACTATGTACCTATTAAATCCATCACCAAATAAGTTTTTATCTCGCTTTAAATAACACAAATGGTTATCTGTCTTTGTCCTGCGAGGAACTGTCGTCTTCAATTCCTCTTTTTATATATTTTAACCAATCAACAACTCAGCCTCTTTCTCTATTCAATTATTCAGCTCATTGTCTTTTATAAAATTGTCGAAATTATCTATTTTATATCACCTTGTCGATTTTTTTAATACTTTTTCTGAATTTTATAGAATATTTCGATTAAAGAACGGCAAACTGTAACCGCTGACAGCCCACATTTGGGTGAAATAAAATAACAATAAAGAAAAAGTCAGAAACAAAATGTAAACGGTGATACATAATCTAGAAGTCTAGAAGTTCAGTAAAAATTAAGAGGTGACAAGAAGAGCGTACTTAACTGTGCAACCGTATTGCACAAGATCTCTAATGTCATATCAGAAAAATGAAATCAATAAAACAGCATCAGAAGAGAATACGCCAAAGTTAGAAACAGCATTTGGAAGAACTAGTCAAATCCATAAACTAAAGTTGCGGAAACTATGTAATGTCTAATGCATAGCAGCACGGGAATTGCGGGGCGGTCTAAGACACCTTGCCACGTACAGCGCGGCCGTTCCCTTCCGGAGATTCGAGTCCAAAGTCCGGCATGGGTGTGTGATTATTTTTTTGGATAAGTTAGTTTAACTAGTTTGTAAATCTAGCAGCCGATGACCTAAGCAATGTGGTCCCTTAGCTTTACAAACATCTTAATACTTTTCAGATATATAATACAAAGTTACCATCATAAACGAATATACAAACAGCATCAAATACATGAAGTAAAATTACAAGCGCAATACTATCATGGTAATAATACTATAATACTACAGAATAATTAATACAATTAAGATGTGGTACATTAATGTAAAATAATTGTGATGATTTACAAAATATAAATATATGTACAAATTAGGATATACCGGAGTTGAAAATGTAGCTAAGTACTAAAAGCCTGATTGTCAATGAAAATATTTTTGCACAGTGTGTGTTATCTGGTCCAACTTAAAAGACAGGATAATTTCATCTGGATTAATAACCACGATATTTGTTTTATTGTAAATTAAATTTTTTTATCTGGTTCTGCCTTAGGGACAGAGGTAAGGTTATTGGTTGGAGAGCGAAGGGTCAGGGCTAACTAGCTGGGATCGCAAATATGTTTGTTTTCATTTAGGATTTTAACGTAACCTTCGCGAGGAGTCACCAGGAACGACACGTGGTTTGTGGTTCGGTTTCCACCTTTAACTGTAGATCCTCTTTCCCCGGTTGGATAACTGGGGTAGATTTGGGACATGCAAGTAGCCGTAGTGGCGTTGAAGTGAAAGACTCGCACCAAGCCAGAGAGCCACACGAAATTATTAGTACACTCATTTCAAATGTTTATTTCTCATTATATGTGTTTTCTAAATTTAAGTTATTACTCGTACTAAACTTTACGTGTATTTCATTCTATTCCAGTGGAACTGTGTATTATTATCAATAAAATGCTGCGAAGATAAAATAAAAGAATGTCCGTTCCTTTGTTTAAAATTTATACAAACCTACGGTCTATTTTAGATTTTGACTAATTTTGGAATATTTAACCGTCAAAGCAAGAAGACAGTCACTATCTACATATTATTCTATATGTTACATGCCAGAGGATAATTTACTTGCAAAACTGGACACCAGTCTACAATCGTATTCCGATTTTGTACAATTTATCTTAAAAACAAAAGGAACACCACAGTGTACGTAATATTTCGTACGGTGCATGGCGAAGGGTACCTTACAACAGACATCGACGCCGTTTGACCGATCACAGTAAAAGTTATCACATGCATTTATGTTTTCATGGAGTAAGTATTAACATTCCGCAATACCGTTTCACATATCGACAAGCGTGTTGTCAGCTATATGTAATTATTCACCGACGTAGGGAGGAGGAGAGGGACTGAGAGACACTTAGGAGAATATGGACAGAGTAGAGGAGAAGACTGGCCGAGAGAAGGGGAGTCGAAAGAGTGGAAGAGACTGACAAAAAGGAAGAAGAGGAAATGACGGACAGGTGGCAGGAGCAGGTTAAGAGAGGCAGGGGAGAGCAATGTCAATAGAGAGAGGGAGAAGTAGGAGGCGGATCAATAGTAGATGTTAATAAAGGAAGCGGGACAATAGACAGGGGGTGTAAAGAGAGGAGGCAGAGAAGATGGTTGTGGAGAAGGCAGAGGAAGGTAGAAAGAAGGGAATAAAGATATGATGATCCAATATTCCTCTCTCTTTTCTTTCTGTTTCCAGAACCACCTTTTGCGGACAGGAGAGATACGTTCTGGGTATAAGTGCATTCAACAATGACAACGTTAGGTACCTCAGATACAGGACAAAAGTGGCCTGGCATTGAATAGCCTTCACTGGTACAAGAATACCAAAAATGAATTGCCATTGAAGAGTTAGTGGTGACTAAAAATGTTATAATACCAAACGGTAGATTTATGATTTTATTTTTCTCCGGATGCATACGTAAGTCTACATTCAATTACTCTTGTGGTAGATATCGTCGTCTAGAATAACTTGTTACAATAAGGCACAGGATAATATTAACTCAAGAAAACTACAAAAACAACTCCCCGGCATTGGAAGTTAATCATTTTCTCACTTGTTACTTCAGTAGTGTTCCCATTAATGTACGCACAACTAGACGACAAACACAGAAGAATTTTTTTCTATTTTCTCCGTTGTCTTTTCTTCAGTTCACAGATTTGTGTTGCAATGTACTTCTCAAACTTACTCTCTCTCTCACTTCTTATATCTCATCTTAATATCAATATTCGTAGCACCATTCAACAACTGTAGCAGCAGTTCTAATGGCCCCAGAATGAAACTTTCACTCTGCAGCGGAGTGTGCGCTGATATGAAACTTCCTGGCAGATTAAAATCGTGCGCCGGAACCGGGACAAGAACCATGGACCTTTGCCTTTCGCGGACAAACGCTCTACCGACTGAGCTATCCAGACACGACTCACGATAGCGCCCACAATTTTACTTCCGCCAGTATCTCGCCTCCTACTTTCCAAACTTCACAGAAGTTCTCCTGCGAACCTTGCAAGACTAGCTCTCCTGGAAGAAAGGTTATGGTGGAGACATGGCTTAGCCACAGCCTAAGGGATGTTTCCAGAATGAAACTTTCACTCTGCAGCGGAGTGTGCGCTAATATGAAACTTCCTGGCAGATTAAAATTGAGTGCCGGAACCGGAACTCGAACCTGGGACCTTACATCAGCTTTTTAACATAAAGTGGGCAGCAAATAAAAGGCAACAATATTATAAGTAATGTAAGTACAATATTGTAAAATTTTATGTAATTGTTATAAGTATATATGTAACAACTCCTTTATATTACTCGTATTTACAGAATTATAATTCGTATCCATTTTCCATTGTAGTTTTAATAAAGTAGATGTCAATTTTTAAATGTTTCTATATGCGTCTTTACACTCCCTGGTCTGTAACAAAATTCTTTTCGTTTGTTATAAATAAATACCCTGAAATATTACTGAAATTATACTTGAAAAAGCAAGTGATGCACACTGAAGGAGTTCAATATCATACAATTTCGCTACACATGCACACCATTGATTTCTGAGTAGAAGATTGCATTTACACTGCTCTATAATGTGTAGAAACCAAACCACAATGCACTCGTCATCACCCTTTAGTTGCGAAGTGGATGCCAATCAACTACCATCAGTCAGATAGGGAATCAAGACCTTTACGTGCTGCACGAAGCAACCGCGATGTCTCACAGACAGCCTATCGACCAACTGCATCGCTGGAACCGTGGTGCTCATATTGTGCAATTGCCTGGGACGTGGATCTCGGATATGTCACAGTAGCCCGATGTTGGAGTCATTGGGTACATGAGGGTACCAAGTCACACGTCTTGCAGGTTCATATGGACCATGAAACAGCACCACGAAGGAGAACCGTTGTATGGTGCGACAAAAACCGTGGAATCTCATGGACTCGTCACCCATCGTCCGCGAACGTCCGCAAGCATCTTCAGCGTTTGCATTAGTGCCGTGCTTGTAAGCGACCTCTCAGTACCACAGTTCAAAAGTTTCTAACATCTTTTTGCCTGCACTCCTTATCGCCCACGTTTCACACCTGTACAGTGTTACACTTCACACTAATGTCTTCAGAAAGGACTTACAAACATTTAAATCAATTTTGGATGTCAACAAATTTCGCTTCTTCATAAATGCGTTTCTTCCCTTAGCCATTCTGCCTTTTACACAACATGTGATCAAAAGTATGCGGACACACCCAAAAACATACGTTTTTTATATTAGTTGTATTGTGCTGCCACCTACTGCCAGGTACTCCACATCAACGATTTCAGCGACATACGTAGTCATTAGACATCGCGAGAGAGCAGAATGGTGGGCTCCGCGGAAGTAACGGACTTCGAACGTAGTCAGGTAACTGGGTGTTACTTGTATCAGAAGTCTGTACGCGAGATTTCCACACTGCTAAACATCCCTAGGCCCACTGCTTCTGATGTGATAGTGAAGTGGAAACGTGAAGGGACACGTACAGCACGAATACGTACAGGCCGAACTCGTCTGTTGACTGTCAGAGACCGCCGACAGTTGAAGAGGGTCGTACAATGTAATTGGCAGGCATCTATCCAGACCATCACACAGGTATTCCAAACTGCGTCAGAATCCACTCCAATTACTAGGACAACTATGCGCCAGGTGAAAAAACTTGGATTTCATGGTCGAGCCGCTGCCCAAAAGCCCCCCTCGGGCATTGATATTTGTGCCGTCCTTAGTATTAGCTAGTTCGTAAGTAGTTTGTAAGTTTAGGGACTGATGACCACGTAGTTAAGTCCCATAAGCTCTACAAACATTTGAACATCTCAGTGCAGCAATCCGAGAATATTGGGCTGCCATGGGATAATAGCGACCACACGTTTCACAGAATGTTCAAGACTTCTTTGTCTGCCATAGGATCGCGTTGCTGCTTTAGCCACCCTGTTATCCCGATCTCCCGCCCATCGAAAACGTCTGGCCAATAATTTCGGAACGACTGGCCCGAAAGACACCACCCGATGTTACACAAGATCAAATTCGGCAATATGTAGGAGCAGCATTGACTTCTACATCCCAGCAACACGTCCAGAGCCTCATTGATTTAATATCGAGACAGCAATGGCGACAACACTCAATGCTGAGTTCATCTTGCTTACTTCACTGAAGGCTGTATTTCCAATCACGTGATTTTTGTACAACGTGTTGCCTCCTGAATAAATTTGGCTGTAACATCCACGGCTCTTCTTGTTGTTGCATTTTAGATGTGTACAATGGCTGCATCATGAAAATCGGGTGATAAGTGTAGCTTTAATAGCAGGGAGAGGGGAGGGGGAGAAGGAGATGAAAAGAGAGAAGCGGAAGGAATGATGGACAGAAAGTGCAGAGGGAGGAGATGGAAGGTCAGAGGGAGGGGGGAGGAACAGGTGGAATGAGATAGGGATCAGGAGGAAACGGAATGGTGTAACGTTGTAGTAGGAAATGTTATTCTGAATTACATGTACCGACGTTTACATCACAAGGAGGGGAGAGGAGATGGACAGAATTACGAGGGATGGATAGAGGGTGGATTAGGACGATGTACCGGAGGTAGATACAGGAGGAGAAGGAAACGGAAGAAAGTGTAGGGAGGAGGAGATGGATAGTGGGCAGAGAGAATTGGGGATAGGCTAAAGCAGATGGGAATAAATAAATTCCTGAGCAACAATGCGTTTTTGCCTAACTAAGATGAAATTGGAGTTCGTATAGTTATTGTTACTTTGAAATCTCACCGAAAAGTTAAATTATCCTAAACTGGAAGTCATCTGATTACTCCTAAAAGATGTAGATCGTATTAAAAGGTAGCCAGCCACTAGAACATAGAAACGTCCTAGACTCACTGAACATATCGAACTGATATTTACTGAATACCCGTAATGTTGTTGGTTTTTTAAAAAAAAATGAAAAATGAATATGGGAATGTTTAGTGATGGAGCACTAGCTCAATTTGGGCAAGGAGGGGAATAAAATGTTCAAAAGAATCTTTCCGGCGTAAATCTGAATTTAGAATACGGTATAAAAATCCGCTCTTAGCTGACAATGATTTAACCACTTTACTCTTCGCTGCTCGATGAACCCTGGTCTGCTAATCAATAATTCTTGAAATAGCATCGGGCAACGAGAAATGTATGATTATAGATTTCAAGCTTGAAAGCTATTCATAAGAGACAGCCGGCTGTGTAGAACAATGAATGTCCAGTTGTGCAGTAACGATCAAGCTTTATTTTTATGGGCAATTTCCTTGACAGTCAAGCACATAGATGGCTGTTATGTATTGGCGCAGCCCATATCGCGAAACTGCACACTTGTTGCTTACTAGATTATTAGTGATGGGCCAGTGGATATCATCGTTGCCACGCCCATCAACATTTCCGGTCTCCGCTTAACGTAGCCACATCCCTAGAGATAAACATTGCAGTTGCTGTGTGAGGTATGACTGCTACTCATTAGCAACGTAAGCACATATTAGTTCCTACGAGAGTCACGCATTTTGTACGTTTGTTGGCTAAATTATGATTAAAACCTGTAACAGAAAACGACCATGTCACTTACTTTGCCATTACTTGGTATTTGACAGGATTCTTTGCAAGCGGATATGACTGTGGTCTCGTTTACAGATCGATATCGCGCTATTACATTAGAGAAGGCCAAAGAAGTTCCAAAATTTATGTTTCTGTACGCGGATACAAACTGGGAAGATAGTAACTGATTTCCTCCAGTGGCCCATCAGTGCTTCTGTTGTTTCCCGTTTGTAGGAACTACATCTCCATTAAAGGGGGAAACCATATTACGAGGCTGTTTGTCACTGATTTTGTGGGATTGATTTTGGGTGGGAAGAAGAAATGAGAATTTGCTCACATTCCGACATCATTTCATTCATAATTCTGTTTGTGTGAATTTATGTGAACAATTTCAGCCAAATATAACGACGTTACGCTGTGATGTCTGCCGTAGGTTGTGAGCATACGTCTCCAGTTGCGTGCAGTGTAGCCATTCCGAGTTTCATCTGAAATCAAAAAGGTTTTGTGTTTACCTGAATAACGACGTTACCAAGAATATGAACCTCGTTGCAAGTGACAATAATGACAACTACAGATGTTGCAGGCGTTGGAACAATTTACTTCGACATTCACGAATGTTTGTCTTTAATTATGCAACGAAACAGACCCTTAAAATCATGATATTATCTCACAAGTTGGTTCATATAATTCTTACTTGTATCAAGAATTATACTATCAATTGTCGTATTGATCGCTTGTACACTTTTCGGGTTAGACTTCACGCAAATGTGTGATACGTCATTTCGAGACAAACGCGTTTGATCATTAAAAATAATGTACCAAGCTTATCCTGCCATAACTGAAACTTTAGCAACAGCAAAGCAATTCCAGAAAAACTTGATAATTTCGAACATGACCGAAAAATCAGATATCACATGTATCATTATTGTATACAACTCTAACGCACATCAAAATGGAATTTGCTCTCTAAACACACAGCGCAGTTCACTAGAATATAGCACAATGTCTAATGTGGATCACAATTATATTCATTTGTAGAAATCTGTGCAACGATTGCCAACAAAGATACCTATCAAGTCGTTAATTTGTGCATGAGATGAAAAAACAAACCACTTTTAGTAACTCCGAAAAGTATTATTTTCTACTATGTTTATCTGAAGAATGTTGTCATCATTAACGTCGTAGAAATTCCTTTCCTGAGGTTCCGTGGGGAACAATTTTAGCATTATCATTCAGTGATGTGTAGAAATAATTTCTCAAAAGAAGAAATATATATATATAATTACGGGACTGTGATTCTTGTGAGCACATGTCTAAATAACTAATTAGCGAAGAAGCTAAAAAGGAAATAACCAAGTTAAAGGATCGTACGCAGGCACATAGACGCACTCTTTTTCAAGCTCTGCTCTCTGGAATGTAATGCGAATGTGGGTGACTAACAATAGCGCCGAGTACTCTCCAGCGGCCAGTGTACGCGTAAAGTGGTTTACGGAGTAAATATGGAAATGTGGATGTAGACCTTATGTCGGCAGTACCTTGTATGATAATCTGCTCGCAGAAAACGGACGGAACAACTTTCTTTTTCGTGCTCTTTTGCTGCGTAACACGTATTTTATTCACGTCTCTGTGTAGAAGTCTTCGCAGGAAGTTTTCTACATGCCCTGTGATTCATGGGAAAATATTTTTTCTTTTTCACAGAGACGCAAAAATTGGAAGCACAGTACTTATTTGGTAGCTGTATGCATGTAGAGCCTATGTGCGTAGCTTTTTCGGCGTGCTTTTGATTTCTCCAGATGTAAATAATTATATTGGGATAATCTTTAATCATCAAAATCTCGCTTTTTTTTAAAGTATTTTTACCTGACGTCTCCTTTGATTCTGTCATAACAGAATCTTCAGTGAGAACAGAAACTGAGTCTTTCTTTTCTTTGATTCTTTTGCCAGCACATCAGTGCTTTCGACCAGTTCCTACATCCATATTTAAATGTGAATGTGGGTTTTCATCTTGCTTGGTAAGATTGTTCTTTTTCGTGTTATTCAAATGTTTGTAAATCTATGGGACGTAACTACTCTGGTCATAAGTCACTAGGCTTACAAACTACTTATACTTATGCTAAGGACAACAAATACACCTATGCCCGAGGGAGGACTCGAACTTCCAACGGCGAGCAGCGTCGCGCTCCGCATCTAGGCGCCTTGGAACGCTCGGCCACTCCACCGCGACTTACGCGGTACTGTTTTGGGGATTGTCGTGGTGGGAGATGTTTCCTCTCACCTTTATCCAACCTCTTGCTGGTGAATGGCTATGAAAGTGCTTGTGCAGTATTGTTTCTCATGTGAGAGTTATGCTTGAGTAGGAAATGAAAGGAACTAAATGAATGGAAAACAGTGCCCAAACATAACCACCTCATGTCGAATAGCAATAGCAGCCAGACAAAGTAAACAATTAATCAAGCTGACTGAGTGCCTTCAACATTATCCCATTTCTCTCTTCTAAATACCTACATATACACTGTACAGTCTAACTAAGGTAAGTGTAAGGAAATTAGCAAAAGTTTGTGGCTTACTTTTACTTTAAGAAATGAGTCTTACGCCTTTATGCCTCACCCTATGAGAACGGAAGAAACGTTACAAAAATAGGTCAACGTGAAGGTAACCTCTAGTTTCGAGCATAGGGATATTGAAAAACTTTATTTTATTGGTAAAACAAATAAGTTTCGTGTCACACGCGAACCATGGGCACAATATTTGTATTACAGGATTTTTCTTGTTGTACAATTACACAAATGGTATTACTATAAAGACCTACGGAGTATCATAGCCATGAAACTGTAGCTCTTTCATTGTTAAACGTTTGTAGTTAAAATAACAAGTTAAACTTTTTGTGAAGAGCAGTTGGTGGTTTCTTCGGTTATTCTACCAGAATAGTGTAGTTCTTGTCTCAACAACAGTCTTATAACGGTGTAACAGTTTTGAGATGCTCTGTGTTTCTACTAGTGTAGCTATCGATAGGTTTATGACGATTTCATTTAAAAAGTTTTCAAATGTTTGTAAACCCATTGGACCAAACTGCTATGGTCATCAGTCCCTAGACTTACAAAATAGTTCAACTAACTTACAATAAGGACAGCACAGCCAACCATGCCCGAGGGAGGACTCGAACCTCCGACGGCGAGCAACTGCGCGCTTCGCAGCAAGTCGCCTTAGAGCGCTCGGCCACTCCACCGCGGCGATGATTTCTTTACTTCTTTATAGTATCGTAACATGCCTTTTTTCAGCAGTCGCGGCGCAATAGATTAGATGTTATGTACATGCAAAGAGGAACACAGATACGAATTTCTAGCCTCGAGAGTAGCTAAAATAGCATATAATCTATTTTGATGAAATAAATGCTAAGTAATCACATATTTGCCAACAGATACAGTAACTACGAAAGATGATTACATAAACCTAGATACTGTACGACTTTTACTCAAGCATGTGTGGTTTCCGGAGCAATACGTTAATTGCATAGCATATACACCAATGGTTTTCACTTGGTTTCCCTATCAAAGGGTGGCCTTCGACTAAAACAAACCTCGACTGTAACCTAAAGAATGAAAAATGGCTGAATGTAAAGATTTTAGCAGTAGTGACTGTGCTACCGTTTTTACTTCGTAAGTTGGTTTTTCTTCTTAAGTTGTTATTACTGCCACACTTCCTCCTTAGTTGTATTTACAGAAAGTTGCAAAGCTTTTCTGTCCTTGTCAAAGATTATCCACCGGCTTTCCATAATGTAATTGAGTTTTTAATTAACGTGTCACGTGCAGGAAAACTTTATTCTTTTCATGCAGTGGAATGTTAATTTAATGAGGCGGAAAGGAATTTCAGAGAGCTAGGAAACGAAAGAAAAGGCGACTGTTGTTCTCGACATTCGTTTACTCAAGAGCCGTTGGCTATGTTTTAACATAGATGAGAGATTGTGGAAATAAGGTACAAAGTAGGAAACAAAAGCGGCGGGTTTATGTTTAATTCTCAAACGCTGAGGACCCCATACATTAAATAATCATAAATGTTTACATTCTGCCTGCTGGGAGTCCGTGACCAGTCGATAGCCACCACTTTAAAGACATGACGTATGCCTTTGTTTTCAATGAAGTGGTGCTTTCTCTGCACGTGTGGCGTTCATTAAAAGATCAGAAGTTGTGCCTGTTGAAATAGGAGTACGGATACGAATGCATGCCGTCGAGATAACTTCGAATTACAAATATCACTTTTTTTTCACTCGGAAGCAGTGCATAGCGGTACTGAAACGTCCTATTTTGTTATTACTATGTGAAAAAGTGGATTACGTTCTGTTCCGTAACTTAGGCTTTAAGCGGAACAGTTTAGAGATTGTGCCATCCGCACGGCTAAAACTCCGATTACAAACGTAAATTTTCATGTGAGAGTTGACTGGATTAATTAGTCTTTACTGTTTCTTCCTAATATTTAAATCCTTGAAATATTATTTTATTCGTTCCGGAAATTTCACAACCCCTTATACTCTGCGTAAATGAAAAAATTTCCTTGTGGACTCTATCTTTAAGCACAAATTGTATCCTAGTAGAGCTGCCTAGTTCACATATATATAAAGAAACAGTCTTCGATGGATCCCAGAAGAGTAGGAATAAGTACTTACAATTTGAAGTTTCATTTAGGGATTTGGTGCCCTCGAGAATAACAACATGTTCAAACGTTTGTAAATCTATGAGACTTAGCTGTGTGGTTATTAGTCCCTAGCTTACAAACTACTTGAACTAATTTAAACTAACCTAAGAACGTTACATACACCCATGCCCGAGGGAGAACTCGAACCCCCGACGGCGAATTTCCGCGCTCACCGCAGCACGGTGCCTCAGTGCGCACGGCTATTCCTCTCTGCAGCGAGAGAATAACCCAGGTGGGAGAAATCTCTACCCGTGAATTAATGGTTCAGGGTCTCGTAGGTCTCTCCCTCTGAAAAACACTTACGTAATGTAAAAACACCCTCTTAATGCAAGACACCGTTTGATATGGTTTGTTTTTACGTAATCATGTTTCAGCACTTTCTGTGCTATCTTCAGTGGGATTTTTATTTCTGAAAATTATAGTTGTAGAAATTTTATTAATGTTGGCCAAGCGAAAATTAGGTGCCAAAATGTACGTAAGCTTGTAATTACAGCTATAAACACATGTAACAGAATTGAGACATTAAAATGGAACTTCTACACTTGTACTATCCTGTAAAAATGTTAAATGCGGGATACATGTTAGGATATTAGATGCTTACACATTTGTTCACATACCTTACATGACGCTATCAGATTTGAATATTGGTAGTTCTGTACCTATCTTCAGATTACAGTTTGTCATCTGCAAACAAGAAAAGTTTTTCTGCTTTTCGTTTTGTGTCTATTTCAGAACGAGTATTACTTGTATTATTTAGCGTGTTTCCTACAGTTTTATTATGCTGTTACCATTCTTCCCTTGTTTATGATGATTTGCAATACTGTTTTCTTTTGTGCATGCCCACTAATTTAATAATTTTCACCATTTCACAAATTCCGTTAGTAAAAAGCTATCATTTTTCACCTATTGTAACTATTGATACAGCTACGTCATGTTCATTTGTTTCGGTTCATGTTTGTTTGACGAGCAAGTAGTAGTTAGTAAAAAACTAGCTTTTTTCACCTATTGTAACTATTGATACAGCTACGTCATGTTCATTTGCTTCGTTTCATGTTTGTTTGACGAGTTTCATTGTTTCATTTATATTTTAGATGTTTCGCTGTGTCTGTCGGTCTGTGTGAGTGAGAGAGAGAGAGGGGGGCGGGAGTGTGTGTGTGAGAGAGAGAGATAGATAGAGAAAGAGAGAGAGAGAGAGGGAGAGATTGCGTGAATATTTTGAAGGAGAAGAAGAAGATTTTCGTTTATAGGATATTGATGTCCTCTATTGATGTCTTTTATTGTATAAATTATTCTTTACTTTTACTCATTAATGTGTATTCGTTAAGCACATTCTTCTCTCGGGCTACTGATTTTTATATGTGATATTTCTCCTCTCTAGTCAATTATTGCTACACACTGGTTTAGTCTTAAAATCAATTTATACTTTCCTGGGTTATGACTTAGTGTCATTAAGTGATCTTCTACTGCCATCACTGTGTAACTGTTATCTCTTGCCGGCCGCGGTGGCCGAGGGGACTGAGGTGCTCCAGTCACGGTCTGCACGGCCACTACGGTCGGGATTCGAATCCCCCCTCGGGCATGGATATTTGTGCCGTCCTTAGGATTAGCTAGTTCATAAGTAGTTTGTAAGTTTAGGGACTGATGACCCCATAGTTAAGTCCCATAAGCTATACAAACATTTGAACATTTATTTGTTATCTCTTTTTAATGTTCCGAGGTGTTTTGTATTTCTGGTTCCAAACATCTTAGAAGTTTGTTACATATATACGGATTGAATTAGTTTGTAGATATCAGACTGAATATATTTTTCAGAGTTCTTCGATTATCATGGAAGTCTTTCTTTGTATTGTGTTCTGTGCATTGTATATAATGAATGTCTGTCTTTTCACATATCACCAACCCTGTGCCTGTCTTTGTATGTTATCATGTGCCAAATTTTGTTTACAGTATGCAGATTTTTTGTGTACTTTTATACATGTTTGTTCGAAGGTGTTCTTTTAGTCTGTGTAGTACGCATTGAAATTAGTTTTTTGTACGGAAATGGAAAATTTTAATTTCACAGGAATTCAGTAGAGTCTAGCAAGACGATATTGTTTTGAGTCTCACGAGGCGAGATTCATCAGAGTTTAACGAGTTGAAATTCTTCTAAATCACTTAACACATATTTTTTTCTAAGACCATATGAGAAAATTTTCTGAGAATCACACCAGTCAACAATTATTCTGAGCACAGCCAAGAAATTTTCAGTCTCCATAGGTAAACTAAATAACAACATTTCAACAGCATACGAGGGAAATTGTACGCCATTCAGTTATGTCAGTGTAGGATACATTTTCAACTAAAAGCGTCAAAAACTCTCTCTTTAACGTAATTATAAGTGAGTAAAACATTCATAATCTACACACCTGATGGTGCTTATATTAGTCCTCAGAATTTCGATAAAGCGGTTAAAAGAACGTGGAAGAAAATAATGTGCATACCTCAATAAAGCCACGTTTATGCATTCGCAATTACTTCTGTTTCCAAGCAGTCCAATATAAAAAAAAAACGTCTTAAGTTACATTTTAAAATGATAATATTAGTATGTCAGTGTGGAAGCTGCCTTTTACCAGGTAAACTGCAACCATGGCTTAAACTTTGATGCAAAAAATAAACTGTAACTCGGACAGTGAAGTTTGATGGTGAAATATAACAATCATGAGTCTCTTCCACTTTTATTTAACCACTTCAGTGAAATATCATATCTGTGCTTTGAGAACTTACAGAAGCACTATCTAGTGTGCAGAATATGTGTGCTTCGTATTATTATAATTAAAGTGAAAGTTGTTTATTTCACTGTTTATGTAAAATGCTGTAGTTTTGTCATTAAATTACGCATAATTTCACACCTGTGGCATTGATATCTTGTCACTTTTAAGAAATTAAGTTTAAAGATAAGTAAACAAACTGATATAAGACGCAACACGGTACTGAGCTGGACAAGGATGACGCCATAAAATAGCAGCGGTCTTCTTGAAACAACCACTACGAGACACAAAAGCAGTGATAGTCGTAAACCATTGGATGTGCGCTTGAGAAATACCAATATGCCTGATTTCCAAAATAAGGCTGACAAAAGTAGATCTGTGTTCGTGGACGTAGGAAGTCAATGAACTATTGACAGAAGTTTCATCACGAAGAAATGCCACAAGTGTGTTTGAGGACCACATTCCATCACTTCCCACAATTTTTCCGCTTATAATTGAATTTCATTTGTCTTTCGAGGTAACAGTTTTCAGATTCACTAGAAATTTTGATATCTTAACTATCAAGGACACCATGCAAAGTCCTCAAATTTCGGTCAAATTTCAAACGTGCGCAGTTGACTGATATAACGTGTCCATCGTCAAGGATGGCAGTAAGATTGAGAAAGACTCATCTATGGGAGGAAGAAAGGGGAAAAAGATGGATAGAATTATCAATGACTACATTAGAGCACTGAAATAATTCAGTGGTGACAAATGTAAATCGTCGCGTAGCCATACATATGTATATTCGGAAAGGTGTTATCTCAGATGACATTGACAACTGATGTAACAAACATCACTGCCATCAGGGCCTGTGTGGAGGAGAATTTGCGTAGGTGCTACAAAGACCGTAGCATCTATATCTATTTAGACAGCCAGGCAGCCCTGAGATCACTGGCTGCTCCTGCAACAAGGTCTAAAATTGTTGCAGAATGTCACAGGGTTCTGGTGGAGCTAGGGGAAAGCAATAGAGTAAACCTATTGTGGGTCCCTGGCCACTCGGGGATCAGTGGCAACGAACATGCCGACAGATTAGCCAGGATGGGGGCAGATACTTCATTTATTGGACCGGAACCTGTCCTGACAATCACCAAGGCAATCATCAAATTGGAGCTACGTAACTGGCTCAGAAGACAGCACGTAAAATATTGGACCAAAGTCTATCAACAAAAACATGGCAAGGTAATGATGCCAAAGCCATGTTTTAAAAGAAGCTCTGCAATCCTGGGCCTGAACAGGACAGAGATTAGACTCATGGTTGGATTGCTGACAGGCCATGGGAATTTCAAAAAACACCTACATGCAATGGGAATAACAGAAGAGGACCCTAAGTGTAGGATCTGTGATGACGGTGATGAAACTGCATCACACCTAATCTTCGAATGCATTGCATTGGAGAGTAAAAGGCACAGAACATTTAGGAAAACCAGACCCGAAGAAATTGTGTCTAATAAAGAACTGGTAAAGGGACTCCTTGCACTGTTCAAAGGCATTGGTTGGCTTTACTAGATACACAGGGAGCGATACCGCACAATAAACTTAGTTTCGGTGCGGGCAGTGGCGGGTTGGACCAAGACTGTTTTGGCTTCCCTGAGAAAATCAATCAATCAATCAATCGATGTAACAGACGACAATATGCAATTTTTCCCTTCTAAAATTATTTTCGTCACGGCCAATTAATTTTCACCACCATTCCATAGTTATTCAACTAGATATTTTACTCACCTACTTTTCTGGATTTGTAGTATAGATAAATAACAGGAGAATGGGTCAGTAAATCTCAAATTCGTGGAAAAATCTGATTAATCTTGTTCTTGTGAGATGGGCAACTTTGCAGTTGTGGTAATCTTCTGCACTTCACTTGTAATTGAAAAGAGTAAGATGACTTCATAATCACTTTTAAAACTTTTAAAACGCGTAAGTCGGAGAGAAGACCGTCAGAAGTATCTTGTAATTTTAACAGTAATAACACTTGCTCATAAATTTGATATTATAGTACGTACAGAAAAAAGAAGTGAAGGCCATAACGTCCTCAACGTACTTTGTGTAAAATAAAAAGGAATAGCGGGCAGTGCCCCACAGGTGACAGGGGAGCTGACGACACGGACAATAACATAAGCTAGCGGGGCGGTATAAGGGGCGCGGCATTATCATGGCGGGATCCATAAAAGTGGTGGCCGCGGCTGTCGTCGCCAGTTATAGCCCTTTCCTTCCTTATTCTCTTCATGAATCAGGACTCCATTACCCAAAACCCGCCTCTAACACCCGCCCTCATCGCCTTACAACATTCATTCTGAAGCTAGCACGCAAAACCTCACAGGCACGTAATATTCGACCCCGTTCGCCGGCTTATACTAACCCACATATCACCTTCTCATGTCCCCCTCCCCCCTCCTCCTCCTGGGTGGACTCTGACAACTGCGAAATGCATTACGTACCCTCACTCCAACCGCAATCGGCAGACTCATTTAACAACAGTAGAAACTATATTATCGCCATTAATCCAGTTCTACGTGTGTTAGCATTTCCGCATATTATTAAAATATATTATTACATCAACATGATTATTGAAATATTGAATATAACCTTCCGTAACAATTTTAATTCAGTGTTTGTAAACCTATTGGAGCCGCGGCGGATTGGCCGTGCGGATTGTGGCGCCGTGCTGTGGTGCGCGCGGCTCTCCGCCGTCGGGGGTTCGAGTCCCCTCCCGGGCATGGGTGTTTGTGTTGTCCTTAAGTTAGTTTACCTTAGTTTAAGTAGTTTGTAAGCTACGGACTAACAACCTCGCAGATGAGTCCGATAGATTTACAAACATTTGAACATTTTGAAACCTATTGGACCAAATTACAATGGTCATCAGTACAATGACTTACAAACTACTTAAACTAACTTAAAGAAACCTAAGGACAATATGCACACCTATGCCCAAGGGATGACTCGACAACCGGGTGCTCCACAGCAAGGCGCCTAACACCCCTCGGCTACTAGACCGCGGCTTTTAATATATGAAAAACCTCTGCTGTACCCCATAATTAACTAGCAAATTATGTATAAATTTTGAACAATATATTTCGTGGCTCCAACACCAAACTTAATCATCAAATTTACACTGATCAGCCAGAACATGTGAACACTTCGGCGGCAATGCATCTCGGCTTGGACGCAATGGGGCCTTTGTACGTCGTTGATGGAAGTTGGCACCACATCTGCACACACAAGTCACTTAACTCCCATAATTTCGGATAGGGACGTAATAAGTTCTGACGCCACGTTGAATCACATCCCATATTGAAACTTTCACTCTGCAGCGGAGTGTGCGCTGATATGAAACTTCCTGGCAGATTAAAATTGTGTGCCGGATCCGGGACTCGAACCTGGGACCTTTGCCTTTCGCGGGCAAGCGCTCTACCGACTGAGCTACCCCGACACGACTCACGATGCCGCCTCACAACTTTACTTCCGCCAGTACCTCGCCTCCTACTTTCCAAACTTCACAGAAGCTCTCTTGCAAACACGCAAGACTAGCACTCCTGGAAGAAAGGATCCTTTCTTCCAGGAGTGCTAGTCTTGCGTGTTTGCAAGAGAGCTTCTGTGAAGTTTGGAAAGTAGGAGGCGAGGTACTGGCGGAAGTAAAGTTGTGAGGCGGCATCGTGAGTCGTGTCGGGGTAGCTCAGTCGGTAGAGCGCTTGCCCGCGAAAGGCAAAGGTCCCAGGTTCGAGTCCCGGATCCGGCACACAATTTTAATCTGCCAGGAAGTTTCACATCCCATATGTTTTCGCTCCTTTCCTATTTTGCAAGTTATGTGGACCAGAACATCAATTGTAACTGGACACTGTGATCCTCGAACCACTCCATCACATGACACATTATCTTGTTTAAAATTGTCACTGTCATTGTGAAACATGATCGTCATCACGGGGTGTACGAGTCTACAACCAATGTGTAATACCTATTGGCCGTGGTGGTACCTAGCACGAGCTCCACTAGACTCATAGATGCCCACGTGAAAGTTCCACAGAGCATAATTGACCCGCCACTAGCTTCTCTCCGTCCCGCAGTACAGGTGTCAAGGAGCTGTTCTACTGGAAGCCGACGGATTCGCACCTCCCCACCAGCATGATGAACCAGGTATCGTAATTCATCACACCATGCAACGCTCTGCCACTGCACCAACGTCTAGTGACAATGGTCTCGTGCTCATTTCAGTTGTAGTTGGGGCGTTAACATTAGCACACGCATGGTTGGTCGGCTGCGGAATCCTATCTTTAGAGAGCGTTCTGTGTAATCGGACATACTTGTACTCTTCCCAGCATTAAAGTCTCATGTAAGCTCCGCCATAGCTCGATGCCTTTCCTGTTTCACCAGGCTATGACATCTTACGTCTGTAATAATGGGTGGCCACCCAATCCCCCACCCGTCGTCGTGGCTTCACCTTGGTTTCGTCTCTTGTTGAACACAGCACAGCACCCCTCTAACACCTCACAAGTCGTGCGGTTTCGGAAATGTTTTTAGTGAGTCCTTGGGCCATCACATAATAATTTCGTGTGGCTCATTAGCCTGGTGCAAGTCTTTCAATTGAAAGCCACTTCGGCGACTTGCGTGTCACTAACCTATCCCAGTTATCAAACCGGGGAAAGGGGACGTACAGCTTAACATGAAATCCGAACCACGTGTCGTTTCCGGCGGCTCCTCATATCGTTGAGAGGTGAAGACTGGGTTAAAACGTAGACTTAAATAAATCCGAGATTCAACCGAGTTTTTAACCCGCGACACTTCGGTTTTCTGTGGAGCGCTTTACCCCGAGACCACCAGGACCAACCAGGCTATCAGCATCTGCCGTATTATACACGCGAAAAGCACGCTCTCTCACGCTACAAGCAACCTGCGTGTATCTGACTAGAAGTCGTTCCTTGTCAGGTAACGCTGCCATCACCTGGAGGGGTTTATGTCTATAGTAGTTAGGTGGCCATTATCTTCTGTCTGATCAGTGTATGTTTCCAGCTGTGGGAGTTAGGTTCGGCTGAGTAATGTTACTACCGTGTTTCAAGAGTAACGAAAAATACGATATTTGATCATGCGGAACGATAACTGTTACACGTGTAAATGTAATAAAAAAATTAATGAAGTCAACAATTTAGTTAATCATGTTCCAAAAGTGGATATTTTGTTAGTAAATCGTATACCGGAATTTTATATAATAAGTTTAACAATTGTTATGGACACATTACAGTATGGATAAGATCACAGTAAGATGGGGTTTTGAATGTAGCAGCTTCAAGTTCATTAGTAACTACATAAATATGGAATGATAAGTTACGTGCATATAATGATTTTTAGTCTGTAGTTAATTTAAATCAGAAATAACTACATGGCACCGATAGAAAACTGGGAAGAGCTATCAGGAGACTCACAGAATGGCCGCGCGTCTGAGGCGTCATGCTACGGACTGGGCGGCCGTTCCCGCCGGAGGTTCGAGTCCTCTCTCGGAAAAGATTGCCGGCCGCGGTGGGCGAGGGGACTGAGGCGCTCCAGTCACGGTCTGCACGGCCACTACGGTCGGAGGTTCGAATCTTCCATCGGGCATGGATATTTGTGCCGTCCTTAGTCTTAGCTATTTCATAAGTAGTTTGTAAGTTTAGGGACTGATAACCGCGTAGTTATGTCCCATAGACTATACAAACATTTGAACATTTTTTTTGAAAAGGTTGTGTGTGTGTGTGTGTGTGTGTGTGTGTGTGTGTGTGTGTGTATGTGTGTGTGTTGTCGTTAGTGTAACTCAAGTTAAGTAGTTTGTACATCTAGGAACTGATGACC